>LR991104.1:22295810-23588310 GCA_905163515.2 Lymantria monacha | reverse complement strand
CGAGAAGTTGCCCCAACGCTCCGTTCACTCTATTTCCCGCATTCACTCTTCGCTCTATATCAGTGGTGTACCTTCCATCTCTGCTAAATCCACATCCAAGATATACAAATTCATCCACTTGCTCTAGTACATCATTACCTATTGTTACTCTTACATCTATTCTGGCTTCATCTCTTTCAAAGATCATCCACGCGTAGACCCCTATATATATATATATATATATATATATATATATATATATACAGGGTGTAAGGGGACCGCTGCCGAAAACAGAGACAGGTAACCCTACTAGTCCTACTTGTAATGATAGGCTAGAAAAAAATCGATTCAGATGAAAAATAAAATTTTTTTTTCACCACACGAAATTTTTTTTCACAAAAAAAAATTTTTTTTTTTCCCTCGAATTGATTTTTTTTCTAACCTATCATTACAAATAGGACTAGTAGGGTCATCTGTCTTAGTTTTCGGGAGCGATCCACTTCCACCCTGTATATATATATATAGATAGAAGATAGATAAATGAATTTGAAGTAACATATGAATTTTATTGGAATCGAATCAATTACCCTTATCCTATAAGTTGACTATCAAACTCACTACACCCTTTATGCAATAATACAAATGTTCTTCTTTAAAGGCGACTAACTGTAGTCGATGTGGAATCAGAACCATGCGGATGGATGAGACTTACTAAAATAGTAGTGTCAATGTTGTTTTTTTAAACATAATACAGATACGGACTAAGATTCAATGGGATATCTATATTTTTAATACATACATAGACACAAATCATCACGCCATATCCCTTGCAGGGTAGGCAGTGAGAACAGAGTGCCAGACAACTTTATCCTTGCATACTTCACTCGCTTCCGCAACATTCATAATTCTCTTCATACACGCTCGCCGAACTCGAAGACTCTTGACTCCATCTTCCTTCAGTACGTGACCAATCTGGTCTAGGTAGGTGAGTCTCGGTCTCCGCCGGTACCTACATCCTTCCACTTTCGCATTGTATATCTTCTTAACCAGACGTTCGTTCGGCATTCTTTCCACATGTCCGAACCATCGAAGTATTCCCTTTCGCATCTTTACACCAATACTCTCTTTCATACCTACTCACTCTCTTACGTCGTCGTTACGATTATTTATTTTTTAATAATTACCGTAATTGTACAAATGCTTTCCGTGTGGTGATTGAGTAGGAATACAATTACCCAATCTTGCATGTGGGTGTCGTAAAAGACGACTAAGTGATATTATATGCATTAAACAATATTTGATAGGACATGAGGATATTAGTCCTGCCGTGACCATGAACGCTCTAATGTCTTCGAAAGTTTCGGGATGTTAGATATCAAATATAACGGCGATAAAATCGTACCCGTAAAAATAGTAACTGTAAATCCGTAAAAACAGTTTTATTTCAAAAGTAAATAATAATATTATCTTATAATATGTTATTTACGCGAGAATTACACGTTTGAAATAAAACATTTTTTACGGATTCTATCGCTTTTGTATTTGACAGCGTTTCAAATACTGTAAAATGTTTGAAACTTCGACAAATTAATAATTAAATACAAACGCAATAGAATCCGTATAAATAATTTAATTTCAAAGTAGCAAATATATTTCCAACTCCACACCTGCGAAGCTTGGTTCTATATAAGGACACGATGTAGTGAGTAGAAACATTGTTTCTTAAGAAAAATACTTGTAAAACACCAATGGTATGCATGCGAAGAGCTAAACTAGTAAACAACTGCATAGATGGCTTAGTAATTGTAATACCTACCTCATACAACGATTCCTCATCACGATAATTCCTTATTTTTTTATTGCTTATGGTGGCAAACGAGCAAGCTGCACACCTGATGGAAAGTGTCACTGCCGCCCATGGATCTTTGCTATAACCGAGGCTATAGCTAGGCCGCTGCCTACCAATACAATACCCAAACCCACCCCAGTTTGCACCGCAATAGCACATTGCCATTACTCAGACGTCGTTCTGCTCAGTGTGGTACTACCCCGGACGGACCGGCCCGCGGCTGTTGACAGAGAGTTGTCCACAGCGTGGTCCTACCACTATTAAATTTTATTATTATGCTATCAACAAAACAGAATTTCTATTCGTTACTTAGTATAATTACATCATCAGCAGCACATCTGAAATTCTGTTCATGGACCTTTGCAATACGAGGAGTATAGCTAAGTCGCTGCTCACCAACCAAATCTCATCCAAAACCTTAGGCTTCCGGTTCTCTCGCTCACTGAACGAGACACTGTGCTGTCACATTGTCACTGCTCTGACGTCGATTTTCTTGTGTGGTACTACCCCGGACGGACCGGATATGGAGTATAAGAAATAGCCTAAAACTATATCATGTAATGTATTTAACTCAGTTACAATTGTTTTATTTAGACAGAGATGAGAGACGCTATAAGTTTATTAATTAGACAGAGATGGTAATACAGGTGAGGTGATGTCAACTCCTCAGCCTCCAGCTTCTAAACAAATGCCTTTGTGTAAGAAAGGGATAAAACATTCTTTCTCTAATAATTTAATTGTGTTTAATAAATAACGGATGGCACAGATGGCTAAGTGGTTAAGATAACGACCTTCTGTGCCAGTGCCGTGGGTTCGATTCCCACGCGGGACAATACTTTGTGTGATCCACAAACTGTTGTTCTGAGTCTGGGTGTAATTTGTCGGCGTTAGTTATATGTTTGTAAAGTCCCCCGCAATACAAGGATTATTTCCTTAATACAGAGTGGTGGTCTTTATAAAAAAAAAATCTTCGCAATTTTTTTCTTAAATTAACGTGTGTTTTAAAAATATTATAAATAAAATTGAATATTTTTGATGTCAATGAAATACTTTATATACAATAAAGTATTTCATTGACATCAAAAATATTCAAGTTTGTGAAATTTGGTATAAGGATTTATATCTTAGTACAAAAACTATGCTTTATTAAAGCAAAGTATAGTGAGTATAAAGCCACTGTAGAGTTGATGTTGTCATGACAACTGTTGACATAACATAATTTATTATTAGTATACTGTGGATGTTATTATTATTATTTTTAAGAAATATTAAATATAATTTATATTATTAATATAGATATTATTAATAATATGGTCGGTCAAGTTGGATATTCAAACAATAGCATTAGATATGCAATTCACGCAAGCAAAGCTGCTGGCATAGCTAGCTCAGTAATATCCATAATATTCCCTTCTAAAATATAAAATTTGTTTACTAAACTCAAAATACATTCAATAATATTTTTTATAGCACTATAAATAAAGTTTACATTCCAACAATCGGTTATCGAGGCAATATTTTTTTTTATTTTTAAATCGTAAAATTTGCACATGCAGGTCTCCGGGGTCCTTCGAGATATATGACCCTACGTAATAATGTGTGGTTTTGGAGAGAAAACGGCCCAAATGGACATACATAATGCACTCATAAGCTTTTAGTATCAGAAATTCATGAATGACTGTGAAAGATCTCGTATCTAAATGACTTTTATAAAACAAGTTATTTTTTTTTTACATATTTTTTACAGTCGTCTTTATTACCTAAGGGCAACCTTAAGAGCGGCGATTGCTTAGTATTGAGATTAATATAATATACGTAGAGGTTTCGGGTTCGATTTCTGGTTGTGTGTATGAAAATATTCAATCACAGAAAATTTATTTTAAGGTAACTTGATCAAGTTTATCATCATCTCAAATGTTCCACGGTAAGGTTCGAGCCTCCTCCCCAATAAGAGAGATATTAACTTAACCACGTTGGTTAAAGGGATTAGTAGGTAGGTTCATATTTATTCATTTTATATTCCTTAGTCATCCTTTACTCCAATCACGTACAAGATAGCGGGTGGTGAATTGTATTCTTACTTCGTTCACGGATAAGGTAAATCACGGAGTAAGAATATTCATAATATATAATTTACCATCACGTATTTTGAACTAAGGGTGTCGCAAAAGACGACTACGAGGTATAATATGTGTACAACATCTATACAAGAGAGGGAAAACTTCAAATAAAAGCCTATATGTCTGACCAGCGTGGTATAGTACGAGTAGGTTCATTTTAGATTAGGAGAGCCGAGTGCATTAGTCCCGAGCCCGGTTCTATAGGAGTTAATTGGTAAGAATAACATTTGCTAGAATTTTGAATTTAACGTTTAATTCTAATTTATATTCATAAAATTCTCCCGGTCTTTCGGAGCCCTCTTCATAAGGCTCTACGCATAAACCCAGCGGGCCTTTATGATAAAGATAGATCAGTATCTCTTAGGGTACCTTAGCTCGGCCACCGAAGACTATGATCGGGTATCGGTAGCCCGCTCGCACGGCGAAGAGAATCATTGCACGGTGGGTCTATGGGGTTGCGCACCATCTCTTCCGTCGCCCCGGATTGGGCGTCGTTAGATGCAGGCGGCACAGGACTGCACTCGGTGTCGTAACAGGAGTGGACGGCGATAAGCTGAAATGATGAAATAAAAATCTCTGTAATAACGATGTATTGTTGGATATGAAACTTCTTAGTCTTACCGTGATCATGGACGCTATAAAATCTTTAAAACATCGGGAAATTTAATATAAACGCGATAAAAGCCGTTAATTTTTTTTTTGAAGTTGTAATTCTTTTGGCGCGTTAGGGAAAAATGATGAGAGTAAATTTTTACGATGCGCGTGCATACCGTCACTAAAAACCGACACCCTGAAGTTAGCTATAGTCACCATTTTAGTTTTTTAACTAGATAATGCGTTATAATAAAACTTTCAATATATTAAATACCTTTTATTATAAAATGGTGGAGAGGAAGGCAAACCCACCACTTTCCCACGGTTAATCAATATACCGTACACCTCAAAAAAGGAAGGAATACGGGATGGGATCAAGGTGGAATAGGATATAAGGAAATCTTACTCCTGTGATGAGCACCGCCTCCAGAACTTCTACTTGCAATTTTCCGCAGAACTTCGAATAAAGATTCGACACGTGTTGTGGTGCATTTGAAGCCGAACCGTCCTGAGGATACCTCGTTTAGAGGCGAAACACGTGTCGAATCTTTATTCGAAGTTCTGCGGAAAATTGCAAGTAGAAGTTCTGGAGGCGGTGCTCATCACAGGAGTAAGATTTCCTTATATCCTATTCCACCTTGATCCCATCCCGTATTCCTTCCTTTTTTGAGGTGTACGGTATATTGATTAACCGTGGGCAAGTGGTGGGTTTTCCTTCCTCTCCTCCATTTTATAATAATAATGGATTTCCGCCATGTATCGCCTAATTCAATCAATTATAAATACCTTTTTTCTATTGTTAGTGTCGTTTTTTCTACAAACGTAGAATAAGGCGAAAGATAAAATTTATTGAAAAGATTTTTATCTTGTTACGTCAAAGAAATATAACTCCTAACGCGTGTACATAAGTACACACACACTTTTTCATTTTTTTCAAATCGTCTACAACAATTTATAAGAATTGTCCTACGCAAAGATTGAACTTACAATACTAGAAACGAAACATTCATACTTAAACTATTACGTCATCTAAATAGATGGCTAAATAGCCATTATATATAATAGACAAAAATACTGATGACCAACTTTTATTTTTATTACAGCTATTAACTAAAATGCGTCACATTAGCACCTATATAAGTCCCGTAATAACAAAAAGCGCAATGATAAAGTCGTTGTATAACAATAGATGCACTTTCACGAAGTATTTTTTACCTCACTCGAGAATCGAACCCGTTACAATCGTAAATTTAACGGTGGTTTTTTTGACGAGTAATATATTGAAGTTAGTTGAATTGTTAAATATTAGTTAATACATAGATTTTCCGTGTGGTGATAAAGGGGGCGTACAATTCACCATCCCTTATTTTGCAAGGGAGTGACATACAAGATGACTATTTAAGGGATGTAAAATGCAGATAACGAATAGAGAGAATAAATAAATATCATCATCCCAGCTCATATATGCCCCACTGTTGGGCTTAAACCTCTTCCGCAATGGGATGGAAAATAACTTGCTATTCCATGCTGGTGATATGTATTGCTATTTTTTTTTCTTGCGGTGGTCTATAGATGCGGTCGCGCCCCGCCTATCAGTCTGGGGCGACGGAAGCGGTGGCGCGCAACCCCATAGACCCACCCTGCAAAAACACATCTCTTCGCCGTACGAGCGGGCCACCGGTGCCGGTTCTTTGTCTTCGCTAGCCCGCCCGGCGGTTTACCCTCCCGGGTTCCTCTCGAATCGATGTCCCGACAGTCTTCGCCGTCGGGGCGTCTTCCTCATGTGGTGGCCTCACTTCGGGTAACCGGACTATTCCCCGGTCCGATCACCCGAAGACGTATTGGTATAGCGTTTGTTTTGAGTTTCCTTCTCTTTTCAGCGTGGTGTAAGTAAGTCCTTTTTCCTCTTGAGGCTTGAGCCCAGGAGTGAGACGTATGTGAGCCGAAATAATAAAAAAAAATTAAAATAGTGAAATGTTTTACTATTTACATAACATAGAATTATCATTCAGCCTGTTCTTCTTATTAAAAAAAAAAAGCCCGTTCATTCTTTGGATAAAATATAGTATTTTTTTTGGGTCTAATCCCACCACACACTTTCACCACTGTAACTCCTGTAAGCCAGGATCCACAGCGGTCTCTGTATAAGACACCGAGGTTTGACACTCGGGAAGTCCCGGGAAACGCTTCTTTTAATTTATCTTGGGACCCGCAAAAAATTTAATTAGAAAAACAAAACAGGAGGCATTAAAAAAAAATCCGCTTCCCTCCTATGCAAAGCGGGGGACATGAAGCAAAAATTTACTACTAGGCCAATAGATATAAGGATGTACCGATACGTGAAGCGAAGCAGTACAGCACCACGGATATGACAGAGCTTATGGGGCCTATATGTGAGCTTTAACATTTAGTCCTATCGTACGATCACCCACGGGTAAGATAGGGGGTGGTGAATTGTATTCTTACTCCGTCACCACACGGAAAGTATAGTATATCGATTTACATAAGTATATAGTATGTCAATTTCCCTCCTAAAGGGCGCACGATTCCAGCAGTGGGTCGCATATTAACTGAAATAATAATGATGACCTCACAGTTGGGATTCGAATTGCCTTTGCATTTGGTTTATTCATTAAGCCAAAGTGCATTTATGTGTGTATATCATTCTCCAACTTTTAGCCCAATACATACCCAAACATGTGAATAACGTGTAGCAATACATAACGCAGTGCTTATCCCAACATTACTATATGGACGCCCATGACGTGCGGTGTGCCACAGTAGTCGGTCCCCGGGCTGGGCCTGATCTGTTACGCCGACGACACGCTCGTCACAGCTCGCGGTGAGACGCTGGAGGAGGCGGCAAGCCTGGCGACTCTCGGCACCGAAGAGATCGTCAGGCGGATCGAGGCGCTGGGTTGAGGGTGGCCCTGGACAAGACGGAGGCCCTCTTGTTCCATGGGCCCCGCGTGGGCCCTCCCATCGGCGTTTCGATCACCGTCAATTCGGTTGATATCAGCATCCGGGCCCATTTGAGGTATTTGGGCCTGGTGCTCGACGGGCATAGGTGGTTTCGGGAGCATTTGCGCAGGCTTGCTCCGCGGCTCGTCGGCGTGGCGTTCGCCCTTTCGTGGCTTATGCCGAATGTGGGCGGACCGAGCGCTACGTGCCGACAGCTGTACGCGGGGGTCGTCCGGTCGATGGCCCTGTACGGCGCACCGGTGTGGGCGGGGTCCCTGATCGTCCACCACAGAGGGCCATGGCGGTCAGGACCGGACGCGGGTTCTGCATGGTGGAGACGGAGGCAGCATGCCTGTTGGCCGGGAGTCCCCCATGGGATCTGGAGGCGGAAATGCTCGCCGATTTGTATCGGCAGGTGTCGGGGGTGCGAGCGGAGGGCGGTGTGGTCTCATTGAGGGAACTCACCGCCTGTCGCGTCGATGCCCGCCGAGACGTCATTGCCCATTGGGCAGTCCGGCTGGAGAGGCCTCGGTTCAGTGTGCGGACCGTGGAGGCCTTCCGGCTGGTGCTGATGCAGTGGTTGAAACGGTGGCACGGGGTGCTCTCCTTCCGACTGGTGCAGGTTTTGACGGGGCATGGATGCTTCACCAAATACCTGCACACGGTGGTCAGGAGGGAAAGTACACTGTCCTGCCACCACTGCGATTGCGACGAGGATACGGTGCAGCATACGCTCGAGGCTTGTGCCGCTTGGGCAGAGCAGCGCCGTGAACTCGTCGCAATCATCGGTGTCGACCTGGCGCTGGCGATCATCGCCAGGGCGATGCTCGACAGGTTCAGGAACTGGGACGCGGTCGCAGCCTTCTGCGAGGCAGTAGTCTCGCGGAAGGAGGCGGCGGAGCGCGTGCGCGAGGAGCGTATCCTCGACGACGCGAACCGCCGTCGGCGACTGGGGCGGCGTAGGCGCGATTAACTGCGCCTGATGCCGCGCTAGCTGAGGCCACGTGTGACTAGACCGGGGAATTAGTCCGTCACCCGCTGAGAGGCTGACCGCGCGAGGAGGGATCGACGTCTTCCCGGGGGAAGGAGAGGGTGCCCCTCAGGGGGTATTCCGTCGGGCCAACCACTGACGACAAGCTCACGCTGCTCCGGTGACCGGTCCAACGACGAAGGCGAGGTACACGGGTGGGTTACGGTATGCATGCTTACGCCCCTCTGTCACCCTGTATGGAGTGGTGCGAGGAGTGCGCCGGCTGTAACCCACCCCAAAAAAAAAAACAATACTATATGGAAGCGAGAGCTGGTTATGCAGAAAAGAGCATGAAAGTAAAATTAATGTGGTCGAAATGCTATCTCTACGGAAAATCTGTGGAGTTAGGTTGACCGACCGCATTCGCAACGACAACGTAAGAGAGCGAGTAGGTATGAAAGAGAGTATTGGTGTAAAGATGCGAAAGCGAATGCTCCGATGGTTCGGACACGTGGAAAGAATGCCGAACGAACGTCTGGTTAAGAAGATATACAATGCGAAAGTGGAAGCACGTAGGGTAGCGGGGGAGACACAGACTAATACCTAGACCAGATTGGTCACGTATTGAAGGAAGGTGGAGTCAAGAGTCTCCGAAACCGGCGAGCGTGTATGAGAGAATTATGAATGTTGAGGAAGCGAGTGAAGTATGCAAAGATAGAGTTCTCTGGCACTCTGTTCTCTTCTGCCTACCCTGCAAGGGATATGGCGTGATGATATGTATGTATGTACTATGTTCAATAAAACGGTTTAACTTAAAAATCTGTTTTTATTTATTTTATTTTTTGTGAGCATGGTAAAAATCTATTCAGAAATATCAGACAATAACATAAACCGTAACAGAAGGTAACTTCGAGATAAATTTTAGCTTAGTATAGTAGGTCAATTGCCCACCAATTATGGAGGAGAATGGAGTCCAGGAAGACACAAATCGGCTGAATAGAAGAAAAATGATTATTCCTGTAAAAATCTATACAGATGCTAAAATGGCTAAGTAACCAACTTACAGTACTTTGTGCGTTTCAAATATTGTTATTCTGAGTGTAATTTGTGCCCGTTTAAAAAAAAAAACAACAGACAACAGTTTAAAAAAAAAACTTTAAAAAAAAATACATCAGTACGTTCTGAGGTACTTTTTTAATTTATTTATATGCTTAATGTTTGTAGAATGTTTTACTAAATATATTTGTATGTATTTATTCATATTCAGCATCTCAGCTCATATATGTCCCACTGTTGGGCTCAAGCCTCCTTCGTAATGGGAGGGAAATTGACCTACTATACCACGCTGGTCAGACATATTGGTATAGGGTTTTGTTTCGGGTTTTCCATCTCTTGCATAAATGTTATATGCGTTTTATATCCCTTAGACGTCTCTTACGATCTACCCACGGGTAAGATAGGGGTGGTGAATTGTATTCTTACTCCGTCACCACACGGAAATTATTCATATTATTAAGGGGTATATATATATATAGTATTTCATTTCTTTTATCCAACAAAAGAGTAGGCACACATAATACTTTGCCACAAAGCTTGTAATTACTTTTTCATTATGTGTTTTTTTATGTAATAAACTCGGGCAACAGGCGACCTGTAGCAGACCAAGTATAAGGAATATGTCGCTAAGAATTAACTCAGCACGTTGACAATAGCCAAGTCACATTACTTGTCGAACAGACAACCGTTGAAGAAGAAAAGTTTCTAGTCGCAGTTAGCCATTGTAGGTGGAACAGGAATGTTTTGAGTGGTATTCTCGTGGATATGTGGATTGATATTTACGAGTCGTAGGATAGGTAGATTAGATGTGCAACAGCTCTAAGCACGTCTGAAAGGTGGTCATCATCATCCGTTTGATGACGGAGTAAGAATACAATTCACCATCCACATCTTACCCGTGGGTCGGTAAGAGACGACAAGGGATATATAAAACGCATATAACATCTATGCAAGAGAAGGAAAAATCTCGAAAGAAAACCCTATACCAACACGTCTGACCAGCGTGGTATAGTAGGTTAATTTCCCTCCCATTATGGAGGAGGTCCGAGCCCAACAGTGGGACACATATGGGCTGTGATGATGGTGATGATGATGGTGATGTCCGAAAAGAAACCTATGAATAGTAACCAATATTCTACAACAGTTTAACTAGTTGGCGATGGCGTTTGGTATTACTTTCCATTGCCTATCTTCTCTTCCTTGAGAAGGCAAAGGAACGTACTGAATTCCATTACCAGGGGTAATATATACATATGCATATAGTTTTTTAACAATTCAAAATGTGTTCTCGACGCTAGATAGTTTCACCTTTACTAAACACACAACAAGATCACCCCCGCCGGTTTGTGACCGAACAGATTTATCGTGGCCCCTGTATAAGATATATGATATATTGATGAGAGGAGCGGATCGTTATCGCTTAAAGCTTTCATTAGTTCTATATATAATCATAATTGTTTAAATATAGCACTTAAAAAGCATAATTCTGAATAAAATTCTATAAAAACCCACTACATGATGTAGGAGTGAGATTTACATGGAAAGTAAAATTATTGAAAGGAGAATGAGGATGGTGTCCGGTGGTTTACTGTGTGAGACACAAGGAGGTTTCAGGAGTGGAAGGGGATGCATGGATCAAGTGTTCTCTCTGCGCAACATTGTGGAGAAGCATCTGGCTATAGGTCAGAGATTTTCTGTAGTTTTGCGGATCTGGAGAGAGCATTTGACACGGTTGTACGAAAGGAACTTTGGGACATTTTACCGGAGTATGGTAGTAACGGTAAACTGCTGCAGGCTGTGCAGTCCAGTTACATGGGCTGTAGAGCCTGTGTGCAGCTGGATGATAGAATGTCGCCCTGGTTTGACGTCAATATCGGCGTTAGGCAGGGGTGCGTTCTGTCAGCCAGACTGTTTATCATATATCTGTATAAATGTCTCCAAAGGTTGAACGATATGTATGTGGGAGTCCAGATGGTCGACTCAGTGGTCACGGCTTTGCTCTATGCAGATGATGCACTCCTGCTGGCACAGCGACTGACCTGCCGACCCTAGTCGACACAATGACAGAAGATTGTAAGAAAAGGGGTCTACGCGTGAATGTGAGCAAAACCAAAATAATGGTCTTTGAAAGAGATGAAGTTAGAACAGATGTAAGAGTAACAATAGCTAATGATGTACTGGACCAAGTGGATGAATTTGTATATTTTGGATGTGGATTTAGCCGAGATGGAAGGTACACCACTGATATAGAGCGAAGAGTGAATGCGGGAAATAGAGTGAATGGAGCGTTGGGACAACTTTTCGGTAGCCACAACCTCAGCCAGAGGCACGTGTAGCAATACATAACGCAGTGCTTCTCTCAACATTACTGTATGGAAGCGAGAGTTGGGTATGCAGAAAAGAGTATGAAAGTAAAATTAATGCGGTCGAAATGCGATCTCTACGGAAAATCTGTGGAGTTAGGCTGACCGACCGCATTCGTAACGACGACGTAAGAGAGCGAGTAGGTATGGAAGAGAGTATCGGTGTAAAGATGCGAAAAAGAATGCTCCGATGGTTCGGACATGTGGAAAGAATGGCGAACGAACGTCTGGTTAAGAAAATATACAATGCGAAAGTGGAAGGATGTAGGTACCGGGGGAGACCGAGACTAACCTTCCTAGACCAGATCGGTCATGTACTGAAGGAAGGTGGAGTCAAGAGTCTCCGAAACCGGTGAGCGTGTATGTAGAGAATTATGAATGTTGAGGAAGCGAGTGAAGTATGCAAGGATAGAGTTCTCTGGCACTCTGTTCTCTCTGCCTACGCTGCAAGAGATATGGCGTGATGATATGTATGTATATATGTATGAAATAGATTGGACAAAGGAATCACGCTGTCCCATACAAACTTTAATCTGCTTTTTCACCCCCTTAGGGATATAATTTCGTAAAATCCGTTCTTAGCTGACCTTTACTCGGCGTAAGAAATATTCCTACCAAATTTGAGGTTTGTAGGCTTTATGGTTCCAGAGATATCGTGATGAGTCAATACATACGTGAAAATCTCTTATATACAAGATTGTTTTTTTAAGAGTACCCAAATTATTTTTATGATATTCTACATATAAATAAAGTTATATAAAAATATAAAATATTTAAAATCATTAGTAATTATGTAATTATTTACATTTGAAAATATCTAAAAATATTCATGATTTATGGACAAACTATTTTTTACGCACGGCCATTCATAAATAAGCAATTATCGAACGCACACAAGTTCATGTTAGAAGTTATGGACACCTATCTACCTACTACTACCTACATTATAGTGAATACACACAATAATACAACAGTATCAGTAATTGTGTTGGTAATTACCAATTACCAACACATGTAACATAGTAAATAAGTTTACGATTCCAATTTTCTTTCATACTATTTAAAGGACTTAGAACTGCCATAATAAACAGATACATTAAAATACCAATTTATTATTTAAAACCACATACTAATGTTCGTATTTATTAAGGTGTATTTAAAAAAGTGGAATGTACTATTTATAACTAGGTATTAAACTTATCTTTTCATTTAGTTTCATGAAACCCTATCGTGTAGTGTGTATAAATGTACAGTTCTCTTAACACTTGCTTAAATTGTTTTTTAATGTTATTTGTGTCCGAGCACCTTTCACTTCACTTATTAAATGCAGTAATCATTTTGCTATGAAAGGCCTCACTATACTCACTAATTTGCAATTTTTTCACTTGCACACCAAGTAACTTTCAGCACTTAGAATATAGGCAGCACCATACAATTCTTTAATACTCGCGGTTCAAATTCCTTACATGATTTGTGCTACCATCATTGGATATAAACAATAAAAAATAGCACGCGCTCATAATTAGGTCACGGTCAAGGGTTCACTAGTGAACAGCGTGCGGCGTGTGCGCAATACGGCAGCGGGTACAAAGGAGGGTTACGAATTTTGCCGAACGCTTACCGAAATACCGACAAAGAAATACTTGAGTACCTAACTTCGATTTATCGGGAGTGTTTGTTTGTGTGCATGGCGTGTGTGTTTATAACTATGAATAACTAACGTAGTGTCATCAAATTTAGTATATCTCGGAATGTTTAAAATGTAGAATGTATTTTTTTTTAAATAAAAACATACGTTTTTATTTCACTAATCAATTACAATATCGAATCTGAACCTCCTATGTAAATTTGGGTACCTCTTGAAAAACAATCCTGTATATATATAGATTAAAAAATTAAAACACAAAACCCTGCACTAAGGAAATAATCCTTGTATTGCAAGGGACTTTACAAACATGTAATTATAAATTAAACCTAGAGTCGGTACAATCATTCGTGGATAGTAAAAAGTATTGACCTGTGTGGAATCAACGTTATAGCAGTTGGTAGGATAGGTCTTCTTAACCTCAACACCATAATCTGTGTAGTTCTATACCTAATAGTTGACGTTGCAAGGCTGATGGATAATGATTTAGATAAAGAAATCTTTATGCATCTACTTATTTCTGCCATACGTATGTATGTGACTTCCCATAAATGGCTGGAAAGATTTTGACAAATTTGCTATTTGGGTTGAGTTGAATCAAAAAACGGTTTAGATTAACATTTGAACCTAGATGTCACTGCGATTAATTTAAAGGAATTTTATTTTTAAATCTGTACAGGAAAATAAACTTTATTTTATCTCTGACGCTTTGCGCTCCGCTCATCATTATATCCTTAACCAACTCAGAAGTGTCCACTATCCTTCTAAGTTTTTTTTACCCCTATATCATTTATCATAATAAGTTATTTATCTATTTTGGAACCATTGGATATTTGTAGTGAGTCATTTTTTTTTGGGTCCCCGGTGTGTTCGGGAATTTTTGACCTCAAGAATTTAAATGTACATTGTTTCTCATAATGTAACAAGGTTTAGTTATATGAGGTATATTTTTATAGAGTGATTCCAGTTCGATTTTTATGCAGGAAATTGAAAATTAAATTTTCCCTAAGTATGGTGTTATTATACAATAAGTTGAAATCCTCTTACTTGCTTGTGGAAGTCGTAAAAGTCGACTGAGGTATTACCAAGAGAAAACCAGATTTATTGTTGACTTCAAGTAATTGAGATAAGAGCTGGTTGATGCTGATGATGATAATTCAATAGTGATAGTCACAATGTTGACAGTTTTATGTCTCCTGCCGCTAGCCGGTCCATCCGGGGTAGTACCAGACATCCGGGGTAGTGCAAGAGAGACGGCAGTCCAGCTTTCTGGGTGGGTTTTTGGGTTATCATTCTTACGTAGCGGTCTAAGAATTAAAAAAAAATCTCCACGAGGCCGATATTTAAACATACTATACAAAGTATATACGGAACTAATAAAAATATTTCGATTCACTCTTCGCTGTCAGTTTTTTTAAACACACAGAAGATTAGGACAGGTCAGTTTATGATGCGACTTTTGTTCAAGGATAGTTGTTTTTTTTCACTTTGTTACAAGACTATAATCTGTTACTTGGCATTATGATGGCTCAACTATGCCGTGATGGTGAAAAAAAATATTACTTATCTATAGTACGCCCACCGTTTGTCTATGGTATTTGGATGTAGAGTCACTCAAGTAGTTAAACTTGTAAAGGGTTATTCTTGACTATATTTCGGTCACGGCGGTCAATACCAATGGTTTTAAAGTATCTCCATGTGGTGATGGAGTAAGAATTCAATTCACCGCTCCCTATCTTCTCCGTAGGTATCGTAAAGGATGCAACCGAAGACAAAGATCGGGTACCGCTAGCCCGCTCGCACGGCGTAGAGAGGCGCTTTGCAGAGTGGGTCTATGGGGTAGCTTGCCGTCTCTTCCGTCGGCCCGGACCAATTTGTCGGGGCATGACCATCTCCATAGTCCACAACAAAAAAAAAACGGCGTCGTAAAGGATTACTATAACATCTATGTAAGAGAAGGAAATTTCAAAATATTATTCTATAACCATGTGACTAGCGTGCGTATAGTAGGTCAATTTTCCTCCCATTATAGAGGAGGCTCGAGCCCAACAGTGGGACATATATGAAATGGGATGATGATGATGATTTATGGATCGCACAAAGTACTTGTTCTACATAGGAATCGTATACACGACATTAGCACGGTACATCGGTATTTTAACTTATATGCCATCTGTGCTGTCAATTTCAATTTAATTTCTGCTTAAATTAATTGCTAGTTATAATGTAATTGGTATAATAATACATTTTTCTTATAAAACATTACCGCTCTCGAATTCCGTACATTCCTTTCGAATGTTTCACGACCGGACTCGAACCTCGATCCTTAATCATTTTTACAACAAAAAAAAAAAGAAACACCCTCAAAACGAACCCTTCAGATTCTTATCTCGACTTGTCTAAGCATCTAAACATGTCCTTTATGTTGTTAAAAAAAATAAGGAATTTCTGTCGGTAAATGTCCGTTTGTCTTTAGCGACGATACGCAAAAACTGTTGAATAGATTTTAAATTCTTTTGTTTTATTATCTGCTTGGGAATTGGGTTGGATGTATTTTAAAATATGTTTTAAGATATAACTAGGAGTATTAAATAGCTTTCTATTCCTTTTCTTGTTAGTACGTAATCATCATTCTCCTACTCTTATCACCAATTACTTGGGGTCGATACAATATGTACTCTTTTTTCATAGTACATATTGTAGAAGTTATTGGCAATAGTTTTATGACCGGCCACTTGCCAGACATCAACCCTCCTTGGAAATGTAATTGAGGACCAAACGGCATCAGATGGAGTCAGCCCAGGTTAGGCGTTATAAGGCTCTTAGTCGTCTATTACGACATCCGCGAGCAAAGTAATGGTTGGTAATATTCGTAGCCGCTACCACACAGCTCTTGTTAGTAGGTAGTAAGGAATATTAGGTATTATATATGCAAATATCAAATAAGAGAAGGAAATCTCGACATTAAACCCTGTACTAATTAATCCCTTTGATCGGCATGGTATGGTAAGTCAGTTTTTCTACTATTCTCTCTACTGTAGAAGACGCTTGGACTTAGCAGTATATAAGAAGAAATTAATTCGATCTTGATTGTGATTAAATGTGTTTTCTGTTGATGAAGTAAAAGTATAATTGATTACCCTTTTTTATTCCCGTGGGTGTACTAAGATGTTAGCAGATAAGCACAATGCAAGTCAAATCATTTATTATGCATAAGCACCATAGGGGCACTTACATATTGTCAATTTTACATTTTTTTTTTAAATTAATCTACCACCAAATTGGCAATCCGCCACAAACTAAGAAGATTCGGCAAGAAACTCAGCGGACTCGTCATTTTTATTTTAGGTATATGTTTTATCAAAATGATTGGATACATGTTTATTCTATATTAGCTCCAGTGAGATGCCCTTCGAGTAAAGATTGATTTTTTAAAAGTTAAATACAAAATTAAACAAAACAAAAAAACAAATCTTGGACCAGATTCGAAAAGTGGCACCCGATCACGAGTTAACTACTAGAGCAGCCATCACGCCCCTCAACTACATTTGAGGTAAGCGAGAGACCCCAAGGTAAGATAAATTAACAACTGAAGCCATATACCAAATCGTCTGAACCCCAAAATTAGGACATATATTGTCTCATTATCATCACAGATAATATCATTCCACTGCATTGCTTGAGACACCTCCAAAATAGGTGGTAAATTGACCTATTGTACCACGTTGGTCAGACGTGTTGGTATAGGGTTTTGTTTTACGTTTTCCTTCTCTTGCATAGATGTTATATGCATATTATATTTCTTAGACGTCTTTTACACCCCCCCATATGCAAGAGAAGGGGTGGTGAATTGTATTTTTATTCTGTTACAGAAAATACATCGTTCATTATTTGAATCAAAAGCTTTGAGAAGCTTTTGAACAAAGTCTTAAACATTTATACTAAAACATTAATCATTTCTTTGATTCGCGATTCATCGCTGTAATTAACATTTGGCGTGAATAAATAAAAAAATAATAATAAAAGACAACAAAAGAACAAAAATAAGAAATCTCAATAACTTCTCCGCATTATATGGAAGACCCTTGATGAGTATTGATGATATTTTTGACGGATTTCAATGAAAATTGCTTTAATTACTTTTTTAATGATTAATTATTGATATTTACGAATGGCGCATTAATTTAAGAACCGATTTTCTGTAGCGAGTGTCGTTGGTTCTATCCACAACTTAGTTTTTTTTTTTAATAAGATAACACGTCACCATAATTATCTATTGTGGTAGGACCACGCTGTTGACAGTTCTCTGTCTTCAGTCGCGGGCCGGTTCGTCCGGGGTAGTACATCACTGAGCAGAAGATCGACGTGTGAGTAATAGCAATGTGGTATTGCGCTTCGTTCGGTGAGCGAGAGAGCCGGCAGCCCAACTGGGTGGGTTTGGGGATTGTAATGATAGGCAGCGTCCTGCCTTGGTTATAGCAAAGGTCCATGGGCGGCAATGATATTTACCATCAGGTGTGTTGTTTGCTCGTTTGTCACTATAAGTAATAAAAAAAATAAGGATATAATACATATATTACGATGAGAATTTACAAATCTACAATTAACAAACACAAATTAAATACAGACTCAACAAAAATTTGTTCACAGAAACTATTGTTCTGCATCTGAATGTAACTTATAATAATTGGTACGGTAGCTGGATCTTAACTAGTACGACATCTGTGCAATCACTTTCACAATTCTTGGCCACTGGGGTCAAGGAATTCGTACTGGTCAGTCAAATGGCGATGAGAAAGGGATACAATAGTTAATGGGGTGGAACGCCGCCCTTCTATTGCCCGAATCAATCAGAAGGATTATGTCCAGATCATAGTCGGCCATAGAAAAAGGACATTTCTTTGTGACATGTACAACTTGTTGTTCCGAGTTTGGGTGTAACTTGTGTCCAATAATTATATGTTTGTAAAGTCAACTACGACTAAATAATTTATTTACAATATAGAATATTAAAAAAAAAAACATCGATACGGTATTTTTACTCACTCATTCGTTTTAAAATTGACTTTTAATCGAAGCGGCTTCGGCAAAATATGATTTCTACAGAGCGACTGACATCTGACCTCCGCAAGCTAAAGGGATAACGATATTCTAAGATTACTCTTGACGTCAGGATATTTAAGGATACCAAATCATATCAACTATTATAGATATTCAGATTGTTTATGACATACAGAGCATACATTCTTCTCGTTACTACGCCGGATAATGTTATCACAGCTCGTTGATGTCTTTTATATGGACAAGTTATTTTTTTTATATTTGTCGTTACCAAATTGAGAAAAAGGATATAGTGCTTACAAATTACATTCAAACTTAGAATAACAATTTATGGATCGCACAAAGTATTGACGTGTGTGGGAAACGAACCTATGAAATTTATCTTAACTACTGCGCCGTCTCAGATTTAGATAAACGCATCAATCTTATTAATTATCTAATTAATAATCGTCTCATTAATATATAATTAGTATTACTAATTACGTATTCACTATAACCCTTAAAATAATATAATAAGCAAACAAATCCGCCCTGAAAGTTAAAAAATAAATAAAAATCCTATATATTTTAATATCCTACTCAATGGATCCACAACAGGGGCATAACTCACGGCTGTAAAGATCTATAGATCATATAGATCTTTCAAAGAAATTTAAAAAAAAAGCCGTCCACTTATTCTACCATAATGCATGCCATTATATCTATCTTACTCTAACATTGTGATTGTACAAAGTGCGATAGGGATGTATATATATCTTTATTCTCGCTGTTAAAAGCCGTCGTTGTCAGTTGCGAATGGTACGTTGTGTGGTGCGGACGTGTCGCTCGTTTTCATTTGTATTTTTTTCGATTAAAATTTGACGATTTACTAAAACACTGTGATTTGAATTAAGTGTATGTGAGTTCTGTGACTATTTGGTGTTGGCGATTAATATTATTTTTGGAATTACTATTCTATTTTATAAGGTTAGTATTATAAGTAATATTTTAGTTTTATTTGAGGCTCTTATATGTGACAACCTTTCTATAAACATAGAGGGAAATTTGCGTAGTGTACCGTGTTAAACAGGAATGGTTTTTATTTCAAGTTTTCCTACTCTTGCAGCGATGTTATCCGCTTATCTTCGTCGCCTTTTACGCCTATATGGAAATTAATATATTTATATATCATCATCATCATTCAGCCTGTCGCCTTCCATTGCTGGACGTAAATCTCCCCCACAAATGAGGGGACGGTACCAATCGTCAATTTTCGAGGGCGGTTTGGCGATCGCAGTGAGGTTTTATACATTTTCCAGGATAGTGTTACTGCCCATTTTTATGATGGACACTTAGTAATTCTTTTACATTTTCCATGAGTCAGTTGGGGGTGGTAATCAATGTGTTATTATATCATTGCCACACGTGGATATTTGTTATATAGTTATTAAAATTTATTATTGATAAAATAAATTTAAACATGTTTGGTGTTATAAAAAAAAAGAGGTTACTCACTATTCGTTACTTGGCTCTGTTTATTTGAAAAAACCTAAGAAATTAATAAAATCCATCTGACAATCATTTTATACTTAGTACGTCAATTATCTTCCTACTATGTAGGGAACGTATGCCTAATTATCCGTGTGGTGACGGAGTAAGAATACAATTCACCACCCCCTATCTTACTCGTGGGTGATCGTACGAGACGACTAAGGGATATAAAAACGCATATAATATCTGTGCAAGAGAGGAAAACTCGAAACAAAACCAATACGTCTGACCAGCGCGGTATAGTCGGTTAAATTACGGAGTAGGCCCGAGCCCAACAGTGGGACATATATGGGCTGTGATGATGATGCTTATGATGTATGCCTAATAGAAGTTAGATAATAGGGAAATGAAGGTTTAATTAAAAATTCAACCGACTACCGCAAGGTTTTTGTTTAAACTATAAAAAAGGTGATTAGGTGACTTTTTATTAAAAAAATATATCAAAGATTTTTTTTGGAGTTCTATCCGGGTGATGGTAGCCACAGCGCCCTAAATTTTCTTTTTATTTTTTCAGACAATATTCTCGTAAAGTAACAAGTACTCTTATTGCGAGGGACTATACAAATATATAATTAACAGATACAAATTACGCTGAAATAATATTTTTTTACATGATTATCCAGTGCTAGGAAGTAATCCTTGTATTACGGGGGACTTTACAAATCGCACGTCGAGAAGAATAGTGACACAACTCTAAAAATTACAATTTTCATTATATTTCAATTTTTGGTGATGGAAGGTTGTTAATATTATAAGTCCTCCCTATCAACTCTTCGTCGACATTCTTAAGGATATTATGCTGAAGATCGTGTATTTGGAATCGCTAAAAGAATCGAAAAAAAGGAAAAACATACTTATTTCGACCCTCCTGAAAAAAATAGCTTTTTTGAATTGTGTCACCATTCTTGCGGGCCAGCGAAATATGCAATTAATGGATACAAATTATGCTGAAACGCTAAACAATTATTACACTATTCGCCTAATTTGTATCGATTGGGAATATAGTTAAATTTGCTTGTGGTGAGTTTTGAAATCCTTTATTTTGTCGTTATGATAGTAAAAATCCAAGAAAACTTGTTTGCGAGGAAGGAAAATTATTATCACATGTGTGACTCAAAGTCATATAGGTATATTATATTGAAAATCCATTCCCGACGTTCTACCACTGAGAAAAGTGTGAGCTGTCATATGAAAATCGTCGTTAGATAAATATCTTATGAGAGAGTACGATGACGTATGAACCAATAGCATAAGTAACGATGTGTATTTTTTTACAAATTATCCTTTTTTACTGTGATTTTATCCATTTAAATCTTATTAATAATTTTTAATAACTTTCCACGAGAAAATAAGGGTGTTGAATCGTATTCTTATTGTATCACTAACAGTTTAAGCCTAAGATTATATATAATTTATTTACAACCAAATTCCGCTTTCGTAATAATGATTTAAGAAAATTTTTAGTTTCAAACGTGTCCGCTTATAAGTTTTTTGGGTTAATCTAGGGTTATGATGTATTATTCGAGTTTTTTTTTTCTTCTCGCATGACGACTTTTATGTGTATCGTAAATTTTATTTCTTTGACACATTTCGCCATAAAAATACTCGAATGCGTCAAAATACATTTTATGTATTTAATCTTAGGAAATAATTGTATCTCGATAGTTTTTTTTTTGTATACTTATCTACGTACGACTGTGGTTTAAATACTGACCTTTCGTACGAGATGTAGTAAGTTTAATTCCCACACAGCACAATTATTTGTATGGTCCACAAATGATTGATATGTTACGTGTCCGTTAATTGTAGATATATTTTTAAAGTCCCCCGTGACAAAATTATCTATTTTATAGTACTGTTTATTTTGTTGATGGTTCAAATTACTGAAATTTTTAGCATTTATTATGCTTAATTATTTATAAATACCCGATTACGAAACAAAAATTATATATCTATATATATATAAATAATTAAGCATATTAAATGCTAAAAATTTCAGTAATTTGAATAACAAGGTTGTGTCATCGTTTAATACAATTCTAACTGTAAAGTTTGAAGTATTAAGCCTGTACAATGTGTAAACATTGTCCGGTAGATGGCATACGTCACCTTGAAGACGTAAGATATAATATGAAGCGAAATTTGCATGTCCTAAAATAGTTCACGATGGTGTAAGTGGCAGCACGATTGGGCCGGATTCCCAATAGGTGCGGATTCGAACCCCGCTTGTGACATCATTGTTGATGGTTGTTAAAAAAATAACAAATAGAGAAATAAATACTGTCTATATGCATTCAAAATGTCATCACTCCATTCTTTTTTACGTGCCCAATAGTAAACGACTGAGGCAAATAACGTGATTTTCCATGTGGTGATGAAGTAAGATTACAATTCCCCACCCACTATCTTAATCGTGGGTAATTGTAAGAGACGACCAAGAGATATAAAACGCATATAACATTTATGCGAGATAAGGAAAACTCGAAACAAATCCCTATACCAACACGTCTGATCAGCGTGGTATTGTAGGTCAATTACCCTCTCATTACGGAAGAGGCTCGAGCCCAACGATGGAACATATATGAGCTATGATGATGATGATGATGAAATAATTAGATTTGGACATCTGTGATAAGGAAAACTCGAAACAAATCCCTATACCAACACGTCTGATCAGCGTGGTATTGTAGGTCAATTACCCTCTCATTACGGAAGAGGCTCGAGCCCAACGATGGAACATATATGAGCTATGATGATGATGATGATGAAATAATTAGATTTGGACATCTGTAAGCAAAGGAAAACTCGAAATGACGCTTTAACCTGATTATTTCAATCAACATGATCAGCATCATCATCTTCCTCTTATTCTAACTGCTTGTGGTTGGCACAATATGTACTTTTTTTTCATATACTCCTATCAGAAGTCTGCGTTCACTCCCTTTCTATTCACGTCATTCTTCAAGCAGTCCATACATCTTTCATTCTTTTAGGAGTAAGGCAAGATTTTTATTCCTAAAGTATTCATACATACATATCATCACGCCATATCCCTTGCAGGGTAGGCAGAGAGAACAGAGTGCCAGAGAACTCTAACTTTGCATACTTCACTCGCTTCCTCAACATTAAAGTAAAGTATGAATAATAAATTTGAATAATATATTTTAACTAAAGTATTCAATATTAATAATTAAAACTTTTCTCATAATAGATACTACTTTTATCCTGTTTTATCACAAACTCACACCGCGTTAGCTACCATAGTATCTTCGAATTACTTGTGGTCGATACAATATGTACGATTCTTACATCGTACATATTGCCGAAGACAAAGATCGGGTACTGGTGGCCTGCTCGCACGGTGAAGAGAGGAGTTCTTGCAGGATGGGTCTATGGAGTTGCGTGCCGCCTCTCCCGTCACCCCGGACCGATTTGGCAGGGCGCGATCCATAGTCACATGCATAGTACACCGCAAGAAAAAATAAAGGCCTGCCTGACGCTAATACTACTTGTGAATGTAATTATTGATTAAGCGGCATCAGATGTTTTACATATCTCTCGTGTTATCTACTATTAATACTAACTATGTTATATACTTATGTGTTCCTCTGCGAGGGAGAAATAAATCATTTTTCTTTCTGTCTTTCTTTTCTTAGATGTAGTAGGCAGGTAGGTCAACTCTATGTAGAGCTTTCAGTCATCTTCTACTACACCTATCAGGATGTAATGGTTGGTAATATTCGTAGCCTCATCTACATAATAGTTTGATATTCATTTTATTGTGTTAAAGCGTTTTGATTAATAATAGGACATATCATCATCATCACAGTTCATATATGTCCCACTGTTGGGCTCGGGCCTCTTCCGTAATAGGAGGGAAATTAACCTACTGTACCACGCTGGTCAGACGTGTTGGTATAGGGTTTTGTTTCGAGTTTTCCTTCTCTTGCATAGATGTTATATGCGTTTTACATCCCTTAGACGTCTCTTACGATGCCACCGAAGACAAAGATCGGGTACCGGTGGCCCGCTCGCACGGCGAAGAGAGGTGTTTGCAGGGTGGGTCCATGGGATTGCGCGCCGCCTCTTACGTCGCCACGGGCTCATTTGCCGGAGCGCGACCACATCCATGGTTCCACCTTGCGAAAAAAGCGTCTCTTACGATCACCCACGGGTAATATAAGGGGTGGTGATTTGTATTCTTACTCCGTCACCACACGGGTGATAGGACATATAAGGGTACAATAAAGTAAGTTTTATTTACTGAAGAATCACGTATGGTGATTAGGGTTTCCTAATGGCGATCAGCTAAATCATGTTTTATAATCAGCAAAGAGAACATCCGAGGAGTGGTTAGTAAAACTCTCTTGGAAAACTTACACCATCAATTGCGCCTGCCAAGCGTAGCGATTATAGCATTATGCATTTATAGTTTTCTGTATGGAATGTACTATCTCCTTTTTCATACCTTTTCTACTTCCTTGACCACGTGTATATATTAAGTATTATCACGATCAATAAATAAATTTAAAAATAAACAAACTCATTATTAAAATCCGATTACGAAATGAAAAATGATGTCGCAAGCGGGATTCGAACCTGCGCCTATTGGGATTCCGGCCCAATCGTGCTACCACTACACCACCGCGACAATACCAACGCAATAATTAAGCATATTAAATGCTAAATTTCAGTAATTTAAACAAACTCATTTTCACATTTTTAACACTAAGTTTTATTACGGAATTTCTTTATATTAAAGATCTTTTAATAAAAAAAAAATGGCGTAATAAAGGTTAAATATCTAAATTGCATGCGACTTTAAATATTAATGGTTACGAAACGGCTCAAACTTTGAGAATCCAAATATATATTTTTTTGAGAGGCTATAATAGTTTGGATACCCGAACCGTCTGTGGTGATAGAAGGATATCGCGCGGTTTATTAATATTACTCCATAATAATAACCATTTGAGTTGCTCAACCAATTACTTACCATTTCGTTGTAGAATCAACCTCCTCTTTTATTGCAGGCTGTGGTCTAGACACTATCTACCCAAACTGTCCAAAATAAATCGACTTTTCAGCTGACCATCAGCACAGAGTTCTTATCTTCGGTGGAAATTGATTCATCTAACATTAGCACGTAATATGTGGTAAAGGACTTAGAATACAATTCACCACGATTCCGTTTTGCACGTGTTTGTAGAGAAAGAAGAGATATAAAATGCATATAACTTCTATACAAGAGAAAATACGAAATAAAACCATATATATCGCATATACCTGATATAAATTTGACTGCACAGATGGCGTAGTGCTTAAGATACTAACCTTACGTGCCAGCGCCGTAAGTTCGATTCCCATATAGAATAGTACTTTGTGCGATCTATAAACTGTTGTTCTAAGTTTAGTTGTAATTTCTCTGAGTTAATTGAATATTTGTAAAGTCCCCGCAATAAAAGATTATTGCCTTAATGCAGGATTGGTGCCCTTGGTGGCAAACGAGCAAGCAGCACACCCAATGGAAAGTGTTACTGCCGCCCATGAACTTTTGTAATACCAATTGTATTTTTTTGCAATCAAAAAAACCCAAAAAAAAGTTGGGCATCTGGCTCTCTCGCTCACTGAACGAAGCACAGCAGCGCAATGCCACTGCTCAGGCATCGACCTCCGGCGAGTGTGGTACTAACACAGACTGACAGGTGTGGTCCACTACTATTAAAATATCCATTCACCAGATCAGCGTGGTATAGTCGTTCAATATCCCTCCTTTTATTTTTAATAGTGGTAGAACCACACTGTGGACAGTTCTATGTATACAGCCGTGGGCCGGTCCGTCCGGGGTAGTACCACACTCAGCAGAAAATTGACGTCTGAGTAATGGCAATGTGCTATTGCGCTCCGTTCGGTGAGCGAGAGAGCCGGAAGCCCAACTGGGTGGGTTTGAGGATTTTATTGTTAGGCAGCGGCTTAAGCTATACCCTTGGTATTGCGAAGGTCCATGGGCGGCAGTGACACTTACCATCAGGTGTACTGCCTGCTCGTTTGCTACCATACGCAATAAAAAAAATGTAGGAGGCTCTAGCTTAACTGTTGAACGTATATCAGCTGATATGATGACGTTTGTAGTTTATAAAAATCAACTTTAATTATTATATATAACGGCCGCTCGTGACAAGTTATTATTTTATGTAACAAGCTGTTTATAATACACACTTAACATGTTTATTGCAAATATAAAATGGATATTAAGTTTTATCTTTACGACGACAAGATTTATATCTTAAGTTATAAAATTCACACGCCCTGAAACTATCTAGAACGTTTGTACCATATATATATATATATATCGGCTTGTCTTTTATCACTGGCTCATTATTCTCATCGTCTCAGTATTTTAAATGTCATATTAGGATCGAATCTCCTTCAAAATTGGAGGGAAATTAATCAACTATACAGCGCTGGTTGGTAAGACGTGTTCCTTGTCTCGCATAGATGTTATATGCGTTTTATATCCCTTAGTCGTCTCGTACGATCACCCACGGGTAAGATAGGAGGTGGTAAATTCTTACTCCATCACCACACGGGAAATTGACAGTTATTAAGTAATATAATATACATACAACACGTATATATATGTATATGTATATATATATATATGTATATTGTATAATTTTCCTTCCCGTAAAGGCCCGAGATTAACAGTGCGTGGTTTATAAGGTCATAAGAACAAGAAGAATGTCTGCTAATTGATTGTACAGGATGACATATTGGTTAAGATACTGACCTTCTGTGCCAGTTCCGTGGGTTCAATTCTCATGCAGGCAAATATTTTGTGCGATCTAAAAACTGTTATTCTCAGACTGAGCGTAATTTGTCTGTGGTCATTCCAAATGTGTAAAGTCCCCGCAATACAAGGATTATTTCCTTAGTGCACTCTTCTATCACTTCACACTGATAACTTCGTGGTCAATAGTTTATATAGTTATATATATAAGTCATACTTAACTCTAACTTGAACAAAGCTTCAACATGTTATGAAACAGTTAAGTTACATAAACCTAGATACCAGATTTGTTAGTCACTACTAGACGGTCAATTTCGCAATCATTTATTTAGCTACATCCTGTTAAATAGTATTTAAAAAAATAAGTTATTTTTCTGCTTATAGTGGCAAACGAGCAAGCACACCTGGTGGTAAGTGTCACTGCCGCTAATGGACCTTTTGCAATTCTAAGGATACAGCTAGGCCTTTTCTTTTGTGCTGGGCTATGGACTTGGTCGCGTCCCGCCAAAGCGGTCCGGGGCGACGGAAGAGGTGGCGCGCAACTCCATAGACCCACCCTGTAAACACCTCTCTTCGCCGTGCGAGCGGGCAACCGGTACCCGATCTTTATCATCGGTGGCCTGCCCAGTGGTTGACGCCCCTACAGCTTTCGCCCTCGGGGCGTCGTCTTCACGCGGTGGCCTCACGTCGGGTAACCGGACTATTCCCCGGTCCGATCACTCGAAGCCTCGGTTAGGGCGGCATCAGGCGCAGATACCTAGGCTAGGTTTACCAACCAAAATCCACTCGGAAAGTTTCTGGATCTCTCGCTCAACTAACGAAGTGAAATAGCACATTGTTACTGCTCAGATGTTAATTTTCTGCTTGAGTGTGGTACTACCCCGGATGGACCGGCCCGCGGCTGTAGACAGAATACTGTCAACAGCGTGGTCTTACTGCTGCTACATTTAGTTACGTCGTAATCAAGTGCCGCTTATAGGATTTGATCCATGTGAAGTGAATATTGTGGTTCCAAGTGTATTAAAGTGGAGATAATGCTTATTGACATGTATTATACAAGATTTTATATAACAGACATCATCTGTGAAGTTAGGCTGACCGACCGCATTCGCGACGACAACGTAAGAGAGCGATTAGTTATGAAAGAGAGTATTGGTGTAAAGATGCGAAAGGGAATGCTCCGATGGTTCGGACATGTGGAAAGAATGCCGAACGAACGTCTGGTTAAGAAGATACACAATGCGAAAGTGGAAGGATGTAGGTACCGGGAGAGACCGAGACTAACCTACCTAGACCAGATCGGTCATGTACTGAAGGAAGGTGGAGTCAAGAGTCTCCGAAACCGGCGAGTGTGTATGAAGAGAATTATGAATGTTGAGGAAGCGAGTGAAGTATGCAAGGATAGAGTTCTCTGGCACTCCTGTTCTCTCTGCCTACCCTGCAAGGGATATGGCGTAATGATATGTATGTATGTTTAAGACAAAAACGCAGTCTTAAGAAATACTAAGCTTGATCAAAATTGTATCTTGACTGTAAACTACGAGGTAGCGAGCGGATAGTCCATACCAGTGGTCGATCCAATGGCATCATCATTCTCCTACTCTTACCCCACTCACTTGGGTTCGATACAATATCTACTCTTCTTTGATAGTATATGTTGTAAAAGTTATTGGCAATAGTTTTATGACCGGCCGCCTGCCAGACGTCAACCCTCCTTGGAAATGTAATTGTTGACCAAACGGCATCAGATGGAGTTGGCCCAGGTCGTTATAAGGCTTTTAGGCGTCTTTTACGACTTCCACGAGCAAATTAAGAGTTGGTAGTATTCGTAGCCGCTACCACACAGCTCGATCGATCGATCGAGCCAATGGCAGTGGGAAGGAAATATGGTGAGTTACAGGCCGCACGCCGCCCTTCTGTCGCTCCGTCTGGGGTGGTTTCAATCTATAGCCTGAAAAAGAAAAGAAGGTAGCTAGGGATTACAAATGGTAAAATGTAGGTCACACTATATAATTACTGTCCCTTATTCTTCTACCATCATATGCAATAGAATAGAGTAAGCCTAAAATCCATACAACTCGTACTTCTACGTGAATGAGTTATTAATTGCCTCATCGTGTTATTTTTTTTCCTAATTAAAGCCCAAGAATTAATTATTGTTTAATTTTATGAATCGTAAACATGATTATAATAAATTGTCTTGGTATCATTTTGATATTATCTATAAAATCTGATAACACAAAAATAATCTAAAGATAATTAGTTGTTGAGTTCTTACAGAGGCCATTTAATTATTTTAAAGATATAAATCGCTTTCTTTTTATTAACTTTATAGCAATGTACTACTACAGAAATTAACTTTTTATATTGAAAAGAGCGAGTGTTTTTATTGTCTATGATGGCTGGAAGGGAGCTGGAGGGAAGTAGGGACTTTCGGCGGGAAAATGAAAGTGTCATGTAGTGGTTATAATCAAAATCGTACTGTTTCAACGTATTGTTGTATAATTTTGATGGTATTTTATGTAATGTGATGCGGAGAAAGTGCTGGGGTGTAGTGAATATTATATAAAAGTGCTTTACAACGTTTTTGTTTTCCCACCAAAATTCAAGGAAGATATCATTAACAGTGTGGCCATAGCACTGTTGATAGTGACGATTTGACTTACTGACGGCCGATGACTAATATGAAGGGCCTAAAAATATTCGTAATAATAGCTCGTATACGACAATTTGATTACTACAATTACCAATACAACAAAAGAAGAAGAAGAAGGAAGTAGACCTGATTTTCTTATCACAGGGTCCGTAGAGATCCCTCAAATTGTAAATATCATTCTGATAAGACGATTTTTAACGAAGTTTTATATGAAGTCTATCTTTTTAACAAAATGGGTAGAGAATTATATTTTTAATCTCTCATAATACGAAAAATCTATGTAGCAGTTAGTCAGCTATAACGACACCCATCACACAGCTAATAAATTAAATTGCCACTAGTAAAATTATATTAAACTTAAAATATTTAAAACTATGATTTTATTTGAATATTTATGTCGTCCAGTGACATTAAAAATAATATATCATAATAAATATTCATGATATTTTAACCATACCATTTTTTGTTATGTCTGCAGTTATTATAACGATGGTGATTTCAAATTGACCGCTTTGTCCGATTTACTAACATTTTATATCTACCCGCTACAGTATCAGTTCTTAAAGTTTGATCCACATTTTGAATAAGAACTATTACTGTAGTGGCTAGATATAAATTTCTGTAATAACGATGATTTATTTGAAATTAAACTATTTTTACGGTTTCTATCGCGTTTGTATTTGATTTTCAATTTCTATTTTGCGGACACAAATTACACTCAGACTTAAAACAACAATTTGTAGATCACACAAATACTGTCCTATATTGGAATCGAACTCACGACACTAGCACGGCAGGTTATCTTAACCACTACGCTATCAATGCAGTCATTTAGCAGTTCATCAGGTTATAATATACAAACAAACATACAATTTATTTTATAATACTATAAATTTTCTTTTAATCTTTCAAGCGTAGATACCATATTAAAAGGGTTATAAGGATGGGGCACGATTTCTCTTTGTTAATGCTCGTGACCTGAAAGGTTTAAGGTTCGAGGTCCGGGTCACGAAAGCACATTTTTCTTTAAACATGTTATTCGAGTGTAACCGATTCATTATTGAATCGTGATGTTTTGTGATTGATTGAAATATTTTCGATGTAAGAAAATTTTGTGTCATTATAAGTTATATTAAAAAGTAAAGTGATCTAATGATAGTTTAATAGAATATATTATCAACCCTTTTATTTACGAATGAGAATGTACATACATACTCGTACATATATACCATCATGCCATGTCCCTTGCAGGGTAGGCAGAGAGAACAGAGTGCCAGAGAACTCAATCCTTCCATACTTCACTCGCTTCCTCAACATTCATAATTCTCTTCATACACGCTCGCCGGTTTCGGAGACTCTTGACTCCACCTTCCTTCAGTACATGACTGATCTGGTCTAGGTAGGTTAGTCTCGGTCTCCCCCGGTACCTACATCCTTCCACTTTCGCATGGTATATCTTCTTAATCAAACGTTCGTTTGGCATTCTTTCCACATGTCCGAGCCATCGGAGCATTCCCTTACGAATGAATGAGAATGCATTTTCTTGACTTGGTAGGGTCAAATTGTTGACAGTTTTCTGTGTACAGCCACTAGCCGGTCTGGCCAGTGAAGTACCACGATCTCGCAGAAAATCGTTTTTTTATTGCTTGTGGTAGCAAACGAGCAAGTAGTACAGCTGATGGTGTCACTGCCACCCCTGGGCCTTTGCAATACCAAGGGTATAGCTAGACCGCTGCCTACCAATACAGACCCCAAACCCATCCAGTGGGATTTCCGGCTCTCTCGCTCACCGGACGAAGCTCAATAGCACATTGCAATTATTCAGACGTCCTGCTTGAGTGTAGTATTACCTCGGACGGACTGTCAACAGTGTTAAATGATCGATCGATGTCTGATCAGTGGCAATATGCTGTTGCATTTCATTCGGTGAGCGAGAGAAACGGAACCCTAAGTTTTTGGGTACATTTTGCTCAGGAGGCAGCGGCCTAGCTACCCCTAATATTGCAAAGACGGTAACACTTATCATCAGGTGTGATGCTTACTCGTTAGCCAAAATAAGCAATAGAAAAAAAATATGATTGTGCGCTCTTTAGAAAAAAACACAAAGCAGTCATGAGGACTGCCGACAGAAGTGAAAATTTAAACCTATGAAAATAATGAATATTATAAATTAAAATAGATCTTTCTTTATCTCTCCCTCTTGCGTTGAAATATTGGACGCTACTCGTTGCTAACGCTCATGCTGTAACAGGTATACTACGCGCATGCATTCTAGTGCCATTGCATTAAACGTTTAACGCAATGTTGTTGGAAGTCGCATTAGAAGTTTCACTTCAAAAAAGCGCCGGCTTTATGTTGAGCAGTTTGTAAGTAACGTCTAGAGTAGTATACTATACTGATCTTGTAAGAACTGGAGAAAATTTGCTGCTGCAGTTTCTGCTTTACCTATTATTACAATGAATCTTAAGAATTACATATAGGACCCGTTAAGTTTGTCGTATCAGTGATTCTGTGTGGATGCACTTATTTTAACTGTGCATATTTTTTTATTTTCGTTTTCAATTTTATTTATTTAGTTTACTGGTGACATTTTACCGGAGTATGGTATTAACGGTAAACTGCTACAGGCTGTGCAGTCCAGTTACATGGGCTGTAGAGCCTGTGTGCGGCTGGATGATGGAATATCGCCTTGGTTTGACGTCAATATCGGCGTTAAGCAGGGGTGCGTTCTGTCAGCCAGGCTGTTTATTATATATCTCGATAAATGTTTCCAAAGGTTGAACGATATGATTGTGGAAGTCCAGATGGGCAACTCAGTGGTCACTGCTCTGCTTTATGCAGATGATGCAGTCCTGCTGGCACAGTCAGCGACTGACCTGCAGACCCTAGTCGATACAATGACAGAAGATAGAAGATTGTAGGAAAAGGGGTCTACGCGTGAATGTGAACAAAACCAAAATAATGGTCTTTGCAAGAGATGAAGCCAGAACGGATGTAAGAGTAACAATAGGTAATGATGTAGGTACTAGAGCAAGTGGATGAATTTGTATATCTTGGATGTGGATTTAGCCGAGATGGTAGGTACACCACTGATATAGAGCGAAGAGTGAATGCGGGAAATAGAGTGAACGGAGCGTTGGGGCAACTTCTCGGTAGCCACCACCTCAGCCAGAAGGCACGTGTAGCAATACATAACGCGGTGCTTGTCCCAACCTTACTGTATGGAAGCGAGAGTTGGGTATGCAGAAAAGAGTATGAAAGTAAAATTAATGCGGTCGAAATGCGATCTTTGCGAAAAATCTGTGGAGTAAGGCTGAGCGACCGCATTCGTAACGACGACGTAAGAAAGCCAGTAGGTATGAAAGAGAGTATTGGTGTAAAGATGCGAAAGGGAATGCTCCGATGGTTCGGACATGTGGAAAGAATGCCGAACGAACGTCTGGTTAAGAAGATATACAATGCGAAAATGGAAGGATGTAGGTACCGGGGGAGACTGAGACTAACCTACCTAGATGAGATCGGTCATGTACTGAAGTAAGGTGGAGTCAAGAGTCTCCGAAACCGGCGAGCATGTGTGAAGAGAATTATGAATGTTGAGGAAGCGAGTGAAGTATGCAAAGATAGAGTTCTCTGGCACTCTGTTCTCTCTGCCTACCCTGCAAGGCATATGGCGTGATGATATGTATGTATGTAGTTTACTGGTCAATTTTGTTTCTTATCTCCCACATTGCATAGAAGGGAAGTGGAGTCACTCTTTTCAATTCCTCTTGTTTAATTTTCTAACTAAATTTATTGGGATCCAAAGACAATTAAAAATGTTTCCTGTTTTTTTTTGTGGATGATCTATGGTAGTAGTCATACCTCGTCCAATCTGTTCTGGTCCATAACCAGGTGTACACATACCTTTCTACGCCATGCGAATGGGCCACCGGAACCCTCTGTTTGTTTGACGTCAACATTCTTTGGGATTGTAATCGTTGACTAGATGACATCAGATGGAGTTGGCCCAGATCTATGTAAAGGTCTTACTCGTCTTTTATGGTAGTCAAGAGCAATGTATTAGTTCTTAGTATTCATAGACGCCATAATACTCTCTATAAAAAAAGCATACGATCAAAAAAAAATTAAAACTAATAAGCTTTATGATCCAAATCAAATTACCACTTGCCATCGTACGGAATGTTGTCAATCGTATTTAGATAACAGAATGAGAGTAAAAAAAAAAACAATAAATATATTATACGAATATCAAATTTGGCATGTTATAAAATGATAGTATATTGCCATTTTATAAAAATCACCTTCGTTATAATAATAAAAAAAAAAACGCTAACGAAATTATACGCATAACTGGTTTATTTATTTATCTGTGAATAAATATATATTCTACATGCCTCTCATATGGTTGCCAGACTTGTGTACCTATTGAACCAAGTACAATTTAATAGCGGTAGGACCACGCTGTTGACAGTTCTCTGTCTACCACAGGCCGGTCGGCGCGGGGTAGTACCACACTGAGCAGAAGATCGACGTTGGAGTAATGGCAATGTGCTATTCCGCTTCGTTCGGTGAGCGAGAGAGCCGGAAACCCAACTGGGTGGGTTTGGGGTTTACATTTGTGGCCAGCGGCCTAGTTATACTCTTGGTATTGCAAAGATCCATGGGCGGCAGTGACACTTACTATCAGGTGTACTGTCTGCTTGTTTGCCACCATAAGCAATAAAAAAAAGGAACTGTATTTACAATTAAGAATATATCAAAGGAAAAAAGAAATGAAAAGAACCGTGAGTTTAGAAAAGAGAAGATTAATTAAAATACATACAGGATATTAACATACAGGATATTAAATTACTGCACAGATGGCGTAGTGGTTAAGATACTGAACTGCCACGCCAGTGCCGTGGATTCGATCCCCACGCAGGACAATACTTTGTGCGATTCACAAAGTATTCTTCTAAGTCTGGGTGTAATTTGTATGTGTTAATTGCATGTTTGTAAAGTCCCCCGCAATCATCATCTCAGCTCATAAATGTCCCATTGTTGAGCTCGAGCCTCCTCCATAATGAGAGGGAAATTAACCTACTATACCACGCTGGTCAGACGTGTTGATATAGGCTTTTTTTTAGTTTTTCATCTCTTACATAGATGTTATATGCGTTTTATATCTCTTGGTCGTCTCGTACAATCACCCACGGGTAAGATATGAGGTGGTGAATTGTATTCTTACTCCGTCATCACACGGATGGATACCGACGAAATATACTTCTATATATATATAGTATGCTAAAAGCTATTGGCAATAGTTTTGTCGTCTATGTGACGCCAACTCTGTAATTGTTGATCTGACGACGTAAGGTGGAGTTGGCCGAGGTCAGTTTTAAGCTGTCAGTCATCTTTTACTTATCTATTGATTCTTGTATTGCAGGGGACTTTAAAAGCGTATAATTAATGAACATAAATATTCACAATAAAAATGTTTGCAGTAAAAGGACAATAGTCCTGTATGGGAATACAACCCGTGGTACTTAGAATTTTAGGTATTTTAAGTATAACTCCATCTGCGCAGTCAAGTTAGTCATTTAAATATAGGTGGCTTATGTTTGTCTAAGATTCGAACAGATATACGTTTAGTATTCCATATATAGATATAAGTAATATTATTATAATATTATTATTAGATTGTATTTACATAAAAAGTTAATTATTTTGCAAATAAAATGTCACCATATTTCACCTTTTGATAGTGGATATTAAAAATAATGGCAGAAGAATAAGGTTTGTGTATGGATAGGTGAATAATTGGTTGTATTTCCAAGTTTTAATTGGACATTGCCACTTAATCATCGTCTCAGCTCATATAGGTCTCACAGCTGGCCTCGAGCATCCTCCACAATAGGAGCGAAATTGTCCTACCATATCACGCTCGTCACACGTGTTGTATAGAGTTTTATTTTGAAATTTTCCTTCTCTTTTATATATGTAAAATATCTTTACATTTGATGTTTTAGTCTCCATATATTACCTAAAAATTCATGTTGTGGCTATGAATACTATCAACCTTTACTGTAATCGTGGATGTCGTAAAAAACGACTAAGAGCTTTATTCTTCTGAATTAACTCCATCTGATGCCGTTTGGTCAACAATTACATTCCTAATGGGGGTTGATGTTAGGCAGGCGGTCGGTTATGAAACTATTGGCGATAACTTTTGCTATATGTACAACGGAAGAGGAGTACATATTGTATCGACCCCAAGTAATCGGGATAAGAGTAGGAAAATGATGATATTAATACAGCAATCACCAAATCTTTGTATTGCTGGAGACTTTACAAGCATATAATTAGCGGACATAAATTACACCTAGACTTAGAACAATTCGTGGATCGCACAAAACAATGTCTTGTGCGAGCTTCGTACTAAAGACACTGGCACGGTAATCACAACGATATCTGTGCAGTCAGTATTAAAGATCTGAGAAAAACCGGGTTTGAATAATTTAATAAGTGCCTTCATACATTGTAATGTGAGACAACTTATAGCTTTTTTTTTTATCAATTCGATATGAAAGCGGGTTTTTATTGGACAAATTTTACCTAATTCAACATTGATTTATGTGAAACTCAAAGGAAACGAACAGAATTTATAAAAATGGACAAATTTGTAGCGGTCGCGCCATTATTTATTGTTAGTGATGTACTTCGTAATGCCGAAAGACGACTGACGAACGCCGAGGTTTAATGACAGTTTTTTTTTTATATTTTATTTATTGGTTACATATTCTGTTTGTAATCCAACAGTTGTTCAATGTGACAGTATTTGAATTTTGTAATTCATAATTTATTTACTTTTTAACTTCAACTAAATTAGCCTCATCTAGCCTACCAGATATTCTTATGTTTTATGAAACCCTTCTCCGTGTAGTGACGGAGTAAGAATACAATTCACCAACCCTATCTTACCCGTGGATGATCGTAAGGGACGACTAAGAGATATAAAACGTATATAACATCTATGCAAGAGAAGAAAAATTCGAAATCTAACCCTATACCAACACGTCTGATCAGCGTGCTATTACTATACCACAATCGGAGTAAAAATTGACCTACTGGTCAATTTTCCCTCTGATTATGGAGGAGGCTTGAGACCAACAGTGGGACGTATATGAGCTGAGATGATGGTAATGAAACCCTATCTTTTTTCAAATTACTGAAATTTAGCATTAAACATATTTGATTATTTATAAAAAAATATTATGAGCGAGAAATGATTATCACACATGTGATTCGAACTATCTATTGGAAATTCGTTCCAATCGTGCTTACACCACTTACACCAGCGTGGCCTGTTGTATGACATTCAATTTTCGGTTCGTATTATATTTACGTCTTTAAATGAGACGTATGCCATCTACAATGTTTACACAACCTTTGTCTTTTGTACACACTGTGGACCCACCCCCTAGGTGATGAATTGTATTCTTACCTCATCACCACACGGAAAAGTTTTTGTCTCATCTTTATTTATCATAAATAATCCATATCATATTTTTAACTCGTTACAAAACAAGAATACGTTTTATCACTCAATGAATAAATACATAGCAAAAGACTTTAAGTATTCACAATAGATCAACATCACATACAGATCAAATTTGTTATTTATGAGAATCAAGGAGACGATATTTGAAAGGAAAGCTTACTTAAAATTCTATAGGATTTGAATGAGTATTTTGTATTCGTTTCCTATCAAGAGTCAGATTGTATTTGTAATAGATATAATGTCTAAGCGATAAAACTAATGAAAGTGTTGAAACGTAATATTTATTGGGTTCATTTTCATCTCGGTTCATATATGTCCCGCTGTTGGGCTCAAGCTTCCTTCATAATGCAAGAAATTGACCTACTATAACCTACTATACCACCGTGGTCATATGTGTTGGTCCTTCTCTTGCATAAATGTGATATGCGTGTTATATCTCTTAGTTGTCTCTTACGGTCACCAGCTAAGTGATAAAAGTAGGTATGAAAGGAGGTAGTAAATTGTATTCTTAATCCGTCACCGTTATTGGGTTCATCTTAATATTATACTCAAACTCAACTTGGACCACAATATACCTTAATTATTTTGGTAGCAAATAACTTGCTAAGTTTTATAGCAGACAAAGTTAAGTTAATATGTAAAATCGAACAATAAGAACTCTTATCCAAACCGAAACTAAGAATAAAATTTCTGTTTTCTTTTTCATATTAAGTTTTCAAAATTTTACAAAATATGCATAATAAACTTTTTATTATAATAAAAATTTCGGCTTACACAATTCGTGTTTGTTATGTCCCATCCCTAACGATCACTCATGAGCCGTAGCAACCGGATTTGGTCACATTTAAATATTAAAATTCAACCATTACTATGAGTTTTTAACATTAGAAAATATTGATAGTGGATTTTATAATTAAGTATACCTATATCTACATATATATTTAAAATTTATTTGCAATAAAATTTGCTTTTTTTAGTTGAAAGGATAGTTGTTAGGCAAAAAATATAAAAATATGATTTCTTATGATTACGCGATTATTATATGTGTGAAATAAATTTATTTTTATGGATTTTATTGTATTTGAAATGTTGATATTTTAGAAATCAAATATAAACCCATAAATATTTCGTCGTGCTAAGATTACGATTTTCCGTGTGGTGACGGAGTAAGAATACTATTCACCACCCCATATCTTACCCGTGGGTGATCGTACGAGACGACTAAGGGATATAAAATGCATACAACATCTATGCGAGAGAAGGAAAACTCGAAACAAAACCCTATATACCAACACTTCTGACCAGCGCGGTATAGTAGGTTGCCCTCCCATCACGAAGGAGGTCCGAGCCCAACAATGGGACATTTATGGGCTGTGATGATGATGAGTTATTTGTAAAATCTCCCGCAATACAAGGACTATTTCTTTAGTGCGGGATTGTGATAAAAAATATTAGATAGTCATATTGATATTGGATTATATTGCCATATTATCCATATCTTTAAGTGATGTTATCTGCGTATATCTTTATAAAAATCTTTATCTATATAATTAGACATTCCATTAATTTATCGACACCTAATTAATACATTTAAATAACATTTAACATATATGTATATGCGTGCTATAGAGAAAGCTATGCTATATATTTCTGTAAGTGATAAATCCGGTATACAGTAATATGTAATTGAGTAGAAGAACAGGTGTAACTAACATAGCTTAAAGAATTAGCATGCTGAAACAGCAATAAGCTGGCCACTGAGCTCTTGCAATCGACAGCCGTTGTGCAAGAAAAGTTCTTGAATGGCGGCCGAAGTCGTCGTGAGTCTTTGGATGCAGTTGCACAGGGCTTAGGAAGGCAGCGGCCTAGCTACCTGTATTCCTGGTATTGGGAAGTTCCATGGGCGGCAGTAACACTTACCGTTCGGGTTAGCTGTTTGCTCGTTTGCCAACATCATTCTTTTGCTCTTATTCCAATTGCTTGTGGTCGATATATATGTACTCTTCTTTCATAGCACATATTGTAAAAGTTATTGCCAATAATTTTATGACCGGCCGCCTGCCAGACGTCAACCCTCCTTGGGAATGTAATCGTTGACCAAACGGCATCAGATGGAGTTGGCCCAGGTCGTTATAAGGCTCTTAGTCATTTTTTATGACATCCACGAGCAAAGTAAAGGTTGATAGTATTCGTAGCCGCTACTACACAGCTACCAACTTTTGCCAACATAATTAATAAAAAAAAAAGAAAATATAGTTTATAGTTTTATTTATTTTTATTGCTTCTGAATTTACATCTTTTTATATGATGACTGATTAATATTACTATTTATCATCCTTGTTTTATCCGTGAGTGAGGTAAAAGACGACTAAAGGGATATAATATGCATGCAACAACTATGATAGAAAAGGAAATATCGTAATTAAACCCTACACCAATCCGTCTGAACAGCGTGGTCTGAGCAGCGTACGAAGTCCGTATTAGCAAGTTGTTACCCGCTTAAGCTATTTTTCTCGCGAATTTTTCGTCGCATTAAAAAGAGTGTAGTTAAAATTTGCAAAAGGAAAATAAAGGAAAAGGAAAAGAAAATTGCAAAAAGCAAAGAAGAAAAAAGAAAATTGCATAAAGCAAAAACGAAGAAAAAAAAAGAACAATTTTGCATTCTGATTTTATTTTTCTTATATTATAATTCTATGTTTGTAGTTTTAGATTTGAAAAAGCAATAAATTATTATTATTTTAATTATAAATTTCAAAAGCACACAAAACAATTTTAAGTGAAATTTCTTAAATTTCACTTAAAATATAAAAATAATAACGTGTATCACGATAAACATCATAGGCAATCAATGATCGCGAGCAAATCGTTCGGCGTTCGACTCCCGGCGGCATACCAATATGTAGGCGACAAAAACGCCCCCACCGTCGGCTAATGACAAAAGTATTTCTTTGTTTCTTGTATGTCCCAACAGTTCTCAGAAACAGATCGGGACAATTATACGTTTTGCTCGAAACGAAACTCGAACCATGGACTTTGTACGATTTCATTGTCATCTTTTAATTGATTCGAATTATGTGAAAAGTTTTTTATTATTATTTAAATATTTTAAAATATATTTGTACTGTGTGATAGCGGCTACGAATAGTACCAACTCTTACATTACTCGTGAGTGTCGTAAAATACGACTAATTACATTCCCAAGCAGGGTTAACGATCGGCAGCCGGTCATAAAACTATTGCCAATCACTTTTGCAATATGTACGGTGGAAGAGAAATATATATTGCATCCACCACAAGTAATTAGGATAAGAATAGAATGATAATATCTTATAAATTAACTAAATTATTATTTGAAATAAAACTATTTTTACGGATTCTATCGCGTTTGTGACGGAGTCAGAATACAATTCACCACCCTGTAGGTGAACGTACGAGACGACTAAGGGATATAAAACGCATATAACACCTATACGAGAGAAGGAAACCTCGAAACAAAATCCTATACCAACACGTCTGACCAGCGCGGTATAGTAGGTTAATTACCCTCCCATTATGGAGGAGGCTCCAGTCCAACAGTGGGGCATATATGAGCTGAGATGATGTGTAGACAACGGCCTGGCTGTGGCCCTGGTGTTGTTAATGTCCATATGTAGCAGTATCATTTACCATCAGGTGTGCCGCTTGCTCGTTTGCCACCATAAGATATCACATTTCGAAGATTTCACAGGGAAATTCATTATATCATCTTAGTTCATATACGTCCTATTGTTGACCTGGAAACTCTTACATAACAGGAGAGTAAAATGACCCACTATACCACTCCTTTTTTATTCTGGCAAACGATGGTTTCGTCCAACTGGGTTGATAGAAGGGCGTCATGTGAACCAATCAGCCCCTCTTTTCACTACTCATTGCCATAAGGCATCCTGGACCGGCGGGTTACTCTTTCTGCTCATCATCATGGGGATGGTATGAAGCCCTGATAACTAACAATACTGTTGCTGGGGTTTCGTTCTCTCGGGGTCAGATCTTTGCTATACCAAGGGTATAGCTAGGCCGCTGCCTATTAAAATCCCCAAACCCACCTACTTGGGCTGACGGCTCTCTCGCTCACCGAACAAAGCGCAATAGTACATTGCCATTACTCAGACGTCGATCTTCTGCGAGAGTGTGGTACTACCCCGGACGAACCAGCCCGCGGCTGCTGTTGACAGAAAACTGTCAACAGCGTGGTCCTGCCACTATTAAATTCCTTCTTTCACATAGGTTTTTGGTATGGATATTATCACTTAGTCATATTTTTCTACACCCACATGCAAGATGGTGAATTGTATGTACTCAGTCAGCACACAGAAAGAAATAAATTCACTAGCAATAAAAATAAATAATAATTATTAATTATATTCAATGGCCTCTCATAAAAAAAGAATATATATTAATATATTCCTGATTATTTACCTGTGTATGTCGTTAAGTATCTTCATGCTTCAAGGTTTCACTTGAGGAGGTTGACAGTGAGATATGATCGACCTGCTATCTACTAGTTTTATGGCAGGTATACTTTGAATTTTCAATTCAAATAAGTTATTAATTTTTAACCGACTTCAAAAAGGAGGAGGTTTTCAATTCGTCTGTATTTTTTTTTCATGTTTGTTACCTCATAACTTTTGACTGTGCAAAGCGATTTTAATGATTCTTTTTTTATTTGAAAGCTGGTGCTTCCCGTGTGGTCTATTTCTAATAATGGCATCCATGAGAAAACCATATAAGTCTAAAATTAGCATTAAGTATGAGTGCGACAAATGAACGAATAGCCCAAGCCCCGCTACTAATAGAATACTCTATGTATGTCTGTAACCCTAAAAAGTATAAAATAAAAAAAACTACATTTAAAAAAACCGACTTCAAAAACTGAAAAGTGCCGGTATACCGGTATATATATCATTACAGTAAGTACCTAAGCTGTTTATAATTTTGTTTAAGGCTTGGCACCGATTTTAAACGTATCAATAGATAGCACATACAAATGATAGTATTTTAAGTTATTTTGTACTTTTCAGTTTTTGAAGTCGGTTTTTTTAAATATTTCAATTAAATTTAATAATATAGAATAAATCCAATATATATTATTCCTCTTGTCAGTTAGTAGGTTTCAGTTTCATATCTTTCTCCTGTTCTCTTACCCAATTAACTTGTCGTACTAAGTAATTGTATATGTAGCAAAAGTTATTGGCAATAGTTTTACAACCGGGCGCCTGTCTCACGTCAACCATCCTTGGGAATGTAATTGTTTATAAAACGGCATCAGAGTTAGTCCAGGTCGATATAAAGCTGCCATCGCAGACAAAGATCGGGTACCGGTGACCTGCTCGCACGGCGAAGCGAGGTGTTTGCAGGGTGGGTCTATGGGGTTGCGCACCGCCTGTTCCGTCGCCCCAGACCGTTCTGGCGGGGCGCGACCACGTCCACAGTCTACCGCAAAAAAAAAAACGATATAAAGCTCTTAGTTGTCTACGACGTCTACGAGTTAAGTAAGGGTTGGTAGTATTCGTAGCCGCTACCAAACAATACCTTAAGTTTCTTGTACATTGATAGGTAAATTGCCGCGCTGATTTAACGTGTTGATATAGAAATTTATGTGTCATTTTTCTTCTCTTGCATAAATTATTCTTAGTTGTCTTTTAAAACACCCATGGCCTAGCTCTTTTTCTTGCTCTCGGTGTTTTAAGTTTTTTAACGGTACTATTTATTCTCTCGTTGATCATCCCGCTGGTTCATACCTCACATTTAAAATATGTAAAATAATTCCGCCTTGGCGCCCCGTTTAGCGTCTTTTGTGTCGGGTAGCTTTATAGAGTTATATGATTTTTAGGATAACTAAAAATCAGAAACATTAGATTGCAATATATTATTAAGATATATATTATATTGTTTTCTATTTTAAAAATATTATTAAATCGATTCGAAGGTAGGTCGGATAGTGATGTTACAGGTTTAACTTGATTTTAAAGAGAAGTACAAATTTCATGTACCAGCTCGATGCTCGCACTGGGTAGTTTTCGTTCCGCAAATAATTGTACTGAGTTTGGATGTTATTTGTGTCGGTTGATTATATGATTGTAAAGTCCTTATGATATATAGGTTTTTTTCTTAATACAGAGCATTGTTTTAAAATAAAAAGGAATAGAATAAACTTCTTCGTAAAACATTTTTTTTTAATAAGTTTTGGTACATCGCCTCAGAACCGACGCCAGGATGGCGTAGAACCTCAAAATCTGTCCTACAAAGTCTAACACCGTACCGGCTGCATCGATCGTTTGCATAAAACTCTAAGCAGGTACTACGTTAAGGATAAGATTCTTAAAAGTCGAATATGAATCAATTTTGACGGCATTCTTACCACTGCGCTACCGTTGTTCAAATACAATTAAATTAAATACAAAAAAAAAATATAACATACGTTATAGAGATGTCTAGGGACCGGTCTGGGAATCGAACCGTACGTTAGATAGCATCGGAGCTGGGGCGGTATTCGAAAAATTTCCAGCGGAGATATAAATGTAACGACAGCAAAACAATCGAAGTCAATTAAAATGTATTATTTTTTTATTGAAATAATATTTCGGATTTTATCGTCATATATGTGCTACGACTATGATCTACGACTTTCGCGGCTAAGAAAGGAGATTATCTCGGCTAATATATGACTCGCTGCTCAATGATTATAATACTAAATGATTATATATACCTATTTGCACGCCCTACTGGGCAGAATATGATGTACCTAAATTTAAATTTAACACCTGTTTATACTATATTTGAGCAAATAAAATGATCAATTCATTTTTGAATCAATTATCAATTCATCATTGAATTGATGATCCCTCAACCGATTTTTATGACTTCCACTGACAAATGAAGGGTGATGATATATTAAAATTTTAACCTACAATCACGTTGAGAGAAAAACACAATAAAAATTCTACTAATATTATAAACATGAAAGTTTGAAGATTTGAAGATATGTTTGTTATTAAATCAACTTTTAAAGAGATTTGAATGAAAATTCTATTACAATTTCCTGAATTAATACATATAATAGTTTTAATCCCAGTAGTATTTTCTTTTTTTTATCAACGGGCTATTTTGTGATCACGCTCTGCTAATTCGTCCGGGCCGACGGTAGAAGCAGCGCGCGACCGCAGTAGTATTTCCTTGAGATAATTTAGGGATACAATTTGAAATTAAAAATCACTTTTTACGTGGGCGAAGCTACGGGCAGAAATAATCTAATAAATGCTAATTATCAACATCATCATCTCAGTTTCTATTCGTCCTACTATTGAGCTAGAAGATCCTCTACAGTAGAAGGGAAAGAAACCTACTATATCAGGTCTAGAATAGGAGGGAATAAGACTTACTATACCATGCTGATCAGACGCTTTAATATAAGGTTTTATGTAAAGGTTTTTTTCCTTTGCATCGATGTTAAGTGTATATTATATCTCTTAGTAAGATTTACGACATCCAAGTATAAAAATGGATACTGATTTGTATTTCTTTGTCATCGTACGAAAGATAATAAATATAAAATTAAATCATCCAATTTTTATGTGGACTGTACCGAAAATGCGTCAGACAAGACAAAATCATTCATGGTCATATGTATACTTCGCTTTTTTTTTATTTAACCGCCATAAGGCAACTGTGTTATACAGCCGGTATACGCTTATGTATTTTGTGAACGTTTCTCAAACTTTAACTATTTTGACCCCATCGGCGTAGAAGGATCAATAGTAGTTTATTGAGGAGATCTATGAGTTTACAGAAATTTATTCGTCATACGAACATGTAGTTCATTTATAGCGAGATACATTTTTTTTCTTTTTAATTTGTCACTACCTAATAATGGACAGATCTAATAGATTTTCTATTTATGTGAGAGTGTGGTACTAACTAGGCCGACCTGACATTTTTAAAGTGGTTTAGTCAAGGAAAGAGTATGGTTTAAGATTATAGTGTCACTACCAATTCCTTTCTATAGGCTACAAGGAAAATAAAATCAGATAGAAAAAACATTAATTCAAGAGATTGAACACTTATAATAAATTTCAAGTTACTGCATTTGTCCATTGTGAGATAGGCATATTCACCTCGATTAAAGACGAACTTATGGTGTGTAAACTAAAATCCTAAACCCACTCATAATATTGGGCTTCCGGCTCTTTCACTCACCGAACGAAGCATAGTAGCACATTGCCTCAGACGTCAATTTTTTATGTGAGTGTTGTACTACCTCGGACGGACCGGCATCTGACCGTAGACAGCAAACTATCAACAGTGTAGTCCTATCACTACAACACACAGGACACAATGATGATGAAAGACGAATATCGTCTTTCAGATGCATGATTCATGCAGGTGTATAAGCAGGAAATATACGTGTGGTGACGGGCTAAGAATACGAAGTGTCACCACATGTGGGAGTCGTAAAAAATATTATTATTTTTCGTTAGTATTCCAAAAGTGGAAGTTGACATACTGGTGAATGTATAAACTGAAATGAAAAAATATCGGGGGGCTATTGGAACTATTTTGAGAATCTTTAAAATATACAATTTGGTAATTTCGCGAAATTTTGTAGATTCTAGACTGATTGGGAACTGAAACTCTTGTATTACATACCTTTTTAGGTCCATAATTAACCGATTGTATAGATTATTTGAAATTATTATTAATATACCTCGAGGGTGTTCCACCTTCAATTCCCCCAGTTTAATATTGGTATGCCACGGTGACGAGTAATGATGCCAGAGTGATGGCCAAATATGGTACCCAAACGGATACCTCGCCGGGTGGACCACTGAAGTCAAAGAGTCGATAAACGGCAGATTATGTCACCTTCCCGTTGCCCTAGAAGGTTCAGTCAGAGTGAGTTCCATAGTTTGTCAAAAAAGGGGTGTAAAAAAGGTGAATATATAGATGCGACAACGTCTCTATTATCTATGGATGTGCTTATGAAGAAATGTTAAAAGAAAATTAAATAAGCCTTGGCTGTATGGGCTTTGCTGCCTTTGCCAGACCAAAAGAACGAATAGAACAAAAAAAGGTCTATGGCACATCCATAGACCAGTAGTTAATTGAATGCACAAAATCACGGTTAATTTTATAACAATCGGTTAAATATTTTTGAATTATTAACATCTATACATATTATTCGACTCAGAGAGGAGGAAACTTAGGAGGAACTTCTCGTCTAATATTCCGCAGTGTCTGAAAACAAAGGTTTATAACCAGTGTGTGTTACCAGCGATGACTTACGGCACTGAAACGTGGTCTCTAAATGTCGGCCTCATAAAAAGGCCCAAAGTCGCTCAGCGTGCTATGGAGAGGGCTATGCTCGGTATTTCTCTACGTGATAAAATCCGAAATACGGAAATCCGTAGAAGAACGGGTGTAACCGACATAGCCCGAAGAATTAGCACGTTAAAGTGGCAATGGCCAGGCCACATCGCTCGATGAACCGACAACCGTTGGGGAAAAAAGGTTCTCGAGTGGCGAACACGAATCGGACGACGCAGCGTAGGACGACCCCCCACTCGGTGGACTGATGACCTCATCAAGGTCGCAGGAAACCGTTGCATGCAGGTGGCACAGGACCGTTATAGATGGCATTCTCGTGGAGAGGCCTATGTCCAACAGTGGACGTTTACGGGCTGACGGATGGATGGATGGATATATTTAGAAATTATTCTTCCTACCGTTATCGAGACACCATATTTTATATTTAAATTGCTTATTGTAAACCGTGAAAACATTTACTGACAAATTATTTTCCAAATAAATATATAAGTAATTGTATACCTTCTTTAAACTAGGTTTGAAAAGAGCACTTTCTTCATTGTAGGCAGCGGCCTAGCTGTACCCTAGTATTATAAATGTCATTGAGCGGCAGTAACACTTACCACTAGGTGTACTGCATGCTCGTTTGCCACCATAAACATTAAAAAAAAAACATTTCAGGAGAAGTTAAACCCATACTAAAATTATACGCGCTCGCGTTATATTCTCTCTCATAGTAGAGAAGAATCTTGTCCAATATTGGGACTTTATATGGGCTGAGAATTAGATATATATCACTATGCCTATTTCGTTAACAAGCTGACCATTATAATTCATATCTTAGTGAAACTTATAAGGTAACCTTTTATATTACTTGGGTCAATGTTTTGTTAAAGAAATACCGAATAGAAATAATATAGTTAAGATTTCGGGATGAATTAACAGAAATAAATAGTTAAATGTCATCGTGACTTGGTGCTACGATCCTTAATTCTCGTGATTGATGATATAGATCGATACGACCATAGATTAAACATCATAGAGGTATCATAGACTAGATATTTATTTTTGAAGTTATACTTTCTTTGGCGCGTTATGGAAAAATGATGAGAGTAAATTTGTACGATGCGCGTCCACACAGATACCCTGAAGTTAGCTATAGTCAACATTTTAGTTTCTTTGTGATATTTAAATAAACTTTATTTAACTAGATAATGCGTTATAATAAAACTTTCAATGTATTAAATACCTTTTTTCTATTGTTAGTGTCGTTTTTTCTACAAACGTAGAATAAGGTTAAAAGATAAAATTTTTGAAAAGATTTTTTCTTTTTACGCCAAACAAGTATAACTTCTAAACTTCTAACGCGTGTACATAAGTACACACACACTTTTTATTTTTTAACTCGTTCACTACGGCCATACATCGCTTAATGAATATTTTATGATAATGGCTTTGTAATTCACGTAAAAAGACTTTTTACTTCAAGATGGGAATGCTGATAGTTTCTGAGATTAGTATGCTGAAATCAATAACAAAAACAAAAATTTTTAGATTGCTATCACATTTTTCAGCTTCATAAATATTAAGATAGATTATTAAATACCCCCTTTTTTTGCTTTTTCCTGGTCAGACAAGCAAAGGGAACAAAGCCAATACAGCCTAGTAATATTTAAACTTTACAAATTATTTAACACTCTGTTCGTCAATACGTTGTCTATATCATTAATTAAACGTGCAAAACCAAATTAATTATTTGTCTGAGACACAAACCACTATTACCTATATCATTATTTAGCACTTTATCTCTATTACAATTAGAATTTTTATTATATTTTATTATTATATTACATAAGCAGCATAACTATTCAATATGACACTTCAAAACACTAAAGAAATTAATATGATTCAAGAGCGTGACATGACATTTCAATCATCACTCATCATTCTCCTACTCTTATCTCAATTGCTTGGGGTCGATATAATATGTACTCTTATTTCATAGTATATATTGTAAAAGTTATTGGCAATAGTTTTATGGCCGACCGCCTGCCACACGCTAACCCTCCCTGGGAATGTAATTGTTAACCAAACGGCATCAGGTGGTGTAGGCCCAGGTCGTTATAAGGCTCTTAGTCATCTTTTACGACATCCACGAGCAAAGTAAGGGTTGGTAGTATTCGTAACCGCCACCACATAACAATAACATAAAATTTCAATATTCTCACCAAATCTTCATAGATTATTCTACCTATTTTACACTCTGTATTTTTATTATATCATTCTATATGTCTATGGTCGGGGATCAGACCACAGATAATATCATTGTTACCCACATTTTTGTTGGGTTCGTTTGTTTTTTTTTGTGCTGCCTTTACAGTTTACAGTATTAATGTTTATGAACAGTTAATTTTTGGATATAATAATTTTATAGTTAAATTTATACTATATAAAATTTATGAAGGGACTTCTTTATCCGCCATTAAACTTCTTTTATCGATCAACTACGGGTGAAAAGGGATGTTGAATTTTATTTATCATCTTTCGGAAAAAATGGAAGCCTAAAATGATAATTATCCGTATGGTGACGGAGTAAGAATATAACATACATCATCATTATCATCATCATCATCATCACAACCCATATATGTGCCACTGTTGGGCTCGGATCTCCTCCGAAATGATAGGGAAATTAACCTACTATACCGCGCTGGTCAGACGTGTTGGTATAGATTTTTGTTTCGAGTTTTCCTTTTCTTGCATAGATGTTATATGCGTTTTATATTGCTTAGTCGTCTCTTACGATTACCCACGGGTAGTGGTTTGAATTGTATTCTTACTCCGTCACCATACGGATCTTACATCATAAAACATACACCACCTCTCTTTTATCTGTGGATGTTGTAAAAGACGACTAAGAGAAGAAGTTTTAGGGGGTAAGAAAAAGTATCATGTGGTGGTCTTGTATTATATACAATCTCTTAGCGTTTTAACGTGTTAAATTAAATAATGTTGATGGCATTATGCAATGTGATGCGTTGCAAGTTGTAGTGAATATGATATAACAGTGCCTTTAACAGTGTAGCCATGGCACTGTTGAAGGCGCGATCTGACTTACTGACGGACGATGATTTTAAATAAGTTAATTTATAAATAAAGATTTGGCTTAAAGGTCTTAGTAAGTAAGCCATTAACTCTAATAAAAAAACAAAAAAAAAACAAGTAAGGGAACAATCATTCTCCTACTCTTATCTCAATTGCTTGGGGTCGATACAATATGTACTCTTATTTCATAGTATATATTGTAAAAGTTATTGGCAATAGTTTTATGACCGGCCGCCTGCAAGACGTTAACCCTCCTTGGGAATGTAATTGTTGACCAAACGGCATCAGATGAGATCGGCCCAGGTCGTTATAAGGCTCTTAGTCGTCTTTTACGACATCCACGAGCAAAGTAAGGGGTGGTAGTATTCTTAGCCGCTACCACACAGCATAACTAAGGGATATCATATGCAGATAACATTTATACAAGAGAAGAACTCAAAAAAAACTCTGTAACCACATGTCTAACTAGTGTGGTATAGCACGTCATTTTCCCTTCCACTTTGGAGGAGGTTTGAGCCCAGTAGTGGGATGTAAATGAGCTGAAATGATGTTAAAAATATTCTAAAATATAATCTATATGAAACTAATTTTACCAGTAGCTTCGTTTACGTGAATAACTTACATATTTCTTAGTATTAATTAAAAAAAAAATAATACATAATATTTCTAATATATCAATAATGAGCGGCTACGAATACTACCAACCCTTACTTTGCTCGTGGATGTCGTAAAAGATGAGTAAGAGGTTTATATCGACCTGGGCCAACACTATCTGATGGCATTTGTTCAGCAATTACATTCCCAAGGAGGGTTGATGCCTGGCAGGCGGCCGGTCATAAAACCTTTGTAATATGTAGGAAGAGGAGTGCATATTGCGTCGACTCCAAGTAATTGGGACAAGAGCAGGAGAATGACGATCAATAATGAGAATACCGAATAAAATGTGGCTTTTCTCTTTACTTTTCCCATAGGAATGGTAAAAACTGCTTAAAAGATTATCAGGTGAATAAACAACAGCGCTTCCTTGGAAAAATACCAACGTATTCACCAATTGTGGCGATTGTGGTATTTTTACCTTTGAGAAGCATATATCAAATAGTAGAAATTAATAGAATTCCATACAAAAATGTTATCTGAACAGTTGTTATGACACCAGCGACTGAGCAGTATGTTTGATTTGCGATATTCCATTGTTATTAAATTTTATCCAATTTTCTACCATTTACCTTGGGTTACAGTACGGCTTCTATTTGTCGCATATTAAACCCTAATATTTTTTTATTTAAAACAGAATATCAAGGGCGATAAGGTTTTGAAAACTAACTACTTATGCCTAAGATGAATCTTCAATCAATGAAAGGAGTCGTGACGAATTGAATTTTCAGTTATGACACGTAAAAATTATAATAATTAATTCAATAACTCTTTTTAAATATACTTTCGCAAATGGAAATTGGTTATGGTGTCAATACAGAACTATTAATTATTTTTAATTGCTCGCAACACTATAGTATGACATTTGATTGCCATTAGAATCGATGACTGAGCTGTTTCTGGACGAAAAATTTATACAAAGCGTTGACAGTTCGGAAGCACTTGACCTTAATATCACAACATTGGATTTTTTAATTTGTAATTGGCTGTTTGTATCAACACGGTGATAAAGTTTCGAGTTTGAAAGATTCTGGAATCGTCATTCTCCTGCTGTTATCCTAATTTTTATGTATCTATATTTATAAAACAAAGTAGTGTTAGTTACACCACTTATAACCCAAGAATGGCTGAAACAATTTTTATGTTTTTTTGTCTTTGTCGAGAATAGGACAATAAATATTAAAATATGATATTATTCAATGTTAATCATTAAAAAACATCTATGAAAACATTAGTTTAACCGTTCATTTGTTAATGGTACAAAAAAACACAACTGACAGCTCACGTAATGTTGTCTATGGTTTGTTTTAAAAATACCGCAAAACAGCGAGTTTACGCCGGAAAGGAAAAGTGTCATAATTATGGTGCTGTTGTATTCTGTATGTATACTTAAATTTTCCATGTGGTGAGGTGACGGAGTAAGAATACAATTCACCACCCCTATCTTACCCGTGGGTGATCGTAAGAGACGACTAAGGGATATAAAACGCATATCACATCTATGCGAGAGAAGGCAAACTCGAAATAAAGCCCTATACCAACACGTCTGACTAGCGTGATGTAGTAGGTCAATTTCGATCCCATTATGGAGGAGGCTCGAGCCCAACTGTGGGATATATATGGGTTGTGCTGATGGTAATGATAATAATTAATAATCAAATACAAACACAATAGAATACGTAAAAAAATAGTTTTATTTTAACTTAAAAAAATCGTTATACAATCATATATGGCGACCAATGTTATACCTTTGACAGACAAACTCGTTTGACCTCAACCCGGATATTATAGAAACGTACAAACAATAACGATTATAAATCACGATTTATGCAATCGATATTTATCTATCGATACAGCAAACGCTTTTGAAAATAATCGCTGAAGTTTAATCTGTATAATCTTTTATTATAGAACGATTTTATTGTTAAGGTGAAAAGAATGTATTGATTGTTTGCGTTTTATACGCATAGATGGCGTTACTGATTTTTTTGATAGGCTATGGTTCAAAAACCCAGTCTGGGACGGTGATGGCCTCATATTTTATTGTGGCCTGCTTACCGGAATATCCTTTTGGTGTCTAAAGATCGCTCTCATGTGCTCAGCTTCTCTACGGGCGGTGAATTAATCCCCGGTCTGTTCAGACGAAATCTCGGCTGATAAGTCGTAAGTCTATATGCCAAGTATACTGACTTCGTTCTACACGCAGACAAATTATTGTTACGAATTACTTTTTAATTATCGTGGTATATTAGGTGAATTTGCTGTGTGGTAGGGGGGGTAGGGGGGGTACTATGAAGGAAGAGTACATATTGTATCGACCCCAAGGGATTAGGATAAGACTAGGAGAATGATGGTTAGGTGAATTTGCTATTGTGAAGAAGGCTCGAATGCGACGAGATATTTCTTCATCCATCCATCAGTTCGTTGAAGTACACGGTTGAGCATAGGCCCAAGAGAATGCTACTAAGAATGGTTCTGTGTCACTTGTATCCAACGACTTCTTGCTATTTTTTAGATGTCGTTAGTCCACTCATGTGTTCGAAGAGATACTCATTTAGATTTAATAAATTTATCAAAAAAAAATATTCTGTGGAAAAAAAATAAATAGAGCATTAAAAATATTTATTTATAAAACCCGATTACGAAGCGAAAAATGATGTCACAAGCGGGAATCGAACCCGCGCCTATTGGGACTCCGGCCCAATCGTGCTGCCACTACACCACCGTGAGTTATTGTAGGACACGCAAATTTCGCTTCATATCATATTTACGTTTTAAGGTGACGGTATGCTATCTACCCGACAATGTTTACACATTGTTATAGGCTTAATACTTCAAACTTTTCAGTTAGAATTGTATTAAACGATGACACAACCTTGTTATTTAAATTACTGAAATTTAGCATTTAATATGCTTAATTATTTATAAAACCCGATTACGAAGTGAAAAATGATGTCACAAGCGGGATTCGATTCTATCATTTTTCGCTTCGTAATTGGGTTTTATAAATAATTAAGCATATTAAATGCTAAATTTTAGTAATTTAAAAAATTATTTAGTCTGTATATACAAGCTAATCTTCAAAACAACTGAACGTAAATTTTCGCGATTTTTTAAAAATATATTTAACTCAGCCAGAAGTAATATTTAGTCTTAGTTTTATTGAAATTAAATGTTTTAATTAATTTGATTGATCATCAGTTTTATGTCTAAAATCAGAAAACTGATTAACAGATTTGAAAGTTTTAACATAATTATAAATACAAATTTGCTTTCTATTAATAAATTATCTGAATATGATTTAAAAACATCTTAAAACATTGCTAATGTTTCTGAACTAACGACAAATTAAATAAATTCTAATAAAATGAAAATAATTAGGAAATTAGTAAAGCATATATAAAAAAAAAATGTCAAATAGGGGTATCTAATCATCATCATCATATTCTAAAAATTAGTTCCTCAGCGATTTTTTTTATTGCGTATGGTGGCTAATACAAGAACACCTGTTGGTAAGTGCTACTGCCGCCCATGGACCTTTGCAATACCAGGAGTACAGCTAGGCTGTCTACCAATGAAAACCCAAAAGTTGGAATTAGAAAGTTGAGCAGCCAGCTCTCTCGCTCACCGAACGAAGCGCAATAGCATATTGCCATTACTCAGACGTCGATCTTCTGCTTAGTGGTCCCCGCGCGGACCGGCCCGCGGCTGTAGGCAGAGAACTGTCAACAGCGTGGTCCTTGTACTATCTTCTTTATATATATAATTCTTCTGTACATGTGTTGACTGTGAACTCCTAAACGGCTGAACGGATTTTCTTGAAATATTTTGTGTTTGTTCGAGGGGATTCGACAATGGTTTAGATTTACAATTGGAACCGGTAGGTGGCGCCGTTGTCGGTATGTTAAATGGTTGGACCGATTGGGATGAAATTTTCTATGTATATTCCAATGGGTCCCTGGATGATTTCAAAACACAATTGGACCCGGTAGGTGGCGCTGGTATCAGCATATCGCTTAAAACTTTTCCGGGCAAGACGACGTCTACCGGGATAGCTAGTTAAATATATATTCTTCCTTAAGGATATGAAATAGAGAATTTTGATTTGATATCTTTCACTTTACAACACATATAATAAAAATTGTATTTAATACCTTTCTTAAAGGATTTCTATGCCGACGAGGTCACGGACAAACGCTAGTCATCATTATTCTCCAGCTCTTATCACCAATTACATGTTTCCGTCACAATATGTCCACATCTTACATCGTACATATTGTATATGTATAGTTGTTGTCACAATAGTTGTTATGTCCGCGCCCGCTGTCTGTGTGACGTCACACACACAGCACTTGTCAATGTAATTGTTGATCAGACGACATCAGATGTTGTTGGCACAGGATATATGTAGAGCTTTTAGTCGTTATATACGACATCCACGAGCAATATAAAGCTTGATAGTATTTGTAGCTACGTAGCAAAAAAAAAAAAACACAAGTTAAGGTTTTACGTAACAACACGACTTTGTGGTATCCCCCATAATTCTCATGCGGGTTACACAATAAAAACAATTCAGTAATATAATAATGATTCATAAAAATATATAATAAAAATAAGAATAATAATATTATGCTCCAGTATTAGTGGTTAAGATAATGGACCTACCATATTGAGTGCTGTGGGTTCGATCTACACGCATCTTAGTTCTTTTTTAATGTTTACGGTGGCAAACGAGCACACCTGATGGTAAGTGTCACTGCCGCTCATGGACCTTCGCAATACTAGGAGTACAGCTAGGCTGGTAACTATTAACCAACCCATTCGGAAATTTAGGCTTCCATCTCTCTCACTCACCGAATGAAGCAACAACACTTTGCCATTACGTCGATTTTCTGCGAGAGTGGGGACCCCGGACGGACCGACCCGCGGCTGTAGATAGAGAATTGTCCACAACGTGCTTCTACCACTACTGATTTTCAAAGACAATAGTTCTGCATTAAGGAAATAATCATTGTTTTGCGGGTGATTTTATGTTTTTAAAATCAACGAGTTTTAACGAACGCAATTAACGAACACAAAATTAAACTTAAATTTACCAAATTTTTGTATTGTGTAAAGTATTGTTTTGCATGGGAATCGAAGCAACAACACTTAGCACGATTGTTCGATATCATAATCATTACCTGTATCCAAGAGAAGACAAAATCGAAATAAAGCTTTATATAGCCCGTCGACCAGCGTGATATAGGAGATCTATTTTTCTCCTATTTTGTAGGAAGCTCTAGCCCAGTGCAAATATTGTTTAATACATAATTATACAAGTCAATATTCTCTTAGGTGTTACTTAAAAATTAACGGATGTCATTGAATCGCTACCAGTAACCGGTCCAATGGGTTTATGGGGCCACACGGCGCCATTCCGTCACCCCCGACGGAATGGATGGGGTGTCCAGACTATTTTCGTTACTTTAACTTTGAAGGTCATTAATGAAAATGAGCTTTTATATCTTAAGTGAATAAGTAATTCAAAAAATATGTAGGAAGAACACTGTGGATACTGTGGATTCGAACTCAAGACTTTTTACGCATCGGTTTATTAATGTTCTCATACGTTAATTGTCGCTAACTAGGGATGGCGATCTGAGAACGATTAATCGGATAATCGATCTTTAATCTTCGAACTAAGAAAATCGATTTTTTAAATCGATATTTCGTGCCAAAATGATTTAATGAAACGATATTTCACCCTAGACATGGAAATTTAATATTTTCTGTTTTTATTTGAACTATAAAATTATTAAGAATCAGTTGAATGTTTGCATTGAGACTTAATTAATACCTAAAACTTATTAGGCACAAGCATAGATAAGTGTCCCCTCTTAATAAAATTAAGAGAAAATCTGAAAATTTTTTCGATAATCTTTGAATGGCGATTCGAATCAATTAATGGATTGATATTTTTAGAATGAATCGCCATCCCTATTAACTAAACTGATAGAGGATAAACGGAAAGTCCACGTCGTCGGTGGACGCTAGCGTATCAATCTGATCTTAAGATAATTTTGAGTGACAGCTCGTTCGGCCATTTTTAGCATGCAACCAAATTGCACGTCGATATTTTTTTTGACATTTTACAAAACCAAGAAAAAAAGAAAGAAAGAATTCAGTGTTCGTTTTTTAAGTTAAAAACCTGTCAAAATAAAGTTGAAATTGACGGCGTAGGATCTGAATATGACATGGGGTGATTTTAAATTCAATATTTTAAAGTTAGTCTTTAAAATATTACATATTCCTTCATACATGTGTACCTGTGTATATGACTGAAATCCTCCTAAAAGGCTGCACCGATTTAGATGAAATTTTTTGTATGTTATCACGTTGACTCTAAATTGATTTAGATTAATACTTTTTTAAAGACAACAACGCTGCAAATAAGTAAGGAAATAATCCTTATATTGCGGGGGGACTTTCTAAATACATAATTTACGGAGAGAAATTGCATCCAGACTCGGACAACAATTCTTGGTTCGCACAAAGTATTACTCTGTGTGGGAATTGTATCGACGGCACTAATAGAACGTTTGGTATTTTAACCATTATGCCTATGATGATACAAGTCTAATTGGACCCTGCAAGAGGAGGATCATCATCATTCTCCTATTCTTATCCCAATTATTCGGGGTCGACACAATATATGTACTTTTCTTTCATAGTACATATTGTAGAAGTTATTGGCAATAGTTTTATGATCGGCCGCCTGACAGACGTCAACCCTCTTTGAGAATGTAATTGTTAACCAAATGGCATCAGATGGACTTGGCCCAGGTCGTTATAAGGCTCTTAGTCGTCTTTTACGACATCCACGAGCAAAGTAAGGGGTGGTAGTATTCGTAGCCGCTACCACATAGAAGTAAGAGTAGGATATATTAAAAGTTCACTAAACTTCCGTTCGCCTCGCGCGGTCACAGTTTTTTTAACGCTCTCGTGAGGGGACCTGAACTAAACGTGAGGTATTCACCAGCTTACTCTCCAAGCCAAGCGTGCGTAAAGAAGTTTTACTTCAAATATGTGAATTACTGAAATTGCATTAGAAATGCTTTAAAAGAATGTGAATGAAAAATAATTGCTATTGTTTGGATTTGAACTTAAATCTATTGGAAATTCGTTCTAATCGTTTTATTAATTAGACCAGCGTGGGTATGTATTATAACCAAATTGTGGCACCGACAATGGGAGCCGAATTTATACGTGAGCCGTTTTCTTTTTAAACAATATGGTGGGTTAGAATCAATTTTCTCTCTAATTAGTTCGCGAATGTTGCAAAATAATATTGTACTTCATTTTTTGTATTTTAAGATATTAACAGATTGTACCCAGTACATAGATCCATTTTAATTATAAAAAAATAAATATCAAAAAATATCTCTTAAAAAGTCTCCATACACAGTTAGTATAAAATTATTTTGAAGACATTTTTTTGTAATGCAACGAAGAGAAAGTGCTAAAGTATAGTGATTGATATAACAGTGCTTTACGTTTGTTTTTATAACAAATTTAATAGTGAATTGTTTTTATAATGAAAATCTTTAATAGAGCGATGGTTACGCTCTAATAATGATGGTTTCACTAACAGACAATGATTTTAAATGAAATGATGAGGGACAAATAAAAAGGTTTTTATAACTAACTACACATAACATTTTTATATAAAAAAAATAATGTCACTGCGCTGAACATCAACACAATCAGGTGAGTTCCTTGTTTGCCGCGACTAAAAGTGATAAAACTATCACTAATATTAGCTAGATGAGTTAGCATAGGATTTTTTATTTTTTCGACACTTCGCGGCTGTGGCGCCTCCGTCATAGAATCGATGGATCCGGGTCTTCTGTCCGGGGTTAATGGGGGAATTGTTCCCGTGTTACTCGGAACATATTCTCCCTAGAATGATTCCACGGTCGGTGGTGGAAGTGGAGACTTTCATTCCTCCCATCACCGATACAGAAATGGAAGTGGTCCTCTCGCGACTTCGTGGGAAGAGGAAGGCGCCTGGTCCGGAGAGCGTCTCAGGGATCGTACTCGGCATTGCCATGGAGTACCTCAAAGATGACCTCCAGGAACTGCTCAACGTGTGTTTGAGGTCTGGGCAGTTTCCGGAGCAATGGAAGTGCGGACGGTTGTGTCTGCTGCGGAAGGAGGGTTGACCAGTTGACTCTCCTTCCGCCTACAGGCCAGGTGTTGCTGGATGAGACGGCTAAATTGTTCGAGAAGGTGCTCGCAGACCGTCTCGTCCAGCACCTCGAGGAAATCGGGCCGGGATTGTCAGAGAGACAATACGGCTTCAGGAGCGGCCGGTCAACAATTGATGCGCTGGCTGCCCTGAAATCTCTGGTCACCGAAGCGGTGGCCGAAAGCGTGGTCATCCTGGCAGTTTTGCTCGACATAAAAAACGCCTTCAACAGTCTCCCACATGAGACGTTGAAGGAGGCGCTCCGGTACCATGGAGTGCCTCCGTATCTCCGGAGGCTGCTGGAGGCATACCTTGAGGGAAGACAAGTGCTCTAGGAGAGGGGCGACGGGCGCATTTACCGCCATCGGGTGGAGTGCGACGTCCCGTAGGGCTCGGTCCTTAGTCCGATCCTGTGGAACGTCGGGTTCGACTGGCTCCTGCGGGGCCAGCTCCTTCCCGGGATGGGGGTTATCTGCTACGCGGATGACACCCTCATCACGGTGAAGAGAGCTGACTTTCAGGGGGCCTCCCGATTGGCACAGGTGGGAGTAGCAGTCGTCGTACACCGGATCAGCATGCTGGGTCTGAGGGTCTCGTTGGATAAAACTGAGGCCCTCCTATTCCATAGCCCGCGACGTGGTGCCTCCCGAGGAGCACACATCAGTGTGTCTGGGGTTGCCGTGCCGGTGCGGGCTCAGATGAAATATCTGAGCCTGCACCTCGACAGTAATTGCAATTTCAAGCCACACTTTGCCCAGCTCATCCCTAGCCTCACCAAGTCAGCCGCGGCGCTGGGAAGACTTCTGACAAATACTGGTGGCCCTGGGTCATCATGTCGGCGGCTTTACAGCAGGATCGTGCGGTCCATGGCACTGTACGGTGCCCCTATCTGGTCGGAGTCCCTCACCGCCCGCAACAGGGTCCAACTGCGACGACCACAGAGGGTTATGGCAGTGAGGGCTATCAGGGGCTACCGTATGGTGTCCTGGACTACGGCGACACTACTGACAGGTGACCCGCCTTGGCCGTTTGTGGCTAAGGCGTTGGCGGAGGTTTACCGCCTCCATGCCACAGCGCGGGCCAATGGTGAGCAGGTCCCCACAAGGAGGCTAGGCAGAGCACAAGAAGTGGCTCAAAGGACGGTCATTCAGCGGTTGAGGGAAGATCTGGAGTCCCCTGTAGCAGGGTGGGGGACTGCGGAGGCGGTTGCCCCACACCTTCACCGCTGGCTTACGAGAAGGCACGGTAGCCTAACATTTAGGATGGTGCAGGTGCTTACCGGACACGGGGTCTTCGGTAAGTACCTGCATAAAATTGGAAGGGAAGGGGCCCCAGGATGTCATGAGTGTGGCGCGCTAATTGACGATGCATGCCATACAGTAGAAGTATGCCCCATCTGGGGGCCCCAGCGCCACGACCTGTGGTCGGCACTGGGAATGGACCTGTCGCTGCCGACCATCATCTCCAAAATGCTTGGTAGCGACAGGTGCTGGTCGTCGATGGCCTCTTTTTGTGAGGCCGTCATGAAGAGGAAGGAAGCCGCGGAGCGGGAGCGCGAGGCGCTTGCGTCCGCTGACTCGCTCCGACGGCGGCGACCAGGAAGGGTGAGGTACAGATATGCGCTTCTTCTTCAAGCGCCTTAAATGACGACGGGACGTGGCCAGACGGCCATGCGTTGGCGTGTCGGGGATTGAATGTCATCAGACGATCTCCCCGGCACCTTGTAAAAGCGCGGATGGGGCCGCTGTGGTTTTAGTGGGTATTTCGGTCGCACGGTGGCCGGTGAGTCCCGCACAAGTCCTCCCGTCCTCACAGGTGGGGGGATAGTGCGCAAAAGTATTTCCACAGCGTGAAAAAAAAAATATAGTACTCTCTAGTCGAGTGAAGAGTAGAGAGATACTGTAGAGCCTGTGTGCGGCTGGATGATGGAATGTCGCCTTGGTTTGACGTCAATATCGGCGTTAAGCAGGGGTGCATTCCGTCAGCCAGGCTGTTTATCATATATCTGGATAAATGTCTCGAAAGGTTGAAAGACATGAATGTGGGAGTCTAGATGGGCGACTCAGTGGTCACTGCTCTGCTTTATGCAGATGATGCAGTCCTGCTGGCACAGTCAGCGACTGAACTGCAGACTCTAGTCGACACAATGACAGAAGATTGTAAGAAAAGGGGTCTACGCGTGAATGTGAGCAAAACCAAAATAATGGTCTTTGAAAGAAATGAAGCCAGAACAGATGTAAGAGTAAGAATAGGTAATGATGTACTGGAGCAAGTGGATGAATTTGTATATCTTGGATGTGGAGTTAGCCGGGATGGAAGTTACACCACTGATATAGAGCGAAGAATGAATGCGGGAAATAGAGTGAACGGAGCGTTGGGGCAACTTCTCGGCAGCCACCACCTCAGCCAGAAGGCACGTGTAGCAATACATAACACAGTGCTTGTTCCAACATTACTGTATGGAAGCGAGAGTTGGGTATGCAGAAAAGAGTATGAAAGTGAAGTTAATGCGGTCGAAATGCGATCTCGTGTGTGTATGCGTGGAGTTAGGCTGACCGACCGCATTCGTAACGACGACGTAAGAGAGCGAGTAGGTATGAAAGAGAGTATTGGTGTAAAGATGCGAAAGGGAATGCTCCGATGGTTCGGACATGTGGAAAGAATGCCGAACGAACGTCTGGTTAAGAAGATATACAATGCGAAAGTGGAAGGATGTAGGTACCGAGGGAGACCTAGACTAACCTACCTAGACCAGATCGGTCATGTACTAAAGGAAGGTGGAGTCAAGAGTCTCCGAAACCGGCGAGCGTGTATGAAGAGAATTATGAATGTTGAGGAAGCCAGTGGAGTATGCAAGGATAGAGTTCTCTGGCACTCTGTTCTCTTCTGCCTACCCTGCAAGGGATATGGCGTGATGATATGTATGTATGTATGTATATATAATCATTAATAATATTTATTGAAGTATAATAACCATAATTCACAAACGAAATCAAAATAGAGAACAAATTATTCAAAAGAGTATTTTTAGTTAGTTTTTTATTTTTTAATAAAAAAAAATAAACCAACACTACTCCATGTCACAGGCGTGTATTTTACAGAATTCCAACAAAACGTTCGACGAACATAAAGAGTTCAGGATATTTGTCAATCTTATACATTAAAATTAAAATGGTTCCGTATAAGAAATTAATCTTATTCAATACTCTAGGTAAAACAAGCGCTGTGTGGTAACGGCTACGAATACTATCAACCCTTGCTTTGTTCGTGGGTGTCGTAAAAGACGATTAAGCGTTTTATATAGACCTAGGCTGACTCCACTTGGTAGCGTTTAGTCAACAATGGTATTCCCAAGGAGGGTTAACGTCAGGCAAACGGCCGGTCATAGAACTGTTGCCAGTGGCTTTTGCAATATCTGCGTGTACATATTGCGTCGACCCCAAGAGGTTGGGATGGGAGCAGGAGAATGATGATACTCTAGTTAAAACAAGATTCACCGAAGACAAAGACCGGGTTCAGGTGGCCCACTCACATGGCGTGGACAGGTACATTGCGAGGCTGCACTTACTACCTTACTACCTTAGGGTCGCGCGCCACTTCATCTGTCGCCCCGAACGGATTTATCGTGGTTTGACCAGACCATAGTCAGCCGTAAAAAAAAGTTAAAACAAGATTAGACGAGATATGGTCTAGCCGTAATCTATAGTAACATTCTTAAAAAAAAATAATACATAGTGATTCGTAGGCGTTACATTTTTTTTACAGGGCAGGCTATAGTATCACACTTCGCCAAAACCGCCCGGTGCGATGAATGGGGCAGCCCATAACCTGTCGTAGACACCGTGTGGGCGGGCCACCGGCACCCTCTGTTTATCATCTGTGGCAAGGGCTAACTTATTACATACTTTGTATATGATTTTATATATAAAAATAGTAAAAAATAAATAAAAAATGACTAACTCTCCATAAGTTTATTAATAAAACTTTTCATTGGCGATAGCGTTCAAAATCTGGTGGTAAATTAATTAGTTAATTTAAGGTAAAATATTGATGTAAAATTATTGCATTAATTTAAGATAGAATGTTAAAATTGACAATATCTATCGCCCTCACCAAGTTTAAAACTTTATGATTGTTTAAGTGTGCGACGAAATCGTGTAAGTACGCGTGGTAGTGGTCCCTGTAGCTTTTTCTGTTGAACTTTTCGTCGTAAATAAAGGTTCATCCTTTCAGATCATATATGTCCTATTGTTGGGGTTGAGCTTCCTCCATAATGGGAGGGATATTGACCTACTATACCACGCAAATCAGACATATTGGTTTAGGGGGGTGGTGAATTTTATTCTTACTGATGTCACACAATTTCAAAGCTTTTCCATAAAAAGTTGCCTTTCAAAAATATAATGGACCTTTCACCACGGACCCCCACATTGAGCGTAGCATAAAAAGAATAAAAAAACTTTGCCTCCCGGTTGGTCCCATAGAGCAACAAAAAATGCCTTGTTAACCAAGTGGATATTAATAGAGTTGTTTGTTTATTATAATGTTAATGAATGGTCAATTAATTATGATCAATAGTTGACTGAAGAGAAGGCTTAGTAGTTAAGTTACTGAATAATTCGACAACAGTCGCGGGTTTGATGCCCATTATGCAGATGCGATCCATTTTTTGACCTTTGCTATACTAGTGATGCAGCCAGGGTGCTGCTTACCCATAAAAATCCTAAACCTACTCAGAAATTTGGGCTACCGGTTCTCGCTCACTGTCCACTGAACGAAGCGCAATAGTACACTGCACAGACGTCGATTTTCTGCTCAGTGTGGTATTGCCCCGGACGGACCGGCCCGCGGCTGTAGACAGAGAAATGTCAACAGTGTGGCAGAGACTATTATTTAAGATGGCTTTTATTTTCTTAATGCCGTTTTACTTTAAAACATTCAACATAATTATAATACAAGACTAACATGACGCTATCACGTTACAAAACTCACCATAGACAAAAGATGGAGATATAGCTAGCATAGCTAAAACGATAAAGTTCAGTATATTTACCATTCACTGACTAATATTTCAGATTTCGTGTTAATAGATAACTATAAGACTATTATCAGTGTGGTGACGGAGTAAGAATACAATTCACCACCCCCTATCTTACCCATGAGTAATCGTAAGAGACGGCTAAGGAATATAAAACGCATATAACATCTATGTAAGAGATCGAAAACTCGAAACAAAACCCTATACCAACACGTCTGACCAGCGTGGTATAGTAGGTTAATTTCCCTTCCATTACGGAGGAGGTACGAGCCCAACATATATGGAATGTGATGATGATGATGATAAGACTTAAGAATATAATGTAAATATGATAATTCTGTAATTCTAATGATAAGTCTTTAATATAAATATGATAGTTCAATAGTTTAGAACATAATTTATAAATAATCTTTACTTCTACATAGGAGATGTAAAAAGCCTCCTGAGGAATCACCGAGGAATTGCGCACTAGTACTTTCTTGAGAAAATTTGTATAAGCGGTCGCCAACTGAATTATTAAATGTGGCGATTAAGATAGAATGCCCTTTGAAGTTAAGACGATGGGATGGATGGATATATTATTATTTTGTCGTAGACAAAGATTGTGTGGTGTCTGCTACGAATATTAAAAACTCTTAGATTGTTCAGGCATCATAAAATAAGACTAAGAGTAACATGCCGTCCTGGGTCAGCTCTATCTGATGTCGTCTGGTCAATAATTAAATTCATAAGAATGGTTGACATCAAGCAGTAGCTGTGTGGTATCAGCTACGAATACTACCAACCCTTACTTTACTCGTGGATGTCGTAAAAGACGACTAAGAGCCTTATAACAACCTGGGTCAACTCCATCTGATGTAGTTTGGTCAACAATTACATTCCCAAGGAGAGTTGACATTTGGCAGGCGGCCGGTCATAAAATTATTGCCAATAGCTTTTACAATATGTACTATGAAAGAAGAGTACATATTGTATCGACCCCAAGTAATTGGGATAAGAGTAGGAGAATGATGATGATGGTTGACATCAAGCAGCCAATCAAAAAACTATTGCAATTTAATGATTACGCGAGTATTGCATTTTTGAAATAAAACTAGTTTTATAGATCCTATCGCGTTTGTAATTATTAATTGCATTTTTTTTTTGCAATTGGCATATATGATGTAAGAAGAATATATATTGCTTCGATCACATATAATTGGACAGAATGGTGATGATTTACTAAAATTCGAGGGCGTTTTAACAACTCTATAGCGTTATGGGCGGAGTTTAGTCTCTAACTTGTAATTATTTGTGTGAAGGGTCGCACGGGACATGTTTGTGTGAGAGAGACAAATAATAAGTTTTAGAGTTTCATATAGCTGTTGGTACGAACATACTCGTACATCATTTGCATTGCAGGGGTGGCATTATATGTCAAATTTGATCAGATGTGTTTTACAATGATTGATTACAATGAATATTAAACTTTATGTAAATTATAACAAGAAAAAAAAACGGCCTTAAAAACAATGAACTTAAAGTTAACCAAATACAGATAACTCAAAAACTTCTGCTCATATCTTGATGAAATTTATATCTTATCACATTTTTTTTTATTGCTTATGGTGGCATACGAGTATTTAGCGCATATGATGGTAAGTGTTACTGCCGCCAATGGACCTCTGCAATACCAAAGGTATAGCTAGGCCGCTGCTAACTAATAACCCCGAACCCACCCTGTTGGGCTTCAGGCTCTGCCGCTCACCAAACGAAGCGCAATAGCAAATCGCCATTACTCAGACGACCGCTGCTCATGGATTGCTATAATCAGGATACGCTAAATCACAGCTTTTCGTCATAAAAGTGATTTGGCAAAATTTCATTTAAAGAAAGATATATCATACTGCTCGAGAAGAATGGTAGCACGTAGTTCATTCGAAAGTTTGCATATGTGTAGGAGACAAAGACGCTTAAAATGTAAACTTGAGAATGAAATCATTTCTAAATAATGTAGGTAAACCAATCTGTAGTATAAAGTGATACGATTTTTTTCTTGGGATAGGCTGTGAAGGGCAAGGTTAAGCTGTGTGATAGCGGCTCCGAATACTACCAAACTTCACTTTGCTCGTGTCTTATAACGACTTGGACCAATTCCATCTAATGCCATTTCGTCAACAATTACATTTCCAAGGAGGTTTGACGTCTGGCAGGCGGCCGGTCATAAAACTATTGCCAATAACTTTTACAATATGTACTATAAAATAAGAGTAAATATTGTATCGACCCGAAGTAATTAGGACAAGAGTAGGAGAATGATGAATGATGAGGCTGTCAAGGTTAAAACTCGACCAAATCGACCAGTGCACCGGAACAGAAGGCATACAATCTGCTAACTTGCTCGACTGTACCTCTATCGCTATTAAGGCCGACCACCGACACTCAGTCCTTGGTTTCTGTGAATCGAGTGGTAGTGGTGGCTGAAATGTATCTACTATATCTGAGGTGATATGTGGTTTTATTTCAAGTTTTACTTGTCTTGCAGTAAAGTTATCCGCCTTCTTCATCGCGCTTTGAAATACTTACAGGAAGATAAGAGATGGTAAATTATATGATAAGATTACGGGTAGATATTGGTAACTAAATATATACAATTCACCACCACCTATTTTCTACTTACAATTCACCACCCTCAATCGCGTGGGTGATCGTAAAAGACGACTAAGGGATATAAAACGCATATAACATCTATGTAAGAGAAAGAAAAATCGAAACAAAACCCTACACCAACACGTCTGACCAGCGCGGTATAGTAGGTCAATTTCCCTCTCATTAACTAGGAGGCTCGAGCCCAACAGTGGGACATATATGAGCTGAGATGATTGGTAACTAATGGTGATTAGGAATCAGTCAACTAACTTCTACAAGAATATTCCTCCTGTGAAAATTTCGTTGTTATTACTATGTCCGATAGATGATGATAAGAGGAATAAACGACATAGAACTAAGGCCATATTTGAAACATATAAAATAAATTTTAACAATAATTTCTCTTGTTACAGAAATAACCAAAATGTCTTCAGCGAGTGAATAAGAAATCATAGAAGATAAGAAAATGGAGAAACTGAGAGAGAATATAACACCATCAGTTTACACAGATAGAATACCAACTTTGAAAGAACTACAAATACAAAATACTCATACTATGGATCTTTCTATTGATTTCAGACAGAGACCATATGTTGTATTTAAAGATGTCAGTAAAAGCAATGGTAAAAAAGATAGATTTACTTCTTGTTTTCTCAGCGTGATAATTAGTTTTATATTCGGCTTAGCGATTGGTATAGTAATAATGAGTGGACAATACGAAGATAAAATTGTAGTAGGTGAAAAACTCACGAACCAGAGAAATTTGAATACTAACAAACCAAGCAAAACAGAAAAGAATAAATTCACAGCTGTATCATTCACTGTAGATAATAAATACACAAGAGATATATATCCAAAAGGATTAACTGAAGTTATGAAAGATATTTTAAAAGATACAAAGAGTGATAGACATATCATTGCTATAAATAAGACTTTTATACCGAATGATATAACAGTACTTTATGATAATATCTACTGGGGTCCTGAAATAGAAAATTCTATGCCTCAGGGCTATGGAGAAAGCTCTGCTGAGGTTTGGGAGGCATATATTGATGAAACTGAAGTAATAAAAATGGAACCAGGATGTGGAAGAATGCAAAATAGATTAGTAACATTCAAAGATGGACTGCAAGCTTGTGTTAGATACAGACAGAATACAGATCAAATTCAAGGTGAAATATTTAGTTTTTATGTAGGCAGATTATTAAATTTGACAAATTTGGCACCATCTGTGGTTAAAATTGTTGATTTGAAGGATAAATTATGGAAAAATGTTGCTAATGACATTGCTGCTGCCCAATGGAATACAAATAGGGCTGTGGTATTAACGCAGTATATACCTAGCTTAGAATCAGCTTCTATACCGGATATATTTAGACCGACAACGAGACATTTAAATAAGATGGACATATTAAAAATGTCTATGAAAGAAAATAATACTGTTTTAAATAAACAGATATTAATTGATAAACTACGTGTAAAAAATTTAAAAACGAAGCAGGAGATGAAGAATTTCACACATATTGATATAAAATTGAATAAGAAAACAATAGAAGGATTTTTAGAATTAGCCCAATGGTCAGATTTGATAATTTTTGATTATCTAACTGCAAATTTGGATAGAATTGTAAATAATTTATTTAATTTTCAATGGAATGTGAATATAATGGATGGTCCTGCACATAATTTGGCTAAAAAAATGGACAGCGGTCTTTTAATATTTCTTGATAATGAATCTGGTCTTTTGCATGGATATAGACTTATAAAAAAATATAATGTTTATCATAGTATTATGTTGGACAATCTTTGCGTGTTTAGAAAGAGAACTGTGGATGCATTGAAAAGACTTTATTCAAATAAAAATATTGGTTCTATACTAAGTGGCATATTTCATAAGAAAAACTCAGTGATTATAAGAGATATTCTACCTTCATTGCCAGAGAAGAATGCGAAGATATTACACGAGAGAATAGGTAAAGTTTTAAATCAAATAGAAAAGTGTGAATTAAATTTTAGATAGGTTTTGTGGATAAATACATTTGGGTTTCAACAAATATATGACATCAGTGGTCATTGTGATTGATTCTATAATAGCTTGTGATTATTTTAATAGGATTGCTAAGTCTTAGTTCGCACTATTTTGATTAAATTTCAAATACATACAGGGTGGAACGAGACCGCTCCCGAAAACAAAGGCAAGTAACCCTACTGGTCCTACTTATAATGATAGGCTAGAAAAAAAATCAATTCGGATGAAAAAAAAAATTTTTCACTACACGAGGTCGTTGAACTCTTGTACATATGATCATGAGTTTTGAATAGATTGAGTCTTTTCTCATCTGAGTATAGTTATGTATTTTTATGGAATTATCGTTATATGGCACTGTCCTAATACGATGGAATGTAAAAAAAACTTAAAATACATTGTGAAAAAAAAAATTTTTTTTTCATCCTAAATCGATTTTTTTCTAGCCTATCATACAAGTAGGACTAGTAGCGTCACCTGTCTTTGTTTTCGAGAGCGGTCCACTTCCACCCTGTATTATCAAATTCATATGTAATTTAATCTTCGTAAATATAAAATTGATCTTGTGATTGAAACTTTCGAGTATGTATATTCATTTTGTTTTCATAATCTGTACTATAAGTATGATAAAAATAAAATTCAGTTTATTTTTGTCTATGGAGATTTAAAAAAAAATACTTATTAATAGAATTTGTTATTTAGAAAGCAAAGTACAGGCTTTTATATAAAGAAAAATAAACATTATTGATAATAATAAATATTAAAAAGAAATAGGACTACTCATTAAATTAGTTTTGCATAACTTTTCTTCTCTGATAATTTTACTCTATGTATTGTTCCTATTATTATGAAAAAAAATGGTTACTTTTTTAAAATGTCGTGTGTATTCTGAAATTGAATAAATGCTGATTATTTAGAGCAAAATTTACGAAAGTAATTTATATAAAATTACAATTATAATATATTGTAAATTGCTTTATGAATATAGAACGAAAATAAACAAAATATTTGTATTTCTTTATATTAAAACTCGTCGTGGCGAAATTTTCACTACTAGCGTGTGATTTCCAAGTACACACCAAATTTTGTCAATTTTCATTTTAATCATAAATGTGCGAAATGCAAAGTGATAAATATTGTAAATTTATTTTTGATGCCATATATTTTTTTTTATTTATTGTATAAATACTTAGTATGTAAGAAATATATTTAAGAATAATTTTAAAGCAACTTGTCCATATATTCATGTAATTACTTTGACCTGTAGATTTTTCACTATTTACTAAACTTGATTTTTTTATTTTTTTTTACTACGAATACTAATTGAGCTAAATGAGATGTTATTGGTTGGATTTTTTTTAATTTGACTAAAACTTCGGCAACTGTGTCATCAATTTAAATCAAATTATAAAATTCACAGGCTTTGTACAGTAAATTTTTCATAACTTATAGAACAATATTACTAATCTTCATATTAAATAGTTTATTCATAGTCATTCCTTCAATAGGTCAAGACGTCATCACAAATTGGTCAAGACGTCACTTCAATAGGTCAAGACGTCATCACAAATACATAATCAAATTAACATTTCCTCTTAAAAAATTTGGAATAATGGAAAAAATACACGTAAACCAATGTTATATCATATTTACTATACATTAGCATTTTCTTTGTATTAAATTACATAAAATATTAGCAAAATTATCAAAAAATAACACTAAAATATTGAATAAAACGCTAAAATATTGAATATAATTTAACATTCTTATGTGCCCGCCAAAACTCCTTTCTTTTTAATTACTCTGTTTGTATACACTGTATAAAATACTGATAATTTAAATGTCATTTATATTTAAAAACTAACGCAGGACAAGCTTTAATGGATATATTTTGTAAATAAAATTGTAAATATTGTGAAATATGTAAAAAAATTGTAACAAATAAACATTTTTTTGAATAGATTTTGGTTTTTTTTACAAGCCGCTAATGTTATACACGTGGACTAATAATTTTATCACTACAAAAGAAGAAAATTTCTTTTCGTGTGATAACGGATATAATATAAAGATAATATCTATGCAAGAGAAGGAAAATCCCTACTAATATATAAATGTGAAGTCCAGTAAATAATACCGTGCACTGTATTACCGACGATCAAAATTAAAAATGGGGGATCAAAAACTTTAGGAAAGTAACCTTTTACGCGGGCGAAGCCGCGGGCAGAAGCTAGTTAAAAATAAAACCCTATATCAAACCACCTAACCAGCGTCTCGGGAAAGAGGCTTGAGCCCAGTAGGGGGACGTACATGAGCCGAAATTAAAGACTCTTCACATTAATTTATTTTTTATAAAACACTGCACTAATGAAATAATCCTTATATGCCGGGGGACTTAACTAATATATAATTAACGCAGAGAAATTAGACCCAGACTCTGAACACTAGTTTGTAGATCGTACAAAATATTGTCTTGCGTGGGATCGAATCCACGACACTGGGACGGTAGGTCGGTATTTTAACTGGTACACCATTTTCAGTTTTATTTCATAATTTAGTACAGAGATTCCTCTTGTGATGATGGCTTCGTATACAAAGTCCCATCAACCCTTATTTTCCCATGGGAGTCTTCTATATATCGCAAGGAATTTTACATAGAATAGATTATATGTTGTCGATAGTTTTTTTATTCACTAAGAAAGGATTTTTTTTTTAAATGAATTACAAGAGAGGTTGAAAAGCAATGTCAAAGTTTATCTTGTATTAGGAATAAATAGTCTTCAGTCATATACAGGGTGGAAGTGAACCGCTCCCGAAAACAAAGACAGGTAACTTTACTAATCCTACTTGTATTGATAGGCTAGAAAAAAATCGATCCGAAAGAAAAAACTTTTTTCTCACCTCACTAGGTCGTTGAACTCTTGAACATATAATCGTGGGTTTTAAACAGATTGCGTCTTTTCTCATCTGAGTAAAGTTACGTATATTTTATGGAATTATCGTTACATGGCATTGTCCTAATACGATGGAATGTGAAAAAAACTTAAAATTCGTTGTGGAAAATTTTTTTTTCCTACCGAATCGATTTTTTTTCTAGCCTATCATTACAAGTAGGACTAGTAGGGTCACCTGTCTTTGTTTTCGGGAGCGGTCCACTTTCACTCTGTATACATGAAGTCCCGGATGAAAACTTATTTGTATTTATTTCCCAACCATCGAGATTATTTTCGAGATATTTTTTTTTCTTAATAATTCGCTGTCGCTCTGCACTCTGCGATTTTGGCAGCTACGTATACCAACAATCCTTAGATTGCTCGTGAGTATTGTAAAAGACGACTATAAGATTTGGGAACAAATTGGATGTGATGTCGACTGGTCAATAATTACATTCACAAGAATAGTTGCCGTCAGGTAGCCGGTCATAAAACTATTGCCAAAACCTTTGCAATATTTATGATGGAAAAGATGTAGTTCATTTCTTCTTCTTGTTTTGTATTAGAAGTCGGCTACTAATGGGAGCCCATTATTGCCAGTATCGAGAGTGTTGCCAGAGTATGCTGTTTGGTAGCGGCTACGAATTCTTTTTCTCTTGTTCACGCTGTGAAAATGCATTTACGCACTTGCCCCTGACTGTGACAGATTATTCGCCGACCAGTTAATTCGACCGAAATACCCACTAAAAACACAGCGGTCCCTTCCGCGCTTTTACGGGCTGCCGGAGAGATCGTCTAATAACATTCTATCACCGACACCCCAACGCTAGGCCATCTGGCCACGTCCAGTCAAAGCTACGAATACTACCAACCCTTATTTTTCTCGTGGATATCGTATAAGACGATTAAAAGCTTTATATCGACCTGGACCAATTCCACCTGATGCCGTTTGACCAACAATTACATACCCAAAGAGGGTTGACATCAGGCAGTTGGCCGTTTATAAAACTATTGCCAAGAACGTTTATAATATGTATGATGGAAGAGGAGTTCAACTACAAATAATTTAGAACATAAATTATCAGTTTCTGCACATCTTTAGTTACTTCATTAATAATATAAGTAGTGATAATACATTCTTCATAATATATAACGCAGTGTTTGTCCCAACATTACTTGTATGGAAGCGAGAGTTGGGTATGCAGAAAAGAGCTTGAAAGTAAAATTAATGCGGTCGAAATGCGATCTCTACGGAAAATCTGTGGAGTTAGGCTGACCGATCGCATTTGTAACGACGACGTAAGAGAGAGAGTTGGTATGAAAGAGAGTATTGGTGTAAAGATGCGAAAGGGAATGCTCTGATGGTTCGGACATGTGGAAAGAATGCCGAACGGACGTCTGGTTAAAAAAATATACAATGCGAAAAGGGAAGGATGTAGGTACCGGGGGAGACCGAGACTAACCTACCTAGACCAGATTGATCACGTACGTGAAGGAAGATGGAGTCAAGAGTCACCAAAACCGGCGAGCGTGTGTGAAGAGAATTATGAATGTTGAGGAAGCGAGTGAAGTATGCAAGGATAGAGTTCTCTGGCACTCTGTTCTCTCTGCCTACCCTGCAAGGGATATGGCGTGATGATATGTATGTATGTTTATAAAAACCCGATTACATTAAATGCTAAATTGCAGTATTATGTATGTTTAATTACTTCTTATTAGTCACTGTCTGTCAGTAAATCAGATCATCGCTTTCAACAGAATTATGGCCTAAGACTATGCATATTATACGAGTATAATAATGATATCTCCTGGGCATTTTTATAAATCACTTTTATATCATATTCACTACATCCCAGTAGTTCCTTCGCATATAACACGTTAAAACACTAAGATATTGAATTTAATACAAGATCACCACATGGCACTTGTCTGCTCGCCAAAAGTTCTGAAGATGTACATTTATTCCGTCGACCATAAATTATTGGGAGAAAAGGAAGACATGATAATGAGACAAGACTTTGCATTGAGGAATATATCCTCAGGTCCTGGTGCATTTTACAAACAAACAATTACTCAGAAAACCTTTTGTGAATTTCACAAAGTTATTGCCCTACCTGTATATCGAACACGTAACATTTGGAATGAGAGTTCACTACTTATATTATTACGCTACCTTTGCCGTCAAGTTAAAAAAAAAAAAACAAACAGAAACGTCAAATTGTAAGCTAATCAATTTATTGCAATCTTAATACCGTCAAGCTTTTTGACATGTGTCAAATGCTGTCCAAATATATAATTGTGACATTTCTTTTTTTTTTATCCATCCGGCTACTGAGTATTAAAATTATTCAGTATTTTAAATTAATTTAAATAAATATTAGCATTCACATCATCAGCTTATATATGTCCTTTTTTTAAGCCTTGACTTCTAGTCCCCAATAGTCCCTAATATCTCCACAGACACGCTTGGCTAGTCTGTTGGCATTCGAAAGAAGGTAATAATTTTATTCGAGCAATAAGAAGGTAAAATAAAGTGTCTCTGTCGGTTAAGGTCACAATATTCACAGTTTCCTGTCCACAGCCGCGAGCTGGTTCCTCTGAGGCCATACTCTTGCAGAAATTCTATTTCTGAGCAGTGGCAATGTGCTTCTGTGTTTCGTTCAGTGAGCGAGAGAGTTGGCAACTAAACTTTCTAGATGGACTTTGGTTGCTAGAAAAGAGCCTAGCTATATTCCTGATATTGTTAAGGTCCATGTAATCTTCAGCTAATCTCTCAGTCTGTTTTCATGACTTCCACGGGTAAATAAGGGAAATTCTTAACTCGTCATCAGTTGGTTACTTGTTATCCAACTCGCTAAATTAAAATGCTCACTTAACATTCTTGTGATAAAGCTTAGAAGAAAATAAATTGAAAAAAAAAAGATGTTTGTTGACAATGTGAGTCCTGGACTTTTATGTCAGATAAAGGCTCAATAAACTGTTCCATATGTCATTGATCATAGGATTTTTTTTTTCCTTTTTATAGTGAAGCTTCTTTAGGCTCGATGTGAGAGGTAAGGTACGATTAGCGTTACGATTTTTGTAACGTAAACGATTATACTGGACCATAATGTTGCAATTATAATATTTTGTTAAGCGAAATTCGTCAATAAATTGGAACGGATTTCATTTGCAGCACGATTGGAACGGATTTCCAATAGGTATGGGTTCAAATCCCACTTGTGACAATCGTTTTTCGCTCGTAATGAACTTTTTTTTATAAATAATCAAGCATATTAAATGCTAAATTTCAGTAATTTGAATAATAGGGTTGTGTCAACGGTTAATACAATTCTAATTGCAAAGTTTGAAGTATTCAGCCTGTACAACGTGTAAATAATGTAAGGTAGATGGCACACGTCTCCTTAAATGACGAAAATATAATGCGATGCGAGAATTGAATGTCCTACAATAGTTCACGGTGGTGTAAGTGGCAGCACGATTGGAACGGTTTTCCAATAGGTGTTGGTTCGAATCCCACTTGTGACAATTGAAACTTGTGAAAATTTTGTTCGTTATCAATTTACTGTGTGAGACACAAGGAGGTTTCAGGAGTGGAAGGGGATGCATGGATCAAGTGTTCTCTCTGCGCAACATTGTGGAGAAGCATCTGGCTCTAGGTCAGAGGGTTTTCTGCAATTATTTTAATTACTTAATATGCTTAATTAAGCAGATTAAATGCTAAAAATTTCAGTAATTCGTTATCAAGTTTTTATAAATCGGTCAATAATTATCATAATTTTTGCCTTTTTTTGATAAATTGTGATTTTTTTTTGGCAAAAATATTTGTATATTAAAGAGTTATGACAGAATTTCAGAGTATATTAAGATACGAATGACATACTGATAAAATATGAATATTTTTAGATTTTTTTAATATAAAAAGGCTATTAGCTGGCTATTTAAGTAAAAAAATAAATAAAACTAATGGAAATTAAAAAAATGTTTTGGTTTTATAGAATTGGATGAGATGGATGATATTTACTGCATGATGTTGAGCCATCTTCTTCTGATCGACGTAGTTTTATTGCAATTGCTTAAAACTAGTCGTTGCAGTCCTGATCTAGGCGGTCTTGATCCATCGCATGGGTCCAATCTCCTACGCGGCCTAGTACCTTACACTTTGCCTTGGACAATGAGGATTTCTATGAATTGACTATCTTGCTATTGGTTTGAGAATATGTGTTTTTAAACGAATTAAACCCGTATTAGGAAATAATCATTCTATTGCGAGGGACTTTACAAGCATGCAATCTATGGATCATGCAAAGCATTTTCCTGCATGGGAATCTAACCCACGATACCGGTACATGTCGGTATCTTGACCATTACGTCTGTGTAGACTCCTTCTTTATAGGAGTTCCTTATTCAATTTACCAAAAGCAATTTTGCTCACCTTCTTTTAGAACATTATATGCGTATATGTTTTATAAGGGTTAGTCTTCACAGACCACTTAAAAGGTGGATGACCGATTAGCCGGGATATATGTCAAGCGTGATCGTAATTTTCAAATGTGGTTCCGTAGGTAAACTTTCATTTTAAAATATAATTATTTATATTCTATACCGCGTAGGCGCAAATACTGTACTCTAGACAGTGTATACATATTTGACCATTTTGGGGTGGAAACGTCCCACCTTGGGGGTCTGGGGCCCATAATATATTTAAGGATTTAAAAAAGCGTATTAATGACACGTGAGCGGAATGCTGGCCTTTACTTGGCACAGAGGTTAGGCATTGCCATCTAACGTGGCAATTCTGCCCGCATTCTGGGCACGTTGCCCATTGGCAGTTTAATTGAATAAGCTTTTAATTATAATTATGTATATCCAGTTACTTGACTAAATAAAAACAAAATAATATTTTTGAAAAAAAAAAGAATAGTTATTTGATGACTGCACAGATGGCGTATTAGTTAACGCTACCGACCTTACGAGCCAGTGTCCTGGGTTCGCTGCCCACGTATGACAATACTTTATGCGATCCACAGTGTTGTTCTGAGTCTGGGTGTAATTTGTCTGCGTTAATTGCATGATTGTGTAGTCCCCCGCAATACAAGGATTATTTCCTTAGAGAGAGATTTCCTGCAGGGTGGTGTCTTTAAGAAAAAAAGGGGATTTTTGATTTCTTTTGCGTGATGAAAAGAGCTTAAGCGACTGCCATATCGTGTATTTGCACATATTCTTTACACACCTTTAAACAATCATAATTCTAGGTAACCACCGTGTATCAGAGAGGAGAGACATACCTTTTATTTCTCGCGTATATAATTTTATGTAAATACATACATATATACATATCATCACGCCAAATCCCTTGCAGGGTAGGCAGTGAGGACAGAGTACCAGAGAACTCTATCCTTGCATACTTCACTTGCGCTTCCTCAACATTCATAATTCTCTTCATACACGCTCGCCGGTTTCGGCGACTCTTCACTCCACCTTCCTTTAGTACGTGACCAATCTGGTCTAGGTAGGTGAGTCTCGTTCTCCCCCGGTAACTATATCCTTCCACTTTCACATTGTATATCTTCTTAACCAGACGTTCGTTCGACATTTTTTCCACATTGCCGAACCATCGGAGCATGCATATGTAAATAAATGTATAATAAACACAATATATTTGAAATAAAACTATTTGTACGCGATTCTATGGCGTTTGTATTTGATTTTTAATTTCACGACGTTTCGAACACTCTATAGCGTTCACGGTCACGAGTGGACTAAGGTGTCGCATGTCCAACAAGTCATCGTTATTACAGAGATGTATATCTCCCCGCTACAGTATTAGTTATTAAATTTTGACCCTTATTTTTGATACAAATTCATTGACTGTACAAAAATAAAATTATTCTATATATATAAAATGCTATATTGTTTATGATCAGTTATTATAACATTAAATTTATAATAATTATTATATTGTAGCAATTTATTAGTTTAAAAAAAATAACAAATCTATTTCAACCAACGAATAGGAACGCGGTCTGAGAAAGATCCGACAAGAATATTCAGAGGGCATAAATACTTAATTAAAATTAAAAATGAAAATTATGGCATGGTATATTATTTAAAATTACTACAGTTTTTATCTGTGTGGTGACGGAGTAAGAATATAAATCACCACTCCATATCTTACCCGTGGGTGATCGTACGAGACGGCTAAGGGATATAAAACGCATAAATTGTGGTAGGACCACGCTGTGGACAGTTTTCTGTCTACAGCCGCGGGCCGGTCCGTCCGGGGTACTACCACACTGAGCAGAAGATCGACGTCTGAGTAATGGCAATGTGCTATTGCGCTTCGTTTGGTGAGCGAGAGAGCCGGCAGCCCAACTGGGGTGGGTTCGGGGTTTGTATTGGTTGGCAGCGGCCTAGCTATACCATTGGCAAAGGTCCATGGGCGGCAGTGACACTTACCGTCAGGTGTGCTGTCTGCTCGTTTGCCACCATAAGCAATAAAAAAAAAATATAACATCTATGCAAGAAAAGGAAAACTTTAAACAAAACCCTACATTTTTTTTCCCTCCCATTATCTCACAATTTCCCTCCCATTATGGAGGACGCTGGAGCCCAACAGTGGTACATATATAAGCTGAAATGATGATAGCTATTGATTGCACAAAAAGATTAGTGGTAAGGTAAATACCTACTTACCGCGTCTAGTGCCTTTAAATTCTCACGTAAGATAATATTTTGTATCAGTTTATTGAATGTTTTTAAAATCGATACAAGGATTAGATCCTCAGTAAAAGATCTCATTTCTTTGATAACTATGCAATTCAACACAGATAGTTACTAGCGGATTCATTGTACCTATGTATTCAGTCAAAATATCGACCTACAGTATTAGATTTAGTCCCATGAATCACTTCACTATCAGTGCATTTCTGTTATATAAAAGGTTTCTTCTTTTTTTTTTCTGTATTGGCAATCAACTACTTGCACATCAGGTCAGGTCCCCAAGTAACATATATAAAATTTAGCTTTTATATTATAACGAATCTACTCTTATCAATGTTTAGGGGTGTCTGGCAGAAGGTTGAAACTGTCATAATTGTCCGACAATGGAAGACGAGATTTCTAAAGTTATGCCGAAGAAAATATAAAAAATGATAAATTTAACGAATTTAAGGTATTATTTTACTACCTAATACCTGCTCAAGTAACCATAACCCAAAACTCCATAGTCGCTGGTCGTTCTTACTTCTATAGGGGACATGCACAGAACAACTTTCAGCTTTTATAAAATAACTAAGGTCTGGCCGTCGTGGGATCTGTGGCTATAAGATATTGAATATAATACAAGACTACCACATGATTCTTTCATATTCCCGCCAAAGATACAAGATTGTGACGCTTTCAAGAGCCCGCTAGAACTTCATATAAAAGGTTTTTCCATCGTTACACATACCTCTAACCCTCGTCACCCACTAGGACACAGCCTAATGGCAGTGCCATTAAGTAAAAAAAAAACTAACGTTATGAATCATCCGCTATCTGGATTGTAAAGCTTTTGATAATGGATGTGACATAGATTATAATAAAAAGATTCGCTTTAGTTTTTTACCTACATGAATATTGATAACAGATAAAGAACCAATGTTTAATTTTCTGCGGATAATATTTTCTGATGTTTACGCGAGTATTACATTTAAAATAAAACTATTTTTACGGATTATATTGAGTTTGTATTTGATTTTTAATTTCGAGATATTTCGAACATTTTACAGTGTTTATGGTCACGAGAAGAATGATTTTTACGTGGTTGTCGTTATTATGTACTTTTAATGACCGAAAATTATGTAAATATGTTGAGTTCTTAATCTGTATAATATTTTTTTTTAAACTGTACAATGTTGAAAAGGTAGAATGTGAATAGGATGTAAAAAAAAATCGAAAAAAGGCGCGAACAGCACGCACTATCCGTAGTCCCGCACCGACGACGCTCGAGCGTTTTATATGTATATACTGCTGGGCTCAAGCCTACTCCAAAATACAAAAGAAATCTCATCTCATGTACTATATAACGCTGATCAGACGAGCTAATATTGGGTTTCTTTAAATTTTTCGATCGCTTAAACTAATAGTTTACGGCCACTTTATCACCATTTGGGCAAGCCACCGGTACCGAGTTCTTATCTTCGGTGGCATTGAGAAATCTCTAAGCGAAGAGGCAGTAGTACACCCAGCACGAAATTATTTTTACGAAATCTATAGCGTTTGTATTTCATTTCTAATTTTTTGACGTTTCGAATATTTTTTTTTTGAAGACACCACCCTGCACTACGGAAATAATTCTTGTATTGCGGGGGACTTTACAAACATGCAATTAATGCAGACAAATTACAGCCAGACTAAGAAAAATACTTTCTGGTTCACCCAAAGTATTGCCCTGCGTAGGAATCGAACCCACGGCACTGGCACGAAAGGTCGGCATCTCAACCACTACGTCATCTGTGTAATCAATTATACAGCTGATTTAAAAATCAAGTACAAATACGATAGAATCCATAAAAAAGTTTCGATTCAAACATATTTGTAGGCATAAGACTAATTACCTTAAAGTCACATCTCCATCGCTAATCTATCCCCTAAGCAAATGGTGGGAGGTCTGTAAGTGACACGTACGTCTGTTTCGTTGTCAAAACTTAGTTAAGTGGGCACTAAGTAAGTATAATATGTTGTAAGGACATTGCCGATATGAAATTTTGTATATAAAGTATAACTTTATATTGATTTACTAATGTTCACGCGAGTATTATACATTTAAAATAAAATAATGTTTACGGATTCCGTTGCGTTTGTATTTGATTTTTAATTTCCCAAAGTTACGAGAATTTTTAGCGTTTGTCGTCACTAGAAGAATGTCCGAAACGGTGAAATTAAATATCAAAAACAAACACGATATATAATCCATAAAAATCGTTTTATTTCAAGCTTTATAGAAAGAAAGAAGAAAGAAAAGATTCTTATTTGTTTTTACAAAGGAAAAAAATATATAATTATGTTTGGTACTGGTTTTAAAGATGGTTATAGACATTAAGGACAGTTTTGGATATCTTCGCTTATGCATAGTGGACGCCATATCACAACGAAAATGCAAGAAAGCGAGTAGGTATGAAAGAGAGTATTGGTGTAAAGATGCGAAAGGGAATGCTCCGATGGTTCGGATATGTGGAAAGAATGCCGAACGAACGTCTGGTTAAGAAGATATACAATGCAAAAGTGGAAGGATGTAGGTACCGGGGGAGACCGAGACTAACCTACCTAGACCAGATTGGTCATGTATTGAAGAAAGGTGGAGTCAAGAGTCTCCGAAACCGGCGAGCGTGTATGAAGAGAATTATGAATGTTGAGGAAACGAGTGAAGTATGCAAGGATAGAGTTCTCGTGCGCTCTGTTCTCTCGGCCTACCTAGGGATATGGCGTGATGATATGTAGATATGTATGTATGCATAGTGGATTTTTCATCATCTAGATAGAGAGAGAGAGAGAGAGAGAGAGAGAGAGAGAGAGAGAGATATGGACTTATACCACGCTAACTAGATATGTTGGTGAAGGCATTTATTTCGAGATTGACACTTGATAGTCCTCTGTCTACAGCCGCGGGCCAGTCCGTCCGTGGCAGTACCACACAATAACAGGAAATCGGCGTCAGAGCAGTAGCAATGTGCTCCTTCGTTCGTGTGCTCGCGAGCAAGAGAGTCAGAAGTACAACTTTATGGGTACGTTTTAATTGACAGACAGCGGACCTAGCTGTATTTCTGATATTGCAAAGTTGAGTGGCAGTAATTGGCGCCATAATCCATTAAAAAAAAACACATATTTTTTTATAAATAAATACATTGTATGAAAGCAAAGTGTTGTCAAACTGTCAAATTATTTAAATAACACGATATTTATAATACAAAATCAATATAAAACATTTATTAGTATATTTTATACTTGCCTATATAACTGGAAAAACAAGATTCGAAAACAAAAATATATCTTGTTTTTGTCGACACAAATGGCCATTGTAAATACTCTTAACTATCTTAGATTATAGATAGACATATATCCTTAATGGATAAAGAAATAATATATTTATAAAATATTAATTTCTTTTTATTACTTATCCTTATGGTCAGTGATAACTGTTATTGTATGGTGGTTACGAATATTACCCTAACATCATCATCATCGCAGCTCATATATGTCCCACTGTTGGGCTCGAGCCTCCTCCATAATGGGAGGGTAGTTGACCTACTATAGCACGCTGGTCAGACGTGTTGGTATAGGATTGTGTTTCGAGTTTTCCTTCTCTCACATAGATATTAATGCGTTTTATATCCCTTAGTCGTCTCATACGATCACCCACGAGTAAGATAGGGGGTGGTGAATTGTATTCTTACTCCGTCACCACACGGAAAATTATTATTACCCTATAGTCCATTGAAAAGTTTCATTTGGGGTTGCGTTTTTTAAAGGAAGCAATTTTATTTTTTAGATGTGTAGGGGGAGTCAGTGTAAGGATAAAAACAAGCTTGTGGGGTCGCCACTCATGTTCCACGGCCGCCATCTTGAAAAAAGGGAATGAAATGGCTTTTACGGTCTATCTCGTAAACTATTAGTCTCATAAAAAGAAATGTTAACATTTTCATTGAAAATTAAATTATCTACAACTTTGGTCCAGTAAATTTTTTCGTAAATCCATAAAAAAAAATATAAGCGACAATGTACAGAAATTCGAGAAAAAACTCTACTTTTCGATATAAATTTTTTTCTAAACATTTTACTATATAAAACAATGTTTACGGATTCTATCGCGTTTGTATTTGATTTTTAATTTCCCTGACGTTTCGAACACTTTACAGCGTTCATATTGACAGGACGATTAAGGTGTCTCACATCCAATAAGTCATCGTTATTACAGATATATCTAAAATAGTTTTATTTCAAATGTGTAGTACTCGCGTAAACTTAAAAAATCATCTTGTACCCTTACATTATTCGTAGTTGTAAAAGCTGACTACTTTACCTATATCGATTTGGACAAATGCCATCTTTCATTCAACGTTTTCCAACGTTTTCCATAGTTTGGTCAACAATTACACGGCCACCGAAGACAAAGATCGGGTACCGGTGGCCCGCTCGCACGGCGAAGAGAGGTGTTTGCAGGGTGGGTCCATGGGGTTGCGTGCCACATCTTCTGTCGCCCCGGGCCGATTTGCCGGAGCGCGACCACATCCATGGTCCCACCTTGCAAAAAAAAAAAAAAAATGGTCAACAATTACATTCACAAGGAGGGTTGACGTCAGACAAGCGGCAACTATCGCTAAGAATTTATGTATTAGAGTATTGTGTCGACTATGAGTAATTGGGATAAAAACAGGATGATGATGAAAACAAGTAATCTATTATGTTCAAACCTCGGGTTGACTATGGATGTCGAGACATCAGTACCATTGGCCGGCCTAATGGCAATGGCGAGTAAGTTATGGGGCCACATACCGTCCTTCCGTTTGCCCAGGACGAATAAAATAAAAAGGATTCAAACCAGCGACATCATGTTAAAGAGTAATACTTTTTGTTATTAAAACTATAACATATAATATTTGCTTTTATTTTTATGTATGTTTTTGTGTTTCGTTCTAACGAATGATTGACCGTTCACTCTGTGTATGCTTCATTAATTTATCTTATTGTGGAACGAAACGTTTTGATACTTTATTTAAGCGCCATTATTTTTTTGTTTAGATTTAATGCCTGACGTCAAACCTCCTTGGGAGTATAATTGTTGACGAAACGACATTAGGTGGAGTTAGGCCAGGTCGACATAAAACTTTTAGTCGCCTTTTATGATATCCAAGCAAAGTAAGGATTGGTAGTATTCGTAGCAGCTACCACACAACATTATAAATAAAGCCCCACAACAAAAGTTGGTTATGCGACGAATCAGATTACATATATCCAACGCATTTTGACCTGCTAAATCTATATTCGAAGTCAGAATTAAGATCTTGAGTACCATTTTATACATAACTTTAAAACTTTATTATTCTTGTTCAGCGTAACTAGAACGTTGCGGTAGAGTCTATTTAGCTTTATTATACTTACGGATATTCATATATTGACACAAAGTTAGAAATAATGGATCCAGGACCGACGGAACCCGAATATTTAGAGAAAACTACGCAAAAAAACATATTTTGCCTTCATTTTTATAACGCTAATAAGTTTCAAATAGTTTTGAGACATTTGTATCTTCTATCGAATTAGTAGTTGAAAATACTTCGAAAACATATAATCTGATTCGTCGCACAATCAACTGTTTTTTTGCAGGACTATTAATACTTCAGGTTTGTGTTTTAGTGAACAATTCTCTTTTACAATTATTTTATATTTTTTACACGAAGGACATAAACCCACAAATATTTCTGTTCTCACCTCCTTAACAATTAAATTCCACAAAAAAAAAATAGCTTGTGGTGGCAAACGAGCAAGCAGCACACCTGATGGTATGTGTCACTACCGCCCATGGACCTTTGCTATACTAGGAGTATAGCTAGGCTGCTGACTACCAATATAAACCCCAAACCCACCCAGTTGAGCTTCCGGCTCTCTCGCTCACCGAACGAAGCGCAATACCACATTGCCATTACTCAGACGTCGATCTTCTGCTTAGTGTGGTACTACCCCGGACGGACCGACCCGCGGCTGTAGACAGAGAACTGTCAACAGCGTGATCCTACAACTATTATGTTACGTTAATATTTGTGGGGCTTTGTAATAAATAAGTAGTCTTCCTAACATATCAAATAATCGATAGTATCAAGATTGTTATATTACGATATAGTTTAGTTCATATTATATTGATTAATCACTAGTGACTGACTAATATGGCGTCTTTTGGTATGAAGCGTCACAGCGGGACAATGAGAACTTTGTTTATTTTTTTTTTAACATTTGGGTACCTTTTTAATTAGTATAAAACCTTTTATAACCTACTATTGCGATGCTAAGAAGGGTAACGTTTAGCCAATGTGTATTTATGTTCTTTTTTTGCCACTCTAGCTTGTAAACACATGAGTTTATTTTTAATGTTTTTTTTTTATTAAATTGATTTGTCTTGATTTTGTAAGTGAATGAAATAAGACAATATACAATACGGTTAATTATATATTTATTTTCTTTTTCAATTAAATATTCAACAAAATTAATACTAAATAGCGTCTAACTCAGAAGATATATTTCCCTCCGGACCAGCCATATTCTTTTAAATTATATATTTTTTCATATTATATCGGCAACAATTACTGTAGTTAATTCTTACTAAAAATGTTATACTATTTTTGATAAAAAAGTTAGTAAAGAATTAATAATAATAGAAAAACTTGCTGAGTTTTTTGCCGGATGTACTCTGTAACGGTTCCGTTCCGATCCGTTGCTAGTATATTGTATTAATTTTAAATGTTAAAATTGACAATATATAAGTGCCCTCACAAAATATAAACATAATAAATGAATTTGGATTTGAATATCATCTCCTCTCAACTGGTGCAGATCTTGACGGGGCATGGTTATTTCGGCATGCACCTGCACACGGTCACGAGGAGGGAGAGAACCTCGTCCTGCCACCACTACTGTTGGGACGATACCCGAAAAGTCTGGTCACCGACGTCAAGGAATCGAAACCAATGGCCAGCCCAAAGGCGATAAGGAGAGAATACGGTAGGTTACGGTAGGTTACATTACATATATGAAATATTTATCAGGAACATCTCACACGATTTCTACATAGACAAAGTCACAAGTAACTGCTAGTATTAACAAAAAAAAAAGGATGTTATAGAACCATTTAAATCATCAACGGTTCACGCTTGACCGTTGTATTGTAAAAAATCTACAGATTACTAGCGCAGTCACATGTTACAGAGTATAATAATGTTATTAATCATAATACAGCTTAAATAGTTATATGCTTAAATGGCCATAGACAAAATAGAGTAGTTAAACTTTCAACTGGCTGAATGGGATAGACATAGAAGTGCGTCTCTGTGTATTAAAAAAAATATGCTTTAAAATATATTTATCATTATCATCTTAGCTTGTTTACGTCCCACTGTTGAATTCTAGCTTTTCCATTAATATGAGAGAAATAAAACTATTTTTTACGTATTCCTCCCGTGAACATGATCACTATAAAGTGTTCGAAACGTCGGGAAATTAAAAATCAAATACAAACGCGATAGAATCCGTAAAAATAGTTTTATTTCAAATCTGTAATATTCGCGTAAATGTCAGTAAATTATTAGTGGTTTTCTTGTTTTTCTTATGTCTAAATTACATCCTTTAATAGTTGCTGTTTGGTAGCGGCTACGAACACTACCAACCCTTACCTTGTTCGTGGATCTCATAGTGGATCTTTTGAAACATGTGCAAATACATATTGCGTCGACCACAAGTAATTGGGACAAGAGGAGGACATTGGTGACCCCTATGAGCAAAGGGGAAATGAATTATATTTTTACTCCATCACCACTATGACAGATAATAGATTGGTAGTTTTATTTAAACTAGATTTCTATGATAACTTTAATTAATTTATATCTCATTTAGTTACTCGAATGCTAATGGAGTAAGAATACAATTCACCACCCCCTATCTTATCCGTGGGTGATCGAATAAGACGATTAAAGGATATAAAATGCATATAACATCTATGCAAGAGAAGGAAAACTCAAAACAAAACCCTATACTAACACGTTTGACCAGCGTGGTATAAGGAGGTCAATTTCCCAACCATTAAGGAGGCTCGAGCCCAACAATAAAACATATATGAGCTTAGATGATGATGACAGTTTTACAAGTGTTAAAATGTTTCAAATTCGTAGATTGCTTTTTTATATTTTATCAACACATAGAAATAACAAAATAAATGTTGGTTGTTTTTTTTTTCAATCAAACAGATAGTAAAATTCAAATCGTTGTTTTAAAACGGGTGTTGGCTATCCAATTAGAGATTCTTCTCAGAATTTCAGCACTCTCTCAGACTTAGATGGCTTTCACAGTTTAGATCGGACAATGGTCACCCATTGGCGCTAAGGGGCTCTCAACACGGCAAAACCTTTAAGCGATATCGCCCAAGGGCTTTTCCTGTGATGTACGGACCTCGGCTTGACGAGTCGCTGATGAAAATCATCATTGTGTGCACTCCTTCGTTTTCTATGTTATGCTTTACGCTGACTTTACATCTTTTTTTATATACTTTAATACACACTCAATAAAACATAAATGAAAATATATATATATATATATATATATATATATATATATATATATATAATTTAAGACATTTTCACATACCCGCCAAAATTTAAAAAAAAATATCTGTCATTATTATTTGCGCAGGAAATTATATCATTCCCACGGGAATTGTGATGCCATCGAAGCGTAGCAGCTATCAATGTCTAGTCAATGATAATTCAATTAAGACGTATTATGAAATCAAAATATTTTTATTTAACTAACTTCAATAAATAAAAAAGTATATTTTATAAAAACAAAATGTATCAATAAAAAATGGCGGCCAAGCGCAAGCCAACGTATAATTGTGGTTCTGCTTATTCATATTTTGAAGTCTCTATTCATTTTTTGGTCGCGGCCCTTGCCCAGGGTTCCCAACTCCATACACACATATTTCCACTTTAACGAGGATTTTGCTTTTGGGATTCTCAGAGTGGATATGATTGGACATTCGTATACCATGTACCTAAATTGTTATTTCTAGCTTAGAAAGATTATAAAAATCTAATTGTAATCATTGAAAAACATAATAATTAAAGTATAATAAAGTTACTATTATGAAAAAAACCATAATGATATTTAAAATGTAAAAGCAAAAATATACAAAAAGTTTTATTTTAATTATATAGCCAAGAGACAAGGTCTCATCCCACACCATAAGATGGCTCTTTATGAAGTGGGGAAATGTAGTGCTAACCCTTTATAACACGGTGAGAACGCAGAACCCTACTAATCACGAATAATAAGAACTCCAAAAAACCCACAGATCCTAACTAACCGAATTCAAATATCCTTTGTCAAATACGGACACAAAAAATAATCTATTCAACTAAACTACCATTTATCGTCCAATTACGATGACTGCTGACTCTTTACAAATTATTTAAAGATCAACTCGAACGGGGAGGCCAACATATATTGGTCATAATGTCCATTATAAGTTGAACTCCTCGTTCATTCAACGTTAAACGACTAAGAGATAGAATGAGAGGTTTTGTTATATTTGTTAGTTTATTCTTTTTTTTTAATATGGTAAGGTCGTTTCTGTTCAATATGAATTGCTTCGTATGGGGTCGATCTGTTTCCGCTATTTAGGTTAACTTGGGTTAGTAGATTTTTTTTTTTAAACTAAAAAAGGCTAATACCACATTCCATTTAAGAGACTAGTACGTAACGAGCGGGAACTTATTTAAGACAGTTTGCAAGTCACGTCAGTTGTAGTATACTTATACGGACCCAAGTTAAGGCGTTTCTTCCATAACTCCTATTAGAATCAATATTAAGGCTTATTATATACTATCCCGTATCTATGGTGCTTAGTATTGCCAGGCTCAAAAAAAAATATAATTGACATAAATTCGTTTGTCTGATAACGCTTTTTGTTTTTATTCCTTATTCTATTTTTGGTTTATTTTATCTGTAAATATTTTAATTTAAAAATTTCGCATATTTTAATAATGATATTCATCATCATCATCATCACAGCCCATACATATATAGGCTGTGATGATGATGATGATGATCCCACTATTGGGCTCGGGCAGGGAAATTAACCTACTATACCGCGCTGGTCAGACGTGTTGGTATAGGGTTTTGTTTCGAGTTTTCCTTCTCTCGCATAGATGTTATATGCGTTTTATATCCCTTAGTCGTCTCGTACGATCACCCACGGGTAAGATATGGTGGTGAATTATATTCTCACTCCGTCACCACACGGAAGGTGGAATGATATTCACATAATGCCAAAAGATAATAGCCTGAATCAAATATCACCCAATCACTAAAATAAGTTTTTTTTTATTTATTAATTTAGCGTTTTAATTAGGTTCGCGTCTCCTAATCCTTCAAAACATTTGACAAAATCAATGGCACTACTGCGTTGTTCATAGATATACATCTTCTTAATGACTCATCACCATCTCTATTCATCCACGTTTCTCTGATGGGTTCAAACTTTCACCGTAATAGGAGGCAAATTCACTTATTACACTACGCTGGACAGTTTTCTTTTTCAAAACTAATCCTTACTAATATTATAAATGCAAAAGTAACTCTGTCTGTCTGTCGCTCTTTCACGCCAAAATACTGAACCGATCTAAATGAAATTTGGTACAAAGATAGAATAGAGGCTGATAAAGGACATAGGTTAATTTTACTGAAAAAAAGGGTTGAAAAGGGGGATGAAAAGTTGTAAGGAAGTACCGTCATTTTTAAAGCCAGAAGCTTAAAACTTATTTTTAGACGATTGATTAGATATAAATAAATATGACATTAATATGTTGTAAAAATTTACCCTTAAGGGGTAAAATAAAATAGGGGATGATAATCTTTAGGAAAGTAACCTTTCACGCGGGCGAAGCCGCGGCCAGAAGCTAGTCATATATAATAATAATTCTTAATTCAACGTAAGATTTCATAGAAAATATTTCGACATATAGAATTTTTCGACATTACATATAGAATCATTTTCTTTTTGTACTGGCAATGAATTTGTATTAAAATAAAAGTCAAACTTTTTAATAACTGATACTGTAGCGGGTAGATATATATGTATATATATAAACTGTAATAACGATGGCTTTTGGACGTAAGACACCTCAGTCCTCTCGTGACCATGATCACTGTAAAGTGTTCGAAACGTCGGGCAATTAAAAATCAATTACAAACGCGATAAAATCCGTAAAAGTAGTTTTATTACAAATGTATAATACTCGCGTAAACATCAGAAAACATTAAAATATTTCGAGTTCCCTGGTTCCTACGTCAGTTGTATAACCATGCGTGCGTGTCTGTGTGCTTGCGTGCATGCGTGAGTGCGTGCATGCGTGAGTGCGTGCATGCGTGAGTGAGTCCGTGCATATGTGTATATATTTTAATATCTCTAACATAGGTAATATTACCTCGTGGAGTTCGCTATAATATGGCGATAGGCGTAAAATTTCGTAAACATTTAGTCTATTATTTCATCTAGATGTAAGCTGTGTTAGTGGCTACGAATACTATCAACAATTTCTTTACTCGTAAATGTCGTAGAAGACTAAGAGCTTTATAGCGATCTGGGACGACTTCACCTGATGCCGTTTGATCAAAAATTACATTCGCAATTAGGATTGATGCCAGATAAGCGACCGGTCATAAAACTATTGCCAAAACTATTTGCGTTGACTGAAGGAAATTGGATTTTTGTTTGGTAGGCCTGTATACACGCCGTCCGTTCCATCCGGGGCGACGTAAGCGCAGCGCGTGGCCTCATAACCCACCGTATTTATTCTCCATCGCCATTAGGTCGGCCACCGGGACCGCTTCCTTGACATTCGTGGCCAGTCCGGCAGGGGAAGGATAAGAATATTGATGATTTTTTAATGTCAGTAAAATAAGTAAATATATTTTAAAAAGGATAATATGCTTCTGAGTAAAATTTATGATTTTCATTATAATCGCCGAGAAAATTTAAAATTATTTTTCTTAGAATATGTATGGCTAAAGGAAGCTAAGTCTCCAATTTCTATAAATATAACACATTAAAAGAAAAATACAATTGCTCTATGCAATCCTATATACAATGGAAGTTTCGAATTTCAAATTTTTACCTAAGCGTTTGTATTAGCGAATCCAATTTAAAGGTAAAAGAATTTTTACAATACATCTGCTAAAATTCACAGATTTAGACAAACTTATATTGAATGTTCTAAAAATAGAGAATGATTCTTAAAATCATAATAATAAAGATTAGTTTCATTTAAAAATATTACACCTTAAAATGAAGATATAATTATGTCAATATAACACCGAATTCCATAGAATTCTAAATTTGAATACTTTCAACATTTTACTTAATGCGGTTGAACAAATTATTATAGACTCTATTACTCCCAATATAAAGTTAGAATTGTATCTATAATGATTAAATCGTTATTTAGATGTTGTATGTATTACTTATTCTATTGTCAAAATTTTAATCCACAGAGAATATTCTTTTTTTTTCTTAAGACCTTTTGTGATTGGCGTAACTTTATATTTCGAGATTCGAATAGGGATTATAAGAGCAGATGGTTTAATTTTTTTTCTTCAGTTTACTATGTCAGTAGACAGATAAAAATAGTAACAAAATATTGAAAAAAAAAATGGTGGTATGGTGTAATGATACAAAAAATAAAAAAAATGGGTAAAGGCGTATATAATACAAAATACAACTATTTGTTTTAATTTATATTCTTAAAGTAAATAACATTTACAATATATATAATTGTGTATAAATTGCTCTCATAAATTATTCTCTAACTAATCGTCGCGTCGTTTGTATCGTACTCTAAAATTTGCTTTCTTTTAGTCGACGAGAGACGACTATACTTGAACGAACGTTACATAGCGTGACGACTCAATTTTCATGCAAAACACAGAAAATGAGGAAAACAAGAGAACCGACTCGTTGGAAAATTAAAAATCAAATAAAAAAGCGAAAGAATCAGTAAAAATAGTCTTATTTTAAATGTATAATATTCGCGTAAATCAGAAATCATAACAAATAATTGTTAAACAAATATTGCTAACAACTATTTACAATATATACGGTGTAAGATGGGTAGGTAGATATTGTGCCGAACACATAGAATTGATGATAATGATGACAGGCAAGCAAAAGGTGTCTACAATTATAATTCATATCTCACGATGAAAAAAGGTATAGTTACATAGAATAATCTAAATATGTGAATTTATTCAAAATTATTCGTCAAATGTCAATATGGAAGGTAAGAAGTTTTATTTTTAATACCAATTAGGGCGTGTTCTCGTAGTTGCGTTATTTGTTCATAAAATGTCGCACGTCCCCTTCGACAGTGCAAACAAAGCCTTATATTGGATACAGGCTGTTACAAATGTATACGTATATATTTTTAATTCGTTTTGAAATTGAGAAATGTTGTCAATTCACCTTGATTGACGTCATTTTAAAAGTTTCAAGGAACTATTGTTTACAAGCTGCACAGGACAATTTTGATTGGCATTCTCGTAGGGTGGTCTTTGTCCAACAGTTGCTGATGGATGGATGGAGAAAAAGAGGAGAGCTTTACTATTACTGCACAGTTAATCAATATACCACACAACTTTAGAAAATCTTATTATTTCTACGTGACCAGCAATCTCTAAAAATTCGACTTCAAATTCGGTGTGTTGGAAACCAAACATTCTGAGGATGCCTGATTCAGAGGTGTAATACGTTGAATTAAAAATTCAAGTTCTGTAGAAAAATGCAAATTGAAATTCTGGTGTGATTGCTAATCACACAGGTGTAAAAAAATTCAAATGCAAATGCTATCTCGTATTGCTTCCTTTCTTGAGTTGTGCAAAGGTGTGAATAACAAAAAATCTATTTACGAATACAAATGACACCCAGAATTAGAACAACAATTTATAGATCACACATGCCCTGCATTTGCTGTGTGGTAGCGGTTACGAATACTACAAACCCTTACTTTGCTCGTGGATGTCGTAAAAGACGACTAAGAAGAGCCTTATAAAGACCTGGGCCTACTGCATCTGATGCCGTTTGGTCAACAATTACGTTCCCAAGGAGGGTTGACGTCTGGCAGGCGGCCGGTCATAAAACTATTGCCAATAACTTTTACAGTATGTACTATGAAAGATGAGTACATATTGTATCGACCTCAAGTAATTGGGATAAGAGTAGGGGAATGATGACATTATTGCCCTACATAGAAATTGAAAGCATGACACTAGTCCGCTAGGCCGATATCTTAACCACTACGTTATTTGTGCAGTCAAATTTACTGGAAAATTACTGAAATTTTACATGTTATTTATAATACAAATATCTATGCATACATTATTTATAAAAACTTGTTTACCAGCGAAAAATCTTTGTAACTTCAGTAGTATTAAGGCCATAATGTTGTTAGTTTTCCTGTCACCCAGTTCGTTAGGGTTACTACCCTACCCACTCTCACAGAAAATTGTTTTGTATTGTAGTTAATTGTACTGTTGTGCTTTGTTCGTTTTAGTTGGGAGGTAGCGGCCTAGCTGTACTCCTGGTCAGAGATGTACAAAATACCCTGTATAAAGTATCTGAAATACAAAATGCAAGATACTTTTAAATTAAGTATTTGAGATACCAGATACAAAATACTTTTGAAAATAGTATCTGAAATACCAGATACAAGATAGGTATCTTTTAAATACTTCTTAAGATGAAAATATTTTTGTAAGAAAACAAGATTTTATTTTAATGAATTGAAGTTCATTTTTAATAATTGACATTATTATTATTTACGAATAAATCGTGTTAATCACTGAAACGAAAGATATAGCTTCAAAACCCTCTAAAGTGATATTTGATACATTTTTACATTACCAAAAGAAAGATTTTTAAATTTTATTTGCTATACGTCAATGCTTATTAATGTAATTATAAATTCAATCTAAAAATAATTTCAGTTAAATAACGCTAAAATAACTATAATTATTTTCAAAGTCCCCTAAAATGAAATTGACCAATAACAACACTGCATTTGAAACACGTGACGCGTAAACTATAATAATTATTTGTTTTGAGTTGCTCGCGGATTTTAAAAGAATAACATTTGAAATTATGAAAGACCTGGCACAGTTTGTTAAAAAATGTGACATCAATGAAATGTTAGACTTATAATTTTACTTCTTCTTCTCTTTGTGTATTGGCAATCAGCTACTTATAAGAGCTATTGGTGCCAGTGTCGAGTTATAAATATCTGCACGTTTTAGTCTTTCAGGTTAGTCATTGTCTAAGTCAAATTGTCGTCATCAACAGTGCTATGGCTACACTGTTAATGGTATCTTGTGGGAATTTTGATGGAAAACGAAAACGTTGTAAAGCACTTTTATATAATATTCACGATACACGATATTCATTACATCCCAGTAGTTCCGCCGCATCACATTACATAAAATGACATCAAAATTATCTAATATAACACGTTAAAACAGTAAGATATCGAATATACTTAATACAAGAGCACCACATGACGTTTTCAAATTCCCGTCAAAAGTCCTTATAATTTTATAAATGTCTGCTAACATATTACTAAAAGTATCTTGTCAGAAAAATATTTATAAAATACTAAGATACCAAATAAAAGGTATCTAAATACAAGATACAAAATGAATTTTTAAAAAGTATCTTAGATACAAGATGGAAATACGTATTTTGTATCTTGTATCTGTATTTCAGATACTTGTATCTTAGATAAGTCACATCTCTGCTCCTGGTATTGTAAAGGTCCAAAAGCGGCAGTAACACACCATCGGATGTACTGTTTGCTCGTTTACCACCATGATAAAAAGCCTCATTAGTATACAAACAAATTTTCTAGGCACAATAAAAATAAATAAATTGAAAAAAAATAACAACAGCTTGTATAACATCGCACTTAAGTGTTGGTGGTCTCTTTTTTGTTTTACGACTAGGCATAATCCACTTGTTACCTTTGCGCATTCCGCTTGTATAATCTGTGCTGTTTGTTTAGTCTGTGGTGAGATATGGCGGGATAGTGACAGGATTTAGTAGTTTATTAGAAAGCGTAACAGAAAATCATAAAATTATTGTAATGAAAATTTCTTTAGGCGAGTAATGCACTTTATTTTGTGGGTATTGAATGAGACAGAGCCCTCATTCTTAGATATGTCAGGCTCGCTCGAGTAAAATTGGCTCACCTCGGCTAAGGCAGCACTTAAGAGATCTAAATATTATATCACGGACTTTTGTAAAGCTTTTTAACATATACAATTTCGTAGTACATTATTTTGTTATATATCAGGTTTAGGCCAACGTTTGCAATGTAAGTGAATAAAAATATATTTTTTTACGACATCACATTACAAATCTTTTAAATTTTCTGTTTATTCTACTATAATATGCATGTATTATACACACACACACACACACACATATATATATATATATATATATATATATATATATATATATATATATATATATATATATATATATATATATATATATATATATATATATATATATATATATATATATATATATATATATATATATATATATATATATATATATATATATATATAATACATGCATATTATAATACACAGATGGCGTTGTGGTTAAGATACCGACCTTCCGTGCCACTGTCGTGGGTTCGATTCCCACGCAGGACATTACTTTGTGCGATCCACAAAGTATTGTTCTGAGTCTGGGTGTAATTTGTCTGCGTTAATTGCATGTTTGTAAAGTCCCCCATAATACAAGGTTTATTTCCTTAGTGCAGGGTAGTGTCTTTTTCTAAAAAAAAAACTTTTCTTGAATTACTATCTATTAATGAAACCAGTATTAAAATCTGTTGCGTAGTTTAATATAATATTAGGTTCTTACCTATGAAATGGGCGTTTTATACGGGAGGAATATAAAGTAAATTTTTATTTGTAAAATATTTAATTAATCAAAGTATGCACCGTTGTTATCTATGCACTTTTGTCATCTCACAGGTAGTTCATTGATCCCTTTACTAAAAAAACCATGGGGGCGAGAATCTGTAAACTCTTTGAAGGCGGTTTGGACTGCCGCATCGCAGTTGAATTTTTTCCCTTGTAAGAATTGGCCAAATTCTGGAAAAAAGGTAATCCGATGGAGCAAGGTCCGGGGAGTACGGTGGATGTCGCAGACATTCCAATTGTAGCTCATCTAACTTAGTGTTTGTTTGTTGCGCAGTCTGTGGTCTTGCGTTGTCGTGAAGCAGCAGTGGCCTAGAGCGGTTGACCAATCTCGGTTGTTTAGCTCCTAGTTCTTCCTTCATGGTTTGTAGTTGCTGACACTAGATATCTGCCGTAATCGTTTGGCTAGATTTTAGAAAACTGTAGTGAACGACGCCAGCGCTAGTCCACCATACACTCACAAGTAACTTTTTCTGAATCAATTTTCGTTTAGGGCAGGATTTGGCTGGGTTTCCAGGGTTCAGTCATTGCGACGAGCGCTTCCGATTATTGTACAGTATGTATCCACTTTTCATCAAAAGTAATGATTCAATTTAAAATTCCTTCATTATTGTGTCGATTGAGCACAGCAGTCGGAGCGTATTTGCAATTTCGAGTCATTCAAAAAATCTATTTCATCATTCAAGTTTCTTTACTTTGACGATTTGCTTCAAGTGGATTAATACAGTTTTGTCTGTTACCCCGAAGCCTGCAGCTGTCTCTGAAGTGTTTTGTGATGAATCCTCTTCCACAATAGTTTAATTCTTCATGTTCCACTTTGGTCGCCGGCCGTCCACTGGGTTTGTTCTGAAGGTCGAAATTTCCAGAATGAAAACATTGAAACATCCTCCAATGGAATCAGTATGGATGAAGTTGAATGGGCGATAAGAAGTTTGAAAAATGGTAAGGCAGCGGGCATTGATATGGTGTCTGCCGAGATGATCAAGCTTGGTGGATCCTGTATCTGGGAGGCGTTCCTGTTGCTCCTCAATTTATGTTGGAGCTCGGAAATGATTCCCAGGGACTGGAATAGCGCAGTCATCGTGCATTTGTTTAAAAACAAGGGTTCATGCTTGACCAGTTTGGCAGCAAAAGTGTACGGTAAAATTATTGAAAGGAGAATGAGGATGGTGTCCGATGGTTTGATGTGTGAGACACAAGGAGGTTTCAGGAGTGGAAGGGGATGCATGGATCAAGTGTTCTCTCTGCGCAACATTGTGGAGAAGCATCTGGCTCTAGGTAAGAGGTTTTACTGCAGTTTTGTGGATCTGAAGAGAGCATTTGACACGGTTGTACGAAAGGAACTTTGGGACATTTTACCGGAGTATGGTATTAACGGTAAACTGCTACAGGCTGTGCAGTCCAGTTACATGGGCTGTAGAGCCTGTGTGCGGCTGGATGATGGAATGTCGTCTTGGTTTGACGTCAATATCGGCGTTAAGCAGGGGTGCGTTCTGTCAGCCAGGCTGTTTATCATATATCTGGATAAATGTCTCCAAAGGTTGAACGATATGAATGTGGGAGTCCAAATGGGCGACTCAGTGGTCACTGCTCTGCTCTATGCAGATGATGCAGCCCTGCTGGCACAGTCAGCGACTGACCAGCAGATCCTAGTCGACACAATGACAGAAGATTGTAAGAAAAGGGGTCTACGCATGAATGTGAGCAAAACCAAAATAATGGTCTTTGAAAGAGATGAAGCCAGAACAGATGTAAGAGTAAGAATAGGTAATGATGTACTAGAACAAGTGGATGAATTTGTATATCTTGGATGTGGTTTTAGCCGAGATGGGAGGTACACCACTGATATAGAGCGAAGATTGAATGCGGGAAATAGAGTGAACGGAGCGTTGGGACAACTTCTTGGTAGCCGCCACCTCAGCCAGAAAGCACGTGTAGCAATACATAACGCTGTGCTTGTCCCAACATTACTATATGGAAGCGAGAGTTGGGTATGCAGAATAGGGCATGAAAGCAAAATTAATGCGGTCAAAATGCGATCTCTACGGCAAATCTGTGGAGTTAGGCTGACCGACTGCATTCGCAACGACGACGTAAGAGAGCGAGTAGGTATGAAAGAGAGTATTGATGTAAAGATGCGAAAGGGAATGCTCCGATGGTTCGGACATGTGAAAAGAATGCTGAACGAACGTCTGGTTAAGAAGATATATAACGCGAAAGTGGAAGGATGTAGGTACCGGGGAGACCAAGACTCACCTACCTAGACCTGATTGGTCACGTACTAAAAGAAGGTGGAGTCAAGAGTCTCCGAAACCGGCGAGCGTGTATGAAGAGAATTATGAATGTTGAAGAAGTGAGAGAGGTATGCAAGGATAGAGTTCTCTGGCACTCTGTTCCCTCTGCCTACCCTGCAAGGGATATGGCGTGATGATATGTATGTATGTATGTAAAACATTGAAACCAAAAACGTACCGTGCTTTCTTTTGCGAAACCAGCGCCGTATACATCACTAATTCTTCGAGCTGTTTCTGCAGCACTGATGCCTTGGTAGAACTCGTACTCGTAAATATATCGATATTTCATGTTTGCTATAATGTAATAAACGACGCCAAAGAAAAAAATTATGAGGAAAAAACAAATGAATTACTGTTTTCCAAACTCAAATGTACCAGCTAAATGAATTTATAAATTTGAATTTGGAATTCTTAACCAAAGAGGAGACATTTCAGATCAAAGTGGTCAGTACGACAAATCGCTAATGTCACATGTAAGGACCTAATATCTAAACTCACAAACAACTTTTTTTTTTTTTTTTTTGGTAACGCAGTGGTTCAAGAATGCATTTTCCGCACTTACCCCCGCCTGTCGGAAAAACAGACGAGGAGTGTGGGACTCGCTAGCCCCGTGGCTAGAATACCCACTAAACTGTTTCCATTGCGATCGCTGTTAGCCGAGAGGGCTTTGACGGCTTAACCGGACTATGGGTGAGCGCTGAGGGCTCTCAACCCGGTCACAAACAACGGTGGCGTCTTTATTTTATACTATGTATAGATAAATGACAAAAAAATATGGTAAAAGATTAACTATTTGTCAAACTTTAGTACTCGTAACTATATATAACTTTAATTTTACTACACAGATGTCGTAGCAGTTATAATGTTGGCTCAGCGTACTGGTACACAACCCTTCTATTCTGTCTGGTGCAACGAAAAAGCGGCGTGCGGCTCCATAACCCACCGTAGTCCTTCCCCATTGTTTTTGGACCGATAACTAATACCGATTCCTTAACATCCGTGACCCTGTGGGTTGCTCTTTAGGGTATTGCCTCCATCGACACTCCACCAATAAATGACTGCATTGCTGTGGTGTCGCCCTGGACAGGTTAAAAAATATATAGTACTAAGGTTTCACATTCAGATTATCACGTCAATTGTGTATTCAACAGTGGGAAATATATGAGCTGTCGTCATCATTATCTAAGCTCATACATGTCTCATATCTCGGCTGCGAAAGACATCACACTGGAGCTAATTTTACTATTGTTTTTATAAAAAAGTCAGCAAATAAATAATTATAATAATCATAGACAAACTTGTTGAGTTTCTTGCCAGATCAGATCTTCTAGGTAGCGGTTACGTTTCAATCCGGTGTTAGTTTATTGTATTAATTTAAAATGTTACATTTGACAATATGTAAGTGCCTGTGTTTATACATAATAAATGAATTTGAATTTGGTTCGAGCTACTCCCGCAATAGGAGCGAAATGGATCTACTATGGCATGCTAGTTAGATTTAATATATAGACTTTTATTTTGAATTTTCCTTCTCTTGACTAGATGTTATATGCATATCATATCCTTAAGTCGTCCTTAAGACCTGACAAGAGAGGTCGCTACCTACATTCTATTTAGTTTATGCGGTGATAGGGCTCTGAGAAAAAGACAGCAGTTTTGTAGCTCGTCTCAGACTCCATCTCCACTACTGACATTTCAGAAGTTTGAGCAGGTTTTTTTTTCTAATCGCTTATAATGGCATACAAACAAGCAATATATCTGATGGTAAGGTGACTGGCGCTCATGGACCTACTAGGGCTATAGCTAGGCTGCCTACTAACCAAAACCCGTCCATAAAATAGTGCTTCCAGCTGTCTCGCTCACAGAACGAAGCGTAACAGCAAATTGCCGCTGCTCAGGCGTCAATCTTCTACGAAAGTGTGAACGACGGAGGGACCAACTCGTTGCTGTAGAGAGAAAACACACCACTATAATTATAAATATCTCAAATATAGGGCAGAAGTTAAAAGGACTGTTGTCCCGTCGTCTGATAAGCCCTTTCACAGATTTTAACAAATCCCGCGAACAAGTAAGGCCGGGCGTTTTTTTTTTATATAAATGGCGTTCACAAGATTTTGCCTATAACTCAATTTAGATTAACAGCTATAGGAGTTAGGAAACTAAATTCTAAGAAAATTAACGAGTTAAATTTTGTAGTTGGCTTTCGAATTTTCGTTAGTTTGATTGTCCTAAAGGGTGCAGCGATAAATATTTTCTCACCCTGTCGTGACATGGAGAAAAATCTATGTCAACTATTTTTTTTTACTGAAGCTTAGATATACCTCGAAAAAAAAATGATTTTAATTACTGAAATTTGGAGTTTTAGCGAGAAAGGAAAAGCGTTATTTGGTACTCTTGTATTATATTTAATATCTTAGTGTTTTAACGTGTTACAATATGTAATTTTGGTGATATTTTATATAATCTGATGCACCGGAAGTACTGAGGTGTAGTGGATATGATAATATAACAGTGCCTTACACACGTTTTCGTATTCCACTAAAATTTCCAAGGTACCTTTATCAGTGTGGCCATGGCACTATTAAAGGCGACGATTCGACGTACTGATGGACGATGACTTTAAATTAAGTAGATTTATGAATAAAGATTTGGCTTAAAGGTCTTTGTAACTAAGCCATAAACTCCAAGAAAAAAGAATTACTGATATTTTTTCAATAGCAGTAAAGGACAGCAGAATTAATCCTAATTTATAAATCTTTATGGGGTTCTTATCTACTAACGTTTACGCGAGTATTACACATTTGAAATAAAACTACTTTTATGAATTATATACGAATTTAATTGTGGTAGAACCACGCTGTGGACAGTTCTCTGTCTTCAGGCACGGGCTTGTCCGTCCGGGGTAGTACCACACTCTCGCAGAAGATCGACGTCTGAGTAATGACAATGTGCTATTGCATATCGTTCGGTTAGCGAGAGAGCCGGCAGCCAACTGGGTGGGTCTGGGATTTGTATTGGTAGGCCGCGGCCTTTTTTTTTTTTTTTTCGCTGAGGAAACGCATTTACGCGCTATCCCCCGCCGGTGACAAACGAGGGGGAGTGTGGGACTCGCCGGCCATAGATGTTGGCGACCGGAATACCCACTAAAACCACAGCGACCCCTTCCGCGCTTTTACGGGGAGCCGGAGAGATCGTCTACTGACATTCGATCCCCGGAACCCCCACGCTTGGCTTGGCCTTACCCTTGGTATTGCAAAGGTCCATGGGCAGCAGTGACACTTGCCATCAGGTGTGCTGTCTGCTCGTTTGCCACCATAAGCAATAAAAAATATCACGTTTATTATCATTTATTTCCGCTAAGTTTCTAATAGTTTTAATCGTTCGTGGTTACGGGAGGAACACGTAAGGTCCAAAACCAAATACAATCGTGACAAAATCCGTAAAAATGGATTTATTTAACAGAATTTAGTTTTGTTTAAATCAATATTAGAATTACCGGAAATATGTTCACTGCAAATGATACAGTGTAAGCACAGTTGAATGATTCTATATTGTATGCGATTGAACGAGTGAGGGAATGATACGTAGAACGCTTAACTACCCTGTGTCCCGTAGCGGAGGCGTCTGAACAAATAGAAGGTATACTAGCCATTAAAGTGGACATAATATTAATAAAAATACTGACGATTTAAAATTTTCATATTTATTAAAATTCAAGTTTATCACCATAATTTCAGGCTGTCGCTATTCACTTCTACACGTAGGCCTTTACTGTGTGTTAGCGGCTACGAATACAATTGGTAGTAGTGGTTGGCCCTTACGTTGCTCGTGGATGTCGTAAAAGACGATTAAGAGCTTTGTATTGACCTGGGCCAACTCCATCTAATGCCGTTTCAATAATTATATTCCCAAGCCGGGTTGGCTTCAGGAGGTGGCCGGTCATAAAACTATTGCTATTAACTTTTGGAATATCTACGAAGTAGAAGGAGTACAAAAATCAAAAGTGATTGGAAGTGATTGGGTTAAGAGCGGGAGATGAATGATGAAGATGACTTTTAAACATAGTGCTGTAATCATTACCTTAGCAGGCGGTTTAACGACTACAGTGAGATGTCATAAGTATATTTCTCTGGTTAGATCTACTGCTCACTCCCCTGGTGAGACCCTCAGCTGATTTTTTCTAAGTAGGGGTAACAACAATTGTATTCTTATGCCGTCGCCATACGGGTAAAGTTCATTTATAGTTACTTCTCTGTTTTGGATCATCGGCTATTGGTGATATAGTCAAGCGGATATCAGCCGTGAGAATCATCATCATTCTCCTACTCTTATCCCAATTACTTGAGTTCGATACAATATGTACTCCTCTTTCATAATATATATTGTAAAAGTTATTGGATTGCCAATGCCAAAAACTATTGAGTTTTACTACCGGCCGCGGGTTACATACATACCATCACGCCATGTCCTTTGCAGTACCCTGCACTTCTCTCTGCCTACCGGCAGAGAGAACAGAGTGCCAGAGAACTCTATTCTTGCATACTTCACTCGCTTCCTCAACATTCATAATTCTCTTCATACACGCTCGCCGGTTTCGGAGACTCTTAACTCCACCTTCCTTCAGTATATGACCGATATGTTCTAGGTAGGTTAGTCTCGGTCTCCCCCGATACCTACATCCTTCCACTTTCGCATTGTATATCTTCTTAACCAGACGTTCGTTCGGCATTCTTTCCACATGTCCGAACCATCGGAGCATTCACTTTCGCATCTTTACACCAATACTCTCTTTCACACTTACTCGCTCTCTTACGTCGTCGTTACGAATGCAATCGATCAGCCTAACTCCACAGATTTTCCGTAGAGAACGCATTTCGACCGCATTAATTTTACTTTTATACTCTTTTCTGCATACCCAACTCTCGCTTCTATACAGTAATGTTGGGATAAGCATTGCGTTATGTACTGCTACACGTGCCTTCTGGCTGAGATGGTGGCTACCGAGAAGTTGCCCCAACGCTCCGTTCACTCTATTTCCCGCATTCACTCTTCGCTCTATATTAGTGGTGTACCTTCCATTTCGGCTAAATCCACATCCAAGATATACAAATGGATCCACTTGCTCTAGTACATCATTACCTATTGTTACTCTTACATCTGTTCAGGCTTCATCTCTTTCAAAGACTATTGTTTTGGATTTGCTTACATTCACGCGTAGATCCCTTTTCTTACAATCTTTTGTCAATGTGTCGACTAGGGTCTGCAGGTCAGTCGCTGACTGTGCTAGCAGGACTACATCATCTGCATATAGCAGACCAGTGACCACTGAGTTATCCATCTGGACTCCCACATTCCTATCGTTCAACTTTTGGAGACATTTATCTAGATATATGATAAACAGTCTGGCTGACAGAACGCACCCCTGCCTAACGCCAATATTGACGTCAAACCAAGGCGACATTCCATCATCCAGCCGCACACAGGCTCTACATCCCATGTAACTGGACTGCACAGCTTGCAGCAGTTTACCGTTAATACCATACTCCGGTAAAATATCCCAAAGTTCCTTTCGTACAACCGTGTCAAATGCTCTCTCCAGATCCACAAAACTGCAGAAAACCCTCTGACCTAGAGCCAGATGCTTCTCCACAATATTGCGCAGAGACACTTGATCCATGCATCCCCTTCCACTCCTGAAACCTTCCTGTGTCTCACACAGTAAACCATTGGACACCATCCTCATTCTCCTTTCAATAATTTTACCGTACACCTTTGCTGCCAAACTGGTCAAGCTTATGGCTCTGTAATTTGCGCAGTCATAACGTGAACCCTTGTTTTTAAACAAAGGCACGATGACTGCGCTATTCCAGTCCCTGGGAACCATTCCCGAGCTCCAACATAAATTGAAGAGCAACAGAAACGCCCCCCAGACACGGGAGCCGCCAAGCTTGATCATCTCGGCAGACACCATATCAATGCCCGCTGCCTTACCATTTTTCAAACTTATTATCGCCCATTCAACTTCATCCATATTGATGTCATCGGAGGACAACGGTGCCGAATGTTGATCTACTAAACCACATGCGACACTGGCGCCAACTCGAGTATCCGCATACATATTGCCAAAATATTCACTCCATCGGCTTAACACGTCTTGTGTTTGTGTAAGAATGTCTCCACCCTTAGACCTTATTTTATTCATTCTGAAGACTGACCAACCACCCCGAGACTTCTTCAACTCCCTCCAAAAGAGTTTGGTGTTACCCTCGAAGTTTTTAGTCAGCCTATCTTCTGCACTCATATTTGCTCTATCACGTTTCTCCTTCACTAAGGCCTTGGTGTCATTCTTACATTGTCGATATATTTCTTTCTTCTGTTCAGTCATACTGTCATTCAGATTCAAAGAAGAGACATAGTCCAGCCACGCTTTCTTCTTTTGCTCTACAGAAGCTGCCACTTCCGTATCCCACCATGCATCACCATTTGTTTTTCTATGCTTCTTTGAACTTCCACATACTTCTTTCGCTGTATCTACCATACTCTCTTTCAATACTCTCCAGCATTCTTCAAGGCCCGATTGCGGCTGGCTTGCCATCGTCAGCCGTTCTCGGAAACCTTCTGCATACTTTTCTCTTAAACACTCTTCTTGCAACCTTTCAACCTTTATTCTTTCAAGACCTCCGAAGTGAACATCATCATTATCATCTCCTTAACTTATATACACTTAATACACTGTTAAGCTTGAGCCTCCTGTGTAATATAATGCAAATTGAGTTACTACACCACGCTGCTCAGACATGCTGAGTTTTCAATTTTAATTTAAAATTTTCCTTCTCTTATATATATGTTATATGCATATTATATCACTTAGTCGTCATTTATTAGACGGGTTGGATAGAAGGTCTCTAACTCCATCACAACACAGGAAATTTTCTGGGACAGCACGTAAAAGCGATTCCAGAGCGTTAACAAAAAAAAAAGATATCACCACAGAAGAATAGGCGGTAGTAGCACTTTTCGGGGTATTTTTTTTAAATAATTGCGATCGCCTCTTTCCTCGTCTGCAAAGCATAGCGATTATGGTATCGTATTCAGCAGTAGATTGTCAAAAGCTTGATGGATGGACTTCTAATGCAAGTTTGGAGTAACTGCTATATTATTTACTCCCAGAATAAAAGTACAATCCCCCATTCTTGTCCGGGAGTCTCGTAAAAGACGACTAAACAATATAATATAAAATTGGACTAGAAATCAAATTCTGTATCAGCGTAGTTATACTAGAGTAATTTTACGTCTAGTGTGGAGAAGACCAGCAGCTGTATATAAGCCATATATAAATTAAGATAATGATAATGATGATGAAACGCTTATTTTATATTCCTTTTTGATATTAACTATAATGTGATTTTTTTTATTGCTTATGGTGGTAAACGAGCAAGCAGCACCCCTGATGGTAAGTGTTACTGCCGCCCATGGACCTTTGCCATACCAGAAGTAAAGCTAGGCCGCTGCTAATAAATACAAACTCTAACCCACCTAGTTGGGCTTTCGGCTTTCTCGCTCACTGAACGAAGCGCAATAGCACATTTCCAGTGCTCATACATCGATCTTCTGCGAAGGTGTGGTACTACTCGGGACGAATGCATCGTATTTTATTTTGTTGTTATTACACTAAATAAATGTTATGAAATAATGATTGCTGAGGTTTCGCGAGTATTATATATATTTAAAATAAAACTATTATTATGGATTCTATCGCGTTTCAGCGTTCAGTGTCAGAGAGAGCTGGAAAGTCCTTCTTAGACCAAACCTGTGTAAAGAAACGTCAGGAAATTATTAAATCAAATACAAACACGTTAGAATGTATCATCATCATCATTCTCCTACTGTTATCCCAATTACTTGGGGTTGATACGATATATACTCTTATTTCATAGTACATATTGTAAAAGTTATTGGCAATAGTTTTATGGCCGGCCGCCTGCCAGACGTCAACCCTCATTGGGAATGTAATTGTAGACCAAACGGCATCAGATGGAGTTGGCCCAGGTCGTTATAAGGCTCTTAGTCATCTTTTACGACATCCACGAGCAAAGTAAGGGTTGGTAGTATTCGTAGCCGCTACCACACAGCTATTTAATATACACATAATAAATAAAAAGTAAGCAATTAATGCGTACTTGACTGTTATTGAATTCAATCATAAAGCAGTGAAATACTATCATACCGAAGATTCATTCTTAAAGTAAATGGTAGTGATAAAGTTTGTATGGGGAGAAAAAACTTTTTCTGTTGTTGTCAAATTAAATACTCTTCAGTAAAAAGAAATGATAACCTCCGTGTAGTGACGGAGTAAGAATACAATCTACCACCCCATATCTTACCCGTGGGTGATCGTACGAGACGACTAAGAGATATAAAACACATATAACATCTCTACGAGAGAAGGAAAATTCGAAACAAAACCCTATACCAACACGTCTGACCAGCGTGGTATACTAGGTTAATTACCCTCCTATTAGGGAGGAGCCCAACAGTGGGACATAAATGAGCTGAGATGATGATGATGATGATGAAAAGGAAACAAACACCTTTAAAATAAAATTTGACAATTTTTGTGTAAAATAGCATTTCTCAATTTTTATCTTCTAAGGGTTTAAAATACATTTTCCGGTGTTAATTTTTTTGATTTCTTATAGAAATAAAAACTATCACAAATAAGAAATTGACTCACTAAAAACGAATATTCCGAAAATCAGCTTTACAGAGGATATATTCTTTATGACTGTAAAATAGGGAATGAATTTCATATGAATATTTTTACTCATATTATAAAAAAAAAATTAAATGTGTAAAACATGATTTCAACGTCCCATTTGCGACTGTGCACGGATTAAAAACAAGGTGCGCTTCAACAATACAGCGCAAATGAGCCGCCATTTTGAAAAGCAAATTAAAAAAACACACACCGCGTCTATGGTTATAATGTCGCATCCTTTTAACGTTTACTATGTATGCGCTCATGCTTGTTATGAAAGGGAGACAGGCAGAATAATAGGCTTAGCATTATTATATTTAAATTTTCTTAACTGATAAATAAGTAATTTCAAAACAAAATATCACCATCATAATCCTGCTCTTATCACAATTACTTGTGGTCTGTACGATCGTTCGTACATGTTATTGATTCTACAAGGACTAAGTCGCACGCAAAAGTTACATACATACATATCATCACGCCATATCCCTTGCAGGGTAGGCAGAGAGAACAGAGTGCCAGAGAACTCTATCTTTGCATACTTCACTCGCTTCCTCAACATCCATAATTCTCTTCATAGACGCTTATTATTATCTTATAACGCTCGCCGGTTTCGGAGACTCTTGACTCCACCTTCCTTCAGTACATGACCGATCTGGTCTAGGTAGGTTAGTCTCGGTCTCTCACGGTATCTACATCCTTCCACTTTCGCATTGTATATCTTCTTAACCAGACGTTCGTTCGGCATTCTTTCCACATGTCCGAACCATCGGAGCATTCCCTTTCGCATCTATACACCAATATTCTCTTTCATACCTACTCGCTCTCTTACGTCGTCGTTACGAATGCGGTCGGTCAGCCTTACTCCATAGATTTTCCGCAGAGATCGCATTTCGAGCGCATTAATTTTACTTTCATACTCTTTTCTGCATACCCAACTCTCGCTTCCATACAGTAATGTTGCGATCCCAGCAGTGGACTGTATATGAACTGAAATGATAATATGGAACGTAGAAGTTTTTTTGGAGTTTACTCCTTAAGAATCGATTTTCATATAAGGCGCCCCGGAATGAGAAAAATTTGAGGAGTAAAATCTAGTGATCGAATGACCTCGTTACGTTTTTGGTGCGCAACCTATTCTGCGCACCTTTCGCTTTCTGACGTGAGATAATACTTCATTGAACAGTTTTAATAAAAGTAAATAAAAATATATATATTATTTTTAGTCAAATGAGCTTTTTTTGCGCCTGTTTTGATAATCGTACTTAAGGAGTAAACTCCAGTCGTGCGTCGGAGCTGACACATGACTCTTGACTCCACCTTCCTTCAGTATATGGCCGATCTGGTTTAGGTAGTTTAGTCTCGGTCTCCCTCGGTACCTACATCCTTCCACTTTCGCATTGTATATCTTCTTAACCAGACGTTCGTTCGGCATTCTTTCCACATGTCCGGACCATCGGAGCATTCCCTTTCGCATCTTTACACCAATACTCTCTTTCATACCTACTCGCTCTCTTACTTCGTCGTTACGAATGCGGTCGGTCAGCCTTACTCCACAGATTTTCCGCAGAGATCGCATTTCGACCGCATTAATTTTACTATCATACTCTTTTCTGCATACCCAACTCTCGCTTCTATACAGTAATGTTGGGACAAGCACTGCGTTATGTATTGCTACACGTGCCTTCTGGCTGAGGTGGTGGCTGCCGAGAAGTTGCCCCAACGCTCCGTTCACTCTATTTCCCGCATTCACTCTTCGCTCTATATCAGTGGTGTACCTTCCATCTCGGCTAAAACCACATCCAAGATATACAAATTCATCCACTTGCTCTAGTACATCATTACCTATTGTTACTCTTACATCTGTTCTGGTTTTATCTCTTTCAAAGACCATTTATTATTTTGGTTTTGCTCATATTCACGCGTAGACCCCTTTTCTTACAATCTTCTGTCATTGTGTCGACTAGGGTCTGCAGGTCAATCGCTGACTGTGCCAGCAGGACTGCATCATCTGCATAAAGCAGAGCAGTGACCACTGAGTCGCCCATCTGGACTCCCACATTCATATCGTTCAACCTTTGGAGACATTTATCCAGATATATGATAAACAGCCTGGCTGACAGAACGCACCCCTGCTTAACGCCGATATTGACGTCAAACCAAGGCGACATTCCATCATTCAGCCGCACACAGGCTCTACAGCCCATGTAACTGGACTGCACAGCCTGTAGCAGTTTACCGTTAATACCATACTCCGGTAAAATGTACCAAAGTTCCTTTCGTACAACCGTGTCAAATGCTCTATCCAGATCCACAAAACTGCAGAAAACCCTTCTACTTATAAACTTTCAATTTTCAATTAATCATTTTCAATTCACTAATTGAAGATGAATTTTAATTTTGTAGGACTTGAAAGTTTTTTTGTCTACAGCCGCGGGCCGGTCCGTCCGGGATAGTACCACACTCTCGCAGAAAATCGACGTCTGAGTAATGACAATGTACTATTGTGCTTCGTTCGGTGAGCGATAGAGACGGAAACCCAATGGGGTGAGTTTGTATTGGTAGGTTGTAGGTCTAGTTATACCCTTGGTATTGTAAAGGTCTATGGGCGGCAGTAACACGTACCAGCAGGTGTGCTGTTTGCTCATTTGCCACCAAAAGTAATCAAAATACAGCTATTGCATAGCATTTTTTATCAACTTATGCAATTATAATCATTTATTTATTTTTTATTTATGCAGTATTTTTTTTTTAATTTTAATTCAAGTTTCTTTTTTCTTTGATATTAATTCAAGTTAATTTATTAAAACTACTAATTTATTAAAACATTTAAAGTACACGTTTTTAAACTGTTTTATTTATAATATTATTAAATTATTATTTGACGGCGGGCTGTGAGATTCGAACTCACGTCTACGGTGCCTAAAACCAGCGCCTTAGACCACTCGGTCACGCTGCCTGCGTATAGTCAGTGCAAAATTAACTGCTGCTTTTCAACCATACAATCTTAGGTTTTATTTTCGTTACGGATTTTCTTGATTCAGTCGCTGCGCTCAAAGCCCGCGATAATAGCTATGCAATAACTTAAAACTAAAAAAAAATATCTAAAATAAACTGTCCTAATTTTATACCTAATAACTATATTTAGTAGGACATCTGACAATCACAATTAATGTCCTAGTTAAAAATATAACATACCGCCACTTGTTAATTTCTTTTACTATGTAAGTATTAGCGGCTACGAATGTTACCAAGTCTTATATTGCTCATAGTTGTCGTAAAAGACGACTAAAAGCTCTACACATACCCTGTGCCAACAACATCTGATGTCGTCCAACTATTGTAACAACAACTATATACAATATGTACGATGTAAGATCTGTACATATTATGGCGGCTAGGATGATATTGACGAGGGCTGTAACACTTTCTTTATTTTTATGGCAAGCTACAGTCAGTTGGGACCCCGATAAACCCGTCCGGCGACGTGCGAACACAAAACCTACCATATTTCCTTCCCACCGTCATCGGACTAAGTATTGGTAGCTATTCCTTAACCTCAGTGATTAGATTACCCTTATGCGTACCGTCCTCATCGACGCTCCAATAACAAAGAGTAGTGTAGCCGGCGCGATGTCCTCTCACGGTAGTCCTCGCTGCAGATGGCGGATTAATCCCTGATCCATATTGCTCCTGGTGAAAGTTCTAACGACAAATGCTACCCGTACGCATCTGCCATAAGTGACTATATTATTAAAACATTTTAGAGCTACTTAAATATTTATAATAATAACAAACGGAAAGAGAAACCTTCAAATAGTTAAAAAAAAAAAACATAAAGCGATGATATTGTAATAATAAATCAACTATTTTTATAGTCTGGATTTATCTCACCTGTACGAGGCGTCTGGGGTGATGTTAGGACGATGTCCGGCTTCATAACCTGTGGTATTACGTACCATCTACGTTTAAGGTGAATACTGATACCACATTGAAAGGCACCTTGAACACTCTTTTTTTGGCAGTCTATGGTTTGTACAAACACCATTCGTTTAGTTTGGGGCCATGAAGGGACGGCGCGTGGTGCACAATCCACCTCATTCCCTCCCCATCGCTATTGAGCCGGCCACTCACTGGTAGCGAATCCTTGACGTTCGTGACAACCGTGAACAATCTACACAGCTTTCTCTGTTTCCCTCTGTCACACATATTTTTTACGAGTACGAAGCGATGAGCAAAATGTAATCTTAGATATATTGTCCAACCTATTGATATTTTAACATTCAAAATTCAGGTAAATTTTGTGACTCATTCGTTAGCGAATGCTTAACAAAAGCTAGACGGCAAAAAAATGTCGCCACTTCCTGCGAAAGTGTTTCGATATTGTGCGACAGTGAACTATGAATGTATCTTTGTTATTTCGCTTCAAAATAAAACCTATTTCAAAACAATTTAGTCGAGATCAACCAAACACGTATTCATCATTCTCCAATTACTTGGGGTCGATACAATATGTACTCTTCTTTCATAGTACATATTATAGAAGTTATTGGCAATAGTTTTATGACCGGCCGCCTATCAGATGTCAACCCTCCTTGGGAATGTAATTGTAGACCAAACGGCATCAGATGTAGTTGGCCCAGGTCATTATAAGGCTCTTAGTCGTCTTTTACGACATCCACAAGCAAAGTAAGGGTTGGCAGTATTCGTAGCTGCTACCACACATCTACAACCAGATACGTGTTATTTAAGATAATTCAAAAACAACTGATCATGTTTTGATCAAATTTAAAAACAACCACATGAGTGACATCAGTTTTAAAATAAAAAAAATAATGATTTAAATCGGTTCACCTAGATAAAAGTTCTGAGGTAACACATAACAAAAATTACAGTCGAATTGAGAAACTTATGTTTTGAAGCTGATTCATTCATTTATCTGCCCGTATCCTACGCTAAGTGGGTCGTCACAACACGTTCTTGCCTTCCTTATACTTCTATCAGCCGTCATATGTGTACTCACAAGTTTCATACACATATCCTCGTTTACACAATCCATCCATATCTTTTTGGGTCTCCCACGTTTCTTACGCCCATCCACAAGCGTATTGATACATGCCTTTTATCCCCCTCATCACATTTATAATAGTGGTAGGACTACACTGTTGACAGTTCTCTGTCTACAGCGGCGGACCGGTTCGACGTCTGAGTAATGGCAATGTGCTATTGAGCTTCGTTCGGTGAGCGAGAGAGCCGGAAGCCCAACGGGGTGAGTTTGGAGATTTTATTGGTAGGCAGCGGCCTAAAAAGAGGAAGAAGAGGAATTAAACTTGTCAAATAACTAATGTATTTTGTTTTTAAATATAATATCCAGCACTACGGAAATAATGCTGACTTTATAAACATATAATTATCCAACACAAATTACACCCAGACTCAAAATAATAGTTTGTGAATCGAGTCCGTGGACGCTTAGCACGGTACGTCGGTCTTCTTCTTAACAATTACGCCATCTGTGCATACCGACCGTTCTTATAATTGGTTGAAAGTAAATTAACCTTGATCTGTCAAAATTATTTAGCAACTAACTCATCGTCGGTCATTTAGCAAATTGTAGTCACAAAAACTATTCACAGAGGGCTCTGTACATAATAATTAGCAAGCATACGATATACTGGCGAGTAAAACGGACATTTATTCAACGTAGTTACGCAGAATACAATACAATTCATGCAAATTTTCCCTCGTGGATATCGTAACAGTAAGGCGTATAATATACAGATAACCTTAAAAAAGCGTCGACGGGGTATAGTACCTGAAAGGGTAACCTGCCGGGCTGAACACAGACCTCAAGGATTCGGCACCAATGGCCAGCGCCAGCCCAATGGTGAGGGAGAGGTAATAGAGTGGGTTATGGGGCTCCGCACCCTTCCGTCGCTCCGGCTGGAATGGACGAGATGTGTCCATAGCCTGCCAAAAAACACCTCAATAAATAATATTTTGATTCGCAATTGTTCAGAATGCGATAAGCTGTTGATCTATATTATCTGTTGCAGGAATTTGTCAAAATCGGATCTTATTTGTCAATATCTCTCACTCGCACCCACCCATATATATACAGCTTCGTAGTCGTTCCTACAGCTACCCTACATATTTGTCTGCCAAGGAGTTGGAACTATCAAAAATCTCTGGTAAATGAGGAAACATCATCTACTTATTACTCAAGTATTAAATATAAAAGTCAGCTTTTATACTATAACGTTATTAGAATTATAATTGCATGAACATTAAGGGTGTCTGACAAGGGATTACCGGGGAGTTAAGTTTCTGGCAATGTGAGACATGCTCTTTAAAAATATACTAACGATAATACCTAAAAATTGCACTTTATTATTTGATGAATTTAGTCGGTTTTTTACATACCTTTAGTACCGTTTACCTGCCAAAGCCACGGTAATCCAAACTTCGTAATAGTCCATCGTTCTTGCCTTTGTTGGAAGCAAGCGCTGACAAACTTTCAGTTTTTATTTTACAGCTTTTATATATTAACGAAGGTCTGGGGTTCATGGGCTTTTGGTCTATAAGGTTGCCATTAGTATATAAGCTAATAAATAAGGTTAATTTTGGATGCATATTTATGATAAGTTTAAGTTATAATGGAGCTGGCATACCCTCGAGGCAAAAAGCTCCCAAATATAATGATCTCAGTTGCTAAGTTACACAAATGAAATAAATTTATTTATACGTCTTTTATCGCGTTTGTATTTGTTTTTTATTTTGAGTGTTTCAGCGTTCATAGTCACAAGATGACTGAACATAGAGAACTCAGAAATAATTATTAAATACAAAAATGATAACATCCATAAAATAGTTTTAGTTCTCAAATAAGTAATGATCAAAATACAATACAACTGTCCATTCAACTCGCGTACAATACATAAAAATACCGCCATCTTTATTCGTGAATTTTTAATTATCGTGTTTTTTCCCGCGCATCGCTCTGATTGGACGAGACACGGCCGAAACCGAATAACGTCAGGCACGCGCATTTTTTATACAGCCTCCTTCTAAGTAATGAATTAAGTAAATAAATTTAATTTCAAATTGTTGCCATAATACTTGGGATTGATTGCTTGGGAAAGAATTTACATAGTCAAAAAGGAGAACGTTTATATCCTTTAATTAAAATGGCTTATGGGATGCTATAAAAGCTGAATGACAATTTTACATGACAGTTGACATTAGGCAGGTGACAGTTTATAATTTTTCAGGCACAGTTCAACCTTCATGCTTGTAATTACAACACAACCTTAAAAGATAGGCGCGAGCCTAATATTTATAACCTTTTATTCACCATATATTTAGTTCACCCAAGACAAAGATAAAGACTTCCGGTGGCCCGCTCGCTCGGCATAGAGAGACATGTAGGGCGAGTCTATGGGGTCGCGCGCCACTTCTTCTGTCACCCCGGATGGATTTAGCGAGGCGTGACCACTCCATAGCCCGCCACCAAAAAAAAACCATATATTTAGATAAGAATATAGAGACTGCTGCTGACTGACTGACTGACAGATGGTGCAATGGTTAAAACCTACTATACCAGTTCCGGGGTCTCGATTCTGACACAGAACAATACTTTGTGAGATCTACAAATAGTTCTTCTAAGTCTTCATATAATTTGTATACGTTAATTATTTAAATATTTGTAGTCCCTCCTACCTAACATGTGGAATATTTTCTAGTGCGGGCTATTTGTTTTTAAAAAATACATTTAAAAATAATTTTTGTACATTATTATTTTACTACATATTTAAACAGGTTCTATTGAATTAATTTTAAAAAGTAATGATTGAGCGGGCGCGAATTATCTTCGTTTCAGTTAAGGTAAAATTTATTTTTCAAACCAAATCAAATCTTTTATTATCATAGGGGCCACTTACATAATGCCAATTTTATATTTCCTTTGAAATTAATCTAATAAAATACCACCGGGTCGGAACGCCACAAGCTCAGAAGACACGATAAGAAATTCAGCACACTTGTTTCTTTTTTAAACTATGCACGCTTGTTACTTTTTTTTATCGAAATCGAGTAAAAATTTGAATTGGAACTTTGAAATTAAATGAAACGAAACGAAATTATATGAAATGAAAACAAACGAAATTTATTGCTTGAAATACAAATCAGTTCACAAATGTAAATCAGAATATACCGAAATTCAATTCAGATTATCTTCAGGATAATCTATAATTACAGTTTATATTCGAATTCATATTTTTATTAAGTAATATTGTCTGAAAAATAATTTGTATTCACGTGGCCATTAACTGGAAAACCGCCATCTGTTATTTTTCACATTTTGAAGTTTTATTTTATCATATACATACTGTATATTAGATATAACTCTAATTAAGGATTATACCTAAAAAAAGTAGGTTATATTTTGTAATTGTGAAAAGTTCAGATTCGATTTCGCAAACTACTTCTATTAGTGAGAATTGTCACCCATCTCTCTATTTCATCTTACGTATCTTACTATCAGTACGTCACTATTCAGGCGTGTGATATTAGTGAGAGAATGTTTTTTTTTGTATGACTAAGTTTTTGGCCTCAGATGGCTTGTTTTTCTTTTTTTATTTTGTTTATTTTTTTGGCGGCGGACTATGGAGTGGGTACACCCCACTAAATCCATCCGGGGCGACAGAAGAAGCGGCGCGGTTCCCCATAGACCCGCCCTACATGTACCTCTTCGCCGAGCAAGCGGGCCACCGGAACCCGATGGATCGTCGACCTCAGATGGCTATGACAACTTTACCCGGACTGTGGGTGAGCGCTGAGGGCTCTCAACCCGAAGTGAATGTAACATTAGCGGGAGACTTTTATGTACTGCAGATAGTCCATTGTCAATAACATGGGATTGCCCCTAGAAAGAAGAATGCACACAGGAAATTTTGGGCGATACGGAATTCTTTGTGAAAGAGGCCAATTAGTATTTGACTATTTTGAATGTTATTGTAGTAATTGTAGTTAAGGTTTGATAATAATGAGTTGCCAGGGCTAAAGGGCTCAAAGTGAACTATGAGCCGTTGTTCTGAGTGTTGTGACTGCGTGAGCCATTTCCGAGAAACCCATCGACACTTCTGAATGGATATTATATGATGACTAGTGATGTACATAAATTTTATCGAAATTTTGCCTGTTGTTTTGAAGTTTTTTTTTTATGGAAGGGATTTAGAAGTTTGATCTACAATAAATTTGACATGAAAAGTTTGCAAGAAAAAGAACTTAAACGACTGCTAAATTATATATTTACGCGTCACATACTTTTAAGTGAAAATTGTGTAACAAATACGCCGAAGTAGGCGATACAGCATTTGAATTCGAGAAGAATGAGATACAGGATCTTCCAGCCTTTCATATTTTTATGTAAATAAATAATAAACACATTTTTATTGCTTATGTTGGCAAACATGCAAGCAGTACATCTTATGATAAGTGCTAGTGACGCTTATGAGCCGCCAATGGAACAGTTAGACCGCAGCTTAACAACTGAAATCCGCCCAGAATGTTGGGCTTCCTCTCGTTCAACGAAAGAAGCGCAATAGCACATTGATACTACTCAAACGTCGATTTTCTGTGAGAGTGTTTTACTACCCCGGATGACTTAGCCCATGGCTGTAGATAGAAAACTGGCAACAGTGTGGTCCTACCACTAACAAAACTCTCTACCAAAGTAATTGATAAATAATTGAATATTTCCCTCTAATACAGAAGTTTTATTATTGTCGTGTCGTATTATGTCCTGCGTACACAATATCGTCCTGCCTAGAGATGAACCCCATGAAAATTGACACGGAGATCGTTAGACCATTTCACCAACTGCACAATGATTTCGTTGATAGAAATAAATTACAAAATAGTGAGTTTTTAATTTTGAATTCGGCATAAATATGTAGTAACTTTGAAATAATTAAGGACCCAGATGAAATGCTAACGTACCTACCTGAACAGCGTGGTATGTCAATTCCCTACCTATATTAGAAGAGGTACGAATCCAGCAGGTGTGCGTATATGAGCTGTAATGATGATGATGAAGATGAAAAAATGCCAACAAAATTAATATAATAGGTATAAATGAATCATCATCAAAATATTGAATATGCTATGAGAAATCCATACGAATACTTTGCGTATCTGAGAAGAATCGGACAACTTATATTCTGTATATGTGTACATAACAAATAATCAAGGAAAATGGATATGCGCTGAAACGATAATAATTAATAATTTTATATACTTATAAATTCTGAGGTATGTCGTAGCTACGAATACTGCCAATTCTTATTACGCTAATGGATGTCATAGAAGACGACTAAGCGCTTTATATCGACCTTTGACAAATCCACATAATTCCATTTGGTCAGCAATTACATTTTCAAAGAGGGTTGACGTCAAGCAGATAAAACTTTTGGTAATAATTTTGGCAATATGTACTTATGGTAAAAGAGTAGTACATATTGTATACCCATATAACTGGGATTATACACTAATAATTAATTACTTTATATATTTATTACATATGGTAAAGTTTATCGATATCATATAGATGGACAGCGGCCATCTCTAGGTTCGGACGTCAAACCGCGCCATTGTGTGTCTCACAAAAAGCTAGTCGGAAACGGCGCATCGTTCGTCACGGAACATTCTAACCTTATTATGTTTAAACAGAGATTAACTTTAGAGGGTTAAGAAATTATTTCACAAAACGTAGATTAATTTTTATAAAATTCGTTTGTGTACCGAAAAAGATATAGGTAACCATAGACAGGAATAAACATGTATTTGGAAAACCATTTCAATTCTTTTAAAATTCAAATCTCTCCATAAATAATACATTAGGTTTAGTCAAATGGATTTCACGTAGATAGAAATGAAGCGCTTCCTTATAGTATTTTGTTTTGCCTTATAAATGAGTTTTACTAAATGGCCTAGCAATTAGCATGTTAAATGCTTTTTTTTGGCAGGCTATGGTCTCGACACGCTGCGTGTTCTGCCCGTGCGGATGAACGGGGTCTTGTAGAGATTGTCTAATAACTGGTAGAACCAGGCTGTTGACAATAGACTATCTACAGCGGCGGGCCGGTCCGTTCAGGGTAGTACCTCTCGCAGAAGATCGACGTCTGAGTAATAGCTTGGCGCTATTGCGCTACGTTCGATGAACGAAAGAGCCAGAAGCCCAACTGGGTGGGTTTGGATTTGCAGCGGTAGGCAGCGGCCTAGCTGTACCCTTAGTACTACAAAAGTCCATGGGCAGCAGTAATTCTTACCATAGTTCGGTTTTTATTTCGAGTTTTTCATCTTTTGCTTTGATGTTATTTTCATATCATATACCTTAATCGTCTTTTACCATCTCCACGTGCAAAATAGACGGTGATGAATTGTATTCTTATTCCGTCACCATACAAACAAATTCCTTGGTCTCCATTTATGATGGCAGGAGGAATAACATCCAAGGGTCGGCCCAATGGCGTGCGAATACGGTGGGAACATTTTGGGTTGTGGGGACACGCTATTCTGCCGTTGCTACAGACGGAATGGGCGAGGTGTGTCCAGATCATAACGTGCCAATAAAAGAAGGGGAGAGGGGCTGTAGAACACATTAAATTATTAATCGGTCGGGCGTATCGTACTATTCAAAAGCGCAGTTATGAAATTAGAGCCTAAAATTTTCCTCGCTAAATAGTCTATTTTCATAATAAAATTGTTTATAATCTAATTGGAAGGTAGTTACTGAGATTAGCGGGTACAAACAAACAAACACTATAGCTTTATAATAGTACTAGCAAACCAAGTCCGTGGAGAAGTCAATATATCACAGCGCCTGGTGGCGAGTTACATCAATGGGGATAGCATATAAACCTTCTACATGAGAAGATACATATTCATACCAATTTTCATAATGATACATACATACATACACACATACATATCATCATGCTATATCCCTTGCAGGGTAGGTAGAGAGAAAAATGATCGGTCAAATAGTTATTGAATTTAACGATGTCATATATACATTCTATTTATAGATAGTATAGTACAAATATTGTCAAAAACGTTTCTACAAATGTCTATTCCCACATTCGAATACCTTATTAGACTCTTGACAAAGAATTCCCAAAACTGCAAGCTAATGACGGTATCATTAATCACTTGTAAATGATCTAAGATTCATTCGATGCGGTCACAATTGCAGATGATGTCCTTTAGATATCTTTAACACCTGCCGATGACAAGAATTTTTGAAGTGATACAATTTATAGTAAGACTTCAAAAATCGTTCCGTGTAACGAAAAGTTTGCGAGAAAAAGAGCTTAAGCGACTGATATATTGCGTATTTATGCGAATTCGATACATGCTTGTAGGTATATAACGAATGAGACATCTGTTTGTAGATATATAACGAATGAGACATATGCTTGTTATGTTAGGGCCGCATCTGCGTGTATCGTCACGAAGCTTCGTGCAATGAGACGACACGCAGATGTGACCATTATCAGCTATCGTCGCGAATATTCGGGATTCGTGTGCGTTATCGCTTGGTTGGCGATACGTCAAAGGGACAGAGCGCAGAAAGCGCTAATATATCGCGCTCCGTGGTTAGACTAGCGTTGTTTATTTCGGCGGAAATTTTCGATGTGTTTAGACGAGTTCGAGGGTCTCCAGTTAATCAATAAATATGGAGTGGAGCAATGAAATGGTATTGGAATTTTTACACCATTATGAAGCTGAACCCATGACGGGATCCAAAAAAATCATTGTTATTTATTAACACATTATAGCTGTAAAAGTAAAGCAACTAGTCATCCATAGTTAAACGCATGGAAATTATTTCGGGCATCTTTAATTATTGCACAATACTTCGTATAAAATATCTGTAGTGTATGCGTATAATATTATAATTACACGTTTTACTCCCACAATTCTTACACGACCGTTCACCACGACCCGCAACGCACAAGTGTCCCGCGACAAGTCTCTATCACGCTTTTATACCCACATATTATTCGATCTACCCACATTCCAAATTATATTGACTATACATACACTACAATACCGAAGTCGCTAATGTGACCACAGTATTATCGCGATAACATTCTAGTGTACAAAACGTACGAAGCTTCGCCACATATTACTTCGGGACGATACACGCAGGTAGCATAAGTATATCACGAATGAGATATTCTTGTAGGCAGGTATATAACGAATGAGACATATGCGCTTCTTGTTTTCATAGCTTTATATAAATAATTTAATGTTAAACACAATAATATAGTAGTATAATACTTCTATCGCTCGATATGCGTACCGCAATGCGGGTTAGGGCGTCGCCTCGTGGGATGCGAAGTTGCAGCTTCCGTAGAGCAAAAGAAGAAAGCGTGGCTGGACTATGTCTCTTCTTTGAATCTGAATGACAGTATGACTGAACAGAAGAAAGAAATATATCGGCAATGTAAGAATGACACCAAGGCCTTAGTGAAAGAGAAACGTGATAGAGCAAGTATGAGTGCAGAAGATAGGCTGACTAAAAACTTCGAGAGTAACACCAAACTCTTTTGGAGGGAGGTGAAGAAGTCTCGGGGTGGTTGGTTAGCCTTCACAATGAATAAAATAAGGTCTAAAGGTGGAGACATTCTTACACAAACACAAGACCTGTTAAGCCGATGGAGTGAATATTTTGGCGATATGTATGCGGATGCTACGGTTGACGCCGGTGTCGCATGTGGTTTAGTAGAACAACATTCGACAGCGGCGTCCTCCTCCGATGGCATCAGTATGGATGAAGTTGAATGGGCGATAAGAAGTTTGAAAAATGGTAAGGCAGCGGGCATTGATATGGTGTCTGCCGAGATGATCAAGCTTGGTGGCTCCTGTATCTGGGAGGCGTTCCTGTTGTTCCTCAATTTATGTTGGAGCTCGGGAATGGTTCCCGGGGACTGGAATAGCGCAGTCATCTTGCTTTTGTTTAAAAACAAGGGTTCACGTTATGACTGCGCAAATTACAGAGCCGTAAGCTTGACCAGTTTGGCAGCAAAAGTGTATGGTAAAATTATTGAAAGGAGAATGAGGATGGTGTCCGATGGCTTACTGTGTGAGACACAAGGAGGTTTCAGGAGTGGAAGGGGATGCATGGATCAAGTGTTCTCTCTGCGCAACATTGTGGAGAAGCATCTGGCTCTACGTCAGAGGGTTTTCTGCAGTTTTGTGGATCTGGAGAGAGCATTTGACACGGTTGTACGAAAGGAACTTTGGGACATTTTACCGGAGTATGGTATTAACGGCAAACAGCTACAGGCTGTTCAGTCCAGTTACACGGGCTGTAGAGCCTGTGTGCGGCTGGATGATGGAATGTCGCCTTGGTTTGACGTCAATATCGGCGTTAAGCAGGGTTGCGTTCTGTCAGCCAGGCTGTTTATCATATATCTGGATAAATGTCTCCAAAGGTTGAACGATATGAATGTGGGAGTCCAGATGGGCGACTCAGTGGTCACTGCTCTGCTTTATGCAGATGATGCAGTCCTGCTGGCACAGTCAGCGACTGACCTGCAGACCCTAGTCGACACAATGACAGAAGATTGTAAGAAAAGGGGTATACGTGTGAATGTGAGCAAAACCAAAATAATGGTCTTTGAAAGAGACGAAGCCAGAACAGATATAAGAGTAACGATAGGTAATGATATACTAGAGCAAGTGGATGAATTTGTATATCTTGGATGTGGATTTAGCCGAGATGGAAGGTACACCACTGATATAGAGCGAAGAGTGAATGCGGGCAATAGAGTGAACGGAGCGTTGGGGCAACTTCTCGGCAGCCACCACCTCAGCCAGAAGGCACGTGTAGCAATACATAACGCAGTGCTTGTCCCAACATTACTGTATGGAAGCGAGAGTTGGGTATGCAGAAAAGAGTATGAAAGTAAAATTAATGCGGTCGAAATGCGATCTCTGCGGAAAATCTGTGGAGTTAGGCTGACCGACCGCATTCGTAACGACGACGTAAGAGAGCGAGTAGGTATGAAAGAGAGTATTGGTGTAAAGATGCGAAAGGGCATGCTCCGATGGTTCGGACATGTGGAAAGAATGCCGAACGAACGTCTGGTTAAGAAGATATACAATGCGAAAGTGGAAGGATGTAGGTACCGAGGGAGACCGAGACTAACCTGCCTAGACCAGATCGGTCATGTACTAAAGGAAGGTGGAGCCAAGAGTCTCCGAAACCGGCGAGCGTGTATGAAGAGAATTATGAATGTTGAGGAAGCGAGTGAAGTATGCAGAGATAGAGTTCTCTGGCACTCTGTTCTCTCTGCCTACCCTGCAAGGGATATGGCGTGATGATATGTATGTATGTATAATACTTCTAAATCGACGTCTGAGCAGTGGTAATGTGCTGTTGCGCTTTGTCCGGTGAACGAAAGAGCCGGCGGCCCAATTGGCTGGGTGAGATTTTTCATTGATTGCAGTGGTTTAGCTGTACCACTTGTATTGTATGCAAGGTCCATGTGCGACAGTAACACTTATCATGACGTGTGCTCGTTTATCAACATAAGCAATAAGTGTCCTTACTTCGTCACTACGTACAAAACATGGTTTGAATAGCTAGATATACAGGGAGGAAGGGGACCGCTCCCGAAAACAAAGACAGGTGACCCTACTAGTCCTACTTGTAATGATAGGCTAGAAAAAAAATCGATCAGGATGAAAAAATTTTTTTTTTTCACAAATATTTTAAGTTTTTTTCACATTCCATCGTATTAGGTCAGTGCCATGTAACGATAACTCGATAAAAATGCGTAACTATACTTAGATGAGAAAAGACGCAATCTATTCAAAACTCACGATCATATGTTCAAGAGGTCAACGACCTAGCGTGGTGAAAAAAAAATTTTTTTTCATCCGAATCGATTTTTTTTCTAGTCTATCATTACAAGTAGGACTAGTAGGGTTTTTTTTTTTTTTTTTTTTTTTTTTTTTATTGCTTATGGCGGCAAACGAGCAGACAGCACACCTGATGGTAAGTGTCACTGCCGCCCATGGACCTTTGCCAATGGTATAGCTAGGCCGCTGCCTACCAATACAACCCTGAACCCACCCCAGTTAGGCTTCCGGCTCTCTCGCTCACCGAACGAAGCGCAATAGCACATTGCTATTACTCAGACGTCGATCTTCTGCGAGAGTGTGGTACTACCCCGGACGGACCGGCCCGCGGCTGCAGACAGAGAACTGTCCACAGCGTGGTCCTACCACAGTAGATAGGTTACCTGTATTTGTTTTCGGGAGCGGTCCCCTTACACTCTGTATAATCGGTCGGGGAAGTCTTCTCGCATATAGTCTGTATAAACTATTACTAAAACCTCTTTGGCTGTACTTGCTGTTTCTGGCTGGTTTTGATACCATTAAAATTGTTACATTAAAAAAAGCAATCAATTTAATAATTTTTTGTTTGTTTGTTTGTTAGTAAGAAAAATAAATGAAAAAACGGTGTTTTTTCATTTATTTTTATTTCTGTCAAAATGACTGAATCATTTCACAATCATCACATTTTAAAATTTTATTACAAAAAATGAATAAATACAACGCAACCCGCGAAAAAAGTTGGTGACATTTTTGGATCTAATCATGCCGTGTGGTGACGGAGTAAGAATACAATTCACCACCCCATATCTTACCCGTGGGTGATCGTACGAGACGACTAAGGAATATAAAACGCATATAACATCTATGCGAGAGAAGGAAAACTCGAAACAAAACCCTATACCAACACGTCTGACCTACGCGGTATAGTAAGTTAATTTCCCTCCCATTACGGAGGAGGACCGAGCCCAACAGTGGGACATATATGGGCTGTGACGATGACGATGGATCTAAAGCAGTATCAGTATGAGTAGCGCAGAGTTGGTTTAAACGTTTTCAATCCAGGAATTTGGATCTCAAAGATGCACCTCGCTCTGGTCTCGGCATATCAATAGTTACGACGTAGCTGAAGATCAGGGAATTGATCACAAAACAGTTTTGACCCATTTAAGTAAAGCTGGGTATACAAAAAAGCTCGATATTTGGGTGCCATACAAGCTCACTTAAAGAAATTTAATAAATCGTGTACTCATTTGCGATTCTTTATTGAGATGTAATGAAATGTACTCGTTTTTGAAGAGATTAATAACTGGTGATGAAAAATGGATCACGTAAGATTAGTACGTGCGAAAAGGGTCGTGATCAAAGGTTGGTCAGGCATCACAGATTATGGCAAAACTCAGGCTAACTCGCAAAAAGGTGATACTGTGTGTATGGTGGGATTGGAAGGGTATTGTTCATTATGAGCTTTTAGCGGCCGGGCAGAACCATCGATTTGGATCTCTACTGGCAACAACTGATGTGCTTTCCTGGCAGACTCAACACCTACTGCAATCGTGTACGTGACGGTTATTGCATTACCCTTATGTGTGGGTCTATGCTCAATAGTGAAGGACAATAGGATGGATGGAAGAGTTGAAGAAGCACAACAGATATTTATCAAATGAGGTTATAGCAGTTTTTTTAGTGGGTCTAATGTCTAATCTTACCATTGTAACTCCTGCAAACCAGGATGCACCGTGGTCTCCATAAATGATACTGAGGTTTGACCCTCAGGCAGTATCGGGATGGAGCCCCAGATGATTTTAATTGTCTTGGGACCCGCAACAAATTTAATTAGAAAAGGTTAAAGATGAGGAGTTAGATAGAATAATTCCACTTCCCTCCTAAGTAAAGCGGGAGATAGGAAAAGGTTATATTAGTTATTAAATTTTAAAAAAAAACAAATTTTGTCCAACATTTTCAATCTATTTCCTCTGTAACATAAAATATTTTTATTTATATAAATAATACCATCACACGCTATTATGAAGAAACAAACTTTACAATAACGACAGTTAAGTTTTATAATCTGTGGTTAAATAACCCTCTTATACAAAAAAAAAACTACTAAGTAAACGCAAAGTTATTTCACCAAAGTCAATTTCATATTCATAAAAGCCATTTCGATATAAATATTCATTCAATCAATCAATATATTCAAACTGTTGATTAAATCAAACAACATTGAATCAACCAATTTATATCAATCAATCAATATGAATCAATCAATGAACATTGAATCAATCAATCAACATTGAATCAATTAATATACAGGATAGTGTTAAATGTGTGCATTTCCTTCTAAATATATTGTTTAATTTAAAATTACTATACATATATGTGCAGTGTTATTTATCAGGCTAATTTTATGTAAGCCGTCAGTGTGTGAACATATTTAAGTGATATACGGAATGGAGATTGCATATATCTCGTTTATTTTTAATTATACATAGACCGTGACCTTTTCCCCCCAGTAAGATTAAAATAATATGCTATTAATTTATAGGATATTACAATTCTACATAAAGAAAATATCTTTTCATAAATTTTATATCTGTCCTAATAGTACATTGATCAATCGGCCTAAACGTTTGATTATTTATATTATCGATTTTAATGTAAATTAAAAAATACATATATTAGTTTTTATAGTTAATTGTAATAGTCTTTTACAAGGTCCCAGTATCCCATGACGCCACGATTTTGTTGTCACCACCGAGAAATGTAGCAATATTTTAATACCTCTATCGAAGTTCAAATTCAATACACGGATTTAAACTCACTCTGTATATCAATCAAAATTGAATCATTCACTACGCCTATACCAATACAATACAAAATGTATACAAATACGATTATTAGACACTACATGATACAACATTGTGACGCATCCGCTGTTGCGGGTGCAGCGAAACCTTGGGGTGGTACTCCTATATCTCCTACCAACTCTGTAGGTGGTTGGCCTAGGTCTTGCATCTGGAGAGAAAAATGAGTTTTAATGATAGCAATCATTATCTTGTCTTTAATTTATTGACGTTTCGAACAGTTTACTGTATTCATGGTCACGGGAGGACTAAGGTGTCTCACGTCCAATAAGTCATTGTCAAACTTATTGTACGCGACAAACGCGATAGAATCCGTAAAACTAGTATTATTCAAATTACTGAAATTTTTAGCATTTAATATGCTTAATTATTTATAAATACCCGATTACGAAACAAAATTCCCAATAGGTGCGGGTTCGAACCCCGCTTGTGACATCATTTTTCGTTTCGTAATCGAGTATTTATAAATAATTAAGCACATTCAATGCTAAAAATTTCAGTAATTTGAATAACAAGGTTGTGTCATCGTTTAATACAATTCTAACTGTAAAGTTCGAAGTATTAAGGCTATACAATGTGTAAGCATTGTCCGCTAGATGGCATACGTCACCTTGAAGACGTAAGATATAATATGAAGCGAAGTTTGCATGTCCTAAAATAGTTCACGATGGTGTAAGTGGCAGCACGATTGGGCCGGATTCCCAATAGGTGCGGGTTCGAACCCCGCTTGTGACATCATTTTTCGTTTCGTAATCGGGTATTTATAACTAGTATTATTTCAAATGTGTATACTCGCGCAAACATAAGGCTAAGTTCAGATGACCGCGCGGCGACGCGCGGTTGGCTCGGCGCGCGGTTTAAGATTATAGCAAATCAATGTTGTTGTGTACATGACCGCGCGTGACCGCGCGCACCGCCATGCACCGCGCGCAAGATCTTGAACCGCGCGTCACCGCGCGGCGACGCGCGGTTTGAGATCTACAATCCTGTATGGACCTGTTCAGTTGACCCGCGCGGTTTTAGGGGGACGGACACATGGAGCCACGAAAATGGAGGACGATTTCTTTTGGTGATATGCAATATCTTACAGCACCATCTGCAGGTTGCATATCCTTTTCAACGCAACCATACAAAAACTCAAAGGAATCAATCGTTATCCTAAAGTAGTTGAAAAATCGATCTTCGTGTAGTCTGTGTGGTATATAAAGTCACAAAAAGACTTAAAGAAAGTCTTTGACTGAAAATAGGGTACACCCAGTATTATCCTTGCTTTCCACCACTACGTCGCAATTTGCGGTATAAAACCCATAACCAAATAGTCTCCTCCACGTCCATTATCGCTGAATGTTCACGCTAGATTGCCGCGAGCAAGCCGCCTCCATCTGAACAGCTAAATCGCGCGGCAACGCGCGTCGCCGCGCGGTCATCTGAACTTAGCCTTAGAATCCATTACACTACACCATTTGTTGAGTATGCACACCATTTGTTCAGTAACGCACTTGGCGTTATTAACTTTTGCTTTTAAAAGGATAAGAGCGGCAGTTAGGTCAGCGGAAACAAGAAGTTCCAGCATTATTCCTATTGCCACCATATTCGAGGTCACATTCCAAAACAGTGCCGAAATTCCCTGATACTCAAAAAGGTCCTCAGGGTGATAATAGTCTGCAAAAGAGTGGTAGAGTTCGAAAGGGATACGAGGCCTATCCTGATGTCAGACAGTCTCCAAAATACGGTTAGACCATAACTTTGAAGCTCGGCAAAAGAAATAAAATACCATTAAGAATGTATCCATCTTTTCATCTCAGCTCATATACCACTGTTGGGCTCGAGCCTCCCCCTTAAGGGAAGTGCAATTGATCTACAATACCATACTGGCCAGACGTGTTGGTATAGGGTTTATTTTGAGGTTTCCTTTTCTTGCATAGATGTTATATGCGTTTTATATCCCTTACTCGTCTCTTACGATTACCTACGGGTAAGATAGGGGGTGGTGAATTGTATTCTTACTCCGTCACCACACAGATTTTATGACCCAACCAAGATTCAATTCCAGCCTCATTCTTCAATATTCTAAATCAAATTTCTGTGTGGTGATGGAGTAAGAATATAATTCATCACCCCCTGTCTTGCCCTTAGGTTTCCTAATGTATACAAATAGTCAGGGTACTTAAGGGTATTTTTTTTTTTAAATAAGTGATTATAAAATTAATACCTTTTGCATAAGCTCCAGAACAATTTCAAATCTCTTTCTCTTAACATCTTCAGGGTCTGACTCCTGTTCTGGTTCCAATTCGCTGCAAACTTGCTGCATCAACTGTTGCTGCTTTTCAAACCTGGAAGAATGGGCATAAATCATCAAAATATATTAATGTGTCAAAAGATTAGTAAAAAAGACCAGAACCGTACGACAATAACTGATTGTGTATCCTGGCTTATAGGTGTAAAAGCAATGGGAATATATGATTGGATTCCTCTTTTTTATGGCACATTGTGGTAAATTTTGTAGTAGCAAAGCCACACTTGACAGTTTTATTGCTACAGATGCGGGGCAGTCTATCAGAAGTCCACATTCTCGCAGAAACGTCTGAGCAATGGCAATGTGCTGTTACACTTTATTTGGTGAACGGGAGAGCCGGAACCCTAACATCCTGGGTGGATTTTAGTTGGTAGACAGCGGCCTAGCTATACCCCTGGTATTGGTTCATGAGCAGCAGTAACACTTACCATCAGCTGTACCATTTGCTTGTTTACTACTTGTCTTACCACCATCAGCAATAAAAAACAAGTCAGGCATGGCCCTTAGCAATGTTAGAGGCATAGCTAGGTCGCTACCTACCATGAAGAGAGTGGCCGTTTTAAACCACGTTCAAAGAAGGATATGATATAGCATTTCGGTAATACAGCAGCAGGTAGTTCATTCCAGATTCTGCACGTAATAAAACGTCTAATCAATTCTGTACAGTCAAATTTGGTTAAAAAGTTCTTACCTTTCATATTCACTTTGCTCAATTTTTCCTTTATTTTCCGCCAGCCATGTTGGGTATTTGTCTAATAACTCCTTAAGGGATGGGTATAGTACTTCTTTGGACAGTAGGGACTGCATCATGCCTTGCATGAAAGGTACAAACATGTTGCCGTCCTGAGGACAATAAAAAATAAATTTAATATATATTTTTGTAGTCACAGAATAAGTTTCCAATTCATCATCCCTTATATTACCCGTGGGTTTCTTAAACGACGACTATGGGATATAATATGTATACAACATCTATGCAACTGAAGGAAAATTTGAAACAAAACCTCTATATTGGTATAGAGGTTTTGTTTCAAATTTTCCTTCTCCTCCTTTCAAAGTGTCTGATCAGCATGGTATGTCAATTTCTCTAATATTGTGTAGGAGGCCACAGAAATTAACACAATAGTTAGAGGAAGTTTGAAAGTGACGGTAAATTTAAGGAGTGAACGGCTGATATGGACATGTGATGAAACGGGATGAAGGTAATGTTGTGAGGAAAATTTAAGTATGAATGTTGAAGGCTTTAGGGTTTTTTTTATTGCTTATGGTGGCAAACGAACAGACAGCACACCTGATGGTAAGTGTCACTACCGCTCATGGACCTTTACAATAGTAAGGGTATAGCTAGGCCGCTGCCTACCAATACAAATCCCAAACCCACCCCAATTAGGCTTCCGACTCTCTCGCTCACCGAACGAAGTGCCATAGCGTATTGCCATTACTCAGACGGCGATCTTCTGCTCAGTGTGGTACTACCCCGGACGGTCCGTCCCGCGGCTGTAGACAGAGAACTGTCAACAGCGTGCTCCTACCACTATTAAAAGAGTAAGAGAAGACAAGAAAATGGACTGCCTGAGATATGACATGGATAGAAAGGGAGTGACTACAGAGATGACGTCTATTAGAATTATATGGAAGAAGATGATATATTGCGTCAACCCCAAGTGATTGGGATAAGAGCAAGATGATGATGATAACGATGTATAGAGACTGAGCTGATAAAAATGTTATATATTCTTAATGATATTATAAAAAAAAGACACGGAAATCTCGATAACAGAGCCTATACCAACACGTCACCAGCGTGGTAGGTCAATTTCTATCCCTCTCCAGTGTGGACGAGGATTGAGCTTAGCAACGAGACATATATGAACTGAGATGTTGACGAATGTAACGATTATCCCTACTATCCCTACTAATCCCTATCCCTACTAATATATAAATGTGAATGTAAGTTTGTTTGTTACGCTTTCACGCTAAAACTACTCAACCGATCATCATGAAACATTGTACACATATTTTTGGAGGTATTAAAAGTAACATAGGATACTTTTTATTAAAAAAAAATCAAAATTATATATGAAAAATAAAAAAATTGTTTCGTCAAAAAATCTCAAAATCTAGCTTCTTCAACGCCATCTAGCAGTCCAGTAATGAAGTTCCAATCCTGGGTATTGTAATACCGTTGCACTGTATTACCAACGGTCAAAAATAAAAATAGGGGATCAAAAACTTTAGGAAAGTAACCTTTTACGCGGGCGAAGCCGCGGGCAGAAGCTAGTAAATAATAAAACGACTGAACCGATCCAGATCGGTCCAGTCGTTTTTATATAAAAAGTTAAGTTAAATATCACGAAATTATTTTATATAACGAGTCATGTCAAAGATACGGCCTGCGGGCCGCATCTGACCTCTGGTCCATAAGCGCCCCCGCGATCGCGATGTTTTTTTAACAACCGTATATTATATACTATATAATTTAATAAATAAAATGTTATAATAATTCAGTTTTTTTTTTAATTTTCAATCTGGCCCGTTTATGAATTCAAAAATTAATATATGGCCCTCTGCAAAATTGAGTTTAACACCTGAGCTAAAGGATACCCAGATGCATGAAGGGATGATGAACGAATGTATTCTTACTGTGTTACTACAGGAAACATTTGTCTTTACAAGTGTTAATATAAATAATAAAATAAATTAATATGTATTTTTTAATTAGATACAACGTATTTATATTTAAAGTATTAATTTTGAATGATTTCACGTGAGATTAGGGGAAGGGTAGAACGTTGCCACAAATCTCACCAGGGAAGAGATGAGTCAAAAAAACCCTCAAGAACGCCTCACATAATTAAAGGACCACTCCCTTACCAGTCGAATGGAATAGTAAAACCATTTTTTTTACGTTTATTAACACCACGATTTACCAAGGTTATCGTAAAAAACGATAAAGTTATTTAATGAATTAACTTCACTGCAAAAAAAGTTAATAATGAAAATAAATCGTATACTAAACACGCCTGATTATAGATATACTTTCCTTGATTTACAGGAGGCTCTAGGAACTTTAGACAACACTCTACACAAATGTACTGTATCCTTGTATGATGGGTGGACTTTTAACGGATACAAATTACACAAAGACTACAATTAGCACAAGGATTTTTTGAAGTGAAACTTCTAATGCGACTGCCAACAAGGTTGCGTTAAACGTTTAACGCGATGGCACTCGAACGCATGCGCGTAGTATATTTGTTACAGACCAGCGCGAGCGTTAGCAACGAGTACGTCCAATACTACAACGCAAGAGAAGAGAGAAAGAAAGATACATAAAGGTAGAAAGTAGAAGAGAGAAAGAGAGTGAGTCGGTAGATTCCAAGCACATGTGCGTGGTATTCTTGCTATGCAGTAGAAGAAGCAGTAAACAGTGTGAGCGTCGTGAAATTAGTTGAAATACGTACTTGTTGTTCTATTTTAATTTATAATATTAATTATTTTCATAGTTTTAAGTTTTCACTTCTGTCGGCAGTCCTCATGACTTTTTTGTGTTTTTTTTTAAGACACCACTTTACACTAAGGAAATAATACTTATACTGCGAGGGATTTTATAAATATGCAATTAACACAAACAAGTTACATCCAGACTCAGGACAACACTATGTTCACACAAAGTATTGTTCTGCGTAAGAATCAAACCCACAGAATTGGCACGGAAGGTTGATATATTAACCACTACGCCATCTGTAGCAGTCGTTTGTACTGTGCAGGAATTAAACCCGCTACATTTGGAATTATAGGTGGATATTTCAACTACCATTTATGAATTCTGCCATACGAGCTGAGAAGAAACCATATGCTGCAAGAAGATATCTGATAATACAAATATTTACCTGACCACCAGCTTCGCCAAGATTAAAATTGTTGAACATATTAGCTAAGTCTGCATCTGAGAACGGTGTTTGAAGTGTCTCCGTATTGGTGTTCAGATTCTTCAACGTCTGAGATATGGCAGCTGACACCTGGAATTAAAAAAAAAAAACAAAAATATCATTATCTCGCTCTTATCACCAATTAAATCATCATTCTCCTACTCTTATCCCAATTACTTTGGGGTCGATACAATATGTACTCTTCTTTCATAGTACATATTGTAAAAGTTATTGGCAATAGTTTTATGACCGGCCGCCTGCCAGACGTCAACCCTCCTTGGGAATGTAATTGTTGACCAAACGACATCTCTCTCTCTCTTAATCGTCTTATCCGTAAGGAGCAAAGTAAGGGTTGGTAGTATTCTTAGCCGCTACCACACACAAAATGGACACAATATGTACACATCTTACATCGTAGGGTAGAGCGGGGCTTAAAGGTCCGTGGGTATAAAGGTCCACCAACAATAACTAAAAAACTAGTGATGTGTCGCTTTTTGTCATTATACGGGCGGACAGAAGAGGTAGCGGGGAGGGAAACTAGGTATCGTAAACAGCTGAGCGACGACGCTGGCAGGAGATACAGGACTGCGTCTCAAAATTGTAACGTAAGTAAATTTTCTCGTTACTATTATTTTTAGTTGTGATGAGTGTTATTTCGTATACCATGTGTAAACACCGTTTATTAGCATACGTTATTTAATTGTTTAACAAGATTTATTATTAGTTTTAAACTACTTACAACGGTATTTTTTATAAAACCTCTAAAAACGCTTACACGCGATGAGGGTTAAAAGGTCCAATATGGAACTTTTAGCCCACAGTATTATTTCCCCTCATTATAAACACATTACTTATTAAAAACATTTTTATTTCAGAATGCGCGTCTATATAAAAGAAAATCTGATCGTGGCACTAAATCTGTCGAGTTGATGAAACGTGCAGCAGATTTGGTTAATAATGAAAATAAATCATTAAGCCAGATATGTCGTGACTTTGAATTAAGCAAAACTCCATTATCAACATTTATTCAACGAATGAAGAATGATCCTATCAATTTGAGATTTGGCTATGATAATCCGAGGCAGATATTTAATAAAGATCAAGAAGCTATCACAGAATACTTGCTCAAACTTGCACAAATTTTTCACGGAATAGTTCCTAAAGAAGTTCGTCGCATGGCTTATGACTGTGCCATTAAATATGAAATAATTGTTCCGAAAACGTGGCCAAGCCAAAAGTATAAACAAAAAAAGCAAAGCAAATAAAAAAGTTAAGAAAGTCAAAAGAACTACATATTTTACTAGAGGTTAACAGCTCTGATGACAATGACTACTTCTGTTTGATTTGTTGCGAGAAATACAGTGACAGTGTTCCAGGTGAAGGTTGGATCCAATGCAATCTTTGTAAGAACTGGGCTCATGAAAAGCGTCTTTCAATCACAGGCTGTATTTATTTCATTTGTAATAATTGTGATTCAGAGAACGATGAGTCTGATTAAGATATAGAGATATCACAAATATTCTTAAGTTACTATGTGGTAAATATAATTAAAGAAGAAGAATATGATTGTGTTTAAAGATGTTCTGGAAAAAGTTATTTGTTTAAAATCATTTAATATATCTTTACAATCAAAGAAGTATAATATTATTGTGTTTAAAGATGTTTAAGAATAATAATTTACGTTGTTTTACCACTTTTAATATCTATTATTAATTAAAGAAGAAAAATCTTATTGTGTTTATTGTATCATAAAATCTTTTTAAAACTATCCACATACTGGATCTTTTTGCCCCTCGACTGTTCCTTTTTACCCCTACCTTGGGGCAAAAAGAGACAGACGATAAAGTTTAGAAAAATTGAAAAATTCATGTTTCTATTACGAGAAATTAACAAAAAGTTTGGTTAAACGTGGTACGATAACCGTTGGTTTGATTACTGTTGAATATTTTGATATTGTAGATTCCGTTTTCACAGTATAGTTCTTAATAGTCAAATTGGACCTTTTAGCCCCGCTCTACCCTACATATTGTATATAGTTGTTGTCACAACAGTTGTTATACCCGCGGCCACTGTCTGTGTGTGTGACGTCACACACACGCGAGTAGGTATGAAAGAGAGTATTGGTGTAAAGATGCGAAAGGGAATGCTCCGATGGTTCGGACATGTGGAAAGAATGCCGAACGAACGTCTGGTTAAGAAGATATACAATGCGAAAGTGGAAGGATGTAGGTACCGAGGGAGACCGAGGCTAACCTACCTAGACCAGATCGGTCAGGTACTGAAGGAAGGTGGAGTCAAGAGTCTCCGAAACCGGCGAGCGTGTATAAAGAGAATTATGAATGTTGAGGAAGCGAGTGAAGTATGCAGAGATAGAGTTCTCTGGCACTCTGTTCTCTCTGCCTACCCTGCAAGGGATATGGCGTGATGATATGTATGTATGTACTTTTAAGCCCGCTCTAGTTTAGTCTCTCAAACGCATATACAAGTCTTCTGTTAAAAATAGGGTTTATCTACTGCGCTCGTCAGATTGTCTAGCATACAGCTTTATACCAAAATTTCTCTTGCATATAAATTATATACATATACAATGGATGTACCCTTATGTATTTTATGAACCACCAAAGACAAGGATCGGTGGCTCACTCTTACGACGTCGAGGGGTACATTGCAGGGTGGGTCTATTTTATGGCGCGCCGCCTCTTCTGTGGACCCCGGATGGATTTAGCGGGGTGTTACCAGACCATAGCCCGTCGCAAAAAAAAAATGTATTTTATGATAAGTTTAAAATGTATTTTTCTTTACTGTGGTAAGTTAAAGGGGCTTTTGAATTATATTCTCACTGCGTTACCACATTCACAAAAAGATTTACCAACTCTTCGTTTTGATAGCTAACTATTCCGTGATCATTGTTCGTCACCGTACTTCTACTGCTCAGACCTGATATTACTGAGTGTGACACTACCCCCAGACAAGACACGTTTATGGACTTCAGATACGTAAGGTAAAACGATGGAAGTCGTAACTGAGCTTTGATATTGCTAAAAATAAAAACTTTTTCTGTTTGTTAGCAGTAGATGGCTATGACAACTTTACCCGGACTGTTGGGCGATCGCTGTGGGCTTTCAATCCGATAAAGTTTAAGCGACCGATACTGAGGGTACTTACTGCCTGTGGAATATGGACTTCGGGTCGGAGGGCTCGCTGGCAAGGTACATTTTCTCACATCTATGAGTTTTTATTGACGCGGCACGATTGCCGTTCTCCGTTCAAGGATTCTTTTATATATAAACCAAGTTAAGAATATAGAATAGCACGAATACATACCTCGTCAATCTTCTCTTGTACATCAGGATCACCTGTGACCGCTGGTACTTCTGCTGCGCTTTCTTCTGGCTTCATCACGCGAGCTGCAGCCTCTGTAAGAAATAATTAGACAATTTACAAGTTAATTTTCCTCTGAATAGTTAATTATCAAAATATACAAGAGATCACTCCACATACCTGCCATTTTAGAAAATGTTTCCGCTATTTGTTCTTGGGTTATTTGCTCCTCTGAAAAGAGCAAGTAAAACAATATAAAAAGGAGTTATTTTCTTCCCCGATTTCTTAAATGTATCTCTTTCGCCCGAGAATTAAGTAAAAGATGTCATTATAATATGCATATAACTTCAAAACAAGAGAAAGTGAGAGAAAACTCAAAATAAAACCATAACAACCCAGTGTAAATAACCCGATCGGGGTGTGGTAGTAGGCCAATTTTCCTTCTAATATTTACAAGGCTTGAACCCAGCAGTGGGACTCTCCGGTCTCCCTGAATAAAGTCGCGTAGTTTGGTTGGTCCCTTATGGTAGACACCAACTAAGCTGGCCGCTAATATTGCGAAGATTTATGAACCATAATTACCACTTATGTTAGGTGGTTACCTTGGTTCTTTGTTTTATTGTTAATGGTGGCAAACGAGCAAGCAGCACACGATGGTAAGTGTCACTGCTCTTGGACTTTTGTCATACCACGGGTATAACTAGGCTGCTGCCTATCAATACAAACACACCCAGCTGGGCTTCCAGCGCTCTCGCTCACCGAACAAAGCACAATATTGCCATTACTCAGACGTCCATCTTCTGCGAGAGTATAGACTACTACTACTACTCCGGACGGACTGGCCGGCGTTTGAAGACAGAGGACTGTCAACAGCATGGTCCAGGTGTATGATTATAAAATTTCTTACCAGGTACTCCACTAAAACTGCTCAAAATTGCAGACATATTGCTTTCAAATTGTGCAGCTGCCTCTTTGATGAACTCTTCACTCCACATATTTTGTGGTACATCGGCGGAACCCTCAGGCTTATTTGCTTCGGCCGTCTTTGTCATGTCTTGTAGAGCACCTGAAATGATTATATTTTCTTATGGTTTTATTTAGCAACTTTAATGTTGATATAAAACAAGAGATTTTATCTCATTTTATAGCCTTTAAAAATGTTTAAAAAAGCAAGTGCCTTGGCATGCTATGGAGAGGGCTATGCCTGCTATTTCTCTTGATAAAATCCCAAATATTGCAATCCCTTTAGTATGCAGAAAGTTTCAGAGATATTAACCCTGAAACTCCCTGAAATTGACCTAACTAGGTTCATTTAAAGAAAATATGGTTTCAGTCAACGAAAAAATAATAATTTTTAATTTGCTGAAAAATATTAGAATATGAAGGCAAATGTAGCCACTGACTTTGAGCAAAGACATAGCTGAGTTAGGAAATCGAGCTGTCTAATGCAAATAGATCCAGTTCAATCCTTGGTTCTATTGATTTGCCTCTTCTAATTTTCATATTATTTTCAATATTTTCTATTTATTTAAATATATTTTCTAAATGAAAGTAAAATTAATGTGGTCGAAATGCGATCTCTACGGCAAATCTGTGGAGTTAGACTGACCGATCGCATTCGCAACGACGACGTAAGAAAGCGAGTAGGTATGAAAGAGAGTATTGGTGTAAAGATGCGAAAGGGAATGCTCCGATGGTTAGGACATGTGGAAAGAACGTCGAGCGAACGTCTGGTAAAGAAACCGAGGGAGACCGAGACCAACCTACCTAGACCAGGTTGGTCACGTACTGAAGGAAGGTGGAGTCAAGAGTCTCCGAAACCGGCGAGCGTGTATGAAGAGAATTATAAATGTTGAGGAAGCGAGTGAAGTATGCAAGGAGATATGGCGTGATGATATGTACGTATTTTCTAAAAATCACTAAAAGAAAAACACCAAGCTAACCTATCTATCGTTCATCCAGATATTTTTAATATGCATCAAATTCACAATAATTTCAATAGAAATTTTATAATAAGTATATTCTCGAGTAGTGCCGATGTCCAGTAGGTGGCCAGTAATAAAACAATTGCTAAAACTTTTGTAATATGTATGATGTTGGGATGCATGTATGATTATGACGAATACATTATTAATAATTTAAATTACTTACTTATTTGTAATTTATAAATAAATAATCAGAGGATAATTAAATATCTATAATATTATATATAAAAATATTAAATAACATTTTCCTAGAAATAGGTATGTGTCATAATATTTATATTACACTAGCGGACCCAGCAAACTGAATGAATGAAAAGTAAAAATCCTACAACTCGAACGCAGCGCCACCTACCGGGTCCAATTGCGAATCTAAACCATTCTCGAATCTATTTGAATACACACAACAAAATCCGTCCAGCAGTTTAGGAGGAGTTCGGTGACATACACGTGCACATAAGAATTATATAGCTATATATAAAGATATCATACTCAAGTATGGTGACAGGGTTTACTTATACCACATGAGTAAATAAACGTACAGAGACAAAGCTTCAAACAACCGCGCCACGGTAGGTACATCACTACAAATATGATGCGCGTGTGTGCGTGAGCACTGGCGGCTCGTCACGTACGGAACGAAACCTGTTTAGGCTGGTTCGGCCAGTGCTCAAACAAAGGGCTCACTCACCGCTCGCTATGCATCGCGTCGTGCGTGTTTGTTTAAATTTGAAATTTCAATTAATTACAAAGAGTGTAAATATGGTTTATTGTACTATGTGCATGAACAACAATCGAAAAAATAAAAACATATCTTTTTTTGAAAATGACATTGTATGTTAATAGATCTAAACAACCTATAAATATGGGGAAAGACTCTTTTTTCCGCCATTACAAAGACTTTAACGAAAGCAGTATACAATTGTTTTTTTAATAATACCTCCTGAAACTTCATCGCATTTGTTGAATTGCTTGAGAAGAATTTTCGAGAATATTTCGATCTAGTAATAAATATTGTTAATATTGGTAGTGATATACTAAAACGTATACAAGATTGTAAATTTGATATGTCATGCAAGTGCTCACCCATTGATTATTTCAAAAAAATTTATATTAGATTTAGAATTTATCATTCGATTAAGAGATATAACAAATTATTAAAAATCAAAAATTACAAAAAAACCTATTTAGAGTAAGCAATTTGTAAAAAAATATCCATACATAAAAAAGCTGACAAACGTTTTGTGTATTTATTTTCATCCTCATGTGCCAACCCTATCAGAATAGGTAAGAATTTTGCTCGCTCCTTAGAAGATTGGTCTCTGTATGTTTATTTACTCATGTGCTTATACTATGTCTTTTTGTTTTAATTACTTATGGTGGCAAAGAAGTAAGCAGCCCACCTGATGATAAGTGTTATTAGTGCCGCCCATGGCCCTTTGCAATACCAAGGGTATAACTAGGCCGCTGCCTACCAATGCAAACCCCAAACCCACCCAGTGGAGCTGCCGGCTCTCTCGCTCACCGAACGAAGTGCAATAGCACATTGCCGTTACTCAGACGTCGATCTTCATCGGACGGGCCTGCCCACAGCTGTAGACAGAGGACTGTCAACAGCGTGGTTCTACCAATAAATTTCATGCTAGTTACAAAAATAATTTGTTTTGAGATTTCCTTCTTTTATAGTAATGTTTGAACATTTTGGTTAGTACTTCCAATATCAAGAGGAAAAGGTGGTAGAGAGTATAAAATTGTAAAGTCCTAAATATTATATTGAATTTAATGAGTTACATTCATCATCATCATCATTATCATAACAACCCATAAATGTCCCATTGTTGGACTCAGGCCTCCTCCATAATGGGAGGGAAATTAACCTACTATAGCACTCTGGTCAGATGTGTTAATATAGGATTTTGTTTCGAGTTTTCCTTCTCTGGCATAGATCTTATATGTGTTTTATATCTCTTAGTCATCTCGTATGATCCCCCACGGGTAAGTTATGAGGTGGTGAATAGTATTCTTACTCCGTCACCACACGGAAAATGAGTTACATTAGACATATATAATTATTTAACTGCACAAATGACATAGTAGTTTAAGAGTCTGTCTCAACACAGGCTAGTTCTCTGTATGACCCACTGATGACTATTCTGAGTGTAGGTGTAATTTATGTCTGTTCATTGTATGTTTATTAAGTCCTCAGTGACAAGAGGTTTCATTCATGCATTCCTTTATTAGTTTATATTCTTTTTAAATATTTCGTCATTATTTCAGGTCATACATTGCAAGAATGGACTGCAGTTTACTCCACAACGTGAGGGCAATTAACCTATTTTATCATGCTGGTCAGATAGATTGATATAGGATTTTTGAGTTTTCCTTCTCTTCCATAATTGTTATCTGAATATCAAATTCATTTCATCTTTTAATACACCCAAGGATGAGAAATCGAAAGGCTTCAATCGTCACACGGACAATTATCAATTATTATTTTTTTAATAATAATTTCGATCTAAGGAAAGTAAAATAGACATAGTGTTACCACATTCCACTTAATAATTAAGTAAGCGACAATTTAGAAAATCATTACTCGGTATTACAGAGTAAAACAAAGAGACCGTGTCATTATGGCCTTCAAATTAAATTCATCAATTATTTACAATTTTTTTAAGTGCAAAGAGGTTAAAGTGTTGTGTAATATGAGCATGATTGGATATTTAAAAAATAATTCAACTCACTGTCCAATAAGTCGTCCAGTTCCGGATCAGCGTTAGATTTAGCCACATCCTTATTGTCTGACATATTTATTTACTTTGTTTTAAATAACTATTTACAAAAATAAATACAATAAGAAAAAACTGGACAGTACCGAGCAAATCTATTTTTGACAGTCACTGTCAATTGTCATGCGGCAAGAATTCTCATTGCAGTCGGTGGAGTGTTGGCATCACTTAAATAAGTTTATCCTAAATTCATATTAATATATTGAAAATAACATTTTTATTTAATTTAATTAATTTAGTTTTAATAGTTTGAAATAACCATTTTTCTTGTGGTGGTAGAGTAAGAATGCAATTCATTACTGCTATTTTCCTCGTGGCTATCGTAAAAGATGAACAGAATAATACGCATATAACAAACATATTATGTTATACTTTTGAAATGTATTAAAAAGAATATTGCTGATTTTAAGAGAAACACGTTACTATAATTTCCTTTCTATACTATTGTAAATTCATAAGATAAAACTAATTACAAATTACTATGATGATTTTAGGCATCATGATGAGTTACGACTGTGAAATATGATGATGGAGGATGGGTTAACAATACTATGACACCAGCTATCCATCATCTTCTCTTGAATTCGAAAAATCCAAATTAAGAAGGGCGGAAAATTATAACTTCTTACTAAGTGAAGCAACTACAAGGAGGGCTGTTAGTACAGCAATTGACTTTAATAAACTAAAATATGCTATAATAAACAAATTCACGTAGCATTCTAAATGATATAATATCATAATAGGGATATTTAAAATTATTTTTGATAAAATACAAGTAGTAAACAAAAGAATATACTTTTTATTAGTTTATTAAAATATTATAAGTAATACTGGCATTACTTATCATTATGATTCTGAATACATATTTCTTTTTTCATATAGGAAATATTTAACCTTTAATCTAAATTAATTGATAAATCTTTTTATTATAAGCCATTTAAGTATTCGTATTACAAAATGAATACGTATTCTTTTATTGAACTACCTAATTATATTTCTATTATAATATGAATGAAACGTTCTATACGCTTATAAATATTTCAGTCCTAAACTGTACAAAATTGTAGACATTTTATGAATTTTGTACTATTAGCAGTTTACCATAAAGTAGCGGTAAAATTTAATGGCAACACTGACCTGAATTATTCGTGATCAGGTGATACTGCGTTTTGTTATTGCTTTATTCTAAATGTTCGAAATTCGTAAAACAAAATTATTATAAAACAATAAATAAACCTATTTTCATACATAAAGAATACAGGCATGGCATAAATGACAGTAAAATTAAATAACAGTGTATTTACAATAGAAAAATAAAAAAAAATTAAACCAATCAAGTGATCCATGGAAACAACGAAATGTGGTAAATAATTTGATAAAAAAGATAAAAATATAAAAAAAAAACGATCAAGGTAAAAGTTTTTTTATATATCTTATCACACAAAAGATTTCGATGTCCAGTTTAAATCACAACAGATATTTAAAAAAATCTAGTTAGACGAGGATGAATGATATTTTAAGTATTTTTAAGATACTTTAGGCTTATTTTCCACTAACGTATTAATAATTAAATGTATTTGCTGTATGCAGTTGGAAACTGGTTTGTAAGAGATATGATCTGCTACAGAAAGAGCACTTGAAATAAACATACATACATACATATACATATCATCACGCCATATCCCTTGCAGGGTAGGCAGAGAGAACAGAGTGCCAGAGAACTCTATCCTTGCATACTTCACTCGCTTCCTCAAGATTCATAATTCTCTTCATACACGCTCGCCGCTTTCGGAGACTCTTGACACCACCTTCCTTCAGTACGTGACCAATCTGGTCTAGGTAGGTGAGTCTCGGTCTCCCCCGGTACCTACATCCTTTCCCACTTGATGCACTTGAAATAAAGGTTTATACAAACTATTACTACTGCAATATTTAGCACGTAGAGCATCGAAGTACTAAAGAAATAAACCTTGTATTACGAGGGGCTTTAGAAACATAATTTAACGGGCACAAATTACACCCAGACTCCGAACAACAGTTTGTAGATCGCACAAAGTATTGCCCTGCATAAGAATCACGACACTGAAGCTGTGTGGTAGCGGCTACGAATCCTACCAACTCTTACTTTGCTCGTGGATGTCGTAAAAGACGACTAAGAGCCTTATAACGACCTGGGCCAACTCCCTCTGATGCCGTTTTAGTCAACAATTACATTCCCAAGGAGGGTTGACGTCTGGCAAGCGGCCGGTTATAAAACTATTGCCAATAACTTTTACAATATGTAATATGAAAGAGGAGTACATATTGTATCGACCCCAAGTAATTGGTATAAGAGTAGGAGAATGATGAGGAATCACGACATTGGCATGGTGGTTACCTGAGCTTCAGTCAACATTATCGTCACTTCAGCTCATATACGTCCCAGTACTAGGCTCGAGCCTACTCCATAATAAGTGGGAAATTGACATACTTATACCACGCTGATCAGACGGGTTTCTATAAGGTTTTATTTCTAGTTCATCTTCTTTTTCATATTCCCTCGTTCAAATTTTAACACCCACTGGTATAATGGACGGCTGCATCTTATAGGCATATCTTTTGCTTATCTCAGTTTACATTACATGTGAGAAAACTGTTGGAGAGAATTTGGACTGGTCGCTCGGTTAGCATCTTTTCAAGATCGACCTCGATGTAACGGACGTCCAGTTCGATTTCCGGAAGGGGCGTTCATCGATCGCAGCCTTGCTGCAACTGAGTGCTATGGTCGCGGAGTCAACATCATCAGAGGTGTACCTACTGAGCGTTGTCCTTGAATGTCGCCAATATATAATAATCTATCTTGACAGTCCTAAAAGTCCAGGCATGTATAATTTGCCACCGAAGTCCCACCGAAGTTAAAATCGAGTACCGGTGGTCCGCTCGCACGGCGAAGAGAGAAGGTTTTACGGTGGGTCTATGGGTTCACGCGCTGCCTTTTCCGTCACCCCGGACCGATTCGGCGGGGCGAGACGAACCCATAGCCCACCAATAAAAAAAAAAAAAAGGCATGTATAATTTAAGAGAAATTAAACTCGTCACAATTCCATATAGCTTGATCAGCGTGGTATAATAAGTCAATCTCACCTCTATTGTGAAAAATCTTCGATCCCAGTAAAAGGATATGTGAGCCAATATAATGATGAAAACGACGATATTGTTACAGAGAAAATTTTAACTGAATGTCAAAATATTAATTTATAAAAAAAAACTAATAAAAAATCTACAGCGGATTTAGTCTACGTAAAACATGTCGAATACGAATAAAACGTAAGTTTGTTTTTTCTTTTAAACACCCTGTACTAAAAAACTAATATTTGTATTGCGGAGGAGTTTACCAAGATGCTCTGAAAATTTATACTGTGGTAGGGCCACTCTGTTGGCAGTTTTCTGTCGACAGCCGCGAGCCAGTTCGTTTGGAGTAGTACCACAAAATCAACATCTAAGCAGTAGCAATGTGCTGGTTCGTCTTACTCGGTGAGCGAGAGCAGTGTGTACGGCTTGCTCGTTCACTATCATAAGCAATAAAAAAAGATACAATTGACGAACACGATTTATATCCAGCTTCGGAACAATAATTGGTAAATAGTGTAAAGAATGTCCTGATCAGTGTATTGAACACGCAGTCCATGGCAAGGTTAGGGTTTTATTTTTGAGTTTTCCTTCTCTTGTATCACATATAATATGCCTAAGGAATGCATTATAATTCGGAATCATTTTGATAATGAATTAAATGCTGTGGTATTTCATCAGCACTGGCGTGTCCTTCTTTAAATAAGATTTGCGAAGAGATTTTTTCTCACGGCCATAATAAACGGTAGTTATCACTTACCATTAGGTGAACTGCTTACTCGTTTGTCACCTAAAGGCAATAAAATAAAAAATGTAGGTATGTGTATGAAATTTGTCCAACAATTAATACTACTTGATGTTTCTCTAAGGAACTTATCCGCTGGTGGTGATGCGCCCGCAGAAAAGAAAGATGAAAAGAAGAAAGTAGAAAAAGAAGAGAAAAAGGTAGAGGAAGAGAAAAAATTGGAATCGAAATCTAAAGATGGGAAACTTACAAAGATTGAAGAGACACCACCTGAACCGGAAGAGATACCGAAAACTGCCTCAGATATTGCCAGAGAGTAAGTTATATAAATATATGTTTTCATTATAGTGATGGGTTACAATGTGCGGGATTTCCATGTGGTGGTGAAGTAAGAAAAATGGCTAAGGGATTAAAATATGCATCCAATATCTGTACAAGAGAAGGAACTCAAAGTTAAATTCTATGTCGACTAGATCAGCTCAGCATAGTAGGTTAATTTTCCTCGAATTTTAGAGGAGGCTCGAGCTCGGCATTGAGACGTATATAAGCTGAGATGATGCGCACGGGTTAAATGAGCTATTCTTAATTATTTGCCCGTGGAAGTTGTAAAAATCAGTTAAAGTGGCAGTAGTGTGAGGACCATCTATCTCTGGGCACTTATAACACTAAACGCGGTCATCAAATCTTTGCCATGCGTGGCGGTTACGTCATCATTCCTCCTTGGGGAAGTCTATGTCCAAGAGTGCGTGGATAATCTGATGGAAGTCAAAAGAACGCAGCCCTTGGCAAGTTTTGAGTCTATTACTGTATGAAGTTAGATGGTATTAGAACATATTTCTGTCTCTTTCGCTTGGGTGTCATTAAAGACCACTAAAGGATATAATATAATATACGTTCTGTCTTGCATATGCAAGAGAAAAACTTGAAATTGAACCCTAAATCAACCTCTTTGACCAGCGTGACGTCCTATTATGAAAGACGCTCGAGCCCGGTAGTGAGACGTATAAGAACTGCGATAATGATGGTCATGATACTTATTAATGTAACATTGAAGAAATGGTCAAAGGTTTGGTGAACAAGCTATTGGTATTTGCAGCTATCTCTGTGTATCTAGTGCATGCCTTTGTTTTTTATTGAGACTAATCGCACTATATAATTATTCTCATCATTGTAACAACGTAAAGCGAACGGTGTTCATAGATGACATCGAGGTTTGATAAGTTAGTTTCGAGAAACGTTTTTAATTTTTGACCAGCAACATATTTAATTAGGAAACTTAACCAGGAGGAGTTTGAAAAATATTTATTGCATTTTCTTTCTCATTCAATGTGAATAACAGGAAGCAAAATTTACTAGTTACAATAAATAGGAGACTATATATTTATTAAAATTACCGTGAGTTTGACACATATCAGAAATATATATCAACGGTAATACACGAACGTGCTAGTATCGATTACGTTAATATATATCTAGGTGAATATACAGCTATAATAAGTACAGAAACACATTATCAAGGACAAGAGTGAGCTTAATAGGATATATATGTGAGCTTTAAGATTAATTGCAATGGTAGATATGAAATGTTTGACCGCACGGAAATTTTTTGAATCGCTGTAAGGCGTAAAAAGGCACGTGTGTGACAGGTTATAAGATTGCACGTCGTTCCTTCTGTCGCCCTGGTTAGTCAGAGCGAGATGTAACTATACCGTAACCTGCCTCTAAAGAGAAGGTTTGTACAGTAAATTACTCCACGTGACTTGATTGTTCGTAATTTTCTTTATAACAGAGATTACTTTAGAGATCAGTTGTCCAGGAAATATGACGTCAGGGAGACTATAAGTTTCAATCATTTTTAAAACCAAAACGACACATGATCCTAGGCAGCACCTGCTCAAAATAATTTTATTTCTTCAGGGAAATGGAATACAGAGCTATGATGAGAAAGCAGCGTTTCAAAAGACGATGGCCAGAAATAACTAAGGTTAAGATAGTGACACGACCTTGGCAGCCGCCGCCAAGACCTCAGAAACCACCTCCTATTGTTAGTAAGATATTGTGACGATTTCTTCAGTAGACAACCTTTTTTTTTTCCTTGCTGTGTGGACCATGGATGTGGTCGCGCCCCGATAAATCGATCCGGGGTGACAAAAGAGGCGGCGCGCAACCCCATGGACCCACCCTGCAAACACCTCTCTACGCCGTGCGAGCGGGCCACCGGTACCCGATCAGTAGACAACCTAGAGATGCCTCTGTCTCCACAAAACTTGGATAAAAATTATAAAAACTCCATAAATATCTGTTGTCTTGAAACTTACTTTAATAATCAGCGTGGCTGATAACGTCATACTAGCGAATAACGCACCTTATGGCTACTACACACATACATATTATCACGCCATAGCCCTTTCAGGGTAGGCAGAGAGAACTAGAGTGCCAGAGAACTCTATCCTTGCACACTTCAGTCGCTTCTTCAACATTCATAATTCTCTTCATACACGCTCGCCGATTTCGGCGACTCTTGACTCCGCCTTCTTTCAGTACGTAACCAATCTGGTCTAGGTAGGTGAGCCTCGGTCTTCCCCGGTACCTACATCCTTCCACTTTCGCATTGTATATCTTCTTGACCAGATCTTCTCAACCGTTTGTTCGGCATTCTTGCCACATGTCCGAACCATCGGAGCCTTCCCTTTCGCATCTTTACAACAATACTCTCTTTCATACCTACTCGCTCTCTTACGTCGTCGTTGCGAATGCGGTCGGTCAGTCTATGCCTAATTTATGGCTACTCTTTCTGCCATATCTGTTTGAAGACAAGATATTAAGTTGGGATTGAACATTGACATTTTACTCGATGGATAACATTATGATAAGGAGTGGAACTCCACATTAGCGAAGAAGTTAATTGAATATTTAGAATACATTTACAGGAGATAGAACGTCCAGAATTCAAGACACGACGATGGGTACCACCTTTCATGAGGAAACACCGAATGAGACCCAAAAAGTTGAGAATCCCCCCGGAGGAGATAAATCAGCCTTTGATTGAACAGCATAAGTTGAAGAAGGTCAGTTGGAAGCAAATATAAGCTTGATATTTTGAATTTATTCCCATATTGCTCCGGAATAAAAGTGCAGTTGCCGCCAGCCCCTACTCCGACGAGATCGTCGTAAAAATCAGCTAAAGGATCACAAGGAGAATAGGCAGGTGCTCTTTTCTCACTAAGTTTATCATCCACGTTAAGGAATCGATACCGCTGGTCATCCCAGTCCGATGGGGCGAGGTGTGTCTAGAATATAGCCTGTCACAAAAAAAGAATCACTGTCTTGGGAAACGTAACATTTTATTGCAATCACCAACTCACTTCGCAAAAGTAGCGAATATGGCAATAATCTCTCCAATAAATAACAGCGTTATATCACATCTATAAGGAATGCTTACGTCCTGCAGTGTGTGGCAAAAGGCTCAATGATGATGATGATTTTGACAGTTACGTATCTGTTCCGAACGAAACAACATCGCTAATAGCCATTTCACAGGGAGCAAAAACCTTCGCTTCCATTTTTTAAGGAACTATTGTGTATAAAGTAGATGTTTAAATTATTTAGCATTAATCATTTCCATCATCTTGCTCTTATCCCAATTACTTACTGGGGTCGACGCAATATGTCCTTTTTCCCCATAAAACCATATCAAACGTCGTATCTGTCATCACTTCCTGTTTATCCATGTCATGCTACACGTAATCTATCGATATTTTCTTTGGTCTTCCTTTACCCTTCAGTATTTATACATATACCTGTCTTCACAACATTATTTTCATCCGATCTCATCATATGTCCGTATTACGTTGAGCGTTCATTACTTAACTTCTAGTTTCTAATGTGTAGGTATATACATATATATTAATTTCAGATTTGGCACAACTTTAGTCAAGTTGATAGAAATAAAATGATATTACAAGGCAGCGTGGGGTGCAATTCTAAAAAGTACTCTTCAACCACTTGTGGTAGGTTTTTTGTACTATCTCATCTTTATATTTGCCTACCATCTGTTAGCCTATAGACATTCACTGTTGGACATGTTCCAAGCATGGAAATGGGAATAGGCTAAAAATGCAATGCTTGAGAGTATTGGACGAGAGTGTTGCTGTCCACTCTTCTAATTCATTAGCCAGTTTTTACTACTTCCGCGGGAGAGTAAAGGGTAGACAAATTTTATTCTTAGCCCATCATATAAAGGAACTTTTAGTGAGTTTTTCTTTATATTTTACTATCAAAATATCTTTTTCTTCTTCCCCACATATGAAGGGAAAGTGGGGTAAGCACCATTTTTGGCAGGCGAGTTGGTGATCGCAGTAAAATTTTATTTTGCCTTGTATACTAGTAGTTACTGTTCATTGTCTTGGTATCTTAGCCAAATTTTATAAATCCTATAGAAAAGTGTCGTGATTTTTCTTTTATCCCTCCTTTTATTACCTCTCGGGAAACGCCAGAGCCACGGTCTAACCGTACAGATATTACGTAAAAAACGGGCACAGTCTTAGACTTATTAAGTATTTATTGGTAGTAAAACTTAATATTTGACTTGGGGCTCATATCCAGGCACTTGAACTTAGTTTGCAACAAGGTTACCATCCATATATAGGTAACATTGTGGAATTTTACTCAGGTGCCCAGACTGGTTGTATAGCGATAGCTTGTCGTGCCCTTCTAGAAGAGAAGACTACAGCAGAACTAGTTCATAGCAATGTGGATGATCTAATAGAATGTGGAGACAAATACTATAAACAATGTTACCAAAGCTTGAAGTGCTATAAAGGTTAGAACAATACTCGTTTTCGTCATCATCATCATCTTCATAACCTTAGCTAATGTACATCGCTCCAAAAGCTCTCCAGCCCACCAGTGAGATAATACAAGCTGAGATGATGATGAGGAGAGAGGAGAAATTAATTTCTAGATTAACATTTATTAAAACAATGTGATAAACTACTCATCCTTTCAATTGCTTCATAAGATATGCCCGGGAAAAGAAAAGAATAGAAAGAAAGCCAATGTTTATTTTTATTCTCGAACATTCACAATTTGAAAAAAAGAATATCATATGAAATAAAATTATTTTTAAAGATTTAATTTTTACAGGTGAAGATTAGGTTCTCTCATTGCTATGAATGTGGAAAAGTATTCAAAATATGGGGAGTGTAAAAATCAAATACAAAAGTTAAAAAAATTATAAAAATAACTTTCTATATAAGTAATGCTCGCGTAAACATCAGATAATTTCCATACTAAAATTCTCAATCTTTACCAGGTAATCCTAGACTTCAACTGCATCAGCTGTTGACTTCGTTCTTTTTACATGACACAAAATATACTATTAAGTTGGTGGAAGCAGACAAGGGTTTGCTGGCTAAACATCCTGATAATATACAAGCGGATCCGGATTTGATGAAGTGAGCATAATTACTGCTTGCTTTGAACAGTTTGAAGCTTTTAATTGGCAAGCCATAGCCTAGCCTGAGTTGTTTTGGGGGAAAGAAGGGAAGCTCGCACTTTTTAGCCTATATTAGTCTACTATTGGAGATAGGCCTTACTAAGGAGGACAATATATACATACAATAACCATCACATTTTGCAAAAATTAGGCGATCATAATTATTGATAAAAGTTCCCCAAAAGAGAGCTGCCACCCATTGTCCTGGTGATACTTTGGTCTGTTCTCACGGCTTCCCAGGATGTTAATAGCTGATAACACATTGTATTAGTATTGAACTCTTTACAATACGGGAACAACAATTGTAATAAAACTATTTTTACAAATTTTATCGCCTTGTATTTGATTTGCCCGACATTTGTACCTAAATCTTCATGGTCACGGGCGAATACACGAGGACAACAATACAATCAAATTAATAAGTTATATCACTACACCACACGAATATCCGTGTAGTAATGATGTCTGAGTGGATTAAGAGTACAAATTCACCATTCTCTTGCTAGTGGGTGTCGTAAAAGAAGACTAAGGGATATAATATGCAGATAACATCTATGCAAGAGAAGGTAAACTCGAAATAAAAGGCTATACCAACATGTCTGATCAGCGTAATATATTACATCAATTTCCTTCCTTTTGTGGAGGAGGTTCGAGCCAAGCAGTGGAACCCATATAAGATGATGATGATCACTAATTAATTGAAGCTCTCATGTATTTTTGGCTTTCTTACTATAGATTATAATTAAAACTATAACCTTATACTTCTGTTCCTTTATCAGCTTGATGGAGAAACGTATCGACACTAACTATATGATGATACTGTCAATCGGTGATGTTCGTCATTTCTTAATATGGGGCTATCCGCCTGCCCCTGAATCTCGCAGTGCAGTGAAGACCGTCTGTTATATATTTGATCCTCATATGTTGAATGAGATTGGACAGGTTGATAAACTGTGAGTTTTGTGTTGCAGTTAATTTTTATAATTATAAATATGTACTAGACCATTCTAAAATGCGGTTGGCTAACCAACCTAAAATGCGGGTCCAGTCAGGATCAGGGAATATCGTTTACCAACAGAGATGATGGCTGCGTGAGGGCTATAGGAGACGGTATCCGAAAGGGTAATCCGCTGGGCCAGCTGCGTACGTTATAGATTCTGTATCAGTTGTCAGCCCAATAGCGATAGAGAGGGAAATAATAATAGTGGATTATGGGGAGAGCGCCGCCTTTCCGTCACTCCAGATGCACTAGATGGCGTGTGTCGCGACAATAGCCTGCCAAAAAAAGATTAACTGCAACTATTGGATCTAATTATCAATATCAACATTCTTGCTGTTTATAATGCTGAAAAGTTTATATGTTTATTTGAATAAGTTAATTTTAGAAACTAAACTATCAAACACGGTTGAAGAAAATAATCATATTCAACATCATATTATAGCTTGTATATCTAAAATGATCATAAGCTATAGAAAAAGAAGAGGCGAGCACAATCATCAATATTCCCAAACGGTGTAAAAGTATTGATAACTACTTGATTCTGTTTAATACGTTAATGGCATAGAAATAACAAATTCAAATTACATTGTTAATAAATTTTGAAACAGAGTAGAAAAATCTACCATAATGTAGGTACCGGTAATTTGTTTTCTAGTACTGGAGCTGGTGCTTTCCTTCGTTATGCTGGCGTCACATCATTCGTAATAGACTTTTTGTCTAACTATGGTGATTTGGATGCTGCGAAGAAGGGATCACCGAAACTTAAGATCACATTGACTAATATTGACGTAAGATAATCCCTATCCGTTAACACTAGAAAGACCAAGACCGTCAATTTGACCGCATGGCGATTTCATTCTTAAATATTTTACAAACTATGTTTTTGTTTCTTTTCATATTTTATGACTTTTTGCTATTATTAGGTTAAATCTATATCAAAAAATATTAAACTATATGTTGTATATGAGATTCCTTTACAAATACCTACTAAGACCGCACACCGTCAATGTGACGGCATATAAGAATAAGAAACAATGATTACTTCAAACTACTTTATTAGTTACTAGTACTAGTACTTAGTACTTTTATTTGTATTTATGTTAAATTTAGCATAAATTTTGGCTGCTTGCGGGTGTCAAGAGTAAGTACCTATGTGGTGGATTTCTGCATCTAGGAAAAGACGAGAATCGTTCAAACGATATTTCATTACCCGAATATGTGGTTTTCAAACTGGTACAACTCTATTTCAAAAAGGGCCGAAACGTTAACTTTTTTATGTCTCTAAATTTGGCTAAAAATTGAATGGTCCGAAAGCATCATAGCATTATTGGAATAATCAGGTGCGCAAGACAAGAAGTACCGCCGATTTGTAGAGATATTTGTACTACAAGATATAAAACTTTTATAATAAAAACCGAGACTAATACAACCCTTACTGTCTATCAAGGAAACTCTAAAAAAAATGTTATAATTTTGAGTATTCTGCACCCCAACGTGAGCATAAGTACTGATAAAAAAAAGCTGCCTGATACAATCGAATTCTATAATGAAACAAAATTTGGTGTAGGCATCATCGATCAGATGGCACGCAAGTACACCGTAAGAGCTGGAAGTCGGACATAGCCTGTTTACGTTTTTTACAATAAACTTGATTTAACAGCTATAGGTAAACTCGTGGATTCTATACCGAAAAGTCACAGGAATATTTTTTCCATGATTTTATCCTTCAACTAGTGAACGATCTACGTGCAGTGTATGTGAAAAAAAAGTACTTCCACTGCGACTCAAAGACGAGAATCTAATTCTGAAACAAGTTAACAAACAATAAGAGGCAGCAATGGCAAGTCAGTCTTAATTGTGAAAAAAAATAATCGGATTCGTAATCGGGTTTTTATAAAAAATAACCCGTGTGAAAATTGCACAATTTGCACAGTTTATTGTTTGTGGAAAATGTATAAAATTAAAAAAAAACTATTACCTTTTACAAACGGTACTCAGTTTAAGTGCTAAAATTGTTTATTATTAATAAAGAAATGAATAGATATTATTTTTATTTTATTTTAATGCTATATACAGAATAATCTCGTATTCTGACTGAATCTCGAGTACCGTCAAATTGACCGCTGCGGTCTTTAAAGGTATAGAGTGCGGGGGGGGGGGAGGGGTATGGAGTGCGGCCCTTCTAGTGCTAAGTAATGTATCTTCAAAATACAGATCCGATTTTTATCGTCATTTCATTTCTTATAACTACAACTAAAGGACTCTCCTCAACAATAACAAGTAAACCGGGTGGGTAAACTAATACAGGATATAACACTGATAATACGGGTTGGTATAGAGTTATGTCCGGTTGAGTTTATATCCATTAGTCATATCTTTTACGACACCCACAGTCAAGATAAAGACTGTTATATTCTTATTCCGTCACAACACGGCAAATAATCTCCAACTTTAATTCAAATCTAGTAATTTGTAATTTCTTTTCGAATTACCTCCTCCTCCTCCAAATCAGCGGCGACGTGATACTCCATAAATTGCCGTATCCTTCACCACCAATTGACCGAGACTCGGCAATAGATTTTTTGATTTCATTTATTAGTTTATTTGTATAGTATTTTTTTATAAGGTTTAAAGGGTAATTTAATTATATGTGGACCAACAAGGAGTTCCTAATATAATAAATTATTTTATCATTACAATAAATAAGTAAAAAATAAAAATAATGTACTGCAGAATTAGGAAAATTAATTCCGTGACTCTTGTATACTTAACAGATTGTACAGAAGGAACCTTTAATCCGAGAGCCGACGTATGCCTTGGATCTTAAAGCTCTGAAGACTCATTGTCACAGTGAATGGAACAGCCTCAATATTAACGCCCTGATTGACAAAAAGAACCATGAAGTAAGTGGAATACGCGAGTTTTTATAAACATTTTCTTCCTTAACATTCTTACACATTCCAGAATCTTTGTGTTATTTTTTTTTTGTGGTATAACCACTTTTTTTAATTGTTTAAAACCAACCAATTGATCTGTTCAAATTGTATTTTATAAATTACAGTGGGAACCTGGTGATCCAGCATACAGGTTTATTTTAGGACCAACAGCAGTTCTTTACAAAGGCGCCAAAGTATTGCATAAAATTTTTGAATACAGCCGTAGAAATGTTAATGATCCTTCTTGAGGAGAAAAATAAATAGTTATTATTACTCGGCATTGGAGGCCATCCATGCAGTCTACCAAGATATCGTTTGCTTAATAATAGAATGTTTCTTTTGAAATAAAATGAATCATGAACGCTGTAAAGTGTTGGAAACGTTGAGAAAAGAAAAATAAAATACAAACGCAGGTTTAAATCGATGCCAAGCCCTAAACAAAATTATAAACAGCTTACTTACTGTAATGAAATTCCTAAAGATACCGACACCGGTACCGACTATATGTACTCTGTACTTCATTTAATGTATGTACTCCATTTTCATTTAAATCTATTAGATTTCATCTTTGTGATCCCTTCCTGTTTATCCAAGTCAAGCTTTCTGCATTCCATCCATCTTTTATTTGTCTTCCCGATCCTCTTCAATATTCTTAAATAAAACGTTTCTCACAACGTTACTGTGATCCAACTAATCACATCATCATATCACGATTATCACGTGAAACATTCGCTCCTTAACTTTTGCATCACTGGCAACAGCTGTCAAAGTTCTTCTAAAGCAGTTATGTTTTAATTTGTCCATTCATCCATCCAAGATTGATTAAGCAATATACCAGATTAACATTAAAGATAATAACATCTTATTGTTTGAGCGTTCCTCTTTCAGGGTCAATATCCAATAGGTTCTCTCAGTATGGTGAGCTTGGCTACCTCCAGAGCTATATTTAGAAGAAAGGTCAGAGATTTCTATCAAAAGCAGCCCAAGGAGGTGAGTATTACATATATGCTCTCTTTGTCACAGAATTTCCGTGTAATCAGGAATTAAAAGTTCCAATAAATTTTATGCTTATAAAAAAATCATCCTGATGGTATTTTAAGTCAAAAGTTGTTATCCTATTATATCTTTGATCTGCGCTTGAATACTGCGCTTAATTAATATGTAATCTATATTCTCTTCAGCAACCACCTGTTCTTCCAATACCACCGGAGAGAGCACCAGCTAATCCAACTGTAGAACAGATCATGTCACTTAAAGGAGAAGATTTCTTTCTTTACTGTCCTACTTTAGATGGACATACATATGGAAGGTAAGAAATCAGAAGAGGTTTTTCTAAATTACTAAGGGTGATGTCAGCGGTATTTTAGCGCGGGGCGGCCACTGGTACCAAAATGTTTAGAGACGCCATGAGTTGTTGCTCTCGGCGGTAACGCGGGAGTTTTTTACCGATTCAATAGTGGCAGTGACGCGCGGCGTCAGGAGGAGCAGGAGCAAATCTACATGCTATCCAATGGGATGCCACAGCACAGAGCGGTGCGGGCAGAAGTAAAATGACCAGTGGCTTTTTAAAAAAAAAATATTTGAGACGAATAGACGTGCAAGATGCACATGGCATGGCCGCCGCTCCGCTCGTAGATCTAGCCGTCACTTGCCTCCAAGGTTCGAACTCATGGCCACCTGGCCATTAGTATATGAATGTATAATTATAAAAATATTATTTATAAAAAAAAATTGCTACTAAAATTCGACCCTGTTGGACATCCGTCATAACTGCCTTACCAATTTGGACAATCTAAATACGTATGCCTATACGTATGCCTATGTGGCGACGGGATAAGAAAGCAATGGTCGCTAGGCCTAGGCAAGTAAATGACTTGCCTGTAGGGGGCGTAAATATCGGTTAAGGGTTCACCAGAGGAATGGGCAACAGCTTTCTCCTGGGAAAGCCTTGACTATTCCTTCAGTACTTGTAGGTGAAGGTTGATCTATTGGGCTTCTCACATAGCCATTCTATTCATCAGTCTTTCGACATCCACGAGATTTAGGTCTCTCCAAAAACGGATAATGGAATAATTGTCACCCATAACATATATGGCAATCGCAAATAGTATTATGATTCTGATGTTTCTGCCTTGGTGTCCTTTACTCAGTTATATCATCTCCTACTGGAAAGTAAGAGTCTGCGAAAATATATTAAATATAGTTAAGTCCAACAACTCAGACATTTTCCTAAATTCTCAACTATCTATTTTAGTATTCTTTTTATTTTATAGAGATGACATGGTACCTCTACCAAAAGAAGAGGCAATCCTTCACAGTCCGGTTGAGATAGCATCCAAGAACTTTCACTCGCAATATCACCAGCTCGACGTTGAAAAGTGGATTTTGAATGCAACCAGGCATATGGCTAGCTACAGGTTTGTTTTGCCGTTAATGGCATTTTGATTTCTTTTTTCTTTATTTTTCTTTTATTTCAGAACACTTTCCTTTTTATGGGACACTATTTACATTCGGATTCATGACAATAATTTGTGAACTACATAAATCATTGCCCTGTGTGGAAATAGAGCCTATACCATTTGATATTATAGGTATTTCAAGCACTATATCATATGCATAGTGCATCATCTGTGCAATCACTTTTTGCTCGTTTATGATAGGGATTATCTTTGCTCAATTATCCAGGGTGGTGACAAAATGGCCTAAGAAGTTAGTCCAACGTATTTCCGAATTTTTGAAAATCCTTTCGTGACCCGCCGCTTTCGTGACGTTAATACTCTTTGGGAATGACATGCTTGATCAGACGTTATCAGATGGACTTGGTCCAGGTCTATGTAAAACTCTTAGTCGTCTTTTACTGCACCCACGAGCAATGTAAGAGTGGGTAGTATATTCGGCAGTCGCCACCACACATAGCCAAATCTATGCTAGGTGTTAGCGGAATATCAAGCTATTTTAATGCAGTCAATTAGTCATTAGATATATCTGAATAAGGTACTTTTTTAAATTATGAATTGAGGAATGATAAGTTGATATTTTCTGTATTTTTTCTATTTTTGAGGATTTTTTCGGTAGAATCGCAGCAGTTAGTTTAAAGTTTAGAATTGCACCTGGAGAGATCCAAATCACATGTGCTTATGGACTCTATGGTGGAAATTTCACCTATTTAAAACTTAGGTTACCTTTTAAGTCATAAAAGGTGAGGCTACAAAAAAAAAGAAAGTTTTTAGTGTCTTTCATCCGTTACCATATCGGGAATATTTCCTTTTTTAAACTGTGTATTTTTAATTCTCAGATACCAAACCTTTAAATCCTATACCGGTATACCGTGTTGTGTGGCTGCCTTAGCCATGCTGCATAGGTACAGAGCAAGGGCTTGGAACGAAGATACCATAGACGAGACTCTAGATATTGGATATAATCTATACAGGGTAAGTATGTTGCATATTTCATTTACTATAGTTTAGCAATACAACAACAATCAAATGCACACATTTCATATTGATGAGGATACCGATCTACCGTACCAGCGTTTGTGCGATGCAGAAAATTGTTGTTTTGGGTGTAATTTGTATCCGTTAATTGTATGTCTATAAAGTCCCGCATTATATAAGGACTATTTTCTTAGTCTATTAAAAATAATTTGTTGCTTCCCCAAAATATTATACTACATGAGAATCGAACCCACTAGAATTATCACGGTAGGTCGGTATCTTAACCATAACGGCATCTATGCGCTCTTATAGTAACTAATTATTTAAAATAAAACTAGTTTTACGGATTAATGTACTGGCAATGAATTTTGTATTAAAAATGTGCGTCAAAATTTTATAACTTATACTTTAGTGGGTAGATATAAATTTCTGTAATAACGATGACTTATTACACGTGAGATACCTTAAGTCCTCCCGTGATTGTATAGAATTCGTAAAAGTAGTTTTATTTCAAATGTGTAACACTCGTGTAAGCATTAGAAATCAATATGTAACTAATTATTATATTTGCCAGGAATCTTTGTTGGAACGCGGTGGTCCTATACGTCGTCTTGTTTTAGGAGAATTGAAAGACACCTTCAGAATAAGAGATCGGGAGTACACGCACAAGGTGAGCTGTTTTATTATTAATATATCTAGTAAGAGTACAATTCACCCTCTCATTTAAATTTCAAAGAATATTGTTATTGTCGGTTAGTTTTGAAGTATTCTCTGACTCTGGCTACAGTATAACAAGCAAGTAGATTCATAATATGAAACTTGTACTATTATTTGTGTTTAGGAAGGTTAGTCATATTGAGTGTGTTTAATTATTAATCTTGGCTTGGGCTCAAAATCAACGGCCGGGGTGTACCTGCATTTCTGTCCACGTTGAGCCCAATACCATTTTGTTTTCACTTTTATTACCTATTTGATATTTTTTTAATTTTTCTAATGTAATTTTTGTTTTCCTTTATAAAAACAAATAAAGATCTTTTCTTTCTTTCATTTGCTCGTGGATGTCGTAGGACTAAGCCATATCATGTGAAGATAACATAAATGTAAGAGAAGGAAAACTCAAAATGAAACCCTATATCAACACCTCTGACCAACGAAGGATAGTCCCTCCTATAGTAAGTAGGATAAGGCCCGAGTCCAATATTAGGACATTTGTGGGCTGAAGTGATGATATGATATAAAAGTAATAAGTTTTGTGATATTATAAACATCACTCCCACGGTCAATCAATATTCCATACACCTCAAGAAAGGCATGCGGGATAAGATTAAGATGGAAAAAGATATAAGGACTTTTTTACTCCAATGTGATGAGCAACCCCCCCGTTTTTTTTCTTGCGGTGGACTATGGAGGTGTTCGCGTCCCGCCAAAATGGTCCGGGGTGACGGAAGTGGCGGTGCGCAACCCCATAGACCCACCCTGCAAGAACACCTCCCTTCGCCGTGCGAGCGGGCCACCGGTGCCCGATCTTTGTCTTCGGTGGCCGTGTTGAGCAACCCCTAGAACTTTATTTTGCAAGTTTTTAATGTGGAAAAAGTGGCGGGCCTCTCGTCATTCTTCCATTTTTTAAATAATAATAGATTGTCATCATGTATCACTTGATTTAATCAATTAGTTTATAATAAAGTAAATGCTGTGTGTCAGCGGCTACGAATACCATCAATTCTTACTTTGCCCGTGGATGTCGTAAAAGACGACTAAGATCTTATATATCGACCTGGGACAACTCCACCTGATGCCATCTGGTTATAAATTATATTCCCAAGGAGAGTTGACGTCAGGCACACGGCCGCTCATAAAACTATTGTCAATAACTTTTGCAATATGTACGATGAAAGAGAAGTACATATTGCGTAGATCACAAGTAATTGTGAGGAGTGCAAGAAAAAGGAATGAAATAAATGCAAATTTTGTACACCAGTTAATGTTACAACAAGTACAGTGCCTAAATTATAGGAACTAAAGAAGATCTTGTCTAAACGTATTCCAACAAATAAATATTTATTAGTTTATTCATAAAGTAATTGATGTTACCAGGAGCGTGGTATTGCAGTCTGGGGCAAGTTGATATCCACAGATCCTAAAGTATACGACTTGTGTAGAGGCATCGCAACTTTCTTCAAAGAATCTGATTCCGGATTATTGCAGGTTTTATTTAATTTCGTTTTACTTCATTTAGTTTCATTTTTTTTTGTTTCGTTTTGTTTTCGTTTTTTTCCGTTTAGTTTCGTTTCATTCACAAGTTAGATAAGTATATTCATTATGATACCATGAAAATTGAAGTTGGTTTTGTATATTAACGGAGTAAAAATAAAATTCCCCACCTCATATCTAATTCGTGGGTATCTTAAAAGATGATTAATGGATATAATATTCACATAAAATGTATGCAAAAAAAGGAAAACTTGAAATAAAACTCCATACCAACCCGTATGACCCGCGCAGTATAATTGTTGAATTTCTCTCCTGTTATGCAGGAGGCTCGAACCCAGTAGCGGGACACATATATATATATATATATATATATATATATATATATATATATATATATATATATATATATATATATACCGAGATGAAGATTTTTTTTAAGATTCAAATATATAAATTTTGCTTTAAATAATTATGTAGCAATAGATTTATCCTATAATATCACCCTAGGAAGAAAGCAAAAAAAAATCCTGTTTGGTGGCGGTTACGAATACTGCCAACCCTCATATTGTTTGTATATTTTGTAAAAGACAACTAACAGCTTTGCATTAAACAAGACCAGTTCCATCTAATTCCACCATTAGTTAACAATTACATTCCCAAGGAGTGTTGACGTTTGGCAGGCTGTCGGTCACAGAACTATTGTCAAAACTTAGCAATATGTACGATGGGAGAAGAGTTGCGTTGATTCCAAGTAATTAGTAGAATAATGATGAGTAGCCTTGCTGAATAATCTAATATATCATAAACATGCGAATCATTTTCCACGCAGTCTTAAAATTAATTGATGGCAATGATTACATTTTTAACAGATTCCTGGTGAATACGAAGTGGCAATATGGTATGAAGGTGAAAGGTACTACATTTATCATCCCTGGCCAGCTGATAAATATGGTCATAGAGTAAGTAAATAGAAAATATTCCGTAGCTATTATTTGTAAGATACATTGTACTGTATCCGTGTGGTGATGGTGTAAGAATACAATTCCCTACCCCCTATCATACCCGTGGGTGATTGTAAGTGACGACTAAGGGATACAAAAGGAATATAACATCTATGCAAGAGAAGGAAAACTCGAAACAAAACCCTATACCAACAAACATCTGACCAGCGTAGTAATTTCTCTCCCATTACGGAGAAGGCTTCAGCCTAGCAGTGGGACATAGTATGAGATAAAATGATGATATTGTACTACGTCTAAGTAAGGATACGATTCGTCACACCCTATCTTGTCAATATGTGTCGTAAATGATAATTGAGGGATTTATATCCATCCTATATGCACATAATAGCTATAAAGGAGAAGCAAATAAGACTGTACCAACCCATCTTACCAGGGGGTATAGTAGGTTATTTTCCCTTCCGTTGTGGTAGAGACTCGAGATCAGCAGTGGAATGTATATGAGCTGAGATGGGGATGAGATGTTACATCTACACTTGTCACGCTAAAATACTATGATTTTGAAATGCTAGGCTAAATAAAAATTGTTTGTAAATGAAAAATGATTACCATTTAGTTTATTAGTTCGTGTCGTCGCTTGATACGATTTTGATTGAAATGTTAGAGAATGAAATCGGTATAACAATAAAGAATAGAAGGGATTGGCAGCACTAAGCCCTCACTATTGACAGTTTTCTATCAACAGTCGCGGGCCGGAGTGCTGTACTACCTTGGACGGCAAGGTAGTATAGCACTCTTGCAGAAAATTGAAATTTAATGGGTTTCGGTTAGGTAGCGGCCTAGCTATATTCTGGTATTGGAAAGATCCATGAGCCGCAGTTACATTAACCATCAAATGCTTGCTCGTTTGGGACCATAAGCAATAAAAAAAAATATGCGTGCGTACAAAGTACACATAACAGAAGTGAAACTTTGGCAAACTCTCTCTCTCTCGCTCCTCTCTCTCTCTCTATCTCTCTAGTGGTGGGGGTCAGATAGTGGGGATGCTACGAAGAGTCGCACAAAGAGGAGACCGAGAACGTCTAATGTGTTCTATCTCATTCTCTCGCCAGCTGAATTCTATACATTTATGTGTTTGTGTCTCTATGAACTTATTTTTTCGTTTCATCGAGTTTGAAATCACAACGATTCTAAAGAAGTTTCAGTTCAAAAGTGAAATTGACCTACTATACCCTGCTTGGATAGATTGCTGGGTCGGTATAGGATTTTATATCGAACTTTCCATCACCTGGATAGATCTTACCTTCCTATTGTATTTCTTAGTCATCTTTCACGACACATACGAATAAGATTGGGAGCGGTGACTTTTATCTTCTGTGATGAAAATAAAAAAAAAAATTAAAACCAAAGTGTTCACTGATTTTTAAGTGTTGGTGTAGATAATTGTCAAGAGTTTCAGATATGTCTGATGAAAAGATTATTCTTTCTCCTTAGGTGGGTCTTCAGGATGGTGGTAAGGCATGTGTGATGTACTTCACCCGTGTGTCCCGTCTCTGCGAGCACTTCATGGAGAGTGTAGCAGATATGAAGAGGAAACCCTTTAGCATCTCTGATATCCAAGTATCTGAGAGAAAAGTGGAGATGCCTGAACCTGTCAACAAGATGAAACGTATGTGTCGTTACAGGTTAAAAAGATTGATCTTGAATATACTAAGGTTTGATTTTTTTAGGGATCTGTACCCAAAGGTTAAAAACGGGACCCTATTACTGAGATTTTGCTGTCCGTCCGTCTGTCACTCGGCCGTATCTCAAGAACGGTGATAGCTAGACAGTTGAAATTTTCACAGATGATGTATTTCTATTGCCGCTATAACAACAAATACTAAAAATAAACTAAAATAAATACTTAAGGAGGCTCCCATACAACAAACTTGACTTTTTTACCGTTTCTTGTTCAATACTAATAAGATTAGGTTACAGAAAATGGTACAGAACCCTTTGTGCGCGAGTCCCACTCGCACTTGTTTATACTAAGCAACCCTTTAGAGGTACCCTTTTGCCAAATAGGCAAGACGTAGTTATGCTGAACCCTCTGAAAGTTTGTATACGTTCTTAAACCTTGCGGTTTTCTTACGTCTACCTTTTGAAAGCTATACTCATTGCATTCACGTCTCTACAAGTTGACTACAATCTTGGCAGTCTCATTTAGTTTAGAGAACCTTGTCCACCCTTGAAGGCGTGAACGGAAGACACCATCCTGAGCCGGGCGTGCACAGAGGACACCAGCAGAAGCTAGGGTAACAGTCTACCATAGGACCATTTATCAGGTTATATTGCTCATAGGATCTGGAGATCTTTTAGCGTCCTTTGCCTGCTGACACATCGTCTACAGTTCGAGACTACGGTGGTTTTCTCTCGTTAAAACTACGCTTTTGGGAAGGTCTATGTGCAATTATAGCAAGCTGCTGTAAGCTGATGTATTGATGGAATGACACTTTCATGTTCTACAGCTGTAGCTCCTGGACGTTGGGTGGTTCGTGGCAGCTTCCACGAAGAAGACGCGCGTTTTCCAGAACAACACCGTGGCCAACAGGCTACTCCAACTTCAATCATGGCCCTGGCTATGTCTCATCTTGTGGACCCTGCTGAATGGACGACAGAAGATATCGATGAGGTATAACAGTGATTTTCTTTTGTTTTATGATAAGCTTTGGTCTAATTAATTTTGTTTGGGAGTCTCAAAACAATAAAAAGCATTTCACGGGGCTGCTTGAGGGTAACATTTTTGTCCTCATATAGATAATAGTGGATTCGGTTTTACAGTAGTTATAGTGATGGTATTGTTGTATGTGTATTATACAATTGGGACTAATACCATAGTCCCAATTAATATACTTTGGAGTTTCGGAACTTAATGCTGGTGATCCAGGCAAGGGTAATAGAATATAACTATTTATTAAATTATTGGATCGTTTGTAGACAAATGTGCAAAGTTTCATTTCAATTAGATGATTTGAAGCAGGTCAGAATCACGTTCCAAGGGTTTGTTACAGAGACACATAGAGGTGAAGTTAATGTATCAGGTTGAGAGACCTCGGCTTTCACCCAACAGTCCGGCTAAAATTGACATAGCCATCTACAACTAACAATTAAGTCACACACAAAAGAACTAATAAAAAGCGTGTAAAACTGCGTACATTATTTCATTGAGATTTTTCTGTGATATTGAAAATTAAATTTCAGACGCTAGTCCGGGGTGATGTTCTTTACCAGAACACAATGGAACATCTAGAGAAGATGGGAATCAGTCTCGATTCTCCGATAAAATCTGACGAAGAAGGTGTTAGCGAGGAGAATGAAGAAGACACTACTTCAGGAGGCCTTGCCGCTGCTGATGTATTGAATAGATTCAATGCTTCAGAATATGATTGCATCGAAACTGATGTCATGGATAGCACTTATAACGGTGAGTAGAGTTTAATGACATCATGTGATGCTAGAATTGAAGACTTACCGCATAAGCAATGAATTTCAGATTAAATTGTCAAGCTAGACATTAAATCTGCTGATTAAAGTTATGGATACATATTTAAATAAATACGAATCCAATAAAATCTGTAATAATGTATAATATTAAAATTTTGTAATTATTTCTGTAATAATGTATAATATTAAAAAAAATATTAAGTTATAGGAATTCTTCAATGAGCCCAAACTTGATGGACTTTCCTATAGGTAATTCAGAATTTCTTACCATGTTTTTGACCTCCATTCATTAGATTAGTTTAGTAGTATACATGTATATTTGAAAGTAAATACCCCTTTTGCGTTTTTACACTATGGATGTAAAAAATGATTTATTACTTCTCATTTTCTTTAGTTCTTGCTTGTTTCCCTAGGCCATCTGAATCCAGGACCTGGAAGCGATGTACCGAAATTGAAGGATGTTCTAAAGAGCTTTTTCAAGGAGTACTCTCATGGGGTGTTCACAGCCCGGGGAACCTCGACTGCGATATGGAAAAAAGATGGCTATTTCTATTTTTTTGATCCTCATGGCTGTGATGAAAATGGTGAGTTTGAAATTATTATTACTCATGATAATAGAGAATAATATTGGAGAGTGTTGGTTTTAATTTGCATGCAAAAAATACTTTGAGTAATATCTACAATTGTTAATTACATGTTGGTTAAGAGCACTGCGACAGAAGGATTTATTCGTTAGCGGTAAAGTGTTCTTTTACAAGAAAGCGTATAGGTTATAAAACGCAGCAGTAGCTATGATGTGAACAAAATATAGTAACGTAGGCCATCAAGCATTTTGCGCAATCGTTGTAATCACATTAGCTGCTAAGATAACAAATATTGATGTAATACTCTGAATATGTCAACTCACTGATGTAATAATATGATTTGATTCATAATATCCATAAAGCACCAGTTTTAGTAGTGGAAGGGACACTGTTGACAGTTTTATGTCTACAGCCGCGGGTTAGTCTGTCGAGAGTAATACCCCACTTTGCGAAAAATCGACGTCTGGACAGTGGCAATGTGGTGAGCGAGAGAGCTGAAAGCCCAAAATTCTAGATGTGTTTTGATTGATCGGCAGCGGTATAGCTCTACCTCTGATATTGCAAGGGTATGGGCAGCATCAGAAAAGCTGATTGCTCGTTTGACATAAACAATAAAAAATAATAAAAAATGCCACAATTTATGTTATCTTAGCAGTTACCATGATAATGGTGGTTGTGTTCTTCATGGTCATAATTACTAAACTGTCGGGTCTTTGCTAGCATTTATAAGCATTTCTACGTTTCTATTTGTTTCAATGTTTTACCCATTAGCCTAAATTTTTATTGATAATCAGTGTCTGAACATTCAAACATACTTACAAAATCTTTAGCTCTATAAAAGTAATAATATAAATTACTAAAAGCTTTTTATTCAACATGAAAATTATTATTTAATGTTTTAGGGTTACCTTCGGATGAACCTCTCTCATCCGCCTGTCTTATCCGCATTAAGGGTAAAGTTGATGAGCTGGCCAACATTCTACTGAGCAATATACCACCTGGTACTGATGATAGCTTCAACATATCACCTGTCTCCATCACAGCTACGAAGCTGAATGTTCAAATTGGTGCTCCGGAAACTAAGTTAGAGGTACATCATAATCCTATCAATCATTAAATTCTAATTCATTCATCTTTATATATAGGTAAACCCCGCGGGGTCACTTTCATATTGTTAATTTTAACGTTTTAATTTAATTTATTCCTAGAAACTAACATCGGATGAGAACGCGAGTGCCACTGAGAAGATCCGGCAAGAAACTCAGTATTTGTTTCTTTTTAAATTTTGTTTAATGACTTCTGTTTGTATAAGTCTGTGTACAATAAGTTAAATGTTAGTTCGTGTCAGTGTGATGTACTACAAACTCCTATATAGTACACTCATTTGCAAAAAAAACGGGCACCTAAGCAATGAACCATTTCAAATGTTAATATTTCTTTGTTTGATAATTATAGGTAGTTTTATCCACACAATTTGGTAAATTAATAAGAAAATAATCGTTTTCATCAGTATTTCATAAAATTTAGATACAATTTATGGGAAATAATGCTAAACCTCGCTAGTAGTGTATATTCGCTAGTAGTGCATATGCTCATGAAGTAAAAATAAAAAAGTTTTTTTGTTTGTTTTTCTTTAATAAAGTAAAAGCAGATAAATGTTTAGTATCGAGTGTGACCCCCTCTAGCTAAAATCACAGCTTGAATTCGTCTGGGCATGCTAGCGAGTATATCCCGGATACTTGCTTGCGGAATACGTTCCCACTCCGCAGTAATCACATTCTTCAGCTCTCTGATGGTCTGCGGAGCCGGGTGTACTGATCTCACACGCCGTTTCAGAACGTCCCAGACATGCTCTATGGGATTGAGGTCGAGACTTCGAGCTGGCCAATCCAAACGACGAATGCCGACCTCTTGCACATACGCATTAACATCGCGGGATCGGTGGGCGCGAGCATTGTCGTCCATAAAAATCGAGTCTTCACCTAGAGCGGCCAATGCGGGTTGTGCATGAGAAATTAGAACTTCCGTTATGTATCGATGCCCAGTCAGTGAGCCGTTTTCAATGAAGACTAACTCTGTACGATCCATTGAATTTATTCCTGCCCAAAACATAACAGAGCCCCCACCATAAGGTGTGATTTCTTCGAAACATGCCTCTGCAAAGCGTTCTCCTTGTCTTCTTAGCACTCGCCGACGTCGATCTTCACCGAACAGAGATATCCTGGCTTCATCAGAGAACAAAACCCTATTCCAATCGTCTTGAGTCCATGATTCACAATTTCTAGCGAACCTAAGCCTGTGAACTCTGTGCTCACGGAGTAATTTGGGGCCGCGGGCCGGGCGGTGACTGCGTATATTGGCAGCGAGAAGCCTCCTCCTGACCGTCCATAGACTAATATGCACATTTCTTACTTCTTGGAGGTTGTTCTTAAGATCCACATACGAAGATTTGCGATTTCTCAATGCGCGACTCACAAGAAAACGATCATCCCGTGGTTGGGTACATGGTTTTCTTCCAGAACCAGGCCTTCTCTCGACGGAACCAGTCTCCTGATATCGCTGCCAGGTCCTTTGGACTGTCGAGCGACTAACATTTAGCCTCCTAGCCACGAAACATTGGCTGCAACCCTCTTCAAGCAGCGCGATAATTTTGGTAGCTTTTACCACTTTATCTACCATTTTTGATATAGCCAAACAGCATTAAATAAAGCTTTGACAGTCAAGGATATGAAATTAATCGATAAAAATTGAATAAAAGTTATGAAAGTCGATGTTAACTTAATAAATGTAGGATAAAAAGGGGTTTTCTGTAAAAATGAACATCAAATGAAAAATTGAATTTAGAACGTACTTTTTTAAATACCACAGCATTTTTAAAACCGGCCAGTAACGTGTACAAACGATTGAAACCTTTTTGGTATTGTATCTTTTTAAATATGAATGAAAATCAAAACCGCCCGTTTTTTTTGCAAATGAGTTTATAATTCCCAAAAGCAAAAGTTGATGGCTAAACTAGACCTTACAAATGGCACTCGATCACGAGTTAACCACTAGAGCAGCGGTCACTCACCATTTTGGAAGGGACGGAACTGATTGTGGTTGGGGTTAAATTAATGAATGTTCTCAGCATCGTTAACCACTATCGTGGTACTCCGTAAGTCGGCTTTGATAAGTTATTTGATCACCACCATATACATATGTAGGTTCAAATACGAATTCTTTTCTTAAATAAAAATTGACAAATATTATTTTGATAACAGAGTAAAGCTTTTGAGTGGATAAGCAAAGGAACTGCAGCTATTATGATGGGTCCTCGTGGTGAGAACTCCGCCATTGGGAAAGCTGCGGAGAAGGCTGGCATTAATAAGGTATCTATTGTCTATTTTTGTGAGAATCTTTTTAGCTGTTACGAGTATGTAAGTTCCACTATTGGACGCGCTAATTTCTTTCACAACGGGAGGGCAATTCATCTTCTATAACATTCTGATCTCGGCTTTGAATAGTGATACATTTAGTCTTTTCCTTCTCTTGCAATGACAATTGGCTAACCTCCTCATTATCGGGTCGACCCAATATGTCCTCTACTTTCATATAATCTTATCAGACGTCATCTCTGTCAACTCTTATGTTTGACGCACTCCATCCATCTTTTCTTTATCATATATCATAATCATCATTATCATCATATATCATCATTACAATGGTTCCGTCTCATCATATGTCCATACGGCGTCATCTGCTAACATTTCTTTATAGTCGTTTATGGTGTCCCTAGTAAGAGAAGGTTTAGTGATTTCTACCTCATGGAAAAGGATAAACTCTTTAAATTTTTATTCCTTCTTATGTCAAATGAGTAAACAGCACAATTAAGGTGAGTTCCTACCAATCAGGGATTTTAGCAATATCACGGGCTCTGCTAGGTTAAAAATCTCGTTTAAAGGAAAACATGTCATCGTGCTCGAGAAACACCACAACAGGTAATTTAATCCAAATCCTGCACGTACATGCGAGAAGTGATGGCTGAAAATGTAGTTACAGTTGAAGATGATAACGTTTACATGTGAAATGCAAGGAGATTTGATGTTTTCTACAGGATGACATGGCTGGTCGGACGGTAGCGCTACCAGCTGCAGCAGCATTCGTTGCTGCAACATCCTCAGTGCCACCTCCACATATGCATCAGGATCATATGTACAATTTCATGGGTAATTCTAAATAATTCTTATTGTACGTGACTTTTTCTCAACCTTTCATACTAAAAACTAACGACAAACAACCAACATATCCTCGTTTGTGTTATATAATTTAAAAATACACAATTCTTCATACATCTATCAATATATTAATATCTACTGTGGAAGATAGGGCTTCCCAAGAAGTGATGATAACAATATCATCACTATATTTTGACCGGAGCGTCACCCTCGCACAAGCGAGGGTGACGCTCCGGTCAAAATATAGTGTATTGCGTGGCGTTTAAAAGGTAATCCATCTAGTGATTTACGTCAACGTATCTTTAGCGGTGACCAGCCCAATGTTGATGGGAGGTGATACGGTAGGTTATTGGACAGCACAATGCCTTTCTTTTGCCTCGGACGGGTTGAGCGGGTTGTATTCAGACCATGGTCTCGTAATAAAGTCATAATCATCACGCTTCGTAAATTTAAATTTGAATTTCCCAATACAGTACTGCTGGCCATTTTCCTGGGGTTCACTTAGCCGATTTTTACAGCTTCTACGAGTAATGAAGCTGTGATAAAACTTTGTATTTTTAACTCGTCAACACATGAGATCCTTTCAATTGCTTAACTTTCTAATAATATTGGCAGCATTTTTAGGTAACTTTCTAATTCAGGAGGGTTCTTCTTTTTGCCTATCTTTAGATTCAGTTTCTAGTTTGTTCAAATTATATTGGTGATCCTTCAACATGTTTTGTATAAAACATACAATTAATGGATACAAATAACATACACAGTCCTTTGTATATTGTACAAAGAACCTTTGTCCTCCGTGTGAATAGAATTCACGATACTCAGTGTGCATCCTAAACCATTACGTCATCTGTATAGTCAATTCTAGTTTTATTGAAATGTAAAAGAGACTTGTAAATTTCGGCTTGGAATATTTGTACGTGATAAAAGATTTATTTATTACTCTTGCAAAAGAAGTTTTTGCAAACGAGCAAATAGGACACCTGATGGTAAGTAATACTGTCACCCTTGGACATTTGCAATACCTGGGGTACAGCAGGCCGCAGTCTATCAATGAAAATTCCGAATTGACCCAGAAAGTTTGGCTTCCGGCTCTTTTGCTCACTGAGCGAAGCACAGCAGGACATTGCCATTGCTGCCAGGCGTCGATTTTCTGGGAGAGTGTGGTGCTATACCGGATAGACCGAGCCGCGACTATAGACAGAAAACCGTCAACTGTGTGGTCCCTACCCCTATTAAAGAAGTAAAGGAAAGGTATAAATAAAAAAAAAATAATAAAATCAAGAAACCCGACTGCGTAAAAAGTAACCACAACTACGTACATAATAAAAAACTAAAAAGAAAAAAACAAGCACTTAGCTGTCCGGTGGTCTAGAATTCCATAATATATTATTGAATAAATACTGTTGCAGAAAATAAAATATATTTTAATAATAGAACATGACAACTGAACAGTCGGGATCCACTGAAAAATTAGATTTGCCGACGAATAATGGATCCTGACTGCTCAGTTGTCATGTTCTATTATTAAAATATATTTTATTTTCTGCAACAGTATTTATTCAATAATATATTATGGAATTCTAGACCACCGGACATCTAAGTGCTTGTTTTTTTCTTTTTAGTTTTTTTATTATGTACGTAGTTTTGGTTACTTTTTACGCAGTCGGTTTTTTGATTTTTTTAATTATTTTTTTTTATTTTATACTTTTTAGTTATGAACCTAGGTAGCTATAGTTATCTTATTTATTAATAAGTAGATAAGTACCTAACTATATATAGTTTTTCGACTGAAGTTGAGTACTAAATCGTTAGAAATTGTAGATGGGCGACCGCGTAAGACATTAGATAGTTTAGGTAGGACTACCTATGGTATATTGGACAATATACCTACTAGATAGTTCAGTATATGTCCATCCACATCCAGTTATATGAATTTTTCGTCTTTTCATCGTAAATTTCTACTGTTTAAAAAATCTATATGTGAGAAAGGTTGTTACGAAACTTTAAATCGATATAGATCCTAAACAGCCCGTCAAATCTAAAAATGTTGATAGAAAACTAATAATGATTTTTAAATACCTATTCAACGATACTCCACTCGACATAGTTTGTTGACTTTATTTTTTTTAATTTTCACAATATGGCGTCCAGTAGTCGCCATATTGAATTTTCATTAATATCATATCTTTAGTGACACTCGCCGGATTAAAAGGAATCGATTGACGTGCGAATCATAAAAATTGGCCTAGGCGTTTGGTCTATATAGTACTTCAAAGGAACATACAAACATACATACATAGACTGTTAAATACAATACCACTCCTTTGTGTCGCGCAGTCGGGTAAAAAACAGATTTCATTGAGAATTTATAGTGCTAAAGTAGCAATAAGAATGCCATATCGTTTGATGGATCCATAACAATTAAAATAATATTTTTAAAGTAGCATGAGAGTGTGGGGTGATTCCTTACCAGTTGGACTGACGATATTTTCAGTCTCAGGGAATCATTGGATACATTGGGCACAGCATGATGGTATGTGGCATTTATGGGCAAGTTTATAGTAAGTCTTTCAGTGGCAATCGCTGTTAATGAATGTAAAGATTTTTCATTGCTTTGGGTGATAGACAAGAAAGCGCAGGGGTGAGTAACTTGACGGTAAGGGATCAATGCCGCTTATTAGTATCAGCAATATCAGCAGTACAAACAAGCCGTTGCTTTGTATAGGATCGGCTTTGGGTGGTCTGGAATAAGGACAAAAAGGGAGTGAGAGTGGATTAGGTAAAGCAAAAGACGCGAAGTGCAGCATTACAGTGCTATTACAGAGACGTCGTATTTCTGTAAAAGAATAATACTACCCGTACGAGCTCGCACATTTATGGCGGAGTCTGGTCCTGGCATTAAAATTATATAGATTATAAATATTAAATAAAACATCATTAGGATGTTTTTTTTTATAACACCTTTCCTTTGGTTAGATGCTGGAGCCGATTATTATCTGAATCACTTAAAGAAGACTGGCCGTAAGGATATCACTCCTGAAGATCTCACGGAGAAATTTGAGATGGGTGCCAACACTTTCAGCATTGAGTTGGAGGAACCAGTACGATTACCACTCAGGTTACCCGATGAACCAGCAGGGGTGAGAAAACTTTGAATTTAAAACATGTTGTCTTATACACATAGATTTGTAAAATTTCTTAGTTATTTTATTCGAATAATGTACCTAATTATATTTAACTATGTTGTGTAGGAAGGTGAAGAAGGTAGTGGTGATAAGGAAGATATCATGGAGGAAGAAGAAACAGAAGTTATGAAGCGTAAGTTATATCTTAAGCAAGATTTTAAAATTTTACCATACATATAATTGTAAGAGCATCGTTGGATCTCTTTAATTTGCTTTATTACAACTTTTCATTAATCAAGTCTATCGGTGGCACTGCGTCTTTAACTTTGGTGGTCCGCTCGATGAATTACGGACTACTAATCGTTGGCCGTCATGCTGTTGGTCTATTGGCACGTTAAAGACTAATTGCCCATTCGAGCTACTAAAATTTATGATTAATGTTTGCTTCATCATCTCAGCCCACATATGTTCTACTATTAGGCTCGAGCCTACCCCACAATGGGAGGAAAATTTACATACTATACCGCGCTGGTCAAATGCGTTGATATAGGGTTTTATTACGAGTTTTCCTTCTCTTGCATAGATGCCATATGCATATTGTATCCTTTAATCATCTTTTACTATACCCACGGGCAAGATGTGTAAAGTGCAAGACGTTTAGAGTGCAAGACGTGTGAAGTGTATTCTTACTCCGTCACCACACGGAAAATTATTTTTTTTTGCTTAATTTGTTACGATAATAATATTATAGGGTTTTCCGATGGTACTTTGCTGGCTTCCAATTTTGAATTAAGCACACAGTTTATTGATCGTCAGACAATTTAAGGATCGATTTTACCAATGCCCCTAAGTTTTAAATGATACCTATTGTCTTAACAATATAAATGGTACATTGATGTTGGTACATGAAATTTAAATTTATGTAAACACATGTGTTCACATGTGTTTACAAAAATTTAAATTTTAGGTAACATTAGTTGTTGTAAGATAATAAAGGACAAATGAAGGACTTAATGGTCAAATAATGATCTTGTATGGCATTTATATTGCTTAAGGTGTTACATAAAATTGTTGGCGAAAACAGCCATATGTCTCTTATAATATAGGTCAGAGGTCTGTCCCTCTAGCAAGTTACTAAAATATTATATTCTAATATTTACGCGAGTATTACACATTTGAAATAAAACTACTTTTACGTATTCTATCGCGTTTGTATTTGATTTATAATTTCCCGACGTTTCGAACACTTTACAGTGATCATGGTCACGGGAGGACTAAGGTGTCTTACGTCAAATACGTCATTGTTATTACAGAAATTTATATCTACCCTATAAGATATTAAATTTTGACCCACATTTATAATACAAATTAATAAAAATTCATTGCCAGTACCAAAAGAATATTACTTATATATAGAATAATTTTCATTTTCATTACAAAAAGAATATTATTTATATATAGAATATTTTTTTTGAATATATAGAATAAATAAAATAATAGCTAAATATAAATTAATCAATTTTAATAATATAAAGTAAAGGATTTATTTATTTATTTATATAAAGGAAGGTGGAGTGAAGAGTCTCCGAAACCGGCGAGCGTGTATGAAAAGAATTATGAATGTTGAGGAAGCGAGTGAAGTATGCAGAGATAGAGTTCTCTGGCACTCTGTTCTCTCTGCCTACCCTGCAAGGGATATGGCGTGGTGATATGTATGTGTGTAAAGTAAGCCGCCTCAAAAAAAATAAATAAATAAAATTAGTGTTATGCCTTCTGCATTTTCTTGCGGGATCTTTCTCAGAGTGGCCGCGTTCCGATCCGGTGGTTGTTTTATTACTACCGGATCGGAACGCGGCCAAAAACTATTGTTTTGGTTTGATTTTTTAAACTAGTGAATTGCCACAATATAATAAAGACGTGGTTATATTTTTTTTCAATCTTACAGAAATGAAGGACTTACTATCTAAGATGTGGTATGATCAAACGAAACCTACGTCTGTATCACTGTTGGTGGGTGATTACCACCAACTGGGTCTATGGATGCAGGCAGGTGGTAAAGTGGTCGCCTTTGATCCAGCTCCTACTCTGCAGAAAGGCATGCTTACAGCAAGTAGGATTAAGAAAGGTCAGTTATTTTTATCCATCTATCAGATTATGAAGGTACACTGTTGAGCTTGTGCCTCTCGCAAGTGTTCTCGAAAGTCCTTGGGTTGGCGGTCACAGTTTAATGCTGTGAGTTGCACGGTAAAGTAATGCTGCCCAAGAGTTAAGTTTTCTTGAAAACAAGCAAACGAGCATGTAATTGATTCGATTAAGTAATACGTGGCGGAAACCCATTATTATTTTAGAATAGAGGAAAGAAAGACGAGGTCCAGACCTAGCGGCAGGCTGCTCATCATATTGGAATAAAAAACTTCCTTTATTTTCCATTCCACCTTGATCTTATCTCGTATATATTTCTTTCTTGAGGCGTGAATAGGTAGTTCTTGAGGTAAGTATATTAACTGTGGGATAATGGTAGTCTTAGTTTCCTCTTGCCTCTGTTTTTAAAATAATTGCATGTATGCTAATCAAATGCTTCAATACAGGTGATGAGCTTCGACTCCAGCGCATTAAAGATGAAACAGCTACAGAAGATAGCGGAGAAGCCGAAGAAGAAGAAGACGAGGCTGGAGGAGGTAAAATAAATTTATAGTAATCTTGTAGTTTATGAAGAATCCGTGAAAAATTATAATTCATCCATCCACGTATCCAACATCACCTCAGCTCATATATGTCCACTGTTAGGCTCGAGCCTCTTCCATAATAGGGGGAAATTGACCTACTATACCACACTGTTCAGACGTGTTGATATAGGATTTTGTTTCGAGTTTTCCTTCTCTTGCATAGATGTTAGATGCGTTTTATGGCCCTTAGTCATCTCTTGCAATCACCCACGGGTAAGATAGGGTGTGGTGATTTGTATTCTTACTCCGTCGCCACACAGATAATGTGTCCATCAGCCTATCGATATCTACAATTACGAGTAGACATACCTATGTCTATGGATTACCAACTAAAAGAGGTCTATATACCTATATAGACCTCTTTTAGTTGGTAATCCATTTGATGTTATAAATTTCTCATTAGAATAAGGCAACTTATTATCTTAGTGCCACCATTTCCTTTCTTATCCGATTGTAATAGATGTATAAGATATGCAAGCACATAATGTTTCACCTGTGTGGTATTGTAGGTCAATTTTATCTCTTATTTAGAAAGAGGCTTAGAGCCTGTGGGACATATATGAGCTGTAGATATGTAAGTGTTATATCAAAATAACGTTTAATCAAAATTTGTATTAATTTTGATATTTATAATTCAGAAGGTGAAGAGAAACCAGAACCGGAACCAGAGTTCGTGCCTCCAGAATCGTGTCCTGTTTTAATAGTAGCTGCAAGTCCTGGGGAGTTTATAGATAAGCTCAGTATGTGACAGTTTTTACATTCAAGCATTCTTGTTAACGACGATACAGCTTTACCAAAGATTTGACTTAATATCATTGACAAAGTAAATAGTATAATGGCGTACACAAACATATTTCCAGCACAACTTGGCCTGTTTGTGTATTTTATTATACACTAGCTTCTGCCCACGGCTTCGCCCGCGTAAAAGGTTACTTTTCTAAAGGTTTTCATCCCCTATTTTTATTTTACCCCTTAAGGGTAAATTTTTACAACATATTAATGTCATATTTATTTATATCTAATCAATAACCTAAAAATAAGTTTCAAGCTTCTGGCTTTAAAAACGACGATACTTCTTACAACTTTTCATCCCCCTTCACAACTCTTTTTTGCATTAAAAAGTAGCCTATGTCCTTTACCAGACTCTAGACTATCTGTGTACCAAATTTCATTTAGATCGGTTCAATAGCTTTGGCGTGAAAGAGCGACAGACAGACAGAGTTACTTACGCATTTATAATATTAGTAAGGATTGAGAGTGAAAAATATTAATGAATGTGTAAATATTTGCCAATGGATGGCAAACGTATTCCATAAAGACGATAATACAAGGGACAATGTAATTATCATCTGTCCACATTCTTCTATTTGCTAGAACGATTAGAACGGATTTGCAATAGGTATGGGTTCAAGTTCTACGTGTTATAATAATTTTTCGTATGTAAACATTTTTTTTAAAAGATAGTCCAGTACGTTAAATGCTCAATCTGAGTAATTTAGACAAGGTATTATTGTTTAAAAAAACATAGACTGCTTTAGAATTTGTAATTGATTCTCTATCTCCACAGCTATCCAGGGACGTTTGGATAGAAAGCAATGCTTGGCTCCTTACTGGTTATATCCTGTTAAAGTCACGAATGAATTGACTTATTTGCTCAAGGAGAAAAAAGCAGGCGGGTCTGTAAAGAAGGAAGGAGAGGAAGGCGACGAAGGTAAAGAAATATATTCTATGTTCAATTAAATTTACTGATAGTTAGCTTGGTGTCATTCTTATTATGATTATAAAGAATTGAATGCATTAATTATAATGTGCATTGAATGCAGGCGCATTTAATTAGCAAATTGAATCAATTATTTATTAGTTTGTTTTAAATAATAGAAAAACAGAACACCTCTTATAAAGTTTAAACATAGATGGATTCAAGATAGATCATTTGTTTCCCTAAAATCAAAATCTTTCGGCATCTATGATCAATCTGACGTTTTGACACCTACTACTTATGGCGTCCATTTAATAAGTTAAACCATGCTTCCGAAACGACAAACGTATCCGAAACGTTTTGTGATTTCTGAATGATGACTGTCGATTGTTTGTTTCGATTTTAAATGTTTACTTTTGAATTTCATAGTAGTAGTATTCTATCGCTCCATACTTAATAAATAAATGACGAGCACAAACTACACCAAGACTCACAATATTTCATTATGGTCTCTGATGCTTACACGAATATAAAAAAATTGAAATAAAACTAGTTTTACCGATGAGAGGACTGTTCCACCTCCGCCCGTCCATCTTCTTGTGACCATGACCGCTGTAAAGCGTTCGAAAAATCGGGCAATTAAAATCAAATACAAATGCAATAGAATTAATTAAAATAGTTTTATTTCAAATCAGAATAATCATTTGGGGATTATAAAAATAATTGTCCTGCGTGGGGATTATACAACATTATCATCATTATCATCATATCATCATTATCATCAATATCCTCATTATCATCACTATCATTACTATCATCACTATCATCATTATCATCACATCATCATTATCATCATTATCGTTATCATCATCATCATCATTATCTTGCTCTTATTCAAATTACTTGGGCTACCTGCCTAATGGCAACCCTCCTTGGCAATGTGAATGTTGAACAGAAACCTTCAAATGGTATTAGCCCAGGTCCATGTAAAACTGTTAGTCGTGTTTTATAACACCCATAAGCAATGTTAGGGCTGGTAAAATTCGTAGCAGTCACCACACAGTAATTTCACAGAGATCAGTTGAATAAAATGTATATATTTCCTAGGCGGAACCGGTGATAACCTAATACCCGAGTTAGAGGACAGTGCAATTGGAAACTATTTCAATAGATTAAGTCGATCCACGGCCTCAGTCAGAGGGAGAGTCGCACAAGGGGAAGGTTACTTCTTGGACAAACCGAATAGAAATAACCAGGTTAGTTTTTTTTTTCATGGACTTTATATAGGTATTATAATTTATATAGGTACCGGTGGAGACCGAGACTAACCTACCTAGACCAGATTGGTCACGTACTGAAGGAAGGTGGATTCAAGAGTCTCCGAAACCAGCGAGCGTGCATGAAGAGAATTATGAATGTTGAGGAAGCGAGTGAAGTATGCAAGGATAGAGTTCTCTGGCACTCTGTTCTCTCTGCCTACCCTGCAAAGGATATGGCGTGATGATATGTATGTATGTATGAATTTATAGAATTTGCGAGATTAATAATATTAGGAAGAGTGGCAGTGGTGTGAGTGCAAATCATGACTAATGATAGCTCGCAACAGTTTTGAGTACGCTCTTAACTTTGTTGTGGATAAATTATGAAATTCGACTATAACTGGTATATCTTGTATGGTTGTCACAAAAGTATTCTGTTGCCGTATTTAACTATAATCCTTTATTGTTCTGTAATCTTATTATATAATAGGGTTATGTTGAAAAATAATGGCGGATCTTTGTTTGGCAAACGCTGAACGACATACTTTTAGTACAGTTGGGAGGTAATCAAATTTTATATATTACTAGTTTCTCCCTTGTAGTTGCCGTTCCCGCGAGAATATAAGCATAAAACATACCATGTGCTACTCGCTGATAATGTAGCTTTCTATTGGTGAAAGAATATTTAAAATCAGATCAGTGATTTAGATGTGAAAGCGTAACAAAGAAACTTACATTCATATTTATAATATTAGTTAGGATGTAATTATTACCCATGTGATGATGAAGTAAGAATACAATTCCACCCACTATCTAACTCGTGGGTGATCGTAAGAGACGACTAAGGGATATAAAACGCATATAACATCTATGCAAGAGATGGAAAACTCAAAACAAAATCCTATACCAATACGTTTGATCAGCGTGGTCTAGGAGGGCAATTTCTCTTTCATTATGGAGGAAGTTTGAGCCCAACAGTGGGATATATATGAGCTGAGATTATAATTGGATTAAATTATTCACTTAAATACTTTCTTTCTTTTTACAGGATGCTGCGAATGCAATTATGGGTATTGTAGTGGAGAACATTGAGCCCTATATACATTGGAAACCGGACCTGATCGATGCCGTCCTCAAGTATGGTGACAGACTCTACACTATGTCGTTACCTAATGCAACGAGTCCACCGCTTTTGCATCCACAGGAAATGGTCCGAGAATTCCATGTCACCACTTTCAATGTAAGTCATATTAATGATTTCTGATGTTTACGCGACTGTTACACATTTGAAATAAAACTACTTTTACAGATTCTATCGCGTTTGTATTTGATTTTTAATTGCCCGACGTTTCGAACACTTTACGGTGATCATGGTCACGGGAGGACTAAGGTGTCTTACGTCCAATATGTCGTTGTTATTACAGAAATTTATATCTACACTATAAGATATAAAATTTTGACCCACATTTTTAATACAAATTTATACCAATTCATTGCCAGTACAAAAAGAATATATAATAGAATGCCATGACCATGATCACTGTAAAGTGTTCGAAACGTCGGGCAATTAAAAATCAAATGCAAACGCGATAGAATCCGTAAAAGTAGTTTTATTTCGAATAAGTCGTATTATTTTTATTTTAGTGGCCATCCATAATTTAATTGTAAATCAATACGGAAATATATTTTATTTGTGCTTTTTTTGTAGTGGTACTTATCAGCTATCAATACGAGTCTTTTGTTACCAGTGTCGAGTAGTAGTAGAGTAGTAGTATTTTAAAATTAGTCATTGACTGTCAGTAAGTCAAATCAATATCTTCAACAATGCTTTTATTTTTTTTATTTTTTACGGCGGGCTATGGTTTGGTCAGACTCCGCTAAATCCACTCGGGATAACAGATAAAGCAGTGCGTGACCCCATAGACCTGCTCCGCAATGTACCTCTCCACGTCGTGCGAATGGGCCACCGGAACCTGGTCTTTATCATCAGTGGCCGCCTTCAACAGTGCTAAGACTACATTGTTAATAATATCTTTTGGGAATTTTGGTGTAAAATAAAAACATTTGTGAAGAAATTTAATTCACTAACCCTAGCAGTTACTCTGCAGCACATTAAAAAAAATTACCATCAAATTCATTTAATATAATACATTAAAATACTAAGATATTTCACGTACCTGCTAAAAATTCTTATTTATACTTTGACTTGCAGGTGAAATTGGAGATAGAGCCAGATGTCGTACAAGGAGATATAAAAGCAGGAGAAACTGGAGGAGTCCTCAGTTTAACTAGAGCAATCAATAAATTCTTTACAGAGGTAATCATAATTATCATTATAAGCCTTTTCTGGTCCACTGTTGAACGTAGATCTTTTAAATCAAACAAATCACGGTCTTCCAACGGTTCATCGGTTCATAAAGGTTCATCCAACGACTATTAACGATTTGCAAGTCGTCGGTCCACTTGGTGGCGGACGTCCCACACGGCGTTCGCTGATTCGTGGCATCTTCTGGGAATTGCCACCACAGGAGAATCTTTCTCTCTATCTGTGGGGTAATGGGTTAGGTTATATAAATACACAGATCGCTATTGCAGTTACTTTCAAATGATAGTTGTGAAATGGGCTGTTGGGTTTCCAGAAGAGTCGTTAGCTGCAGTTTTAACACCAATTGCAATTCGCTAGCCAAGCGCGGGGATTATGGTGCTATTCTTGTTTAGAGAAAACTATGCTGAGAAAGTGGACGTTAAGGATTGATTGCTTATAGTAAAATATTGTCTTGCTTTCCAGCATACGCATGGTGTACTTTGCTGCAAAGGTTATTGTGTTGGAATTTGGACGGCTGGCTCCTATATGCTATGGGAACCTCACGCTGTAGGTCCAGCTGGCAGGAGTTCCCCAGCAGGTGCGGCTACAGCAGTAATATTCTCGACTGTCGAAGAACTTGCAGACACCTTTAAGGCCAACGTTGAGGATCTTGGAGTGGAAAGACCAGGGAATAACAAGTCAGTACTTATGTGATGATATATTAAACAATAAGTATTTTCCGTGTGGTGATAAGGTAATAATACAATTTATCACCCCTCTTTCTTGTCTGCGCAAAAGATGACTAAAGGATTATATTACGCAGATAGCATCGAATTAAGGCAAGGAAAACTTGACTTAAATTTTTGCAAACTCGTCTAACCAGCGTGGTATGGTTGGTCATTTTTTTCCTATTGTAAAGTAGTCCAAAACTCAGCAGTGGGACGTATATTATCTGATCGAATAATCTCACTTCTATGCCTCAGTTTCTGTTAACCTACTGCACGCAGATCATACGAGTTGGTATAGGCTTTTATTTCATGATATTCTTCTCTTGAAATGATGTTCTCTTTGGGTCCCTGGTTCGATTTCAACTTTTGACTTATTGAGGAAGAAGGAGTAGTCCCTTGATTTTTTTTTGAAAGACATCTCTGTACTAAGGGAAATAATCCTTATTATATTTCCGTATTATGGGGGAATTTAGAAATATCTAATTAAAGGGCACTAATTGTACCCGATTTGGAACAATAATTTGTTTGCATGGGAATCGAACCCGTGAAAATTAGCATGGCAGGTAGTTATCTTATCATTACGCCATCTATGCAGTCTGTAATTATAGTATTTCTCCGTAACTAAAGAGATGGAAAGTATTCTAATAAGTGTTTATTTGTAGATTCACAATATCAGCTGTGAAGGTTTTCTGGGAGTATGCTAAAAGGACTGACGCCGTATCGGCTCAGGGTTCAGTGCCTGATGAAGGTTACGAGTGGAAAGTGCTTACCGCTTACGTTGAGACAGCCAGGGGAAGAACAATACTTAGAGGAACCAGACCTCATGATATGTTCAAGTTAGTTATTTTTTGTGAATAAGAAGAGTAGGTAGTCTCTGAGAGGTCAAAAAAAATGAATGAAAGGAATTTCTTACATAATAAATCTATAAGTTTACCAAAAGTTCATTTACACTGTGGTGATGGCTATAAATAATATAGAATACCACCAACCTTCACATTGCTCGTAGGCATCGTAATAGACGACAAAGTATATAGACCTGAACCAATACCATCTGATGCCGTCCGTTCAACAATTACATTTCCAAGGTGAGCAGACGTCAGGTAGATGGTCGATCATAAAAATATTGTCAAAACTATAATATGTACGATATAAGAAGAGTATGTCGACTACGAGTAATTAGGATAAGAGGAAGATGATGATAAGATTAAAGAATTTGTTCAATATTTTACTATTTCTTAATTTAAATGAGGACTGCAAACAGAAGTGAAAACTTGAAACATATGAAAAAAAAAAAGAAAATAAAAGCAAATAAAAAAAGGGTGCCTCAGGGAGTATGTATGGGTGGGTGATCGGACCGGGGAATTGCTTCGCCGTCGGGGCATCGACGAGAGAAGAACCCGCAAGGGTAAACCGCCGGGCGGGCCACCGAAGACAAAGATCGGGTACCGGTGGCCCGCTCGCACGGCGAAAACAGGTGTTTGCAGGTTGGGAAAAGAGGTTTTTGCAGGCGGCGGGGTTGCGCGCCGCCTCTTTTGTTGCCCCGGATGGATATGTCGGGGCGCGACCACATCCATGGTCCACCCTTCGAAAAAAAAAAAAAAAGTGGAGTATGTATGGATGTAACCATACCATAGCCAGCCGTCAAAAAATACTACTACTAATAATATAAAAATAATACTATTAAAAATGATTGAATAATTGATAGTAATTAATAATAACAATAATTACATATAAGTAAAAATATAATAAACACAGCGACACAGCAGTGAAGAGCAGCTGACTGTATCTTTCTCGCTCGAATGCACTCGGCGGTCCCGAGTACACCTGATCGAGCCTTTCACATCAGCGGGTGACGGATCAGTCTCACTTACAGCCTACAAAAAAAATCTATGTGCGGTGCGCTAAAAGAAGTTTTCACTTCAAAAAGTATTTGAGACAAATACAATGTAATAGTATGCTTGAATGTGGTGTCGTAAAAACTACTTGAGAAATTAATAAGTGCTATTACAGCACTATACCCAAGCAAGCGTAAAAAAAAACAAATCCTCGGGTTCAAATATGTTCTAAAAATCCACTTAAAACGCGCAACATTGAACTATTAGTAATGATATCCCGTCGCCACGCAGGGGTAATGTTTCTATCCATCCATCTATCAGCCTATAGACATCCATTGTTGCACTTAGCTTCTTCACAACATTACCACTAAGAACGGCCCTATGTCACTTGCAACTTATGATGATGTACCTGCATCTTATAATGATGTCTTTTAAATCTACAGGTTTACAGGTGATGCGCTTCTGCAGTCCTCCTGCGGGGCTATCGTAGGTGTTGCTATGTCTCACATTCGTCGGCCTCAATTATGGACTAGGAGGACTGTGGACGAGATTATGGCAGCTGCTGGACAGTTGTTCTCTCTGTCGCTAGGAGCACTGGGCTATGAGTTCCGACCAGGCGAAGACGTTTTACTACCTCTACAGGTGTATAAATTCGTCTTAATATTATTTTTATAGCCTATTGTCTTATCGAGCTATGAGGTTTTTTTTATTCCTTTATCAACTTCCATGATTTATACTTAACTTTAAACCATATCGTATCGGTTAATTATAAAAAATATACCCACATACACAGTCTAATAATGTATCGCTTCTCTTAAATTTGAGATATAAAATCGCCTAAGAAGAGGTTTAAGGGATGATTTTCGATATCAAATCTTTCTATTCTCGTTCAAAAAAGTAATAACTCCAAAATGTTTAAAGGATGGAATGCCACAAAATATTTTTATACGCACCATAAAATTTCGAATGGTGTCGCCACTAGTTTTCCTTAATCGATTTTGGATTTCTCCATCCTTTTTGAATGTTTAAGATAATAAATGTCATTTAGTACGTATGAGAGGTGTAAGGTTTGATTAAAGCTAATAATAATATCACCGATTTTGTCACTTTATTTCCATAAGTTTAAAGCTTTACTTGAGGTCAACGTTTTATTATAAAATTCGAACAAATGAGAGTACGATAATGGATCTTTTTTTTGACAGACATTTTCCTTCATTTAAGAATCCTTGTATTAAAACTTTTCAATCCAATGCTCACGAATTAACTTTTTTATTGCTTATGGTGGCAAACGAGTAAGCAGCACATCTGATAGTAAGTATTATTGCCGCTCATGGACCTTTGCAACATTAGGAGTACAGCTTGGCTGCTACGTACCAACTGAAACTCATCCAGAAAGTTAGGCCACCGGCTCTTTCGCTTAACAAATGAAATGCATAGTAACTCCTCAGACGTTACTTTTCTGCGAGAGTTTGGTACTTTCTCGGACGGATCGGCCGGCGCCTGTTAGAGCAAAAATTCAACAGTCACTAAGGCCCTATCAATCAGAACTTACGGCGACTATTCGTACTATTAATTATACATCCGGAATGAAATATATTAGTTCTGAAATATTTTGATCGCGTTTAATGCGGAATCGTCCTGAGGATGCTTCGTTTAAAACCGTAACACGTGTAGATCATTATTCGAATTTTTCAACGGTATATTTCAAGTTGAAGTATTGGAGGCTACTCATGACATAGGTAAGACTTCCTTATGCTATCGCGCCTTCATTCTATCTCGAATTCCTTACTTTCTTCATCTGTGCGGCATAGCGATTATCCATGAGAAAGTAGTGGCTCCCCTACCTTTCTTTCATTCCAAGGAAAAGTTACGTAACATTACTTTATTTTTTTTTATATTCCCCTTTCTTCTGTACTTTTTACAAGCTGGTCGACATGTTTCGAGGAGTACTGCTATTGTGAAGGTGCATAGGTTTTTCCATTGTATCTGTCAGCTTAAAGCCTAAGTTGCTATTCCAGGTTATCAAACGGTTCGTGCTTGGTGTGAATTACGTACGTTATGACCTGCAAGAAGTATTTACAGGGAAGTTGGAACAAAAGGATCCTGCGGAGATGACCGTTAGGTATCTTAAATTTTTTATATATTGAGTGGCCTAATTGGTACCGTGGACAGTGGTCTGTTGGCTTTAAGTGGAATTAAATTTATGTAATTAGATTATATGGTATCTTAGAATGATTCAACGGACTCCCTGTGATGATTGAATGATGAGTGACCACTGTGGTCACTAACGAAAGAGCATGCCTTTCGTTCTCGAGGATGATTATTAAAATCGATGAAGGAATAACAGGGTAAGCAGATAAGATTAATGCAAAGTTTGCGCATAGTGACGAAGTAAAAATCTGTTCCTGTCTCGTGGATGATTGTAAAAGACAACTGATGCGAACAAACAACATTTAGCAAGAGAAGGGAAACTTGAAATATGGTTCATTGTTATACTACATTAATTTATCTGCCTTCTATTTGTCTCGGTATTTTTGTACGGTAATTGTATCTATGTAAAGTCCGCCATAGTATGAGAATTAGTTCCTTAATACATGGCGTGGAGTGTTGTTTTTTTTTATATAAAACACAAACTATAACTTTCAAAGCATAATGATCACCCCACTTGATTTTATTGTATCATAAGAATAGTTTAAGAGATACACATAATTTCACTGCAAGACAATTTAAACTCGAAACAAAAGCCTCTACCAACTCTCTGACTAGCGTGGTATATTAGGTCAGTTTCCCTCCTATTGTGGAGGAGGCTCCTATTGTGAGCTCGAGGTCAGTAGCGGCATAAATTAGGGCGATGATGACAATTATGATATTGTGTAACTTTAAAATTATTTGTTGCTCGTTCATTGCACGTCTGCCACCCGTTCGTTGTTTGTTTCAAGTATTATTATTTGTCCCATACTATTCTTATGCTATTTTTTTGCCTCAAATGTTTATAATTTTAACAATAAACATTATCAAAAATTTGTTCGCTCTATGACGTATTTTCCTGTCATCTGGAGGATAGCCTTGTCCAACATTAGGTTAGATATAGATTGAGAATAAGAACAAACTTTCCAAAAGACTTATAAAATTATAATTTACAGGTCTGCTTTGGAGCGTTTCTTCGAGGATCATACACATGGTATTTTATGGTCTGTTCCTCATGCTGTAGCTGTGTGGCGAGTTGTTGGAGCTCCGTCTTTCTATATGATGGAACCTCATGCTTGTGGACCAACGGGACTTAGGATCGATGCTCAGGTACTGACTGACTCATCATCGTCTCCTACTCTCTTGCTGGTGGAGCAACGGACTATATCTTTGTATAATTATTCTGTTACACACACATACATATCATCATGCCATATCCCTTGCAGGGTAGGCAGAGAGAACAGAGTGCCAGAGAACTCTATCCTTGCATACTTCACTCGCTTCTTCAACATTCATAATTCTCTTCATACACGCTCGCCGGTTTCGGAGACTCTTGACTCCACCTTTTTTCAGCACGTGACCAATCTGGTCTAGGTAGGTGAGTCTCGGTCTCCCCCGGTACCTACATCCTTCCACTTTCGCATTGTATATCTTCTTAACCAGATGTTCGTTCGGCATTCTTTCCACATGTCCGAACCATCGCAGCATTCACTTTCGCATCTTTACACCAATACTCTCTTTCATACCTAATCGCTCTCTTACGTCGTCGTTGCGAATGCGGTCAGTCAGCCTAACTCCACAGATTTTCCGTAGAGATCGCATTTTGACCGCATTCATTTTGCTTTCATGCTCTTTTCTGCATACCCAACTCTCGCTTCCATATAGTAATGTTGGGACAAGCACAGCGTTATGTATTGCCACACGTGCCTTTTGGCTGAGGTGGTGGCTACGGAGAAGTTGTCCCAACGCTCCGTTCACTCTATTTCCCGCATTCACTCTTCGCTCTATATCAGTGGTGTACCTTCCATCTCGGCTAAAACCACATCCAAGAAATACAAATTCATTCACTTGCTCTAGTACATCATTACCTATTTTTACTCTTACGTCTGTTCTGGCTTCATCTCTTTCAAAGACCATTATTTTGGTTTTGCTCACATTCACGCGTAGACCCCTTTTCTTACAATCTTCTGTCATTGTGTCGACTAGGGTCTGCAGGTCAGTCGCTGACTGTGCCAGCAGGACTGCATCATCTGCATAGAGAAGAGCAGTGACCACTGAGTCGCTCATCTGGACTCCCACATTCATATCGTTCAACCTTTGTTTCATCTTTCGTTTCATCTTTACATAAAATGGTTTTGTTCTTCTTCTTCTCTAGTATTTTCTTACTCTCTTATTGATTTCTCAATTTTTTTTTTCAGGAAGACGGTGCTGCATGCGTTCTTACATTCACATCAGCCAAACTAATGGCATTTGCGTAAGTGACACTTTTATACAATAGAGTATGACAATACAACCTACTTTCAAGTGTTTATTATAAAAACAAAAAAATATATGAGTTAGATGATGATGATGATATATTAACCAAACTTTTCAATGCTTAGTTACCTCCAAAACGTGCCTGCATCTGAACGCTTGAAGCACGACTTCCAATTGTACGCTATGTCATTAATGGTGCAGCCTATTAAGAAGATTAGTGGGGCCCAACCGCCCATCGTAAGACAAAGCACAGCGCCACCTGGTGTTACTTTAGTACCAGCTACTAGTAAGGTAAGACTAAGTTACCAGCCTGTTGCCATCCACAAGTTAAGAAATTTATTACAGGGACATATTTTAATTGTTTATCAGTAACTTTGATATAGTTTAGACTGTGTTTATCATTTATGAAAGCAAAATGAACGTATGTCTCAGTATTCTTAAGTTCCCGAGAAAAGAGCTTAAGCAACACCTTTATAATATATTCACGCATTTTCGTTAAATCATCAATAAGATTTTCGGATGAGAATTTCAAAGCTTAAAATAGAAAGCTTTCTATCATATTTACGTCTTAAGGTGACGGTATGGCATCTACCCGACAATATTTACACATCGTTATAGGTTTAATACTTCAAACTTTGCAGTTAGAATTGTATTATCGGGTAGATGCCATACCGTCACCTTATGACGTAAATATGATACGAAGCTAAATTTGCATGTCCTACAATAAGTCACGGTAGTGTAGTGGCAGCACGATTGGGCCGGAATCCCAATAGGCGCGGGTTCGAATCCCGCTTGTGACATCATTTTTCGCTTCGTAATCGGGTTTTATAATTAATTAAGCATATTAAATGCTAAATTTCAGTAATTTAAAGAAAGCTTTCTTTTAAATCTTGACTATTGTAAATTGACATTTTTTGGGAGTGCTTATTGCTCTTGGATGGATCGGGGATTAGAACATCGCCCGCAGAAAGGCCGACGGCGTGCGGGCGACGATCCTATAGCACAGTCATGTGTTGTAGAGTTGTCAATGAAGATGATAGTTGAAAGTGTAACCCATCGGGCCGGCCACCGATGTAGCAGTAGTCGGCTCAATGGCGATGCGGAGAGAACGCAATGGGTTATGGATGGCTCCAGCCACACGTCAACTTTCTGTTGGCTCGGACGTAATGGTCAGACATCTGCCCAAAAAAAGTGCTTATATCTGGTGTAACCGGCTGAAAGGAGAATCTTCTCCTTTCAGCCGGTTACATCATATAGGCTACTTACTTTTCAGCCTCGATCTACTCTATATTGCCAGTGAAATTAACTCACTATATCATATTGGTCACACGTATTGCAACAGTGATTTATAACGAGTATTCCTTATTCAGTATCGAATCAATCTTATTTGCATATTATCGAAATGTCTTAGACATTTTTATTGGACACTCACTGGCAAGAGAATTTGGTGAATTAAATTCTTCCTTCCTCACCATACAGAAATTTTAAAACAAAACCGGAATAACTCAAACGTTAAAAATGATTCATCGCCATCTCAACTCACATAAGTCTCTTGTTGGGCTCGTACCTCTTTTACAATGGGTAGGACATTACTACTCTGCACCGCTGGTTAGACGTATTAGTAAAGTGTTTTATGTCGAGTTTGCCTTCTCTTGCCTAGATGTTATCTATATACCATATTCTTTAGTCCTCCTTTGCGACACCCACGGGCAAGAAAAAAGGTGCTGAACTGTATTCTTACGCCATCACCATACGGCAATATTAATACATGGTTATTTTGACAGGTTAATATATATGGTGCTAAACGGCGTGCTTCTGAAAAAGATCGGAAGCATCCACCAGGAAGTGCTACATGTCTGGATGCACAACGTGCCGCTGAGAAGGCTGATAAAGAACAAGCCAAGCTCAGAGGTTGACCTTGATGATTATTATATTTCTTTGTTTAGCGTAAAAAGTAATTTTCCTAAAGTTGAAACATGATCGCGAGAGAACATATTACCAGGATAAAAGTCCTATGTATTATCCAGGAAATGTAGCTGTGTAGTAGCGGCTTCGAATACTACCAACCCTTACTTTGCTCGTGGATGTCGTAAAAGACTACTAAGAGCTTTATGTCGACCTGGGCCAACTCCAACTGATGCCGTTTGGTCAACAATTACATTCCCAAGGAGGGTTGGCGTCTGGCAGGCGGCCGGTCATAAAACTATTGCCAATAACTTTTACAATATATATTATGAAAGAAGAGAGCATATTGTATCGACCCTAAGTAATTAGGATTAGAGTAAGAGAATGATGATGATCGAATAACAAACATCCAAACATCTTTAAAAACTTTCACTTTTATATTATTACGAAGGATTTAAAAATAACTACTAGACATAACAAGGAATTGATTCTTGTACTGCGTGGGATTTTATAAAAATATACAATTGACGGAGACAAATACTATCCAACAAATAGAATAGGTCCATAATGTGAATCGTAAATTATTGTTCTCAGTTTGGGTGTAATTTGTGTCCGTTATTCTCATGTTTGTGAAGTCCCCCACAAATCAGAAGGTTTTATTTATGTCTTAGTGCAGGCCATTATCTTTAAGAACGTAAAGAAGGACAATGATAAAGATGATGATAATTGGTAATTTAATATCAATTTAATGGACAGGTGTCCGCAACGCTAGCGGGTGGCTGGTCCTCCCAGACGGTAGTCAGTTCATGTCGGCGTGTCATTCCATCGCTTGTAAGAAGTTCCCTTACGCTTCCAGAGGCAACCAGGTAAGGAAATGAATTATTGAACTATTTAACTAAAGCAAACCATAAATAGAATAGATAATATGTTAATAAAATAAGATTTAAGAATATGATTTTTTAAAATTTTACAAAAAGATTTAATTTTACAAAATTTTATTTAAAAAGCCGCCTTCAAGTTTTACTAGAAGGTATTTGAATAATCTTCTTCAAATTTTGCAATAATATTTAGAAAAAATGTTTTATTTACTTTTTTCATCAGGCTCTAGCATGTTCAGTGATGTCGGTAGCCATGTCTAAAGTTGAAGACATTTGTCGCTGGTGTTCTGGCACCTTGGATCAGATCTTGGAGAGTGGAGACCAACTATATCAAGATAGCTATTTACACTTCAAGCCGCCGACTAAAATATTGGCTTTGGAGCAAGTAAGCATTTTCTTTGGTAATTTATCTTAGAAGAAGGAATACTTGGCATTATTAGTAATCTAAGACATCGATGGTAGTAAAATATAAACAATCCCATTGATTCGTTAATCAGCACATTGTTGTTGACAGTTGGATATAGGGCCCTACAAAGGGAGCAGGTAAGTATGCTCCCTTTGTAGGGACTTTAGTGGTAATTGCCATTCTCGGCAGGCGGGTTGACGATTGCATTTGATGTTATCAATTGCCCAATAGTTTACGCGAGTATTACATATTTGAAATATAACTAATTTTACGGATTCGCGATAGCGTTTGTATTTGATTTTTAATTTCTCGACGTTTCGAATACTTTACATTGATCATGATCAGTCTTCCCGTGGCCATCACTGTAAAGTGTTCGAAACGTCGGGCAATTAAAAATCAAATACAAACGCGATAGAATCCGTAAAAGTAGTTTTAAATCAAATGGTTTATGTAGATAGAGATTAACAATGGGACCTTGTAGATGGTGATGATACAGAATGTTATTTCTATTTCTCTTTGGTTTGTAGAGAAGTCTGTTAGATTATTTAGTATATGTATAATATCGTTAGTTATATGCCCGAGAAAATTTATATTTTGCAATTACGTGATAATTTATTTACAGATCCTTCGCAAATTCTACACTCCAGGGAACTGTGTATGTCGCGTGGTGGTGTACAAGTCCCGTCACCAGGGCAGGGTCGATTTAGATCTCATAGAACAGGTGTGTTTTAACTATCTCTTCTAAGTTAACCGGCTATACCTGGGCGAGACATTTTGGATTTATTATCGAACTAGCGTACCCAGCCCGCATCGCAGGGCTTAATTTAAAGGTATATTAATAACAATATATACTCATAAACAATACATTAAATACAGAAGGAAACCTGATTGCGAGCGAAAAATGATTGCCACAAGTAGGATTCGAACCCACACCTATTGGAAATCCGTTTCAATCGTGCTATCCATTACACTACCCTAAACTATTGTGGGACATTCAATTCTCGCATCGTATTATATTTTCGTCTTTAACGGCCCGTTCACGACCCTGCCGCTATGAGCGGCGTCTAAGCGCGGGGCGGCGAGAGGTAAGATCAAAAGTATAAAACTGTTTGAAGCACGCCACGAGACGTCGCTCATAGCGAAAACGCGCGCGGTTTTTTTCGAGCGAATCGCTACAGCGTCGCGCGGTGTGGCGAGCGGCGTGAACAAATGTACAAGTGAATGAGTGCGACGCCACGAAACAGAGCGGCGTGGACAGCGGTATAGGAGGGACGTACTCAGCGGCGTAAATGAAAACAAAAAAAATTAGACGATTTTGTGTCGGTAATGGATACCGAGGCATTATATACTTATATGTGCTGCAGAATATCATCAAAAGCTTACACACTCATTCTTGTCTACTCATAACACTTATCTGGAATTTTTGTAATCTTTGTATAGGTCACGAAATTCGCAATTTAAATACCGATATTTATTTAGTTCGTACACTCCTTCTCTCATATTAAGAATATCTTGTTTTAAAAATGTACTCCTTTCTAATCAGAGAAGTATTTTGATAACGCCATGATTTTGAATACGTTTTGACTACCTAAATACCTCCACCTAGGCCGCTGTGACTAACTGCTACTAAAGGTACGTGGCGTGCAAAACGCACTGCTTGCCGACGCCGCCCGGCACGCCGCGCCGCGCTTAGCTAAGACCAAAGTCGTGACCAGGCCGTTAAGGAGACGTGTGCCATCTACCCGACAATGTTTACACATTGTACAGACTTAATACTCAAACTTTGCAGTTAGAATTGTATTAAACGATGACACAACCTTGTTATACAAATTACTGAAATTTAGCATTTAATATGCTTGGTACAGAAAGAAATCACCACAATAATAATTATTATTCATCCTCCATATCATTTTCTTCTAGCATATTATTTATACATTGTTTATTAACTACTGGGCTGGGGGGCACACTTAAAACATTACTTATTTTTACTGACCGTCGCGCCGCCTACAGATTGGTTGTACAAACTTAACTGCTGCCATTTTGTCCTGCCTGTCAAACGTTTGACAACTGAGAATTGTTATTTTTTGTTCCTAGCGTAGGTACTTATTGTCATCGATCTATTTTCGGTTATTGATATTTTTCTGAAAATTATCTCAAGTTTCAATGTTAGGCTGATATTATTATTGTTTAATTATCAGCTGATATGTTTTTTTTTATATTTCAGGGTAGCTTTCATAGTAAAAGAAAATTCTATGTAATTACACATACACATGTAGATATGTATATATATTACTTCAACTTTAGTTCACCGCCTAAACTCTGGGTGGCAGCACTTTCCATACATGCATATTTTATCATCGAGTTGCCACTCTTTTTCAATTTAATAACTTTACTCTTTGCTACTGGGTCAATTTAAATCTGAAGTCAGCCAAGCAAGTAATCTCAACTCGAGCGCAAGCAATATACAATTGGCTGTGTGAAAAACATGAATTTTCTAAATTTAAGTCCGCATGACACGATACTTCAAAAAAAAACATGCTCTGATCGCCATCAAAAGAATGAAAAGAGAGTCAGAATACATACGAGAGAGAATCAGAGTACATAATGCCTTGATGTGTGTCATAAGAGTAGGATGATGAGATGTATTAAAAGGTTTTGAAAGTCTTAATACGAAAAGGCGTGATGTCGTATTGAATATGATTTTTTTTTTATTGAAACACTATTTTTTTTTCTAATAGTTGCTGGTGGACTTACAGGTCATCATAGAGGTCAGTCTATATGTATTAGACCGCACTAAATATGGGATAATGGCGTAATCATAGATACAAAATATAGATACCTTATTAGTCCGGTCAATTTCGACATTCGCAGCTACATAAATTCCCAACAAGCTGAAAATCAGTAAGATTGTTTAAAGTATGATTAAAAATAAAATTTGAAAGTTCTCCTTCTTTCTTCCTCTGTATGGAATTTATTTATTCAAGGTCAATTATGATAAAACTTACCGTTTTGCTGAAAATCGCGATAAACTCATTTTTTTGGTTCAACTTTATTTTTTTTCCATACAGGGGAAAGATGAGGAACTTTCAAATGCTATTTTTAATCATACTTTAAACAATCTTACTGATTTTCAACTTGTTAGGAATTACATACATAATAAGGCGTGATGATATGTATGATACATATCATCACGCCTTATCCCTTGCAGGGTAGGCAGAGAGAACAGAGTGCCAGAGAACTCTATCCTTGCATACTTCACTCGCTTCCTCAACATTCATAATTCTCTTCATACACGCTCGCCGGTTTCGGAGACTCTTGACTCTACCTTCCTTCAGTACATGACCGATCTGGTCTAGGTAGGTTAGTCTCGTTCTCTCCCGGTACCTACATCCTTCCACTTTCGCATTGTATATCTTCTTAACCAGACGTTCGTTCGGCATTCTTTCCACATGTCCGAACCATCGGAGCATTCCCTTTCGCATCTTTACACCAATACTCTCTTTCATACCTACTCGCTCTCTTACGTCGTCGTTACGAATGCGGTCGATCAGCCTAACTCCACAGATTTTCCGCAGATATCGCATTTCGACTGCATTAATTTTACTTTCATACTCTTTTTTTGCATACCTAACTCTCGCTTCCATACAGTAATGTTGGGTCAAGCACTGCGTTATATATTGCTATATGTTAGGAATTTATGTAGCTTTACTCTAAGTTTTTGGTCTAATTTGACCGGACTATTATTGTTTCTGTGTCTACTGCATTGCACAGGACTTTAACCTTTTTCTAATTAAATTTATTGCGGGTTGCAAAATAATTAAAAGCATCTCCCAAAATTGTCTGAGAATCAAACCTCGATCTCATTTATGGATACCATTGTGGAATGTGTTATTTTTTTTTTTATAGATAACTGAATTCTTTCGCGAAGAGAAATGTGGAGTGTTCGTTGCTGGTAAGGGGGACTATGCAGTTGCTCTGTTCAGAACTCCACGCGGTTAGTCAAGTCAATAATTACTGTAATGGGACATAAGAAAAATGCAGGGATGAATTGTTTCCCTAAGCTTAAAAATACAGTTTTTTTCGTCTTTCGGCGCATACCGTTATCGAACATGGATGTAGACCTCCCACATAAAAGAGGAGATAATGCCGTAAGCGCTACGGCGCCATAATTGGTGGGCTAGTTAATGATCGCAGTGAGGTGTTAAACTTGAAGCCTCAGCCAATTTCTGCGATTGCCATAGTCATTTAAGCGGTGGCCACAATTTTGTTCTTATATCGTCGTCACGCGGGGTCTCGGCCTATTTAAGATTCATTCTTTTGGCATGGACTGTCTCTGCAGTTGAGGAGGTTGATACCACGCTAGTGCTGATGTCATCATCATCACAGCCCTATGTCCCACTGTTGGGCTCGGGCCTCCTCCGTAATGAGAGAGATATTAACCTACTACACCGCGCTGGTTAGACGTGTTGGTATAGGGTTTTGTTTCGAGTATTCCTTCTCTCGCATAGATGTTATAGATGTTATATGCGCTTTATATCGCTAAGTCGTCTCTTACGATCACCCAATGGTAAGATATGGGGTGGTGAATGTTATTCTTATTCCGTCACTACACGGAAAAAAAGTGCTGATGTAGCATACAACTATATGTTTTTGAATTTTCTTTATATTCCAGTAATGTTATATCTTCTAATTTTATTTAATATTATCCGGGCGAAACTGGTGGTCAACTTAATTGTTGCTCCAATATGATAAGACGATAGATCAATACTTAATACAGCAATAAAAATTGTTTAAAATAAATACTGCGATTGCTACAAATAATAAGATAATTGATTAGAAGTAAGATATTGTGGCGGATATAATTCTGTGTGGTGACGGAGTAAGAATACAATTCACGACCCCCTATCTTACCCGTGTTTGATCATAAGAGACGACTAAGAGATACAAAAGGGATAGAACATCTATGCAAGAGATAGAAATCTCGAAACAAAATCAACACGTCTGACCAGCATGGTATAGTAGGTCATTTTTCCCTTCTATTATGGAGGAGGCTCGAGCCCAACAGTGGGACATAAATGAGCTGAAATAATGATGAGATGATGAAGATATTGAATTGATGACGTTCTATTACTGAGCTCGAGCCTCCTCCACAGTAGGAGAGCAATTGATCTACTGTATCCACGCTGATCAGATGGATTGGTATAGGAACTAATTATGATTTTTTCAGCTCTAGAGGGTGATAAATTATAATCTTACTCCATCACTACATGGAAATTCAATTTAACCCACACCTATTGAAATTCCGTTTCGACTGTATTAAAAAATTGGCCAGTGTGTGTAGGTATGTGGTAACGTAGTACTGCAAACCGCATTGTCGCCTTTACAAGAAGTCCATTCTACACTGCGTTGTCCCAGATGTGGTTGCCTCTAACGTTGAGCGATGTGGCATGCTTAATGCCACTTCAACATCTTAATATACCTTACCTAACAAGTAGCTCAGTGTCAAATTGGTAAATCTCGATAATTTAAATAAACTTCTTGTGTTGCAGGTTTCTACATGTTTGACCCAGCAGACAGGGACAGATACGGGAGGGCAGTGGCGCCGCCATGCTACGGAAGGGCAAGGGCCTGCTTCTCGCAGTATCCTAATGTAAGTATACCCATCAGCGTTAGATTATACCGATTAAGGGATAATTGATTAAATTAGACAGTACATAGCGGCAATCTGTTATTATTTAAGTAAAGACGGGGGCCCACCACTTTTTCACGGTTATTCAATATAAACACCTCAAGAAGGAAAGGAATACTAGACCGGATCAAGGTGGAATTGGAATAAAGAAATTAAAAAAAAACCTTCGAATAAAGCTCTTCGAAATGCAAGTTGCTCGTCGAGATTTGAAAACTTTTAAATTACAAATCGTCTGTAAACTATTCTCAAAAATCATCAAAATATATACAGATTTTATTTTTTATTGATCCTGCACTAAAGAAATAATGCTTGTATTGCGGTGAGGCTTTATAAACATATAATTAACGCAGATAAATGACATCAACACAACTTGTGGATGGCATAAATTATTGTCCTGCGTAGCAATCAAACCCAGTACACTGGCATCGAAGGTCGGTATTTTCACCACTGCACCATCTGTGCAGTCATATTCAGGAGCCACAAGGCCACTATTCTTTTGGGCACTATTCTTTCGGTGGTATTGTTGCCAAGTAATGATTTCACTTTGTCCTTATGTTGATACCAAAACCATATCATCATCACCGTGCCAATCCAAAGCTCTCATTTTCTACACTTATATCCATGGCTCGCACATTTATCATTGCCTTTCCGATGCCTTTAGACTTTCACTTCACTTGGAAGGAGAATTACAAAGAAATTCTTGTTAAAGGTTATTGTACACGTAAATGTATATAACTTATTCCTATAGTAAACCAGAAAAGGTATTTAATAATAATTTAGCCATCATTCTCCTATGGCAAAAGTTATTGGCAATAGTGTCATGACCGGCCGCTTGCCCAACGTCAAACCTTCTTTGGAATATAATTGTTGATCAAACGGCATCAGGTGGTTTTGACCCGAGTCGATATAAACCTCTTAGTCGTCTTTTAAGAGATCCACGAGCAAAACAAGGGTTGGTAGTATTTGTAGCCGCTACCACATAGCGATAAATCTTAGTAATAAATATATATCGGATAATTAAGCTCTCTTTTATACCAAATTCGCTTAAAATTTATTAGCTATTTTGTAACTAAATGACGAAACTGAAATGCAAAAATGTACCAACTAAACTAAGTTTTTCCAAACCGCAACCGAAACTGTTTGTCTTATTGTCGCAATAGTCAGTGAAATGCCATCTACAAATCTTAAAACATCATTAACATCTCAGCTGATATACGTCTCTAGGTTTAGCTTGAGCTTCTTCTACATATAATAGGAGCCAAATTGACTCTACTACGCTGGTCAGAAGAGTTGCTAAAGAGTTTTATTTCCAATTGTCCTTCTCTTGTTTAAATAATATCTGTATATCGTATCGCTTAGTCGTCTTTTACGACACCCACGGGTAGGAAAGGGGATGGTGAATTGTATTCTTACTCCGTCTCCACACGGTACATGATATCTAAATGCGGATTCAACTATCAAGAAATGCAATTAACTAATAAATTAACAATTCACTAACAAATAACGATATTACTGAATAGAATAATGAATTAGATATCACCAATGATAGATTGCAGCTAAATTGTTTTTTCCTGGCTCGCAGGTAAGATCTTTGTGTGAGAAACTGGGAACCAATATACCGCCTGTTTCTGTGAAGGAAGCAAAACAAGAGCCCGTAGTAAGTTCATTAAGGATTTAATCAATTAATGCCTATATATATTGTAGTTTTCAGAACTTTAGTTCCATCTTTTGACAGCCTATGGTCTGGATACATCTCATCTGAACCGTCTTTGGTTAGGGAAGGGCAACTTACGCCCCATGAACTGTCGTATTACCTTCTCCGCTGCCAACAAAGCTTTTATCCAAGGTAGATGTGAATACCTATATTCCGTCACGTAAAATTTAGTTCTACCCAAGGCTATTGCCACTGTTACAGACTAAGGTTTAGTCAGATACTGTCCTGTTTAGTCAGATAAATGTCTGGGGTAATGAAAGAATGGTAAGTGGTTCCTCTGGCCAATAGATTAACCTAAGACTACAGTAACTGACTACAGTGTAGTGTGCTATGATTAACTGTGCCAATTGAAGCATCTAACTTTAAAATTATCTTTAAGATAAAGTCTCGAATAGCGTCCTTCGCCGAAGAATGTGTGTTAACATATAGCCTTGAGTATTAGCATAATGGAAGAAAAGTTTTTGAGCCAACTATGATTAGAACGATGTAGTGTAGGAGGCAGAGGTCAGGTATACTGACTACATGGTAAAAGTCATAGGGAACTGTTGGACACAGGCCACACGGAATCGTTCTGCTGGAATAGCGCACAGACTGATGATGATTACAGAATCAAAGAAGAGTCATTTTTAATTATTGATTCTAAACAATCTAATATTTGTCCAGTTTAGCGTTTTAATTAATTTAATTAATTGCAGATGGAAACGATAAAGCCTCCATCAGGTGGTTCAAAAGATATAACTAAAAAAGTTGATTTTAATGTTAAAGAAAAAGATGAAATCTTGGATGATAAAGATAAAATCGTAGATGATAAAGATAAAATCGTAGATGATAAAGATAAAATCGTAGATGATAGAGATAACGAGGTAAGACCGCATTTTCATTATTAAAAACCAAACATGGACAAGACGCCTGCTTGACGTCAACTTTCCTTAGAATGTAATTGTTGACTAAATGGCGTCGGATAACTCAAGTCTATATTAAACTCTTAGGCGTAATTTACGACACCAATAAGCAATGTAAGGATTGGTAGTATTCGTAGCTACCACTACACAGCAAATTTGGACACTTGTAGCTACTCTGGATAATACTAATTAAAATTTAGCACTTAAAAACTTAATGTCGCCATCTGTTGGCAAATGCTAATAAATATTTAAAGTTTCATTAAACTTATTGATAACTAGCTGTTACCTGCCCGCTTCGCTTGGCATTAACAGGGCAGAAACAATGTTCATACCAAAAATCAAGTCTGTAGGAGCTATATTTAAAATGTGAATTTTTCAGGTTAACATCCCCGTAAAACCCCTTGCGAGTGGAATTTCGTAAAATCCTTAGTAAAATCCTTTTTATCCAAAAATAGCGTAAAATCCTTCTTTGCTGACGTCTACTCGGCGAAAGGAATATTATAAATCTCATATATATATATATATATATATATATATATATATATATAAGAAGATTGTAAACTGAACAAATAACTACAACTAAAGGAGGGAAAACAATTTTATTATGGGGCGAAGAGGAATTTTATTAAAATACATACATACATATCATCACGCCATAACCCTTGCAGGGTAGGCAGAGAGAACAGAGTGCCAGAGAACTCTATCTCTGCATACTTCACTCGCTTCCTCAACATTCATAATTCTCTTCATACACGCTCGCCGGTTTCGGAGACTCTTCACTCCACCTTCCTTCAGTACATGACCGATCTGGTCTAGGTAGGTTAGTCTCGGTTTCCCTCGGTACCTACATCCTTTCACTTTCGCATTGTATATCTTCTTAACCAGGCGTTCGTTCGGCATTCTTTCCACATGTCCGAACCATCGGAGCATTCCCTTTCGCATCTTTACACCAATACTCTCTTTCATACCTACTCGCTCTCTTACGTCGTCGTTACGAATGCGGTCGGTCAGCCTAACTCCACAGATTTGCCGCAGAGATCGCATTTCGACCGCATTAATTTTACTATCAAACTCTTTTCTGCATACCCAACTCTCGCTTCCATACAGTAGTGTTGGGACAAGCACTGCGTTATGTATTGCTACACGTTCCTTCTGGCTGAGGTGGTGGCTGCCGAGAAATTGCCCCAACGATCCGTTCACTCTATTTCCCGCATTTACTCTTCGCTCTATATCAGTGGTGTACCTTCCATCTCGGTTAAATCCACATCCAAGATATACAAATTCATCCACTTGCTCTAGTACATCATTACCTATTGTTACTCTTACATCTGTTCTGGTTTTATCTCTTATTAAAATAAAAATACATTTTTTGAACAGAAGAGCCTAAAGGCTGCTAAAAAAATACCTGTATTTAATAAATCTCGAAAAGTAATCAATCCGTTAATTAGATGCACACAATCAAAGGCTACATTTACAATCAAAGCATATGGATTTATTTTTTCATAAACTTATTGCAGGGTCAGGTCAGAAATTAATCCTAGTAACAAACATACAATTAAATACAAAATACACCTACAAACACCCAAACGCGATACTAAAAATGACTAATAAAATAAAATTATGAACCCATTACACTTGGCACGGTGGGTTGGTATTTTAACTGCAGCGCCATCTGTGTAGTCCAAAATAGATTATCTATCCAAAATAGCTTTGGCTCTAAATCAGAATATTCTTAAAAATTCTGATGTATGGCTTACCTTCCTTCACTATAATTTACTCGAGTAATGCGCTCCTATCCCTTCTCGCAGTGATTCCTTATTATTACTAATTTTTACGACTGCCACGGGAAAGTAAAACCAACACATCACAGAGTATCGAAGATCGAAATAAAACTGATGCTATATTTTTCTTCTCTTTCAGGTGCATTTTGAAGAACCAGCTAGCTTTTCAATTTACGGTATGGAAGTCACCAGTTTGCGTAGATTAAATCGGCACGAGCGTTAACTATATCAAGCCGAATGGTTCTATGTGTATCAGTTTCATATGTATCTTCAGCTGTGTTAGGAAAATGTATATTATATTCGCTGAGTCAGGCTGTGATGATTAGGCAATTGGTTTTAGTACTCATTTGGCTTTTACGAAAGCTTCTATGAAAATACTTGATGCCTTGTTCTCTAAAATCTTAGTTAAATATGTCAATTATTCGGTGAATAAAGTAATGTTGATTTAAAATGTATCTTTTATTCATTACATTATTAGTTTCAATAAAAATCATATTTGATCTGATATTGAACGTAAGATTTCGATTGATATTGAAAGAAGAAAACCTTTCATCTCAGCTCATATATGTCCCACTCTTGGGCTCAAGCCTCCTCCATTAATTGGAGGGAAATTAATCTACTATGCCATGCTGGTCAGACATGTTGGGTTTTGTTTCGAGTTTTCCTTCTCTCGCATAATGTTATATGCGTTTTATATCCCTCAGTCGTCTCGTACGATCACCCACGGGTATGATAGGGGGTGGTGAACTGAATTTTTACTCTATCACCACACGGAAAACCTTTACTAACTCCTAATTGTGCAAACTCCTATCATATGCAATTGCTAAACTGCTTACCAAAACTGGCGATTGCGGCATTATTATAGATAAAAAAAAGAAGCGAGAAGAAGAGTTTGTTATAGAGGGTAAAAATGGGTTTATAATGCGAACATAACGAGAACACCGGTTAAGCCGTAGTTACAGTGTACCAATCTGTCTGAGTTTCTGGACGGTCAGTCGTACGGATAGCATATGTGGCATGGGCTCCTTCGACCACTTAATATAATTAAGAGATTTAAATGTAGACATGTTAAACCTGTGTGTTACCCGTGCCAACCATGTGTTACCCGTGTGGCGACGGGAATAGAATACAAAGGTCGTCACCCCTTACTTGCCCGTGGGAGTCGTAAAAATCGGCTAAGGGTCTCACCGGGAGATTGGGCAGCGGCTATCTCCCGGGAAACTTAATAACATCTACCGCGATCGCCAATCCGCTCGCCAAGCGTGGCGATTATGGCATTATTACCCCCCCAAAATAAATATGGATGCACAAAAAGTCACGGCCCCCAGTCACGGCAGTTCCGCTGTTCCACGGGCTCATTTTGGTAGCGGGCCTGTTGGTGGCGGGGCAGGGGGTGCTAGGAATCTCCGGCCGCGATCCGGCTACCAAAAAAATTGACCCTTAGCCCTGGTAACACACAACGTTCGGACGCTTAGGACCGACGAGAGGGTCATCGAACTGGAAGAGGAATTGAGCAAAATCCGATGGGACATTGTAGGATTATCAGAAGTGCGAAGAGAGGGGGAGGGCACGATAATCCTCCGGTCTGGAAATTTGCTCTTCTACCGGGAGGGAGATCACCCATCCCAAGGCGGTGTAGGGTTTATCGTTCGTAAGTCTCTCGTAGAGAACGTGGAGAGGATCGAAAGTGTGTCAACAAGGGTAGCGTACCTTATACTCAGAATTACCAAACGGTATTCGTTGAAGGTCATACAGGTTTACGCACCGACTTCGACATACTCCGACGACGTAGTGGAGGCCTTATACGAGGATATCTCGAAAGCCATCCACACGTCCAAAACCCACTTCACGGTAGTTATGGGAGACTTCAACGCAAAACTAGGCAAAAGGACAGACGATGAGTTGATAGTGGGGCAATATGGATTTGGACAGAGAAACCAAAGGGGCCAAAAACTGGCCGACTTTTTGGAGAAGGAAGGCCTCTTCATGATGAATTCCTTCTTCAAGAAACGGCCACAAAGGAAGTGGACCTGGATTAGCCCTGATGGATCCACTAAAAATGAGATAGACTTCATCTTGACGGACAAACGACAAATATTCAATGATGTCTCTGTGGTCAGCAGGATTAAAACTGGGAGAGATCACCGCATGGTTCGAGGCACATTGAATCTTCGTACGAAAGTCGAGCGGTCCCGCTTGATGAAGTCTACACTCCGACCTACACCTGTCCAATACCAGAACCCCGATAGCTTTCAACTCGAATTACATAATCGCTTCCAATGCCTGGAAGAGTGCGAATCTTCGAACGATATGAACAACAGGTTCGTGGAAACTGTCCACGCGGTCGGGTCAAAATTCTTTAAGGCCCATCGCGCTACTAGAACAAAAAAGCTTTCTGACCAGACTCTTCAACTCATGGAGAGGAGAAAGGAAATGACGGTACAGTCTTCAGCCGATTGGTCCGAACTCAGGCAGCTTAATAGGCAAATCTCTAAATCTATGCGACGCGATATTCGCCGATTCAATACACTGCGTATTGAAGAGGCGATAGAGCGAAATCGAGGCTCCAAAGTGTTCGCACGAGATTTGTCTATTGGGCAGAGCCAAATGACTAAGCTGAAGACCGATGACGGTACTGTCATTTCATCCCAGAGTGAGATCTTGGGAGAGGTCGAAAGGTTCTATGGGCAGTTGTACAAATCATCCCTGAATCCTGTTGTCAGCTTGGTCCAAGACCCCAGATCCAAGCTAACTCGGCACTATACCGAAGAAATCCCGGACGTCAGCTTGTACGAGATCAGAATGGCTCTAAAACAATTAAAGAACGGAAAGGCACCGGGAGATGACGGAATTACCACAGAGCTCCTGAGGGCAGGCGGCAAGCCAGTTTTAAAAGCCCTACAGAAGCTGTTTAATTCTGTCATTCTCGGGGGCGACGTTCCAGAGTCGTGGACCAGAAGTGTGGTGGTGCTGTTTTTCAAGAAGGGCGATAAAACGCTCTTAAAGAATTACAGACCCATCTCACTCCTGAGCCACGTGTACAAATTGTTTTCAAGAGTCATTACGAACCGACTCGCGCGCAAGCTAGACGACTTCCAGCCGCCCGAACAAGCCGGTTTCCGAAAAGGTTATAGTACCATAGACCACATCCACACGCTACGCCAGATTATACAGAAGACCGAGGAGTATAATCGGCCTCTGTGTCTAGCGTTTGTGGACTATGAGAAAGCCTTTGATTCTGTCGAAACTTGGGCAGTGCTGCAGTCCCTTCAGAGGTGCCAAATTGACTATCGATATATCGAAGTGCTGAAGTGTTTGTATAAAGACGCTACTATGTCAGTCCGCATCCAGGATAAGAGTACGAAACCGATCCAGCTGCAGAAAGGCGTGAGACAGGGAGACGTTATCTCTCCGAAACTGTTCACCACTGCGCTGGAAGATGTCTTCAAGCTCTTAGACTGGACCGGACTCGGCATCAACATCAATGGCGAATACATCACTCACCTTCGATTCGCAGATGATATCGTAGTCATGGCAGAATCCCTGGAGGACCTTAGCACCATGCTCAATGACCTCAGCAAGGTCTCCCAACTAGTAGGGCTGCAAATGAACATGGACAAGACGAAAATCATGTCTAATGCCCATGTCATTTCTGTACCGGTCCTGGTTGGGAATGCGATTCTCGAAGTTGTCGATCACTATGTTTACCTAGGACAAACAGTTCAATTAGGTAGATCCAATTTCGAGAAAGAGGTCAGCCGACGAATCCAACTCGGCTGGGCAGCGTTCGGGAAACTTAGGAGGATCTTCTCGTCTAATATTCCGCAGTGTCTGAAAACAAAGGTTTATAACCAGTGTGTGTTACCAGCGATGACTTACGGCACTGAAACGTGGTCTCTAAATGTCGGCCTCATAACAAGGCTCAAAGTCGCTCAGCGTGCTATGGAGAGGGCTATGCTCGGTATTTCTCTACGTGATAAAATCCGAAATACGGAAATCCGTAGAAGAACGGGTGTAACCGACATAGCCCTAAGGATTAGCACGTTGAAGTGGCAATGGGCAGGCCACATCGCTCGACGAACCGACAACCGTTGGGGAAAAAAGGTTCTCGAGTGGCGACCACGAATCGGACGACGCAGCGTAGGACGACCCCCCACTCGGTGGACTGATGACCTCATCAAGGTCGCAGGAAACCGCTGGATGCAGGTGGCACAGGACCGTTATAGATGGCATTCTCGTGGGGAGGCCTATGTCCAACAGTGGACGTTTACAGGCTGATGGATGGATGGATGGATGTTAAACCTGCTGTGTGGTAGCGGCTACGAATACTACCAACCCTTATTTTGCTCGTGGAAGTCGTAAAAGACGACTAAGAGCCTTATAACGACCTGGGCGAACTCCATCTGATGCCGTTTGGTCAACAATTACATTCCCAAGGAGGGTTGACGTCTGGCAGGCGGCCGTTAATAAAATAATTGCCAATAATTTTTACAATATGTACCTACTATGAAAGAAGAGTACATATTCTATCGACCCCAAGTAATTGAGATAAAAGTAGGAGAATGATGATGAATGATGTTAAGCATCCGACTGTTCAAAATATACAGAAATACAGCAATTTATTAACTATTTCAATTTTAAACAAGTGGTACAATCAGCAACACACTTTATTGGTGACGGTAGTTCACTAACTGATATCACTCTTACGGAAAATTATATGAAAGTGCTCAATATATTGGTAAACCACATTAGCGAGCTTGGTCATCACTCATGCATATCGTGTGAAACTGTTGAAGAAAAGGAAGACCCCAAACCAAGCATTATTCAATATCGACCCATCAAAAATATACTGACGAACTACTTTAATGAGGACAAGGTCTTGATACTATGGTCAGTCATATGTGACATGTCAGATATGAACTGTATGGTACGAACATTTTGCTCTATCCGTAGAATAAAGTTACATCTGCATAATCATTACTTTAGAAAAGAGCTATTTAAAATTTGTGAAAATCAGCAATATTATTTTTATTAATTGTTTTGTATAGAATTGATTCATTACCTAATATTAGTTCCTCATATACATATATAGATCAGTTTAGCTTTATAAATACAATAAAAACAATCTGATATCATAATCAGATGTAACTTTGTTCTTCGTATAGGTCAATTTAATTATTTTATTACTGAATTGTTCAACTTGCATGCACTTCCAGTTAAGAGAACTTTCGGGGATCGACATATGCCTTGGATCACTGAAAATGTAAAATTGTTTTGACTAAGGGACCAAGTTGGCCTAATATACACGTGCAAAAGCACATAAAATATATTAAGTGGCATTAAAGAAACAGGCTGCTCATGCTTTAGATAGTGACAAAAAGGCATACTTTTCTAAGTTTATTAATAGTCGCATTAAAAATCCTAAATTGCTTTGGAGGAATTTAAAATTAGATGTATTGAATGGCCAGATCAAAAGAATGATTGCCTTTCCGAAAAACCGGTTTAATAACTCCCTTGCCTTAAGGCCAGTAGATCAAGAATATGTGCCAAGGGTCATAAATAGTATGGAGTCTAATAGACGGAATAACGATAGCATCAGCCTAGATGTGTTAACCCTCACACTGCCTAGCTCTTTGCACGCTATCATTAATATTATAAATAAATCCATAGCAACTCATACATTTCCGGAGTGCTGGAAGTGTGCTATAATAAGAACTATACCTAAAACTACCCTAACCCTAACTCTGTAACGCATAAAAATCTACGTCCTACAGTATAACTATCCTTAGTATTTGTAGAAGAATAAAATTTTACCAAATCTGCAGTCGGGCTTCGGATCGGAACGCGGCCACACTGAGATAGATCCGACAAGAAAACTTAGGAGTCACAATACTAATTATTGACTTTTGAATATTAATTTAAATAAATATTAATTTACTCAACTTTGTAAGAGAAAGTAAGCCGTCTCTCGTGATTTTTCTGAATTCGTTGTGTACAACAAAATGAGATAACTGCTTCTACAGAAGCAAGATATTTAAGGTATTCATCATCTCAGCTCATATACGTCTCATTGCTTTTTTTTTTATTGCTGATGGTGGCAAACGAGCAAGCAGCACCCCAGCACCTGATGGTAAGTATTATAGCCACCTATGGACCTTACTAGGACGCTGTCTACCAATAAAAATCCCAAATCCACCCAGATAGTTTGGCTGCCCTCTCTCTCTCGCCGAACGAAGCACAACAGTATATTGCCATTGTTCGAACGTTGATCTTCTGCGAGAGTGTGGTACTACCCCGGACGGACTGAACCGCGCCTGTAGACAGGAATCTGTCAACAGTGTGTTCTACCACAAGTAAATTGCTGGGCCTACCGTACAAAATAGGACGGAATTTGATGTATTATATAGTTATATATACCACGCTGGTCAGATGAATTAATATAGGATTTTATTTCCGATTTCCTTCTCTTGCTAGGTGTTATATGCATATTATATAAATTCATCATCATTATCATTACCCTGCTCTTATCCCAATTACTTGGGGTCGACGCAATATGTCCTTTTCTTCCACTCAATCCTATCCGATGTCATCTCTGCGTTCACTCCCTTTCTATTCATATCATGCTTCACGCAATCCATCCATCTTTTTTTCGGTCTTCCCTTACCCCTAAAGCCTTCAACATTCATACTTAAAACTCTTCTCCCAACATTACATTCATCCCGTCTCATCACATGTCCATACCAAGTCAGGCGTTCACTTTTCAATTTTTCCGTCACTGGCGCCACTTTCAAACTTCCTCTTATATACTCATTTCTTACCTTATCCATTCTCGTCAGGCCACACATCCATCTTAACATTCGCATCTCTGCTATATGCAGCCGTCTCTCATCCGTCGCTTTTGTAGCCCAACATGCTGACCCATACAATACGGCAGGCCTTATTAAGGTTTTGTATATTTTACTTTGCAATTTTAAGGGTACTTGAGAGTCACATATGGTACCTGTGACCTGCCGCCATTTCTCACATATTTTTCACATAGTTGACGCAAATTTTTCACATAGTTGACGCAGTGCAACTATGGCATCTGTTGTCCCACGACCCGGCATAAAACCGAACTGGTTTTGGGTGACCTCACTTTGCTCTCGCAGTCGCTTCTCGATTACTTTTTCCCACACTTTCATACTATGTGACATGAGCTTTATTCCCCGATAATTGCCACAGTCTTGAACATCCCCTTTATTTTAAAAAATGGGCACTAACGTGCTATTGCATCACTCGTCGGAGATTTCTTCATCCTGCAGCAACTTATTGAAGAACAAAGTCAGCTACTCATAACCACGCTCTCCTAAAATCTGCCACACTTCAACTGGTATACCATCCGGCCCTACAGATTTCCCATTTTTCATACTAATTGTACAAGTTCTATCTACTTGGGATAGGTGTCGCTTTGAAATCAAACTAATAGATTACGATCCATATAGTGATTGATTTATTTGAATAAACGGCACAGGGTATATTAAACGTAATTTTAACTTTAATACCGTGATTCACAAAAGGCGCAATGTTTACTAGCGCCATCTAGTTATTTTTCTGGTACTAATTTTATTACGTATGCTAGGAATTAATTGTACATAGATCGCCCACCAAGGGCAAAGTGGACCTTTGTCCTTACATATTGTGCCGGACTACACTTGACAAACAATAAATAGTGTATCGATAAAATTAACTAATAAGATTACATAGGCATTCATTTATTTTCTATTGGAAGAACACACAATTTGGACAATGGTCTCTTAAGAGATCCATGTTTGGTTTTTACAGTTACTATGCGTACAATATTGTCGGCACCTGGATGGGTAGCAATAATCCTACCAAAAAGCCAACGAGAAGGAGGTAAGTTATCCTCCTTTACTACAACCACATCCCCGAGATTGGGCTGAGGAGTGTGAGACGACCACTTGTATCGATGCAAAAATTTTGTGAGATATTCTTGCGACCATTGGCGCCAAAAGATTTGCACCATACGCTGAGCGTGCTGCCATCTCCGTAAACTGCTGACACTTTGGTTTTCGAAGTTGTAGTCAGGTGCCACTACAGGGGGCTCACCTATTAGAAAGTGTCCTGGAGTCAATATCGTGAACTCGTTTAACTCATCCGTAATAGCTGACATTGGCCGTGAGTTGAGGCATGCTTCAATTTGAGCCAGCACTGTAGCCATTTCTTCATATGTCAAGGTGGTGTTTGCCACGATGCGTTTGAGGTGGTATTTTACCGACTTTACTCCGGCTTCCCACAAACCGCCGAAATTTGGTGAGTGGGGGGGAATGAAATGCCATTCACATCCATTTGTAGCCAAAGACTCTGCAACCTCTTTCAGCACAGAAGTTCCTTCAGCTACAGTACACCTTTTGATCTCTGCCGCTGCACCGATGAAGTTTGTTCCATTATCGCTCCAAATATGCGAACAATGACCTCTACGTCCTTGAAATCTTTTGAAAGCTTGCAGAAACCCTTCTGACGTAAGATCACTTACGACTTCTAAATGTACGGCGCGAGTCGCCATGCAAACAAACAAACAGATATATCCCTTGTAGGATTTATGACCCCGTCCTTTGGTGGTGCGAATTTGAATGGGGCCTGCAAAATCCACTCCACTATGGCTAAAAGGTCGCGCAGGAGTTACACGAGCTGGAGGTAATTGCCCTTGCAGAGGAGTTCTAGCTGCAGCTGCAACCTTTGCACACGTGACACATTTGCGGTAGTGAGCTTTCACGAGTTGTTTTGCGCCAAGAATCCAATATTTTGATAATGTATACGTCAGCATCAGCTGAGGACCACCATGCAGGGTTTGTTTGTGAGCGTCAGATATTATTAGATTAGTTATATGTGAGTCCTTTGGAATTAGAATTGGGTGTTTCTTGTCTTCATTTAACTGTGAGTGTTCTAGTCTTCCACCTACACGAAGTATACCGTTTCTGTCTAGAAAAGGATTAAGAGCTCGAAGACGGCTGCGTTTTGGTAACTCACGTCCTGTTTTTATAACAGATATTTCTTCCTTGAAACTATCCGATTGGCAATTTTTAATGCAGAGATTCAGTGTGTTTCGAAGTTCATGTGTGGTTAGAAATCCCACTTGCCTGTTCTGCTTTGCAATTTTTGAATTCTCTGTGAAGCGTCTGCAATAAGCTACAACTCGGATCATTCTGACTAATGATGAGAATCTTGTTGTTATGTTTTCAGTATCGCATTTGGTGGCACAATGACTTTTTACATTTTCTTCTTCAACCTTGGCGTATATTTCTTTAGGTTTTTTATATTCAATTACCTCGTTATGCAAAAATTGAGGCCCATTGAACCAGGTTTCATTGGATATCAATTCTGACGGCATTTGGCCTCGTGATGCTGAATCTGCTGGGTTGCATTTGGTTGAAACGTGCGACCAGTGGTGAGAGTCGAGATTTGTAATGATCTCAGATACACGATTCGCAACGAAGACTTTCCAGCGGCTCGGATGACTGTTCAGCCAAGCGAGCACAACTGTCGAATCTGTCCACGCGTGCAGGTGAGTTTTGTCAATTTTCATTGTCACCGCTAGCTCAGTCATCAACCTTGTTAGTAGCACTGCACCGCACAGCTCGAGACGTGGAATGGACACTTGTTTCACCGGGGCTACTTTTGTTTTTGCTGAGATCAACGAGACATGGATTTGCCCATTAGCATCGATGACACGAGAATACACCACAGCGGCATAAGCTTCCTTAGATGCATCGCTGAATCCATGAAGTTCTATGACGTCTCCTACCCGAAGTCCGATCCAGCGAGGTATGCATACATTGCTTAAAAGCTTCAATTCATCTTTATATGCTTTCCATTCATGCAGTATGTTTGTTGGGACTGGGTCATCCCAGCCCAACCCAGCTAGCCATAATTTTTGAATAATCATTTTTGCTATGATCACGCTTGGGCCTACCCAACCAAGCGGGTCATAGAAGCGACTAATGTCTGAAATGATTTTCCTTTTTGTTGCAGGTTCCTGTACATCCGTCGAGTCCACTTGATAGCGGAAGGAGTCTTCGCTCCGGTTCCAGGTAAGTCCTACTATTTTTATGATTTCGTCCGTCTTTATTTTCAATGTTTCTCCTATTTCCTTTCCCCGTTGAACCCTTTCCTTCTCACTATCCTTCATTTCTTCAAGTAATTTTTCATTGTTGCTTGTCCATTTTTGTAAATTAAATCCACCTTTAGCTAAAAGTTTATTCATTTCGTTATACAATTTTCTACCTTCCTCTTTGTTTTGAACTCCTGTCATTAAATCATCAACATAAAAGTGTTTTAGAGTCTTTTCAGATGCTGCTGAGTACTCCATGCTGTGATCCTGAGCTACTTGCTGAAGGGCCTTCACCGCTAGGTACGGTGCTGACGCTGTACCGAACGTAACTCGGGTAAGTCTGTAGTGTTTAAGGTTTTGTGTTTTTTCATCCTTCCAGAGTATTCTTTGGTAATCTGCATCCTGACTATCAACCTTCACCTGGCGATACATTTTCTCCACATCAGCTGACAAGCAGATGGGAGACTCCCTCCATTGAGTCATGATGTGCCTGAGATCCGGTTGCAAGGTAGGTCCGACTAAAAGTTGATCATTTAACGAACAATCATTTTTTCCTTTGCAGGAGGCATCGAAGACAACCCTAACCTTCGTAGTATCTTTGTCCTGTCTAACCACAGCGTGATGAGGCAAGTAGATCGCGTTTGGTTTGTTAACTTCGTTTTCAGGCACCTCCTCCATGTGACCCAACTCCAAATACTCTTTGATTACTTCACTATACTTCTGTTTAAGATCTGCATCTTTATTTAACCTTTGTTCTAAGGACTTTAATCTTCTTTCAGCTATTTCCTTTGATCCAGTTACTTCGGGGGTTTCCTTTCTGAAAGGAAGACGAACTACATATTTGCCTTCTTCATCTCGTCGAGTCGTCGCGGCAAAATATTCTTCGCAGCGTTTTTCGTCTTCAGTGAACATGACTTCACGTGGTGGTGGAATATCGGATTCGAGCTCCCAGAACCGTTTGAGCAGCTCGTTGTCTTCAGTTGTGCAACAATGAAGAACGTTTATTTTTGAAGAAACCTCGTCTGTTGAATTTGTTATTCCCGACAAAATCCAACCCAGACTTGTAGCTTGTGCTATAGGTGTGCCAGGAGGTCCGCGTTTAAAACCTTCTTGAAGTATTTGGCTATATACTTCAGATCCTAACAAAATTTGAATTTTATTAGGTATGTAATATTGTGGATCAGCGAGTGTTAGGCCGATCTCTTCCCATTGTATTGCCTCAACTCTTTTCGATGGAAGAAGAGAAGTTATGTTACTAAGCACATATGCCTTCACCGGAATCTTGAAGTTTGGATCAATCCGTGATTGTATGTCGATGGTGACCATTGATTTGGAAACAATATTTGTGTCTCCCCCTAAGCTTGTTACTTGATTAGTGGCTGGTGATTTTCTCAAACCCAAATACTGAACTGTAGCTTCAGTCACAAATGATCCTTGGGATCCTTGGTCTAGAAGCGCACGAATTGAGTAACGTTTCCCGTTCTTTGCCATAGCCATGACCACTGCCGTGGCTAGCAAGGCTTGCTGCTGGCCCTTGCCAGTAGCAAAACATGACACAACACCTGAAGTTTGCTGACCTGCATCGGAAGATGCTGACAAATTATTTGCTTTGTCTGATGAAGAAGCAGCCCGCCCACCGTGGCTGCTCTCAGGCGCTGTCGCGTTTGATCCAGATCCCGTGGGATGTAGCAGCGAATGATGAGATCGCTTGCAAATTCGACACGTTGCATTACTGCGGCATTCTTTAGCAGAATGATTGCTACCTAAACAATTAAAACATATTTTGTTGTCCAGTACAAATTTGCGCCGGTTGTCGACAGTTTCATTATGAAAATTCTTACATTGACTCAATTTATGACCGTCTGAACAAGATGGACAAGAACGACTTGGTGCGTTGGTTACATGCATGGATTTAACTTTATTTACTTGGACTTTGCCGGCTGTTGTTGTCTTTGGATCCAGGAACTCGATTGCTCTAAACCGTTGTGTCAGGAATTCCTGAAATTGTTTATACGTGGGGAGATCATCTACAGTAATGTTGGTGGTTACATGAAACTCCCATTGACGTCTGGTTTCTGGATCCAACTTCAACGACAGTATATGGATTATTAGTATGTCCCAGTTGCTAACATTGATACCTATATTTGTGAGGGACGCTAAACAATCGTTTGTAGTATTTACAAGCTCTTTGAGCCCAGTTGCTGATTCGTTGGTGAGGTTTTTCTGACTAAGCAGACGCCTCAATACATTTTGAGAAACGTATTTTTTGTTGTTGTACCTCTCTTCCAATAACTTCCAACATCGTTCGAAGTTGGCGTCTTGGATCGGTATGTGCCTGATTAGTTGCTCTGCCTCACCGGTGAGATACCCTTTCAGATAATGTAGTTTCTGAATACTATCCAAAGAATTATTGTTGCCGACCAATGACTGAAACATATCTCTAAAAGAGCACCACTCCGTATACAGACCAGAAAAATTTGGAATCTGTAGTTTAGGTAATTTTAAATGAGGTGATACATTTTGAACTTGATCGCTTACATAAGTGCTCATAGACTGTGTTTTCTTATTGCAATCAAATCGAACCAGTTCACATTTTATTTTACATTTATAACTGCTATATACTTCTTCACATTCATCATATTGTTCTGATTTGACATAATCAGTAGAGTTTAATTCTGGTGTGGTATAGCTGCGCAACAACTCTTTGTGGCCAGCCAAAAATTCGAACCACAGCTGCTCGACTGATTCCAATCTCCCTTCTACATACTCCTTAGTTAATCTATCTTTCGGACATTTTTTAAAATTTACATGTGCCTTTGAAATTCTTTTGAATATATCTACTTGAAAGTTTATTATGTTCTGCATTTTTAGGCAACGTTAAATAAATCAAATGAACAATCAAATACACTCAAGTTCAGAAATAAATTTATCAAATCACAAGTTAAAGACGAGTTCAAGAAAATTTTACAAGTGTATAGAACCTTGTCGCTTTCAATTTTGTAGAAATTTGGCGATAGGTTCCCCGTACCTTCGTTTTTTAGAAAACTATTCTAAGTCCTAGTTTACCATGCACATATTACAAATTTTCTAAGTCTAAAGTAAATATTTTAAATTCAAAGTTAACAAAATATTAAAAGTAAATTTAAAGTTCTTATGTTTGTATAATTATCACTTTGTATTTTTCACTTCTTGAAATAATACTTTGAAAGTACTCACAGTTTTACTTCCACTTATGACAATTCCGTTTAACTTTTGCGAACCTCGCAGTTTGCTTCTTCCTTCACGAGACGGGGACACGAACTTCACCCTGCGCCGCCTGCGTGACCGACTTCGTTGGGTCTCAACTCCGCCGTGGTACCAGTTGACGTCACTTGCACTGTTGCACTCACTTCACTGTGCACTATTCACTTTGACCTCCGGGGCGGGGCATGTGCAATGGGGCACCCACACCTGGTATGCGGGAACTCCTTGCAGTGGCCTCGATCCACCGGCTAAGCTTGGCGATGTTGCAACAGCGATCCACTGTCCACCAGCTTACTACGTAGTTTTTGCTGTTATCCACTAGAGGACATCCGGCTCGAAGGACCATGTACAAGTTCTATCTACTTGGGATAGGTGTCGCTTTGAAATCAAACTAATAGATTACGATCCATATAGTGATTGATTTATTTGAATAAACGGCACAGGGTATATTAAACGTAATTTTAACTTTAATACCGTGATTCACAAAAGGCGCAATGTTTACTAGCGCCATCTAGTTATTTTTCTGGTACTAATTTTATTACGTATGCTAGGAATTAATTGTACACTAATCACTGCCTTTTTTACTTCATCTAATGTAATTTAATTCACTAGGCCGGAGTTCTCTGATTTATCTTTTAAATCTCCACTCCATGCATTCTCTTCGTTCATTAGTCTTTCAAAATACAACTTCCAACGCTCTTGTATTTCCTCATCTTTCATCAGAACCTTGACTGCTTCATCTTTTATACACTTTACATGCCTAATATCTCTTGCTCGTTCTTCCCGTGCTTTTGTAATGCGATACAGCGCCTTTTGCCCTTGAGGCCCATTTAAGGAGTTATATATCCTTTCTTGGGCCTGAGCCCTCGCCGTAGCTATCGCCTTTTTAACCTTTTTCTTGCATTCATTGTATTTGCTCTTTATCACTTTCTTCACATTTTCATTATCCTCTTTTTGCCGCTTCTTAAATATATTTTTCTTTTCTTTCAATACCTGTTGCACAACTTGATTTCACAACCACGTATCCCTATCAATTACTCCTTTTCCTTTCGTTTTCCCTAAAATTACTCTAGCTGTATTTCTAATACAGCTAGCCATTTCATTCCAACATACATTCTCAGGTTTGCTCTTCATATCATTCATTCCACTCATTTGTTCTATCACACCTTGTATAAATCTACTTGCATACTCTTTCCTCTCAAGCATGCCCCATTTTAACCTAGGAGGGGGCCGGTTTTTGGTCTTAAGTGAGCGTATTTTTATCACAGTATCTAACACTAACAGTTTGTGCTGCGATACAAGTGCTTCACCCGGCACCACCTTACAGTTCCTCACACAGCCCAACTTACTTCTCTTAACAAGAAAGTAGTCAAGCTGTGTGGAGTAGTTGCCACTTTTATAAGTGATTAGATGTTCATCACTTTTCTGAACCATGTATTAGCAATGGCCAGGTCAAGTGATGAAGCTACTTGGAGCAACGCCTCACCACCAGCATTACGATTGCCGTACCCCCAACCTCCATGCACTCTTTCATAGTTATCATTTGGAGCTCCTACATGTCCATTAAAATCACCTCCTATACATATCTCTTCACTATCTGGAATCCCTATCATAACTGTATCAAAATCCTCCCAAAACTTTTCTTTCTCCTCATCCTTACATCCGGCTTGGGGTGCATACGCGCTAATGACATTCAGAATCATACTCTCCCAAACTATTTTCACAACTACTAATCTATCATTCCTCCTTGTTACGTTCGTCACACATTCTTTCAAATTCCTATCTAATACTACACCTACACCATTTCTTTTTCCATCACTACCACTGTAGTAAAACTTGTATCCTTCACCAATTTCTCTAGCTCTAGTTCCCTTCCATTTCATTTCTTGCAAACATGCAACATTTATTCTTCTCCTTTTTAACAAATCCGCCAACTCCCTTCCCCATCCAGTCATTGTTCCAACATTTCAACTCGCATACCGCAATCTTACCTCTTTCGTACTGAGGGCTTGCTTCTTACGTCGCACCCGCCCGTGATGCAAAAACCCTTGTCCAATGCCCGCAGAGACCGAGTGCTGTCCCTGCGCGTCACCTTCGGGGTATGCCCTAGCCCTGTCATTATCTTTCATAACATGGTACATATTGCAAAAGGTTTCGGCAATAATTTTTATGACCGGCCGCCTGCCTGACGTCAACCTTCCTTGGGAATGTAGTCGCTGACCTGACAGCATCAGATGATGTTGGCCCAGTTCAAAGTAAAGCTTTTAGTCGTCTTTTACGACACCCACAAGCAAAGCTAGGGTTGGTAGTATTCGAAGCCGCCACCACACAGCATATTATATAAATTATAGACCTTAAAATATAGCTTGATCTCTGTGACAGATAGCTACGAAACCGATGAAGCAATTTTGAATACGCATCATGTTTACAATTTTATTTTGTATCGCCTATATTTTTATTCTTTACGTGCCAGTTATATCTCAACTGAATTATGAATATAAAAATATGAATATTTACACCAAAACTTGTACCTCATATGTTTTAAGACTTAGTAGCCATTTTATAAAAATATGATGCTTACGCAAGTACAAGGTCATACTGGACTAAGAATAAGATAGATATGGGACAATCGATAAACGTAAATCGAAAACATTCTTGTTAATCTATATATATAAAAGAAAGTTGTGTTAGTTACAACACTTACAACTCGAGAACGGCTGGCCCAATCTTAATGATTTATATGTTTTTGAGTTTGTTGTCGTCGGGACTAGGATATAGGCTATTAAAATATGATATTAATAAACAAAAAAAAATCATTAAGAAACATCAGTTCTAAATGTTCATTTGTTGATAGAGTAACAAAACGCAACTGACAGCTCACGTAATGGTTTGTTTGGTAAATACCGCTAAAAATTGAAATTAAACATGACCAGTCAGTCTTTGTTTTGTGCGAGTGTTAGGAATTTTTACGAATATTATTATAATCAATCATATTGTGTATAGACAGACAATATAGATTGTCATTAACCATACCGCTACCAATAAGATCAAACCTTTCCCGACGCTGTACCGCAACCCACGGCAGAAGACCAAGATATTGCACGGGATGACCGCCGCGTTAATATGGCCCAACTTCGTGCTTCCTAATCACAAGAGCAAAGCGAGGAAGCCCGTGAAACGGCTCGGTTGACACTGCGAAACCATCGAGTAAATCTCAGAGAACAAAAATTAGATAAAAAAAAATATCATCTAATACAAGGTACTTCTTGGTCATGTTGGCACGTTATTAAAATGTTTGATTTTAAATTTACATATTATTCATATTTCATCATCATCATTCTGCTGCTCTTATCCCAATTACTTGGGGTCGACACAATATGTACTCTGCTTCCATCGTACATATTGCCAAAAGTTATTGGCAATAGTTTTATGACGCCTGCCTGACGTCAACCCTCCTTGGTAATGTAATTGTTGACCAAACCGCATCAGGTGAAGTTGGCCTAGGTCGATATAAAGCTCTTAGTCGTCTTTTACGACATCCACGAGCAGAGTAAGGGTTGGTAGTATTCTTAGCCGCTATCACACAGGAAGTTATATGTATCTGTATTCATATTTATTATCATAATAAAAAAATAACTTAATACATACATATCATCACGCCATATCCCTTGCAGGGTAGGCAGAGAGAACAGAGTGCCAGAGAACTCTATCTCTGCATACTTCACTCGCTTCCTCAACATTCATAATTCTCTTCATACACGCTCGCCGGTTTCGGAGACTCTTGACTCCACCTTCCTTCAGTACATGACCGATCTGGTCTAGGTAGGTTAGTCTCGGTCTCCCTCGGTACCTACATCCTTCCACTTTCGCATTGTATATCTTCTTAACCAGGCGTTCGTTCGGCATTCTTTCCACATGTCCGAACCATCGGAGCATTCCCTTTCGCATCTTTACACCAATACTCTCTTTCATACCTACTCGCTCTCTTACGTCGTCGTTACGAATGCGGTTGGTCAGCCTAACTCCACAGATTTTCCGCAGAGATCGCATTTCGACCGCATTAATTTTACTATCATACTCTTTTCTGCATACCCAACTCTCGCTTCCATACAGTAATGTTGGGACAAGCACTGCGTTATGTATTGCTACACGTGCCTTCTGGCTGAGGTGGTGGCTGCCGAGAAGTTGCCCCAACGCTCCGTTCACTCTATATCCCGCATTCACTCTTCGTTCTATATCAGTGGTGTACCTTCCATCTCGGCTAAATCCACATCCAAGATATACAAATTCATCCACTTGCTCTAGTACATCATTACCTATTGTTACTCTTACATCTGTTCTGGTTTTATCTCTTTCAAAGACCATTATTTTGGTTTTGCTCACATTCACGCGTAGACCCCTTTTCTTACAATCTTCTGTCATTGTGTCGACTAGGGTCTGCAGGTCAGTCGCTGACTGTGCCAGCAGGACTGCATCATCTGCATAAAGCAGAGCAGTGACCACTGAGTCGCCCATCTGGACTCCCACATTCATATCGTTCAACCTTTGGAGACATTTATCCAGATATATGATAAACAGCCTGGCTGACAGAACGCACCCCTGCTTAACGCCGATATTGACGTCAAACCAAGGCGACATTCCATCATCCAGCCGCACACAGGCTCTACAGCCCATATAACTGGACTGCACAGCCTGTAGCAGTTTACCGCTAATACCATACTCCGGTAAAATGTCCCAAAGTTCCTTTCGTACAACCGTGTCAAAAGCTCTCTCCAGATCCACAAAACTGCAGAAAACCCTCTGACCTAGAGCCAGATGCTTCTCCACAATGTTGCGCAGAGAGAACACTTGATCCATGCATCCCCTTCCACTCCTGAAACCTCCTTGTGTCTCACACAGTAAACCATCGGACACCATCCTCATTCTCCTTTCAATAATTTTTCCATACACTTTTGCTGCCAAACTGGTCAAGCTTATGGCCCTGTAATTTGCGCAGTCATAACGTGAACCCTTGTTTTTAAACAAAGGCACGATGACTGCGCTATTCCAGTCCCTGGGAACCATTCCTGAGCTCCAACATAGATTGAGGAGCAACAGGAACGCCTCCCAGACACAAGAGCCACCAAGCTTGATCATCTCGGCAGACACCATATCAATGCCCGCTGCCTTACCATTTTTCAAACTCCTTATCGCCCATTCAACTCCATCCATACTGATGCCATCGGAGGACGCCGTTGTCGAATGTTGATCTACCAAACCACATCCAACACCGGCGCCAACCGTAGCATCCGCATACATATCGCCAAAATATTCACTCCATCGGCTTAACACGTCTTGTGTTTGTGTAAGAATGTCTCCACCTTTAGACCTTATTTTATTCATTCTGAAGGCTGACCAACCACCCCGAGACTTCTTCACCTCCCTCCAAAAGAGTTTGGTGTTACCCTCGAAGTTTTTAGTCAGCCTATCTTCTGCACTCATACTTGCTCTATCCCGTTTCTCTTTCACTAAGGCCTTGGTGTCATTCTTACATTGCCGATATATTTCTTTCTTCTGTTCAGTCATACTGTCATTCAGATTCAAAGAAGAGACATAGTCCAGCCACGCTTTCTTCTTTTGCTCTACGGAAGCTGCCACTTCCGCATCCCACCATGCATCACCATTTGTTTTTCTATGCTTCTTTGAACTTCCACATACTTCTTTCGCTGTATCTACCATACTCTCTTTCAATACTCTCCAGCATTCTTCAATGTCCGATTGCGGCTGGCTTGCCATCGTCAGCCGTTCTCGGACACCCTCTGCGTACTTTTCTCTTACAAACCCTTCTTGCAACCTTTCAACCTTTATTCTTTCAAGCCCTCCGAAGTGGACACGCTCTCGCCAGTGCCTCCACTTTCTGAACAGACCACTAAATCTCGCAATAACGAGATAGTGGTCCGTGTCGACTGTGGGGCCCCTGTAGGCTCTTGCGTCCAATATTTTGCTTCGGAGGCGACTGTCTACCAAAATTAAATCTATTATGCTTTTCTGTTCATTCCTTCTCCATGTATACATATGGATGTCCTTATGTTGGAAAAATAATATGTTGGAATAATAACTTAATAATTTTGAATTAATCGAAATCTACTCATTCATTAACTGTTAGGCGGAACGAAGTGTGCCGGGTCGGCTAGTTATTTATAAAACAAGTAAAACAAATACATTACCTATATAAACCATATGGTTACTATATAAAATTTGCGTTTATGACATCATTGCCTTTTGGGTGACTTATGTCCCACAGATTATAAGTTCAAGATATATTAGGACGGGACTTTTGACGGGAATTTGAAAACGTCATGTGGTGCTCTTGTATTATATTCAATATCTTAGTGTTTTCATGTGTTATAATAGATAATTTTGATGGCATTTTATGTAATGTGATGGAGCAGAACTACTGGGATATAGTGAATATCATATAAAAGTGCTTTACGACGTTTTCGTTTTCCATCAAAATTCCCACAAGATACCATTAACAGTGTGGCCATAGCACTGTTGAAGGTGACGATTTGACTTAGACAATGACTAACTTGACAAGACTATAAACGTAAAAATAATTATAACTTGACACTGGCACCATTAGCTCGTATATGTAGCTGATTGCCAATATACAAAGAGAAGAAGAAGTATATTAGGACCATGGAAGTAATAAGTACTCTGTACAACAGGAATGAGCTCTATCTGTACATCTTGCAGCAAAAATAAAGAAAATAAAACCTTATGCTAAGGTAGCAAGAGATTTGTTGCGCGCAAAATAAAAATGAAGCCGAGTGAGAGGGCAACCAGTGTACCCTGTGTCCCGTTCTAACAGTGGACTTAGAATTGCCAGAGTTAAGTTGATTTCAATCCTTTCCTTGTTGATAGAAAAATATGCGATTGATGTAATGTAATGAAGTAAAAACATTTACTTCTAAAATGTTTTTAAATATAAATAAGAATTTATTACCGACATATTAAAGCAATATTATTTGTTGCTAAGTGTAAAACCTTATTAACGCAAACATTTTGCGATTGTGGTATAGGTTTTCTTTTATATGTATGAAATACGGACACCTGACCTGACAACCCCACATGCAATCGTAAATAATAACAATAACATAATTTGTTAGTGAAGAATTACGGTGACCATGCATGACTATTCAATCCTAGTTCAAGAACAAATAACTTAAATACCTATGTATATTTTATTTCTTATGAAAATAACTTTGTTTAGATTTCAAATTTCCTAAAGATCTTAATGTCCCTAACATTAAGTTCTTTAGAAAATTTAGGAACAAAAAGAAAGCTATTGTGGAAGAATGTAATAAAGATCAGTCGACATGATCGACATCAATAGATGATTTGTTAGATCTCGTAGATAACGCTTGTGTTTCAGATTTTAAACTGAACATTATTTTTTATATTGCTGGATATATCGTGAATGGGATGATTCACAAAATTTCTTGATCAAATTGTGTGGTGTTATTGGATCACAACACCATAAAACACGGTTTATTACATTATTAAATCAATCGTTAAAAAACGTAAACAAAAATAAAATTATCATGTAGGTATGTCGTCCGAGAATTTTATAGCAAACTACATACATCGTTAGAATCAGCACATACTCCTCAATCTATATTTGAAGATCCACATGATATTCTATTGATGAAGGCGTTAGCGAATTCATATCTCAATTTACGTTTAAATCAATGCAAAATTAGAATCAATGAAACATATAAGGAATAAGCTGGGTTTGCGGCAGAAACTTCACAAGACTGTCTTATTTAGCAATGTCTGATTTAGAATTAAACTTAAATGTAAACTTAACTGTTTTTTCTTAATTAAATATACCACGCACCACCTTATCGTAATTTTATCTCAGTCCAGCTGCATGTCGTGTCCCACAAGGACCAGTAGATAAGTACCTACCTATACGACGCGAGTGTGAAAAGCAAGCAAAAACAGGAAATGTATAGTGCCACAAAGGGCAAGTTTATAATTAGCATCTTCGATTAAAATCCATCTGAAGCAATGATCTGCTGACGTCAGATCACAAATATTTTTTATAATTATTGTCCTTAAATCATATTTCAATATGGTCACCATCGCCAGAGAGGCATAAAAGGTACAGTGCTGAGCTCTCGCTCGGCTTCAATTTTGCGACAACAGCTCATTCCTGTTGTACAGAGTACTTATTACTTCCATGATTAGGACATCTACAGGCTAACAGCTATTAAAAATAAAAAATAAAAGTTATTAAAAATTCGCCAAACAAATTTATTTTAAATAAATCTTTTATTAAGTAAATTCAATTTAATTAGAATTTTATTTTATATATATTAGAAGAAATATGAGAATTTTATATAAATATATTTGCAATAAGCTTAAACATAAAACTGAAAACTAACCACAAAACATAAACGTATAAAACAAGCGCAGTATAATGTAACACAGCGAGTATACGTTGTTTCCTCACTGCTTTTGCGGAGTCTTTCAACTCTTCTTTGAGAATAAATTTTCTAAGCCCAATGACCCATATTCTCATGTAATCAGTAATGTTTATTGTTAGTAGATCACAGTTGAATATTGCTTGGTCAGCCGGGCTCATTTTGTTGATCATTGCCCTCGTATTCTCATCGTGAAATTTCCACTCGTTCTTCATAAAGTAATCATAGAGCATTAATAGTTTGTCTAGTTTTTTTATAACGCCAACAAAGCTGGAAATAGTATATGAAATTTTTTGTTATTGGTGATTAAATTAGGTGTGAAAGAATGCATTGTTATTCACAAAAAGTAAAATATTTTGTTTCACATATTTAAGAACCCCACGTTCTTAAATATGTGAAACAAAATATTTTACTTTTACATTATTATTACTACTAGTTTACATTATTTTTGGTCAAATTATATGTCCGAATCTAGACCTTACGTGGGAAATTCATGTTATTGATTTATATTGCATTTAAAAGAAATGTATCCAATATATGTACCTACAAAGCCAAGCAGAAAATCCAGTAAAGTGAACTCATGGTTCTCGATATATGGGATAGGGGTGGGCTGTTTTACTTAGTTGTGAGAGACCATAGAGGAGACCATATTAATTACATGCCGACCCGAGAGTTATGTGGTTCGAGATCTCGACTACTTTATGATGAGCATTCAAGTCTCCAAGAAGCACTAACTCCAATGGATACTGCTTCAATATTTCGTCTCCCAACTCCCCATTGGACGTTCTCAAGTAATTGAATTGACTCACACCCCTAATTTACGGGTGGAGTGCTCCAGCACGTAGCTGTGCTAATATTTGTACGAAGTCCAGGGCACCTATTTGCATGGGCACCTATTTGCATATTCATTAATAAGACCAGGCCGAGCCGTCTCCAGATGATGGACAGGGTAGAGGTTGCTATGCGATCGCCATAGAAAACCGTTTATATTTTCTTTTCATTAAGGTTTTATTCAAAAGAAGAGGAAGGGAATTTGTCTTTTTGCAATGATGTTCGGAGATATTAAAATTGTAAGGCACGCATCACAGTCATCGTTGAAGTGTGGGTTTTGTGACGAGCCGACACGAAGAATGGAAATTTTAAAATGTAGCATGCATGTAATTAAAATCTAACTATCGAATTCAGTCTATCTAATTTAGAGTTGTAGCTAAAATTGCATTAGATCTTTAAATAGAAATCTGATTTTCATTCAACACACGCATATTACCTATAGAAAATTGTATACTTACGATGATAATTGTTTTGGCTTTTTCCGCATAACAGTAACGACTACATCCGCAATAAATGCTGGTATATAATGGAGAAAAAAAGCAAGTATTGTGTACAAAATCCTAGATTTTATATGCAAACATTGATTATACCAAACAGATTTACAACTTGCTATGTCAGAACAGTGATAATGCCCATTATATATTAGCTCACCTGCAAAAAAATACATAGTCTGAATATTTCACTACCCTTAGATTAAAAAGGAATCTACCATATCAATTTCATTTAGATCTATATTTAATTAATACTGTAACGATGAAGAGATTATTTAGGTTGAACGCGATAATTTCAAGAACTACTGCTTTGAATTGAAAAATGCATTTACTGGCGATGGCTATAGGCTATATAATATTACTTTACAACCAAAAGCAGCAAAGCATTAATGACAAATATTGCAAAAATGTAGAATATTTATTTCTCTTGAGAGCTTCCGCAATGTGTAGAAGTATGAAATCGGAATATACCTATAGACGGTGATAGTCATCAGATTAGGAATCATGAGATCTCTTTTACAGCGTTTAATATTAAACAATATAATTATTGTGTTTACGGATTACGATCTGTGGACAGTACTTAGTGGTATTTATTATCATTTCACAAGAATCACAATCAACACACAAATCACATTGAATAGGTACCTGTTGAGGCTTACAATGTACATACTCTCGCTAGTACCTATTGTATTTTTACTGTTACAAGTATTTAAAAAAATCAAAACTAATGATTTAGATGTAAGAGACAAAGACCGTGGGTAAGTACTTAATTTTAATTATTGTATAATACTTACTCCATTGCATAAAACGTTTTTGAGATATAGTGTATACAGGTATATTATTTTCTCCAATTTTCTTTCGCTCATTCGAATCCCACACAGAAGCAATTATCGCATTATTGACTAGATCAACAGGAGCCATCGCTAAGTGGACGCTTGTGTCTCCACATAACACCTTAAATATCCCAAGGCCTGATCCAAGAAACATCTGGAAATGGGACATATACGCTAAAGATGTGCATTTGTATATGGGTAGCGTGGCAGTAGATGACAATATTCTTGGTGCAATATTAGAAGGGACAACCCGAGATGTCCTTTCTAATTTTGCACCAGTAACATTGCAAAGAATCCAAGGTCTCATATGTTTTTTATTTTTTTTTATTGATGTTGTTGGCGAAAGAGCTAGCAGCACACCAGAAGGTAAGTATCACTGCCACCCATGGACCTTACTAGGCCGCTGCCTACCAATAAAAAGCCCAAAACCACTCAACAATTTTGGCTACCGGGTTTCTCGATCACCGAACGAAGCACAACAGCATATTGCCATTGTTCGGACGTCGATTTTCTGCGAGAATGTGGTACTACCCCGGAGAGACCGACCCGCGACTGTAGACAGAATTCTGTCGATAATGTGTTCCTACACTAACAATACTATATGATCGGTATTCTTACGTTTTCCCCCTTATTAGTTAATGTTAATGAAAGGTTGCATCGAACTCAATGTAATTTTTCTGAATTCATTCTATTGCACACAGAATGATATTATGTCAGCCTCCTTCAAAACTCACTATTATAAGCATTCATCCAATGGACTACGGGCACTCTACACTTTTTCAATTCCAACACGTTCCCGTCATCTACCGCCCCGTCCTCTTTTAATACCTTCTTAAATAGTGAAGTTAGTCACCTGTAAGCACTGATTGCGGACTCACGATAATTAGTTTGGAACATATTGCCTTACCGTCACCTGGCGGACGAAAGATTAGTGATTGTGTAACTTTTATCCAAGTTAATCGTCCTAATTTCAATATTGTTGACGTTACTTTTACAAATAAAGTGTTTATGTTATTATTTATTTACTCTATGTAATTACTGCTCATAAATTTGTGTAAAAGTTTTCCATAAGTTAATTTATTACAGTTTAATTCATAGATGGTATCTTTATTTTTGAACATTTAGGTGGATTTGAGGAGTCATGGAGAGAAAATTGTGCAATGACCTCCTGGATACCCATCAGATGAGAAATCATTACCCGGCGATCAATTTCAATATTCAGATTCTGAGGAAGAGAACGATGTTGATACAGAAATACACGCCAATACTGATGAAAAGTAATGAAAATGTTACTCTCTGCTGGCGATGAGTTTGTCGTTCTATATCACGATCACAATTTAATGTTTGAACTATCTGCCTGTGATGTATGTATAGAGGTTTTATAGTTTTAAGTTCCATAGATCGGATCTTTGGTTTCTGTTTGTTGCTTAGCAATTTTTAAATATTAATAAAAATATTAATAAAAATTACTTTATATTTTATCGCATATTTTATGCGATAAAATATAAAGTAATTTTTATTAATATTTCTAAATATGGAATACTATCGTACTTGCATATGTTGTGCATGTATCAATCGAGATTTGGAATCGTAAAAACACCCTCAAGAAGAAGAGCTTTTGCATCAGAAATGGCAGACGAACTCATAACACCTTGGCTTCGTGAGCGGTATAATATAGTTAATTTGCAGCGTAATTTGGAACATTTCATCGCCGAGACTCTGCAAATTGAAGATTATCAAAAGAGCCAAAAACTTCCAAGAAACCAAAAAATCTGCAGCTTCCGGAAAACGTCGTATGACGAATACTTCTGCAGGGGCTGTAAGAGAGTGTGGGGAACACACTATTTCTATATGCATTTATAATTGGTAGGACCACGCTGTTGACAAATTGTCTATAACCGTGGGCCGATCCGTCCGGAGTAGTACCACACTCTCGTAGAAGATCGATGTCTGAGTAATGGAAATGTGCTATTGCGCTTCGTTCGGTGAGCGAGCTCACAACCCAACAGAGTTTGAAGATTGTATTGATAGGCAGCGACCTAGCTATACCCTTGGTATTGCAAAGATCCATGGGCAGCAGTGACACTAACCATTAGGTGTATTGCTTGCTCGTATGACACCATAAACAATAACAAAAATGCAGTAGCTGTACCTATTAAATTGATTTCATATATTAATTCTCCATTTATTGTAACAAACTCGGATCCTGTCCAAATTTGGGGATGAAAAGTTCATCTACTTACCCCACTGGGGCCCAACAAGGTGCTCAAGTCCAACCAACCGGGCGATGGTTCATAATATGATGGGAGCACTGAAATAGTACGTAACAGTTTTGTAATGTCTTTTACCATATAAATCGTATTAGCTCATATGCATCCTACTATCGTGCCTTTTTTTTTTTGGTGGACTATGGATTCGTCTTGCCCCGCCAAATCGGTCCGGGGTGAGGGAGAAGGCGGCGCGTGACCCTATAGACCCACCGTAAAACTCCTCTCTCTTCGCCGTGCGAGCGGGTCACCGGGACCCGATTTTTAACTTCGGTGGTCCGCCCGGCGGTTCAACCTCGCGGGTTCCTTTCGTCGACGCCCGGACAGATTTCGCCGTCGGAGCGTCGCCCTCACGCGGTTGCCTCACGTCGGGTGACCGGACAATTCCCCGGTCCGATCACCCGAAGCCTCGGTTAGGGCGGCATCAGGCGCAGGTATTCGCGCCTGCGCCGCCCCGGCCGCTGGCGGCGGCCCGGGGCGCGGGAATCCTCCCTGGCCCGTTCCGCCGCTTCCTTCTGCGAGATGATAGCCTCGCAGAAGGCGGCGACCGCGTCCCAGTTCCTGATGCTGTCGACCATCGCCCTCGCGACGGCCGGCAGCGTCAGGTCGGCAGCAATGACAGCGACGAGGTCACGGCGCTGCTGCTCCCATCCCGGACACACCTCCAGCGTGTGTTGCGCCGTGTCCTCGTCACTCCTGCAGTGGTGGCAGGCCGGAGTCCACTCCCTATACACGACCCTGTGCAGGTACAACCTGAAACACCCGTGCCCCGTCAATACCTGCACCAGCCGAAAGGTGAGGACTCCGTGCCGCCGCTCCATCCACTCTATCAATACGGGCCGGAGGGTCTCAACGGTCTCCACACCGTGCCTAGGCCTCTCTAGCCGCGTAGCCCAACGGGCGATGACGGCGGCGGGTATCCACGCGCCAGGTGGCTATCTCGCTCAACGATGGGTAGCCACCTTCCTCGCGCGCTGTGATAACCCGCCGGTAGAGGTCGGAGAGCATCTCCGCCTCTAGGTCCCACGGGGGTGTCCCGGCCAACAGGCACGCCGCCTCTGTTGACATCGTGCGGTACCCGCGAATGGCTCTGACCGACATGGCTCTCTGTGGCCTCTACAGAACCGCCCTGAGCTGGGCGTTCAGAGCCCTCACCCACACGGGTGCGCCGTACATGGCCATCGAGCGGATGACCCCCGCATACAGCCGTCGGCCCTCGAAATTGGGTTCGCCCACGTTCGGCATGAGTCGAGAAAGGGCGGACGCCGCGCCGGCAAGCCGGGAAGCAATCTGTCGGAAATGCTCCCGGAACCACCATCGCCCGTCGAGCACCAGATCCAAGTACCTCATATGGGCCTGGATGCTGATGTGGATGGAGTTTACCACTATCGAGGCGCCGATGGGTAGCCTCACACGCGGCCCATGGAAAAGTAGGGCCTTCGTCTTGTTTAGGGCCACCCTGAGCCCCAGCGCCTCGATCCGCTTGACCATCTCCTCGGTGCCGGGAGTGGCCAGGCTCGCCGTCTCTTCGACTGTCCTGCCCCGGGCTGTGACGAGCGTGTCATCAGCGTAGCACACTAAGCTCAGCCCGGGGGAGAGACTCCCTCTCAATGCCCAGTCGTACCCGATGTCCCACAGAGTCGGCCCCAGAACCGACCCCTTTTTTTTTTTTTTTTTTTTTTTTGTGGTGGGCTATGGACGTTGCACCCCGCCAAATCGGTCCGGGGTGACGGAAGAGGCGGCGCGCAACCCCATTAACCCACCCTGCAAGCACCTCTTCTTCGCCGTGCGAGCGGGCCACCGGTACCCGATCTTTGTCTTCGGTGGCCCACTCGGCGGTATGCCCTCTCGGGCTCCTCTCCTGTCGACGCCCCGACAGCTTTCGCCGTCGAGGCGTCACCCTCACGCGGTGGCCTCACGTCGGGTGACCGGACAATTCCCTGGTCCGATCACCCGAAGCCTCGGTTAGGGCGGTATCAGGCGCAGATACTCACGCATGCGCCGCCCCGGCCGCTGACGGCGGCCCGGGTCACGGGAATCCTCCCGGACTCGTTCCGCCGCCTCCTTCTGCGAGATGAGAGCCTCGCAGAAGGCAGCGACCGCGTCCCAATTCCTGAGGCTGTCGACCATCGCTCGCGCAACAGCTGGCAGCGTCAGGTCGGCACCGATGACAGCGACGAGGTCACGGCGCTGCCCGTCCCAGCCCGAACATACCTCGAGCGTATGTTACGCCGTGTCCTCGTCTTACTGCAATGGTGGCAGGACGGAGTCCACTCCCTCCGCACGACCGTGTGCAGGTACTTGCCGAAGCAACCATGCCCCGACAAGACCTGCACCAACCGGAAAGAAAGGACTCCGTGCCGCCGCTCCATCCACTCCATCAGTACGGGCCGGAGGGCCTCAACGGTAAAAACACCGTGTCTAGGCCTCTCCAGCCGCGTAGCCCAACGGGCGATGACTTCTCGGCGGGCGTCCTCGCGCCAGGTGGCTATCTCGTTGAACGATGGGGAGCCACCCTCTTCGCGCATTGAGGTAACCCGCCGGTAGAGGTCGGAGAGCATCTCCGCCTCTAGGTCCCACGGGGGTGTTCCGGCCAATAGTCATGCCGCCTCGGTAGACACCGTGCGGTACCCGCGAATGGCTCTGACCGCCATGGCTCGCTGTGGCCTCCACAGCACCGCCCTGAGCTGGGCGTTCAGAGCCCTCGCCCACACGGGTGCGCCGTACATGGCCATTGAGCGGATCACCCCCGCATACAGCCGTCGGCCCTCGAAACTGGGTCCGCCCACGTTCGGCATGAGCCGAGAAAGGGCGGACGCCGCGCCGACTAGCCGGGGAGCAATTTGACGAAAATGCTCCCGGAACCACCACCGCCCGTCGAGCACCAGACCCAAGTACCTCATGTGGGCCTGGATACTGATGTGGATGGAGTTGACGACTAACGAGGCGCCGATGGGCACCAGAACCGACCCCTGTGGAACGCCGCACGACATGGGCGTTCGCACAATGTCCCCTGCGGGACTCGCGCAGAGGATACTGCGGCCCTCTAAATAGTCTGCCACCAGCCGCCTGAGGTACAGGGGCACTCCATGGAACCGGAGCGCCTCCCTGATGCAGCCGAATGGCAGACTATTGAATGCGTTGGCGATTGGCTGCGCGCGAAGCTTGTTCAGCGCCGCGCGATACGGGCGACCCCAGGGGTCACGGTCGAGACCCTCCAGCATCTCCTGCCAACTCGCACCCTTGGCGGCTCGGATGGCCAGCCGAAAGGCAGTCCGCGCACTGCGGTACGCCTCGTACAGCTGGCCCTCCCGCTCGACGTCGCGGTGACGCCGCCAGCTGCGGGTGTAGGACCTTCGGATACTGATACACGCCGCACGAAGGTCCGCCAGTCTTGGGGACCACCAGTAGACCCCCTGCCTCGGAGGTGGACGCCGCCGCACTCTGGGCATGGCCGCATCGCAGATCTGCGTTAACGCACTGCGAATGCGGACAGCCTCAGCGTCCACTCCGTCCGCTGGGGGTGGTGAGGACAGCCACGTGCTGACAATGGCCGCCTCCGCCAGTAGATCCCTGTCAAGACGACCCACAGCCCACCGCGGAAACGCGGGAGCTCCGTCCGCCCTGTGACCCCTACCGGGTTCCCGGGGGGAGACCTCCATCCGGATGTACCGGTGGTCCGACAGGGTCTCCGCCTCCTCCAGGACACTCCAGTTCCTCACCCGTGGCGCGACAGCGGGGCTAGCGAACGACAAGTCCACTATCGACCCGCCCTGCCGCCGCACACGCGTGTTCACCGAGCCCCTGTTCAGAACACAGAGGCCCAGTGAAGCCGCCCACTCGTTGACCGCCCGCCCGCGGTCGTCCGTCGTAGGGGACCCCCACGCCGTGGGTTTGGCGTTGAAGTCTCCCAGAACCAGGACGAGGCCCGGTGCCAGTCGCCGTATCTAGGCCTCCAAGGTGGTGAGTGAGGCCCTGAAATCGTCCATCCTCCTAGTGGGGGAGAGGTACATATACGCTGTAGAGCGTGACCCCTTCCCACTCCGCCGCGACAAATTCCTCGCCCCTATCCAAAAGGGACAAGGACGGGAAGTGCCGCTGCGTTGAGACGACGATTGCCGTAGTACCGTTTCGACTGACCACCCAATTGGGGCGATCAGGCACGGCGTACGGTTCCGCGACTACGGCTGTACCAATCGACCACTCCGCCATGGATTGCAGGAGGAGATCCTGCGCTCCGGCGGAGTGGTTGGTGTTGGCCTGCAGGAGGAGGTGCATGGATGGTGTATCCATTATCGGGTTGTATCCATGACCTCCTCGCCAGCGGGCGATCGGACCGCGCTAGGAGCGGGAGCGGCCGTGATCGTAGGGCCGCCCCGCGCCTATGGGGCTGAAGCTGGAGGTTTGCAGGTCCCAGAGCCCATGCGGTGCTTGGCGGGCTTATTGCCCGCCGCACACGCGGGGCAGTGGGGCGGGGCGGCGTAAGACGCCGCCACGTGCCCGGTCTGACCGCAGGGGAAACACAATCCGCAGCAGTCGAAGCAATTAGTGCACGTCGGTCGAGTGTGTCCGACCGCCATGCACTTGTAGCACCTCGTAGGCCGGTGCTCAAGCACGGTTACCCGCGTCGAGCTCCAGCCCACGAGGAGCCTGCCTGAGCCGGCCAGTTGCCTGACCGACTCCACCGGGCACTGCGCCCAGGCAGCACCTACGCCACCCGGACCGGGACGAATGGCACCGACCCGGACGGTGTCTATGGGACACCCGGTTTTCGAGGCAATAGCCTCCCGGATGTCTTCCACCGTCACTGAATCGTCCAAACCCGAAATGCGCATTTCGGCGCACTTGACGGGCCTGGCGATCTTGATGCTACCCTCCTCGGCGAACAAACCTCGCAGCTTCTCGGCCACGCTGTCGGCCGTCTTGGCGACCTCGGCCCCTGGGAACTCGAGAATTTGAGCCCCCGTCCGGGCCTTGCGGGTCCTGGCTTCGACGCCTCCAATATCGGAGACGTCTAGCTCCCGCCGGGCCTTCCTCAAGACGGCCTCGTAGCTGAGGCCCTTCTCGGCCGCCTCGGGCAGCACAGTGATCACCACTGCGGCCGTCTTCGGCGACTTGAGCCCCTTGCGCGGTCTCTTCTTTTGTCCGGCTCCTGCCTGTGGAGCGGGGACCTCAGCGGCGCGCTTGGCCTCCGCTCTCCTCCTTTGGCCGCGACTCCTTCTGTCGCGTTCGGCTGCCTGCCAACCCTGTTCGGGTACGGCAGTCATGCCAGACGCGGAAGGCCTCGTCGCAGCCTCGCTGGTCGTCGCCGGCGGTGTTGTTGCGGGCGACTTCAGCGGTCCGGCAGGAGCCGGAGCCGTCTTCCTCCTCAGGGCGGGTCCCTTCGGAGCTGGGCCGGGGCCTTTGGGCTTAGGCACGGCCGCGGCCGCGGCGTAGCTCCCCACGCGGCCACCATGACAAGGCAGCGGGGCGGGGGCTGGTGCCACATGTGGCCGCTTATACGCGGCTAGAGGCGGCCGAACACGTGATTCTGGAGGCAGTCTTGCCTCCAGAACGGCCACACGCGCATCAACGATTTTTCCAACTGCGTTGATGATTTTGGCGAGGGCCTCGTCCGACAAGCCTCCCACCTCCAGCGTCGGGGTCGGCTGAGCCTCTCCAGGGGCCCGCTCTGCGGCGCCTTGCGACTTTGGCGCCGCAAGGGCGCTAGCCGGCGGCAAGCGGTCCGCGGGGAGAGGCGTCAACTTCACCACGGGAACAGGGAGTTTCGCCGCGGCGACCGCGCCAGCGTCAGCCGGCGACGCGCGCTTCGCGGTGGCAGGCGTCTTCCTCGCCGCGGGGACGGGTGTGACGGTGACGCGATCACCCAACGTCGTCGGCGCCGCAGCGCGAGGCGGCTTTGGCGCCGCAGCGGCCGCTGAGTAGCCGGCCCTGGCCGGTGGCTCGGCTGGCGCAGGCGACACGAACAGCGCCACTTGCGCCTTGAGGTCGGCCACGTCCATCAGCAGCTAGCGGTTTGCCCGACGCATCTCCGCCAGCATGTCGCCCAGGTTCCGGTTCCGGGTCCGCAGGCCTGACATCTCGCCTCTAAGGCGGACATTTTCGGCCTGCAGATCCGTGGGTTCGCTAGCGCGGGCAGCGACCGCCGCCGCCCTTTCCACAGCCGAGGCCCCTCGCCCTCTTCGGGAGGCCTGGATCTTGGGCGGAGGCATGTTGGCCACGCTCCCCTCGGTGTCGGCGCTCGAGTTGCCTCCCTTACTCAGGGGGCGCTTTCGCACCTGCGAGGGGAGGGCCTCCTCCTTCTTAGTCGCGGTCGCCGGCGGCGTCTTTGCTGCTAGACGCGCCGACGACCTAGTGGGGCCTTCACCAGCCGGCCCGCTGTCCTCTTTGGACGGCCTTGCGGGAATATCACCGCCCTCGTCCATTCTGACGGTAGATCCGCCGCCCTCGTCTTCGGACGGCTCTGCGACATCGCTGTCGCCCTCGTCCGTCGACGGCTCTGCTGCGAGTCTACCGTCGTCCTTCTCCTCTTCAGCGGCGGCAGCCTCCCTGCGCGCTCGCCGCTCTTCCAGCCGTCTTTTGTGGCTCAGGCCGTTGCCCCGAGTCTTCCTGGGCGACCTCCGCTTTGCTTTTGGGGCCTCCACGATTTGTGCCGGGCCCTCGCAGACGCCTCAAGTACAGAGGACGAGGCGTCGTTTTGGTCAGATTTATGTTGGCATGACCGGGCCTTGGGGTGAGAATCACTTGGATTCCCGTCGGTTTTATGTAAATTTTGAGTATCCATTTGATTCCCACGAGAATGGGAGATACATTGCGTCGACCCGGGCAGAGATCCCTATACCCGGGCAAGCCTACATTTACCAACCAGGGGGTCAGCCGGTGCCCTGGCTGGAGCGTGCTAACGACAGAACAACCCATCTGCCATGCATCTTCTCGCCGCACGCCAGAACTTAAGATTCTGGGTGATTTCCGAGTCCGGATGTTACTTCGAACTCTTTATAGAGGTTGTCTTCCTCGTAGTCCGGGCGGTTAAGCCAAGACCCTCGCTCCTGATACTACGCCTTAAGACAACGTGTCTTGAAGCAAGATACCAGGTTTACGATGTGTGGGCGGTGGCATGTGCCTGCCCAGCCCTCAAATGAATGATTGACTGAGTCTGTCCCAATATTTCGCGTCCTATAACCTCTACTACGACTGTAATAGAGTAAGGAGCGAAATCGCGCAGAAATTCGCTACGGACGACAGTACAACAGAAGAACTGGGGACCGCCGCCCGCATCCAGGGTACACCGCGTGGAGGTTTCTGGGATAGTACCCCTCCTACCATAGTGCCTCCGCAATAGGAACGAAATTGTTCTATTATACCACGCTGGTCAGACGGGTTATGCAGGCAAGCAGCGCTGGTCTTCTGTTGTTACTGAGAGGCGATATCAGGCACATGCTCTCAAATTTAATGTAATATACTACTTAATTATTTAACATAAGTTTACATTTTTACAACCTGTTAATACGAATTTAGAGAAGTATACACTTCTTTTTTACTTAACCATCGCAAAATAAATTTATTTCCTTAGAAACCACACTATATATTGTTTAACTAAACACACTTCGAAATTCTGTAAGAGTCTTATCAAAAAAAAAAGAAAATATTATGCGCAGTTCGGTCATCCAGATAGGTAAAACTTGTAAAGAGATAAAAGATGTACATTATAATATGTACGTTTAAATAATATGTCGAGACCCCAATATATTATGTTTGTGATATGTTGTGACAGAATAAGAACCGAACAACAATGTATCTCACAACCTTCCATTGCGCGTCGGAGTAAAAATAAGCTGAGAAATCGCTAGAAGAATGACCAGTAGTGCTTTTTAGTAGCCTACGATAACACTTGATGTGACCAATGCGCCTGCCAAATATGCTGTCTAACAATGAACGTAAATAATACATTGCATGATAACGTTAGTTTCATTGAATTGTATTTTGATATATTTGTAATTCTCTCTGTATATTCACGAAAGACGAGAACAAAAAAAAATATTTGGTCGTAATAAACCAATATTTTTTTCCATAAAAACTTACCAATAGGTGGTCTCACGATGCATGTTGGTAGATCCTCAGCAGAGGTCCGCACAAGTTCTTCAGCTAATGCTTTCGTGAATGTGTAAGTATTCGGCCATCCATCAATTAAACTACAGGAAAAAGTAATGAAACAGTTGAAAACTAACTCTTTTGAAAAGTAATTCAGTTGAAAAGTAAAATCTTTTTCTCCAATAGCTACAGCAAAAAGGAAAAAAAAAAGATTTACGTTAACTGTTCTTCCATTAATCCATTAATTAGCTTTTTTGCTATAGCAAATAAACTTCTCTAACATGGCACGCGAATAATCCTGCGCTACTTGCACCCTGCGGTTCACTGCCACTTTTTCAATTTTGCCCTGAAACTCCAGGGAACTCAAGGGATAGCCCTTGAGTTCTTTGATTTGCTTGGTGTGTTAGCTTTCGGCCATCTAAACCCGTCGACATCTTGGCTATAAAATGATTGTCCTTGCGTATAGCGTTCTATTCCATCATAAAAAGTTTAAAGTCAATAATCAACTCAATTCAAAGCTATGAAGTAGTATTACTATATACTCATTGTAAAAGAAATTACTCTTTTACTTGTAGCAACGTATATTATTTCATAAAAATATTTTAAAGTATTTACTTACTTTTTAGTGATAGCATCTAGTCTCTTTGCCTCAACTTCTTCAGCTAAACTTATCATAGTATGTGGAGAAATAGGACATGGGTAGATTTCCTCTAAGACATCCTCGCCAATGCGGTCTCTTGTAGCGAATGTGAACGCTGTTGAAATGTGTACGCATTTTCTGTAAATCAAATAGTTTTCTGTGAAGATGATGACATCTAAAAATAATGATATATGTAGAAGAATAATATGATATATGAAATAATGATATTTGCACCTTAATTTTATGTATTTTTTATCCATGTACCTTACATTGTACATACTACGTATGTTATGTGTAGAATCCCTTGAGTGTCCAACAAGACTAAACATGTATAGACAATTTTCCACATAGTTTTAAAACATATTGGAGGGCCGATGTATTGGATTTAGCTTTATCCGATCATAAAGACCAAATTTTAGAACACCCGTGAACAAAAGAAATTTGTTAAAATACTGGCGTAAGACACAAATAGACTATGCGCCTGAAAATATAGTAAAATTTAGTAACTATATATCAGAACTTAAGTTTGATGATATATACTGCATTGAGGATGCAAATATACCATTTGATTTATTCTTCGATCAATTTAATCATTTATACAAATTGTGTTTTCCATATAAGACTGTAATCATAACAGCAAATAGTAAACCTAAGTGGATTTCACGAGGCATAAAAACGTGCAGCAAAAGAATAAGAACACTTTTATGGCTTGCTAGAATCAGACCAATTGCACAAAATAAACAAGTTTACATTAGGTACTCAAAGCTTTTTAAGAAAATTATAAAACTCACAAAACGGGCACCAAACAATCATAAAATAAATACTTCAAATAATAAAATTAAAACGACATGGCAAATAATCAATAATAATAAACTTAGAGAGTTAATAATAAACAAAGAGCTTCGCATAGCTTCAAAATGGACATCTAATATTATAGATAGAACCGGGAATAAAATATCCAAAGGACTAGACATATTAAAAGAGGCTACATACTTCTACCGAGAACTCTACTCTACCCAATCGACATCAAACTTAGAAACCTATAACGACAAGTACATTTTAGTAGGGATGGAAAATGTAGAGACAGTACCTTCAATACTGCTTTCCGAAATAGAATTTGCAATTAAAACACAAAAAAACAACAAAGCACCTGGAGATGATAAAGTAACCAACGAATTACTAAAATTTATATCTAAACCTTTACTGAAACCTCTACAAATCATGTACAATAATATACTTGAAAAAAAGACAACTCCAATTCAGTGGTCCACATCTATAACGACTCTACTGCACAAAAAAGGTGATAGAGCCAACCTAAATAACTACAGGCCAATTAGTATAATGAGTAATGTTTACAAGGTATTCTCAAAAGTCATACTAAATAGACTCACAAAAATCTTAGATGAAAGTCAACCTCGAGAACAAGCAGGATTTCGAAGAAAATTTTCAACAATTGACCACATTCATGTTGTGACACAACTGGTAGAGAAAAGTAAAGAGTATGGGAAGCCCACCTACATATGCTTTATAGACTTCGCCAAAGCCTTCGATTCGATTGAACACCATGCTATATGGAAGGCACTATTACAGCAAAATATAGATATGGATTACATAGAGCTTCTATACAGTATATACTCCAATAGCTCGTCTAAGATACGACTAGAAAGAGATGGACCAGAATTCTATTTACATAAAGGTGTTAGACAGGGCGATCCGCTCTCACCAAAAATATTTTCAGCAGTGCTAGAAATGGTTTTCAGGAACATTAACTGGGAGAACCAAGGAATAAAAATCGACGGAGAGTACTTAAGCCACCTGCGATTCGCAGATGACATCGCTATATTTGCAGAGGAGAGCACACAGTTAGAAAACATGATTAACGACTTAACAATGGAGAGCAGAAAAGTTGGTCTATCAATAAATACCTCAAAAACAAAAATTATTACTAATGGTAGAGCTTCAGCTATCAGAGTAAACGGAGAAAATATAGAGTATGTTACAGATTACATTTACTTGGGTCAATCAATTTCATTTGTTGATCAAACAGCCAAAGAAATAAATAGACGTATTGCAATTGCTTGGAAAAAGTACTGGCAATTAAAAGAAATAATGAAGAATGGAGATGCAAACATAAAAATCAAAAGTAAACTTTATGACGCAGTAATCCTACCATGCATAACATATGGTTGCCAAACATGGTCTTTACGTAAAAAAGATGAAGAGAAACTAGCCATACACCAAAGAAAAATGGAGAGAAGTATGTTAGGAATTAAATTATCAGATAAAATTAAAAATAATTCAATAAGAAATAAAACAAAAATAAGAGACATAACGGAAAATATCAGAAACATTAAATGGAAATGGGCAGGCCATGTGTGTAGAATGGAAAATGACAGATGGACCAAGAAAATAACAGATTGGGTACCAAGAGAAGCACAAAGGAGTAGAGGTAGACCGAGAAGGCGATGGGAGGATATATTTAAGGAAATATGTGGACCAAATTGGAGACTACAAGCTAAAAATAGAGAGAACTGGAGGAAACTGGGGGAGGCCTACGCCAAAGAGGCGACTTCCACAAATCTAGATTAAGTTACTTTTAAATTGAGTTATTATTTTAATATTATTTTATAAGATTGTTCTATAAGATTGTGGTTTAGAATAAAGGCTATTTATTTTTTTTATTTTTTTTTTATTTTTTTTTTATTTTTTTTTTATCCTTTATCAGGTTCTAGATTATCTGTGTACCAAATTTAATTTAGATCGGTTCAGTAGTTTTGACGTGAAAGAGCGACAGACAGACAGATAGACAAAGTTACTTTCACATTTATAATATTAGTATGGATAATATTATTTAATAGATCTTGAACCATTGTTATATTTTAGGAAAAGGAAGGTAATTAAGAATATCTGTTATCCATCATCTAAATCTTTCGATTCTTCTGATCTCCTGAACATTGTTAAAAATAGTCCATATGATTCACTACAAGACTGTAACCGTCACTTTGTATCAGTCGATAATAAACTTGCTGAGGAGATACTAAACAAAAATCACACCACGCAAAATGCATTAGTATCAGCTTACAAATCTACAGCTTGCTTCCTCGACTCTCTGTTTATGGTCCCAACGGATTACTACGAACTGTCAAGGATTATCTCTCAGTCTAAGTCACATAGCGCACCTGGTCCTGACAAGATCACCATGTCACTACTAAAAAAGTGTCTACATTCGATCTCAACACCCTTACTGCACATTTACAATTGCAGCTTAGTTACTGGAGTTTTTCCTGAGTGCTGGAAAACTGCTGCAGTGACTCCAATACACAAAAACGGAGCCCAAAACCACCCAAATAACTACAGACCCATAGCCTTGTTAAATATAGTATCTAAGCTGTTAGAGAGTATAGTGAACGCCCGTCTGGTCTCTTATTTGGCAAAGCATCAGGTAATATCTGACAGACAATTCGGTTTTCGAAAGGGCAGGTCCACTGAAGACGCTGTGACCCTCCTTGTAAACACGGTTTCGTCTCATGTGGAAACAGGACAAAAATGTCTAGCTATATTCCTAGATTTGGCAAAGGCATTCGACAGCGTCTCTGTGCACCTGCTTCTTAAGAAGTTGGAGACTCTGGGCATCCGTGAAGTGGCTCTAAAGTGGTTTGCGAGTTATCTGATTGGGCGTAAGCAGTTCGTAAAGGTAGGCTCCTACACCAGCAGTGATTTAGAGATCCAATATGGCGTCACGCAGGGCAGTGTCCTTGGGCCCCCTCTTTTTACCATGTACATGAATGATATTGTAAATTGCACTCTGGTTGATGCAGACATCATTAGTTACGCCGACGATACTGTGATAGTTTTCCACGGTGAAACCTGGGACCAGGTACATCGCACTGCCGAGAAAGGATTAACCGACATTGCTTCAATGCTCGATAACAACTTATTAACACTAAACGCCAAGAAAACCAAATACATTGCGTTTTCAAAGACTATTATCGGCGGCCCGAGCAATGACTTCTATTTGAAACTACACTCTTGCAGCTCCGTCAGATCTCAGGACTACAATAGATGTACTTGCACCCGAATAGAGCGCACAACCTCTCTAAATTATCTAGGTGTAACAATTGACGAATACATTAATTATAACGAACAAATCGCTTCTCTCGCTAACCGTGCAAGAAAAATGATATTCCTTGTGAAGAAACTTAGAGACTGCACGCCACCTGAAACAATGCGACAAATATATCTAGCGCTTTGTCAGTCGGTCCTTCAGTATTGCATCACGGTATGGGGTAGTGCCTGCAAGACCCAAATGATAAAAATTGAGATAGCCCAACGTGCCATATTAAAAGTTATTCTGAAAAGGCCATTCAGATACTCTACGGATAGCATTTACGGTGAATTCAAAGTCCTTCGCGTAAGACAACTTTATATTTTGAATGCTACGGTAAAAACACATAAGGTACTTTTAAAGCGTGAGGACTTTGACTCTCTTACAGCACGCCGAGTACTCAGGATGCCAACTCCAAAATGGTACTCTTCACTTGCTCGCAGAAGCCCGAAATTCTCCCAACCAAACACCTACAATAATGTGTGCAGGCACTGTGCGCTCCTAAATTGTAATGCACCTAAATGTAAAAAACTGATTACAAATTGGTTACTTACCTTATCATACGAGGCGACAGAAAATCTTCTGGAACATAAATCGCCCTACCTGTGAAACTGTTTGTAACAATAATGCCACCCGTACCAGTATTTACACACACTCTCGTACATTCACACATACACACACGCAAACACACACGCACACTTAACGTATTGCACAACCTTTATGTCATCATATCCACATAGGTTGATGTCTATTTAGTTATATGTTTTGTATTGTCTTTTTCTAAAATTTAAAACATCTTACCTAATGTTATTACGAGTTAGGATCAAATGTCTTACATACCATCAACTTGTGCTCTGAATCCCAAGATACAGGCTCTGTTGCCTAGTTTGGGAATTTTTGTTTATGTAATTTTTATGTAATGGCTTTATTGGTAATAAACATTATTATTATTATATTGTATCTCCTTTTTTCACGGGATCTTCCATAGGGAAGATGCCCGGTCCTTTGGGAGGCTTACATGGGGATATGGATCCAACACGCAGAGGCCTTTGGAGAAATTTAATCTAAATATTGGGATGGGACATCTACCAATGACATTCCACGTCTGCACATAACATACGTGGACTGCCAGCGGTAAGTGTAAAACTATTGTGTGATTATGGTAGCTAATATCTGATTATGGGAGTGGGTGCTTAATGGACTGGTTCATCTTAAATCTATGAATTTTTAACTGTCGTCTGCCTTCAAACCCATATTGAGAGATGAACGGTGGCAGACGGTGACTCGCCAACTCACTGAATGGGCCCCCTAAACAGTCGCCACAGGCACACAAGCCATGCGGGCAACAGGGGGCAACATTGGTGCAAGTGGCTAGGGGTGTCGAGCGGTGCGGCGCCGGTTTCACCATTGAGTCTGTGATAAACAGAGCCATGGTTTCCCCGTAGTTATGCCCTTGAAAATGACACTTCCACCCCCGAGCATATAGCTCTGGCGACCCCTCTCTGACCAGCTGTTTAAGGCAAGCCAGAGCTGAGAGTCCTTCGGGCACTCTTCGGTTTCCACTCTAGCCAGCCAATGAAGGCCAGCTAGAGACGAGGCCCTGATCGACTCTCTGGAGTATTCGGGACCGCAGTGTCGCCACTCACATTTAGCTCGCCACAAGCTGCCCTGCGGTTTATTGGCTTTCCTGTAAATCTTGTGATACATTTTTTTTTTATATCAAAAGAACTTAGGAAGCCGTATAATGTTCCTCCGAGTTTTGCATTAGCCTCATGGTGAGGTAACGACTGGCCCGGAGGTTTTTATTATTATTATTATTTTATTTAATTGTTGCTATATATGAATATATTGATAGTATTTATTGTATTGGGTAGATATAGTATATAGATTATAATAAATTTGTATGTCTTGTGATGGACAAAACATGTAGGTTCCATAAAGTGCTGTAACACCATTTGGTACATATGTTGAGACAAATAAAGTTATCTTATCTTATCTTAATCTCATGAAACAAGTTATACGGGTAGAGTACCTATAGACTGGTGTCAGGCGGTAATCGTACCTCTTTACAAAGGGAAAGGTTCGCGGCAAGACTGTAGAAGCTACAGGGACATAAGACTCCTTAGCATTGTCGGCAAACTGTGCGAAAGTGTTGATTGAAAAAGTAGTGAAAGTGACCGAAATGAAAATATGGGATGCACAAGCGGGTTTTCGAAAGAGTATGGGTTGCATGGATCAAGTCTTCTCTTTACGATGCATGACGCAAGAATTTTTGGCTAAAGGTCAGAAAGTATTTTGCGCATTCATTGATTTGGAAAAGGCTTATGACAAAGTGAGGAGGAATGAACTGTGGTCGTTACTATCGATGTATGGGGTAGATGGCCATCTTATTCAGGCGCTGAAATCCATCTATAAGGATTCCAGAGCCTGCGTAAGGATAAACGAGTCCTACACTGAATGGTTTAACATTGATAAAGGTGTTAGACAGGGATGTGTAGCGTCACCGAGGCTGTTTAACCTATTTATGGATAGCTGTTTGCAAGATTTGAAAAATAATGAATGTGGTTTAAGAATGAATGAGTTACTCGTCAAATGTCTTCTTTATGCCGATGATCAGGTTTTACTTGCATCGTCGGCTGAAGATTTGCAGGCGATGGTAACTACTATGCATGATGCTTTTGAAAGAAAAGGTATGAAAGTAAATGTAAGTAAGACGAAAGTAATGGTAAAAATAAATGTAATATTTTTATAAATGGTGAGGGATTGGAACAGGTGAAAGAATTTGTGTATTTGGGTGTACTGTTTACTAGTGATGGGAAAAATGATGATGATATTGAAAGACGAGTTAATGCTGGTAATAAAGTGAATGGGGCATTGTACGCTTTTATGAAGAGCAGGAATGTGTCTAAAAAGGCACGCCTAGCTGTACATAAGGGAGTATTAGTGCCCACTCTCATAAATGGCAGTGAAAGTTGGATTTGGCAGGGAAGACATGAAAGTAGAATAAATGCTGTAGAGATGAGAGCTCTTCGTAGTATATGTGGTGTAAGTCTGAAATTTATGATAGAATAGAATTAGGAATAGTGTTACAAGACAGCGCTGTGGTGTGAATGAAGAAGTAGCGACATAGATAAAAAAGGGAATGCTGAGGTGGTTTGGCCACGTGGAAAGAATGAGAGAAGAAAGGTTGACTAAACAAGTATACAAAGCGAGTGTGAGTGGGACGATTACAAGGAGAAAACCACGTCGTACCTTTCTGGATCAAATTGAAGATGTATTATCGAAAGGTCAGGTTAAGAGTACGCGTAACCGTAGAGCATGCATGAAGACTGTGATGAGTGTGAATGAAGCGATGGAGGTATGTCAGGATCGTGGTTTGTGGCAATCCGTAGTCTCTACCTACCCCTCTGGGAAACTGGCGTGAAGCTATGTATGTATGTATATATGAGCACATGAAGCGGGTAGTAAAAGTAATGTCAGATTCTGGAATTTGTTCATAATATGCGGATTATAAATATATACCTACCATTTTCTTTATGAAGTATGTTTAAAATTTTTAAGAAATTGTAATCAAAACATTTTTGAAAGATATTGCTGTTGTTACCAAAAAAGATGACAAATAAAGTTTTTTTAAGAATACTATTATAATATAAGGGCGCAAAAGAAGTATATATTATCATATATATAACGTTTATTTTAAGACTCACATGAGATTTTTACATTCTCTGGCGAGCTGAAGTACTTCTCTGGTACCTCTCACATTGGTGAGTGCGGCACGACGAAGGGGCTCATCAAATCGTATTGTTGCAGCTGCGTGGAATATTATATTTACCTGCAAGTTAAATAAAAAAGGCAAATAAAAGAGTTTTAATAAGGCCATCAATAAACAATAATCATTATCATCATTAATTATTATAATGTAATCGTAGTACAAAGAGACCCTTGCTCGCAAGCGAACTCAATACGAGGTGATCGTCCTGAGGCCATCCGCATACTACCTAACAGGGACGTGGGTAGTATGCGGACTGCAGATTTTGTTAAATCAAGGATAGCTGCAGTCATAATATAGTGTTTTGGTATTCGATATAATACCATCTCTGTAACAAACATAATATTTTTGGATTCCCAAAGGAGAAGCAAATTAACTTATATATGGGTAGAACGCCTAAAACTTGGCAAGCCCGTTCCAATTTATTAACTTATATCGCCGACTGTGAGTTCTGGGCACTATTATTCGATTGGAACTCACAACATCCAAACTTTAAAATCCCTCTTTATTTCATGATTTAAAGAAAATATATATATTTGAAACTTAAATGTATATCCGATGGTTTACTGTGTGAGACACAAGGAGGTTTCAGGAGTGGAAGGGGATGCATGGATCAAGTGTTCTCTCTGCGCAACATTGTGGAGAAGCATCTGGCTCTAGGTCAGAGGGTTTTCTGCAGTTTTGTGGATCTGGAGAGAGCATTTGACACGGTTGTACGACTTGGACGACGACGACGACGACTTTGGGACATTTTACCGAAGTATGGTATTAACAGTAAACTGCTACAGACTGTGCAGTCCAGTTACATGGGCTGTAGAGCCTGTGTGCGGTTGGATGATGGAATGTCGCCTTGGTTTGACGTCAATATCGGCGTTAAGCAGGGGTGCGTTCTGTCAGCCAGGCTGTTTATCATATATCTGGATAAATGTCTCCAAAGGTTGAACGATATGAATGTGGGAGTCCAGATGGGTGACTCAGTGGTCTCTGCTCTGCTTTATGCAGATGATGCAGTCCTGCTGGCACAGTCAGCGACTGACCTGCAGACCCTAGTCGACACAATGACAGAAGATTGTAAGAAAAGGGGTCTACGCGTGAATGTGAGCAAAACCAAAATAATGGTCTTTGAAAGAGATGAAGCCAGAACAGATGTAAGAGTAACAATAGGTAATGATGTACTAGAGCAAGTGGATGAATTTGTATATCTTGGATGTGGATTTAGCCGAGATGGAATGTACACCACTGATATAGAGCGAAGAGTGAATGCGGGAAATAGAGTGAACGGAGCGTTGGGGCAACTTCTCGGCAGCCACTACCTCAGCCAGAAGGCACGTGTAGCAATACATAACGCAGTGCTTGTCCCAACATTACTGTATGGAAGCGAGAGTTGGGTATGCAGAAAAGAGTATGAAAGTAAAATTAATGCGGTCGAAATGCGATCTCTGCGGAAAATCTGTGGAGTTAGGCTGACCGACCGCATTCGTAACGACGACTTAAGAGAGCGAGTAGGTATGAAAGAGAGTATTGGTGTAAAGATGCGAAAGGGAATGCTCCGATGGTTCGGACATGTGGAAAGAATGCCGAACGAACGTCTGGTTAAGAAGATATACAATGCGAAAGTGGAAGTATGTAGGTACCGAGGGAGACCGAGACTAACCTACCTAGACCAGATCGGTCATGTACTGAAGGAAGGTGGAGTCAAGAGTCTCCGAAACCGGCTAACGTGTATGAAGAGAATTATGAATGTTGAGGAAGCGAGTGAAGTATGCAGAGATAGAGTTCTCTGGCACTCTGTTCTCTCTGCCTACCCTGCAAGGGATATGGCGTGATGATATGTATGTATGTAAATGTATATCCGCGTGAGCTATTAAAAATAAATACCTCTTCAGTAAGAAGCTTCCAGTCATATTTACTGAGACCTATTCCTAGGTCAGTAACATTGCCTTCAACTGCAACTACACGTTCGTTAAAATAGGGTTGCTGTCTTCGAAGAGTGTCGTATACCTGAAACAGAATATTTGGATAACGCTAACAAATTAATTTGTCTATAGCTTTTGATCCATATTTTAATGCAAATTTATAGACAAAAAGAAAATTATACTACTATAATTGTAAATTATATAATATAATTTTTGGTTAGTGTTTATTCACTAGTAAGGCCACACTGTTGATAGTTTTCTGTCCAGTCACAAGCCGGTCTGTCTGGAGTAGTATTACACTCTCGTGGTAAATTCACGTTTGAGTAGTAGCAATATGTTGTTGCATCTCGTTTGATAAGCGAGGGAACAAGAAGCCCAACTTGCTGGATGGGTTTTGGTTATTAGATAGTGGCCAAGCTGTACCCCGGATATTGCAAAGGTCCATAAGCGGCAGAAATATATCACGCTTGTTTCTTGCTCGTTTACCACAGAAGGAATAAGAAAATATTAAAAAGGTTAGGTCTGTTATGACCAGTGATCGGAGTAGGTATATTGATTTTTGCTACTTGCGTCGGTAATGTTCATGTAAAGATTAACATGGATACGCCATTTTTCCGGAACGTCATTCCGGTACTTCCGGAATCACTGAAGTATTGTCTACAAATTCAAATAATTAATATAATTTGTTTTTTTTTTAACAGATTGCATTAAACAGATTTCAAAAACTTTTATTTAACTTGTAATGTTTGTATACGTGTTCGACACTAATTTTGGAAGCTAAGTTAGAATCACTCCTCTATGTGTCCGTATGGGCTCAAATCTTATGTACCTTCGGTGAAAATACAATAACATGGTACCATGGAGCTGTTCTGTTTGTGGAGCCGGAAGAAAGCCATTGGAACTTTTTTTTCTATGTTAATGTGTAACGGGACGAGCAGATTGCTCGCCTGATGGTAAGCGTCACGTCTGCCTATGGACAGATGCAGTGCCAATCAGTAACTAAATAGTTCTGTCTGGCACTGCCCAGCGCCCGTTACACCGAGACGACAGTTATTTGTTAGGTCTGATATACCCAGTAATTGCACTAGCTTCAATCTCCTTTCCCCGAAATATAGAAGTGTTGAACACACTCCCATTTTAGGAAGAAATGTCTGGCAAATCGGTGGTACCCACCTAGACGGCCCAGTACAGGCACCTACCACCTGGTACCACCTTAACTAAATACTATAAACCCATCGACTTTGGACTTATTTGTTTTGTCTTTGTAAGTACTTGGTGCTACCTGATGTCCCTACTGTAATGCCCATTTAGACTGTATAGGTATAAAAAAAAAACAATATAGATTTAAATATCGTTTATTGTTAACACAAAATTATTTACATTCAATTTACATACAATATAAACATATTATACATTTAAATCTACATGCATTTCAGTTTCTACATCTGTGTAATTTTGTCCTCCACAATTAAAATAAATAGTCATAAGTTTTTCTATGTTTTCTGGTTTCAATCTATTTCTTTTCACTTCTAAAATCCATTTATGGGTAGATAATGACCGTTCCACATCACAAGATGTTAAAGGCGCAAATTTAAAAAACGGTATTAAATTACTTGCTTCATTTTTTTCAATTGCCTCACTATATTCTCTAAGTGTGTCTAAATCTGGGTTACGCTCCATAACATATTCTATTTTATTTTTTATATTTTCGGCATTGCACTCATTAATAGCAGCTCTAACTTGGTCAAAATGCAAAAGTGACTCCGCCAGTGATAAATTGTGTTTTTGCAATGCTTTTAAAGAATGTTGTATTATACAGTAATTGTCTTTTATGTAATAAATCATTTTTTAAATTTTCTTTTTCAAAAATATTTTTTGCGTTTCGAATAGAAACAGCATCAGAGCTGCTCAAACAAGATAAAACATCTTTAATTTTCTCGAAGTTTTGAGCGTAGTAGGATGCTGCCTCTAACCAAGTACCCCACCTGGTAACGATTGGTTGAGGAGGCAGCGGCAAATCTGGGTATTTTTCTTTTAAAATTTTAACTCTGCTTGGTGCTTTCAAAAATATTTTTTTTTACATTAGCAATTATGATGTCAATATCGTTATATTCTGATCTAATTTGTTCCGATACACGGTGCAAAGCGTGCGCCAAACATGTGACGTGCTTCGTTTCTGGCAAATAACTTTTTATATTTCGTCCTGCAGATAACATGTACGCTACGGCATCAGTGCAGAGCACAAGAACGTTGCTAGCTCTAGTTTCGAATCAATTTTCCCATAAATTTTCTAAGCACTCTATTACGAATTGCGTAATTGTTTGTCCATTAATCACAGTTAGCACCTTACACGCTATCAAATAAGGTCGATTGAAACTAATGGGATCTAATGGTTTTATTAGAAAATTCACTACATATCGACCTAAAAAGTCTGTTGTTTCATTTAACAAAATCCAAAGTTTCTCATTTTTATTACTTCGTCGAATGGAATCTAGTTAATTCTTGTAAAATTTATCCAAATAAACTTTCCTTAACTGTGATTCATCGGGTAATTTACGATTAGCACACACACAACAACAGGTACTACACATATATTTCTGAAGAAAATCTTGAAAAGCAGTATTTCTCATCTGAGACCATGGAAAATTGCACAAAATCAAAAATTTGATAAGATCGAAGTAAAACTCCTCCTGCGGCTGCTTATACGTTCCCTGGTGCACAGCGCCTTCAATATGTTTTTTCACGTTGCCTTCATTTCGAACTATCAAATGGCTCTCACACTTTGTGCAGTACATTGTACCACTAGAGTGATCATAAATTAACTCAGGATGATCGGATATCCATTTTTCTACCGTCTCAGCCTTGGCGTTTACCATGTTGAAGAGATGTAACCTCGTATTTGATCTAAAACAAAAACTTCATGACGTGAACATAACAAAACTGACATCTACGTTAATAGTTGTTTTACTTTTTTAATGTAACGTCACTCAATTGAAAAAGGGCACAAGCAAGCAAACGTAAGACTATATACTAGTAAATGAAAAATGACTTACCAGATCTTAAAAAGATTGGTTGAATATATTCAAATCAAGAGTGAAAGATGCAACTCCGTATAGTCCAGCCAAATCGTCGTTCAGAGCAGTACCCAGAATCCACGTAGTCCAGCCAAATCGTCGTTTAAAGCAGAATCCAGGAATCAGTACACAAGCCAGGGTCAAGTAACGTTTTTACAACACAATAACGAAGATGCGCACTCTACGAATCGAAGTAAACGAGTGAACTAGCTACCTGCGGGGCTACCCCCCCGCATCGCGCTATGCATTGTTTTCGTAACCGGTTTGTATACTATCTACAATTCTGTGTTCTGATTGGTCACTGAGTCATGTTGAGGGCACAGATTAAGAGTAATACAGAACTTTAACCGCGTCTTTTGTGTGTGAAATATTTTGAGTCCAATTCACGTTTATACTAGTTTGAGTATTTGTTTTACTCGGTATATACTAAAATCATACCAAGTTTGAAGCTTCTATCTGTTACCGTTTTTATGATAGAGCTAAAACAAACAAATATGCAAAAAATGTTTCTTGTATGGAATCGGTAATTTTTAACTTTTTGATTTTTATTGAATGTTCTTATATCGGCCATAGTTATAAACTCTTTTTGAAAAATAGAATTGTGCACCTGCTAATGTTCGAAAGAAAAAGCTCAGTGAGTGACAGACATACAGCGGAGTCTTAGCAATAGGGTCCCGTTTTCAACCTTTGGGTATGGAACCCCAAAAAAACTAATTTGCAGCGGGATGGCGATAAATTATTAAGAAAATACTATTGGTCATATGGTTTGTAAAATTCCATTGTAAAATTCCGGAAAAAAAAATATTCCGGAGGAATACCCATATTAATATAAACGTTTCAGATTATTGACCCTAATTCAATATACTTACTCCGATCGCTGGTTATGACTGACCAAAAAGAATATAGTTTTTGTAATATAAAAGAATTAAATTTTTACGATAATCCATAAAGGCTTGCGCGTATGATAAATATATTACGTTTTACTCTTAATAATATTATTAAGTTGCCAGTGTTGCCCACAGTTGCTCGTATGGTCTGTGTGCCTGTGGCAACCGTTTATGGGGGGCCCATTCTGTAAGTTGTCATGTGAGCGTCTTCCGAAGTTCAAAACTATATGGTATTGAAGTCAGAAGACAGTTTTTAAATCAATAGTTTAAAGTTTTCAATTCCACCGGCCCATTAAACATCCAACCCCATAGAAAAACTTCAGAAAACATTAACTCGCAATAGTTCCTCCACCTACTATTGGTAGTTCATGAATGTGAAGATATGTGAAAACGTGGAATGTCATTGGTGGATGTCCCATCCCAAATTTTATATTAAATTTCTTCAAAGGCCTCTGCGTGTTGGACCCATGTCCTCATGTAAGCCTACCAAAAGACCGGGTATCTTCTCAATCGCAAGATCCCGTGAAGAAAATACTATTAATAATAATAATATTATTATTTTACTCTATTATATATCTTCTTTTTAAATTCGTTCGTGTTAGTCTTTTAATCAGTACTTAAGCATGTTCGACTTTAGATTTATCGATATATCGAGATTTATCGATATATCTTAACACGTAGTAGTTCAACGAATTCAATGTATCTTTAAAGAACATCATTAGTAACTTTTCTTGTGACAATATTCATTATATTTAGTGATAGAGTTTATCACATGGATTTCTATCTGCAGACTATTTTATATCATTTGGTTAAGATTAGAAAATATATAATATTACTTACAGGATTAGACAGCGTGGCTTCAAGTCGCTCTTTGATAGTGACGCCTGGTTTTGATCTGACCAATAGGTATATTTTCTTAATTTTGCAAGCTCTGTAATTAAGACATAGGTACATACATACATACATATCATCACGCCATGTCCTTTGCAGGGTAGGCAGAGAGAACAGAGTGCCAGAGAACTCTATCCTTGCATACTTCACTCGCTTCCTCAACATTCATAATTCTCTTCATACACGCTCGCCGGTTTCGGAGACTCTTGACTCCACCTTCCTTCAGTACATGACCGATCTGGTCTAGATAGGTTAGTCTCGGTCTCCCCCGGTACCTACATCCTTCCACTTTCGCATTGTATATCTTCTTAACCAGACGTTCGTTCGGCATTCTTTCCACATGTCCGAACCATCGGAGCATTCCCTTTCGCATCTTTACACCAATACTCTCTTTCATACCTACTCGCTCTCTTACGTCGTCGTTACGAATGCGATCGATCAGCCTAACTCCACAGATTCTCCGTAGAGATCGCATTTCGACCGCATTAATTTTACTTTCATACTCTTTTCTGCATACCCAACTCTCGCTTCCATACAGTAATGTTGAGACAAGCACTGCGTTATGTATTGCTACACGTGCCTTCTGGCTGAGGTGGCTACCAAGAAGTTGCCCCAACGCTCCGTTCACTCTATTTCCCGCATTCACTCTTCATTCTATATCAGTGGTGTACCTTCCATCTCGGCTAAATCCACATCCAAGATATACAAATTCATCCACTTGCTCTAGTACATCATTACCTATTGTTACTCTTACATCTATTCTGGCTTCATCTCTTTCAAAGACCATTATTTTGGTTTTGCTCACATTCACGCGTAGGCCCCTTTTCTTACAATCTTCTGTCATTGTGTCGACTAGGGTCTGCAGGTCAGTCGCTGACTGTGCCAGCAGGATTGCATCATCTGCATATAGCAGAGCAGTGACCACTGAGTCGTCCATCTGGACTCCCACATTCCTATCGTTCAACCTTTGGAGACAATTATCCAGATATATGATAAACAGTCTGGCTGACAGAACGCATCCCTGCTTTACGCCGATATTGACGTCAAACCAAGGCGACATTCCATCATCCAGCCGCACACAGGCTCTACAGCCCATGCAACTAGACTGCACAGCCTGCAGCAGTTTACCGTTAATACCATACTCCGGTAAAATGTCCCAAAGTTCCTTTCGTACAACCGTATCAAATGCTCTCTCCAGATCCACAAAACTGTAGAAAACCCTCTGACCTAGAGCCAAATGCTTCTCTACAATATTGCGCAGAGAGAACACTTGATCCATGCATCCCCTTCTACTCCTGAAACCTCCTTGTGTCTCACACAGTAAACCATCGGACACCATCCTCATTCTCCTTTCAATAATTTTACCGTACACTTTTGCTGCCAAACTGGTCAAGCTTATGGCTCTGTAATTTGCGCAGTCATAATATGAACCCTTGTTTTTAAACAAAGGCACGATGACCGTGCTATTCCAGTCCCTGGGAACCATTCCCGAGCTCCAACATAAATTGAGTAGCAACAGGAACGCCCCCTAGACACAGGAGCCGCCAAGCTTGATCATCTCGGCAGACACCATATCAATGCCAGCTGCCTTACCATTTTTCAAACTTCTTATCGCCCATTCAACTTCATCCATACTGATGCCATCGGAGGACGCCGGTGCCGAATGTTGATCTACTAAACCACATGCGACACCGGCGCTAACTCGAGTATCCGCATACATATCGCCAAAATTTTCACTCCATCGGCTTAACACGTCTTGTGTTTGTGTAAGAATGTCTCCACCTTTAGACCTTATTTTATTCATTCTGAAGACTGACCAACCACCCCGAGACTTCTTCATCTCCCTCGAAAAGAGTTTGGTGTTACCCTCGAAGTTTTTAGTCAGCCTATCTTCTGCACTCATATTCGTTCTATCACGTTTCTCTTTCACTAAGGCCTTGGTGTCATTCTTACATTGCCGATATATTTCTTTCTTCTGTTCAGTCATACTGTCCTTCAGATTCAGAGAAGAGACATAGTCCAGCCACGCTTTCTTCCTTTGCTCTACGGAACTGCGACTTCCGCATCCCACCATGCATCACCATTTGTTTTTCTATGCTTCTTTGAATACTCTCCAGCATGCTTCTTTGAATACTCTCTTTCAATACTCTCCAGCATTCTTCAATGTCCGATTGCGGCTGGCTTGCCATCGTCAGCCGTTCTCGGACACCCTCTGCATACTTTTCTCTTACACACTCTTCTTGCAACCTTCTATTATACTTTTCTGTTCATTCCTTCTCCATGTATACATATGGATGTCCTTATATTGGAAAAATGTGTTTGACACAATAAGGTTTCTCTCCATGCAAACATCCGCTATGAGCCTACCTGCGTCGTTCACTCTCTTATCACCAAATGGACCAAGTACGTCCTCATAGTCGGGACGCTTAGTCCCCACCCATCCGTTCAAATCTCCGCATACAATCACGCGTTCACTGGTTTCTGCCATATCCAGAACTTCCCTAACATTATCCCAAAACTTCTCTAGGTCTGATGCCACCGAGGATCCTACGGGAGCATATGCTACAACCATAAATACCTTGGTGACACCTAGTTTTATACGGACCCAAAGAAGTCTGGGATCATACATTCCGAAATCCTTCACACCTGAGGCCAAGCGAGAGGACAACAGCACTCCTACCCCATGCTGGCTCGATCGCTCTGTAGTACACCAGACCACAGAGCCATCCCGCCACCAGGAAGATCGCAGGCGTCTCTGCCCCTTCTCTTGGTCTCTGTTACACAGAGCACGTCTAGCTGTTTGTCTGCCATGACGGTTATCAGCCCATGCAACTTACTTTCCACACAACCTCTTACATTCCACGTGCCCATCTGGCACTCTGCTCTCCTCGACTCGCCTGACTGGGCAAGGCGTGATAGGTGGCGGCCCCTATCGCCGCATCTGCCAAAGTTCGTACCGACGGGAGCGGGTCGGTACGCGTCGCCTCCGGGGGACGCCGGCAGGGGACGCGACGAGCACGCTCCGGACTATGCCCCCCTTGGTAATATAATATAATAAATAATTAAGCATATTAAATGCTAAATTTCAGTAATTCAAATAACAAGGTTGTGTCATCGTTTAATACAATTCTAACTGCAAAGTTTGAAGTATTAAGCCTATAACAATGTGTAAATATTGTCGGGTAGATGGCATACCGTCACCTTAAGACGTAAATATGATACGAAGCGAAATTTTGATTGATTTATAAAAATCTATTTCATTTTCTATTTAAATCTCCGGTAATTATAATAATACTAGTTAATATAATATACATATGTACATCTCATATTTAATAGAATATATATTTTATTATTCTTGTTTCCCGCAGAGCCCTTTATTAACACATATAGCATCGGTGAGACATTAATTTGACATAAGTGACTTCATTGTTGGATCTGTCAGAATATCAGCGCTTGGGCAATCGTGTTGCCTCAGCAATAGCTGAGAGCAATAGCCATATTTTGGCCTCACGCATATGCACATTATTTAATTAAGCTTAAGCAAATATGTGAGGTTGCAAAATAAAACAGTTTTCTTTCTTTCTTTCTATATATATATATATATATATATATAGCGTTCAAATTTTTAATGAGTCAAATTGGTTCAGTCAGTAAATCTAGTGTTATCATTGGATTTAGAATGAGTTCACCTCATTTACCGTATTTCGTTCATCCAGCTATGTCATTGGATACCCCTATCATATGGGTTACAAGGGAAATTGTAAACCGCCATTTTGTAATGTCTGCCATATGGAATTAAATGAAAATGACGGTATTTAAAAAATTGTCATTCGACGTCATCGCCAAGAAAATATCTTAAATACTTGAATGTGGTCACCTTAAATGCCTATACAACGCGACCTATTTTTTTCTGCCTCTCGGTGCTTATCCGTAGTATACGTCAAGATTACTTTCCCTCTAGTTTTCACTTAGTATGTCATTAATAGTATTTTAAATATATCTTTGTAAACAGAATATTTAAAAAAGCTTGATGATGAATAAATTTAGCTCGACAAGCTGACGAAGAACTAACCCCTCGCCTCTTGACTAAACTAACTCTCTCTCGCCTTTGTGATCGAGCGTGGTATTTTTAAGGATAATTTACAAGTCACGTAATTTAGTTACGTTACGTTTTGTATTGGTTTCGCGTTCAAAAATAATTTGGAACATCTTTTTGAGAGTTTTCACAACATTTGTCTATGTTATACTTTAATCTGTGTTCAATAGGATAGGTTTTCACATATTGTAGCTCCCTGATTGCCCTTGCCGATGGACCCAACAGTACCATGTTGTACGCCTGTTGGCATAGTATTAGTACACCAAACAGACATAGCTAATATTGTTTATGTTAACTTCTCCAATACTGCATTCAACACGCATGCTACTGAATCTGACTATCAGGTTATTTGTATATAAGTTGAAGAGCCTGGGAGACGCCAGGCTCTTCCGTCTTAACCCATTCTCTAATCCGTAGGCCTCAAAAAGAGAGCATTGTCCTACTTCGAGTCAAATTTGTTTGATGACCACACTAAAACCGAAAAATTCTACAAATTTTTGTTGGTTTCTACCAAGTGCTCGCGAAGCACGTTATAGGAAAAGATCTAGGAAACTGGCGTACACATTTGTTCTGTAATTTGTATCATGCGGTTAATCTATTAGATGTAAATAAAACATTATCACTTAAAATATCCAATTATTTTACCTGAGAAAGAAGAAAGAATAATTCATTTACCTGAATAACTTTTCGATAAGTTGTTTGCCGATAAAGCCACAACCTCCTGTTATGAAAATCGTCGTATCATGATATAGCTGCTGAATAGCGGAGTCGCCCCGATCGATTACATCGTTCATCGGCTTTTGAAGTGCCAAAGCCTTCAGATCTACGGCCAGTGCTGCATCTATGGAAGTATCTGGAAAAGATATAAAGCATATTGCAGACTTAATTTCCTTCTTTATCTTTACAAAAAAATATATTGTAAATAGAACTTATAAAAAGTATGAGCATGCATGAAGACTATTATGAGTGTGAATGAAGCGATGGAAGTATGCCAGGATCGTGGTTTGTGGCAATCCGTAGTCTCTGCCTACCCCTCTGGGAAACAGGCGTGAGGCTATGTATGTATGTACTTAATATTTCTTTAAAATTTCAAATTTATTGTTTGCAATCATGTGTATACGTTTGACCAAGGTATGGTAGGTGTATTAAAAAATGCGAAACGAAAAAATGCACTTCTTAGATTAGATGAACTATAGTTAATCAAATTAAGTCAAAAACAAAGTTTATTATTTTCTGCTTTAAAGTTTTTTCGGCGGTTTAATTTTTTTGTTAAAAAGTTTTTCACCTTGGATTAAGTGGAATATTTCGACCTCCACAGCAGTAACACTAGTGAAACAAAATTAATTTTGAGCTACTAGCATTTAAATCAGGGTCGATAATTTTTGAAACTAAAAATAAATATAGTAGGATGAAACCCATTGAAAAAGGAAAAAAATATAACAAAGATGAAAAGAAAAATAAATTACGGGCGGTCTGAGGTCGGGAAGTGTAAGAGGGAGGAGTTTTTAAAGGTAAAACACGGTTTATTTCGATTTTCGAAAAAACTACAATGGAAAAAGTCCTATGGAAAAAGTTAAATGGCAAACTTGTAGGTTACAAAAAGATCTACCACTTTTGTATTTACATTTTTTTTACATAACCTTAAAATTTACGTGAAAAATTCAAATAACCAAGTTTATGGTTTATTTTTTTTATCCTTTACAAAAAAATTACAACGAAATTTTGTGAAAATTTACCTGTTTAGGTTCCAAATACTATATATTTTTTTTGATTAAAGAAAAAAAATTCAAATGTAAAAACTTGGTTGTTTGATTTTTTACATAAATTTTGAGGTATGTGAAAAAAGTGTAAATATAAAAGTTGTAGATCTTTTATTAACTTACAACTTTGCCGTTTAACTTTTTTCTATAAGACTTATAGTTTTGCCGGAAATCGAGATAAATCGTGTTTTACCCATAAAAACTCACCCTTCCACTTCCCGATCTCAGATCGCCAGTAAATTATTTTTCTTTTCATCTTTATTATATTTTCTTCCTTTTTCAATGAGTTTCATCCTACTATTATTTGTTTTTCACTTTTTACCATTTTCAAAGGTTTCGGCCCTGGTCTATATATTAAATCAGCTCGATCCAAATTACACGTATATGCACAGTTTGATTTTGAGGTTTTAACATACATCTTATAGGCGTATCTATACGCCTATAAGATGTACGTTAAAACCTACTAGCTAGATTTTATTACATTGTTAGTTAAGTAATTATTAGTAAAGCTAAAATCTTCTTCCTCTTCTCTTTGTGTATTGGCAATCAGCTACTTAAACGAGCTATTGGTGCCAGTGCCAAGTTATGGCCACACTGTTAATAGTATCTTGTGGCAATTTTGATGGAAAACTAAAACGTTGTAAAGCACTTTTATATGATATTCACTACATCCCAGCACTTCTGTAGCATCACATTACATAAAATGCCATCAAAATTATCTAATATAATACGTTAAAACACTAAGATATCGAATATAATACAAGAGCACCACATGACGTTTTCAGATTCCCGTCAAAAGTCCAAAGCTAAAACAAATCTTCTTCTTATGTATTGGCAATCAGCTACTTATACAAGCTATTGGTGCCAGTGTCGAGTTATGAAAATCTTCACGTTTTTAGTCTTTCAGGTTAGTCATAGTCTAAGTCAAATTGTCGCCATCAACAGTGTTATGGCCACACTGTTAATGGTATCTTGTGGGAATTTCGATGGAAAATGAAAACGTTGTAAAGCACTTTTATATGATATTCACTACATCCCAGTAGTTCCGCCGCATCACATTACATAAAATGCCATCAAAACCATTTAATATAACACGTTAAAACACCAAGATATCGAATATAATACAAGAGCACCATAACACCTTTTCAAATTCTCGTCGAAAGTCCCTAGAATAAATCGCGTTGAACATACCTGTCATGTTGAGGACGCAATGTCTAATAGTTAAAAAAAGATTGACAATGACAGTGAAGTCTGTATTTAGTATATATATTATAATTATATCATTAATATTTATATCTAAATGAATTTCATTTTAAATATAAGTTGCGACTAGCGTGTCTCTATTCTGTAACATCGACTTACTTTAGTTTTTGACACTAAAAATATTAAATAAACGAATTTTTAAAATAAATCTTTGAACGATTTTATAATAGTTACTCATGTGAGAGAATAGGAACTATCGGTAGTTTTTGTTGATATATTACAATAAGTACTAGCGATATTAGGCATAATCGTAACCGATATTTACAGATATCCGAAATAAAAATATATCCGAAATTGACGTCTGTATGAGACACGTTATGATAGATTATATATCAACCAGCCGAATTGACAGCCTAAACCAGAATTCTCCAACATTTTAAGGACTACTATAATATTCTCTAAGCATGTTCCTGGTAGTCTGCGGCTGAGGGTTACGATTATATAGATATTCATACATCCATCCATCTATCAGCCCTTGGATGTCCACTATTGGACATAGGTCTCTTCATGAAAATGCCACTCAGAACGCTCTTGTGGCCCCTTTTTTCGCTATGGAAACACATTTACGCGCTATTCCCCGTCGGTGACATACGAGGGGGAGCGTGGGACTGGCGAGCCAGCTGCCTGACTGGAATACCCACTAAAACCACAGCGGCCCCTTCCGCGCTTTTACCGAGTGCCAGAGAGATCTCTACTCACATTCGATCCCCGACACCCTAACGTTTGGCCATCGGGCTACGCCCGAGTGTCATTCAAGGCGGTGGGAGGAGGTGCGCATATCGGGAGATCCTCCTACGATGCATCGTCTATTTCTTGGTCGCCACTCGAGAGAGAGCACCTTTCTTACCCAAAGACTGTCGGTTCGACGAGCGACGTGGCCTGCCAATTGCCACTTTAACGTGCTAATTCTTCGAGCTATGTTAGTTGCACGGGCTCTTCTACGCATTTCCGTATTCCGGATTTTATCACGTAGAAAAATACCGAGCATAGCCATCTCCATAGCATGCTGAGCGACTGAGACTTTTATGAGACTGACATTTAGAGACCACTTTTCAGTGTCGTAAGTCTGGTAACATATACTGGTTATTAACATATATTTTTAAATACTGCGGGATATTGGACAAACAGATCCTCCTAAGTTTTCCGAACATTGCTCACCCGAGTTGGAATCGTCATCTGACCGTTTTCTCGGATTTGGATTTACCTAGTGGAACTGTATGGTCCTAGACAAACATAGTAATCGACAACTTCGAGAATCACATTCCCAAGCAGAACCGGTACAGAAATGACAAGGGTATTAGATATGACTTTGTCCATATTCATTTTCAGATTATCAATCTTGTACAGGCAATTTTCTTTGTGTATGCTGGCGAAGTACACAACAAACCATAAGACATTAGAAAAGTTCCGTGCATTAAATATATTTTTAAACACAATCATTTCTACGTCTTTGCTTGTATGCGGTGCTTAGTAATATGCTTTTAATTTTTTTTTGCAAAGCGGAAAATAAAAGGAATTATCTAGTGAAATTTTATTTTTATTGGTATAAGGGGGGCCTAGTCTGGAGCGTGCTCGTTCGCGTCCCCTGCCAGTCTAAGTAGATGGGGGCCGCCACCCATCACGCCTTGCCCAGTCAGGTGAGTCGAGGAGAGCAGAGTGCCGGGTGGGCACGTGGAATGTAAGAGGTTGTGTGGAAGGGAAGTTGCACGACCTGATATCCGTCATGGCGGACAAACAGCTAGACGTGCTCTGTGTAACAGAGACCAAGAGAAGGGGCAGCGACGCCTGCGATCTTCCTGGTGGCGGGATGGCTCTGTAGTCTAGTGTACCACAGAGCGATCGAGCCAGCATGGGGGTAGGAGTGCTGTTGTCCTCTCGCTTGGCCTCAGGTGTGAAGGATTACGGAATGTATGATCCCAGACTTCTTTGGGTCCGTATAAAACTAGGTGTCACCAAGGTATTCATGGTTGTAGCATATGCTCCCGTAGGATCCTCGGTGGCATCAGACCTAGAGAAGTTTTGGGATAATGTTAGGGAAGTTCTGGATATGGCAGAAACCAGTGAACGCGTGATTGTATGCGGAGATTTGAATAGATGTGTGGGGACCAAGCGTCCCGACTATGAGGACGTACTTGGTCCATTTGGTGATAAGAGAGTGAACGACGCAGGTAGGCTCATAGCGAGTGTATGCATGGAGAGAAACCTTATTGTGTCAAATACATTTTGCAACATAAGGACGTCCACATGTATACATGGAGAAGGAATGAACAGAAAAGTATAATAGATTTAATTTTGGTAGACAGTCGCCTCTGAAGCAAAATATTGAACGCAAGAGCCTACAGGTGCCCCACAGTCGATACGGACCACTATCTCGTTATTGCGAGATTTAGTGGTCTGTTCAGAAAGTGGAGGCACTGGCGAGAGCGTGTCCACTTCGGAGGGCTTGAAAGAATAAAGGTTGAAAGGTTGCAAGAAGAGTGTGTAAGAGAAAAGTATGCCGAGGGTGTCCGAGAACGGCTGACGATGGCAAGCCAGCCGCAATCGGACATTGAAGAATGCTGGAGAGTATTGAAAGAGAGTATGGTAGATACAGCGAAAGAAGTATGTGGAAGTTCAAAGAAGCATAGAAAAACAAATGGTGATGCATGGTGGGATGCGGAAGTGGCAGCTTCCGTAGAGCAAAAGAAGAAAGCGTGGCTGGACTATGTCTCTTCTTTGAATCTGAATGACAGTATGACTGAACAGAAGAAAGAAATATATCGGCAATGTAAGAATGACACCAAGGCCTTAGTAAAAGAGAAACGTGATAGAGCAAGTATGAGTGCAGAAGATAGACTGACTAAAAACTTCGAGAGTAACACCAAACTCTTTTGGAGGGAGGTGAAGAAGTCTCGGGGTGGTTGGTCAGCCTTCAGAATGAATAAAATAAGGTCTAAAGGTGGAGACATTCTTACACAAACACAAGACGTGTTAAGCCGATGGAGTGAATATTTTGGCGATATGTATGCGGATGCTACGGTTGACGCCAGTGTTGCCTGTGGTTTAGTAGAACAACATTCGACAGCGGCGTCCTCCGATGGCATCAGTATGGATGAAGTGGAATGGGCGATATGAAGTTTGAAAAATGGTAAGGCAGCGGGCATTGATATGGTGTCTGCCGAGATGATCAAGCTTGGTGGCTCCTGTGTCTGGGAGGCGTTCCTGTTGCTCCTCAATTTATGTTGGAGCTCGGGAATGGTTCCCGGGGACTGGAATAGCGCAGTCATCGTGCCTTTGTTTAAAAACAAGGGTACACGTTATGACTCCGCAAATTACAGAGCCATAAGCTTGACCAGTTTGGCAGCAAAAGTGTATGGTAAAATTATTGAAAGGAGAATGAGGATGGTGTCCGATGGTTTACTGTGTGAGACACAAAGAGGTTTCAGGAGTGGAAAGGGATGCATGGATCAAGTGTTCTCTCTGCGCAACATTGTGGAGAAGCATCTGGCTCTAGGTCAGAGGTTTTTCTGCAGTTTTGTGGATCTGGAGAGAGCATTTGACACGGTTGTACGAAAGGGACTTTGGGACATTTTACCGGAGTATGGTATTAACGGTAAACTGCTACAGGCTGTGCAGTCCAGTTACATGGGCTGTAGAGCCTGTGTGCGGCTGGATGATGGAATGTCGCCTTGGTTTGACGTCAATATTGGCGTTAAGCAGGGGTGCGTTCTGTCAGCCAGGCTGTTTATCATATATCTGGATAAATGTCTCCAAAGGTTGAACGATATGAATGTGGGAGATGGCCAGATGGGCGACTCAATGGTCACTGCTCTGCTTTATGCAGATGATGCAGTCCTGCTGGCACAGTCAGCGACTGACCTGCAGACCCTAGTCGACACAATGACAGAAGATTGTAAGAAAAAGGGTCTACGCGTGAATGTGAGCAAAACCAAAATACTGGTCTTTGAAAGAGATGAAACCAGAACAGATGTAAGAGTAACAATAGGTAATGATGTACTAGAGCAAGTGGATGAATTTGTATATCTTGGATGTGGATTTAGCCGAGATGGAAGGTACACCACTGATATAGAGCAAAGAGTGAATGCGGGAAATAGAGTGAACGGAGCGTTGGGGCAACTTCTCGGCAGCCACCACCTCAGCCAGTAGGCACGTGTAGCAATACATAACGCAGTGCTTGTCCCAACATTACTGTATGGAAGCGTGAGTTGGGTATGCAGAAAAGAGTATGAAAGTAAAATTAATGCTGTCGAAATGCGATCTCTGCGGAAAATCTGTGGAGTTAGGCTGACCGACCGCATTCGTAACGACGACGTAAGAGAGCGAGTAGGTATGAAAGAGAGTATTGGTGTAAAGATGCGAAAGGGAATGCTCCGGTGGTTCGGACATGTGGAAAGAATGCCGAACGAACGTCTGGTTAAGAAGATATACAATGCGAAAGTGGAAGGATGTAGGTACCGAGGGAGACCGAGACTAACCTACTTAGACCAGATCGGTCATGTACTGAAGGAAGGTGGAGTCAAGAGTCTCCGAAACCGGCGAGCGTGTATGAAGAGAATTATGAATGTTGAGGAAGCGAGTGAAGTATGCAGAGATAGAGTTCTCTGGCACTCTGTTCTCTCTGCCTACCCTGCAAGGGATATGGCGTGATGATATGTATGTATATGTATGTATGTTTAAACACAATCATTTCTACGTCTTTGCTTGTATGCGGTGCTTAGTAATATGCTTTTAATTTTTTTTTGCAAAGCGGAAAATAAAAGAAATTATCTAGTGAAATTTTGTTTTTATTGGTATTAGTTGCATGACGGCAAGAATCTGTATATACCAATAATTCCAATTATATTAATTTTATATCTTTTGATTTCTCTGTGTATGTATTAAATGTAGCCACTTTTGAGCCTGGAAAGCGCTAAAGCTGAATGAATTGAGGTTTATGATAAATAAATTGAAGTTGACTACGTAAAGGAAACCTAACACTCGCATCAAAAGTGCCACTAGGTGGCGATATAACGCTGTTAACTTAAGGCCGGCTTTAGGCCTTAGGCGTAAGCCGTTCCAAAAAGGTATAACATGATTATCACCATACTCTTTAGCTTTACTTTCTGACTGTTTCTAATTGTGCATTGTATGTTTTCTTCGGTAAATATCTGTTCAGGACACGGTTCGTTCTTCTATCAATGCCGTTGTAGCGAGTACACGGCGCAATACGCGCTCGAGGTCTGTGTGGCCGTGGCGTATTGAACCCATTGCAACCGTCGCTAGAGTATTAGTCAACAACATCAGGAAATGGGGCTCCGTCGCCACATTTAGGGAAGCAGTGGTCTCACGGAAAGAGGCACGCGCGTTCGAGAGGAAATTGTCTACTATGATACGCTTTGAGCTAGTGCATCAGGCAGCGCAGGCGCGAGTGTCTGTGTTGTCACCGTAACCAAGACTACTGGTGGTTGGACCGGGGGTTAGTCCGCCACTCATAGCAATGCGCACCGTGTGAGAATATTGCCTTGGTGGCTGAAAGTGGCTAGGTATTGGTCCGAGATGGTACCCGAAAGATTATCCCGCCAAACCGATTTCAAGAATCGGTCACTGGTGTCCGCTGAAGTGTATGGTGAGTTATAAGATCATGTGCCATCTCTTCTGTTGGATCGGGCGGGGTTATGACTATACCCTGTCCCCCAAAATAAGAGTCATCATCATAGCCTGTCTCCCAAAATAAGAGTCATTATACCATACAGCGTTTGATAATTGAACCTTGTGAAATGTTTTATTTGACATTGTCTTCAATGTGCATGTCATCTTCAAGGTTTTTACTGAAATCACCACTGTCAATTGTATAATTAATAAATAAAATACAATATGTATTATGCTGTAGTATGTTAATTTTGTTGTTTAATAATCGTATGTAAAAGTAGTACTTTTCGTATTACATTATTATATAGTAATAATTGTTCTTCCGTGTGGTGACGCAGTAAGAATACTATTCATCACCCCATATCTTACCCGTGGGTGATCGTACGAGACCACTAAGGGATATAAGACGTATATAACATCTATGCGAGAGAAGGAAAACTCGAAACAAAACCCTTCACCAACACTTCTGACCAGCGCATTAATAATAATAATAATAAAACCTTTTCATTTCCCATAAACCATATTTACAATACTGTTTACTTATTTTATGTTTATCTTAATTCCTAATATTTTATATAATTTGTATTAAAGTTATTTACAGGAATCCCTCTGATGGGGTATAGGTCTCCTCCAATGTTTTCCATTTCTCTCTGTCCTGTGCTGTTCTCATCCAGTTCTTTCCAGCTACCACCTTAATTTCGTCCATCCATCGTTTTTGTGGTCTTCCTACATTCCGCCTTCCGTGTGGATCGGTCCATTCTGTTCTCTTAAGAGTCCATCTTTGATCTGTATATCTGGCAACATGGCCAGCCCAATTCTATTTTAATTTCACTGCAAGATGTAGAGCATCTGTTAGTTTGGTTTTTTTCCTAATTTCTTGGCTTCTTATTTTATTAATCTTCCTTATGCTTAAGATGCTTCTCTCCATTGCTCTTTGACAAGTTGTTATCTTGTTTTTTATACATACATACATACCATCACGCCATGTCCCTTGGAGGGTAGGCAGAGAGAACAGAGTGCCAGAGAACTCTATCCTTGCATACTTCACTCGCTTCCTCAACATTCATAATTCTCTTCATACACGCTCGCCGGTTTCGGCGACTCTTGACTCCACCTTCCGCACGTACGCAGTACATGACCGATCTGGTCTAGGTAGGATAGTCTCGGTCTCCCCCGGTACCTACATCCTTTCACTTTCGCATTGTATATCTTCTTAACCAGACGTTCGTTCGGCATTCTTTCCACATGTCCGAACCATCGGAGCATTCCCTTTCGCATCTTTACACCAATACTCTCTTTCATACCTACTCGATCTCTTACGTCGTCGTTACGAATTTGTTTTTTATATTGTTTGTAAAAGTCCACGTTTGGGAGCTATAGATCAAACAAGGTAAAATGCATGTGTCCATAATTGTTTTTTTAAGGTTTAGGTCATGATTTCCTTTTAATATTTCCTTATACGCCCAGAATTTATTCCAGCTTGATGTGATTCTTCTGTTGACCTCGTCTCCATTATTCGTTTTGCTAAAAGATACTTGTTTTCCCAGATATATCTACGTACTGTAGTTCTTCGCAGCCTAGCGTAATTTTTCCTTTTATACCATTTGTCATTATTTTTGTTTTACTTAGGTTCATATGCAAGCCGACGTGCTTACTCTCTAAATTAAGTTGGTGTATTATTTTTTCTAACTTCTGATAGGTTTCGGCAAAGACAGCAATATCATCAGCAAATTCGAATACCTTCAGAGGCCCAATTTAGTTAATTAAATATGGACTGCAGGACCGCTATAAATATTTTCGGAGACAGAGGGTCCCCCTGTCTAACGCCTCTACCTATTCTAATTCCATCGGCTCGAATTTCTAGTTTGACTCTACCCACACTATTCAAATAAATGTTTTTTATTGTTCTCGTAATTATTGGGTTTATATTTGTTAGATGTTAAGAACAGTTATGTTATTCGACCACATGCTAGTAGAAAATCATTTTATGTTATAAGAGGTTTTATTTATTTACATTACTTATTTGGAGACTACGTAAAATGGTTAAAAACGGAAAGCAATACTGGCATGTTGGTCGGACGAATAAAAAAAACGGTTGGCGGGATAGTTTCTGTTTTTTTATGGCATTAGTGAAAAAAATATATGTCGATATGAATCCTTGACATCAAAGAATAATTCATTCCATTTATATATATACCTATATAGCTTTTTAGGATAATCCAACTAACGAAAATTCTAAAGCCAACAACAAAATTTAACTCGTGAATTTACTTAAAGTGTACTTTCCTAACTCCTATAACTGTCAATCTAAATTGAGTTATTGGCGAAATCTTGTGAACGCTATTTATATAAAAAAAAAAAATCCTTGACATGCGTTTCATTGGTATCCTAAGTTTGAATCTCTCATCAGCAGTGGGAAGAATCCAAAAAGAAATAGTATATATATGTGCGGGACGGGCCTCCCGACAAATGTGTTGTAGTTAGCTGACGTCCCGTTTGGTCGCTGGTTCGGTGGTAAAGTGGACTGTATTTTGTATCTCGCCGGGACCAGGAAATTATTGAAGAAATAAAACTCTTGAATGAAGTAACAAACGTGCTTCGGACGAATATTAGACCATTGCTGCCTAGCTCCCACGTACTATTGCTTGAAGTTCACTATCTTGCTATATCTCTATATTAATATATTTGCGGCCACACAATGTCGATTTATTGTGTCGCTTAGGTACAACGAAACTTTACCGTAACGACAGCCGAGCCGGGCAGTGCGAATGGTGTTAATATTCATCCTTGTTTTACACTTATCTTTATTAACATTTTTGCTTATAACTTTAAGACTATACTAGTTACAGTTACGATATATAGCTTATTTTTCGTGTAATTTAATTATCTATCTATTACAACTGTTACCTTAGCCCTAGGTATCGATTTAGGCTTCATTCAGGCACTAAATACCACAATTTTAATACCTTTTAGTACTGTTAATCTATTTTAAAATACTATATTTCCAAAACTATAATACCTAGGATGGTGGTTTTTACTGCGTTTGATGGGCCCTATCGTATGCTTTAATAAAACACCAAAAAACATATATATTTATTACAAGTTCTACAAGATAAATAACAAAATTGGGGCATAGTTAAGAACAATAAATTTTTATACAAGTTATGTAAACAATAATAGTTGCAGCCTATTTTAACATTAATTAAATATTATTATACCTCTAATTAACCTATTTTAATGTTCTTTAATTATTATCTTTGTTTTTTCCACTATTTACTTACTTAATGTTCGCGAGATGTAGGCGCACTCTGATTGGTCGACACTCGCGGTATGTTCCCAGCTGGTATCGCAAACTGTGTTATTTAACTTACACGGCACTAATACACTATGTTTTGAACACTATATTTTTCTTTCACTAGTACTGTTATTATCGCGAACAATATATATATATATATATATATATATATATATATATATATATATATATATACATCCCCAAAGTGATGTTGCGTCATACATGGCGCTTTTTACCGATGATGTTGCATCCAACTCACTTGTTGCATCATTTATACGGACGCACGATTGCCCAGCTCTCAAATTCAGCCAGAGGCAGCCAAATGGTTGATACAACGCATGGGTAAAATATTGGCGTGGAGTCCATTTTGTCACTGGGGTGATTTTTGCCGTATTTTTTAGTTCTGCACTATACCGCGCAAGTTCGGGAGGCCGCCTCAGCGCGGCGTATATTATTGGCGTATATTCACTATTTTGGTCACAGACATTATGTCGATAATGTTGCTTCTGTATATAAATTAAAAAGTTTTTATCGATTTTAATTAGTAGTTTAATTGCGTCACACAAAATGGCATCGTGCAAAGGGCATCGCGGGGATTACAGAAGTGAGGGGGCGGAGTTAGCAAAAAAAAATTCAATACTGCGTGATTGTCGTTATTTGCGTTTTTTAATTTTTTTATGGTCTATATTAATAAGCGTATATTCGATGTTTTTTTTACATTGATCATGTCGGCAATGTTGCTTCTGTATAGAAATTAATAAGTTTTTATCAATTTTAATTAGTGACAACTGCGTCACACAAAATACTAATGCAGGAATAAACATGATGTCGTCTATTGATCCAGCGATATAGATGTGGGCCAACAGCCTCCACTGTTTGTCTTCCTGTTACGGAGGATTCTATCTACCTTTCATCGCTGGATCAAGGTTCCCCAGGCCGTCACCATCACTCTGTCCAGTTCTCTGTCAGAGATCTGCGCACTCTAGGCTCGCGCCGTGGCACGAAGCCAGTAGGCTTCTACCTGGACCTCCGCTTCAAGCTCCCAGAGCGGGTCACCTGGTGGTGGCCTGCGAGCCTTATTTTGTTCCTCACTCACCCAATTGGGTGGGGGACAATAACGAAGATGTGGCTGTTCTGTCCAGAGGATGTTTCGGCCCTCCCCTCTCTGCACTGGAGAGGGCAATGGTTATGTTGTGGTAGGGTGGCGAGACTTCGCTATCATCGATATCTATTTCTCTGGCCATTGGTCAACTCGACCTGGAAATGGGTCGGTCTGTCATAGCACAGCGTTGGGGCAGGACGGGACAATTATTCACAGACATAGAGGGGCTTGCACGTCAAATGAGAAGTGCCCTTGAGGCAATCTGCGATGCGGCGACGCCAAGGGCTCGGTGGAGGCCGCTGCGCCGTCAGATATACTGGTGGTCACCTGAGATTGCGAATCTTCGGTGGCTTCTAACCGGGCGCGGCGTGCCTACGTTCGATATCGTCAAAGAGTTGACCGGGACGACGTCCTTGAGGGTCAGCTGCGAGAAGAATACAAGACGAGGAAGAAGACTTTGCAGCTGGCCATCAGCCAGGCGAAGGAGAGGGCTCGTAAGGAGCTACGTGCAGGCCTCGACCGGGACCTGTGGGGGCACCCATATCAGCGGGCGCGGAACAAACTGCGTGCCTGTGGTGCTCCCATCATCGAATTCGATGGACTCGGGTTTCCTGTCGGGGATAATGGGGGAGCTGTTCTCGCGTTCTATGGGACATTTTCCCCCTCGAATGGTTCCTCGGTCGGTAATGGAGGTGGAGACCACAATTCCACCCATCACCGACCGAGAAATGGAAGTGGCCCTTTCGCAACTTCACGGGAAAAGGAAAGCGCCTGGCCCGGACGGCGTCCCGGGGCTTGTGCTCGGTATCGCCGCATAATACCTCAAGAGTGAACTCCGGGAACTGCTCAACATGTGTTTGAGGTCCGGGCAGTTCCCGAAGCAATGGAAGGCTGGCAGATTGTGCTTGCTGCGGAAGGAGGGTCGTGCAGTTGACTCCCCTTCTGCGTACAGACCACTGGTGCTGCTGGACGAGACGGCTAAATTGTTCGAGAAGGTGCTTATGGACCGTCTCGTACAGCACCTCGAGGAAGTCGGGCCGGGACTGTCAGGATGTCAATACGGCCAGGGGCGGCTGGTCAACAATCGATGCATTGGCCGCCCTGAAGTCTCTGGACACCGAAGCGGTGGCCCAAAAGGAGGTTCTTCTGGTGGTCTCGCTCGACATCAAGAACGCCTTCAAGAATCTTTCATACGAAACATTGAAGGAGGCATTTCGGTGGCATGGAGTGCCTCCGTATCTCCGAAGGCTGTTAGAGGCGTACCTCGAGGAAAGGCACGTGCTCTGGGAGGGGGGTGACGGGCGCATACGTCGCCATCGGGTGGAGTGCGGCGTCCCACAGGGCTCGGTCCTCGGTCCGGCTCTGTGGAACGTCGGATTCGACTGGCTCCTACGGGGTCGGCTTTTCCCCGGGATGGAGGTCATCTACTATGCGGATGATACCCTCGTCACGGCGAGGAGGCCCGACTTCCGGGGAGCTGTCCGATTGGCAGAGGAGGGAGTTGCGCTCGTCGTGGGCCGGATCTGCATGTTGGGCCTGAGGGTCTCGGCGGAGAAAACCGAGGTCCTCCTATTTCATGGCCCGAATTGAGGTCCTCCTCGAGGAGCACACATCGGTGTGTGGGGTTGCCGTGCCAGTGCGTGCTCAGATGAGATATCTGGGCCTGCACCTTGATGTAACCCTGATGTGTCTAGATGGAATTTCGGGCCCCACTTTGCCCAGCTCGTCCCAAGGCTCGTCAAGACGGCTGCGCTGTTGGGTAGGCTTCTGCCAAACACTGGCGGTCCCGGGTCGTGCTGCCGGCGTTTATACGCCAGAGTCGTGCGCTCCATGGCGCTGTACGGAGCCTCTATTTGGGCTGATTCCCTCACCACCCGCAACAGAGCCCTTTTGCGAAGACCGGAGAGAGTCATGGCGGTGAGGGCTATTAGGGGCTACCGTACGGTTTCCTGGACCGCGGCGACGTTATTAACGGGCGACCTACCTTAATCGTTAGTGGCTGAGGCTCTGGCGGAGGCTTACCGAATCCGCGTTGCGACGCGGGCAAGACCTTTATGCCACGTCTTTACTTATCTTGAGATTAGCTTATTCAAATCAACATTTATCAGTAAACTAAATCGTCACATTCAATAGTGCGATGACCACACCATTAAATATTTCTTCTAGGTAATTTTGTGATTATTTCTTCTGACATTAATTTTAAATCCTAGTTTTATTGTTGTTAACATAAACTGGAAGAGTTTGTTTGTTTTAAGCACTGATATCAAGAAGGATAAACTGCATTAAATTATATAAAATAAATTAGTTTTGATGTGCACTACCAAAGTGGCGTATACGAGATCTGTTTAAAAAATATCACAAATTATATAATGTACTAGTTTTTGCCCGCGACTTCGTCCACGCAGAAGTCATCTCTGACAGAGTTAAATAGAAAAAGCAATGCAAGGTGTTGAAGGTTTATCGCTAGGATAATAATCAACAGCGTCAGAAACTGGGATGCGTTGAGGTGTTGATTCTGCGAGTTAGGTGTCTAACGGAATTAGGCAATAGCGTGGGTCCGAGAGAAAATACTCTACGTTGACACGCTCTACAGTCGGTGCTTTGGGCGGCGCATGCATGTGTACCTGTATTTAGGTTCACTGCATGAGGGCTTTGACTCGAGATGATACCCGGTTGCGGTGGCCCGTCCGCACAACGTAGATGTATGTGTACGGCGCGCGTGTGTCTATATACCATAGCTGGTCACTAAAGAAAAAGGTGGTTCAAAGTTCTATTAATTCTACAAATTATATTGCCATTAATATACCATTTACGGTATGACCATGGGATAAAAATATAATTATCGCCACCCTTTATTTGACTGTTTTGTTTCACCAGCAGAGTTGCGACCTCGTTAGATATGATTTATTATTTGAGTTATAGAGTGAACATTTTTTAAGCTAAACTTAACCTGTATCTTAAACCTATTGCCTATTATTAGGCAAGAACCTATTGCCGCCCACTATGTGTATCGTGTGAGCTCTCACGTCGGCATTGGTCGCCACAAAGACACTGGTGCGGGGTTGATGGAGAGGGGAGAGAAACACGTGTTTATTTATTTTTACCGAAGAATATTTGTACGTAATTTGAAAAGAATCGATAAGGAAATTTTCTCTCCATACGCATTTTACTGCATTGTTACACCCCCTTAGGGGCGGAGTTCATAAAATCCTTTCAATCTTAATCTCTGTCTGAATCTGAATCTCTTTTGAATGTCATAAATAAAAAATTGAATGTCATAAATAAAAAAGTGCTTCAAAATTCAATGTCTCTAGCTTTAATAGTTTCGGCTTGGCTACCGCCAAGCGTTTGGACGACTCATTACCATGAGTCGTTCAACCCGCTTCACAGGCCTAATTTATACAACCAGAGGGTGAAAATTGACAAATGCCGGATATTACCCTAGAATATTTGATTCGACTCGTAATTTGAAAGGAATCAATAAAGATTTTTTTCTCTTCATACAAACTTTGCCACTCTGTTCCACCCTCTTAGGGGTATAATTTCGTAAAATCCTTTCTTAGTAAATTTCTACGTCATAGAAAGAAACCACTGTCAAAATTTCAAGTTGCCAGCTTCAATAATATCGGCTTGGCGCTAATGATTTAATGAGTCGTCTAACCCGCTTTGCAGGCCTAATTTACACCCCCAGAGGGTGAAAATCAACAAATGCTGAAACACGTGTTTATTTATTTTTACTGAAGATAATTTGTACGTAATTTGAAAAAAATCGATAAAGATTTTTTTCTCTGAACATTTTTTAAATTGACATAACTTTTTTTTTTATAATCCAATTGACATAAAATAAAGCCTAAATGTTAAGTGAAGTTTACCACAATATATTAATGAAAACCGCGTCTAAATCGGATAAGCCGTTTCTGAGATTAGTGTGCACAAACACACAGACAAACAGATAAACAGACAAAAATTTAAAAAAATATTGTTTTGTGTTCTATTAGTGTTGATAAAGGTCCCAGTAATATTTTTTTATATATATCTTCCATGTACAGACAGCGACCTGTTACATTTTTATTATATGTATAGATAATATACGGAAGCGATATACCCATATATTTAGATGGATTTAGGAAAATCGAAGAAATGTATTGATAACTAAGAAATATACACAGTGTCGCATGATTTCCATCATGAACGGACACCACAAACCAGCGAGAATTATTCCAAATTGAATATTATCATTTCCTGTTTAAATAAAATTTCTCGTCGACAATGGAATTCATATGACAGCAATGTAACAATATTCGCACGATTAACTATTGGAATCCCATTGACAATGGTGGACGCTACAGGATTCGACTTTGAAAAGACGCAACAACACTTCAGCGATTTAAATATATATATATATATATATATATATATATATATATACATGTTAGAAAATGGTTAGTGATAACGACAATGAACACTACGAGAGACGCTCCCGGAGTCACACGAAGAGATCCAGGCGTCGTAAACGTCGTCGTTGACAAAATTCTAACTCTGAGAGTGAAAGTTCGGCTTCAGAAAACAATCGCAGGTCCACTTGGAAGCAGAATAAATACCGTCACAAGACACGTGACCATCAACGCATTTCTAAATCAGAAAGTAATGATCCCGAGGTAAGGCAAGATCAGTCTCCGATAAGGCGACAGCGGCAAGGACGTGCGGATTCCATCCAAGAATTAGTACACACGGAACAACGAACAATACAGGCAAGTGTTGTGTAGTCACTTTCCTACCTATACTAAACAGTATAATTAGTGATATTAAAATGTATAATATGTGAATGCGTGTATACATACGTACATATACATATGTACATATACATATGTACATACTAGCTTCTGCCCGCGGCTTCGCCCGCGTAAAAGGTTACTTTCCTAAAGTTTTTCATCCCCTATTTTTATTTTACCCCTTAAGGGTAAATTTTTACAACAGGTTAATGTCATATTTATTTATATCTAAACAATAACCTAAAAATAAGTTTCAAGCTTCTGGCTTTAAAAATGACGATACTTCCTTACAACTTTTATCCCCCTTTACAATCCTTGTTTGCATTAAAAAGTAGCCTATGTCCTTTATCAGGCTCTAGACTATCTGTGTTCCAAATTTCATTTAGATCGGTTAAGTAGTGTTGGCTTGAAAGAGTGACAAACAGACAGACAGACAGAGTTACTTTCGCATTTATAACAGATATTAGAAAGGATTTAATGTCACACTTATGTTAGACAGCTACCGCTGTCATACGCGCGCACACACGAATAGAGAATAGCGGCGTAGTATCACGACATGACCACATTTGCCTTAGTACCTACCTAACCCAATCTATCATTTCCAGTACTCGACATAATTTTACTGCCAAGGCGCGCAAAAAGATGTTTCATATCACAAACTTTCAATACCTATCTATATATACAGGTATAGTATGTTATTTACAAACCGATAGTGCTGTCAAAAATACAACAATCATCAACGATGACTGCCCTCACGTCTTTACTTGTGTTCGGGTCGCACAATCGGCGATCATAGATGTCTTGCCATATTTCTGCAGTGCGCCCGGTTGCTGCCTGACCACAGCACTGCGCACTCTTATCGTTCTAACTTTTGAAACATTGTACCAAACGACACGCGGTAAAAAGCAAAAAATATGTTAAATATCGAAAGCAATAAAAGCATTTGTTTGCATAAGAATCAATTTGTTACTATAAAATGTGCATCGGCAATAAATACCAAATTATTTTGAATTTTTAATGTACTATTTTAACGATAAATGCTTAAATATTAAAAATAGATATATGCTGTCGCGGACTTTTTTGTAAAACTATTTAAGAGGTACATTTCCACAATACATAACATTTGTCTAACTTTCAAGATCTTTGCAGCGTATGCAAAAATAGCTCGCAGATGGGCGATTTTTTCTGTCTTAAGCGATTTTTATCGTTATATTTTAGCCAATTTACAAAATATCTTTATAAATTATAGCCTATGTGTTATTTTGATGTATAATCTATATTACTGTAAAGTTTCATCAAAATCAATTCGGTAGTTTTTGCGTGAAAGAGCAACAAAGATGTTCACATCCATACATTATTACAAACTTTCACGTCTATAATATTAGTAGGATACATATGTGTATACATTAATGAGTGGGTTATATTACAAAAATATTATCTCGCTTTTCACCGAGATGTACATATACAATGCTTTCATCACTTTCATTATACATCTCCTCCACATTTATGTGTTATTGAATATAAAGTTTATTTATGATAGGATGGAAGCACTAACGTTTTTAGTATAGGTAGATACATACTCATCATCTTCCAATAGATCAAACGGATTTTGTTTCTTCTCCTTTATTATTTATTTTCTCCTTTATTATTTTCTTATATTATTCATTTTTGATGATTGGATACCATAATACTTATATAGAAAGAAACTTACTGTTACAATTAATGAGACTAATAATTACTAATGTGTGAGGCAATAAGTATGAAATATCTTTATTGCATAATAGCGATTATTGCGGAAACAGTCGTACATTAATCTTATTAGATACTTAACCTTTTTTGTACTTGGTAAATATTTTTTACCGACTATGTCTTACTTTGAATGTTAATAAAGTGTAAGCTTATCTACATTAGATATGATGGCCTCTACTATTGCTTCCTCCTTTGTTTTATTGACTAACAAAGCTAATCACGCTCATATATATATACCGCACTACCGAACTTTACAGGCGACAGTGCCACTACAAGTTCATGAAGAAATGGGTATTCAGTCGCGGCATAGTGCAGAGCTACAGACAGAGATACAGACAGCGAATGCTACATCTTCGCAGCCAGCAGTGACTAACGCATTGAGTCTACAAGTAAACCTAGTTTATTACTTAGTGTTGACGATGTAGCATAAATAATTCAAAGTTTTACACGGTCACACTCTCAAGCTACTTATGATAAGCATATTAATATTATACCCACCTTTGACCCATCACAGAGAAATCAGCGTATTGAGGGATGGATAGCCAAGGTTAATGAATGCGCACAATATTACAACTGGTCTGATGAACAAACGGCTCATTACGCTTTGCCAAAATTAGGTGGTCATGCTAAGAAATGGTATGAGGGACTTCAAACCATTCTTCTGACATGGCCCGAATGGCAGGAAAGATTAAGAAAAGCATTCCCTTCTGAAAGTAACTACGGGGCTTTATTATCGGAAATGTTAGATAGGCGAATGAAGTTAGGTGAATCAATAGACGAATACTATTACGATAAAATCTTATTACTAAATGCTTGTAGTATAGAAGGAAAGAAAGCCGTTGACTGCCTGGTTTATGGGATAGAGGATAGGACACTTAGAGCAACTGCGTCGTCAGCTAGTTGCTATGATCCGGAAGACTTATTAAAATTCCTTAAAGATTTGTGTAGGGAGGCAAATGGTTCTCGTTTCGTTAAACGGCCGATCATCTCAAACGCTTCTAGTTCCACCTTAAATGAAAAATGTTTTAAATGTAGTAAAATAGGTCATCGAGCTGCACAATGCCGTTGTAGAAGGATGAATGATATTTTCTGCTTCAATTGCAAAGAATCAGGTCACATTTCTGGTAAGTGTCCAAAGCCATTAATTACATGTGATAATTGTAAACGATTTGGACATAATGCCAAAGATTGCTACCGGCCTAAAAACGATAGTCAATCAAACAATAACTCTATGGTTGATAAGAAAACTATGTTAAGACAAACATCTAAACCTGATTCGAAATACTATAAATCAGCTGTTATAAATAATAAAATTAATATAGAGAGTTATGTGGATTTTGGAAGTGAATGCACTTTGATACGGCAAGACATTGTTGAGAGATATTCTCTACCTAACATAGAAAATGATGTTCCAAATATACGTGGATATGAATAGCGTGACAATCCCTGTAGGTAAGACAAAAATTAATTTAGATATCGGTGAAGTATCAGCAGAAATTGATGCATATATTGTTGAGTCGTCTTTGCTTAATCAACCTTTGTTAGTTGGACAGGATTTTACTGAAAGAGAGGACGTCATTGTCATTAAAACATAAGATAAATTGGAGATTTTGAAAAGGCCCCTTACACATAACTTACCACATGTACTGACTGACAGACAGAATAACTGTAAGATTGTATTACGAATAAAAATTAACACCTTTGTAAATAAATTCGATTATATTAATTGCGTGAGTAAACAGAAAACCAGTTGCGACGTCTATATAGAGGACAGTGTTAGGAAATTAGAGAATGCAAATTATTATGTTATGGGTGGCATCTATAGCGTTGGTCAGGGACAATGTCAGGTTGCTGTCTACAACTTTTCGGAAGAACCTATCCTTTTTAGAAAAAATACTGTGTTATCGAGGAGTAAGCGAATCATTGCGTCCAACGTATCCGAGGATAATCTTGAATTGTCATACCATCGGGTTACTAAAGATTCTTTGACACCGTTCTCTATTGATGACGTCAATATTAATCCTAATCTAGAACCACAGCAACGTCAGACCGTTCTAAATTTGATAAACACTTACAAAACAATTTCAGAGCTACCACTTGCACAAATATAAACGAAATGAATATTGAATTAGACGATACAACTCCTGTTGTCTATAGGCTTTATCGTTTGAGTCATACTGAAAGGGAAAGGGTACGCGAGATGGTTAAGCATCTGCTAGATAATGATATAGCAGAAGAATCAAATTCTTTTTATGCAAGTCCTATTGTTATTGTTAAAAAGAAAACGGGCGGGTATCGTTTATGTGTCGATGACAGGGCATTAAATCGTAAAACTAAAAAGGACCATTTTCCAATGCCAAGAATAGATGATCAGTTAGATATGTTAAACGGGAATACATATTACACGTCTCTTGATTTGGCTAACGGCTATTATCAAATCCCTATAAAAGATGATTGTAAACATCTCACGGCATTTATTACTCCCGATGGATTATACCAATTTAAAAAAATGCCCTTTGATTTGCTTAATTCCCCAGCAGTTTTTCAACGAACAATTAATCAAGTGCTTGGAAATTCAAGGTTTGATTCTGCCCTGGCTTATATGGATGATATCCTTATACCAGGGAGAGATTTCTAAAAAGAGTTCGAAAGACTCGAGAGGACATTTATGTTACTCGATAAAGCCAATCTAACCTTGAATGTACAAAAGTGTAAATTCTTTCAAGAAGAACTAGAATACCATCTCCGCCTATTTCGTAGCCTATGTCTACGAAATAGGCGGAGATGGGATCAGACCTGGGAAAGAAAAGACCAAAGCTGTCGACAGTTTTCCCACACCATCTAACGTACGTGAAGTCAGGCAGTTCATTGGTCTTGCTAGCTATTTTAGAAAATTTATTCGAAATTTTGCAAGTATAGTCAGGCCCCTGACTGATTTAACAAAAAAAGATAATATGTGGTGCTGGAAAAATGATCAGCAGAATGCATTTTTAAAATTAAAGGCGGCATTAGTGGAAAGACCAGTTTTAGGTATTTATGACCCTAAATATGTAACACACACACAGATGCCAGTAAATATAGATTCGGTGGCATTCTCCCACAAAAGAAAGATAATAGTGATCGGATGAGACCTATAGCGTATTTCAGTAGAAAAACATCAACAGACGAACAAAAATACCACGCGTACTGTTATAGGGTGCCTTGCCGAGGTCGTTTTAAAAAAGATATTATTAATGATTAAAATATTTATTAAAATAGAAATTAAGAACTATGACAATATGGCAAGGGAACCCTGGATACAACCGTTCTTCGCGGAGTTGAAGTAAAGACTGGCGCTTGGGCTCTCTGCGTCAAGCTCCATACTAAAAGTGCTGATGTGACACAAATGGTTAGCGTCCTAGCGGCAAGAGGGGCTGAGAGCTACGTCATCAAGTTGGCATACATTGTATGGTTATAACAGTACGAACTAGAAACATTAGCCGTGATAGCCTCGCTTCAGCGATTTAGGGTGTATTTACTAGGAGTCCACTTTACTTTAGTAACTGATTGTGCAGCTTTGAGAGCAACATTTAGTAAACGCGACTTAATCCCTCGAATAGCATGTTGGTGGATAGCGATGCAAGAATTCGATTTCAATATACAATACAAACCAAGACATTCTATGTCCCATGTTGACGCTTTAAGCAGAAACCCACAGCTTTATGAATCGGTCATGGCCCATGAAACGGATCCAATAGTTCTAAAGATAACTCAAGAAGATTGGTTACTTACCTTACAATTACAAGATATAGAATCACAACGAATTAGGAAAATTTTAGAATATACTGAATACTCTGATGTAAAGAAAAACTATGTACTTAAAGGTAATAAATTATTTAGAAAAGACGGGGAACAACTCAAATGGGTGGTACCCAAAGTAGCTAGATTCCAATTATGTAAATTAAATCATGACGATATCGGACATTTTAGTGTAGAAAAGACAAAATTAGTAGAGACTTTTGGTTTCCAAAGATGAAACGCTTCATTAATAAATACGTACGCTCTTGTCTAGAGTGTGCGTATAGTAAAGAACCTTCTGGACCGAAATAAGGGCTGCTACATCCGATTCATATAGTTGATAAACCATTTGACACTGAGCATATTGATCATTTAGGACCTTTTGTTAAAAACACTAACGGTCACATTTACTTACTCGTTCTAGTCGATGGGTTCACTAAATTTTGTATACTGACTCCACTACGTAATCTTAAATCTTCGCTCACTATTCAATCTCTAGAGAACACCTTTTGCACATTCGGATATCCTAACAGATTGATATCGGATCAGGGTTCAACTTTTACGTCCCATGAATTCAAACGTTTTTGTGACGAATCTCATATAAAACACATTCTTAATGCTGTTGCATCACCTCGAGCTAATTTTCAGGTGGAAAGATACAATAGAACAGTTCTAGATGCGCTTACCGCATATACTGACAAATTTGGTGAAAAGCATTGGGGTCGGGCACTAGGCAAATTACAATGGGGCTTAAATAACACTCTTAACAAAGGAATAGGTAAGACACCTTCGGAAGCACTTTTTGCCGTTGCCATGGTCAGCAAGGGTGATAACATATTTAGATCTATTTTGAGTGAAACTAGGCGGATAGGCAATATAAACGAAATAAGGAAAAAAGTAAGTGAATACATAGAGAAAGATCAAGAAGCACAGAAAAATAGATACAACAAAAAAAAATTAAAGCTAGAGTATATAAGATAGTTGACTTAGTGAAAATTTTAAAACCGGTGTCAAATAATGATGGCAAAAGTAAGAAACTGCTCCCGAAATTTACAGGGCCGTTTCGAATTTCCAAAGTTTTAGATAATGATACGAAGTGTCAAGTATACCCGGGGCAAAAATAACAAAAAAGAACTACTGTAATATATGGGCAGCTGACCGCATCAAACCTTGGATATCAGTCCCTTATAATGACGATAAAAGTGAGGGTACCACTAATAGCAGTAGCGAAGCAGAATGACAGTTCTGATTTACGGTAGATGGGTTAAGTGAATGTCATAATTCATTATAAGTAATATTATATTCCGTAACTAATCTTAATATTTTTTTGAGTTAATTCCTAATTAGGGCAATAATATGTGAACCTAATGTTTTATTTTAATTATCATTTTTTTAAGTGTTTATCCTATGAGTATATAAAACTAATGGGAAACATGATTAATAGATTGTTGTTAGTTATTAAAATATTTTATTTTGGATAGAATATTATTATTTAATAGATATGTATAACAATATGTTGCCGAATTAGAGATATTTTTATAATTAATTGTATTAAATAAGTATAGCGGGTAAAATATTCGATTTTGATAGATAAATCGGTATTTTGCTAACCAACCGATATTTTGGATTGGAAATCAACTGGTGATGGAAGGTACATTTCCTTAGCGGTTAGGAGCCGGAGGATAATTCTTTCAATATCATACGCACGCGTAGACCTATAGCTGCATTATTTTAAGTTAACGCCCGAGATGGTCCCATTTTCACCAAATTATGATCTGATGATGAAAATTCATGGAAATCGAGGGCAACTCTCAAATTTTATAGGCACATATTACGTATCTTATATTTTTCCAAAGCTACTCAAATATTTACATCTGGCAGTGATAATCTCATTTAGGTGAGCTGGTAATGGAAGGTACATCTGTTTAACGGTTAGGAGTTGGCAGACAATTTTTTCAATATCATATGCACGCATAGACCTTTAGCTGTATTCTTTCAAGTTAATCACGTAAGCTGATAATGTAAAGTACTATATATCTAGTATACTACTCCATAACGATTAGGAGTTAGGTAATTCATTTCAATAGTATGTTGCCGATATAGTAATTTTTGTTACGTAGGTAGAAAATAAAATACCAAGCTGGAAGGATGGAACTTTTTCAATTCACCTTTTTCAAAGTCGAACTGTTGTAAATATATATCTGTATCTGGACTTAAGCTTGTCTCATATTTCGCTACAAAATGCCAAACTTTTATTCTCCAGCAATTATCGGTTCGTCGAGCGATGTGCCCATTGCCTCTTAATGTACTAATTCTTCGTGATATGTCGATTACACCCGTTTTTCTATGGATTATCGTATTTCTTATCCTATCTCGCAAAGAAACGAGCGAGCATGCACCGCTCCATAGTACGCTGAGTGGCTTGGAATTTTGTTACGAGACCCACATTTAGGGACCACATTTTCATGTCATAAATCATCACTGGTCATAGACGTCCTTGCCTTCAGGCACTGAGATATGTTGGGTGAGAAGATCCTATTAAGTTTCCTAAACGCTGTCCAGCCGTATTGGATAATTGTATGAAGATTTTCTAATTTAAATACGTACCTATTTAGAACCGTCTTATTCTTTCGCTTACGCTTTCTCCTGGTATAGTCTTTTGAGTAGTTTATTAGACTCTAAGTCGCAAAATGCTGTCCCCCTAGAGTCTTTACACAACTCAGTGCAATAAAAAAATTCATTAGCTATTTTATTTTTGCCTAAATCGATGACAGCTTTGTTTAAGGCTTTGTAAAGTACCCTGGAGTTTATATACCGAAACCGCCCAACAGAGGATTAGCGGAAGCATTTTCCGTTCAATATCCCGTAACCTTTCGTTGCCTGATATATGGTTAACACAGGCGTTATGGCATGTAACCCATCACTGTCTTTCACTTTTGTGCCAATAGTGTCGTCATCAATTTTAATAAAAACCTAATCAGGTACCTATCTAGCCTGTTTCAATTTGGTCACAACGAAGGGGAAGCCCACAAGTTTGGATATTATCCCTATTGCCCACTTACCAAGCCCTTAATGACAGAGATATTGCATCTTACCATGACTCTAGAGCCTATGTCTAGTTTTAACAATTGCATCAAACCGTCACAATTATTTACATCACTTGGATGTTGCTAGTATCTCATACCTAACTTACTGCCTCACGTGACACATCGATAGCACATATGGTGTATACGCGAATTGATTGAAACAGTGAAATTTAAACCACTGGAAACGAGATACAGCATTTCGTTTTTATTTTTACGAAATATGTTCTTTATTTTTTAGTTTTGATTCCCTACTTCTATTCTTCCTTGTGCCATGTGTATTTTTAGTCGATATTTAATAAATTATTTAATTTATATGAACTAGTAAAAATGATTACTTAACTACGGTTATTTACACTAAAAATTGAAAAAAATTAAACTTTTTTAAAAAAATGTTTATTGACTTCAAAATAAGATCACCAAAAAAACAACACTTAAAACACTAAAAACCGAAAAATAAGATGCAAATAAGATTCATACGGGCAGACGTCGTTGACGGTTGTGTCAAATGGTATTAAATATGTGGCGTTATAATGTTCTGAATACATCTTTTAATTTTTATTTCCTTTAATAATTTGGTTTTATTAATTTTTCACCCTGTGTGTATTGATATACACAAAAAACAATAGGCTTAATGATTAAAGCCTATTGTTTTAAGTTTGTTGATTTAAGTTTTAGACGTAGACTTTCTCGTACAATAATCTAATGTTGAAACTCCTAAAACTAATTTAAAATTAAAATAACATGGTAAATAGTAATTGTTATTGACGATCTAACAATGTCACGTCATCACATTCTATACACTAGTGCTTGACAACCCCCAATTCATGAATATTCAAATAATCGGTAAAAATATTAGAATAATATAACTAACCGAATAGAAATTTTAACAGAAATGTACGTTTCGACAATTTTATTAATTATATTATATTGCTAAGGAAATAATTATTAATGTTCGCGACGATGATAATTCAAGTAATAGTAGTGATTCTGAATAAATAGCTATTTTTTAATCCAGTTTTTGTTTTTACCTAATTCTACTAAATATGCTGAATAGATTTTATGCTGAAAGAATTAAGTTTGTTTAGTATTAATTTAGCACTTAATTTATTCATCTTCTTTTAAAAAAAACAATTATTAATTGAAAAGAATCAGTACCGATTTCTCACTAAAATCGGATATTTTCGATAGCGAGTATTTGGTTCACATACCTAGACAACTTACTCCGACAGCTGTCAAAGTGCACTTCTTAGATTAGATAGACTATAAGATATATATTTTTATAATTAAGAGTAAAGTACTCTTTTGTTATATACTTTCTTTTTAAATTCGGAAATCATAACCTAATAATTAAAAAAAATTGTATCTTGTTACGTTGTATTCACGTTGTGTTAGTTTTTCAATTAGTGCTAAATAATGTTCGACTTCTTTCGATTTATCGAGATATCATAACACGTAGAGATTCAACGAGGTCAATGCATCTTATGCTATGGCTGCACCTGCGTGTATCGTCACGAAGCTTCGTGCAATGAGACGATATACGCAGACGTGACCGGTCATTATTGGCTATCGTCGCAAACATTCGGGCTTTGTGTGCGTTATCGCTTGGGTGGCGATAAGTCAAAGGGTTTTAGCGCTCTAATATATCGCGCTCTGTGGTCAGACCAGCGTTTTTCATTTCGGCAGCAATTTTCGATGTGTTTAGAGCCGTTCGAGGATCTCCAGTTAATCAATAAATACGGAGTGGAGTGATGAAATGGTATTAGAATTTTTACATCATTATGAAGCGGAAATCATGAATCCAAAAAAAATCATTATGTATTTATTAGCATAATATAGCTGTAATAGTAAAGCAATTCGTCATCCATTGTTAAACAAATGAAAATGATTTCTTCCATCTTTTTTTTTGCCATCTTTAATTATTGCACGATACTTCGTGTAGAATACCGAAGTCGCTAGTGTGACCACAGTTTTATCGCGATAACTTTCTAGTGTACAAAACGTACAAAGCTTCGCCACACATTACTTCGGGACGATACACGCAGGTGCGGCCCTAGCATTAGAGGAACATTATTAGTAACTTTTCTTGTGACAATATTCATTACATTATATATTAGTGATAGAATTTATCATATGTATTTCTAACTGCAGACTATTTTATTTCATTCGGTTAAGATTAAAAAAAAAATTATAATATTACTTACAGGACTAGACAGCGTGGCTTGAAGTCGATCTTTGAGAGTGACGCCTGGTTTTGATCTGACCAGTAGGTATATTTTCTTAATTTTGCAAGCTCTGTAATCAAGACATTAATCTATTTCTATTTATTGAGGAACATAAAAGTATAAGTGAGTATATTAAATGTGGTACCTAAAATCATTTAGTAAAGATCAGTACAGATAGTTAACAACGAAACTTCTTTCATACGTATGAGTACGTAGTGAACTTACTTCTCAGACTTTTTACTTAGGGTAAGTACTACTATTATTACCCTTTAAATCATTGGTATAATCACAGTAATATCTTAAATTACTAAAACATTTTATGATATCAGACCCGGTGCTGTGAATATTGAATTACTTTTTTTAATACTTTGGGTCCCTTCAGGGAAGTTCTAATTAGAACACATCTTGCACTTTTAGCAGTATCAATATCTGCGAAACATGCCATTCCAACCAATTTAGTGGCGCTTTTGATAAGGTCGATCACAGTCATCGTTATTATAGGAAGATGTCCCTGCTCTTATTTTGTATTTTTTTGTTACAGACGCGTATTATTGGGCGATAGCGTATTTATTACATTTTTATTTTTTTTGTTATGTAATATCTATATAGTAATTATCATTATCATCATCTCAGCTCATATATGTCCCACTGTTGGGCTCGATCCTCCTCTATAATAGGTTGGAAATTGACCTACTATATCACGCTGGTCAGACGTGTTGGTATAGGGTTTTATTTCGAGCTTTCCTTTTCTCGGATAGATGTTATATGCATTTTATATAGTTAGTCATCTTTTACGATCACCCACTGGTAAGATAAGGCGAGGGTGAGATAGTGGTGAATTGTTTTCTTACTACGTCACTACACGGGAGATGTATTAATTATCATACCATATTAATTATCATAAACTCGGGAAAACTTACGTGCGTTACAGGTGTTTCTGTCTTACCGACTATTTCTATCAATCTTAAAGTTCACATATGAAAGTGAAGATCTTAAAGCTTTGTCGCGTCATGTTAACATCACTGCTCAAAGCCAAAGAAGACCTTAAAGCCAGAATCAGCTAAAGAATGGAGAAAAAAGCGGCGGAAAATATCTACACAGTGGCATCGGCCTTAACAAACGGAGTCAGAACGAGTAAAAATCAAGCGCTCCATAGACCCATAATTGACGATGCGCTCATCAACCACTTCGGCTCAGTAGTCCAATTAATGCGCACTGTGAAAGCCAAAGAACTCCTCCTAATTGGCGATACAAATCAAATACCATATATAGATGTGCTGTGGACAGTTTTCTGTCTACAGCCGCGGGCCGGTCCGTCCGTGGTAGTACCACACTCTCGCAGAAGATCGACGTCTGAGTAATGGCAATGTGCTATTGCGCTTCGTTTGTTGAGCGAGAGAGCCGGCAGCCCAACTGGGGTGGGTTCGGGGTTTGTATTGGTTGGCAGCGGCCTAGCTATACCATTGGCAAAGGTCCATGGGCGGCAGTGACACTTACCGTCAGGTGTGCTGTCTGCTCGTTTGCCACCATAAGCAATAAAAAAAAAAAAAAAAAAATACAACGACGCCGTCATACCACCAGACCTTCCAGAGACGTTATACCTGTCGCACAGGTATATCATCTCTGACCTTCACCATACAGACCAGACTTCACCAGACAGAAAGAAAGCCTCAAACAAAAGGAATACGGCACCGGTGAGGGTTCCGAACTGCGAATCATCCACGAGGCACAGGGACTCGGCGCACCAAATGTCATTATCATCCAGACAAGAGACACAGTGCAAAAACTACACAACAGCATTCAACATGCCGTGGTTGCCATCTCCAGGCAATACTAGATCCTGCACTTACTACACAGACACCCGTGAAGACGCCATTTGGAAACTCATGAGGCAGTCCATAGATCAGGACTCTGGTACTATACTGGAATACATAAAAAAGATGGCAATAAAACAAAGAGAACATAGGGTAATGAAAGAGCTAGGCTTAACATCGTAATAATATTCAACCAGCACAAACAAAAAACCTGGAGTTACCAACTACTAAACAAAAGAATGAGCAAAGAGCAAACCACAACAAGCTTTTAAAATGCACATCAGAATAAAACTATACTAAGAAAAATCAAAGTAAACAAGAGATTTCAACGAACAACAATATGAAGACTAACGTAGAGAAGAAGAGATAGAGAGACAAAAACATCGAAGCGCAACTTTTCAATTTTTAACCTTTTCACCTTAATGTAATAACACCACTTTTAGAAACAAAAATGAATTATATAACATCAACATAACAATTAATAGATAAACATAAAAAAGGCAAAGACAGAAGTCAGTGGACATACAATAAAAAAAAAACCTTTGTAACATCTGGTTAATGCTACTTCATTTCTTATAGCTATACATCTTCTTATGAATTGCCTTGTTGGTCAATTTTGTTTTTTGGTAGGTGCCCCCCTTGCATAGCAGAGAAGCAGCATTTTTTATTTTTTAAAATTAGTTTTTTTCTCCTAATTATTTTTTTACGGATCTCAAAGCAGCATTAAAACTGTCTTTCATGAAGGTTAAATTGCGACGTCATTTATGGTGACTATTGTGACTTCTGGCTTGCAGGAGCTAAGATAGTGGGAATGTGTAGCGGAATTGATTATCGATATTGATAGTAATAGTGACTAGAAATACTGATGGCGTCAGATGTTTATGTAGGGTGAAACGACCCCAAGGTGGATGCCTGTATTTTTTATTTATAATTAACTTGGTGAGACAAATGTGTTAGGATTGGAAATTATAAGGATGTGTAACCACATTATAGAGAGAATATATTATAATTTATGAAATATACAATCTGGCAAGATGAAATTGAACAGAGAATTGATGAAATTAAGTCAATTTGGCATAAACACCTACCCACCCTCATATGGTCCTTAAGAAAATTTTCATAACATGAAAAAGGCAAGAAATTTATAAATGAGTGCTACGTGGTGTGTGACGACCAGAGACGTTCTATACACATGGCTTTGGTCTCGTAGATTATACGAGACCATTAAACCCGCTTCAGAGGGATAGAGACACCTTTTCTGTTCTCCACTGAAACAAAACCTGTCGCGTTCAAGCCACGGGGGTGGGCATTACATTACTTACTCTTGTAGCGGAGTATGTTGGTGTTCAAGTACAGATAGGGACCTAATAACGCGGGGTATAACGAACAGCCTTGCCCAAGGTCACAGGTAAAGTGAAGGCGGAGATGGAATCCATCAGTACGGTGGAGGAGGTGGACGAGGCATATATAACAAGGAGTCAACTTCATATATTGAGGTTTATGATCGTGTTGTACTTACACTATTAAGCAATATGGTGTAAAAAGAGCTGGGGGTGGTAGAGGTTCTATAGGCCAAACGGTAGCGCTCATAGTCCTAGGAAGCCGGTCTAGTGTTTTGGCGTCAGATTGCAACCGGGCGTAAAGCAACTTAAATTTTCCTTGTTCTCAATGAAAGCTATGTTGTATAAGAGAATGAGCGTAAATACTAAGCCTTTTATTTTTTTGCGGTGGGCTATGGACGTGGTCGCGCCCCGCCAAATCGGTCCGGGGTGACGAAAGAGGCGGCGCGCAACCCCATAGACCCACCCTGCAAGCACCTCTTTTCGCCGTGCGAGCGGGCCACTGGTACCCGATCTTTGTCGTCGGTGGCCCACCGGGCAGGGAGAACCCCATTTTTTTTTTTTTGATGGACTATGGATGCGTCCCGCCCCGCCAAATCGGTCCGGGGTGACGGAAAGGCGGCGCGTGACCCCATAGATCCACCGTAAAAACTCCTCTCTCTTCGCCGTGCGAGCGGGCCACTGGTACCCGATTTTTGTCTGGCGAACCCTTCAAGCAAAGTTAAAAGCAACCGTCGCTTAGGTTGAATCCCGTAAGCGACGGTCAAAGCTTTACAAGTTGAAGAAATTTTCACTTCAAAATAAACCTAAATGGCTGAACCAGATCCCACAAGCAGCATCCGATTACGAGTTAACTACTAGAGTAGCTGTTGCGATGCAGTATTCGCCACAATTGCGGGGGTGTGGTCTACGCGGGGAGAACGCGCGCGGGCGCAGTATCGGCGCGGCGACAATCGACACTCGCACTAAACTTTCACCGTAAACAGACTTACATCTACTATTATTTTGTCATATTTTTAATTCTGCAACTATTGTAATTACAAATTAGCGAGAATAAATCAGCCTTAAGAAATACAGTCCACTTCTTATTTAAACTCCCACAGGACCCTAACAGTAGCCATTAGGTCCCTCAACCACTTTCGAGGTAAGGGAGGTCCACTCTACATAGCTATCGCAAGCTCTTTTTTTTCACTTTTTCAGCGAGCATGACCACACCATAACCGTACCATAATTACAAACAGCTTAGATAAACAAATACATAACTCGTTCAGCAAAACGTTCTACATTGTAGGTACAATTATGACAATACAAAAAATAAAAATACAAAAGTTAAGAATACAGTGAAGATCAGCGTCACAACGTTGTGAGAGTTAAAATTGAGAGCTGCTCATAATCCGTATTATCATTTAGATAAACGGAAATGTTGTAATTACCTTATTTGCAAAGTCTATTTTCGATAGCGCTTTTAAACTTATTCTTTGGCAAATCTCGGATATCTTTAGGTAGTTTATTGTGAAAGCGTATACATTGCATGAAACACCTACTATTTTTTTGTAGGGGAGTATGATGGATAACTGGATTACCCTGATTCCTAGTGTTCACATAATGAATGTCACTATATGTGAATGCCGAGATTACTTGCCCCTCTAGTTTTCACCTAGTATGTCATTGTGTTTTAAATATATCTTTGGAAACAGGATATTTCAAAAAGTTTGATGATGAATAAATTTAGCTCGACTATCTGACGTACTAACCCTCTCCCTCACCCTTGTGATCGAGCATGGTATTTTTAAAGGGTCACGTAAATTGGTTAAGTTACCTTTTGTATTGGTTTCGCGATCAAAAATAATTTGGGTTCCATCTCTTTGAGACTTTTCACCGTCACTAAATACCACATTTATGTATGTTATACTTTAATCCGTGTTCAGCAGCATAGGTTTTCATATATTTTCTGTGGCTCCCTGATTGCCCCTGCTATGGACCCAACAGTACCATGTTGTACACCAACAGGCATCAGGCATAGTGGTAGTAGTAGTACACCCAACAGGCATAGGTTATGTTGTTAATGTTAACTTCTCCACTACTGCGTTTAAAAGGCATCCTACTGAATCTGACTATCAGGTCTTTTGTACACAAGTTGAAGAGCCTTTTTTTTTTGCAGTGGACTATGGATGCGTCTCGCCCCGCCAAATCGGTCCGGGGTGACCGAGGAGGCGGCGCGCGACCCCATAGACCCACCATGCAAACTCCTCTCTTCGCCGTGCGAGCGGGCCACCGGTACCCGATTTTTGTCTTCTGTGGCCTGGGAGACGTCAGACTCTTCCGTCTCAACCCATACTCTAATTTGTAAGCCACACACACACACACACACACACACAGAGAGAGAGAGAGAGTACTGTCCCACATCGAGTCAAGTTTGTTTGATGACCATAACAAAGCCAAAAAATAAAATCTACAAATTTTTGTTGATAGAACTGCCCGCAAAGCACGTCATAAGAAAAAGATCGAATGATTGGCAAATATCGAGGAAACTGGCGTACAGCTTTGCTCTGTGATCTGTGTTATGCGATTGATCTAATTAGATGTAAGTAAAATATTTTTACTTATATTTACAATTATTTTACCTGAGAAAGGAGAAATGATAATTCATTTACCTGAATAACTTTTCGATAAGTTGTTTGCCGATAAAGCCACAACCTCCTGTTATGAAAGTAGTCGTGTCACGATATACTTACTGAATAGCGGAGTCACCTCGATCGATTATATCATTCATCGGCTTCTGAAGTGCCAAAGTCTTCAAATCTACGGCCAATGCTGCATCTATGGAAGTATCTGGTAAAGATATAATAAGCATATTGCAGACTTAATTTCTTTCTTAATCTTTACAAAAAAATATTGTATGAATCTTGTGGGCATTATAATTAGTTACGGTATTTTTCTCTACTATGTATTTGGTGAGAACATATTTTACTAAAATTATAGACAGTCACGAGAATTTATAAAAACCGAATACAAGTAAAAAATGTCACACGTGGGATTTGAAAATTCTCGTATCGTGTTATATTTACGTCTTTTAAGGAGTCGTGTGTCATCTATTTATCATCTACTTGGCGACCCGCCTTGGCATCTTCAGGATGAGGCACAGGCGGAGGTCTACCAGACTTGCGTTGCGGCACGAGCTGATGGCAGCAATATCTCCCCTGGGGATTTGCGTAGGGCGAAGGAGGCGGCCCAAAGGAACGTCGTCCGGCGGTGGAGGGAGGAATTGGAGGTACCCAGAGTGTCGGGTCGAGCGACTGTTCAGGCACTCGCTCCCCACCTTCACCGCTGGATGACAAGAAGGCGCGGCAACGTAACTTTCAGGATGTCACAGGTGCTTACCGGACACGGTGTGTTCGGTAAGTACCTGCACAGGATTGGGAAGGAAGGGACCCCCGGGTGTCATGAATGTGGCGCGCTTATCGATGATGCGCGTCACACCTTGGAGGAATGTCCCGCCTGAGGGTCTGAGCGCCGCATCCTGTCCGGCGTAATTGGTGACGATCTGTCGCTGTCGAGCATCTTTTCAGTGATGCTTGATAGCGACAGGGGTTGGACGTCAATGGCTTCCGTCTGTGAAGAAGTCATCGCAAAGAAGGAGGCCAAGGAGCGGGAGCGTGAGGCCGTAGCGCCCGCTAACTCGCACCGACGGCGGCGGCTGGGAGGGAGACGGCGCTTATATGCGCAGTTGCTCCCGCCGCCTTGAGGGCTCATTGGATGCGGCCAGAGAGCCAAGCGTTGGGGTGTCGGGGATCGAATGTCGCAAGACGATCTCTCCGGCATCCCGAAAAAGCGCGGAAGGGGTCGCTGTTAGGTTTTAGTAGGTATTCCGGCCGCCAACATCTCAATGGCCGGCGAGTCCCACACACCCCCCGTCTGTCACCGGCGGGGGATAGTGCGCAAAAGCATTGCGTTAACAAAAAAAAAAAAAAAGGGGTGCGTTCTGTCAGCCAGGCTATTTATCATATATCTGGATAAATGTCTCCAAAGGTTGAACGATATGAATGTGGGAGTCCAGATGGGCGACTCAGTGGTCACTGCTCTGCTTTATGCAGATGATGCAGTCCTGCTGGCACAGTCAGCGACTGACCTGCAGACTCTAGTCGACACAATGACAGAAGATTGTAAGAAAAGGGGTCTATGCGTGAATGTGAGCAAAACCAAAATAATGGTCTTTGAAAGAGACAAAACCAGAACAGATGTAAGAGTAACAATAGGTAATGATGTACTAGAGCAAGTGAATGAATTTGTATATCTTGGATGTGGATTTAGCCGAGATGGAAGGTACACCACTGATATAGAGCGAAGAGTGAATGCGGGAAATAGAGTGAACGGAGCGTTAGGGCAACTTCTCGGCAGCCACCACCTCAGCCAGAAGGCACGTGTAGCAATACATAACGCAGTGCTTGTCTCAACATTACTGTATGGAAGCGAGAGTTGGGTATGCAGAAAAGAGTATGATAGTAAAATTAATGCGGTCGAAATGCGATCTCTGCGGAAAATCTGTGGAGTTAGGCTGACCGACCGCATTCGTAACGACGACGTAAGAGAGCGAGTAGGTATGAAAGAGAGTATTGGTGTAAAGATGCGAAAGGGCATGCTCCGATGGTTCGGACATGTGGAAAGAATGCCGAACGAACGTCTGGTTAAGAAGATATACAATGCGAAAGTGGAAGGATGTAGGTACCGAGGGAGACCGAGACTAACCTACCTAGACCAGATCGGTCATGTACTGAAGGAAGGTGGAGTCAAGAGTCTCCGAAACCGGCGAGCGTGTATGAAGAGAATTATGAATGTTGAGGAAGCGAGTGAAGTATGCAGAGATAGAGTTCTCTGGCACTCTGTTCTCTCTGCCTACCCTGCAAGGGATATGGCGTGATGATATGTATGTATGTATGTATGTAATATTGAGTTACAACAAGCCTACCACCAGCCCATTCCAATCGCCAAAGCTTTACACACAGGTCTAATGAGTTTATGTAAAAGTGGCGCTATCCCGCGATTTTATCATTCCTTTTATGATTCGTTATCGTTTACTGAAAATGTGGATACAGCAGAAAAAAATGAAAAGAATATAAATACCCGATTACGAAACGAAAAATGAATCACTCGATCATCACTCGTCATCATGAAAAGAACAATTGTTGATTTTTTAAATTTGTTTTTTTTTTCGCTCTTTATTTAGAATTTCACACTGATTTTGTTTAATCAAGTATTCATCTCATTCAATAAGTGTTTGTTATATTGCATTTATATAGTTGATTATGGCTATAATTTATATGAATTGTATTTAAATATACCAAAAGTGATTAAACTCGTGATTATAAATTTATTCGAAATAAAAACCTTGGTTAATTATTCTTCAAAGGTCTTTTTGTTCTGAACGGTAATATGAAAAAGTTGTTGTTAAATTTTATATTCAGTACTGTATTTTATCTATACGGTATTTCTTGCATATAGAAAATTACTAGAATAACTTGGTTGCGATACCTATATTACGATCATTAGCTATAATAATAATAAACGATATAAAAGTCGATAGTATGCTGTTATAAATAAACACTCTTCATAAATTTACCACAATAATCCCGTAAGTTACTATTGCAGAACAATGAAACTTTTTTCGATACTGTAAAAAAAATACTTTTCATATTGCAGCTGACAGGAATCATATAATTTATCAGGTAGCAAAATAGCATTTCATAAAAAAATAGCCTTCATTTAATGTATCAGTGATCGTAATACTCCCAGAGGTTAGGATTTTTTCTCTAAAATTTGCTTTTTTCGATTACTGGCTTATTGCACGCGGGCGTCGATATAGGTATACATTCTGAAACAATCAGGAAAACTACCAACCAGGTAATTCAGATATTTAAAATAATTGAATGATTGATATATTTGACATATTTTTGAAACATTTTGAAGTCAGTTAAAAAATAAAAACAAACTGAAAGCTTGGTCCAACAAATTTATTAAAAATAAATCCTTTATTCCGTAAATCTAGATGAGTGAAAGAAAAGTTTTAAAAGTTCTTTATTAGTTTCATATAAATAGAATTGTAATAAGCTTATACATCAAACTGAAAACTAACCATAAAACATATATGTATAAAATAAGCACGGTATAATGTAATACGCCGAGTATACGTTGCTTCCTTACGCCTTTTGGGGTGTCCTTCAACTCTTCATTAAGAATAAATTTTCTAAGCCCGATGTACCATATTGTGACGTAATCGGCAATGTTTATTGTTAGTAAATCACAATTGAATATCGCTTTGTCAGCCGGGTTCATTCTGTTTATCATTGCTCTCATATTCTCATCGTGAAATTTCCATTCGTTTTTCAGAAAGTAATCATAGAGCATTACTAACTTGTCTGCTTTTTTTATGACGCCGACAAAACTGGAAACAGTAAGTAGCATGAAAGTTTTTTTTTATTGATAATAGGATTAGATGAGAGAAATCGCAATACTTCTCATATTTCGTTTTCTACAAAGATTATATTCATTTTTATTTCAGGTTTGTGAGGACGTTGTTTGACTTCACTCAGATTCATTTGATAAAATTGAATTCTTTTGATAAAAGTTAACCATTTTGCAGGAGCAGTTTACGTTATTTTAATATTTTAATCAATAGTCAGGTAATTTCTTATTATAATTTCTAGTAAACGTGAGTAAACTACACATTTTTGTCAAAGAGTGTTAATTAATGTGTTTACTATTTTTCTTTTTCGAGTAAATGATAATAATTTACACCAATCCGTCTGACCAGCCTTGACTAATTTCTATTCGATTAAGGAAGAGACTCGAACCCAACAGCAAGATATATGAAAACCGCAAAGCAGAAGACATCTGTCGATACCTACTAACTATTATAATGTATGCCAAAAATTCTTTCCTTTTTTATGGAATACTACGAGTTATTTAAAAGTTTAAAAATTTCGTCGGTATTGGCCATTTTCAGCAATGTGCCTTGAATAACTAAGATATAACATTGATATTATGTGCTATATCGAAATAGGAGTTGCATAAAATTTAGTACCTACATAATTCAGTATTCTAGGTGAAAATAGGTATTAGACTTGTGGCTAAAAAAATCTATTTTATTCATCATAAGTATCATATATCGTATATTCCGATTATATTTTTTTATGTGGTGACGGAGTAAGAATACAATTCATCACCCTCTATCTTACTCGTGGGTGATCGTGATTGACGACTAAGGAATATAAAATGCAAACATCTATGCAAGAAAAGTAAAACTCGAAACAAAACCACATACTAACACGTCTGACCAGCGTGATACTATATCAAGGTCAATTTTCCTCCCATTATGGAAGAGGCTCGAGTCCAACAGTGGGACATATATGAGCTGAGATGATGAAGTATATTTCCCTCAGAGAATGTCATACTTACGATGATATTTCTTTAGGCTTCTTCCCTATGACAGTGACGATGACATCCGCAATAAGTGCTGGTATATAATGAAAAAATAATGCAAGTATTGTGCACAAAATCCTAGATTTCATTTGGAAACACTGACCGTACCAGATAGATTTATAACTTGGTATCTTACGACATTTATATTCCATATTATATGCTATCTCACCTGCAAGAAAATACATAGTGTAAATATTGAAATAACTTTGAATTACTTTTATAATGACATCAATTATATCAGCTTTTACAGATGTCTAAATCAGAAGCAGGTTAATTCAGTTTCTTTTGAACCAAGTGAACTTAACGATTGCCAACCTATATAAGTGAATTATGAAAACTGGCATACACAACAACTCAAGTTCTATATACCGGTGTATTTTTTACAAGAGATTGAGAATTTTGTGTAAACGAACTAAGATTTGCAGACATCATTGGTTTTTGATATCATTTGCAGGCAACTGCAGCAGAATCGTATTGAATATTTGTCGAACGTTATAGCGTACATGCTCTTGGTATAGCACAGTATTAAGAGTGGTTCAAAAGTGGTGATTTTGATGTGAGAAACGAATAGAGTAGAAAATCATATTTATCTAATAGATTTTTAATCTATAGGTTTTCTAGTGCCTTTATTTTATTGAATTTATTTTATTATTACTTACTCCACTGCAGAAAACGTTTTTGAGATATTGTATACACAGGTATATTATTTTGTTCAATTTTCTTTCGCTCTTCTGAATCCCATACAGATGCAATTATGGCATTGTTGACGAGGTCAACGGGGGCCATTGCTAAATGCACGCTTGTATCTACACATAACACTTTAAGTACGCCAAGGGCTACTCCAAGATACAACTGGAAATATATTTATAACATACATTCATCATTAAGTTTGTTAGATTCTATTCTATAGTCTGTTCTAGGCCTTTAGACATTACATTAGGCCCGTGGGCATTATAAATTAGACTACCCCTCGTGTTCTAATCCCGTATCGTATCTATCCTGTCGAAATCGCCTCCACTCACACTCAGCTAAGGAAGTTTTGGGGATCGTCTCGAAGCTTTCTCAATATTGACATTCATAGTGACGTGATGACATTCATAGTCCTAAACTTAAGCAAATTTTGAGATTTATGACGTCATAATTTTGAGAGATTCTCTTCATTATCTTGGCATTTTAAAAAAATGTGGTAGCATTGTGTTCCCTTTGCCTGCCCAAATTAAAAAAAAGATATTTTTTTTTTTCAAAAAATGCTGGGATACAGTAAATGTGTATTTTTACGCGATGTAAGTCAGCGTCTTCATGAAATTTAATAACGCTTTTTAATTTTGAAACTAAAGTGTTGGTGGACATTTTGAGGTCAATTTTTAAAACTTTTAGAACAAAACAATTTTTAAAACTATTATTAATGTAGCATTTGTTTAAGGTATCCTCAAGGCGTATCGCGACATACCTTACTTTAATAGTTCTTTCCTCGACTCAACCTTACCTCACTTGAGGAAATATTTAAAGGTGGAAAAAAATGACAACTGTGAATACGAAACATCCTCGTTGAGAGTGAGTCGAGTCAAGGAAGTATCAAGATAACGACTTAGAATACGAGGGTAAGGCTCGTAGGCCTTAGTCTAACGTAATATGGTGGTTAAATGAGAAAAATAATTACAGAGTATATCGCTAGAGGACGCTTCTCGTTCCTCCGTGACCATAAATATTATAAAATGATCAAGAGGTCGTGAAAATAAAAATCAAATACTGTTTTTACGCCATAAAAGCAGTAAAATAATTTTATTACTTACTACATGACCCGGTAAACTTTATATCACGTACATAATTCGAATTAAAACTTAATACAAAAAATGTATATACAATATGCAAATGCAGCACTGGCCATACAATTAATTTACTTATTGTCATCGCAAAAGACGCAACGGCAATTCTAAACCCTTAAAATCAAATAGCAATTCTTTTGGAACCAAACGTGTCTTATAATTATAAGTTCTACCTTATTTTAAAACAGTCTATGTTATGGTCAAATTTATGTTATTTTGTATCCATATATTTTTACTTTGAGATCTCTCTCTATCTTTCTTTCTTTCATACGAAATTCTTTGTTCTTCATTCAATTGTACAACATTTTAAGGAACTGTTTCGCCGAATACTTCAGTATAGTATTGTTATTCTCCTTGCAACTCGTAATTACATTGCGCGACAATTGTGTGCTGCTATTCCTAAGCATGACAATATTTTGTTTATATACCTATGTCATGATCAATATCTCATTGTAAATTTCTGCAGTTATTTGTAGTGTAGGATTCAAAGTTTGACAAAGATCACACAATGCAAAACATCCTCAGACATGTTATCCTTGTGTCGGTGATGCGGGCAAGAGGTGGCACCGTCTCGCCCAGCAAGATGACCGCCTGGCAGAGCGACGCCCACTGTGACGTCATTGTCCGTTGGGCAAGCCGGCTGGTGAGGCCACAGTTCAGTGTTCGGATCGTCGAAATCCTCCGATTGGTGCTGATGTAGTGGTTGGGTTAGGTTAGGTGCTGCCAGCACGAGGTCTTTTCTTTCCAGACTGTTGCAGGTCTTGACGGGCATGGTGGCTTTGGCAAGTACCTGCCTACACACGGTCATGAGGAGGGAGAGAGGACACCGTACTGCCACAAACAGCGCTGTGAATTCTTCGCAAGCTCACCAGCTCCGCGGCCTTCCATCAATTACACTGTTTCTGGCTTGAGGCTTCATAGCATTAATCGAGTTGTTGTTCTTGTTTATTACGTATATTTTGCAGGTACTTTTTTCGTTGTTTACACTAACGGTAGTTTGCAGGATGGTTGTCACTACAGTTGCAGCAATGTTCTATGTAATGCATGTTCCTTAGAGTTTTTAGAACAGTTTTCAGACGCATACGATTCAGTATATTTAACGCAACGTAGAAGTAGGCTGCAATTGCGGGCAGAATGGCCAAAATTTTTGACATCTATGACATTGAGTTCCATAAATGTTGTTCTTCCGATATTTTTGATTTTGTACCACGCAATTACACTATAACTTAATTTGTCTAAATTTGACAGGTGGCAGTTGGACCAGAAAAGGTGGACAGTAGAATTCCTTGTCAGTGGATACCTTCATTTAACTGATAACTACTTTTTCAAAACCAAGCGAAGCAACTTCATCTGAAAGTATATCTGTACTACATACATTCTCTCATCTTTTTTCATAAATCTATGGAAAGAAATATTCTCAATACGCAGTCCTTCTTTGATGACTTTCGGATGAACAACATATTATCTTTAAAACTATTTTTACGGATTCTATCGCACCAGACAGTACTGCCGTGATGATGATCATGGCCACGGGAGAACAGTCCTCCTGTCCTGGACTCCAGGTCACAGTCACTGTAAAGTGTTCGAAACTGTAAAAGTAGTTTTATTTTAAATGTGTAATACTTGCGTAAACATCAGGAACCATTATGTTATCGTTACTCTATTCTTGGATCAGTATTATAGATGAAAGGTACGTCACGATAATTGTTCTAAATGTCTTCATGATGTTTTCATCTCCAATTTGATTGGTATGCAATTGCTTTTTTAATTTGTATTGCTTCACGGAATGTTGTTGTTGAATCTAGGTTTTCTTTAGGAAGTGATGTGAATATATTAGTTGTTTCAATGAGTTCATGATGTTGTTTAGCTGCAGTCATAGTTTTTCGTGGTATTTTCCACTCACTAGTATCAATTGGGTCCTCAAGAGGGCGCTTGCCGACCGAGTTGGAACGTATTAAGAACCACTTCATTTCGACAACTTTTTTTCGTATTGGGAATCCCTAGGTAACCAGTACAATTCAATTAAAGTAGTATTAGCGATATGCGTGTTATTCGGATGAAAGTACAAGAGTAATTAAATAGAAATCACAGCGTATAGACTCTCCATTCATTATGAAAGATACCTTCCTAATCTATCATGCTCGTGATCATGCAATTTTCGTGCTCAGTAGTGTACCAGCAAAGTGAAAGTATTTTCAGACATATTACTTACCCCACTTGGACCTAATAAGGTGCTTAAGTCCAACCAACCTGGCGATGGTTCGTAGTATGATGGGAGCACTGAAATAATTCATTGGAGTTTTATAATGTCTTTAACTTATCATACAAATCACATTATCTATTTATTGTTTCGCCACCATCATCTTCACTCATTTAGCCCATCCATATTAGGAAGGAAATTGATTTACTATACACGGTTGAGATGGGTTCATGTATAGATTATCTGCAAGTGTTAATAAATTTTACATATATAAAAGATAACTTAAAGAGAGAGAAGAGAAAGAAGAGAGAAAGAAACTTTAACTTAACTTTAACCGTGGGTGATCATATGAGACGACTAAGGGATATAAAACGCATATATCATCTATGCGAGATGAGGAAAACTCGAAACAAGACTCTATACCAACACGTCTGACTAGCGTGGTATAGTAGGTCAATTATCTTTCCATTATGGCGGAGGCCTGAGGCCAACGGTAGGACATATATGTGCTGAGATGATGATGTAGGTTTAGGACCAAATGTGGAAGCTCGGGAATATGAAATGACAGATTTATATCGATGGCTTGACATGACAGCGCAAGTCAATGTCAATATTAGTACAACTTAGTATATCAATAGTCACTCGTATTCCATGTACTACCTCCAAATACTGTACTCAGATACATGGAATACAGGCGGTAATTGTTAACAAAACAAAGGTGTGATCAGAAGAATATTTGAAAACTCAATTAAAAAATTAAATATATATATAATAAAATTAAAAATTAATCAAGAGGATATTCTATTTATGAAACGTTTAATTTAAACAAGAGTCAAAAATTTGTAATAATAATTACTGTAATATAAAAATTCTTTATTTATAAAATCCGATTACGAAATGAAAAATTGATGTCGCAAGCGGGATTCTTTATTTATAAAACAAAATATCATAAAAATATGGATAATTTGTACGTAAAAAGAATATTTCGATGCTCATGTTAGTAACATATTAAAATGAATCCCCGTGTGGTGACGGGATGTATCTCCAATCCTTATTTTCCTATGAGAGTAAAATAGTATAAGAGACTACCAGAAGAGAGTGCAGCAGTGGTTTTCTGGTCGACTTATAACCCCAATCCGGCAATCTACCCCAATCCGCCTGCCAAACCTGCCTATTATGTCATTTCCTAACATACGAAAGAAATACGAACAAGCAATGGACGTTAATAGTATAATTAGTATTACCCAAATGCAAGATTCTTGTGAGTCTCGCAAGTCTTCCAACTCTCGCTGTTAGAATAACACAGAGTCACTTGTTTTAATAGAAATGAAAAATCCAACTAAATTAATGAAATTCCATTCATCTAATGGCACTAACTATACAAATATCAACAATTAGGTACATACCACTTAACGGACTCCCGTTATGATCACTCGATCACACCTATCTATCATGAAACTCTTTAAAATAACATCAAATTATTTCCCCGTGTACTGGTATTAAGAATTCAAAATGTTGCCAATCCTTTCTTTGCTATAGGAATCGTAAAATGCTGTCCAATGGAGCACTGTAAGACTCGGCAGCGAGTCTTGGGACACACTAAATATAATAATGATTGATTTGGGCAACACTAAGTATAATAATAATGTTGATAACGTTGGAATAATTGAATTCCAGTTTGATAGTGGTAGGACCACGCTGTTGACAGTTTTCTGTCTACAGCCGGTGAGTTTGGGATTTGTATTGACAGGCAGCGGCCTCCTATTACAAGGGTTGGTATTGCAAAGGTCCATGGGCGGGAGAAACGCTTATCATCAGGTATGCTGCTTGCTCGTTTGCTTGCTCTAAAAGCAATAAAAATAAAATTGGTGTTTTCTCTGTTTATTCACAATAATTGAACTATTTGAATGAACTAATTGAATGACAAAAATATTTTGCCTTAACAAAACATGTTTTCCCCTAAAAACTTACCAATGGGTGGACGTACGATGCATATTGGTAGATCCTCACCAAATGTCAGTACAAGCTCTTCAGCTATTGCCTTCGTGAACGTGTAAGTATTTGGCCATCCATTAATAAAGCTAATTAATACAAGAAAGTAAAAATTAAGTCAACAATCAAAAATTATTTTAACTAATAAGCTTCAATGTTAAAATAAACTATTCACCCTTTGATACACCAACTTTTGGAGATAAACTTCTGCGCCAGAATGACACATGAATAGTTTGATAGTGGAACTAACACCACGAGTACAACTAGGCTGCTGTCTATTGTGAAGAAAGTACTCTTCTTAAACCTCGTTCGAAGGAGGACATGTCATAGCGCTCGGGAAACATAGCAGCAGGTAGTTCATTCTAGATCTTGCACGTACGTGGGAGAAATGATCGCAGTCGAGGGCCGTATCGTTTCCAGGTGAAATGGATGAACCCTGCTATGGTGTCCAGTGGTACGGTGGTAAAACGGTAACGGTGGTATTAACTCAAAACTTCCTTAGAGCACTCCCCGTGAAAGAGCTGTTAGAGTACACAGAGTGACCCAAAGTCTCTTCGCTACTCCAGCGCTCCAATCTGTCCGTGAGATTGGGATCATCGATTCGAACAGCATGCCTTTGCAGGGAGTCAAGTGGGTCTAGTTGATCAGGCGCGCCTGCTCAGAGATGAGAGCCGTCATTTGCACACAAGATTACTAATGTGAATTATATGGCATAAACCTTGAGAAATCTAATCCCAATTATAACTGATATTGAAATGATAGATATTACACGTAACTTTTACCTACTGCTTTTTTGATTTGTAAGCCCACTACTTAGGCAATCAGAGTCCAGCTTGTAACTAAGGTTTGCCGAGGATTTTTATAATTATTGTATTATCTGTAAATCGAAAATGGAAGAAGTATTTACCGCTGATATTAATAACACTTTTCTACAAATGGAACCGTTTTATACTCTTATCTCGGATGAAATATGTACGTATTTTCATTAAAAGGTACTAATTAAAAGGTAATTATATAAAACGTTAATTTTTTTCAGAATTTCCACTATACATTAATAATAACAAAACTATAATAATAAAGAAGGAAATGAATGTTGAGGAAGCGAGTGAAGTATGCAAAGATAGAGTTCTCTGGCACTCTGTTCTCTCTGCCTACCCTGCAAGGGATATGGCGTGATGATATGTATGTATGTATAATAATAAACTCTCTGGACCAATTGTCATCTTTCAGCGGTGCCAAATCGACTGTCGTTAAATGGAAGTGCTGAAGTGTTTGTATAAAAACGTCACAATGTCAGTTCGCATCTGGGATAAGAGTACAAACCCGATCCAATTGCAGAAAGGAGTGAGACAGGGAGATGTCATCTCTCCGAAACTGTTCACCACTGCATTGAAAGATGTATTCAAATTCTTAGACTGGACTGGACTCGGCATCAACATCAATGGCGAATATATCACTCACCTTCGATTTGCAGACGATATTGTCGTGATGATGATGATTATCGTTATGGCAGAATCCATGTAGGACCTTGGCACCATGCTCAACCATATCAGCAGGATATCCCAACAGGATATCGCAAGTGCGAAGAGAGGGTGAGGACACGATAATCCTACACTCTGGAAACTTGCTCTTCTACTGGGTGGGTGCTCACCCATCCCAAGGCGGTATAGGGTTTATCATTCATGGATCTCTCATATATGTCCCACTATTGGGCTCGAGCCTCCTCCAACGGTAGGGCAATTAACCTGCTATACCATGTCGTCAGGCGTGTTTGTTATACAAACACGCAACGCAAACATAGGGTTTTGTTACAAGTTTTCCTTCTCTCGTAGATGTTATACGCGTTTTATATCCCTCAGTCGTCTCTTACGATCATTTAGGGGTACGATAGGGGGTGGCGAATTGTATTCTTATTCCGTCACCACACGGATAACTGGCTCGCCTATCTTGTGATATTTTTTTCACCAGAGTTTTACGTTAGCTTCATGATTAGATAGCAATTGGCTCAAAGGGTTTGTTATTGATATTATAATTATTATACGTTATACAATATATATACCTCTATCTCAGAAGTGATTGAAATTATGAGCACAGTAGACGCCTCGCTTAGATACACAGAATTTTAATCATGGCACGCAAGAAGATGATGATGCCTTTGATTATATTCATTATACTGTTCACGTATTTTTAAACTATAGAGAGCAGGCCACCTGAAATTTGGACAACAATAGCCCTTTCTGTTTCAACAGGTAGGGGTCTGATCATACCCCGTCCAAACCAAAACTTTACCATCAATTATTGTACTGCGATTCTTGACTTTGATTACATTGCATCGCAATTCTTGACTTTGATTTGCCCAGCGGGTAACCTTTTCATTAGCTACTGCTGACGACATTTTAGCAATAAAGTACCGGAAAATCACCTTTATGTATCCGTTCTCTCTGCGGATAGCGAACTATCCGCAATCATTAAATTAAAAAGTTGCGGATAGCGAACTATCCGCGAACTTTAATTTAAACAGTCATCAATCTAGTGAATTAAACTGTGATGTAGTAATATAATAATTTCCCTTTATTTCCCACAGAAAGTATTTAAAAATTATTATATTATGTTTCTCAAATATAAAGTAGGTATCCACTTACTCCTTAGTGATAGCGTCCAGTCTCTTCTCCTCAACGTCTTCAGCAAAACTTATCATGGCATGTGGAGAAACGGGACATGGATAGATTTTCTCTAAAACATCTTTGTTAATGCGGTCCTTTGTGGCGAAGGTAAACGCTGTTGAAATGTGTACGAATTTTCTGAAAATCAAATCATTTAATATATATATATATATATAAGGTCAGTGGGGTAATGACAGTCTGTCGGTTAAGACCGTACAGTAAGAAATACGACGAATTCTAAATAGATAGACAGATGGCACCCAGTTATACGCAATCGTCCAACAGTTCAGTCTTTTTTCAGTCTTTACATTTCTGCATCAACACCACCAAATAATGAAATTAATTTGGGTCAATATATTGTAAAAATAAATGTCCCCCGTGTGGTCCCAAACATATATTTATCTGAGACTCACATGAGACTTTTGCATTTTCTGGCAAGCTGAAGTACTTCTCTGGTACCTCTCACATTGGTCAGTGTGGCACGACGAAGGGGCTCATCAAATCGTATCGTTGCTGCTGCGTGGAATATTATATTTACCTGTAAGTTAAATAAAGATGTAAATAAAAAAGAATTGGCCAAATTTGGGACGGTCCGAGGCAAGGATGTCGCAGGTATACACTTAGTATTTTGTTAAATCGAAAGTGGTTGCATCAGCGGGCGTTTTGGTGTTAGTCATAAATAACCGTTTCGGTGAAGCAGTTTCTATAAACTTCAACGTATCTATAGGCAAAACAAAGACCCTAAGTCACTTCTGTGGGTGGGATTCGTAAAACCTGCAAAGACCATTTCAATGTGTAATAATAATGTACGACATACCGTATATACTATTAAAATAGATCTACCTCATCAGTAAGAAGCTTCCAATCCTCCTGGTTGAGACCTATACCTAGGTCACTGACGTTGCCCTCAATTGGCACTATATGATCGGCAAAATTGGGTTGCTTTTTTCGGAGGGTGTCGTATACCTGAAAAAAAATATTAAGATGGCGCTAGTACATTAATTTGATATTTTATTGACCGACTTCAGAAAGGAGGCGGTTCTCAATTCATCGCCATTTTTATTTTTATATATGTTCGCCAATTACTTGCACTTCAAGTCGTACCAAGCCTGGACCGAAGTGGATTTTATTATTTAAAATATTGCCATGTTATCCCATGATCACCAAGATTTGATGATGTGATTCTGGCAATACCTAAAGTTTTCTCAATACTTTATATGCTCTCTTAAAACGATTTGGGTTTGGTTCTCATAATGTGCCATATAGGGGAAGGTGGTACAAAATGATCCCTTGAGGTAAAACGATCCCCGGCCATTTTACCGACTTAGTAGCTCCGTCTAGGATATATTGAATGAATTTCGTGCTCATACGGTCAAACCGTACAATCTCTGTCAGTTTCATGGCGTCGTAGGCAGTAGAAAAGTTTTTATCATAAAATATTCAAAATTGCTGTGCTCAATCTAAGGTAAGCCATTATTTAACATTATGTAATTTTAGTCATCGTACATATTATCTGTTAGTTGTATTTGTCTCAGTTTCTGTTACCAATTAGCAATAGAATGAACCGTTCTTCATTTCAATATTCGAAAAACATTATGCTATTTTTTATAATTTTCGTAAACTAGGCATTTGGGGCAAAACGATCCTATCATAGGGTGGGTAAAATGATCCCAGGATCATTTTACCCTCTGCCTGCCTACCGCCAATCGTTCACTTAACTTTAGTAAATGTTTTAGATGCCTTTTTTAAATAAGGTATTTTATGCACAATTATAATTTAAATGTAGGAACATAAATCACGTATTCAATAATATCATAAGTTATCAGTCACGATGTTGATTCTTATGATACTATTTAACGAATCTTTATTTTCTTGTCCAAAATATGGGGTACCTACTCATTTATCCCTTTTTACTTTACTTTTAGAAATCATGCCGCGTAATTACATTTGAAAATCCACTTGCCAAAACGGAAATGAAAACACTATGATTAATGCCATAGATTCCGTAAAAGATAGCATGCCATATAAAACCGCTTCCGAACAATTCTCAGTTCCACTTATGGCGCTAAAAAGAAGAGTCAAAGGAAAAAAAATATTCACGTTGTGGGGGGCACCAAAGTGTTGGCAATTATAAAAAAAATATTCACTGATGAGCAAGAAATGGAGCTTGTACAACATAATAAAGATAATGAAGAGATAGTACGGCTTTACAGTTTTTCAAAATTTGCTTTTGAAATAGCTGAAAGAAACCAAATAAAACATTCTACTACGTCCCGTAAAGCTGGTAAAGACTGGCTAATGGGGTTTCACCAAAGACATCTGGATATCACTCTACGTGCCCCGGAGTAAACGACAGCGGCACGAGCTCGAGATCTTAATAAACCGATAGTTGACAAATTTTATAATAATTTACAAAAATTCTATGAGAAGCATTCATTTCCTCCTCATCGCATTTTTAATGTAGATGAGACGAGTTTGAACACCCTTCCGACCAAAAATATCAAAATTTTTGCTACAAAAGGGCGAAAGCAAGTAGCTAGAATAACATCTGCTGAGAGAGGTGAATCGACTACAGCGGTAATTTGCGGATCAGCTCAGCAAGCAACTTCATACCACCATATTAATTTTTCGCTGCTTACGCATGAAAATAGAATTGATTGATATTAAGAGAGCATTGTCTGATTTTTTTTTAAACTGTAAGGTCATTGAGAGCATTGTCTGATTTTTTTCTATTAAAACTGTAAGGTCAATGATAGTAGTTAAAAGAATGATGTTTGTTTAGGATTCTCTTTGTAACCAATATTAAGGCAATAGTAAGGTTATTGGTGATACTAGCTATTAAGAAAGCGTTTGCGTTAAATTTTGTCCATAAATAATTAAGATTGTTAAGCTTCTCTAAAGCTGGTTAGGTACCTATCTAAAGATACTAGATAAAAAGAGAATATTATTCTTAAGATTATGTTCCGTTTTATTGCTATAAAACTGTTATTGCTATAAAAGAGAGTGTTATTTTTTGCTTAAATTTTAAATTATGGGGTAAATTGATCCCCGGATCATTTTACCCGCACCTTGGGGATCATTTTGGACACAGGGGTGTACAAAATGATCCTTTGGAAGACCTTAACGAAATAATTAGTATAAAAAAATCCTCACAGCTTATACGATTCAATGCTTCCTTAATTTGTAGTTTGATTGCCTAGCTACCCCTTAAGTAATTTAAGTTTTAGAAAATGCTGCATATACAGATTTTACAGCTATTCTCCCTTAAGGGGATCATTTTGTACCACCTTCCCCTACTTTAACCAGTTAGCTCTAGCCAGTTATATGATACTTATCACACCACAATGCACCGTCTGCCTTTAGGCTTGCCATCAGTTAGGTCAAGGACGTGAGTTAGTAGGAGGTTTTTCTTTCTATTGGTCTTTGAGCACCTGGGACCTTACCTCAGGGTACTGGACAATGCATATCTAGCATCTGGGTAGTTCCCTGGGTGTTGAAAGGTAGAGCGGCTGGTGCTCCTGCTGAGGCCAAATTGATCTTCGAACGCGCCCTGAAGGCCTATCGTAGTACTGGACGTTGTAGGAAATCTGCTGTAGTGGGTTCTGACTGCCCGCATCAACTAGTGCCATAGCAGAGCCGGCCATCATCTATCGGATGTCCAATTCGGTTTTCAGTAAGGGTATTCGACGGTCGCTACCTTGTTGTATCTGAGGGTCGTGGTCCCAGAGGCAGTCACTGGAGAGGTGATATTAGCGGTGTTGTAGGATATCGCCAATCCATTGAATAGTCTTTTGCACCCTGTGGAATATCAGCAACGACTGGGCGTTGAGAGGTAGCCTCTCCCAAGACGGGACGTAATCTGACACCCCACGATACATTCGTAACAGCCCAGGGTAGTGTCTGGCAACTCTCGGCACCGAGGAATTTTTATTTGGATCAAGGCCCTGAGGTTAAAGATAGCCTTGGGCAAGATGGAGGCCCTACTATTTCAAGGGACCCGTATTAGTCCAATTGCGGATGTCTCGATCACTGTTAATTCAGTTCAAATCAGTATTCAGTGCCATATGAAGTATTGTAGCCTGGAATTAGTGGTTCCGAAAGCATATCCGGCTACTTGCTCCTCGGCTTATTGGCGTAGCATCCACGCTTTCTTGGCTCATACCAAATATCAGTGGATCCAGCGCTACGTATCCATAGCTAAACGCGAAAGTAGATCGATGGCCCTGTACAGCGCACCCACACGGTCCCTGATCATCTTGGGACTCTCCTGCGGCGACCACAAGTAGTAATACGTATTTTTTTGATTTTATTCAAAATAATTTAAAATTTGAACTGCTCAACATATTTTTTAACTAGTTCGTTTCTCATAGATTCAATTTTCTCGCTGTTCGTTTCTCATATTTCATTTCATAGACTCAATTATTTTTATTCTAAATTTCACACTAATGCGATTTTTTAAATAAAAGCGTCTACGCGTGAATGTGAGCAAAACCAAAATAATGGTCTTTGAAAGAGATAAAACCAGAACAGATGTAAGAGTAACAATAGGTAATGATGTACTAGAGCAAGTGGATGAATTTGTATATCTTGGATGTGGATTTAGCCGAGATGGAAGGTACACCACTGATATAGAGCGAAGAGTGAATGCGGGAAATAGAGTGAACGGAGCGTTGGGGCAACTTCTCGGCAGCCACCACCTCAGCCAGAAGGCACGTGTAGCAATACATAACGCAGTGCTTGTCCCAACATTACTGTATGGAAGCGAGAGTTGGGTATGCAGAAAAGAGTATGATAGTAAAATTAATGCGGTCGAAATGCGATCTCTGCGGAAAATCTGTGGAGTTAGGCTGACCGACCGCATTCGTAACGACGACGTAAGAGAGCGAGTAGGTATGAAAGAGAGTATTGGTGTAAAGATGCGAAAGGGAATGCTCCGATGGTTCGGACATGTGGAAAGAATGCCGAACGAACGCCTGGTTAAGAAGATATACAATGCGAAAGTGGAAGGATGTAGGTACCGAGGGAGACCGAGACTAACCTACCTAGACCAGATCGGTCATGTACTGAAGGAAGGTGGAGTCAAGAGTCTCCGAAACCGGCGAGCGTGTATGAAGAGAATTATGAATGTTGAGGAAGCGAGTGAAGTATGCAGAGATAGAGTTCTCTGGCACTCTGTTCTCTCTGCCTACCCTGCAAGGGATATGGCGTGATGATATGTATGTGTGTATGTATGTATGTTTAAATAAAAAGAATCCTATATTTAGAGGCCATGAAGATAAGGCATAATCATAAAAAAATATTTGAGCACACAAATGAAGACCCTCAAGAATGGATATTTAGATAATAAAGTTATCATTATATATTTTTTTAAAGACTCCGCACTAAGTAAATAATCCTTGTATTGCAGGGGACTTTACAAATATTCAATGAAGGCAGGCAAATTACAGCCGGAGTCAGAACAACACTTTGTGGATCAAACAAAGTATTGTCCTGGGTAGGAATCGAACCAATAGCACTGGCACGCAAGGTTGTTGTCTTAATCACTACGCTATTTGATTAACCCAGGTGTCCAGTTTAGATTTAAGATGATAATGAACATGTAAAACGAGCGCAGTGATTAACTTATGATGGACAAATGCTGAATACACAATAAAGAGTGTATAAGAAAGAATCTACATCATATTTATAACATTACTATATTAAAAATATTTGTGCATCCGTCTATTTTTATATTATACTATTCGTATATTTTTTAAATTTAGGCAATTCGTGCATATAAATTATTGAAATTTAGCATTTATCATGCTTGATTATTTATAAAAATTTGATTACGAGCGAAAATTGAATGTCACACATGGGACTCACTCCCACACCTGTTGAAATCTGTTCCAATTGTGCTCCCATTTACACACTTCGTATTTAAAGGAGACGTATACCATCTACCCGACAATGTTTACACATTAAACAGGTTTAATACACTAACTTTGCAGTTAGAATTAAACGATGAGACGACACTGTTATTCATATTGTTCATTACCGTCCCCCACTGACCTTGGATGCGCAGTGGAAGGGAACACCGGGCCAGTGAGGGTAACAAATGGGTAATAACAATGGCTTGCGATTACGCAAGGCTATTTCAAGTTCTCTTAAATGGACGTAAACACGAACCGATAATTGTAAAACTTACAAGTAGGTACCGCGGAGACAGCTACAACGTAACCTAACTCAGCGTTCGGTCTGGCCAGACAAATAGAACCTAACTGAAGGTTCACTTAGCTTTGTATCCAAAGGCGCGGTGACAACAGCGGCCTCGTCCAACTCAGGGCTTCGGACTTGCAACTTTTTTTTTTTTTTTTTTTTTTTTTTATTGCTTATGGCGGCAAACGAGCAGACAGCACACCTGATGGTAAGTGTCACTGCCGCCCATGGACCTTTGCCAATGGTATAGCTAGGCCGCTGCCTACCAATACAACCCTGAACCCACCCCAGTTAGGCTTCCGGCTCTCTCGCTCACCTAACGAAGCGCAATAGCACATTGCTATTACTCAGACGTCGATTTTCTGCGAGAGTGTGGTACTACCCCGGACGGACCGGCCCGCGGCTGTAGACAGAGAACTGTCCACAGCGTGGTCCTACCACAATAATGTATAATATAATAATATAATATATATATATATAATAAATACTTGCACACACAACTTAAATGTTCACAAATATATAGTTCTAATCAACTCGCGTACATTAACGGCATACAAAACAAAAGGTGGCGCGCGATATTATAAATACCAAGATTTCACGGCTTTAGTTAACAAAAGATGTAGCAATTACAAAAATATATGCATACGCGACCGATACTTCCAACGCAAGTCTCGGCCGGCTCCAAGCCAACCGCGCACCAAAGCATTAAGAACTACCCTACATGGTATTAATTATTAAACTATAATGAAAATGTTTGGTACCGAACACATATTATTGAAATTTAGCATTTATGTAATATACTTAATTAATTATAAAAAAAATATTACGAGCGAAAGATGAATGTCATACATTGACAATCAATTATTTATTTGTTTATTATACATATTTTTTTAGTAAATACAAAAGTAGTGAAAGTTCAAACAAGATAACCCACGACAGGTTCATCAATATATCATAAAAGTAGAGGTGATAGAATGCTCCCTTGAGGAACATTATAAGTAACAACTTTTTTTAAAGATACCACCCTGCGCTAAGAAAATTATCCCTGTATTTCGGGTAACTTTACAAAAATGCTATTAACGCAGACAAATTACACCATGCTCAGAAAACTATATGATATGATGATAGTGTATATGATATATGTATAATGTATATAGATTACAATGATGCAGACACCTTCATGTGGTTATAATAAAAATATATTGAAATCACTCACAGGACTAGACAGCATGGTATCAAGTCTCTGTTTGATAGTGATGCCTGGTTTTGATCTGACCAGCAGGAAAATTTTCTTAATTTTGCAAGATCTGTAATCAAGATATTAGAAAATTGATTAAATTAGGGAGATAGATAAAATAGGGAAGACACAGCGTAATATTTTGGAGTAAATCAACTGATGGAAACATAACATTTAAAGCCCAGGAAGGATACCTTAGAAGTATATTTTATTAAAAAAAGTACCTTACTTTAAACAGTAGGTATAAAATTCTTATATATACATATTCCCTCGCTTAGATAATGCAGTAGTTCCCAAACAGACTATACAAGACCATGATTTTATTCATCAAGGACTGCACTTATGGAGAAGAATGTCTTCTCTATGGCTCCTATTATAATCTATAATAGATTGCCATATAAAAGGCAGGAAGAGTCAATAAATTAAAAATAATAGTAAAATCGTATTTAGTTGGCAAAGTGTACTATGACATAATATAGTACGCGATCCGGCTGCAGAATTACTACACTCATCGAGTGTTTGCTAAAAACCAATTTTTTACGCATATTTATGATTAGGAGAATGTATATCTACCGAGTTGCCAATCAAAATGTGGCCGCTAATACTTTTAATTAAATTATTGCTGATTGATTTTCCGGGAAACATTACATTCACTTGTTTTTTAAATAAATTATCGTCCAGTTCACGGCAATATACCTAAAGACTCTGAAAAATCACGGTTGCCGTTGCGCACTTGGCCGCATCTCTTCGCAGCCAGGTGTAAACAGGTATGGTTTTGAGACATTTATACGTTCATAACGTACATTTATTATTTATATATCAAATTATAGCATTTTTTTTTCTGTTAATTATGATATACGGTTGCTTAATTAAATCTGGCCGCAAATAAGAGTTGCTGGCTGTTCAAAATGGTAAATATTAAAGATAGAGTGAAAGAGAGCTAGCGCGTAACATGACTAGTCAGACGAAGATAGCGATTGCCAGCTGGACGATGCTTTTAAGGCATTGCGCATGCGTCGAATGTTAGTGTTCTCAATCACTGGTTCAAATTGTAGTAGGGATACTTATTAAATACTCCTTTTTTTTTCTTCTTTTTTTTTGCGGTGGGCTATAGACGTCGCACCCCGCCAAATCGGTCCGGGGTGACGGAAGAGGCGGCGCGCAACCCCATTGACCCACCCTGCAAGCTTCTCTTCTTCGCCATGCGAGCGGGCCACCGGTACCCGATCTTTGTCTTCGGTGGCCTGCTCGGCGGTATGCCCTCTCGGGCTCCTCTTCTGTCGACGCCCCGACAGCTTTCGCCGTCGAGGCGTCGTCCTCACGCGGTGGCCTCACGTCGGGTGATCGGACAATTCCCCGGTCCGATCACCCGAAGCCTCGGTTAGGGCGGCATCAGGCGCAGGTACTCGCGCCTGCGCCGCCCCGGCCGCGGGCGGCGGCCCGGGTCACGGGAATCCTCCCGGGCACGTTCCGCCGCGTCCTTCTGCGAGATGATAGCCTCGCAGAAGGCGGCGACTGCGTCCCAATTCCTGACGCTGTCGACCGTCGCTCGCGCAACAGCCGGCAGCGTCAGGTCGGCACCGATGACAGCGACGAGGTCACGGCGCTGCCCATCCCAGCCCGAACATACCTCGAGCGTATGTTGCGCCGTGTCCTCGTCACTACTGCAATGGTGGCAGGACGGAGTCCACTCCCTCCGCACGACCGTGTGCAGGTACTTGCCGAAGCAACCATGCCCCGACAAGACCTGCACCAACCGGAAAGAGAGGACTCCGTGCCGCCGCTCCATCCACTCCATCAGTACGGGCCGGAGGGCCTCAACGGTAAAAACACCGTGTCTAGGCCTCTCCAGCCGCGTAGCCCAACGGGCGATGACTTCTCGGCGGGCGTCCTCGCGCCAGGTGGCTATCTCGTTGAACGATGGGGAGCCACCTTCTTCGCGCATTGAGGTAACCCGCCGGTAGAGGTCGGAGAGCATTAATAAATACTCCTAAAGAAATATCTTCTTTTTCAAAATGACCAATTTCAAAATTTCAACAAAAAATTAATATTGGTGAAAAATAAAACCAAGGTTACTTCTGTAAAAGAAAATTTTATTGTACAAGTACTGTTTGAAAACATAATATGTTTTATTCAATCATTCGATCGTCTGATACATATTAATTAAACATTTAAGCAAATTAAAAATTTTAAATATGTATTTTTAATATGTATTAGTATATATATAATTTATAATATGTATTAGTATTTCCGTGACTCCTATTTAAAAATCAGAATCATCGAAGCTTTCATTTACACTATCGTCGCTGCTATCACTTACATCGCTACAAATATCAGAATCGTCGTTATTATCGGAAGATTTGTTCATCGAATCATATAGTACACTCTCAACTTGCGTTAGAGTTGAGTCTCCCAGGAACCATGTTGATTTTAGAAAACCATCTAATAGCAGCCAGCCATTATTTTCCACGCTGAACTTGATACAATCCGGCAAAGTGGCATTTAACCACATCGAATTAACAAAGATTGTCCGTAATAATTTTTGTTTCAAAGATTTCCAGCACGGTGGAATGTGCGTTGAGTCGAAACCGTTAATTTTTTTCAAAAATTTTCATTATTTTGTTTTAAAGCGTACGTTGTGTTAAATAATAAAAATCTTGCGGCATTTACATTTTTACACTTTGGGAGTCCATACATAAGGCACGTAAACTCTTGGACTGCATCAATTTTGGTTTCATTAAAGATGTCATTGGGATTAGTCAAAGACGCAAAAACTTGTTGAATTTGTGGGTGTTTACATGGATCAATAAGTCCCGAGACTAACAATGAAAACAACATTTTTTTTGCAAATTTTTTTTTTATTCATCAACATAATCACCTTTTAGGGTGATACAATCGTTCCAACGCTTTTCCAATTTTTCAATACCATGTTTATAAGAAAAAATATCTTTCGCTTCAAAATAAGCTTCAGTTTCAGCGATGACCTCCTCATTTGAGCCAAATCGTTTTCCCTGGAGCATTTTTTTAAGATCAGCAAAAAGCCAGTAGTCACTGGGGGCTAAATCTGGTGAGTATGGGGGGTAGGGAAGCAGATCAAACCCCAATTCGTTCAATTTTGCCATTGTTTTCATCGACTTGTGGCAGGGTGCATTGTCTTGGTGAAAAAGGATTTTTTTTCTCTGCATGTGCGGTCGTTTTTTTGCGATTTCCTCCTTCAAACGCACCAGCAAGTCAATATAATAATCACTGTTGATCGATTTACCTTTTTCGAGGTAGTCAATGAAAATCACGCCATGCGTATCCCAAAAAACTGACGCCATGACTTTGCCAGCTGATTGCTGCGTTTTCGGACGCTTCGGACGGCTTTCGCCAGCTGTGCGCCACTCAGATGACTGCCGCTTCGACTCTGGAGTGTAGTGATGTATCCATGTTTCGTCCATGGTCACGTAACGACGCAAGAAATCTTTTTTGTTGCGAGTAAATAGCGATAAACAGCTTTCTGAATCATCGACTCGTTGCTGTTTTTGTTCCATCGAAAGCAATCGCGGCACCCACTTGGAAAAAACCTTTTTCATGCTCAATTTTTCATGAAGGATAGTAAATACACTTCCATATGATATCTGTGTCATCTCAGCAATCTCACGGAGCTTCACTTTACGATCTTTCATTATAATTGTTGTCACTTCACTCACATTTTCCGGTGTAACGGCTTCCACAGGTCTACCCGAGCGTTCCGCGTCATTTGTGTCGGTACGACCACGTTTAAACTCGGCAAACCACCGACAAATCGTTGCTTTTGATGGACAAGATTCCGCGTAACATTTTTCAATCCATTGTTTCGCTTGCACGGTGTTTTTACCCATTAAAAACAATGTTTTATCAGAACACGAAACTCGGTTTTTCCATTTTTTAAACAAACTACAAAACGACTTTACTCCAACCTCGATAACTCAGCTGTTTCTGGTCCGATCGACTTAAAATTTTGACACGTTTCAAGCAAAGGTTAGTACTCTAGAAAGACGTGGTTACTGGTTTACTACGAGCGCCATCTCTGGGTTAGTCCCGGGACTTATTGATCCATGTGCAAGTTGCGCCTAATTTTATTTATATGTCCGTACAATTACCATTTATAACAGCCTGCAACCCTTATTTGCGGCCAGATTTAATTAAGCAACCATATATCATAACAAACAGAAAAAAAATAGCTTTAATTTGATATATAAATAATAAATGTACGTTATGAACGTATAAATATCTCAAAATCATACCTGTTTACACCTGGCTGCGAAGAGGTGCGGCCAAGTGCGCAACGGCAACCGTGATTTTTCAGAGTCTTTAGGTATATTGCCGTGAACTGGACGATAATTTATTTAAAAAAACAAGTGAATGTAATGTTTCCCAGAAAATCAATCAACAATAATTTAATTAAATATATTAGCGGTCACATTTTGATTGGCAACTCGGTAGATATACATTCTCCTAATCATAAATATGCGTAAAAATTTGGTTTTTAGCAAACACTCGATGAGTGTAGTATTTCTGCAGCCGGATCTTAGACTATAACTGAATTTCTAGATTTAAATAAAATTTGTTGTGTTGTACTTTAAGTTATACACTAACTGATCTCGTGTTGACTATTCTAGTTGTGTCACATATAAATTTTACTTACAGTGTTTTTATATAAAGTATATTAGTTTTAAATATATTTAATGAAATTATAAGATTTGTCTCGATTTTTTTTTCTTTGGATCAGCTATATAATACTATTTGGAAGGTGACCATTCTCTGTCTGATAATAATTGCTCTTCTACAGGGCAAGGCAGTATTTTGAATGTTACCTTCAATAACCAAGAGTAGAATCTTGTCAGGCGAATTCTGTTAGGTTTTGGATAGACCAAGGATCCGAAAATTTGCAACCTAAGATTAACGGATTATCAATCTACAGCATGGTATATTTAACCAGACAATACTACCTCGGATATTGGTTTACTGTGAAATATATAGAAGTCAGTCAGCATGCTTTGGACAAGAAGACCTAATTTTTTTTTCCAAGTAAGAAAAAAAAAGAACGAAATATGATTTCGTCGTCGTCGTCGTCACAGCCCATAAAGGTCCCACTGCTGGGCTCGGGCCTCCTCCGTAATGGGAGGGAAATTAACCTACTATACCACGCTGGTCAGACGTGTTGGTATAGGGTTTTGATTCGAGTTTTCCTTCTCTCGCATAGATGTTATATGCGTTTTATATCCCTAAGTCGTCTCGTACAATCACCCACAAGTAAGATATGGGGTGGTGAATAGTATTCTTACTCCGTCACCACACGGAAGAATATGATTTACCTGAATATTTTTTCAATAAGTTGTTTGCCGATAAAGCCACAACCTCCCGTTATGAAAATTGTTGTGTTACGATATAGTTGCTGGATAGGGGAATCTCCTCGATCAATTACATCGTTCATCGGTTTCTGAAGTGCCAAAGCCTTGAGCTCTACGGCCAATGCTGGATCTATGATACTATCTGAAAAAGATATACGAAGCATATTAGCAGCATAGTTTCTTCTATAATTTATATGAAAAAATCTTTTTATGATGAAGTGAGAATTTAATTAAAAGAGAATATGAATTGAGCTATAATATAATATTCGCCTATAATTAACAATAATTATATATTAGTGATGGCTAGAATTAAAATTGGGTGCTTATATATAAATTACTAGCTTTTCCAGCGACTGCTCGTCGACGTCTGCGTAATAATGAATTGTGACGTCATCTTTAAATACGGTTTTCATTATTTGTCTTATAGGATAAAATATATCAATGCAAAATTCACGTTTTTATATACGACACGATACGTTAGAAATCATAACTCATAACATATAAATTTTTGGCTTGTCCAAAAATTGATAGAAAGTTATGATTTATTGATAGAAATTGATATTATAATTGATTGATAGAAATTAGTTGATAAAAGAAAATTGATAGAAAGTTATGATTATTGGATTAGACTCAAGTTTTTTATTTCAAATACCTAATAGTTTTAAAATTGGATGAAGTTACTAGATAACTAAATTAGGTAGATAAAGAATATTATCAAGTGTATATATGTTAATTTTTAATAATTTAAGCCTGTTTGTTTTGTGGTAGGCTATAGTTTGAATATACTGTGCTAGAACCCGTCAAGGCGGTGGTGAAACAGTAGGAGGCCTCACAATCTACCGCATTTTCTACCTTTCGCCATTAAACTGACCACCGGTATCAATTTCTAAACCACAGTAGACGATTTAACCCTTAGATATATTTGGAAAATACTAATTATAAATGACAATATCTCAACAAATGAAATTCATGACATACATTCCTAATCGGCAATGCGATTCTCGAAGTTGTCGATCATTATATTTACTTTATACAAACGGTCTAGTCAGGTAGATCTAATTTAGAGAAAGCGGTCAGCTGACGAATCTTATTGGGTGGGGCAGCATTGGGGTAACTTAAGAGGATTTTCTTATCCAATATACCTCAGTATCTGAAAACACAGGTTTAAGACCAATATGCCCTAACAGTAATGACTTATGGCACGAAAACGTGGTTCCTAAATGTAGGGCTTGTGACCAAGCTCAAAGTCGCTAAGCGTGCTATGGAGCGGGCTATGCTCAAAATTTCACAGCGAAATAGAATCTGTAATACGGAAATCCGTAGAAGAACGGATATAACCGACGTAGCACGAAGAATTAGTACGTTGAAGGGACACTGAGCATCGCTCGATGAACCGATAAGCATTGGGGAAGATAGGTTGTGAGTGGCGAACACGTAGCGGACGTCGTAGTGAAGGTGGGTGGGAGTCTTTGAATGTGGGCAGCACAGGACCTCATTTTAAAGCGAAATATGAGGCAAGCCTACATCTAGCAGTGAATGACAAAATGATGATGATACAAATTAGTTGAAATATTGATAGACAAAGTCCTATTCAGTGGATATAACAGTGTCTTTTGATTAAAGTTCTAAACATAAACATAAGAGATTATATTTCATATATAAGAATTATAAAATTCTTTTACAGTTTTATAAAATCATTGTATAATAACAAGTTCAAATTTAATTTATAATGTAAAAAGGAAAATATAAGCTATAATTAATTAAAAAAACATATATCAATTGTGTGCATAATTAATATATGCAGTTAAATTAAAATACAATTGTTATGTAGGTATTTCCTTTTTAAATACATTGACATTTGTGTGTGATGTTAAATGTCAATGTCGAATACCAAGTCAGATATAGCACATCTACGTGTTAATATATAAGGAAATATTTTGCCTTAGGTTTGGTACTGTTATCCTGAATGAAGTACGTTTTAGCTTGTCTTTAAGCTTAAAAGCTTAAAGCACTAATGTATATAATTCAAAGTTATTCATGGAGTTACCCTTTTTTTTTTTTTTTTTTTTTTTTTTGGTGGACTATGGATTAGCCGCGCCCCGCCAAATCGGCCCGGGGTGACGGAGAAGGCGGCGCGTGACCCCATAGACCCACCGTAAAACTCCTCTCTCTTCGCCGTGCGAGCGGGTCACCGGGACCCGATTTTTAACTTCGGTGGCCCGCCCGGCGGTTCACCCTCGCGGGTTCCTCTCGTCGACGCCCCGACAGATTTCGCCGTCGGGGCGTCGCCCTCACGCGGTGGCCTCACGTCGGGTGACCGGACAATTCCCCGGTCCGATCACCCGAAGCCTCGGTTAGGGCGGCATCAGGCGCAGGTATTCGCGCCTGCGCCGCCCCGGCCGCTGGCGGCGGCCCGGGGCGCGGGAATCCTCCCTTGCCCGTTCCGCCGCTTCCTTCTGCGAGATGACAGCCTCACAGAAGGCGGCGACCGCGTCCTAGTTCCTGATGCTGTCGACCATCGCCCTCGCGACGGCCGGCAGCGTCAGGTCGGCACCGATGACAGCGACGAGGTCACGGCGCTGCCGCTCCCATCCCGGACACACCTCCAGCGTGTGTTGCGCCGTGTCCTCGTCACTCCTGCAGTGGTGGCAGGCCGGAGTCCACTCCCTATACACGACCCTGTGCAGGTACAACCCGAAACACCCGTGCCCCGTCAATACCTGCACCAGCCGAAAGGTGAGGACTCCGTGCCGCCGCTCCATCTACTCTATCAATACGGGCCGGAGGGCCTCAACGGTCTCCACACCGTGCCTAGGCCTCTCCAGCCGCGTAGCCCAACGGGCGATGACGTCTCGGCGGGCATCCATGCGCCAGGTGGCTATCTCGCTCAACGATGGGGAGCCACCTTCTTCGCGCGCTGTGATAACCCGCCGGTAGAGGTCGGAGAGCATCTCCGCCTCTAGGTCCCACGGGGGTGTCCCGGCCAACAGGCACGCCGCCTCTGTCGACACCGTGCGGTACCCGCGAATGGCTCTGACCGCCATGGCTCTCTGTGGCCTCCACAGAACCGCCCTGAGCTGGGCGTTCAGAGCCCTCGCCCACACGGGTGCGCCGTACATGGCTATCGAACGGATGACCCCCGCATACAGCCGTCGGCCCTCGAAACTGGGTCCGCCCACGTTCGGCATGAGTCGAGAAAGGGCGGACGCCGCGCCGACAAGCCGGGGAGCAATCTGTCGGAAATGCTCCCGGAACCACCATCGCCCGTCGAGCACCAGACCCAAGTACCTCATATGGGCCTGGATGCTGATGTGGATGGAGTTTACCACTATCGAGGCGCCGATGGGTAGCCTCACACGGGGCCCATGGAAAAGTAGGGCCTCCGTCTTGTTTAGGGCCACCCTGAGCCCCAGCGCCTCGATCCGCCTGACCATCTCCTCGGTGCCGAGAGTGGCCAGGCTCGCCGCCTCTTCGAGTGTCCTGCCCCGGGCTGTGACGAGCGTGTCGTCAGCGTAGCACACCAAGCTCAGCCCGGGGGGGAGACTCCCTCTCAACGCCCAGTCGTTCCCGATGTCCCACAGGGTCGGCCCCAGAACCGACCCCTGTGGAACGCCGCACGACATGGGCGTCCGCACAATGTCCCCTGCAGGACCCGCGCAGAGGATACTGCGGCCCTCCAAATAGTCTGCCACCAGCCGCCTGAGGTACAGGGGCACTCCATGGAACCGGAGCGCCTCCCTGATGCAGCCGAATGGCAGACTATTGAATGCGTTGGCGATGTCCAACGACACCGCCAACAGCACTCCCTTCCCGGCGACGGCCTCCGCGGCCGCCTGCCTCAGGCGTAATAGGGCCCCGATGGTCGAACGCCCCCTTCGAAACCCATCCTGAGCGTCCGACAGATCGGGCCCCACCTCCTCCAGGTGTCGGACGATGCGGGCAGCGAGCACACGCTCCAGCAGCTTACCCACATCGTCGAGGAGCACGATGGGCCTGTAGGCCGACGGCAAATCCGGGGACCGTCCCGGCTTTGGCAGGAGAACCAACCTCCCTTCCTTCCAGCACTCAGGGAACCGTCCAGACGTCAGACAGGCGTTGAACAGCTGCCTGAGACGAGGCTCGAAGTGCTCGAGGAGCGACGTCAGCACCCGGACTGGAATTCCGTCCGGGCCGGGGGCCGTGGTGGCGGAACGAATCTTCGCCACGGCCGCCCCCACTTCCGACTCCGTCACGGGCGGAACACTCTCGTCGTCGTCGGCCTCCCGGTCCTGATCTGGCGGAGCCATGACCGGGGGCGTGTGTTCCGACTGCCGTGGAAACAGCTCCTCGACCACCCTACGAAGGAAGTCGGGCTGGAGGGTCTCGGTGAGGGGGGGCGCCCGCGCGCGAAGCTTGTTCAGCGCCGCGCGATATGGGCGACCCCAGGGGTCACGGTCGAGATCGTCCAGCATCTCCTGCCAACTCGCGCCCTTGGCGGCTCGGATGGCCAGCCGAAAGGCAGTCCGCGCATTGCGGTACGCCTCGTACAGCTGGCCCTCCCGCTCGACGTCGCGGTGACGCCGCCGGCTGCGGGTGTAGGACCTTCGGGCACTGATACACGCCGCACGAAGGTCCGCCAGTCTTGGGGACCACCAGTACCTCCTGCCTCGGAGGCGGACGCCGCCGCACTCTGGGCATGGCCGCATCGCAGATCTGCGTTAACGCACTGCGAATGCGGACAGCCTCAGCGTCCACTCCGTCCGCTGGGGGTGGTGAGGACAGCCACGTACTGACAATGGCCGCCTCCGCCAGTAGATCCCTGTCAAGACGACCCACAGCCCACCGCGGAAACGCGGGAGCTCCGTCCGCCCTGTGACCCCTACCGGGTTCCCGGGGGGAGACCTCCATCCGGATGTACCGGTGGTCCGACAGGGTCTCCGCCTCCTCCAGGACACTCCAGTTCCTCACCCGTGGCGCGACAGCGGGGCTAGCGAACGACAAGTCCACTATCGACCCGCCCTGCCGCCGCACACACGTGTTCACCGAGCCTCTGTTCAGAACACAGAGGCCCAGTGAAGCCGCCCACTCGTTGACCGCCCGCCCGCGGTCGTCCGTCGTAGGGGACCCCCACGCCGTGGATTTGGCGTTGAAGTCCTCCAGAACCAGGACGAGGCCCGGTGCCAGTCGCCGTATCGAGGCCTCCAAGGTGGTGAGTGAGGCCTCGAAATCGTCCATCCTCCTAGTGGGGGAGAGGTATACGCTGTAGAGCGTGACCCCTCCCCACTCCGCCGCGACAAATTCCTCGCCCCTATCCAAAAGGGACAAGGACGGGAAGTGCCGCTGCGTAGAGACGACGATTGCCGCAGTACCGTTTCGACTGACCACCCAATTGGGGCGATCAGGCACGGCGTACGGTTCCGCGACTACGGCTGCACCAATCGACCACTCCGCCATGGATTGCAGGAGGAGATCCTGCGCTCCGGCGGAGTGGTTGGTGTTGGCCTGCAGGAGGAGGTGCATAGATGGTGTACCCATTATCGGGTTGTATCCATGACCTCCTCGCCAGCGGGCGATCGGACCGCGCTAGGAGCGGGAGCGGCCGTGGTCGTAGGGCCGCCCCGCGCCTTTGGGGCCGAAGCTGGAGGTTTGCACGCCCCAGAGCCCATGCGGTGCTTGGCGGGCTTATTGCCCGCCGCACACGCGGGGCAGTGGGGCGGGGCGGCGCAAGATGCCGCCACGTGCCCGGTCTGACCGCAGCGGAAACACAATCCGCCGCAGTCGAAGCAATTAGTGCACGTCGGTCGAGTGTGTCCGACCGCCATGCACTTGTAGCACCTCGCAGGCCGGTGCTCAAGCACGGTTACCCGCGCCGAGCTCCAGCCCACGAGGAGCCTGCCTGAGCCGGCCAGTTGCCTGACCGACTCCACCGGGCACTGCGCCCAGGCAGCACCTACGCCACCCGGACCGGGACGAATGGCACCGACCCGGACGGTGTCTATGGGACACCCGGTTTTCGAGGCAATAGCCTCCCGGATGTCTTCCACCGTCACCGAATCGTCCAAACCCGAAATGCGCATTTCGGCGCACTTGACGGGCCTGGCGATCTTGATGCCACCCTCCTCGGCGAACAAACCTCGCAGCTTCTCGGCCACGCTGTCGGCCGTCTTGGCGCCCTCGGCCCCTGGGAACTCGAGAATTCGAGCCCCCGTCCGGGCCTTGCGGGTCCTGGCTTCGACGCCTCCAATATCGGAGACGTCTAGCTCCCGCCGGGCCTTCCTCAAGACGGCCTCGTAGCTGAGGCCCTTCTCGGCCGCCTCGGGCAGCACAGTGATCACCACTGCGGCCGTCTTCGGCGACTTGAGCCCCTTGCGCGGTCTCTTCTTCCGTCCGGCTCCTGCCTGTGGAGCGGGGACCTCAGCGGCGCGCTTGGCCTCCGCTCTCCTCCTTTGGCCGCGACTCCTTCTGTCGCGTTCGGCTACCTGCCAACCCTGTTCGGGTACGGCAGTCGTGCCAGACGCGGAAGGCCTCGTCGCAGCCTCGCTGGTCGTCGCCAGCGGTGTTGTTGCGGGCGACTTCAGCGGTCCGGCAGGAGCCGGAGCCGTCTTCCTCCTCAGGGCGGGTCCCTTCGGAGCTGGGCCGGGGCCTTTGGGCTTAGGCACGGCCGCGGCCGCGGCGTAGCTCCCCACGCGGCCACCCTGACAAGGCAGCGGGGCGGGGGCTGGTGCCACATGCGGCCGCTTATCCGCGGCTAGAGGCGGCCGGACACGTGGTTCTGGAGGCAGTCTTGCCTCCAGAACGGCCACACGCGCATCAACGAGTTTGCCAACTGCGTTGATGATTTTGGCGAGGGCCTCGTCCGACAAGCCTCCCACCTCCAGCGTCGGGGTCGGCTGAGCCTCTCCAGGGGCCCGCTCCGCGGCGCCTGGCGGCTTTGGCGCCGCAAAGGCGCTAGCCGGCGGCAAGCGGTCCGCGGGGAGAGGCGTCAACCTCACCACCGGGACGGGGAGTTTCGCCGCGGCGACCGCGCCAGCGTCAGCCGGCGCGCGCTTCGCGGCGGCAGGCGTCTTCCTCGCCGCGGGGACGGGTGTGACGGAGACGCCATCACCCAACGTCGTCGGCGCCGTAGCGCGAGGCGGCTTTGGCGCCGCAGCGGCCGCTGAGTAGCCGGCCCTGGCCGATGGCGCGGCTGGCGCGGGTGACACGAACAGCGCCACCTGCGCCTTGAGGTCGGCCACGTCTATCAATAGCTGGCGGTTTGCCCGACGCATTTCCGCCAGCATGTCGCCCAGGTTCCGGTTTCGGGTCCGCAGGCCTGACATCTCGCCTCTAAGGCGGACATTTTCGGCCTGCAGATCCGTGGCCTCGCCGGCGCGGACAGCGACCGCCGCCGCCCTTTCCATGGCCGAGGTCCCTCGCCCTCTTCGGGAGGCCTGGATCTTGGGCGGGGGCATTTTGGCCACGCTCCCCTCAGTTTCGGCGCTCGAGCTGCCTCCCTTGCTCAGGGGGCGCTTTCGCACCTGCGAGGGGAGGGCCCCCTCCTTCTTAGTCGCGGTCGCCGGCGGCGTCTTTGCTGCTAGACGCGCCGACGACCTAGTGGGGCCTTCACCAGCCGACCCGCTGTCCTCTTTGGACGGCCCTGCGGGAATATCACCGCCCTCGTCCATTCTGACGGTAGATCCGCCGCCCTCGTCTTCGGACGGCTCTGCGACATCGCTGTCGCCCTCGTCCGTCGACGGCTCTGCTGCGAGTCTACCGTCCTTCTTCTCTTCAGCGGCGGCAGCCTCCCTGCGCGCTCGCCGCTCCTCCAGCCGCCTCTTGTGGCTCAGGCCGTTGCCCCGAGACTTTCGGGGCGACTTCCTCTTCGTCTTTTGGGCCTCCACGGTTTGTGCCGGGCCCTCGGCGGACGCCTCAAGTCCTGAGGACGAGGCGTCGTTGTCAGTTTTTCTTTGGCTTGACAAGGCCGTGGTGTGAGAATCACACAGATTCCCGTCGGTGTTAAAAAGGTTTTTTAAATTGGTATCCATGAGATTCCCACGAGTAGGGGAGATACACAACGTCGACCCGGGCAGAGATCCCTTTACCCGGGCAAGCCTACATTTACCAACCAGGGGGGCAGCCGGTACCCTAGCTGGAGCGTGCTAAGAACAGAACAACCCATCTGCCATGCATCTTCTCGCCGCACGCCAGAACTTAAGATTCTGGGTGATTTCCGAGTCCGAATGTTACTTCGAACTCTTTATAGAGGTTGTCTTCCTCGCGGTCCGGGCGGTTAAGCCAAGACCCTCGCTCCTGATACTACGCCTCAAGACAACGTGTCTTGAAGCAAGATACCAGGTTTACGATGTGTGGGCGGTGGCATGTGCCTGCCCAGCCCTCAAATGAATGAGTGACTGAGCCCGTCCCAATATTTCGCGTCCTATACCCTCTACTACGACTGTAGTAGAGTAAGGAGCGAAATCGCGCAGATATTCGCTACGGACGACAGTACAACAGAAGAACTGGGGACCGCCGCCCGCACCCAGGGTACACCGCGTGGAGGTTTCTGGGATAGTACCCCTTCATGGAGTTACCCTGAATGTCGGTATAGAAAAACCATCATCATTCTCCTGCTCTTATCCCAACTACTTGGGGTCTACGCAATATGTCCTCTTTTCCATACAGCCCTATCAGACGTCATCTCTGTAGTCACTCCCTGTTTATACATATCATGCTTCACGCAGTCCATCCATCTTTTCTTTGGTCTCCCTTTACCCCTAGAGCCTTCAACATTCATACTCAAAACCTTCCTCGCAATATTACTTTCATCCCTTCTCATCACATGTCCATACCAGGTCAAAGGTTCCCTCCTTAACTTATCCGTCACTGGCGCTACTTTAAAACATTCTCTTATACGCTCATTCCTTATCTTATCCATTCTCGTCACGCCGTACATACATCTCAACATTCGCATCTCCGCTACATGTAATCGTAAAACCAATAATATAAACATACCAGTAACACCTTCACAGATACGGTTGTACGAAAGGAACTTTGGGACATTTTACCGGAGTATGGTATTAACGGTAAACTGCTACAGGCTGTGCAGTCCAGTTACATGGGCTGTAGAGCCTGTGTGCGGCTGGATGATGGAATGTCGCCTTGGTTTGACGTCAATATCGGCGTTAAGCAGGGGTGCGTTCTGTCAGCCAGACTGTTTATCATATATCTGGATAAATATCTCCAAAATTGAACGATATGAATGTGGGAGTCCAGATGGGCGACTCAGTGGTCACTGCTCTGCTTTATGCAGATGATGCAGTCCTGCTGGCATAGTCAGCGACTGACCTGCAGACCCTAGTCGACACAATGACAGAAGGTTGTAAGAAAAGGGGTCTACGCGTGAAAGTGAACAAAACCAAAATCTTTGAAAGAGATGAAGCCAGAACAGATGTAAGAGTAACAATAGGTAATGATGTACTAGAGCAAGCGTATGAATTTGTATATCTTGGATGTGGATTTAGCCGAGATGGAAGGTACACCACTGATATAGAGCGAAGAGTGAATGCTGGAAATAGAGTGAACGGAGCGTTGGGGCAACTTCTCGGTAGCCACCACCACAGCCAGAAGGCACGTGTAGCAATACATAACGCAGTGCTTGTCCCAACATTACTGTATGGAAGCGAGAGTTGGGTATGCAGAAAAGAGTCATCATCATCAACCTGCTCTTATCCCAATTTATTTGGGGTCGACGCAATATGTCTTCTCCTTCCATACAACTCTATCAGACGTCATCTCTGTGGTCACTCCTTGTCTATCCATGTCATGTTTCACGCAGTTCATCCATCTTTTCTTCGGTCTTCCCTTACCCCTTAAGCCCCTTAATTCCCAAGGAGGGTTGACGTCAGGCAGGCGGCCGGTCATAAAACCATAGCCAAAACAAATTGCAATATGTATGCAGAAAAGAGTATGAAAGTAAAATTAATGCGGTCGAAATGCGATCTCTGCGGAAAAGCTGTGGAGTTAGGCTGACCGACCGCATTCGTAACGACGACGTAAGAGAGCGAGTAGGTATGAAAGAGAGTATTGGCGTAAAGATGCGAAAGGGAATGCTCCGATGGTTCGGACATGTGGAAAGAATGCCGAACGAACGTCTGGTTAAGAAGATATACAATGCGAAAGTGGAAGGATGTAGGTATCGGGGGAGACCGAGACTAATCTACCTAGACCAGATCGGTCATGTACTGAAGGAAGGTGGAGTCAAGAGTCTCCGAAACCGGCGAGCGTGTATGAATAGAATTATGAATGTTGAGGAAGCGAGTGAAGTATGCAAAGATAGAGTTCTCTGGCACTCTGTTCTCTCTGTCTACCCTGCAAGGGATATGGCGTGATGATATGTATGTAGTTCGCCTTCCGTTCACATCCCAATCCCAAAACATGACAACACTTCGATTTCTAATGTTTACACGAGTATTACACATTTGAAATAAAACTACTTTTACGGATTCTATCGCGTTTGTATTTTATTTTTAATATCCCGACGTTTCGTTTAACACTTTACAGTGATCATGGTCACGGGAGGACTAAGGTGTCTTACGTCCAATATGTCATTGTTATTACAGAAATTTATTTATATCTATCTACCCTATAATATATTAAATTTTGACTCACATTTTAATACAAAAAATTAATACAAATTCATTGCCAGTACAAAAAGAGAATGATAAATGAGCCCATCCCTAATTATATTAAAAATAAATAAATTGAAAGCTAGCGGTTATTTGAATATAGGTAAGATATTTTTAAATTAATTCTATTTTGTATAACAATCGCCAACACCCTGCTCAAAAACATTTTAAGTAACTATATATTTCTATAATTATTTTTCTGAGAATTAATTACTAGATAAGCTGTGTGGTAGCGGCTACGAATACGAACAACCCTTACTTTGCTCGCGGATGTCGTAAAAGGCGATTAAGAGCCTTATAACGACATGGGCCAACTCTATCTGATGCCGCTTGGTCAATAATTACATTCCCAAGGAGGGTTGACGTCTAGCAGGCGGCCGGTCATAAAACTATTGCCAACAACTTTTACAATATGTACTATGAAAGAATAGTACATATTGTATCGACCCCAAGTAATTGGTATAAGAGGAGGAGAATAATGAGTGATTTACTAGATAAATTCAAATAACTAGACACATCTAAAAGAATCTGATTCTTATTCTATTCCTCCCTTTCTTATTAAGCGTTGTTGTGATTATATGTCTTTACCATTACGTATTATTTTGAATTGGTATTTAGGAAAGGATATATTTTCTGACGTATGAAATAATATGAGATTTATTTCTGTATACAAAAAAAAAAGAGATCTAGATCTTTTAAATAGTTTAATCACTCCATATAAATTTCATCTTGTTTCTCTAAAATGTTGAAATCACTAATCTTATTCAACATTTTGACTTACTCATCTCTTAACTCTCTAATCTCATCTAGTCTAAACACATAAACATCAACATCTAGTCTAAAAACATAAACTTATATGAATTGGTAATTGACATAACGTTATTGATTAATGCTTTTAATGCCTTTGATAATAATGAAACTACTATTATCAAATCTGTAATTTAATATAATACACGCCTCTTTATTAAAATGATTTACATATTAACTATCCCAGAGATGACAGAGATTTAAATAGAAATGAATCATACCCATACCTATTATACTAAGTCAGGCGTCCCTTAGGGATCGGAACTCAGACCATTTTTTTTCAAAATTTTTATTAATGATGTAATGAATTACATACACCATTGTAAACTCCTTATGTTTGTGGATGACCTTAAAATCTTTAACTCCATCTATATAAAAAAGATGACGTACTTCATATCCATATTGATCTGGATAAAATTGGAAGCTGTTTGTTTACGAACAATATAAATCATAATAAAACAACATCATTATAAACGTTATCACATTTCAAGAAAAACTTACAACAGCAAGTTGGCAGCCCTTTGTAATATGCAAGTATGGTGTGGAGACCTCACTGCCGTTAGTTCACAATATGTTGCGAAAATTTAACATGCATTTGCTAGAACTTTACACCTACACGTGTAATGAAATTTCTGATATATTTGATGGTACGATTGTGGAATTTCAATATGTTATAGGGTTTTAAATATGAAATTCCTCTCTTAACGTACTAGTCGCTTTTAATTAAAATTAAACCTGCATGGTATCAGATGTCAAAGTGAAACTGTTTTCAAACGAAAACTATAACATTCTAAATTAAAAAAAAGTGTATGACATTTGATCGTTCGACGTTCAATTGTTTTTACATTCAGCTTTTGAAGTCAACATGGATACGGCGAAAATCAGAGTAATTTTCAAATACAAGTTCCGACGTGGGATTAACGCGGCAGAAATGTCAATGCTGTGCTTGGAGAGGATACGGCTAACGAACGCACCGTGCGTTTTTGGTCTAACCGCTTTCGTAGTGGAAACTGTGACTTGAAGAATGAACCACGAGGAAGACGACTAAGGTAAATAACGATAAATTGAAGGTGATAGTGGAAGCCGATCCGAGTCAAACTACCAAGGATTTAGCGGCATGGTTTGACGTTAGCATACCCACAATATTGACCCATTTGTACCAAAACGGCAAAATAAAAGTCTTGAAAATGGGTGCCTCACTATTTGACTGATCTGCAGAGAGCAGCGCGCGTTGAAGCTTGCCTTATCCTGTTAAACCGGTATAGAAATGAAGGGATTTTAGACCGAATTGTGATGTGTGATGAAAAGTGGATTCTTTATGATAATCGTAAGCGAACAACGCAATCGCCGACCCCAGGTCAAACGCTAGATCAATGCCCTAAAGCGAAGCTTATCCATAGAAAAGTGATGGTAACTGTTTGGTGGTCACTTTAGGTTGTAATTCACTACAGCTTCCTCAGATCTGGTTAAGCAATAAACGCAGATATCTACTGTGCAGAACGCCGAACAATGATGGCGAAACTAGCAGTAAAACAGTCCCTACTTCTCAATCGATCTTCACCATTGTTGCTTCATGATAACGCAAGACCTCACTCCACCCGACTACCATTTTTGCCGCGATTTGGACACTTTTTATACACGGAAAAAAAATCTTCTGAGGAAGCAGTACAAAATACCTTTACACAGTGTATGGAGTCCAGGACCCCAGAGTTCTATCAAACATAAAAAAATGGTTTTAAGTTATTAGTAAGAAACAGTAATTTCACATGTACTTTAACCTCTAATATTTACTGCGCAATAGACGCCTTGTTTTCTTTTGTTCATTTAACTTTGCTACATAAGCTAGTGTATATTAATTGGACTGAAGCGAGTTGGTGTCGCATAAATATACACATGCTACGTAAAATACAAAAATATTATATAACTAACATTTTAAACTAACATCAGCTATACTCTACTCTATAGTTCTGATTATATAATTGTTCAATGAATTTAATATAGATATTAACCAAATACTCACTTGTCATTTATAAATAATGTTATTAGGATACTGAGAAATACTATTTGTACTTAATACTGCTGTGTGGTAGCGGCGACGAATACTATCAACCCTTACATCACTCATGGATGTCGTAAAAGACGACTAAGAGCTTTATGGACCTGGACCAACTTCACCTGATGGCGTCTGGTCAACGATTGCATTCCCAAGGAGGGTTGACGTCAGGCAGGCGGCCGGTCATAAAACTATTGCCAGTAACTTTTGCAATATGTACGATGGAAGCAAAGAACATATTGCGTCGATCTCAATTAATTGGAATAAGAGCAAGAGAATGATGATGAATGATGACAGAAATACAATTTATAAATTCATTAGAATATGCAGCAGTAACAACGTGGTATGGACATGTGACGAGACGGAATGAAAGTAATTTTAAATAATTGTTAGAAAGCTTGCTATTTTTAGAGATTTTATTATCCAGGATTATATTATAATGTGAGTTATTCACCATCATAATAATTATTTATCTCAGCTTGTATACATCCCACTGTTGGGTTCGACACTCAAAATAAAACTATACCAACACGTCTTAGCAGTGGCTAAGACGTGTTGGTATAGTTTTATTTTGAGTTTACCTACTCATGCATAAGTGTCATAAGCGTATTATATCCCTAAGACAACCATGGGTAAGAAAGGGAGTGATGAATTGGAATCTAACTTCATTGCCACACGGCGAAACTGAATTAGTTATTAGTAAGTAAAGTTAACATAGTCGTGTAAAGAATATCGTACCTGCCATGTTGAGAGCAGAATGTTGAATAGTTAAAATAATGTTGCAATCGCTACGAATTCGTTATGTTGTATATATCATTAATATTAATATCTAAACCAATTTAGTTGCTAATGTGGTGTGCCTACACTTTAAGATATACTTTAGTTGAAATAAAATTACTTTTACGGATTCTATTGCGTTTGTATTTGATTTTTAATTTCCCGATATTTCGAACACTACATTGATCACGGTTACGAGAGTACTAAGGTGTCTTACGTTCAAAAATTCATCGTTATTATAGAAATTTATATCTACCCGCTACAGTATCAGTTATTAAAGTTTGACACACATTTTAATACAAATACATTGCCAGTACAATAAGAATATGATTCTATATGAAAAAAAATTATTATTTGTGATCAGTTATGCTTAAACATTTAATTTATAATAATTATTATATTGTGGCAATTTATTAGTTTAAAAATCTAACAAAAACTATTAAGCTACTACCGGATCCGATCGCGGCTACTTTGAGAAAGATCCGGCAAAAATCTCAGAAGGCATAAATTTATTATTGATTTTTAAAGGCGGCTTACTTACAGTTAGTAACATAGTAACATATACTAAAATGGATTAATTTAATTTTATTGAACTTAGTAACATATACTAAAATGGATTAATTTATATTTAATTATTATTGTGGGTCAAATCTATATAATAAGTGACACCGTCACAGTGTCTTGAAGTCTTGCGGTGGTCTTCTTTGTTTTACTTTTAATTACGTGAATAACAGGATCCCAACTTGATGATAATATCCAACCATCATCCGTATTGAATTTTTTATGCTTTATTAATTTCAATGGTCTCGCGAACCATTCTAGGTAGATATCGGTGTTCTTTTGCCAAGATTTATCAGTATTTGGTAAAGAGATCTGGCATTTGACAAATGCTAAGAACTGACTAATCCTTTTCAGGGACTTGAAATAAGTGTTATAGAAACACGTTGCAGAATGTAGCCAATCTTAACTGCTTTCACATAAGGTAGGACTGCAGGGAGACGTTCGACTGTTAGTGGTTTCACAAGTGGTTTCTTCGTGACGGGGGTGAGGAACTTGCAGCTTGTCTGCAAGTAGAACCCGGCTGGCAACTTTTTTCAATACATCTTCATACTATTTATCTTGCAATATTATGTTTTTTTTTGTGAATTTCCTCGTTTAAGTTTCTAATTTGAATATTTTATTTCAACAACTTATTATTTATTTTATTCAGCATAATGTTTTGAGTTTCTTTCCAGTCATTAAGCATAGTTTTGATGTCTTCTTTCATTAAATATAAATTTTCATCGTTTGATTAAAGCCGCGTATCGACTTCGCGCTCCAAAAGGACGAACTTTGGCGCGCGTTCCGGCCGCGCAAAATGGATACCACTTTGGAACGCGCGCCAATGTGTTCGTTGGAACGCTCGAACATGGAGCGGGTCGCTCCATCTGTTGTCAGTTTTTTGCCGCGTATCAAACGTGGCGCGCGCGCCAGTTGAGACGGACACGAAAGTATTTTGTGTGTTTGTTGCGTTCGAAGCGATGGATAACCAAAGTTGATATCAATGTGTACCACATTGAAAAGAAGTGCTGTGGAATAGCAAAAGTTCTTTGCATCATAATAAATAGGTGTATATCTGTCATAAGTGTCATTCCATACTGCATCCTTTTTCGGTAAAACTTTTTCATCCAACAACGCACTCTTCGTTTCTGTTTTCTCTTATACATAATACTGTGAATAACTATTAACGCTGCGGCTGCTCGCATACGATGCCTGCATGATGAACGATCAAACACTGGAACAGTTGCCTCGCGCGCCAGGCGCGCTTAGTTGGTTTATATATTTGGAACGTGTACCGTGGAACGCACTCTCGGCGCGGCCATTCATGGCACGCGCGCCAGGAGCGCGAAGTCGATACGCGGCTTTACGCTGTCGTTTTTATGTTGAGATACAAAAGACGGTTGTGTGGTCAGGGTACTCTTCACCTCACTGCGCGCCTAGTACTTATTGGTACTTGTACGGTGCTTGTCAGATCTTTAGTATTCGTGTACACGCCCGTCCGCGAAAGTGGTCAAGTGAGAGAAGTATTTGACGTTGAGGTGAAGTTGATTGATTATTTAATAAATAAATAAAGTATTGAAAAATTTCAATTAAATCATTTTTACGCTGATTTATAGATAGTTTTTAGTTTTTTTTATCTATAGATCGTTATAAAATTTTATATCGTTTATGATCAGTTATTATTAAAAATTTAATATATGATAATTATTATATTGTGGTTACTTATTAGTTTGAAAAAAAAAACTAACAAATCTATACAGCTACCGCCGGAGGAGAACGCGTCCACATTGAGAACGATCGGCCCGATCATTCTCAATGTGACTGATATATAGAATCATATTCTCTTTGTACTGGAAATAAATATGTATTGACAATGTGGCTTAAAGTTTAATAACTGATACTATACTGTAGTAACTTTTTATATTCCTCTTTCGATTACTACGGGTAAGACAGGAGATGGTGAATTATATTCTTACTTCGTCACCACACAGAAAATGGCTGCACATGGCTGATATTATGGGTTAATTGCCAGCTATTGTAGAGGAGACCAGGGCTCAACAATGTTACACATATAATATGAAAGTGAATTCTGCTTTTGAACTATATTTAAACTAAAACAATATTTTAACACTTAATAATATTAATTAATGAAAAAAAGATTTTTTTATTTATTTTAAGCTATTCCACAGACTTTTTGTCCGTGCTCATTTTATGTTTAATTTAATTGTTATGGTGGTTTGTTTACAAAATTAATTTTCTTGAAGTGGCTTTATTACAGTTGGTTAAAGATTTAAGAGCGCAATTCATGTGTCATAGATGTTAAGTGACAACGTGTCTTTTTGAGGTTTCTTCTTGGCGCTGGTGGTCTTGTTATTTGTGAAACCCTTCCACTTGTAGATGTTGTTATGATGATAATGGTGTGATTGGATTCTTGTGTTGTCTTCTCCTGCTAATAATGAAAAAAAGTGTGTGTGTCAGCTCAATGAAGTATTATCTCACGTCAGAAAGTGAAAGGTGCGCAGAATAGGTTGCGCACCAAAAACGTAACGAGGTCATTCGATCACTACATTTTACTCCTCAAATTTTTCTCATACCGGGCGCCTTATATAAAAATCGATTCTTAAGGAGTAAACTCCAAAAATCACAAACATTTTACTTTTTGTGATTCTAGCAGACTACTAATAAAAAGCAGGTATATTTTATTTCTTATTATTTTAAGTGTCACCGCCTTTATCTATTAAATCACAGTATTGTATAATTTAAATACAATAAATATTTAAAAGGACTTATTATTACTTATTCAAACTAAATTTATTTTAAATTAATTTAATGCTATTTGTATAACAATAGGGAGTATACACGTGACTCTATAAGGAATAAAATATTTTAATTTATAATTTTTTATTGCTAAAAATATAAAATGTGTTTTTTTTATCAAACCACGGTAAAAGTGAAACTTTTTTCGCATTGTAGATATTTAACTAAAATTTTTTTGAATAATATTCGTTTTTGGGTATTAAAATCGCATCATCAATCTTAATTTTATACTTGGAAAATGAGAATGGTTATAGGAAATGATAACTAGGTCTCCAATTAATATTTTAATTTATCTCTGTGTTTTAGATTACGATATACATAATATATACCTACAATTATTTAGATGATATACATATATTAAAAACAAACAAATAGCGTGGAGCACTGGCACAAATGAGTAATAGTCTATACACTACACGGTCAGCTGATGCGGACCATAGGCGCCGCCATATTGGCCTCGGCTGCTCTAGGGATGTTAAAAAATAATCGATTTTTATTTTAATCGATTATTTTTTTCTAATAATCGATTTTTTATAATCGATTTTTATATTAATAATAATCGATTTTTAAAAAATCGATTATATAAATTACGCGTTTTAATCGATTTTTATGAAAAGCGCCATCTATGGAACGGATGAATAAAACTCGAAGTAAATCCATTATTATTTACAAGTTTAGAGTGCCATAATATTATGTAGTTGTTGATAAACAATAAAAATGTCTTCCAATAGTAAAACATCTAAAAGCGATTGGCGAAAATATTTTACCATTAATGCTAGGGCCGCACCTGCGTGTATCGTCACGAAGCTTCGTGCAATGAGACGATACACGCAGATGTGACCGGTCATTATCGGCTACCGTCGTGAACATTCGGATTTCGTGTGCGTTATCGCTTGGTTGCCGATAAGTCAAAGGGTTTTAGAGCGCTAATATATTGCGCTCTCTGGTTACACTAGCGTTGTTCATTTCGGCAGAAATTTTCGATGTGTTTAGACGCGTTCGAGGGTCTCCAGTTAATCAATAAATATGAAATGGAACGATAATATGGTGCTGCAATTTTTACACCATTATAAAGCTGATTCCATGATGAAATCCAAAAAAATCATTATGAAATTATTAGCATATATTATAACTGTAAAAGTAAAGCAACTCGTCATCCATAGTTGAACATCGAAAGGATTTTGGTCATCTTTAATTATTGCACGATACTTCGTGTAAAATACTGAAGTCGCTAGTATGACCACAGTATTATCGCGATAACTTTCTAGGTTCTGTTAGGTTTAATGTGTGATAATTGCAATGTTTCCAACATGTCAGCCCTGTCTTTAAGAAACTTCATTAAATCACCCAGCTTTAGTTGCGTCTTGGAATCGCCATTTCTAGAAAAAAGTGTGCCTTTATATTGCTCCCATTCTCTTTCGGTGGTTGAATCTAATTTGGAAACAATTAAATATATGACCAACGTATCCCAAGACTGTTGGCTCGCCGAGGATTTTTAATGCACGTAAATTTTTTAACACGACATCAATTAATCTTTTAATTAGAACCGGCGATTCTTTACTTATACCCTGCATAGTAAATAGTGATCTAACGTGATTTTGAATAAGCAATCTGCTATTATTATAACGGTTGAGGAGAAGGTCCCATGCAACCGGGTAGTTATCACTAGAAAATTCTACTGAATTTATTACTAGTTCTGCACTTCCCTTAAGTGACGACTTTAGGTAATGAAACTTTTCTATGCTACTAAGAGTATTAGAGTTATGCACTAACGATTGAAAGGTATCCCTAAACTCCAACCAACGCTCATATGAACCATTAAAGGTGGGCATAGATATTGTCGGTAATTTAACGGTCTTTTTATGAAACTTATCACAACTGTCAGTAATTTTGTTCTGTTCTAAGAGATGTTCAGCTTGAGATAATATAGAATAATAAGTATTTTCGAATAATTCTCTTTACGTTAACTGCTCATCCACATCAGAGACTAATTCCTCGATTTTAGTTTGTATGTCATTGAACTCACTAAATAAATTAGTAGCTCCCTGAATACGTAGTTTAAGATCTATACAAGACTGGTTAGACAAAGTTGTTTCTATAAGAGTGGTCAGGAAGTTTGAAAATCTTGTTAATCGACCTTTAACTATGCCGCGTTTTTTAATAAGCTCCCTCATGACTGGACTATCGTCACTTGTGAGTCCATAAGGAGATTTATCACGCGATTTTTTGAGCTTTGATGTATTTGGCTGACTCATTTTGGTGGAAAGTAGTAAAATTGGAGTACTCACGTTTGAATGTGATGACGGTTACGATACAATTCTTTCGGAAAGCTGGCTGCGTATGGAATTTCACAATCAAATACACTATTATGCGCGTTTTCTGGTCCGGAACAGAATTATTCCACAGCTTGCGTCCTCTTGAGTACAAATCGTTTCTACTCTTGTAGATCTTCTCCTAGTGGTAGTTTATGATGCTGTGGTTTCCTCTGCGGTCTTCCAACGTTCGTCGCTGGTTTTTTGAAAAACTTCCGGCGTAGAAGGTCCAAAATGTTGGTAATAGTTCTTGTGAGGGAGGTATAAATGATTGTGGAGACTTTGATTTAAATATTAATTATTATTCAATTACAATTACAATTACATTCAATACGTATTATAAAATTGTATGATCGCAACGCAGTCAGAGTAAAAAGTGAGAATACGTTTTTTTTTTTTTTATTCAAAATCTCACGCCCAATTACAATGAACGTAGATGGCAGCACTAGTGATTAAGGCGAAGTTTTATCCTGTTTTTTTTTTTTTTTTGGGGGGTGGGCTACGGTCGGCGCACTCCTCGCACCACTCCATCCGGGGTGACAGAGGGGCGTAAGCGCGCACACCCGTAACCCACCCGTGACGTCGCCGTCGTCGTTGGGCCGACCACCGGAGCAGAGTGACTTGACGTCAGTGGTCGGCCCGACGGAATACCCCTGAGGAGTACCCTCTCCTCGACCGACATCCCCCCCTCGGGTAGGATGTCGGTCTTTCCTCACGCGGTTGGCCTCTCGGCGGGTGACGGACTAATTCCCCGATCCAGTCACCCGCGGCCTTGGCTAGGGCGGCATCAGGCGCAGGTAATCGCGCCTGCGCCGCCCCAGTCGCCGGCGGCGGCTCGCGCCGTCGAGGAGACGCTCCTCGCGCACGCGCTCCGCCGCCTCCTTCCGCGAGACTACTGCCTCGCAGAAGGTTGCGACCGCGTCCCAGTTCCTGACGCTGTCGAGCATCGCCCTGGCGATGGTCGGCAGCGTCAGGTCGGCACCGATGATTGCGACGAGTTCACGACGCTGCTCTGCCCAAGCGGCACAAACCTCGAGCGTATGCTGCGCCGTGTCTTCGTCGCAATCGCAGTGGTGGCAGGACGGTGTACTCTCCCTCCTGACGACCTTGTGCAGGTATTTGGCGAAGCATCCATGCCCCGTCAAAACCTGCACCAGTCGGAAGGAGAGCACCCCGTGCCGCCGTTCCAACCACTGCATCAGCACCGGCCGGAAGGCCTCTACGGTCCGCACACCGAACCGAGGCCTCTCCAGCCGGACTGCCCAACGGGCAATGACATCTAGGCGGGCGTCAACGCGTCAGGCGGTGAGTTCCCTCAAAGAGACCACACCGCCCTCCGCGCGCACCCCCGACACCCGCCGATACAAATCGGCGAGCATTTCCGCCTCCAGGTCCCACGGGGGACTCCCGGCCAACAGGCACGCTGCCTCCGTCGCCACCGTGCGGTACCCGCGTACAGCCCTGACCGCCATGGCCCTCTGTGGTCGCCACAGAAGAGCCCTGAGTCGGACGGTCAGGGACCCCGCCCACACCGGTGCGCCGTACAGGGCCATCGACCGGACGACCCCCGTGTACAGCTGTCGGCACGTAGCGCTCGGTCCGCCCACATTCGGCATTAGCCATGAAAGGGCGGACGCCGCGCCGACGAGCCGCGGAGCGAGCCTGCGGAAATCGCGGTGATCGAAACGCCGATGGGAGGGCCCATGCGGGCCCCATGGAACAAGAGGGCCTCCGTCTTGTCCAGGGCCACCCTCAACCCCAGCGCCTCGATCCGCCTGACGATCTCTTCGGTGCCGAGAGTCGCCAGGCCTGCCGCCTCCTCCATCGTCCCACCGCGGGCTGTGACGAGCGTGTCGTCGGCGTAACAGATCACGCCCAGCCCGGGTGGGAGGCTCCCTCTCAACGCCCAGTCGTAGCCGATGTTCCACAGGGTGGGTCCAAGGACCGACCCCTGTGGGACACCGCACGTCATGGGCGTTCGCACAACGTCCCCTACTCGGTTGATGTAGAGGACGCTGCGCCCCTCCAGATAGTCTGCCACTAGCCGCCTCAGGTAAACTGGCACTCCGTGGTATCGGAGCGCCTCTCTGATGCAGCTAAATGGCAGACTATTGAATGCGTTGGCGATGTCCAGGGACACCACCAACAGCACTCCTCCGCCGGTGACGGCCTCAGTCGCCACGGCCCTCAGGCGCAGCAGAGCCGCGATCGTCGAACGACCCCTCCTGAACCCAAACTAGGCGTCCGACAGATCGGGCCCCGTGCCAACGAGGTGCCGCTCGATGCGGGCAGCCAGCACCCTCTCCAATAGCTTGCCCGCATCGTCGAGCAGCACGATAGGCCTGTAGGCCGAGGCCAACTCTGGAGACCGTCCCGGCTTCGGCAGGAGCACCAGCCTCCCCTCCTTCCAGCACCCAGGGAACCGCCCGGACGCTAAACACGCGTCGAACAGCCCCCTGAGGCGGGGACACAGGTGGTCGAGGACCAGGGCCAGCACGCGGTTGGGAACACCGTCGGGCCCGGGGGCAGTGGATTTGCTGCGCATGCGCGCCACCGCCACCCCCATCTCGGTTGCCGTGATGGGCGGAACACTGTCATCGTCGGCCTCCCGGTCAGTGTCTGGCGAAGCCATGACCTGGGGCGTGTGCTCCGCCCGTCGCGGGAACAGGTCCTCGACGACCCTGGTGAGGAGGCCGGGCTGGAGGGTCTCGGTGAGGGGGGGGGCCCCGCGCGCGGAGCTTAATCAGCGCCGCGCGATAGGGGCGATCCCAGGGGTCTCGATAGAGACCGTCCAGCATCTCCTGCCAACTGACGTCCTTGGCGGTACGGACGGCCAGCCTGAAGGCCGACCGCGCATTGCGGTAGCCCTCATAAAGCCGGCCCTCCCGCTCCTCATCACGATGGTGCCGCCGGCTGCGGGTGTAAGCCCTCCGGGCGCATATACATGCGGCCCGAAGATCCGCCAGCTCCCGGGACCACCAGTGGACAGCCCTTTTCGGGGGCAGACACCGTACACGGGGCATGGCCGCATCGCAGATCTGCGTCAACGCATTGTGGATGCGGCCAGCCTCGGCGTCCACCCCGTCCAACTGGTGGGCAGAGGACAGCCACGAGTGAACGATGGCTGCCTCCGCCAGCAGGTCCTGGGAAGTTTTATCCTTAAGGGGAAGTCTCAACAGACTGTTTAAATCATAGTAAATTGTGAACATTTTGCACTGTTTTACTTCGTTGCCCGGGGAACCCAGTGATGCCCAGAGGTAATTATGGAAGGTGAAGAAAATGACCATCCGATGTCGCACCCTGCCATGACTGACGCGACATATATGTCGTATTCTAAACGGAATCGTCTTAGTCCTACTTTACTTCTATGTACTAAGTATGATTTTTGTGGACTAAGTATGATTTGTGTGGACATCCAATTTATGTATTTTACAAAATTATTGATTAAAAATTCCTTTATTTAATATCTTTGCTAAAAACTAAAGTATATCTTAAAGTGTAGATATGTCGTATTGAGTTTTTACACTTTAGAATGCCATTGTTTCAGATATTAATATTAATGATGTATTTAAAGAAAATAACTCAGTTGCATTCATGGATATCAATATTCTACTTTCTATTACTGAAGGAGCTTGCAGCCTGGTGAGATTTGTGATGTTTAGGCCAGTATTATACATTTGATATAAAACATTTTTTATAGATTCTATCGCATTTATATTCCAAAATAAAATCATCCCATCCGGCTGCAAGTTACTCCAGTAAAGGAAGTAGTTTATTGGTGTCCAATGTAATTTTCATCATAATTTCATCATTCTCCTACTCTTATCCCAATTACTTGGGGTCGATACAATATGCACTCTACTTTCATAGTACATATTGTAAAAGTTATTGGCAGTAGTTTTTTGACCAGCCGCCTGCCAGACGTCAACCCCCCTTGGGAATGTAATTGTTGATGGAGTTGGCCCAGGTCGTTATAAAGCTCTTAATCGTCTTTTAGGACATCCACGAGCAAAGTAAGGGATGGTAGTAGTCGTAGCCGCTACCACACAGCTTCCAATTTTTTATATTACGTATTAATATAGTATACAGTTTTGTTGAATGTATATTAGAATTATTTATTTATGTTTATTTAAATAAACTCTCATTTATTGTAAAGTTTATAATTTACAGTATTACATTACGTTACTTTGAAAAGATACATATTAACACTTATTATAATTTTATTTCAATGCTAGTGAAATTTATTATTTCAATAAACTTTAATACAAACTTTAATACAAGAAATTCTAATAGTGGTAGGACCACAGTCTTGACAGTTCTCTGTCTACAGTTGCGTGCCGGTCCATCCGGGGTAGTACCACACTCTAACAGAAGATCGACGTCTGAGTAATGGCAATGTGCTACTGCGCTTCGTTTGGTGAGCGAGAGAGCCGGAAGGCCAACTGAGTGGGTTTGGGATTTTTGTATTGGTAGTCAGCGCAGCCTAGCCATATCCTTGATATTGCAAAGTTCTATGGACGGTAGTGACACTTACCATCAGGTATTCTGCTTGGGTGTTTGCCACCAAAGGCAATATAAAAAGATACACTACATAAGTAATACTCTACTACGTTATTGCAATGAAATATTTGATTTAAATAATTTATTATTATAAGGTTATATTAAAACATTTTCATATAAAATTTGTATTCTATTATTACTACATATTATAGTCTCGGGGTGATTGGTCAGCCTTCAAAATGAATAAAATAAGGTCTAAACGTGGAGACATTCTTACACAAACACAAGACGTGTTAAACAGATGGAGTGAATATTTTGGCGATATGTATGCGGATACTCGAGTTTGCGCTGGTGTCGCATGTGGTTTAGTAGATGAACATTCGGCACCGGGGTCCTCCGATGGCATCAGTATGGATGAAGTTGAATGGGCGATAAGAAGTTTGAGAAATGGTAAGGCAGCGGGCATTGATATGGTGTCTGCCGAGATGATCAAGCTTGGTGGCTCCTGTGTCCGGGAGGCGTTCCTGTTGCTCCTCAATTTATGTTATAGCTCGGGAATGGTTCCCAGGGATTGGAATAGCGCAGTCATCGTGCCTTTGTTTAAAAACAAGGGTTCACGTTATGACTGCGCAAATTACAGAGCCATAAGCTTGACCAGTTTGGCAGCAAAAGCGTACGGTAAAATTATTGAAAGGAGAATGAGGATAATGTCCGATGGTTTACTGTGTGAGACACAAGGATGTTTCAGGAGTGGAAGGGGATGCATGGATCAAGTGTTCTCTCTGCGCAACATTGTGGAGAAGCATCTGGCTCTAGGTCAGAGGGTTTTCTGCAGTTTTGTGGATCTGGAGAGAACATTCGACACGGTTGTATGAAAGGAAGTTTGGGGACATTTTACCGGAGTATGGTATTAACGGTAAACTGCTGCAGGCTGTGCAGTCCAGTTACATAGGCTGTAGAGCCTCTGTGCGGCTGGATGATGGAATGTCGCCTTGATTTCACGTCAATATCGGCGTTAAGTAGGGGTGCGTTCTGTCAGCCAGACTGTTTATCATATATCTGGATAAATGTCTCCAATGGTTGAACAATATGTACATACATATCATCACGCCATATCCCTTGCAGGGTACGCAGAGAGAACAGAATACCAGATAACACTATCCTTGCATACTTCACTCGCTTCCTCAACATTCATAATTCTCTTCATACACGTTCGCCGGTTTCGGAGACTCTTGACTCCACCTTCCTTCAGTACATGACCGATCTGGTCTAGGTAGGCGAGTCTCGGTCTCCCCCGGTACCTACATCCTTCCACTTTCGCATTGTATATCTTCTTAACCAGACGTTCGTTCGGCATTCTTTCCACATGTCCAAACCATCGGAGCATTCCCTTTCGCATCTTTACACCAATACTCTCTTTCATACCTACTCGCTCTCTTACGTCGTCGTTACGAATGCGGTCGGTCAGCCTAACTCCACAGATTTTTCGTAGAGATCGCATTTCGACCGCATTACGATGTGAACAACGCACTGTCAAACGTTGTTCATTGGTTCAGTACAAATAATCTAGTTCTTAATGAGAAGAAAACAAAATGTATTAAGTTTACCACACCTAATGTGAGACAAGTGGGAACCAATGTTCAAATGAATGGTGTGGCTCTAGACCTTGTGGAATCAACTGTATTTTTAGGTATCACTATAGATGCTAGACTCCAATGGGGCCTTCATATTGATAAATTGTCAAACAGACTTAGCTCAGCGGCTTATGCGGTCAAAAAAAATTCGAGTATTGACCGATATTGAAACAGCTAGAATAGTTTATTTCGCTTATTTTCATAGTCTTATGTCATACGGCATATTACTGTGGGGATGCTCCGCGGATCTGAGTAGTATCTTTGTTCTTCAAAAAAGGGCTGTCCGCGCAATTTATAATCTAGGCCCAAGAGTTTCACTTCGAGAGAAATTCAAAGAAGTAAATATTCTGACTGTTGTATCACAATATATATACGAGAATGTATTGTATGTAAAAAGAAATATCAGTAATTTTGAAAGATATTGTGACATTCATTGTGTTAATACTCGGAATAAGGACAAATTAGTTGTACACACTACTCGTCTGGAAAGAATTAATAGGTCATTCATGGGGCAATGTATACGCTTTTATAATAAATTACCAAGAGATATCCGAGACATGCCTGTGAATAAATTTAAAAGGGCAGTCAAAAACAGACTCTGTAAAAGAGGTTATTATAAAATCGAGGATTATCTAAGCGATACTACAGACTGGCTATGAGCAGCTCCTCATTCAGCAATTACTATATATTTGTAAACTGTTCGTTTTTATTTTATAATATTTTTACATACTTGTAAAGTGTAGCGTGTTTTGCCCAACGAATTTTGACTTTGGTTAGCGTTTGTAGCTCATGGTATTGGTCATGCTCACTGAAAGGTCTTCTTGCGGTAGCTGCGTGGGGCGGGTCTCTCCCTTCCCTCCAAGGTGGTTGAGGGGAGTGATGGCTGCCCTAGTAGTTAACTCGTGATCGGGTGCCGCCTGTGGGATCTGGTCCAGCCGTGGTTATTTTTACATTCTATTTGAACTATTGGGTTCGCAGGGCATCACACTGGAGCTATTTCTTATTACATATGTTGTACCATTTTTTGTATAAAAAAGATTTAAAAGAAAAAACAACAGACTAACCCGCTGAGTTTCTTGCCGGATCTTCTCAGTAGTGGTCTACTTCCGATCCGGTGGTAGTTAATTGAATTGATATAATATGTTATAACTGACAATATGTAAGTGCCCTCGCAGGGCCTATGCATAATAAATGAATTTAAATTTGAATTTGAATTAATTTTGCTTTCATGCTCTTTTCTGCATACCCAACTCTCGCTTCTATACAGTAATGTTGGGATAAGCACTGCGTTATGTATTGCTACACGTGCCTTCTGGCTGAGGTGGTGACTACCGAGAAGTTGTCCCAACGCTCCCTTCACTCTATTTCCCGCATTCACTCTTCACTCTATATCAGTGGCGTACCTTGCATCTTGGCTAAATCTACATCCAAGATATACAAATTCATCCACTTGCTCCAGTACATCATTACCTATTGTTACTCTTACATCTGTTCTGGCTTCATCTCTTTCAAAGACTATTATTTTGGTTTTGCTCACATTCACGCGTAGACCCCTTTTCTTACAATCTTCTGTCATTGTGTCGACTAAGGTCTGCAGGTCAGTCGCTGACTGTGCCAGCAGGACTGCATCATCTGCATAGAATAGAGCAGTGACCACTGAGTCGCCCATCTGGACTCCCACATTCATATCGTTCAATCTTCGGAGACATTTATCCAGATATATGATAAACAGCCTGGCTGACAGAACGCACCCCTGCTTAACGCCGATATTGACGTCAAACCAAGGCGACATTCCATCATACAACCGCACACAGGCTCTGCAGCCCATGTTACTGGACTGCACAGCCTGTAGCAGTTTACCGTTAATACCATACTCCGGTAAAATGTCCCAAAGTTCCTTTCGTACAACCGTGTCAAATGCTCTCTCCAGATCCACAAAACTGCAGAAAACCCTCTGACCTAGAACCAGATGCTTCTCCACAATGTTGCGCAGAGAGAACACTTGATCCATGCATCCCCTTCCACTCCTGAAACCTCCTTGTGTCTCACACAGTAAACCATCGGACACCATCCTCATTCTCCTTTCAATAATTTTACCGTACGCTTTTGCCGCCAAACTGCTCAAGCTTATGGCTCTATAATTTGCGCAGTCATAACGTGAACCCTTGTTTTTTGATGATTTTAAGAATTACTGTCAAATTATTGCTAAATAAATATTATTATTATTATTTCCTTTTCCTCTAGTTATAAATAAATAAAGACTTATCAAAAATTTCGTCAACCAAATTTATTACAAAATCCTTTCTTTTATAAATCCAATTACATGTGAGGAATATTAGAATTTTATACAAATATATTTACAATAAGCTTAAACATAAAATTTAAAACTAACCACAAAACATAAATGTATAAAACAAGTCCAGTATAATGTAACACAGCGAATATACGTTGTTTCCTCACTGCTTTTGCGGAGTCTTTTAACTCTTCTTTAAGAATAAATTTTCTGAGTCCAACGCCCCATATTCTAGTGTAATCGGTAATATTTATTGTTAATAGATCACAGTTGAATATCGCTTGGTCAGCCGGGCTCATTCTGTATATCATTGCCCTGACGTTCTCGTCGTGGAAATTCCACTCGTTCTTAAGAAAATAATCATATACCAGTAATAGTTTGTTCAGTGTTTTTACGACGCCGACGAAACTGAAAATAATAGTTACTAACAGCTTCACATTCATCATCATCATCACAGATTCAAATTATTTTTGGTTAAATTACATGTACGGTAGTAGTCATTTTATAGAAGATTCACATTAATGATTTAACTGATATATATAGTAACATAATTTTATTTAGACAAAACTAATCCATTTTGCACACCCAGATCGGATATTTTCAATCTCATACACTGCTATCAACCTCAAGGCTTATTCGGACTACATTATTATTTTAATAGTGTCAAGTTATTTCGTAACTAAACAAATAGGTATCATCTAATAGAATGTGTTCAAGCGCCTATCTAAATTGCGTTCATACACATTAGATACTGTTGTGCATTAAACATTATTAAGGCGTACTTATAATGTCGGTAGATTCAACTTTTTAATATAAAAATTATAATTAGGTACTATTCTCTCATCGCTGCTACATGTAACAAGTTCTAATAATTGAAATATACAAAATAAGCAAAAATATCAGAGTTTCACTAAAGAAATTCCACACTTGTGCCTAAACAGAATGTTTCAGAAAAACATTTATTCCTTGACGTGATAACGTCATATAAATCTATGAACGCCGGCTGCGAGTACGAAAAGGTGTCACGTTCCGCCGGAGCGGAGCGTGCAAGAGAGACAGCGCAGAACAGACAATAGAGAGACGCGATCAGCCTAAGTGTTCGGCTTGTGATTTCCATTGTTTATTACAACAATTGCGGCAAAAAGTTAATTATTTTTTGCATTTTAAGAATTTGACGTTGTTTTTAAAGTGAAGTGAAAATTTACCGTGGTTTCTATGGTTCGTGTTGTTTAATTCATAAAAGTGTACAATTTTTCATCAATGTTTTCTTATGACCTTATCACGTAAAATTATCGTTAGTAAACCGACTTTACAGACGATCGTTTGCTTTTTTTTTTATTAAATGTATCTAAAAAGCTATTTTGATAGGCAAAAAAAGATTCTACAATTTGAGCTTAATATCTTAAATATTGAGCAGGCTAATAAGCTAAATGGACTCCTTTTACATTTAAAATATAATGAAATTTTTTTTTTTTTAATTATTACTGTAATTGTTGAAAAAACAACTCAATCTATACTTTAAAACAAAAAAATAACAATAAAAAAATACTAATAGGTTAATAAAAAAAAATCTTGTTTTATTTATTGGACAAATTGATAACGCACTTTGTTTCTCTAAAATTTTGACTTTTTAACGCTCAGTAACTTCTACCTATGACTTAGAGCAAAAAAAAATATAGTGATCTTTATTGTAAAAAAAATAATTTTCTATAAGATAACGTGAACAAAAATTAAAAAAATATTTTTCAATGTATTTTAAATGAAAAAGGGGACCTCACCATGCGCCAGCTCAATTTTTAAGTTACTAAGATAAAATTTTCGGAGTAATTTTTTGTCTATTACAATAACTTTTAATATAATTCAATATTTTTATTTTTCTGACACAGTCTAATATTTAATCTAGACACCATACTGTCATATCCATATTTCTACTTTTTTAGGCGACTTATAATCACCTATGATAACCAACCCGTCTCACTAGCGTGGTGTAATAAACCAATTTCTATCCCATTATGAAAGTCAGAGCTTAAAAGCGGGACATATGGAAATTCAAAGGAAGAGAATGTTATATTTATTGGTACTAACTAAAAATAATGGATGCCAACTTCTAATAGCATAATGAAAATTCGTCAACAAACATTTCCCCATTATTAGCAACGATCTCTAATGATTTCTATAAACACACATTTGAAATAAAACAATTTTTACAGATTCTATCGTGTTTGTATTTGATTTTTAATTTCCTAACATTTCGAACACTTTACACGTAAAAATTGTTTTATTTCAAACGATCTTTAAATAAATAAGGCATAACATTGATGAAGGCTTCAGGTGTAAAGGGAGACCAAAGAAAAGATGGATGGACTGTGTGAGACATGATATGAATAGACAGGGAGTGACTACAGAGATGACGTCTGATAGGGCTGTATGGAAAAAAAGGACATATTCCGTCGATCCCAAGTAGTTCGGATAAAAGCAAGAGAATGATGATTGATAATATGTCATAATCATATCGCCTTAGGTATCACATGCAATTTATTATTCTATATAATATCAGTTAATATCAAAACATTTAATTTAATTAATTTCAACGTTGTCTTATTTATATTGCCTTAGATATTACCTGAAAATGAGCACCTAATTTGTTGAATTGTAGGTGAAAATGTGCATTCGGTTTCTAGTTTGAAATCTCATTACCTGCAAACAATTTTATACTTACGATGATATTTCTTTTGGCTTCTTCCCTATTACAGTAACGATAATATCCGCAATAAATGCTGGTATATAATGTAGAAAAAATGCTACTATTTTGTACAAAATCCTCGATTTTATGTCGTAACACTGAGAGTACCAGATAGATTTACTAGTTTCTATCTCCCGACATTTATAATCCAAATTATATACTAAATCACCTGCAATCATAATAAGCCTATATGTATTTAATTCCTTTGTATTCATCAAGTTTGCAATAAAGATGTCTAAATTAGGGGTTGAATCATACGAAGATTCTCTTGGACCATGTGAGTCTACCGGTTTTCTTACTTATTTAAGTGCAGAAGTATGATATTTATCTGTGAATAGTGCTATTAATTATACGAACTTCTTAGCAACTTCATCATCTCACAATAGATTTTCAATTCACAATCCAATTTCCATTTACATTTCCATATTTGTAAAGGTAAACGTGAATTCTCATAATTAAAGTCAAAGCCGCTCAGAGTGCTATGGATCGGGCTATGTTTGCGATTTCTCTGCGAGACAGAATCCATAATATAGAACCCCGCAGAAGAATGGATGTAACCAACATAGTATGGCGAATTAGTACGCTGAAGTGGCAATGGGTGGCCTACACATCACTCAACGAACCTATAGGATTCTCGTTGGGGAATAAAGAACCAGAAGAAAGTGATTGAACCAGATGGACCAACGACTCAGTGAAAGACGTTGGGGGTCGTCGAATGTGGGCGGCACAGATCCGCATATTGTGGAAATAGCTTTGAGAGAAGCCTACATCCAGCAGTGAATTGTAATCGGTTGAATGATGATGATATAACCTTAAACATTAAGGAGTTTACGGACTACGATTTTCAGATTATGGGGCCATCCATTAATCAGGTGAGGCTTGAAAGGAGGGGGATGGGTATGACAGAAATCACGAAATATCACAAGGGGAGGAGGGATGTGGTAAATCACGTGTATTTATTTTTTCGTCAAGCGCACGATTTCTAAACCAAAAAGCGGCGTGTAGTATGACTTTGACTTGTCGTTACCAGGCAATGAACTAAGTCCTCACATGCCGTCGATGACCTCCCGGTACACCAGTCGCCAGTTATTTTGCTGTTTTGATGCCCAATACATATGCGTAAAATGTTACCTCGTACGTTTTTCATTAAAACAATGTTTAAAGTAGATGATCTGTGTCATCAGTCATCAGCCTTAAACCTCACCACGTATCATCAAGGGGGAGGGGGAGTTAAAAATGCTAAAAAAAAGGTCGCGTGATTAATGGACGTCCCCTAATAGAACAAAAATTTAAAATGCTTATTTTCACGCAAGAAACGAAAAGCGTAAAAAATATTTTTATTGAAAATAGAATTTTTAATATATTATTTTGTAGTGTCTTTATCATCATCATCATCATCATTTCAGCCTATCGCAGTCCACTGCCTTTTTTTATTGGTTATGATGGCAAACGAACAAGCAATACACCTGATGGTAAGCGTCACTGCCGCCTATGGACCTTTGCTATTCCAAGGGTATAGCCAGACAGTCGCCTACCATTACAATCTCCAAAGCCCCTAGTTGGGCTTCTGGCTTTCTCGCTCATCGAACGAAGCTCTATAGCACATTGCTATTACTCAGAAACTGCTGTTGGACGTAGGCCTCCTTCATGTTACGTCACAGAGTACGGTCCTCTGCCGCTTGCATCCATTGTCTTTATATTGGGTACTATGTATTTATTTTAACATACTTACGACACTGTATAAAACGTTTCTGAGCTATAGTGTATACGGCAATATTATTATCTCCAATTTTCTTTCGCTCATTTGAATCCCACACAGAAGCAATTATCGCATTATTGACGAGGTCAACGGGGGCCATGGCTAAGTGGACGTCCCTATCCACGCATAACACCCTAATCACGCCAAAGCCTATTCCAAAATACAACTGAAAATTTATTTATTTATCACATATAAAGAATTTGGTCTAATGTAATAGTTTAGTGAAAAAATATTTTTACAGATTTTATCACGACAGGACTCCGCCTGTATTCCTGTCACTATAAAAGCTGTAAGGGTTGGAAACATCTCAAAAGAAAATATCTTTCTCAGCTTTTCATTTTAATTAAAAGGTGCACCTTTTTAAAAATAAGAGAAATTTTTAAAGTTTCGCCAGTGACGGAAAATTTGAGGCGTGAACGTGACGTAGTATGGACATATGATGAGACGGGATGATAGTAATGTTGTAAGAAAAGTTTTAAGTATGAATGTTGAAAGTTTTAGGGGTAAGGGAAGACCGAATAAAAAACGAGTGGATTACGTGAAGCATGATATAGATAAAAGGAAAGTGAACGCAGAGATGACATCGGATAGCATTGTGAGGAAGAAAAGGACATATTGCGTCAACCCCAAGTAATTAGGATAGGAGTAGGGTAATTATGATCCTGTAAGAGAGTCAATACGGGTTCAGGGGAGGCCGGTCAACTATTGACGCGCTGGCCGCCCTGAAATCTTTGGCCACCGATGTAGTGGCCAATAAGGAAGTCCTTCTGGCAGTTTCGCTGGACATAAAGAACGCTTTTAACAGCCTCCCGCATGAGACGCTGAGGGAGGCGCTCCGGTATCATGGAGTGCCTCCTTATCTCCGTAGGCTGTTGGAGGCGTACCTTGATGGAAGGCACGTGTTCTGTGAGGGGGGCGACGAGCGCATTCCTTGCCATTGGGTGGAGTGCGGCGTTCCACAGGGTTTGGTTCTCGGTCCGATCCTGTGGAATGTCGGCTTCGACTGGCTCCTAAGGGGCCGGCTTCTCCCCGGGATGGGGGTCATCTGCTATGCGAATGATACCCTCGTCACAGTGAGAAGGCCCAACTACCGGTGGGTTGCCCAATTGGTAGGAGAGGGGGTTGCGCTCGTCGTGAGCTGGATCGGCATGTTGAGCCTGAGGGTCTCGGTCTAGAAAACCGAGCCCCCCCCCTATTTCTTGGCCCGCGTCGAAGTCCCTCCCGAGGAGCATACATCAGCGTGTCTGGAGTTGCCGTGCTGGTGCGGGCCTGGATGAACTATCTGGGTCTGCACCTTGATTCTAGATGGAATTTTGGGTCACACTTTGCCCAGCTCGCTCCGAGGCTCATCAAAAGAGTTGCGGCGCTAGGTAGGCTTCTGCCAAACACTGGCAGTCCCAATTAATATGAATTCGTTCCCTTAATTCTTATCTGATATTAAGCAGGAAAATAAAAGCTCTGAACCGTTTGGTCGATTTTGTGACAGCTCACAAAAGTAACATAGAATTATCACAAATTCTTATTTCTCTATGTATAATATTCTGATACTATTGTAGTGTAGTGTTGACCTAGCTCACTAAAACTATTTGTTTGTATTTCGATTGACTCTTTATATAATAATAACGATGATAATAAAAGAATTAGATCGTCTCGTTCAGCAATAGGTGAACGATCTAATTCCTTTTCCACGTTCTTCTACATGCTGAATCTAACTGACCGCGCTGATAAGTGTACTGATTACTAGCAGTTGGCCGATAGAGACTTGAATCGATGCTTTTGCACGCCACAATTATTTTTTTTTTTTTTTTTTTTTTTTCCCGGCTTAATTTAATTGGTCACACATTTGCGACGCATGTTTCGAGATGTCTTGATCACTCAAATTTGAAAACTTCACTACCAAGCCAACTGCCAAGGTATTGGTTATTGAGTCCACCATTACCGGTCACTATGCAGTTATGACACTACTATCACCAAACAACCTTTAGCATGTAACCACTTCTCCGTAGTAAAAGTTGACAAAATTAAACTGGCTAATGAAATGCGTGACGAATGAATTTGCGTGATATTGATTTTAAATTAGTTTACTCCACCAATAATGCTGGTTACGCCAGATTAGCATGTCTTTATTAAGTATGTTTTGGTGCTTATATCCTATTAACCTACCCTAAATACTTACACTTGCCCGCGATGTGAACATTACGCCGGGTAATGCCGAACGGACAGTGAGTCGAGGCGGATGTGCTCCGTGTTTGGTGTTCGCTTTAATACATTGTGTATTACATAAACTCCAATATATTCACCGGATTCATTGTGGATAACGTGTGAACTATTCTACATAACGTATGATCGCGCCACAAAACATTAATCGGGTGTGTGCATTGTGCTTGTCGCGGTCGTTATACGAATTTATGTTGCCGACTGCCTGCGAACGGGAAGAAATCGTCAAGGGTTGTAAGTAATTCCTTTAATTTCCTATCCTATAATATTTGTCGCACCAGGTTGATCTTAAATTAAAATATACAGTCCACTCATAGATCTTGGGGCCTTTTCGTCCCATATAAAAATCTGGCGCCATCATTATTTGTGGCCCTTCGGCCGGACGTTCATTGTGATCGTCCACCACGGGTTTGCAACCACCCTCCCTTATTAGAATACTCTCATGGCTCTAATAAGTGAATTATATTCATTGCGAATGTAATTATATTTTATAGAAATAGCGTAACATTGTGTCACCTATTTTCTTGCCTAAGATATTGGCGTATATAGTTCGTGGCATTGAGCCACTTATCCCTAGCTAGATATAGTATTTATCTACGCATATATATTTAATAAGTATTATAGTATTTTAAATATATTTTATAATAATAATCTATTAACTATATTAATACCCACCGGATATTGCATCGTCTGGTTTTCGTAGCCTAAAATATTGGCAAATATCGTTATTGGCATTGCGCTAATTATTTCCATAGTTAGATAAACTATTCATCTACGCATATTAATATATATTATATATAAATATTATTGTATTTAAGTATAATTCACAAAAATAAAAAATATTTCATTGTAATCTGCTAGTACCCTCGTACGTAATAAAATAAAACGGCCTACGTGACTCGGCGACTCGAGCGCAGCTCGATTTACCCGATAGCGCAGCGGTTTAGTGCGACGACTGTCGCTTAATAATTTGATCAATTCATAATTTTATATTCATAAATTATATTTTTTTTATTTTTGTTTACAATTAAATTATTTAAGTGCCATCATAATGCCGCCGAAAAAAGACAGTAAGTCTGATGGAAACTCAGATTATGATGATGCACTTCAAGATACTACTTTATCTATTTTACTTGCTAAGCGCGAGGCAATATTCGGTATTGTTCAGAATATCTTTGATCTATCTTCTGAGTCCGATATTAGTACGGACGTCGTAAAAAGGGAACGTTTTCTCGATGAATCCTCACAGATTGATTTGTTGCGTAATGAATTTAAGGAAATTTTAGATGAATATAATTCTTATTTATTAAAAATAAATCCAACTACAAAACCCAACTACAAAAGTCTGTATGCATTTGAGACTTTGTGTAGCAGGATTAAACGAGTTCAATCACTATACTCGCCTTCTACATCACTGGATAAGCAGTTCGCAACTGCTGCACTGCTAAAGGCCAAGCCTAAACTACCTCCTATACAGATTTCTGAATTTGACGGTGACATAAAATCATGGCAGATGTTCTACGCAACTTACAAGTCTGTAGTGCACGAAAATCCCTCTCTCACAGATGCCGAAAAATTATTTTACCTTATACCTAAGTTAACGGGCAAGGCTAAGATGGTGATCGCAGGCATTTCTCCATGTGCAGAAAATTACGAATTAATTTTACAAACGTTAATAAATAAATATGATGATAAGCGAATGTTAGTTTCTGCTTATTTAAATGAAATGTTTAATTTTAAAACTTTTCAAATCGCTTCCGCTGTCAACTTTGAATCTTTTAATGATCATTTTGTTAGCGCAGTTAGCGCATTAAAGAATTTGAAATTAGATAACCTAGCTGACCTCATCATACTTCATATTGCATTAAAGAAGATAGACTCAGAGTCGGTCCGCGCGTTTGAAACAAAATACGGTAGTAAAATGCCTACTTTCGACGTGTTTGTTGACTTTATCACAACTCGTGCTAAGGTATTTGAACGTACTAGTACTACATCTAACTCAAACCTAGTTCATGAAATTAAAAATATTAAAAGTTTACATTCTAGTTCTTCTGGTACTGCGCCGAAGTATCAAACTTATATAAGCACAGTTAATAAATCCACTCATAAGTGTTTATGTACAAATATAATACATACACATCTCTTTAAGTGTAGTGATTTTAATAAATTAAATTCTCACGAGCGTTTTAAATGTGTTAAAGAGAATAATGCGTGTGTCAATTGTCTAGCTCTTAATCATAGGGTTTCTAATTGTCCCAGCACCTCTCGTTGTAGGGTCTGTGCTCAAAAACATCACTCTGTTCTGCATTTCGAACGTCCGGGACGTACCCCCAGCGGTGCGTCTCAGCCGACAGCCCCTGCGCTCGCGTCCAGTACAGACATGTTATCGCCTCTGCAGTCGCGCGCTAATGAGTCGCCCAGCGCCGGCGGGACCGCGACGTTGACGCGAGTTCCTAGCGAACGCTCAGATGTTGCATTGTGCACAACGAATATAGAAAATGATTCTCGCTTATCATTGCATAATACGATCGTAAATAATAAACAAACAATTATTTTATTGTCAACTGTGCAGGTTGCCGTATACGATGCTATCGGCAATCGTCATATTATTCGTGCTTTATTAGATTCTGCATCACAGAGCCATTTCATTACGAAAGATTGTTGTAATCGGTTAGGTCTACAGGTTAAAAACACTGAACGTACTATAGTGAAGGGGTTCGGTGGGACCGAGAAAATTATTCAAACTATTACGATTGATTTAAAATTTTATTCTCGTTTCGACGACAATATTAACTTCAACATCACACCGCTTGTTGTTGATAAGGTAACAGACATGTTACCTACAGATGTGATCGACATGTCGGTCTTATCACATCTTCAAGGTATTCCGCTCGCTGACGAAAGCTTCGGTATGCCTAACAAAATTGACGCTTTAATAGGAGCTTCCCTATTTCCTCATTTGCTACTCCCCGACGATGTTCACACATCACGTGATCTGTCGGCGCCTGCTGCATTGCGCACAGTCCTCGGTTTCGTACTTATGGGTCCCGCACCCACGATACCTACTGTAAATACCCATTCGGCCCTGACATGTTGCCTCGCTCAGGAGTCGAACGCTATTGACTCTCTAGTCAGGCGTTTCTGGGAACTTGAAGAGATCCCTACCGCTCCCGTTCAGCACCCAGCTGATGCTGAATGTGAATATTTTTATAGGTCATCTACTACACGTGATCCCTCTAACGGCAGATACACTGTCAGCCTGCCCTTTAAGGACGATGTTTACTCCTTAGGCAATTCCATAGATACAGCTCGTAAACGTTTCATATGCCTCGAGAGAAAGCTCGAAGCTTCGTCTAAGTTGAGGTTGGCATATGATGACGTCATAAGAGATTATCTTGCGAAAGATTATATATCTATAGCACCTCCGTATGATCCTAAGGACCCTGTTCCGATTTACGTGATTCCTCATCACGGAGTCATACGCGAGGATAAATCATCGACTAAGCTCCGCATAGTGCTGGATGCCAGTAGCCGCTCCACTTCTGGACGGTCTTTAAATAATATTTTACACTCGGGTCCGAACTTGCAAGGCGATCTATTTAGAATCATATTGAATTTTCGTCTACATGCCGTCGCAATGACTGCAGATTGTCGCCAGCAGTTCTTGCAAATAACTATGCGCGAAGCTGACCGTCGCTATCAGCGTTTTTTATATCGTTTTAACCCGCAAGACCCACTTGTGCTATACCAATTCAATCGTGTATGCTTCGGTTTGTCGTCGAGTCCATACCATGCATTGCGCACCGTGAGACAGCTTATCGATGATGACGGCACGATGTATCCACTTGCGAGTAGTGTTGTACTACCATCGCTATATATGGATGACATCGCCTTTTCGCTCCCAAGTGAGCATGAGGCTATTACTGTATCAAAGCAGATGATTGATTTATTCAAGGGTGCACAATGGGATTTAGTTAAGTGGAATAGTAACTCTCACACGGTGTTAGATGATCTCCCTGACTCTCATAAACTACCCACCGAGGTAGAGTTTGACAAAACCATGCAACACAAAATACTTGGCTTGCATTGGTCAACAGAACATGATACGTTCTATTTTAAAATTACTCCTCCTGACAATATGGCGTGCACTAAGCGCTCCATCTTGTCAACTGTGGCTCGTCTGTGGGACATAATGGGCTTCGTTGCTCCCACAATCGTATACGCCAAAATATTAATTAAAATGCTCTGGCAGCTTAACTTAGATTGGGATACTGTAGCTCCACCGCACATCATTAAGATGTGGCGACAATTTTGCGATGAATTACCTGCATTAAATAAACTTCGTATACCACGTCACGTGGGTGTATACGAAAACTACGAGTTCATCCTATTGGGCTTTGCCGATGCCAGTCTCGCAGCTTATGGCGCTGTAGTCTATCTACACGTTAGTTCGTCCGCTGGCAACTCGGTTCGCCTTGTTTGCGCAAAAAGTAAGGTTGCACCGACAAAGCCACACTCAATTGCTCGCCTGGAGTTGTTGGGTGGAGTTCTATTGTCGAAACTTCTTCGAACAGTGCAAGATAATTATGCTGAGCGCATCGTAATAAAAGCCACGTACGCGTTCCTTGATTCCAAGGTTGCTTTATATTGGATAAAGAGTTCACCACACAGATGGCAAACATTTGTTGCGAATCGTGTTGTTCAAATCACGGAAAACATTTCCTCCGATAACTTTTTCCACTGCCCTGGAATTGAGAACTCTGCAGATATTCTATCAAGAGGCGTCACTCCAGAGAAACTTGTATCACATCCTTTGTGGCTCCATGGACCACCATGGGCTTTATTACATCCTTCTCAATGGCCTCTTGAGAGTCTAGACAGCCAGTCTATTGCAAACATACCTGAACAGAAGGTGGTGATACACACTTTGTGTACACCTTCAAGGCAGTGCGCTTTATATGAACTTGCACTGCGTACTTCTTCGTGGAGCAAGCTTCTTCGTGTGGTTGTTTATGTATGTAAGTTTACGAAATCAATTCCCCGTCGTAGCACTACTGCTATGACTGCTGATGATTTAAATACGGCTGAAGATAAATTAATTCGCGCTTTACAAAATCAATATTTTACACAAGAATATTCAAATATTCTATCAAATAAATCTTGCTCACCAGCGTTTAATCGTTTGAGACCTTTCATCGATAAAAATGGTTTAATTCGTGTCGGCGGTCGTCTTGTTAATTCTGGACTGGACTTTTCTAAAATACATCCGGTTATATTGCCACGCAATGACCATGTAGTCAATATAATAGTTGATTATTATCATATAAAAAACTTACATGCTGGTCCAGAATTACTGATCTCGTTACTTCGGCAACGCTATTGGATTATGTCGGCTCGCCGCCTCATCAGGCAAAGAGTTCACTTGTGCAATACTTGCTTTCGACATAGGCCGCGCCCAACATATCGACTTATGGCTGCTTTGCCAGACGTTCGCACGCGTCCAGTAGTAAAAGCATTTACGCATACGGGTTGCGATTATGCAGGCCCTATAGCTTATACTCCCGTACGTCGCCGTGGAGTGCACAGCCAGAAGGCTTATATTGTTTTATTTACGTGCCTTACAACAAGAGCAGTACATGTGGAAGTAGCTACCACTCTCAGTACTCCGTGTTTTCTAGCTGCGTTCAAAAGGTTCTTGTCTCGACGCGGACCAGTACAAGTTCTGTATAGTGATAATGCAACAAATTTTCAAGGCGCTGCATCGTATCTCCAAAATCTCTATAAGTTTCTTAGAGAGGAATACTATAAGAAACTAGAGTAGGAGTGCGCAGAAAATCGGATAACTTGGAAATTTATTTGCCCCAATTCTCCACATTTTGGAGGGTCTTGGGAAAGTATGATCAAGATTAGCAAAAATATTTTGTTCAAGGTCATCGGGCAACAACTTCTCTCCTATGAAGAATTGTGCACAGTCTTAACTCAGATAGAGTGTTTATTAAACTCGCGTCCGCTAACAGCACTTAGCTCTGATCCAGCGGAACCTTCGGCTCTTACGCCAAGTCACTTTTTATATACATCACCACTACTTTCCCTGCCTGCACCTGACGTTAGTTTTGATAACGTCAGCTTGCTTGATAGGCATTCTTTAATGGATAAGATAGTGCAGTCTTTCTGGAATCGCTGGAGGATAGAATATCTGCACGGTCTACAAGTTAGGCAAAAATGGAATACTCCCGCTGTTCCTATTGCTTCAGGAACTGTCGTTGTAGTGATTCAAGATAATGTACCTCCTTTAACTTGGCCTTTAGCAGTTGTAGACAAGGTGCATCCTTCGAAGGATGGTATCATACGCGTAGCGACTGTGAGGATTGGTGGGAGAACGTATCTTCGTCCAGTTGTTCGTTTATGTCCTCTTCCAACACAATAAGTGCTAAATATTGCTTCGTAGCTTAACATTAAGTTATTACGTAAGTTATAAATAAGTTTATGTTATATTATACATCCTATATGTTTATTTTTAATTATCTTCTTATAGTTGTCGTGGCCCTACGTATATATATTCTTAACCATACACATTGAGCGTCACACGTAGTGCTCATTTATATATGTATATCTTTCATCTTATGAGAGTTTTCTTAAAGGTGACCCTTTAAGGGCGGGTGGATGGTTACGCCAGATTAGCATGTCTTTATTAAGTATGTTTTGGTGCTTATATCCTATTAACCTACCCTAAATACTTACACTTGCCCGCGATGTGAACATTACGCCGGGTAATGCCGAACAGACAGTGAGTCGAGGCGGATGTGCTCCGTGTTTGGTGTTCGCTTTAATACATTGTGTATTACATAAACTCCAATATATTCACCGGATTCATTGTGGATAACGTGTGAACTATTCTACATAACGTATGATCGCGCCACAAAACATTAATCGGGTGTGTGCATTGTGCTTGTCGCGGTCGTTATACGAATTTATGTTGCCGACTGCCTGCGAACGGGAAGAAATCGTCAAGGGTTGTAAGTAATTCCTTTAATTTCCTATCCTATAATATTTGTCGCACCAGGTTGATCTTAAATTAAAATATACAGTCCACTCATAGATCTTGGGGCCTTTTCGTCCCATATAAAAATCTGGCGCCATCAAATGCTAACTTAGCGACTGATCACTTCATTCAACCGATCCTTAATGCTATCTCTGTAAATAGTAAAACTGTTAGGTTACCACGGATCGATTTTCCGTGTGGTGACGGAGAAGAATACTATTCACCACCCCATATCTTACCCGCGGGTGATCGTACGAGGCGACTAAGGGATATAAAACGCATATACCATCTATGCGAGAGAAGGAATACTCGAAACAAAACCCCATACCAACACGTCTGACCAGCGCGGTATAGTAGGTTAATTTCCCTCCCATTACGGAGGAGGCCCTAGCCCAACAGTGGGACATTTATGGGCTGTGATGATGATGATGATGATAGTACGATCAGACCTTGGATTATGATGGGACTATTAAGGTATATGCGCCATAGAGACAGCCTATATAAACAGAGTAGAATCGAACCTTTTACTGATAAATTATTACTTCCATGAAAAAGATACCGAAACTATTGTACTAATGTCTTATATATTCGGTTGACATCAGCATCCGGGCCCATATGAGGTATTTGGGCCTGGTGCTCGACGGGCATTGGTGGTTTCGGGAGCATTTCCGCAGGCTCGCTCCGCGGCTCGTCGGCGCGGCATCCGCCCTCTCATGGCTAATGCCGAATGTGGGCGGACCGAGCGCTACGTGCCGACAGCTGTACACGGGGGTCGTCCGGTCGATGGCCCTCTACGACGCACCGGTGTGGGCGGGGTCCCTGACCGTCCGACTCAGGGCTCTTCTGTGGCGACCACAGAGGGCCATGGCGGTCAGGGCTGTACGCGGGTACCACACGGTGGCGACGGAGGCAGCGTGCCTGTTGGCCGGGAGTCCCCCGTGGGACCTGGAGGCGGAAATGCTCGCCGATTTGTATCGGCGGGTGTCGGGGGTGCGCGCGGAGGGCGGTGTGGTCTCTTTGAGGGAACTCACCGCCTGGCGCGTTGACGCCCGCCTAGATGTCATTGCCCGTTGGGCCGTCCGGCTGTAGAGGCCTCGGTTCGGTGTGCGGACCGTAGAGGCCTTCCGGCCGATGCTGATGCAGTGGTTGGAACGGCGGCACGGGGTGCTCTCCTTTCGACTGGTGCAGGTTTTGACGGGGCATGGATGCTTCGCCAAATACCTGCACAAGGTCGTCAGGAGGGAGAGTACACCGTCCTGCCACCACTGCGATTGCGACGAAGACACGGCGCAGCATACGCTCGAGGTTTGTGCCGCTTGGGCAGAGCAGCGTCGTGAACTCGTCGCAATCATCGGTGCCGACCTGACGCTGCCGACCATCGCCAGGGCGATGCTCGACAGCGTCAGGAACTGGGACGCGGTCGCAACCTTCTGCGAGGCAGTAGTCTCGCAGAAGGAGGCGGCGGAGCGCGTGCGCGAGGAGCGTCTCCTCGACGGCGCGAGCCGCCGCCGGCAACTGGGGCGGCGCAGGCGCGATTACCTGCGCCTGATGCCGCCCTAGCCAAGGCCGCGGGTGACTGGATCGGGGAATTAGTCCGTCACCCGCCGAGAGGCCGACCGCGTGAGGAAAGACCGACATCCTACCCGAGGGGGGGATGTCGGTCGAGGAGAGGGTACTCCTCAAGGGTATTCCGTCGGGCCGACCACTGACGTCAAGTCACTCTGCTCCGGTGGTCGGCCCAACGACGAAGGCGACGTCACGGGTGGGTTACGGGTGTGCGCGCTTACGCCCCTCTGTCACCCCGGATGGAGTGGTGCGAGGATTTTTTTAATTACTAATACTAATAAATCGAAATCCTCTTCTGAAGATTTATGATACGCTATGATGGACAAGCAATAGGGTATCAACGATATATATTTTTATTTTGCTAGTGTCGGAATGAAACTAAACTGAGGAAACTTTAGAGTGATATGAAAATTCTGACTCATCGAAATTCTAGCTCATCATCTATTGTCTTATTTGACACAGATGAATCGGAGGTGGAGAATTAAATTATGTCTTTAAAAATAACTGTTCATCCGGTTGGGACAGTATTTCCTCTGAGTTTTTAAAAGAATATAATGATATAATTATTCCCCCGCTTACCTGCATTTGCAATTTGAGTATGAGTACTGGTATCTTTCCTAACCATTTTAAGAAGGCTATATTTTACCCTATTTATAAGTCTCTCCTTATCTATAAGTATGATCGTTATTAAGTGTGAAACTACCGTCCTGTCTCTGTTCTTCCTGCTATGTCAAAGATATTAGAAAATCTTGAACTCTAAACTTGTTGGTTATCTGGAAGGATACTTTTTAATATCTGCAAATCAATATAGATTTAGAAAAAAGTACTCCTCTGCAAACTCTGTTCATAATTTGGTTGACATAGTGAGAAAACTGGATGGAAAACAAAAATATATTGGTCTTTTCTAGGATATCATAAAAGCATTTGATACCGTTTCCACTCCTATTTTATTATCTAAGCTTAAGGCTCTCGGTATAAGGGACACACAGTTATCTTTGTTTCAAAGCTATTTAAGTGCTAGAACACAAATAGTTAAGATTGGTTATCATGTTAGCTTTGAATTGCCTATCTTGTACGGCGTGTCTCAGGGAAGCATTCTTGGCCCAAGTTTATTCCTGGTGTATATAAACGATATATGTACACTTTATTTATTCTATGGAGTTATTTTCACATATGCAGATGATATTACACTTGTCTTTTCTTCAAACCGAACACTTGGGTTGAGACCTACTTTTTTCCCCAAAGAGGATTTAATTCCGTCAATAAATGACTGCATGACAATGTTCTTACTCTAAATCTATCCAAAACTAAATTAATAAGATTTCTATTTGTAATTTTCAAGATAAATTTCATAATGACTTTTAAATAATAGCCAAACCTGTTGGTGCCACTGCTGTTAACGGTTATTCTATAGAAAAATTCAATGTATTAGATACTTCGGGGTATTAATTGATAATAAACTCAACTTTAAAGAGTATATAGACTATTCATCTGGTAAAGTTCACAAAGTTATATACACTTTTAAAGATTTACGGCAATTGGCTGACATATTATGAAGATGGTTTATCAAGTATTATGCCAATCTATCTTAACCTATTGCATAATTTCCTGGGGTGGTGCTACGAAATCACGCATCATACAAAATGAACGAACTCAAAGAGCAGTTCTAAAGATTAGCTGTTTTACGCCTCGTTTGTATCCTACTGCCAAGCTTTATGAATATTGCCAACTCCTAACGGTCAGACAATTATTCATTCTAACCCCGACACTAAGACAGCATTCTCTAGCTCCTTTTCTGCGTAATTCGACTCGTCGCAATCATCTCATTATTCCTTCGGTTCTAATTAAAACATAATTTTGCTGCAGGTTTTTTTATTTTGCTCGGCTCTTTTCTCTATAATAAGCTGCACAAAATTTTATCATTGAGCTTACAAACCAAGTTATAAATGTAAAGTATTTTTCAAGAATGGCTTCTTCAACAATCTTATAGTGATACTGAAAACTTTCTCGAGGTTATTATACGATCCTAGCCACACAAATTCGCACTAATGTACGTGAATACGCATGCATGAAGTGCGTGAGGATGTATGTACACAATATGTACACAAATGTATGTACACAAATTCGCACTAATGTACGTTAATACGCATGCATGTCCAAACATTTTACACACACTTTCACACAGCCATACACCCGCAGACAGATACACACGCATACATTCACACATACACCCAATCAGTTCTAATATCCAAAATCCACTTACAAATGTTCGTTTTACACTCAGTTCAATTGTATATGATCCCCGTGGATTTCCTGGTGACCTGTATTACATTATCCATAATCATATTTATAAATTTAGAGTAAATGTTATTGTGTACTGTAAAGTGTTATGGTGAGAAATAAATTATTTTTATTAATTATTTTATTAGTCAACTTCAACGACACTCACAGGCAAAAAGAAAGCATATTATTGTATTATTATACTGGTACCTCTTTTTCTTTGGTTCACTAAAGAAAGCATTATATCAAATTATTACTACTCAAATAGCAACTTTATGTGAGAGAATACCTACTACAATGAACCCTAAAATCTAAATCGCTAATTTTGAATTTTTGTGGGCTACGTGTATTTGATTTTTGATGTTTTTGTAGCGTTATGTTGGTACTCAATTCAATTCATTTTTTTTATAACTTTGACTCCATCATCGACCGGTGATTCTACCAATGTCAAGGTGGAGAGAGTAAAAATAAATAAATAAACAGAGTATTTGTGACAGATGATCGGTCTTCTAGCAATCGTTTCTCTTGCGAGGACTGAAAGAGACGTCACAAATTGTTAGTATGTATTAGTAAACACAAAATATATACACCACATTATAATTCAGAATTAAAAAGAGTAGGTATGTACTAAGGGAAAGATAGATAGAGGGCAAAAAGAAAAAAAAAACACTATAATTTGATTTTATTCTGTGAGATAAATTTGTAAAGTATTCTAACAAACGGTGTGTGAGCTAATGTCAACAAGTAAGGCAAGTTAACAGGTCGAGAAATAGACTTAGGACGGAGATCATACAGAGGCACCACTAACTTGGGACAAAAGAAGAATAGATGTTCTAATGTACCTTCATCCAGCCCGTATTCACAGATAGAATGGTCCTTAACACGGATTTTTGGTAAGAAAACAGGGGAATGTTGGTACTCATGTCCCTTACTTATGCTGACAAGTTCGGCCATTTTGAATGTTTAGTTAAGTTTTGACAGCTGTTGTGCTTGGATGTGTTTTGACTCGTCTGCGATTTTTATATATTCCAAAACGTGAAGATTTTGCTCACAGTTTTCTTCGATTGCAGGGGCGTGGTGCATCATGAGTTCTTGCCACAGGGGAATACGGTCAATAAGAAATATTACCTGCAAGTTATGCGCAATTTGCGTTAAGCAATCCGCCGAAAATGCCCGGATTTGTGGAAGAACAAAAACTGACTTTTGCACCTTGATAACGCCCCTGCACACACATCGTAGCTTGTGCGCGAATATTTGGCCAAAGCAACACACTAATGATGCCGCAGCAATTGTATTCCTCAGACCTGGCCCTCTGTCACTATTTTCTGTTCCCAAAAGTGAAGAAGCCCATGAAAACACGACGTTACACCACGATTGAGGAGATAAAGAAGGCATCTACGGAGGAGCTGAACAAGATCACAAAAAATGATTTTTTTAAGTGCTTCGAGGATTGGAAATTGGAACAAGTGTATTATATCCGAGGGGGGAATACTTTGAAGGAGACAAAATAGATATTCATGAATAAATAAATACTTTTTGAAAAAACTAAATTCACGATACTTTTTGAACAGACTGTATTTGGTGAAAAGCTCAAGATTCATATAATATCATAGCACGTTAATTCTCTATTGATTGCGACAGAAACTCGTGTTCAGCAGAGTATTGGCAAAATAAAAGTAATTTAGAGTGACAAAGTTCATCTACTTACCCCACTGGGACCCAGTAAGGTGCTCAAATCCAACCAACCTGGTGATGGTTCGTAGTATGATGGGATCACTGAAATAGTTCGTTACAGTTTTATGATGTCTTATCATATAAATCCAGTTTCTGTTTCATTATTATCATCTTAGTTCACATGGGATGTATATGAATTGAGATGATAATGGAGAAACAATCTATTGGGCTTGAGGATTCTCCATATAAGTAAGGAAATTGACTGCAACACCATGCTGTACAGACAGGTTGATATAGAGAAAACTAGACATAAAATTTTCTTTATCCGGATTTTCTTTATCTTTAAAATCTCCATATTACATCCCCAAGTCACGTTTACGATACCTACGGGCAGGAAGAGAATAATAAAGAGTATTCTTTTTTTGCCACCACACGAATTTTTGTTTTACAAATAAGAGTTAAAACCAAATGGCAAATGACGTGACAATCTTGATATAGTGAAATGTTTCATCTTTGTTACAATGGTACGAGTATGATCTGTAACAAAAGTGACTGTTAATCATAGTATAGGTAGTATAGATCGGTAACCATTCACAGTTTACATACTACGGTAGTACTTCTGGCTTATGAGTTATCGCATAGCCTTAAATATCATACCTTAAAACTTGAAAATCGCAGAGTAACTATCTTATATGCTACAAGCTTTTAATTTTCTTCTAATGAAAGTTTTAATTTAGTTGGACTGCATAGCCCATCATATAAGTGTATACTTGAAAACTTGTATACTAATAAAATTCAAAAATACTTCAATATTTATAGAAATGAAACTTTAAAAAAAATAAAAAACCGGGTGGCACTCTGGGACTGCCGCGGTAAAGCTATTGCATAGCATTTTTTATCAACTTATGCAATTATAATTATTTATTTACGAGTACAGATATTCACTGTTGTACATAGATGATAAATACCTATACACCTATATACTTTCTCACAAACAGCTGATTACGTATTCGTCCGATTTCGGAGCAGCTCGTCTCGATTCATGCGAGCTTCGTAGAGTCGTACCATGAAGTAAATACAAAGAGGAGGTGCCCTAATGCCGAAACTCAAAGCAGGCATGAGTCACCAGATTGCGGGGCGAAGAGGGGGATTACGAAGGCGCAGTAACGCCGACATAACCAATGCCACCTAGAGGCGAGTTGCTGAACTAAAGAGACAAGCGTGATATTTTAAAAAAGTCATTAAAAGTTCTGCTATTCATCGATAGATGGCAAAATTAAAAAGTATCACCGCTGTGCCGGTCGGAGTGGGAGGTGTTAGGTTATTTTCGTTACGGCATTTCTGGATTCGGTCTCCACGCTCAAGGCCCGCGATAGAAGCTATGCAATAGCTTAAAATGGATGAAAAATTGAATGCTGTAGAATTTTATGGTAGTAATATGTTAAAATCTCTCTACTTGTGGTGACGGGGTAAAAATACTACATATGTGGTTCTAATCCTTTTTTCCCGTGGAAGTATACAGGCGCTCAGAGAGCACTAAAAGAATGTGCAGCAATGCTTTTCTCAGGGTTTATAAAGCTGGATGTGGCAAATATGACAAAATTGGGAAAGATAAATATGATATCTGTTGCTATTTGGTTACCAAATTGACGATTTTGCTGCTGAAGCTGATCTCCATAAATTGTGATCACTCCTTGCTCTGCAGCTTGATATAAAGATAGCAAATAACAAAAAAAAATACTTTTTATATTAAGACCAACAATTATTTTTCTTATCTGTTACTGCTGATCTCTAATACTTAGGCATCGATAAATTTTATTTTCATACAAGAATTTTATTTCTTTTTAGTTTTATGTTAACTTTTTAATAGTCATTTATTTAGTGGTAGGACCACGCTGTTGACAGTTTTCTATCTACAGCCGCGGGCCGGTCCGTCCGAGGTAGTACCACAGTGAGCAGAATATCGACGTCTGAGCAATGGCAATGTGCTATTCGCTTCGTTCGGTGAGCGAGAGAGCCAGCAGCCCAACTAGGGTGGGTTTGGGGTTTGTAATGGTAGGCTAGCTATAATCTTGGTTATAGCAAAGGTCCATGGGCGGCAGTAACACTTACCATCAGGTGTGCTGCTTGCTCGTTTGCCACCATGGGCAATAAAAAAAAGTCATGCCAGCTTAATACATATTATTTACAGTTTTACAGTTCTAGTTAGTAGTCTTTATTGCCGCGCATAATAACAGTTACCACTGTACATTCAGTGGTGGTAGAGCTACATGGTTGCCGTTTTTTAGTTGGTAGGCAGCGTCTTTGTTTGTTTGTAGTTTAACCTGGCTATATCTATGGTATTGCAAAGGTGCAGAAGCGGCAGTGATACTTACCATCAGGTATGCTGCTTGCTCGTTTCCCATCACAAACAATAAAAAAAAACTTGTACACTGTGTATTTTTTTATCATTGCTTATGGTGGCAAACGAGCAAGCAGCACACCTGATGGTAAGTTTCACTACCGCCCATGGACCTTTGCTATACCAGGGTATAGCTTGGCCGCTGCCTACCATTACAATCCCCAAACCCATCCAGTTGGGCTTCCGACATATTATGGCATTACCAAGCTGCTGCAGTCTTAACAAGGGACGTCGATAGTCTAATGACGCTGCAATCATGAATTCACATTCTGATATTTTTTTGGATATTTTCTCTGTTTAATCACGCAATTGGCAAGAAAAAAAAAAGACAAAAATATGTTTCTCCATAAAAACTTACCAATAGGTGGTCTCACAATGCATATTGGTATATGTGCAGTAAAGGTTCGCACAAGTTCTTCAGCTATAGCCTTCGTGAATGTATAAGTATTCGGCCATTCATTAATTAAACTGCAAGATAAAAATAAAAACAGTAATGCAACAGTCAAACAAAATATTTTTATCTAAAAAGCTTCAGCAATAAATTCATCTATTGATCAACTAGCCGAAGATTAGATAGAAGAGTAGATAGTAAAAACTCTATTGGAATTAAATTTCAACAGTTTCGTGCCACTTGCACTCAACGGTTCTCTGTTACTAATATAACAACAAACAAACAACCTTCGAGAAATGCAATCCCCAAGTACGAGCGATACTGATACAACATAGATAATAGAAAACGAGACAATTATTCTTTATGTTAGAAGTAATACTTGCAGAAATAGGTAAAAATAAGAACACATTAATAATTCTAAAACAAAAAAACAAGGACATTGTATTAATTATATAATTTTATGAATTATATATTTTTTTTTATTGCTCTCTTAGAAAGGAAAAGTAAGATGGGGCGATATAGCTTGTATTGACAACCCGATACGATATCCACGATAACCCTGTCTCACACCTTTTTACAAATGGATCGGTTTCGTAATCTTATCTGGGGTGCTTGAGGACATTTCTATAAAAATCTATAAAAATTTAATATTCAATATATCGGCTGAAGGCAGCGCTGAAGTTACAACCAGCACTACAATACCGACCAGCGTCCATCTAAGTGAAAGGTTTTAATCTAAGTCCACAGGATAAAAAGCTAATTGGTAAGACAATGAGCGTTGGAATCCCATCCCAACACTTCATTCTTTCTCTCGCCATGACAAAATAAAACCAGCAATTTTTCTTTTAAATTATTTTTAAATAATAAATTCTTAACAAGGAACAAGAAAAATGACATACATTTGTTTATGAATAGTGGCTGTGCGAATAGGCTTATGGTCCAGAACCCGATGATATTAAATCATCGAGTGCGTGTGCTTCATAACACTCCTAAAGTACTTAACCGATTTTACTCAAATTTGCACAGCATAAAAACGTTTCATAAAACCTACAATTTATTAGCATCACGTGACGTTACGACGTAGCATCACGTACTGAGGCTACCTTAGCCACAGCAACGCGTGGCCGGGTCTGCTAGTATATAATAAAGCCATATGAATGATTTTCAACTATACCGATGCGGTGCTGTTGACAACTGTCTATTGACACATCAAGATCTCATTATGTGTTTAATAGCTATCTCGTCGCTTAGGCACTTTATTCGTTTGTCTAATACATACATATCATTACGCCATATCCCTTGCAGGGGAGGCAGAGAGAACAGAGTGCCAGAGAACTCTATCCTTGCATAGTTCAGTCGCTTCCTCAACTTTCATAATTCTCTTCATACACGCTCGCCGGTTTCGGAGATTCTTGACTCCACCTTCCTTCACTACGTGACCAATCTGGTCTATGTAGGTTAGTCTCGGGGGACATCAACGCCAAATCCACGGCGTGAGGGTCTCCTACGACGGACGATCGCGGGCGGGCGATCGTGGAATGGGCGGCGTCACTGGGCCTCTGTGTCCTAAACAGAGGCTCAGTGAACACGTGTGTGCGACAGCAGGGTAGGTCGATAGTGGACTTCTCGTTCGCTAGCCCCGCTGTCGCACCACGAGTGAGGAACTGGCGTGTCCTGGAGGAGGCGGAGACCCTGTCGGACCACCGGTATATTCGGATGGGGGTCTCCTCCCTCCGGGACTCCAGCAGGGGTCACAGGGCGGACCGAGCTCCCGCGTTTCCGCGGTGGGCTGTGGGGCGTATAGATAGGGACCTACTGGCGGAGGCGGCCATCGTGAACACGTGGCTGTCCTCACCACCCCCAGCGGATGCAGTGGACGCTGAGGCTGGCCGCATTCGCGATGCGTTAACGCATATATGCGATGCGGCCATGCCAGGGTACGGCGTCTGCCTCCGAGGCAGGGTGTCTACTGGTAGTCCCCAAGACTGGCGGACCTTCGTGCGGCGTGCATTAGTGCCCTAAGGTCCTACACCCGCAGCCGGTGGCGTCGCCGCGATGCTGAGCGAGAGGGCCAGCTGTACGAGGCGTACCGTAGTGCGTGGACTGCCTTTCGGCTGGCCATCCGGTCCGCCAAGGACGCGAGTTGGCAGGAGATGCTGGACGGTCTCGACCGTGACACCTGGGGTCGCCCGTATTGCGCGTCACTGAATAAGCTTCGCGCGCAGGGCCCCCCCTCACCGAGACCCTCCAGCCCGACCTCCTTCGTAGAGTGGTCGAAGAACTGTTCCCGCGGCAGTCGGAACACACGCCCCCGGTCATGGCTTCGCCAGATCACGACCGGGAGGCCGTCGAGTGTTCCGCCCGTGACGGAGTCAGAAGTGGGGGCAGCCGTGACGTGGCCGTGGGGATGCGGGGGTGATCCGCTCAATGGCCATGTACGGCGCACCCGTGTGGGCGAGGGCTCTGAACGCCCAGCTCAGGGCGGTTCTGTGGAGGCTACAGAGAGCCATGGCGGTCAGAGCCATTCGTGGGTACCGCACGGTGTCGACAAAGGCGGCATGCCTATTGGCCGGGACACGGGACCTAGAGGCGGAGATGCTCTCCGACCTCTACCGGCGGGGTACCTCAGTGCGCGAGGCTCCCCATCGTCTGACGAGATAGCCACCTGGCGCGAGGACGCCCGCCGAGATGTCATCGCCCGTTGGGCTACGCGGCTGGAGAGGCCTAGACACGGTGTTGTTACCGTCGAGGCCCTCCAGCCCGTACTGATGGAGTGGATGGAGCGGCGGCACGGAGTGCTCTCCTTCCGGTTGGTGCAGGTCTTGTCGGGGCACGGTTGCTTCGGCAAGTACCTGAACACGGTCGTGTGGAGGGAGTGGACTCCGTCCTGCCACCATTGCAGTAGCGACGAGGACACGGCGCAACATACGTTCGAGGTATGTTCGGGCTGGGACGGGTAGCGCCGTGAATTCGTCGCTGTCATCGGTGCCGACCTGACGCTATCAGCTGTCATGAAAGCGATGATCGACAGCGTCAGGAACTGGGACGCGGTTGCCGCCTTCTGCGAGGCTGTCATCTCGTAGAAGGAGGCGGCGAAACGAGTCCGGGAGGATTCCCGTGACCCGGGCCGCCGCCAGCGGCCGGGGCAGCGCAGGCGCGAATATCTGCGCCTGATGCCGCCCTAACCGAGGCTTCGGGTGATCGGACCGGGGAATTGTCCGGTCACCCGACGTGAGGCCACCGCGTGAGGGCGACAATGTGACACGCCACAGCTTTCGCCGTCGGGGCGTCGACACGGGAGGAACCCGTAAGAGTAAACCGCCGGGCGGGCCACCGAAGACAAAGATCGGGTACCGGTGGCCCGCTCGCACGGCGAAGAGAGGTGTTTGCAGGGTGAGTCCATGGGGTTGCGCGCCGCCTCTTTTGTCACCCCGGATCTTTCTCGGGGCGCAACCACATCCATGGTCCACCCAGCAAGGAAAAAAAAAAGGTAGGTTAGTCTCGGTCTCCCCCGGTACCGACATCCTTCCACTTTCGCAATGTATATCTTCTCCGTAGAAATCGCATTTCGACTGTATTAATTTTATTTTCATGCTCTTTTCTGCATACCCAACTCTTGCTTCCATATAGTAATATCGTTTGTCTAATCCGTACATTATTAAGGTACCCATTGAAAATCAACGTTGCAATGTATTTTGTACTATAGCATTATTGCTAAATGGGCAACTAATTGACACTTTTTATATTTCTTTTTTCTTCTTCGTGTTGTATTTATAGTTAAGATTAGCTATTACTTATCCGTGTGGTGACGGAGTAAGAACACAATTCACCACCCCCTATCTTACCCATGGGTGATCGTAAGAGACGACTAAGGGATATAAAACGCATATAACATCTATGCAAGAGAAGGAAAACTCGAAACAAAACCCTATATCTACACATCTGACCAACGCGGTATAGTAGTATTAATTTCTCTCCCATTACGGAGGAGCCCTGAGTCCAACAGTGGGACATACAGGGTGGAAGTGGACCGCTCTCAAAAACAAAGACAGGAATCCCTACTAGTCCTACTTGCAATGATAGGCTGGAAAAAATCGATTCGGATGAAAATTTTTTTTTATTGTTACAACGAATTTTTAGTCTCTTTTTACGTTCCATCGTATTAGGACAGTGCCATGTCCTGTATATGAGTGTGCGTGTTCATGTGTGTTTGCATGTACACGTGTGTGACTCGTGTAATTGCGTGTGCACGTGTATGTGGGAGTTTGTGAGAGTGTGTGTGCATGTGTTGTGTGTAAGGCTGTAAAATACTACTGTAAGCTGCGTCAAAAACTGCACTATAGTAACTTCCTTTTACTTGTAGCAGTATATATTATATTATAAGAAATATTATCAAGCATCTACTTACTCCTTAGTGATAGCATCTAATCTCTTCTCCTCAACTTCTTCAGCTAAACTTATCATAGTATCTGGACGAACAGGACAGGGGTAGATTTCCTCTAAGACATCATTGCTAATGCGGTCTCTTGTGGCGAAGGTGTACGCTGTTGAAATGTGCACGTATTTTCTGTAAATCAAATAATTCAAATGAGAATATCATTACTTGCGCATTATGTTGTGTTACATGTTCTTTTATCCACGCACATTAAAGGTTTTAAATATCCAAAAAAATGTTTTTATTGTTTTTAATTTGACCACCGCGTATCTATACTTGATTGGGCAGCGGCTATCTCCCGGGAAACTTAATAACATCTACCGCGATCGCCAATCCGCTCGCCAAGCGTGGCGATTATGGCATTATTACCCCCCCAAAATAAATATGGATGCACAAAAAGTCACGGCCCCCAGTCACGGCAGTTCCGCTGTTCCACGGGCTCATTTTGGTAGCGGGCCTGTTGGTGGCGGGGCAGGGGGTGCTAGGAATCTCCGGCCGCGATCCGGCTACCAAAAAAATCGACCCTTGGCCCTGGTAACACACAACGTTCGGACGCTTAGGACCGACGAGAGGGTCATCGAACTGGAAGAGGAATTGAGCAAAATCCGATGGGACATTGTAGGATTATCAGAAGTGCGAAGAGAGGGGGAGGGCACGATAATCCTCCGGTCTGGAAATTTGCTCTTCTACCGGGAGGGAGATCACCCATCCCAAGGCGGTGTAGGGTTTATCGTTCGTAAGTCTCTCGTAGAGAACGTGGAGAGGATCGAAAGTGTGTCATCAAGGGTAGCGTACCTTATACTCAGAATTACCAAACGGTATTCGTTGAAGGTCATACAGGTTTACGCACCGACTTCGACATACTCCGACGACGTAGTGGAGGCCTTATACGAGGATATCTCGAAAGCCATCCACACGTCCAAAACCCACTTCACGGTAGTTATGGGAGACTTCAACGCAAAACTAGGCAAAAGGACAGACGATGAGTTGATAGTGGGGCAATATGGATTTGGACAGAGAAACCAAAGGGGCCAAAAACTGGCCGACTTTTTGGAGAAGGAAAGCCTCTTCATGATGAATTCCTTCTTCAAGAAACGGCCACAAAGGAAGTGGACCTGGATTAGCCCTGATGGATCCACTAAAAATGAGATAGACTTCATCTTGACGGACAAACGACAAATATTCAATGATGTCTCTGTGATCAGCAGGATTAAAACTGGGAGTGATCACCGCATGGTTCGAGGCACATTGAATCTTCGTACGAAAGTCGAGCGGTCCCGTTTGATGAAGTCTACACTCCGACCTACACCTGTCCAATACCAGAACCCCGATAGCTTTCAACTCGAATTACATAATCGCTTCCAATGCCTGGAAGAGTGCGAATCTTCGAACGATATGAACAACAGGTTCGTGGAAACTGTCCACGCGGTCGGGTCAAAATTCTTTAAGGCCCATCGCGCTACTAGAACAAAAAAGCTTTCTGACCAGACTCTTCAACTCATGGAGAGGAGAAAGGAAATGACGGTACAGTCTTCAGCCGATTGGTCCGAACTCAGGCAGCTTAATAGACAAATCTCTAAATCTATGCGACGCGATATTCGCCGATTCAATACACTGCGTATTGAAGAGGCGATAGAGCGAAATCGAGGCTCCAAAGTGTTCGCACGAGATTTGTCTATTGGGCAGAGCCAAATGACTAAGCTGAAGACCGATGACGGTACTGTCATTTCATCCCAGACTGAGATCTTGGGAGAGGTCGAAAGGTTCTATGGGCAGTTGTACAAATCATCCCTGAATCCTGTTGTCAGCTTGGTCCAAGACCCCAGATCCAAGCTAACTCGGCACTATACCGAAGAAATCCCGGACGTCAGCTTGTACGAGATCAGAATGGCTCTAAAACAATTAAAGAACGGAAAGGCACCGGGAGATGACGGAATTACCACAGAGCTCCTGAGGGCAGGCGGCAAGCCAGTTTTAAAAGCCCTACAGAAGCTGTTTAATTCTGTCATTCTCGGGGGCGACGTTCCAGAGTCGTGGACCAGGAGTGTGGTGGTGCTGTTTTTCAAGAAGGGCGATAAAACGCTTTTAAAGAACTACAGACCCATCTCACTCCTGAGCCACGTGTACAAATTGTTTTCAAGAGTCATTACGAACCGACTCGCGCGCAAGCTAGACGACTTCCAGCCGCCCGAACAAGCCGGTTTCCGAAAAGGTTATAGCACCATAGACCACATCCACACGCTACGCCAGATTATACAGAAGACCGAGGAGTATAATCGGCCTCTGTGTCTAGCGTTTGTGGACTATGAGAAAGCCTTTGATTCTGTCGAAACTTGGGCAGTGCTGCAGTCCCTTCAGAGGTGCCAAATTGACTATCGATATATCGAAGTGCTGAAGTGTTTGTATAAAGACGCTACTATGTCAGTCCGCATCCAGGATAAGAGTACGAAACCGATCCAGCTGCAGAAAGGCGTGAGACAGGGAGACGTTATCTCTCCGAAACTGTTCACCACTGCGCTGGAAGATGTCTTCAAGCTCTTAGACTGGACCGGACTCGGCATCAACATCAATGGCGAATACATCACTCACCTTCGATTCGCAGATGATATCGTAGTCATGGCAGAATCCCTGGAGGACCTTAGCACCATGCTCAATGACCTCAGCAAGGTCTCCCAACTAGTAGGGCTGCAAATGAACATGGACAAGACGAAAATCATGTCTAATGCCCATGTCATTTCTGTACCGGTCCTGGTTGGGAATGCGATTCTCGAAGTTGTCGATCACTATGTTTACCTAGGACAAACAGTTCAATTAGGTAGATCCAATTTCGAGAAAGAGGTCAGCCGACGAATCCAACTCGGCTGGGCAGCGTTCGGGAAACTTAGGAGGATCTTCTCGTCTAATATTCCGCAGTGTCTGAAAACAAAGGTTTATAACCAGTGTGTGTTACCAGCGATGACTTACGGCACTGAAACGTGGTCTCTAAATGTCAGCCTCATAACAAGGCTCAAAGTCGCTCAGCGTGCTATGGAGAGGGCTATGCTCGGTATTTCTCTACGTGATAAAATCCGAAATACGGAAATCCGTAGAAGAACGGGTGTAACCGACATAGCCCTAAGGATTAGCACGTTGAAGTGGCAATGGGCAGGCCACATCGCTCGACGAACCGACAACCGTTGGGGAAAAAAGGTTCTCGAGTGGCGACCACGAATCGGACGACGCAGCGTAGGACGACCCCCCACTCAGTGGACTGATGACCTCATCAAGGTCGCAGGAAACCGCTGGATGCAGGTGGCACAGGACCGTTATAGATGGCATTTTCGTGGGGAGGCCTATGTCCAACAGTGGACGTTTACAGGCTGATGGATGGATGGATGGATGGTATCTATACTTGTACAGCAATAACACAGTAAAATTTCAGTGAGATTAGCTCGGGTAGGGATGCTCCATCTAGTGTTGTTTTTTTTTTTGTGGAAAATGTTTAATTTTAACTTTTTGTTACAGCACAGTTTCGTATGTAAATATATATTAAAATAAAAGATTAAAAAGATTTTCCTATAGATGAATTTAAACAATGTTGATAAATGTTTAGTAGACTGTAAAGTGAAACATTGTAATAAATTCGTCTACTGAAAAAAAAACCAAATTCTTCTACATGGAGTTCGAGATGTTGAGGCATTGATGAGGCTTAATCAACTCCTTATTTTTCGGCAAGTTTTACTAAGTTATTACCACATATGAAATGGATCCAAAAATGTCAAACTGTTTCGCGCATGTATTTATTTAAGAACTTTTAGAAGTATGAAAAAATGTAGTATACCGACCAGATTACAAACTCACTTCATTGAAAAATTGATTAAGTTTTATAATAACTGGCTGCTTTTGAAGAAATATAGAGGAATAAATTCTGATGCCAAAGAGAAAGAGAGTATATGTTTACAAAAGAACTAGACAAACTTTTTGATATTACCTACGCAAGCGCAGTGAATTTGATTAAAATTGCGCAATATAGAGCAGATCAATGAGAAACCATTGATCAATGAGGAGAACGTAAAATGATTATGACCTCAATCGAAAAGAAACTAGAAAAAGCCAAGGAACGTTCTCTAAAATGAAAACAAAAATTTGAAGAATAGTTTAACACTATTGCTGCTAAAAGTAATGCTTCATTTACGGTGGTGTCGAGTCAAGAATTATAACTTGAGTGCAGCTTCAGTAACACTTTTAATAATGCTAGCATATTAGAGGATAAGTGTAAATTAAATTTTCTACAAGTTTGTCATTCACATTTTTCTGTAGTTCTTGTCATTTACGAGATAAATGCGAAAAAATGCTGATTTCATGGAAAAATTAAGTTTAGAGGGCTATACTACCTCGCCGGGTCGAGTTACGGCCGCAATGGACATTTTTGTAAATTAAATTCTGAAAAAGACCCGTAAATGGTCGAAGCGAACTATGAAATGCCATTGAGCTATAGAAATTTAAAGAAATGAAATCAGTTTCTATGATTTTTTTATGAAAAATCTTTACATGCCGTGGTCGAGGACCTAATATTAATATTAGGGACTGAAAGTTTCAGGGATTGTTTTTTTGGGTACTTGCAAAAAAAAAATTCTTGAAAGTTTGAGTAGTAGTAGTAGAGTAGAGTAGTTATTATTACTTATGTCAACATTTATTCTAAGACTCACATGAGATTTTTACATTCTTTGGCGAGCTGAAGTACTTCTCTGGTGCCTCTTACATTGGTCAGTGTGGCACGACGAAGGGGCTCATCAAATCGTATTGTTGCAGCTGCGTGGAATATTATATTTACCTGTAAGATAAATAAAGATACAAACAGAAGAAGGTTTTTAAAAAGAACATCTGTAAACTACAATAATTATCATCATTAATCAATGTAGTGTAGTAGAAATAGACTCTAGCTTAAAAGTGAGCGAGGATGTCAGACATGATATTAAAGTAAGGACGGATGCAGCCGTCAACGTCAGAAAGTATTTTAGTGTTGGAGATAATACCATATTCTGTAATAAAAAAAAACAATGATGCAATCACTATAATATCTAAGATCCCCAAGCGAGGCGAAGGCATTCCAATAAATTAATTTATATTGCTAGACTAGAAGTTTCAGGCACTATGGTGAGTGGTACTAAAGTACATTTTAATTTCATGATTTAAAGAAAAATATATATTTAAAACTTAAGTCCGTTTACTTATAAACTATTAAAAATAGATACCTCTTCAATAAGAAGCTTCCAGTCATATTGACTGAGACCTAAAGCTAGGTCACTAACATTACCCTCGATTGGCACTACACGTTCGGCAAAATTGGGTTGGTTTCTTCTAAGAGTGTTATATACCTGAAATAAAATATTTAATTATTACTAATAAATTAATTAGTTATTCAAATACAATTGATTGTGAATGAGATAAAACATTGCTGTCAATATTAAAGTTAATATAATAATAATCTACCAATATAATTTCAAGAATAATTACTATTGAAGGTCAATGAAAATTTGATGTTAATAGTTTTAAGGTAAACCAGTCGATATAAGATATCATTAACATGTATTAGTTATACACATACAGTTGGCAGTTCACTAATATTACATACAAGCGTGAATTGTCCTCGATAGATGTTCCACTCCATTTTCATTTTAAATTTCTCCAAAGGTATCTACATATAATTATTGAACCCATGTCAATGAGGACATTTACGCATCCTAACTAGCCAGTTTACCTCCTTATGAAAGAGCCCGTGGAAATGGACCATGTTTCTTTATTACACATGTATTAACATTACTTACAGGACTAGATAGCGTAGATTCAAGCCTGTCTTTAATAGTTACACCTGGTTTTGATCGGATCAGCAGGTACATTTTCTTAATTTTGCAGGCTCTGTAATTATTATATTAGTCTATTTATATATATTATGTATCATATATAAAAATATAAATATATAAAAAAATCTCTGATTATTTTGTAAAGTCTAGTATATAGATTTATCAGCTTATTTCCTCAAATATACGTAGAACAAGTGAGCTTCCTTCTCGATTTTTTTACTAACCCTTTGGAAATCATTGGCATCGTAATACAGATCTTTATTTACTAGAATATTCTGAAATGTCAGTCCTAGCGCAAAAACCCAATGCTATGAAAGTTGAGCTGCTGTTGCCTGGTAAATAGAAACGCCTCAGGCAAATTATTCTATGCGCGTCTCGCCGTTTTAGCAGTAACAACATCTGCGCGACGTATTACTGATTTAGTATCACTTTTGATAAAGTTGTACACACTATATTACTAAAAGTTTACAATGATATATAATCTTTTTGATTTTTATCTTCAGAATGCTCACAATATTTATACCCAAATGCCGTATGATGACCAAAATAATGCAGATACGGTACATCGGTAGATCAAGCATTATAAATCGTTTATCCAATCTTATACCATCCATCCCATCCCATTTGATTGAATTGATTGAACCGGTAATAGGTAGGAATAGGTAGGCATTCTCACCAAAATAATCTCGTTAATGAATAAGTAGTTTAAATAGAATTTTAATTTGGAGGCCGAGACTAACCTACCTAGACCAGATCGGTCATGTACTGAAGGAAGGTGGAGTCAAGAGTCTCCGAAACCGGCGAGCGTGTATGAAGAGAATTATGAATGTTGAGGAAGCGAGTGAAGTATGCAGAGATAGAGTTCTCTGGCACTCTGTTCTCTCTGCCTAACCTTCAAGGGATATGGCGTAATGATATATATGTATGTATGTAGTTTAAATACGTGGTACGGTTACGCGGCAGATCGAATACGTAATTCTTACTTATGTTTTAGCCGAATAAAAATTAAATCGTGATTTAGAACTGGCGAAACTGATTATAAATTAAACCCCATTCAGATCCATTTTCTCCGCAATTCCTCTTCCCTTAGCCTCTTTTATTTTTGCTATTATTTTGAACGATCTTTTTGTAGCCGCGTTCTGTTTGTAAGATAGAGTATTGAATATGACGGTACTTCCGTTTATCGTACGTGCTAAGCGGAAACATGTTAACAAATTATTCACTAATCGCGCCACCTAGCGCAAACTTGTTTAAGAGACGAACAAAACTAAACGACCGACCTCCGTTCGGCAGTCTGAGCCCGGGCGGCACGGTGCACTGGTAGCATATCGTATTCTCGCTTACGTTAGTGTTGTGGACCTCTCTCATGTTGTCACTTGTGAGAGAGTGGTGTCATGGTTGCTGCGCTTGGCAGGTGGACTGGCGGTAGCGGTGGATGCTGTACGTTCTCCGGAGAAGAGCTGTTGCTCGTTCTCTTAATGAACCCTTGGGTGATTTGGCTGAGGAATCCACGAGCAGGTAAATGGATGGCGCTGGTTGTGTTCTTTTCCCGTGATCGCACGGGCAAGACTATCTTGTGTCATCCACCCATACCATATAGTTACATACATACATACATATCATCACGCCATATCCCCTGCAGGGTAGGCAGAGAGAACAGAGTGCCAGAGAACTCTATCTCTGCATACTTCACTCGCTTCCTCAACATTCATAATTCTCTTCATACACGCTCGCCGATTTCGGAGACTCTTGACTCCACCTTCCTTCAGTACATGACCGATTTGGTCTAGGTAGGTTAGTCTCGGTCTCCCTCGGTACCTACATCCTTCCATTTTCGCATTGTATATCTTCTTAACCAGACGTTCGTTCGGCATTCTTTCCACATGTCCGAACCATCGGAGCATTCCCTTTCGCATCTTTACACCAATACTCTCTTTCATACCTACTCGCTCTCTTACGTCGTCGTTACGAATGCGGTCGGTCAGCCTAACTCCACAGATTTTCCGCAGAGATCGCATTTCGACCGCATTAATTTTACTATCATACTCTTTTCTGCATACCCAACTCTCGCTTCCATACAGTAATGTTGGGACAAGCACTGAGTTATGTATTGCTACACGTGCCTTCTAGCTGAGGTGGTGGCTGCCAAGAAGTTGCCCCAACGCTCCGTTCACTTTATTTCCCGCATTCACTCTTCGCTCTATATCAGTGGTGTACCTTCCATTTCGGCTAAATCCACATCCAAGATATACAAATTCATCCACTTGCTCTAGTACATCATTACCTATTGTTACTCTTACATCTGTTCTGGTTTTATCTCTTTCAAAGACCATTATTTTGGTTTTGCTCACATTCACGCATAGACCCCTTTTCTTACAATCTTCTGTCATTGTGTCGACTAGGGTCTGCAGGTCAGTCGCTGACTGTGCCAGCAGGACTGCATCATCTGCATAAAGCAGAGCAGTGACCACTGAGTCGCCCATCTGGACTCCCACATTCATATCGTTCAACCTTTGGAGACATTTATCCAGATATATGATAAACAGCCTGGCTGACAGAACGCACCCCTGCTTAACGCCGATATTGACGTCAAACCAAGGCGACATTCCATCATCCAGCCGCACACAGGCTCTACAGCCCATGTAACTGGACTGCACAGCCTGTAGCAGTTTACCGTTAATACCATACTCCGGTAAAATGTCCCAAAGTTCCTTTCGTACAACCGTGTCAAATGCTCTCTCCAGATCCACAAAACTGCAGAAAACCCTCTGACCTAGAGCCAGATGCTTCTCCACAATGTTGCGCAGAGAGAACACTTGATCCATGCATCCCCTTCCACTCCTGAAATCTCCTTGTGTCTCACACAGTAAACCATCGGACACCATCCTCATTCTCCTTTCAATAATTTTACCATACACTTTTGCTGCCAAACTGGTCAAGCTTACGGCTCTGTAATTTACGCAGTCATAACGTGAACCCTTGTTTTTAAACAAAGGCACGATGACTGCGCTATTCCAGTCCCCGGGAACCATTCCCGAGCTCCAACATAAATTGAGGAGCAACAGGAATGCCTCCCAGACACAGGAGCCACCAAGCTTGATCATCTCGGCAGACACCATATCAATGCCCGCTGCCTTACCATTTTTGAAACTTCTTATCGACCATTCAACTTCATCCATACTGATGCCATCGGAGGACGCCGTCGCCGAATGTTGATCTACTAGACCACATGCGACACCGGTGCCAACCGTAGTATCCGCATACATATCGCCAAAATATTCACTCCATCGGCTTAACACGTCTTGTGTTTGTGTAAGAATGTCTCCACCTTTAGACCTTATTTTATTCATTCTGAAGGCTGACCAACCACCCCGAGACCTCTTCACCTCCCTCCAAAAGAGTTTGGTGTTACCCTCGAAGTTTTTAGTCAGCCTATCTTCTGCACTCATACTTGCTCTATCACGTTTCTCTTTCACTAAGGCCTTGGTGTCATTCTTACATTGCCGATATATTTATTTCTTCTGTTCAGTCATACTGTCATTCAGATTCAAAGAAGAGACATAGTCCAGCCACGCTTTCTTCTTTTGCTCTACGGAAGCTGCCACTTCTGCATCCCACCATGCATCACCATTTGTTTTTCTATGCTTCTTTGAACTTCCACATACTTCTTTCGCTGTATCTACCATAATCTCTTTCAATACTCTCCAGCATTCTTCAAAGTCCGATTGTGGCTGGCTTGCCATCGTCAGCCGTTCTCGGACACCCTCTGCATACTTTTCTCTTACACACTCTTCTTGCAACCTTTCAACCTTTATTCTTTCAAGCCCTCCGAAGTGGACACGCTCTCGCCAGTGCCTCCACTTTCTGAACAGACCACTAAATCTCGCAATAACGAGATAGTGGTCCGTATCGACTGTGGGGCCCCTGTAGGCTCTTGCGTCCAATATTTTGCTTCGGAGGCGACTGTCTACCAAACTGTCTACCATATAGTTGTTTGTACAATGGCGATTGCCTGGGTCTGTCCTGTGAGTTCACTTAAGGTGTGAGTTGTGATTGGTGTATAGGTGTGAAGGTAATCGTGATTACTTGCAGTACGGTCAATTGCAACTTTATATCCGCATTTATATTCCTCGCGTCTGATTCCTTCTTCTACAAATATATTTATTATTAAAAGTTGTCATATTATATTATCATAAACTCAGGAAAATTATTTTTAGGCGTTTCTACCGTACCATAAAAAAGACTCACATATAGGTCTTTAGTTCTTTAATATCCGTGCTGCTATACTACTGTACGTTCTCTTATTTACTGACTTATTATTCAAATTTATTTTATGTCGACCAGCATTCAATATATTTAAAATTGCTTGATAACATTCTAACGAATATTAATAGTAAAATCATTGTAATATTTACTGGTGATATCAATATAAATATTTCGCCGTATTTATAAAATCCGATTACGAAATGAAAAATGATGTCGCAGGCGGGATTCGAACCCGCGCCTATTGGGATTCCGGCCCAATCGTGCTGCCATTACACCACCGCGACTAATTTTAGGACATGCAAATTTCACTTCGTATTATATTTACGTCTTAAGGTGACGGTATGCTATCTACCCGACAATGTTTACACATTGTTATAGGCTTAATACTTCAAACTTTACAGTTAGAATTGTATTAAACGATGACACAACCTTGTTATTTAAATTACTGAAATTTAGCATTTAATATGCTTAATTATTTATAAAATCCGATTACGAAATGAAAAATGATGTTGCAAGTGGGATTCGAACCCGCGCCTATTGGGATTATTTGGGAGGATGTAGTGGCAGCACGATTGGGCCGGAATCCCAATAGGCGCGGGTCCGAATCCCGCTTGCGACATCATTTTTCATTTCGTAATCGGATTTTATAAATAATTAAGCATATTAAATGCTAAATTTCAGTAATTTAAATAACAAGGTTGTGTTATCGTTTAAAACAATTCTAACTGTAAAGTTTGAAGTATTAAGCCTATAACAATGTGTAAACATTGTCGGGTAGATAGCATACCGTCACCTTAAGACGTAAATATAATACGAAGTGAAATTTGCATGTCCTACAATTAGTCGCGGTGGTGTAGTGGCAGCACGATTGGGCCGGAATCCCAATAGGCGCGGGTTCGAATCCCGCTTGCGACATCATTTTTCATTTCGTAATCGGATTTTATAAATAATTAAGCATATTAAATGCTAAATTTCAGTAATTTAAATTTCGCCGTATATTGACCTTACAAAATATGTTCGAGATTATTTAAATATGGTGATAACATACGGTCTGGTACAAGGAATTAATCTTTCGACACGAAACATATGTATGTATTGATCACTGTATGGTGGTAACTGACAAAAAGTGGCAAACAGAAGTTTTTGACAAATTAATCGAAGGTGCACCAATGTTATATCGATACATATTACACAACTAAAAAGAAACACACTAATTTAGATAAAATGTTTACAAATATAGACAAAGTAGTAGAATCATTAAATAAATTTGAATGGATTGGGTATTACAACATTACACATACTAAAGTTACCTCGCTTTATTTTATATTCACTATTCAATCATGTACAGAAAAAATACAAGTATAAAGACCGACCGATCGACAGCCTTAAACCAGTTAAGCCGTGGATTGCGTCAAGTATCATAAAATGTATTTGCAAAAGAAGTAATCTTTGGCTGCACAGATAACGTATTGGTTAAGATACTGACCTTCCGTGCCAGTGCCGTGGGTTTGATTCCCACCCCTAACTAACAACGCTCATAAGTACACATGTTGTGGTGGAATAATGGCATGCAGCTGTGATTGTAGTGTCTTGTGATATACAGATATGATCATATACCTAGGCGTTATTGATGACAAAATTAATTGTTCGCCTCATGTAAAGATGGCCGCAACTACGTATTTAAGACGTTAAGCTCGGTTCCTGATAAAACTCTTCTTATAACAACATACAAGGCTTTGGTTGATTCATTAAAAAGTTACTGCATTTAAACTAAACTGATAGTAGTCGAAAGAGCACACACAGCCTTGCTGAAAGTAACCCTTTAATTACCCCTCTAAATGTTTGTACTCCATGACTAAAGTCTTTTTAGTTAGAAAATTATATGTTTTGAATAGCTTATAGGTATGTTTTGAATTATATGTTTTGAATAGCATATGTGAGCCATAATATTTTGTCCTATTTTACTTTTTGCAATAAAGAATTCTATTTGTTTTCAAATCCATTTATTCAAAAAATAGCGGCATTTTTCAAATTACTCTTGTTTTATATTTCTAATTATGATATCATGAATGGCGCAATGGATAATGAAGGACTTTTTTATAAATAATAATATATTGTAAACAACTGCCAAAATTAAAATATTGTAAACCATTTAGTAAGAAAGTAATTATAAAACCAAAGCTTTTTCTTTCTTTTTCTTTTTTTTTGGATATTGATGACAACTACTGCACTCTAATATGAACTGGTACTATTGTACATTTATTATGAAATATGAGTGACTGTGGCACTTGCGGTCGTTTTGTTAATAAGACAGATGTCGTAGGTTGTACGAAATGTCCAAGAAATTACCATTCGGGATGTTTAGGGAAAGCCCAAAGCTACAGCTAAATTACCAAATTGGATTTGTCCGGACTGTATTAAAAATACGCTCCGGGACGGAGAACCTAGGTGCTTCCACGACTGGCATCACAATGGACGCCGGTCCCGCAAGTCTGGCTCTTGAAATTCTCCTTTACAGGGAAGATATATTTAATATACACTAGGAAGTTAATATGCTGCACTAGGAATATCAAGAACTCCGAGTGACATTGACTGGAAGCATCTTGCCTATAGAAAGGTCGGAAGATAGAGTTGAACTTCTGGAAAAGGATTTAGCTGCTAGCCAAGTTACTATTGCCAACCTTGAGTCCGCTATTCAGCAGATCGAAACACATCTTAGTTCTAGGGATCAGGACATGTTAAATAATGACAAAGAAATTGTCAACGTACCGAAGAATAATGGAAAATAACCTGTTCTATATAGTAAGTTTAATCGGTACGAAGCTGGGTGTCACGATTAAGCAGCAGAACATTGTCTTCACAGAACGACTAGGATCAAAAAAGCACGTGTTTCCACTGGAAGGCCTCCTGCCGCCGCTCGCCAGCGTCCATTAGTGGTTCACCTGGTACGTCGTTCTCTAAGCGATGAGCGATATGTGTATTGGAAGAGGGGCCATCACTGCTAACTTTAGTTTAGCAAGAAAATGGCGCCTTTTTTAGTAAAAGTTTGTGTGGACCATGCGTGGTCGTATCTTTGTGATGGTAAAGGTGAAGACAAACCCACTTACGCTATTACTTCGGAACAAAATTTAATTCTTGTGTTCAGAAATGTCATGTTTTAAAAGAATATTTTCTGTGGGATTTATATTAGTAATTGGTGTTTATGCGTGTATGTATAACTTTGTGGGCGTTTATGGTTTATGTATTGTGGAACGTGTTATATATGTCGTGATATTTGTTTCTTATGGTTAATATATATTATGTCGAGGTTGATACTCGAACATATTATCTTGTTTTACTCTCCATCGCTGTATTTCTATTGTTACTACACATATCTAAATATAACATGTGAATCACGTGACTTGTGTTTGCACTTACCAGCAACCAGTATAAGTTAATTAATACTATAGATCACCAGCAGGTTGTTGTGATGGCAGTAAATGAGACTTGGCTTAGATGAGGTGATGAACGAAAAGCTTCTTTCATGCCGAAATATCGTCTACTGCACACTCCTCGACATACTGAGATCAAAGATGTTCGTGGTGAGGGCGTATAATTTTATAAGACATGGTATAAAACTTCAAATGTGTGTTCATCCTGTTCATTTTAACGTGGAGCGAATGTGGCTTACGACCAATAATTTGATACACAAATATTCTTTAATGTTATCGACTCTATAGCTTCTTTTAATAACTACAGATATACAATATTACTAAGTAATATTAACTTTTTTAATACTTTTGGTGCCAAGATTGGTTTATTTAACATTTTTTTACAATGTACTGGCTTAAATCAAGTTGTCTCTGCGCCCACTCAGTTTTTCGATGATGTCCCAATATTAGTAGATGTTGTATGTACTGATTCAATAGAAATTCTAAATGGTCTTTATAACAAGCGAATTCTGTTGCCGCAAACTAAACTCCCGATCTAAAAACTGATCATTTTTAGGCCTCTTAGGGATATGGATCTTTTCGATAACTAAAAACTCTATTTGTTGGGGCCTAATATTCAAATCGGTAGATCTTGACACCTTAGTTTGCGAATATAGCCGCTGTCCCGTGACCAAGTAAAGCGTAAAGCGTTCAATACGCCGAAAAATTTAAAATCAAATATAAGTGCGATAGAATTCTTAAAACTAGTTTTATTTCAAATGTATATAATACTCGCGTAAACACTAGAAATCATTAGAGCCAAATGATATATTGCCCCAAGACAACGACTTGTCTTGTACAAAGCACAAGTTTGTACAAACGTGGAGTATCGTTAACATCGAAAAATTTACAGATATTTTACTTAAGAAATGAATGTCTGTACCTGAATAACTTTTCGATAAGTTGTTTGCCAATAAACCCACAGCCTCCAGTTATGAAAATTGTTGTGTCATGATATAATTGTTGAATAGCGGAGTCACCTCGATCAATTACATCGTTCATCGGCTTCTGAAGTGCTAAAGCCTTCAGATCTACGGCTAACGCTGCATCTATGGTAGCATCTGAAAGAATATAATTTTCTTAACTTTTTCGGACTTATTTTCCGACTTCACTTTTTATTAAGTAACAAACTTCAGAATGAACTGTCAAAGTATATGTAAAGTCTGAGTTTATGCATCAAATTTAACTACTATAGTTAAAATAAAGAAATATATCACATATTGATTTAATTAATACTAATATTTCAAAGATTAATGCTCATTATGTTATTTATAAAATTCACGAAAACAAGTAAATTGCTGATGAGTTTAAAGACTTTATTGTTAAAATAATTTGTATTTTTATATTGATTTGTTTTGAAATATAACAAAGATGCATTCAAATACGTTTTTCTTTGCATCTGTTTGTCATCACGACCGATGTCATCGCGAGCAAAGCACTTCCATATATGTTTCCATTGAATTTATCCTTAATTTATCCTTATCATGTCTTTTCTCAAATTCGTAAAATACGTTTTACTATTTTATAAGTACTGTATATTTCACCATTACATGTTTCGCGAGAATGAAATTTTATTAAAAATATAAGCAGTCACGAGAACTGGCAAAAACAGTGAAGACTTAAAAGTTGGACATATTTTGAAATCACACAGTATAATGCATGCATTATAACGATTGCTTATAACGTAAACCTGGTATAAACCTAGGCCAACTCCATCTGATGCCGTTTGGTCAACAATCACATTCCCAAAGAGGGTTGACATCTGGCAGGCGGCTGGTCATAAAATGATAGCCAGTAAATTTTTACAATATGTATTATGAAAGAAGAGTACATACTGTATCGACCCCAAGTAATTGGGATAAGAGTAGGAGAATGATGATGATGATGATGATGATGACAGTATGATACATGCTGCACAGAAACACGCGCTTGCCAATACATTTTATAAAAAAAATAAAAATAATTAATTTAAACAAACTAAAAAACATGACTGTATAAATGACTAAAATATAAAATAAACTGATTCGTATTAGCTATGATATTGAAACTTATCGGCATTTACCATTACCAACATAGTGAATGATAGATATTCGAAATAAATGTTAGGACGCCATGGCGGTCAGGTCCGTACGCGGGTACCGCACGGTGGCGACGGAGAAAGCGTGCCTATTGGCCGGGACTCTCCCGTGGAACCTGGAGGCGGAAATGCTCGCCGATTTGTATCGGCGGGTGTCGGGGTTGCGAGCGGAGGGCGGTGTGGTCTCACTAAGGGAGCTCGCCGCCTGGCGCGTCGACACCCGCCGAGACATCATTGCTCGTTGGGCAGTCTGGCTGGAGAGGCCTCGGTTCGGTGTGCGGACCGTGGAGGCCTTCCGGCCGGTGCTGATGCAGTGGTTGGAACGGCGGCACGGGGTGCTCTCCTTCCGACTGGTGCAGGTTTTGACGGGGCATGGATGCTTCGCCAAATACCAGTACACGGTCGTCAGGAGGAGAGTACACCGTCCTGCCACCACTGCGATTGCGACGAGGATACGGCGCAGCATACGCTCGAGGCTTGTGCCGCTTGGGCAGAGCAGCGCCGTGAACTCGTCGCAATCATCGGTGCCGACCTGACGCCGCCGACCATCGCCAGGGCGATGCTCAGGAACTGGGACGCGGTCGCAGCCTTCTGTGAGGCAGTAATCTCGCGGAAGGAGGCGGTGGAGCACGTGCGCAAGGAGCGTCTCCTCGACAACGCGAACCGCCGCCGGCGACTGGGGCGGCGTAGGCCCGATTACCTGCCGATTAACTCTTTTGGGAATGCTCCGATGGTTCGGACATGTGGAAAGAATGCCGAACCTCTGGTTAAGAAGATATACCATACAATGCGAAAGTGGAAGGATAAGGATAGGTACCAGGGGAGATCGAGACTAACCTACCTAGACCAAATTGGTCACGTACTGAAGGAAGGTGGAGTCAAGAGTCTCCGAAACCGGCGAGCGTGTATGAAGAGAATTATGAATGTTGAGGAAACGAGTGGAGTATGCAAGGATAGAGTTCTCTTGCACTCTGTTCTCTCTGATATGTATGTATGTATTATTATTTTTTTTAAATGTGAAGCACTTTCTTTAAATCAATTAAAATTACACACAGCTAAAAAATCACATTCATAACATCTAGCTCTCGGCGCGTTTCTTTTCTTGGATTAAGTGTACCGTAGTACTAACAGCGGTCACAAAATCCAAAATCAATTACCAATAGCCATTAAAGATTATCACTGCATACCTATAAGCTACACAATTAGGATCTTGATGCTTGCTAACTTGCTATTAGACTCGTTAAATCAAATTATACAAACCGAAGCGTTCTACTATTCATCTCCTGGTTCTATTATGAGACGATTACTGTACTGAAGGTATTGGACTAGTCATTACGAATTATAAGAAACATCCTCAGAAGATTAGTTAGTCAGTATAAGCAACGAATTAAGAAATCCACCACACGCGTACATCATCAGATCAGTTCGATAGTATCAAATTACATAAATTCATCAAATTTAGATGTAACGTACTTGCTAAGTTTCATATCAATACCATTATTAGCAGTATTTGCAAAATTTTATAAAATTATTAGTTAATTAGTTACAAGTAAAGCGTTTAAAATAAAATATACCTGACATGTTGAGGTTGAAGTGTGCAATAGTTTAAAATTGACATTGCAGTAATTGTAAATTAACTGTTTCATATAAATATATCATTAATATTAATATCTAAACAAATGTCATTTAGAACTATAAAACTTACTAGGATGTGTCTACACTTTAATATATCCTTTAGTTTTTAAAACTAAAGATATTTGAATATAGGAATTTTTAATCCAAAATTTTAACCATTTTTAATATACCCGAAAAGGCATTAGGTCAACACGAGCAAAATAAGGGTTGGTAGTATTCGTAACCGCTACCACACAGCTAGTCTTAGTCTGTATTAGTACTGTCATATATAGAAATGTTAATAAAATCTCATTGCATTAAACAATAAGATTGGAATAAAACTAATCCACGATATAATTAATGAATCTATTAACTATCTTACCGCCCACATTACTTCTATATTTGACAGACTTACTCTTCCAACGATAGTTACAACTAAAGACTGGTCTTATCCGTAGATTACAAGTACCTAAATATAGGTATGATAATAATAATATTTAAAACTAAAGATATTTGAATATAGGAATTTTTAATCCAAAATTTTAACCATTTTTAATATACCCGAAAAGGCATTAGGTCAAGACGAGCAAAATAAGGGTTGGTAGTATTCGTAACAGTACTGGGATCGATCTATCATCACTGATAGGACTGTTGTAGCTAACAAGCCTGATATCGTGGTGATAGATCGTCTAGAGCGTCGTGCAATGATAGTCGACGTTACCGTTCCACATGACGAGAATCTCGTGAAGGCTGAGAAAGATAAACAAGTTAAATATCTGGACTTGGCTCACGAGATTGTCGACATGTGGGATGTGGACTCGGCGATCATTGTACCGATAGTTGTTTCGGTCAATGGCTTAATGGCCAAGAGCCTCGACCAACATCTCTCGAGGCTCGCGTTAGGTGGTTGGGTCAAGGGTCAGATGCAGAAGGCAGTTCTCCTCGACACGGCACGAATTGTGAGGAGGTTTCTCTCTCTGGATCCCTAACCACCGGTAGTTTGGTTCTTACACCCGCTGCCGTTGCTACACTATTTTTACTCTTTTAAATAGATTGTGTGTTTGTAGTTTTTTTGTTTTGTTTTTTACTGTATATATATGTAGTATGTGTGCGTGTTTGTTTACCCCTCTAATCTATTTAAAAATGTACAAATATGAAATAAAGAAATAATAATATTTATATATTTCTCTATATACACAAAGATAATACAAATTATACACGTACAATACGTCTACGATCACATTAATCCCTTTTTGAGAGACTGATGTCTGTAATACCCTGTGTAATCTGGGTACCCTGTGTCAGGCTCCCACCTCCAGGATAATAATTATACGAAGGAATAAACGATTTTCGGCAAGTTGTAATAGTACGATTGAATCTAAAAATAAATAAACGTATTAAATCGAAAGATTTTAGATCAATCAGTATCCTATGATATCTAAGGTTTTGTGAAAAGTAGTAAATGAACAACTAATTATTTCGAAAGAAAAAAAGAAACAAGATTATTGCTGATTTTTAATAGAGATTCAGAAGGAGTGGTAGTATTGCTACTGCTTTATTATATGTAACAAATAACATATTTGCTGTTCAAAATAAAATTTTGTGTTCTATATTAGTAGTATAAGACTTTTCTGGGGCATTTGATTCGATTAATATACCACTTGTAATCTCAAAAATAGTATATTATGGGTTCGATACAAATACAATAAAATAATTCAATAGCTATCTCAATGACAGATCACAAAGTAGAATCTCACAATTAATTATTTGGCTTTGATACTTGTAGAATACGCTAATAATAGTATTTCGTTATTTTTATTGTCGCTTACAAGTCTTATTTTGTTCATTTCTTGTATGATATTTTGACGTGAACTTCTTAGTGCCTGTGTCTGTCTTTGTGGTTGCTGTTAAATGTGGTGATTCTTCTCATTGAAGGGATGTGTGATCCACAGTTATTATTATTTTTGGTTGATTGGCATATGCCTAAAAACATGTATATATCACATATGACCTCAACTTTATTAAGCGCAAAAAGAAGCCTCTTAATGCGTGAACGCATAATGCGTTTCTTTTGTAATTTTTTAATGGGACTATTGAGAAGGACTGGTGCTTCTGCATTTTTGGAGGCTTTGTATCATTAGCGAGTTTTTTAGCTGTTTTCGGCACTAAATTTTTGATATAAAATCTTTTATAGTATTTTAATTCCATATTTTCATAGATATATTTGTAACATCTTCGTATGTTGAACTTCATTGTGATATAAATATTTCTATACGTTCTTGAAGTTCTTAAATATGTATATGGTTTTCATCACCTGACAATTTCAGTAGTCTACTGGTGATGTTATGATTTAACTGTGTATAGTACATTCTGAACGTTATGTAATTAAAGAAATTCAGAACATACAATAATTTAATAACAATGAAACACAATATGATTTCGAATCGTTAGGTCGGCCCAGGAAGCAATTCTCACTCATAGAAATAGATCACTAAATCGAGAATAAATTCAAATTCGAACATTTCACAAACATAAATCGCATTACTAATCGAAACCTCAATTCCTGTTTCCTTTAAATTATATCTAACTAGAGTTCCTTTTCCCAACTTACGTTTCTATTTAGTATTTTTGTCTTTCTATACTGTTTACAGCGTTCTATTACTGAGGTGTACAGGATATCGTCTCCGGCAGCTGACTTGTGTGTCTGAATGGATAGATATGGATTGACTGCACAGATGGCGTAGCGATTAAGGTACCGTTCTTCCGTGCTAAGTATCGTGGGTTCGATACCCACGTCGGACAATACTTTGTGCAATCCACAACACCTATCTATGAGTGATGCTTTACACGACATCTATCATTCCAATTTTAATAAATTTAGATAAGTAAAGTAATTTATTAAGTAAGTATGGGTCTACGTCTAGCACTAGATAACAAAAGACTAAATGATAATGAATGTTCAGCATCCGTAGTACATCAGTATAGTTTTAAATTAAATACTGATAACTTAATGTCACTTGAAACCCTATTGAATGCATACACCTATGTTACTTTTGTCAGGTAATAAGAACACGCCACATGTTACAGTAGGTATCATCGCCACTTTTTAACCTCTAAATGTATGTGCTCTAAATGTATAGCTCGAAAACACTATATCAACATCATCTTTATCATCATCATCTTCATCATCTTCATCTTCATCATCGTCATCTCCATCATCATCGTCATCTTAGCCAGGTTAGGTCAGGTTTATTATTATAAATATAAGAACATCAAAGAATGTATTCAAAACAAGTTATGTTTTTACTATTTTGGTTTGAAAGAATTAACTTGAAATATCACTTGTACTGCGAGTTTTGTTGGATAATCTCCGCTTGTAGCCACGTTTACGTCACGTGTTAGAGTATAAACTAATAATCAAAAATATTAATAATCACATTGAAATAATAACCGATAATTATAATTTTATATTACGTGTGGCGACGGAATTAGTACATTACTGCAGCGGCCAGCAAGAAAGACATTGATGGACGAACGTGTAAATGTCGGACGAGGCGTAGCTGAGGCACACATACGTAAGTCTATCAAAGCCTAGTTGTGGCCAAGGCTTATCTATACAAGCCTTGGCACAGAAAAGCACCATTGCTTTTCTCAAATAATGCGCGGCAATTAAAAGTAATTAGTACTAAGTAGAACTGTATACATGACGAACAACGACCATCGTTTTTCACGTGCTAAAGGGTTCATTTGGTTTTTTTTCATTATCAGTTTCTTTTTCTAGCCAATTTGAATCTCAAATAAAACTCTGATAAGTTGCCTATTTTGTTACCATATTTGAGGTAATAAATCGTTCCATTTTTAAAATACACGATAGATATGAAGTTATATATATATATATATATATATATATATATATATATATATATATATATATATATATATATTTGGTCGATAAAACACGACAGATATGGATTTTCATACATTTTTTGCCGGCCGCTGCTCGCGTGTATTTGGGCAGTACAGCAACATCGATTTATCTCGAAGAAGGTTGTCAAAATAATGCTCAAATTTCCAAGTATGTTTGAGAAAAAGAATATAATTTATCACCTATTTGGTGATGCGTGGCATAACCTAAATAAGATTAGGATGAAATATACATACATCTATATAAGAAAAAAAAACCCAAAATAAAATATTTGATCAACTCTAACGACCGGCGTGGTATTGTAGATCAATTGCCCTTATATTGTGCCATGTATGAACTGAGATGATAATGAATTTTAATTTTAAGCTGTACTCAAATTACCAACTATCTTGGATTTAGAAGTCTACTAATAAAAGTCAGTTATATTTTTTATTCGATATTTACCTGTCACCGCCTTTATCATCATTCTTCTACTCTTATCTCAATTACTTGAGGTCTATGTACTCTTTTTTCATTTTTCATAGTACATATTGTCAAAGTTATTGTCAGTAGTTTTATGACCGGCCGCCTGCCAGACGTCAACCCTCCTTGGGAATGTAATTGTTGACTAAACGGCGTCGGATGTTGTTTATTTTTTCTTTTTTTTTTCTCGCAGTGGCAAAATGCTGTTTACGCACTACCCCCGCCCGTTACAGACAGGGAGTGTGGGACACACCAGCCGGCGCGGCCGGAATACCCACTAAAATCCACTGCGGTAGCTGTTAGCCAAGATGGCTTTGACAGCTTAACCCAGACTATGGGTGAGCGCTGAGAGCTCTCAACCAGGTTGGCATCGGATGTAGTTGGCCTAGGTCGTTATAAGGCTCTTAGTCGTCTTTTACGACAATCACAAACAAAGTAAGGGTTGGTAGTATTCGTAGCCCCTACCACACAGCCTGTCACCGCCTTTATACAAGCTATTAAATTATAGGGTTAAATCATTTAAATACAATAGATATTTAAGTATCATATAATTACAAATTCACACTGAATTTATTATGAAGTAATTCGATTAAATGCCTACCGTACTTATAACAATTCATAACAATCTATGAATTGTATCTTTTTTTTTTTTGGGGGGTTGGGTTAGTTACGGTCGGCGCACTCCTCGCACCACTCTATCCGGGGTGACAGAGGGGCGTAAGCACGCACACCCGTAACCCACTCGTGACGTCGCCTTCGTCGTTGGGCCGACCACCGGAGCAGAGTGATTTGACGTCAGTGGTCGGCCCGACGGAATACCCCTGAGGAGTACCCTCTCCTCGACCGACGTCTTTCCTCACGCGGTCGGCCTCTCGGCGGGTGACAGACTAATTCCCCGATCCAGTCACCCGCAGCCTCGGCTAGAGTGGCATCGGTCGCAGGTAATCGCGCCTGCGCCGCCCCAGTCGCCGGTGGCGGCTCGCGTCGTCGAGGAGACGCTCCTGGCGCACGCGCTTCGCCGCCTTCTTCCGCAAGACTACTGCCTCGCAGAAGGTTGCGACCGCGTCCCAGTTCCTGACGCTGTCGAGCATCGCCCTGGCGATGGTCGGCAGCGTCAGGTCGGCACCGATGATTGCGACGAGTTCACGGCGCTGCTCTGCCCAAGCGGCATAAGCCTCGAGCGTATGCTGTGCCGTATCCTCGTCGCAATCGCAGTGATGGCAGGACGGTGTACTCTCCCTCCTGACGACCGTGTGCAGGCATTTGGCGAAGCATCCATGCCCCGTCGAAACCTGCACTAGTTGGAAGGAGAGCACCCCGTGCCGCCGTTCCAACCACTGCATCAGCACCGGCCGGAAGGCCTCCACGGTCCGCACACCGAATCGAGGCCTCTCCAGCCGGACTGCCCAACGGGCAATGACGTCTAGGCGGGCGTCGATGCGCCAGGCGGTGAGTTCCTTCAATGAGACCACACCGCCCCCGCTCGTACCCCGTGGAAGGAGGCGTCAGAGCGCGTGCGCGAGGAGCGTCTCCTCGACGACGCGAGCCGCCGCCGGCGACTGGGGCGGCGCAGGCGCGATTACCTGCGCCTGATGCCGCTCTAGCCGAGGCCGCGGGTGACTGGATCGAGGAATTAGTCCGTCATCCGCCGAGAGGCCGACCACGTGAGGAAAGACCGACATCCTACCCGAGGGGGGGACGTCGGTCGAGGAGAGGGTACTCCTCAGGGGTATTCCGTCGGACCGACCACTGACGTCAAGTCACTCTGCTCCGGTGGTCGGCCCAACGACGAAGGCGACGTCACGGGTGGGTTACGGGTGTGCGTGCTTACGCCCCTCTGTCGCCCCGGACGGAGTGGTGCAAGGAGTGCGCCGACCGTAACACACCCCAAAAAAAAAAAACAAAAACACCCGCCGATACAAATCGGCGAGCATTTCCGCCTCCAGGTACCACGGGGGACTCCCGGCCAACAGGCACGCTGCCTCCGTCGCCACCGTGCGGTACCCGCGTATGGCCCTGAACGCCATTGCCCTCTGTGGTCGCCACAGAAGAGCCCTGAGTCGGACGGTCAGGGACCCCGCCGACACCGGTGCGCCGTACAGGGCAATCGACCGGACGACCCCCGCGTAATGAATTGTATCTAAGTTTATTTCTATTGAACTCATCAACAAATTTTTTTCACGTATTTTTCATATAAGATGTGTTTTCGTCTTTTCCCTTGCCAAGAATTTATTCATCTATGTTTAATTTTTTTATTGCTTATAGTGGCAAACGAGCAAGCAGCACACCTGATTGTAAGTGTCACTGCTACCCATGACCTTGCTATACCAAGGGTATAGCCAGGCCGCTGCCTCCTATTACAATCCCCAAACCTACCCAGTTGGGCTTCCGGCTCTCTCAAAATATGTAATTATGTTTATTGAAAAAGTAAAACACGCGTTCTAAATGTGTTATTCCTTTGGATATTTTAATATTGGATATTTATAGATGATAGCTCTTGTAGCTCTTCTCTTTTTTATTAAGTTTTCTTTAGGTTTCGAAGTACTGCTTCCATCGCTCTAACATACAGTTTTCTCCATCCTTTCATACTTAATCTTGATCGAAAAAAAGCTGTGCTTTGAGTCTGATTAGAACTCCTGAATGTTCACCAGACTCGCCTTTTTGTTCCTCTTTCCTGTTTCTAACAATTTCTTTTACTTCTCTTTCTCTTCTCTTATACTCTTCTTTGGCTAGATCTACATGAGCACTCGTAATTTTTCCGTTTTTTCTTTGGCTCTGAAAACAAGCCAATCTACCGAGGTTTTCTTCTTCTCACTAACTGTCACGCCACATATTTATTTAACTATTTTTTAAAAAATCTATTCTAATTTTTCCACATATCAACCAAGTTATAAAACTTCTATTCGAATGATGGACAAGGACCCCTTCCCACTCCTACCATCTGGCATCACTCATGGAGGGATGGAGACTCGTTTCCACTCATATCATTCGTCACCACTCATGGGGATGAGGAGTAGGAATCCCTTCCCACTTATACCATCCATCCCTATCAGTCACTACTCATCACCATTTGTTCTTATCATCCCATCCACCATCATCGACCCGCAAGTATCCCATCTCATCTATCCCCATTGACCCAACCTCATTCCATCTATCCATCTCCATTTGTCCATCCATTCATACATACATAAATCGGCTATCACGCAGATATCCTGTGCACGTCACCTATAAACAGTATATGTATATATACACACAAAATCATTAAATAGAAATGTGAGCTCGGAACAAAAATTCTAATTAGAGATATATTTTATAGTGGTAGGACCACGCTGTTGGCAGTTTTCTGTCTATAGCCACAGGCTGGTCCGTCCGGGGTAGTACCACACTGTCGCAGAAAATAGACGTCTGAGCAGTAGCAATGTGCTGCTGTGCTTCGTTCAGGGAGTGAGAGAGCTGGAAGCCCAACCTTTTGGGTGGGTTTGGGGTTTTATTTGGTAGGCAGCGGCCTAGCTATACCCTGGTATGGCGAAGCTCCATAACCGGCAGTAACACTTACCATCAGGTGAGCTGCTTGCTCGTTTCCCATCAAAGGCAATAAAAAAAAAGAAAATCTCGAAGGAAATGAGAATTGAGCCTTGATATATACATTGTTCATAGCTTTAACTTTTTAATAAAAATCAATCAAAATAATATTGACAATATACTTTTCGTATTCAATCATATGAATATTCTTTTTAATTTAATTTTTTTATCATTTATTTTTTTTTAGTTTACTTATAAATGACATTACAAAGTACTAAAAATTTTACTGAAAACTTAACGTAGTTCTAACACAATACAGTGCAATTAATTATAATATGCAAGTCATCATACAGGCCGTCACTAACAATCATCGTCTCTTGTATAATTCATGTATAAAATACATATTTATGTTGTGGTTTTTGTAATTGTAAATTAATGATATACACTTCTTTCTTTGTTTATTAAATTATAATTAAGGTTCATTTCCGTGCAACGTGACTGATCGCGGGCCGCGCGCGTTTAGACGCTTGCGAATATCGCGCGTGGCCGATGCGACAATAGTTTAAGTATGAAAATATATGCTGCTGTTTTTCGAGGTACACGACGGCGACGGTCGTAAGCGACAAATTACGTAAGTTGCGCGATATATAGAAAGGAGGAAGGAAATTCATTTATTCGGCGGAACACATGCCAAAGATAGTATATAGTGAACAAGAACAAATTTACACTTCATATAAAAGAAAAATACAATAAGAATTATAAAAAAAAAACACAAAATAAAAAAAAAATATATATAAAGGAAACAGTGGTCAGATTAACAATAGCAATAGTTCAATAAAAAGTATACTACCACATAAACCTGAAGGATCAGTAGCAAAATAATAATTTAAAAAAAATGACATTATTTTTTCCTTGCGGTGAACTATGGATGTGGTCGCGCTCCGCCAAATCAGTCCGGGGCGACAGAAGAGACGGCGCGCAACCCCATAGACCCACCCTGCAAGGACGCCTCTCTTCGCTGTGCGAGCAGGCCACCGGTACCCGATCTTTGTCTTCGGTGGGGCGCGATATATACATTGGCTATTGTCGCATGAGACGCGCGCGACAGTTGTAAGCATTTAGACGCGAGCGACCGCGATTCAAGGAGATGAACCTTAATGCAGTAAATAACACATATCTAATTATCATATTTTTGTTTACAGGATATTAAAAGATAAAAAGTTACGCCAGAATAAAGAAGTTACGGAATGAACGCTTGACGTAGTATGGACAGGTGATGAGACAGAATGTAAGTAATGTTAAGAAGAAAGTTTCAAATATGAATGCCGAATGAAGGCTTTAGGGGTAAGGGGAGACCAAATAAAAGATAGATGGACTGCGTGAAGCAAGACATGAATAGACAAGGGCGTGATCACATAGATCGTCTGATAGAGACGATGATATCTGGTCTTCTTACATAGAACTTTGGAAGGAGGCGACAGATAGCGTCTACCCTAAAAAAATTGTATAAGAGCAGTAGGACTCTTCATTCTCTATTCCAATCCTGGCTCGAATTTATGCAATTTGGTACTCTTGAAAACGATACTAGTGCAGGATCGGAGTCAAATATGGTGGATTTTTTTAAACTAAATGAAATATCCTATCCTATCCATATGGTAACGGAATAAGAATATAATTCACCATCCTCTATCTTACCTGTGGGTGATCATAAGAGACAACTAAGGGGTATAAAATGCATATAATATCTATACAAGAGAAGGAAAATCCTATACCAACACGTCTGACCAACGTGGTATAGTATGTTAACTTATATGCTTATTGCTTAGTTAGCGACACCTCTATCTTGAAGAGTTCAAGATAGAGGTGTCGCCGGATGGCTTTAACAACTTTACGCGGACAATTGACTAAACAGAGCTCGCTCGCCTCCTTTTACAGCTATGTAAAAACAAGTTTGCGTGGCGGGGATTACATGACGCGCTAGGTGGCGTGGTCAGTGAACATGTTAACAAGTTGTAACATGTTTTAACACGTGCAATGAAGACAAGTGCCGTCATATATAATGAGAGTAAGAGTAAGTCCTTGTGGAACTCCATTTTTTACTATTTTGGTTTATGAATGATAAAGTTATTTCTGTAATTTACTCTCTTGCAGACAAATATGATTTTATAAGTTGGTAAATATTACCTCTTACATCATAACTGTATAGCTTGTCTAGGAGTATATCATGTTTTAAATAGTCAAACGCTTTCGTCATATCCACATCATCAAATAGCCAAATGAATATTTTTGTTTATTTCTAAACCCATTGTTACAGCGCATAACGCCTCCCAATTTTATGATGAACAATATACTATTGTGTGTGTTGCAACTTTATTTTAGTAGGCACTTACGTGGCTATTACAGGCAGTCCTCGTACTTACGGCATGTTACGTTCTCGAAATACGCGACGTAAATCGAAACGACGTAAGTCGAGGACTGCCTGTACTAGCTAACCAATAGTGTATTTCAATGTACCGACAGCCTTCACTTTGTACGCACGAATTTCATTAAAACAATAAAAATTGTACTTGAACTTTAATTAGCCACACTGTATAAGCTAAATATACACCCATACTCCTGTGTCATAAGAACATTTTCCTTTTAGAAGAAATCATAGAGGCTATGACAAGTTATTCTTTCAATTATTTTTGCAAACACTGGCATTAATACTGCTGGTCTATAATTTCTGACAATCAGTTTATTACCCCTTGTATACAATGGTTTTATGATAGTCTTTTTATTCTTGAGTGAAACTTGCCCTGCACAATGCATAAATTAGTTTTGTGCTATAAGCTACTTTCAGCAACATATTTCACAACCAGCGTTATGATATCATCATAGCTTGTGCTACAGGTATGTTTTAATTTTATAGTAAGGTAATGACTTCTAATGTTTACGCGAGTATTACACATTTGAAATAAAACTACATTTACGGATTTATAGTAAGGCTTACTATGTCTGATGTTACCGGTGCTAGAAATATGGAATTACTAATAGTATTTATTTTTAAATAGTTATATTTACTATCATTTACCATATCAATATAGGTAATGATATATTTAACATAAGCAGTCACGTGACTGTTGGCATATGTGAAACATTGTAATTATTTTGTACCAGTGATAGGCATAACAGTAGGTACAGATTATAACAGAAACTAAATATGTCATGATGAAAAAATACAATATTACGAATTTTCTCCAGAAAGTGATGATAGTTTATTTGATAAACATTTATTTTCTTTATAAGAACTAAAGAGCCACAACTTCACATCCAAAGAGCCGCATGTGGTTCGCGAGCCGCAGGTTGCCGACCCCTGCCCTAAACCAATCCATCTGCCCAACGTGGTATCACAACTTTGTTCCATTCCCGTGGGGAGGTCTATGTCTAACAGTGTACGTCTATGTGCTGATGGATGGATGTATCGATGGGAAAAGTTCGAGCCCATCAGTGTGATCTGTGCGAACTAAAATTATGATCCTTTTTTATAATTATTCGGTAAATTTGTCTTCATTATTATTGCATTGATTAGGTAGATTAAAGTCAGACGAATTTAAAATTACATACATACATACATATCATCACGCCATATCCCTTGCAGGGTAGGCAGAGAGAACAGAGTGCCAGAGAACTCTATCTCTGCATACTTCACTCGCTTCCTCAACATTCATAATTCTCTTCATACACGCTCGCCGGTTTCGGAGACTCTTGACTCCACCTTCCTTCAGTACCTGACCGATCTGGTCTAGGTAGGTTAGTCTCGGTCTCCCCCGGTACCTACGTCCTTCCACTTTCGCATTGTATATCTTCTTAACCAGAGGTTCGTTCGGCATTCTTTCCACATGTTTTTTTTCTTTTCACAATTTAAAATTGAAGATTGTATTCATGCAACATGGTGACGTCATTCACCTTTGATCTTAAATGTTCACAGCGTAGAGCATAATTAATATAATATAATATTTTAATTCTATTATAATTTTATTTAAGTTCATCCAAATACAATGGATGGCGTATAGATGGCGTAGTGATTAGGATACCAAATTCTTGTGCCAGTGCCGTGAGTTGGATCGGTCCATACTTTGTGCAATCCACAAGGTGTTGTTCTGAGTTTGGGTGTAATGTGTCAGCGTTAATTGCATATTTGTAAAGTCCCCCGTAATATACAAGGTTATTTCCTTAGAAGACACCAAGTCTTATAAAAAAAATAGTCCTCCTGCTCTTATCCTAATTACTTGTGATCGACGGAATATATACTCCTCTCCCATCATACATATTGTAAAAGTTTAGATAATAGTTTTATAACCAGTCGCTCGCCTAATCAACCCACCTTAGAACTGTAATTGTTGACCAAACGGAATCAGATGGATATGATTCAGGTTGAAGTAAATTATTTATGTTTAAGTAATAGTTGAATTATTTTGACCGTCCAATTTTGACTAGAGCCTGAGACATCTTTCATTTGAGATAACAAAGACGATGATGAGTACACTAAATGAAATACATAAATCACTCTAAAAACTAAAATAGAAATTTACACTTTTTTTTTGTAGTGTTGGAAGTAAGGATACAATTCACCGCCCTATTTACTGCTCGTGAGTGTAGTAAAAATGACTGACAGAGATAATAATCAGATGAGAGAATCAATGCTCGAAATAAAAGCCTATATCAAACTAACTTTCTTTGTCATCCAGTAATATTAAGTAGCACGAGGAGGTGCAGCAGTGGTGACAACAGGCCCCGAGCATGCCCGCGGCGCAGTCAACGCCAGCTTTGCGAGCTGAGCGCTCAAGTCAGTCATATTATACTTCGTCAGTTAGTGGCTCAACATCTACAATGCCACCACTTCCTGTCCAATTTTAGATTTTAGCCTTGCAGACGTAATACCGCGGCACTAATGCGGGCATTTTCATCCTACAAGGCCGCTATCTTGGATGTGAGAGAGTTGTTGCTCGCAGCGTCTTCAATCGCTTCGTCAACGAGGAGGTGTCTTTCTATGACCCTCACCACCTTTGCGGCGGCCGCTTCAGACAGTTTGCGAGCCGCAACCTTCCTCATCTAATCGACCAGCTTAGGAGCCGCCGCCCTTGCGGTCATCATGGCTCTCCGCCCTCGGCATGAAGTCATATATTTGGTAGAAGACATCTCTGCCGCCCTCTCCTTAAATTCGGTGTCAAAGCTGTCCCTTTATTTAAGGGACGCTTCTGCACCTTCAAGAAGAGTTCTTTTAGCCTGACCTCTAACACCGCAGTCAAACTCGCCGCGGCAGAGTGAGGACGCAGCGATGAGCTCTGTGCTAGAGCTGCCACTTTTTTCTTTAGAAGGCGCAGATGGGCGAGTCACCTTAATGTCGGGCGAAGCAGATCTTAACTTCTTCGCCTCCACTTTTAGGCGCCGCTTGCCCTTAGACATAAGGCGCGACGTCTTCTTCTTTTTACTCCCATACGTGGAACTGGCCGAGCCGGCATCGGAATACATCTTGCGCTCAGATATCAGTTCTATGAGGGAAATGATTTGATATAAGGTGGCTTTATATTAGTTTATACCATACCATCATATACCTATTTAATTTTCTGTGAACAATATCCTAAAGATCTTTTATTCCAAGTACTACATGTCTTCTGAGTTTTATAGCAAAAATCCGGAAAAACATTTTTGATTTAATAGTTGATAATGAATATTAAAGAAAATTCTGTAGTAATTTGGATGTGTATTGTTTACTGTGTTATAATTGATTAAAATCCAAAGTAGTGCATATCATTAATTAAAAACGACAAAATTCACATAGTGAATAAATGTATTTCATACATGAATTATGCAAAAGACGATGTTTGTTAGTATTGAAGTGGATAATGACTTGCTTATTATAATTAACTACTGTTTTGTGTTTGGACTTTTTTTTTGTTAGGCTATGGTCTGTACACACAACGTCCATTAAGTCCAGGGCGATGGAAGGGCAGCGCGTGGCCTCATAACCCACCGGTTATTGTGTGTCACCGAAGAGGATTTCCTCTCGGAGCCGCCCAGCCGCCTGCTTCTGCGAGACAGTCGTCTCAGGCGACAGGCGATGACCGCGTCCCAGTTCCTGACGCCGTCGATCATTGCCTTTGCGATGGTCATATTCAACAGTGGCCTCCCCACGAGAATGTTACTCAGAACGGTCCTGTGGCGGGTTTCAGGCCCTTCTTTACTAAATTGAGAGTCTCGATGTGGTGACTAGTACTGCGCCACATCCTCGTCTTGACAAGCCAAGTCTATGGCGTGGGAATGCCCGAAGACGAATGATCGCAGGCAGGCTTCGAGGAATGCGCAGCTTCACTTAGCCTAAGCTTGCTGAACAAGGTCTCTATTTGCTGAATCATGTAACTGCTCATTTATAAAATACAGTAACTTGTACCGCGAGACTGATAAATAAATGTCTTATGCACACATACTGCACATACATAGCTAATTACATAATATTAAAACAGATATTATTTTATTATATAATACCTATATATAATTGTGGTAGGACCCCACTGTGGACAGTTCTCTGTCTACAGCCGCGGGCCGGTCTGTTGCGCTTCGTTCGGTGAACGAGAGAGCCGGAAGCCCAACTGGGGTGGGTTCGGGGTTTGTCCATGGGCGGCAATGACAATTACCATCAGGTGTGCTGTCTGCTAGTGTGCCACCATAAGCAATAAAAAAAATACAAAATTTTTTTACTTAAATTAATTTTACCAAAAACTTACTTTTTAGTATATTTAATGTATTTTTGTTATATAATAGTTTTTAATATTTATAGCGATAGCGATAAAAGCGACGGATGAGAGACGACTGCATGTAGCGGAGATGCGAATGTTGAGATGGATGTGTGGTGTGACAAGAATGGATAAAATAAGGAATGAACATATAAGAGGAAGTTTGAAAGTTGCGCCAGTGACGGAAAAATTAAGGAGTGAAAGATTGACATGGTATGGACATGTGATGAGAAGGGATGAAATTAATGTTGTGAGGAAAGCTTTAAGCATGAATGTTGAAGGCTTAAGGGGTAAGGGAAGACGCCACCGAAGTTAAAATCGAGTACCGGTGGTCCGCTCGCACGGCGAAGAGAGAGGGTTTTACGGTGGGTCTGTGGGGTCACGCGCCGCCTTTCCGTATCCCCGGACCGATTCAGCGGGGCGAGACGCACCCATAGCCCACCAATAAAAAAAAAAAAAAAAAAAAAAAAATAAGGGGTAAGGGAAGACCGAAGAAAAGATGGATGAACTGCGTGAAACATGACATGGATAGACAAGGAGTGACCACAGAGATGACGTCTGATAGAGTTGTATGGAAGGAGAAGACATATTGCGTCGACCCCAAATAAATTGGGATAAGAGCAGGTTGATGATGATGATGATGAATAGTTTTTAATATTTAATATTATTTTCTACTTTTTAGTCTTAAAGTTTTAAATTCAATATTATGTCTGGTATTTATCAACGTCTTTAAGATGTTTAAAATGTTTTGTGACTGCCGCCATATTGAATTTAGAATAACGTCAGCTCTCTTATTCTATTCCCGACTAGAAATTTTTTCGTCTTCCTTAGCAGGACCGGACCGGGCATGCCCGATCTGGACCAGATAAGGTATGTAACGCAGAAGATATATCTGGACCCGATCAGGAAAACCTTATCGGGTCCAGATCAGGCATTCCTGATCGGGTCCAGATCAGGCATTGCTGATCACCTCATCAGGAATGCCGATCAGGAATACCGAATGAAATTTTACTGATCGGATCCAAATCAATCATCTGCGTTATATATCTTGCCTGATCTAAAACGAGTATGCCTAGTCCGATCCTTTTAAAGAATATGTTTAATAAATAAAAATATTAATAACATAGATTTTTTTAATTAATAGACGTAGGCAGCGAATGCAGTGCTATATTCTTATCATAGAGAGTAGAGTCCCAGTGAGTTGTTCCAATTAGGGCGCACCACCAGATGCTGACGACTTCTACTGTCGCCTGAATTTCTCATTCATGACCTGATCGATCTGTTTTGATCTGATTTGATTCGATAACAACTAATTTAATATTAGGCATTACGCTTCGGAGAATCTTAACACCACGATTCAGATAATGACGTCATTTTACTAACGCTATCAACAATTTATTATGACACAAAACATTAAATGTTAGAATGGTTGTTACAATATTATTATATTTATTTCTATCTATGTTTTCAAATGAACCTATTATTTATTTTTGTTTTTACTTTAAATATAAATTATTTTTATATTATTAATTAAACATTATTATTATTATTAAATAAATATGATTAATTAAAGATTTCAGTTTAATCTCCTTTGATGCAAATACAGTTTACACCGTGGCATAAATATGACAATCATGATATGATACTTTTTTTGAATTTTGATTGATATTTTTTTTGTGTTACGAAAATTGTTTCTGGTCCTGATATACTGCATGCCTTACCATATACTTGATTATATTTTACATCAGGCTGTCCGTATTTGGTCCAGACCTGGTCCTGATCCGGTATGCCTTACCATACATGATGATAGTTCACATCAGGCTATCCTTATTTGGTCCTGACCTAGTCCTGATCCGGTATGCCTTATCATACTTGATGATATTTCACATCAGGCTATCCTTATTTGGACCTGATCTGGTCCTGATCCGGTATGCCTTACCATACTTGATGATATTTCACATCAGGCTATCCTTATTTGGTCCTGATCTGGTATGCCTTACCATACTTGTTGATATTTCACATCAGGCTATCCTTATTTGGTCCTGATCTGGTCCTGATCCGGTATGCTTTACCATACTTGTTGATATTTCATATCAGGCTATCCTTATTTGGTCCTGATCTGGTCCTGATCCGGTATGCCTTACCATACTTGTTGATATTTCACATCAGGCTATCCTTATTTGGTCCTGATCCGGTCCAGATACATGATCTGGTTGAACCATACTTTTTTTCTAGTCGGGTTTTACTCATCAAGCCCTTTCATTTGTTACCTATATTATAAGAGTTACTATAAAAATTTATTAATAAATTTCTGTAGGGTGACTGAGTAAGAATACAATTCACCACCCCCTATCTTGCCCGTGGATGATCGTAAGAGACGACTAAGGGATATATAATACATATAACACCTATGCAAGAGAAGGAAAACTTGATACAAAACCCTTTAGCAACACGTCCGACTAGCGCGGTATTGTAGGTTAATTTCTCTCCCATTTTAGAAGAGGCTTGAGCCCTGCAGTGGGACGTATATGAGCTGATATGATGATGAAAATGATGACTATAAAAATTATAATTCGCTAATTTGGGACGTCCTCATAATAGATAGATCAAAATAACAGCATTTGAAGAGTTATGTAATTAACATTTTAATTTTTGAAAGTTAAAAACATTTTTAAGTGTCACTTAAAATTATAAACTGCTAATAGGAACTTTACTTTGCCTTATAAAGTCTTATTTTTAGGAGCAAAAAATATTGAAATTAAAATATGTATATATTTTTTAATAATTAAAAAATTAAAGTAATTCACTTTTGGAACGTGCAAAAACTGGTAATGTCCACTGTGTCACATACAAGGAATATCCAACTTGATATTTTTTTTACTAATTATGCATGAGGAATGCCTTCAAAGTAAGATTGAGCCCTCTCAGAACAATTTTTTTTTAAATCAATTATGTCCTTGTACTTTTCTGCACTAATAGGTAAAAACTGTGATATGAAAATACTGGCAATTCAAATTCATTTGATTTGTCTGATCCAGTTCCCTTTTTTGCCACTATGGGTGATTTCTCCAATATACCATTATAATTACTTCTGTGTAAACTACTCTAGGGTGTTCTCTTACTGGCCAAGGATATGGCCGACCTGCGGGCCCAAGTGGACCACTGCCTGCCGCCTGTGCCACAGCCAGATCAGGGCGCGCACGAAAAAGGCTGCTGCGGCGAAACCCGTCCCTGCGGTGAGGAGGAGGACGCCTCCCGCTGCGGAGGGCACGCCGCCGACTGAAGTCGTCGCGGCCACCGAACCGACACCCGTCCCTGTGGCGAGGAGGACGCCTCCCGCCGCGGCGACGAAGTCGCCAAGCGTCTCGGAGCGGGCCCTGGTGGAGACTCAACCGGAGGCGCCGACCCCGCTGCCTGCGGTGGGGGGATTGCCGGACGAGTCCCTGCGCGCAATAATCGACGCAGTGGGCAAAATCGTCGATGCGCGCTTCGCCGTTCTGGAGGCAAGGCTGCCTCCAGAACCACGTGTCCGGCCACCTCTTGCCGCAGATAAGCGGCCACATACGGCACCAGCCCCCGCCCCGCTGCCTTGTCAGGGTGGCCGCGTGGGGAGCTACGCCGCGGCCGCGGCTGGGCCTAAGCCCAAAGGCCCCGGCCCTGCTCCGAAGGGACCTGCCCTGAGGAGGAAGACGGCGCCGGCTCCTGCCGGACTGCTGAAGTCGCCCGCACCAACACCGCCGGCGACGACCAGCGAGGCTGCGACGAGGCCTTCCGCGTCTGGCATGACTGCCGCACCCGAACAGGGTTGGCAGGTAGCCGAGCGTGACAGAAGGAGTCGCGGCCAAAGAAGAAGAGCGGAGGCCAAGCGCGCCGCTGAGGTCTCCGCTCCCAAGGCAGGAGCTGGCGACAAGAAGAAGAGGCCGCGCAAGGGGCTCAAGTCGCCGAAGACAGCCGCAGTGGTGATCACTGTGCTGCCTGAGGCGGCCGAGAAGGGCCTCAGCTACGAGGCCGTCTTGAGGAAGGCCCGGCGGGAGCTAGACGTCTCCGATATTGGAGGCGTCGAAGCCAGGACCCGCAAGGCCCGGACGGGGGCTCGAATCCTCGAGTTCCCAGGGGCCGAGGGCGTCAAGACGGCTGACAGCGTAGCTGAGAAGCTGCGAGGTTTGTTCGCCGGGGAGGGTGGCATCAGGATCGCCAGGCCCGTCAAGTGCGCCGAAATGCGCATTTCGGGTCTGGACGACTCTGTGACGGTGGAAGACATCCGGGAGGCTATTGCCTCGAAAACCGGGTGTCCCATAGACACCGTCCGGGTTGGTGCCATTCGTCCCGGTCCGGGTGGCGTAGGTGCTGCCTGGGCGCAGTGCCCGGTGGAGTCGGTCAGGCAACTGGCCGGCTCAGGCAGGCTCCTCGTGGGCTGGAGCTCGGCGCGGGTAACCCTGCTTAAGCACCGGCCTGCGAGGTGCTATAAGTGCATGGCGGTCGGACATACTCGACTAACGTGCACTAATTGCTTCGACTGCGGCGGATTGTGTTTCCGCTGCGGTCAGACCGGGCATGTGGCGGCATCTTGCGCCGCCCCGCCCCACTGCCCCGCGTGTGCGGCGGGCAATAAGCCCGCCAAGCATCGCATGGGCTCTGGGGCGTGCAGACCTCCAGCTTCGGCTCCAAAGGGGCGGGGCGGCCTTTCGACCACGGCCGCTCCCGCTTCTAGCGCGGCCCAATCGCCCACTGGCGAGGCGGAGGTGATGGATACGGCCCACTAATGGCTGCAGAATCCATTCACCTCCTGCAGGCCAACACCAACCACTCCCCCGGTGCGCAGGATCTCCTCCTGCAATCCATGGCGGAGTGGTCGATTGGTGCAGCCGTAGTCGCGGAACCGTACGTCGTGCCTGATCGCCCCAATTGGGTGGTCAGCCGAAACGGAACTGCGGCAATCGTCGTCTCAACGCAGCGGCACTTCCCGTCCTTATCCCTTTTGGATAGGGGCGAAGATTTTGTCGCTGCGAAATGGGGAGGGGTCACACTGTACAGCGTTTACCTCTCCCCTAACAGGAGAATGGACGATTTCAGGGCCTCCCTCACCACCTTGGAGGCTTCGATACGGCGACTGGCACCGGGCCTCGTCCTGGTCCTGGGGGACTTCAACGCCAAATCCACGGCGTGGGGGTCCCCTATGACGGACGACCGCGGGCGGGCGGTCGTTGAGTGGGCGGCTTCACTGGGCCTCTGTGTTGTTAACAGGGGCTCAGTGAACACGTGTGTGCGGCAGCAGGGCGGGTCGATAGTGGACTTGTCGTTCGCTAGCCCCGCTGTCGCGCCACGGGTGAGGAACTGGAGTGTCCTGGAGGAGGCGGAGACCCTGTCGGACCACCGGTACATCCGGATGGAGGTCTCCCCCCGGGAACCCGGTAGGGGTCACAGGGCGGACGGAGCTCCCGCGTTTCCGCGGTGGGCTGTGGGTCGTCTTGATAGGGACCTACTGGCGGAGGCGGCCATTGTCAGCACGTGGCTGTCCTCACCACCCCCAGCGGACGGAGTGGACGCTGAAGCTGTCCGCATCCGCAGTGCGTTAACGCAGATCTGCGATGCGGCCATGCCCAGAGTGCGGCGTCTACCTCCGAGGCAGGGGGTCTACTGGTGGTCCCCAAGACTGGCGGACCTTCGCGCGGCGTGTATCAGTGCCCGAAGGTCCTACACCCGCAGCCGGCGGCGTCACCGCGACGCTGAGCGGGAGGGCCAGCTGTACGAGGCGTACCGCAGTGCGCGGACTGCCTTTCGGCTGGCCATCCGAGCCGCCAAGGATGCGAGTTGGCAGGAGATGTTGGACGGTCTCGACCGTGACCCCTGGGGTCGCCCGTATCGCGCGTCGCTGAATAAGCTTCGCGCGCAGGGCCCCCCCCTCACCGAGACCCTCCAGCCCGACTTCCTCTGTAGGGTGATCGAGGAGCTATTTCCACGGCAGTCGGGACACACGCCCCCGGTCATGGCTTCGCCAGATCAAGACCGGGAGGCCGACGACGAGAGTGTTCCACCCGTGACGGAGTCGGAAGTGGGGGCGGTAGTGGCGCGGATTCGCTCCGCCACCACGGCCCTCGGCCCGGACGGAATACCAGTCCGGGTGTTGACGTCGCTCCTCGAGCACTTCGAGCCTCGCCTCAGGCAACTGTTCAACGCCTGTCTGACGTCTGGACGGTTCCCTGAGTGCTGGAAGGAGGGGAGGTTGGTTCTCCTGCCAAAGCCGGGACGGCCCCCGGATTTGCCGTCGGCCTACAGGCCCATCGTGCTTCTCGACGATGTGGGTAAGCTGTTGGAGCGTGTCCTCGCTGCCCGCATCGTCCGACACTTGGAGGAGGTGGGGCCCGATCTGTCGGACGCTCAATATGGGTTTAGGAGGGGGCGTTCGACCATCGGGGCCCTGCTACGCCTGAGGCAGACGGCCGCGGAGGCTGTCGCCGGCAAGGGAGTGCTGTTGGCGGTGTCGCTGGACATCGCCAACAGCACGTTCGTTGCACAGGGGTCGGTTCTGGGGCCGACTCTGTGGGACATCGGGTACGACTGGGCGTTGAGAGGGAGTCTCCACCCTGGGCTGAGCTTGGTGTGCTATGCTGACGATACGCTCGTCACAGCCCGGGGCAGGACACTCGAAGAGGCGGCGAGCCTGGCCACTCTCGGCACCGAGGAGATGGTTAGGCGAATCGAGGCGCTGGGGCTCAGGGTGGCCTTAAATAAGACGGAGGCCCTATTATTCCATGGGCCACGCGTAAGGCTGCCAACCGGCGCCTCGTTAGTCGTCAACTCCATCCAGATCAACATCCAGGCCCATATGAAGTACTTGGGTCTGGTGCTCGACGGGCGATGGTGGTTCCGGGAGCATTTCCGACAGATTGCTCCCCGGCTGGTCGGCGCGGCGTCCGCCCTTTCTCGGCTCATGCCGAATGTGGGCGGACCCAGTTTCGAGGGCCGACGGCTGTATGCGGGGGTCATCCGCTCGATGGCCATGTACGGCGCACCCGTGTGGGCGAGGGCTCTGAACGCCCAGCTCAGGGCGGTTCTGTGGAGGCCACAGAGAGCCATGGCGGTCAGAGCCATTCGCGGGTACCGCACGGTGTCGACAGAGGCGGTGTGCCTATTGGCCGGGACACCCCCGTGGGACCTAGAGGCGGAGATGCTCTCCGACCTCTACCGGTGGGTTACCTCAGTGCGCGAGGAGGGTGGCTCCCCATCGTTGAGCGAGATAGCCACCTGGCGCGAGGACGCCCGCCGAGACGTCATCGCCCGTTGGGTTACGCGGCTGGAGAGGCCTAGACACGGTGTCGTGACCGTCGAGGCCTTCCGGCCCGTATTGATGAAATGGATGGAGCGGCGGCACGGCGTCCTCACCTTCCGACTGGTGCAGGTGTTGACGGGGCCTGGGTGCTTCGGGAAATACCTGCACACAGTCGTGTACAGGGAGTGGACTCCGGGCTGCCATCATTGCAGTAGTGACGAGGACACGGCGCAACATACGCTCGAGGGATGCTCGGGCTGGGACGGGCAGCGCCGCGACCTCGTCGCTATTATCGGTGCCGACCTGACGCTGCCGGCTGCCGCGAGGGCGATGGTCGACAGCGTCAGGAATTGGGACGCGGTCGCCGCCTACTGCGAGGCTGTCATCTCGCGGAAGGAGGCGGCGGAACGAGTCAGGGAGGACTCCCGCGACCCGGGCCGCCGCCAGCGGCCGGGGCGGCGCAGGCGCGAATACCTGCGCCTGATGCCGCCCTAACCCAGGCCTCGGGTGATCGGACCGGGGAATTGTCCGGTCACCCGACGCGAGGCCATCGCGTGAGGGCGACGCCCCGACGGCGAAATCTGTCGGGGCGTCGACGAGAGGGTTTACCCTCGCGGGTTGCGAGGGTAAACCGCCGAGCGGACCACCGAAGACAAAGATCGGGTACCGGTGGTCCGCTCGCACGGCGAAGAGAGAGGATTTTACGGTGGGTCTCTGGGGTCACGCGCCGCCTTCTCTGTCACCCCGGACCGATTTGGCGGGGCGAGACGCACCCATAGCCCACCAATAAAAAAATAAAAAAAAATAAAAAAAATGGTGTTCTCTTACACATTGCGCCTGATGCCCTGAACCGAGGCCTCGGGTGATCGGACCGGGGAATAGTCTGGTCACCCGACACGAGCCCAGCGCGTGAGGGCATCGACTCGAGAGGAACCCGCGATAGTAAGATGCTGGGCGGGCCATCGAAGACGAAGATCGGGTCCCGGTGACCCGCTCGCATGGCGAAAAGAGACGAGTATATCTATGGGGTCGCGCGCCGTCTCTTCCGTCACCCCGGACCGATTTAGCGGGGCGTGACCACCTCTATAGTCCAACGCAAAAAGGGGGTGTTTTCTTACACACATTTTTTCAAATATTGATTGATTTTTTTGGTAGGTTATGGTTTGGACACACGCCGTCCGTTCCATTCGGGGCGACGGAAGGGTAGGGCGTGGCCCCATAACCCACCGTATTCCCTCTCCATTGCTATTAGGGCGGCCACTGGGACTGCTTCCTTGACATCCGTGGCCAGCACGGCGGGTTACCCTTTCGGGTACCACCCTCCTCGGAGCCCCAGCTAACTGTTGGGGTATTGCCCTCATGCGGTCAGCCTCTTTGCGGGTGACGAACTGTTCCCCAATCCTGTCACCCGCGGCCTCGGCCAGGGCGGCATCAGGAGCAGGTACTCACCTGGCCTGCGCCGGCGGCGGACCGTGTCACTGAAGAGGCTTTCCTCTCGGAGCCACCCCGACACCCCTTCCACGAGATAACTGTATCGCAGAAGGCGGCGACCGCGTACCAGTTCCTCAGCATCGCCGTAGCGATGGTCGGCAGTTATTATTTTCTTCGTCACTATCGTTCATTTTACTAACGATAGGCCAAAAAACAACTATCTCTTTGAAATCATACACAGCCGCTCCAAATAAACACTCGATATAACCTCAAAGTTGACAAATATTTTAACAACTTGGACATTCCTTCTTACGTTCCGTTATACTATGGACCTTCCCTGTTTTGTTCCTGTATACAGTTTTGAAACTTAAGAATACATCTGACTATACTTGTTTTTAAGCTTTTTGTGTAATACCTAGTAAAAATACGCGAGAAAACGAAAATATTGCCATCAAAAATTAACTTTTTCAATTTTAGTGACATTCCTGGTTTTGCACCTGTACTCTTCATTTATATATTCGTACATTCTTACGTGAACCAAAGCTGTATGCTAATTTTTAGCCCTACAGCTTCAGTAGAAGTAGTAAGTAAAGAACAATCGTTAATAACAAAATAAGTATTTGTTTATAATTTTAAGTTATCACTTCTATCGTGTTCTAGAATCCTCTTAGTTGTACCGTTACTGCTTTGCACTATTAGGACTAGGTTTTATTGACTAGGTTGTTGACATAGCGCCTTTTATTTAAAACCGATTAAAATTTTATATTAAATATTTATTAATTTAATATCTTTAGTGTTAAAAACTAAACTATATTTTAAAGCGTGGACACACCTTAACAAGTATAACCAACAGTTCAAATTGATGTTGTTTTAAATATTAATATTAATGATATAGGTATTTACACGTAATAGCAAATTCGTCGTCATTGCAATATAAATTTTAAACTATTGGACACTTCAACCTCAATATGTCAGGTATATTTTATTTTAAACGCTTTTTATATTAACTTAATATATAATTAATTAACAATTTAATCAAAATCTTACATTGACTACTACTAACTACTACTAATAGTCGTATTGATATGGAAATGTGCAAGTGCGTTTAAAGTTGATAAATTTAATATAATAAATTTGGTACCATTGAGCTGATCTGATGATGAAGGTGCTAGTAAAACCCTCAAATAATCAGTGAATGTGAGCAAAACCAAAATTAGTAATAATGAATCCTATGTATTGGTCATAGTAACGAAGTTCTTATAACAGAACCAGGAAATGATTAGTGGAACGCTTTGGTTTTTACGATTTGTTTTGACAAATCCAACAAGTTTAGCAAGCAACGATTTCCAAATCGTAGAGCCAAGAGGTGTGCAGTGATACTCTTCTTTAAAGGTTACTAGTAAGCTTGCTTTTAAACTTTTTGACTGCTGTTGCCTCACTGTATTAGAAAGGTCCAAATTTGTGAGACTATAATCCAAGATGAAAAACTTGCTGAGAGCTAAAAATTATAAAGATGATTCTTTAGCCGTTTACATTCTTCATTATTCATCATCTTTTTAGCCTATTCCCGTTCACTGCTGGACTTAGGCCTCCCTCATGTTACACCACAGAGTGCGGTCCTGTGCCGCTTGTATCCAATGTTTACTTTCTTAATTGATTTAAATAAAGTGATCCATGTATTTTGCAAATTACATAATCATACCATATAAAATAAGTAATAAACTTTCTAACACCAATTTTAGATATCTATCATTCGCCATGTTGGTAATGGTAAATACATATGATACCATAATTAATACGAGTTAGTTTATTTTATATTTTTAGTCAGTTGTATGTTTTTTTGGTTTGTATAAATTATATCTATATTTTTGAATTTTTAGCAAAATATAACCACTTGTTTGCTTTCAGTTTCACTGTTCTAACCAGTTCTAGTACCTATTAAAAATATATTTATTTTTTAATTATTTAAAATAAAAACGTATTACGTGTGAGTTTGTAGAAGAAAATCAGAGGATCGCAATGATGAATTCATTGAAAACAAATTTAGAGAAAATTCATATTTTTTTACAGAAAGATTTTAGTGAATCGTTTGTACGTGATTATATCGATCGTGATGATAAAGAGATGCAAAGACATATGCATAACGTTACAATATTTTTTTAATGCATTTTTCTTATCTACTTCAAAACAAATCGATATAAAATACAATTATTTTAATAATATTTCCTTTTTTAATTTATCGACTATTTACTCGTTTACCTAAATTTCATAAATAATATATGCAATAAATTTAATCTATAAAACATTATTATTAATTGACTCAATATGTGTTTATGCATTCATTATATTACTTCTGTTTTTCTTTTTATATTTTACCTATACAATATCTCCGTGTGGTGACGAGTAAGAATACTATTCACCACCTCATATCTTACTCGTGGGTGATAGTACGAGACGACTAAGGGGTATAAAACGCATATAACATCTATGCGAGAGAAGGCAAACTCGAAACAAAACCCTATACCAACACGTCTGACCAGCGCGGTATAGTAGGTTAATTTCCCTCCCATTACGGAGGAGGCCCGAACCCAACAGTGGGACATTTATGGGCTGTGATAATGATGATGATGATACAAAGTTTAAATTTTACGAATTACACAGACATCTTAATAGTTGATTCTGAAGTTCATTACTTACGCAATAAGCCTCATAATATCTAAGTTAAAATTATATATTAGATCCTTACATATGAAATTGGCGTTTTGTACGGGAGGAATATAAAGTATTTTTTTTTGTAAAATATTTTTAATTAATCAAAGTATGCACCGTTGTTACGCACTTTTGACATCTCATAGGCAGTTCATTGATCCCTTTACTAAAAAACCATTCGAGAATCAATAAATTAAATCTTTGAATGAAAATATCTTATTATATCTTTGAATGCGGTTTGGACTGCCGCATCGGAGTTGAATTTTTTTCCTTGTAAGAAGTTGTCCGAATTCCGGAAAAATGGTAATCTGTTGGAGCAAGGTCCGGGGAGTACGGTGGATCTCACAGACATTCCTATTGTTGCTTATCTAACTTAGTGGTTGTTTGTTGTGCTGTGTGTGGTCTTGCGTTGTCATGAAGCAACAGTGCCCTAGAGCAATTGACCAATCTCGGTTATTTAGCAGCTAGTTCTTCTTTCATGGTTTACAGTTGCTGACAATAGATATCTGCCGTAATCGTTTGGCCAGATTTTAGAAAGCTGTAGTGAACGACACCAGCGCTAGTCCACCAAATACTCACAAGTAACTTTTTATGAGTCAATTTTCATTTAGGGCAGGATTTGACGGGGTCTCCAGGGTTCAGCCATTGCCGTGCTGTGGAGGCCACAGCGAGCCATGGCGGTCAGAGCCATTCGCGGGTACCGCACGGTACCGTACGGTAACTTCTTTATTGTGTCGGTTGAGCAAAGTAACACAGCAGTCGACGCGTGTTTGCAAGTTCGATTCACTCAATTCATGAGGATCGTTCAAGTTTTTTTTACTTAATGACTTCTAATGTTTACGCGAGTATTACACATTTGAAATAAAACTACTTTTACGGATTCTATCGCGTTTGTATTTGATTTATAATTTCCCGACGTTTCGAACACTTTACAGTGATCATGGTCACGGGAGGACAGTTTTTTTTACTTTTCCAATTTGCTTCAAGTGGATTAATACAGTTTTGTCACTTACCCTGAAGCCTTCAGCTATCTCTGAAGTGCTTTGTAATGGATCCGCTTCCACAATAGCCTTTAATTTTTCATTTTCCACTTTGGTCTCCGGCTGTCCGTGGTTCTGAAGGTCGAAATTTCCAGAACGAAAACGTTGAAACCAAAAATGTACCATGCTTTCTTTTGCGACACCAGCGCCGTACACATCATTAATCCTTCGAGATTTTTCTGCAGCACTGGTGCCACGGTAGAACTCGTACTCGTAAATATACCGATATTTCATGTTTACCATTGTGCGGTAATAAGCGACGCCAAAGAAAAAAATAAAGAGGGAAAAACAAATGAATAACTGTTTTCAAAACTCAAATGTACCACCTAAATGAATTTATAAATTGTAATTCGGAATTCTTAACCAAAGTGGAGATATTTCAGATCAAAGTGGTCAGTATGACAAAACGCTAATTTCATATGAAAGGACCTAATATAAGGACCCATTCTAATATGAATTATTATATCATCTCAGATCATATCCACTATTGGGCTTGAAGCCTCTTCCATCATGGGAGGGAATTTGATGTACTAGACCACGGTGGCCAGACCGGTTGGTATGGGGTTTTATTTCAAGATTCCCCTTCTTGCAAATATGTTATCTATATATGCTTACCCTTCTTTTACGATACTTACGGGAAAGATACGGTGAATTATGATCTTATTCCGTCATCACGTAGAAAATTAACAATTGTATGGTTATTATTGATTATAGTTGAATTAATTTCAGCCCTCATATGTCCCACTATTGGGCTCAAGCGTCCTCCATAAGGGAGGGAAATTGACCTACTATATCACGCTGGTCAGACGTATTGGTATAGGGTTTTGTTTCGAGTTTTCCTTCTCTTGCATAGATGTTATATCCGTTTTATATGTCTTAATCGTCTCGTAAGATCACCTACGGGTAAGATATGGGGTCGTGAATTGTATTCTTACTCCGTCACCACATGGAAATAGTTGAATTAAGCTTAATTGATAATTTATATTTTTGTTAAATGAATTTATCAATCCCTGAAATCTTAGGATAGAATTTTATAGAAAGCATGTAAGAAATTAAGTCGAAAATATATATATTATGTTTTTTTTTCAGATACTTTGATAGATCCAGCACTGGCCGTAGATCTAACGGCTTTGGCACTTCAGAAGCCGATGAACGATGTAATTGATCGAGGCGACTCTGCTATTCAACAATTATATCATGACACAACAATTTTCATAACAGGAGGCTGTGGGTTTATCGGCAAACAACTTATCGAAAAGCTATTCAGGTACAGACATTTCTTTCTTCTTTTTTGGGTATAATATCTGGATATTCTTCGATGTGTAAATATTTGAATATTTGGAGATGTGAGTGGTTCTATTTACCTGGCAAAAGCAACTCAATGTTTCACAGAACCGATTCTTTGCACTGGGACTGGTATTACAAAATATTTTAGTTAATAAACATCTATGATTTCCAAATGGTTAGTAAAAAGTCTTAGATGGAAATTCACTTATTATATGAGATGATAAATTTCTGTACTAGACTTTACAAAATAATTGTACCAAGGTTAATATACTTTTAACATAATCAGAATATGGAAATACATTAATATCTTAATTATAGAGCCTGCAAAATTAAGAAAATATACCTGCTGATCCGATCCAAACCAGGCATGACTATCAAACAGAGACTTGAAACCACACTGTCTGGTCCTGTGAGTAATAATATATTTTTTTTTAAATCTTGACTACACAAAAATCTACTCTATAGATAGGGATTCTTATAATAAACTCTATCTGTAAATGTAATGAATATTGTCATAACAAAAATAAATTGTTACTAATAATGTTCCTCAAGGGAGTGCACTACGGCCATATGATTTCATGAAGTATTGATGAACCTGTCGAATGTTTTCTTATCCGTTCACTATTTTTCTAATTACAAAGACAACTAATAATTAAAACAAAATTTTGAATTTGAATATATGTATATAGCATTCTCAATTAATTGTACTTTTATTAAATTAATAAATAAAATACACAATTAATTTACTAGTACTAAATATCTTATTTCAGGTGTACAACACTCTCCGAAAAAAGCAACCCAATTTTGCCGAACGTGTAGTGCCAATCGAGGGAAACGTTAGTGACCTAGCTATAGGTCTCAGTCAAGATGACTGGAAGCTTCTTACTGAAGAGGTATCTATTATTAAAATTAAACGAACTTTAATTTCAAATATAAATTTGTCTTTAAGACATGAAATGAAGAGGATTTTAAATGTTTGCATATTTGGTGCCTGGAACTCCCAGTCTGATAATATAAGTTAGTTGATTGAAATGAGGTCCCTAACTCGTAGGCATCCTATCCATGTAGCCGAGGTCGCGTGTGACTGGACCAGGGAATAGTCCGTCACCCGCAGAGAAGCTAACCGCGTGAGGGCGACGCCCCGACAGTTAGCTACGGCATCAAAAGGGGATGGTACCCGAAAGGGTAGGTAACCCGCCGGGCTGGCCACCGATGGCAAGGAAGCGGTACCAGTAGCTGGCCCAATGGCGATGGGGAGGGAATACGTGAAGAATTGTAAATTCGTTAAATTAGTACAAAAGATAGTGTTATACATTGTATGTATATATATGTCAGCGGGAGCTGCAGATCTCAGCGCGAAAGGCGTCAGATCTTCATTTTCTAGTTCGTCCACTTAACTTTAATCACAAGATAAATCAGGAGGCTCACAATATTATCACCAAACCAATATAAAATAATAACATGGAATGCAGTGAGGTTAGTTGTGGCTCGATACAACCGATCGCAACTAACGCTCACAGATTATAGATATGAAGGCACGTCTCACTTCAAAAGTAAACTATCTTTTTTTTTTGTGGGGTGGGCTACGGTCGTCACGCTCCTCGCACCACTCTGTCCGGGGCGATAGAGGGGCGTAAGAACGCACACCCGTAACCCACCCATGAACCTCGCCTTCGTCGTTGGACCGGCCACCGGAGCAGCGTGAACTTGTCAGTGTGGCCGGCCCGACGGAATACCCCCCGAGGGGTACCCTCTCCACGAGCGACATCCCCTCCCTTGGGGAGGACGTCGGTCTTTTCCTCGCGGTCAGCCTCTCGGCGGGTGACGGACTAATTCCCCGGTCCAGTCATCCGAAAAGTAAACTATCTAACGGTTGTTTATTTTTTAACTACCTTCTATCGTATCACAACTAAACACACTCAAGCAATGATCAAAATTAAAAAACTAAAGGATAACTAAAATACTGATTGCTTGACATTCCATTAATATTGTCCTTTAAATATCACGCTCTCCGACATATATATATATATATATATATATATATATATATATATATATATATGTAGGGAATATGTCAGACATAAGGAACAATAATGTGGATACAAAGTCGTAAATTCTCGTACTGCAAGTAATCACAATTACTTTCACAACTATATACCAATTACAATTTACACTAAGTGAACCCCACAAAGCAGTCCCAGGCAATCGCCTTTGCACAAACAACTACATGGTACAGTATGACACAGTAAACTGCTATCAGTTCAGTAGTACTAAGGATGACATAGTAACTGATAGATAATACTTCCCCGTGTGACTACGGGACAAGATCACAATTGTCACTACTCTTTTACTTGCATGTGGAATCCTTGGCCAGGAGTTCACCAAAAGAATGAGCAGCAGTTCTTCCTTTGGGAAATACGGCAACAGATAGTTCACTACAGATCTCGCACGTACGTAGGAGAAATGATCGTCAGAAACGTGCAGTCGTGGACCGCATCGTTTCCAAGCGAAATAGATGAACCCTGCTACGGTATCGGAAGACGCTCGATCTTAAACTGATTAAACAGACCAACAAACAAATAAATTACACGACTAGCGCACGACATGTGCACCGTGGCACTCGCGGGCTTAGACTGACTAAACCGCGCGCTCGCCTCTTTTTATAACAAGTTTGCGTGGCGGGGAATGCATGACGCGCTAGGAGGCGTGGTCAGTGAATATGTTAACACGTTGTAACATGTTTTAGTCGTGCAATAAACGCAAATGCCGTCATATATATATATATATATATCTAATATATAAAATTCTCGTGTCACAGTGTTAGTTACCATACTCCTCCGAAACGGCTTGACCGATTTTTATGAAATTTTATATGCGTATTTAGTAGGTCTAAGAATCGGCTACTATTTATTTTTCATACCCCTAAGTGATAAGGGTTGTCCACCCCTAACATTTTTTTTTAAATTTTATGGCCAAAATTTTTTTTTTAATTTTTTTATAATGTGGCATTATGAAATACATTCAACCCTAAATTTTCACTCTTCTATCACCAACCCCTATTTTTTAATAGTTGTTTTAGTAATTTTTCATTCCGCTCGATAACTGATCAATTATCACTCGGTGAGTTATCCCCCTAGGCGTCTACCGGTGTCACTTTTCGCCTAATAAACAGCACGGAGTAGGGATGCGACCGAAGCCGGTCTCCTATTTCTCTCACACAATAAGCCTTCTCTCACACCCTCCACAGTTTTCGGCCATTATTTACAATCATCATTTTACTATATCAGTGTAACTGTATCAAAGTAAATTTATTATTATTTTACACACACACATATATATCATCACGCCATATCCCTTGCAGGGTAGGCAGAGAGAACAGAACAGAGAGAACATTATTATTTTGCTGGACTATAATTATTTATTCCTGTTTTATCAATATAATTCATATAATTATGACTTTTGAGTGTAGTTCGCATGATTAGTTAATTAAGTGATTTACATAACCTCAAAAGTACTCAACAAGTGTCCTGATTTGAGCCGTAATATAAGTAGATCTAGAAGCATGCAAAATAGAAGAGCCGAAAGAACCGAAGAATAAATCCAGCAACAAAATACTGATGCGCGTGTGAACATGGCGCAATTACATCAAAAATAATCAGAAGATACACGAGCTGAACGCAATGACGTAAGAAGATTAGAACAACGATAATCACGCCGTTTCACAGTTGTATGTTGTTTGCTTTTATCTTCGACTGCTGTTGGTTAATGTTACTGGCCCATTGTCATTTCAATATATACGTAAAGTAAAGTAGTAGGGCAACAGTATCCAACGTATAAAGATGCATGTCTTGCACTCGGCTTGCTGGAAGATGACAACCAGTGGGAATGTATGCTTGCTGAAGCAGCATTGAACTGTATAGCAATACAAATTCGTCTACTTTTTGCTATGGTGTTGACTACATGTTTCCCAGTCCGAGCAGAAATACTGTGGGATAATCACAAAGATTCAATGACTGATGATATATTGCATCAACATTGTACACGGTGCAACGATCTAACGATAACATTCAGCGACACTATGTACAATGAAGCATTGATTGCTATTGGGGATCTTTGCATTATCATTGCCAACTTCCCACTCAGTCATTTCGATATGAATTCGCCAAATTGAAGTGCATCTGATTTAAGAAACACTGAAACACATCGTGAACTGCAGTAAAATACTGTAGAAATGGTGGCAATTGGTACTCGCAATGTTCCACTAATGAATGAGGAACAAAGAAACATTTACGACCGCATTATGCTCGCAGTTTCAGCAGGACAATGTGGGTTCTTCTTTTTGGATGCACTAGGTGGAACTGGCAAAACATTCCTAATTTCAATAATTCTCGCCAAAATACGATCAAATAATGGCATTGCATTGGCTGTTGCATCATCGGGCATTGCGGCAACTTTATTAGATGAATATTCAAAATAACCCTGATGCAGTATCCAACATAAAAAAAAATCGTCTATGGCCACAGTGCTGAAACTGTGTAAAATTATCATCTGGGATAAATGTACCATGGCACATAAACATTCGCTTGAGGCGTTTAACAGGACATTGAAAGATATTAAAAACATCGACAAACTATTTGGCGGCACTCTGTTAGTCCTTTCAGGTGACTTCAGACAAACACTTCCCGTCATTACACGATCAACATACGCTGATGAGATCAACGCTTGCTTAAAATCATCACCATTGTGGCGTAATGTTGAAAAATTACAGCTGAAAGTAAATATGCGCGTTCAAATGCTTCAAGATCCATCCGCTGAAACATTCTCAAAACAACTCTTAGACATCGGCGATGGAAAAGCTACTATCTATCTACAATCATTGATTCGCAAGATGCTCTCATTGAACAAATATTGCCCGATCTACACACACGTTACATAAATCATGAGTGGCTTGCAGAAAGAGCAATTTTAGCGGCAAAAAAATGTGGACGTTGACGATTTAAATCTGAAGATACAACAGTTGTTGCCAGGAAACATGGTATCATACAAATCTATTGATACAGTTTTCGATGCCAGCGAAGGTGTAAATTTTCCAACAGAGTTTTTGAACTCACTGGGTTTGCCAGGCATGCCACTGCATAATTTACAATTGAAGGTTGGATCTCCGATTATTTTGCTTCGAAATTTGAACCCACCACGGCTGTGCAACGGTACGCGATTAGTCATTCAAAAATTATTGAAAAATGTTGTTGAAGCCAGCATTTTAAATGGAAAGTTCCGAGGTGAAAATATATGTATACTACGAATCCCTATTATACCTACAGACGTGCCAATTCAATTTAAACGTATTCAGTTTCCGATTAGATTGGCGTTTGCAATGAGTATTAATAAATCCCAAGGTCAAACGATGTCTGTTTATGGTTTAGATTTGAGCACACCATGTTTTTCATACGGAAAATTATACGTGGCATGCTCTCGAGTGGGTAAACCATCCAGTTGGTTTGTGTTCGCTAAAGGTGGGCTAACAAAAAATATTGTTCATGCTATAGCATTAAGAGATTAATATTGTTTACTAGCTGATGCCCGCGACTTCGTCCGCGTGACATTCAATCATACTACGCACTCCTATTTGAAACTTAAAAATTCTAACTCAACCAAGTATTTGCGGCAGCCACTTGACCATTTTCATCAAGGAGGACGCTTTCTCCAATTTTTTTTAAAACATCGGCAAGTTCTTAAGCATGTGATATAGTGTTGCCCAAATGCAAGACTCTTGTGAGGCTCGCGAATCTTGCAACTTTAGCTTTTAGAATAACACAATGTCACTTGTTTTGATAGAAATAAAAAATCCCCATAGACCTTAAAAATGCAACTAAATTAATGAAATTCTATTCATCCAGTGGCAGTAACTGTACAACTATCAATAATTAGGTACATAGCACTAAACGGAAGTGGGGCTATTATTCTTCCTTGTACTGGTATTACTCGTAAAAATACGAAATTTTGACAATCCTTTCTGTGCTAAGAAAATCGTAAAATCATGTCTAAGGGAGCACTGCGAAACTCTTGCAGCAAGTCTTGGTCTTGCATTTGGGCAACACTACTGTAAATGGTGACCTTGGGTTTGCTTGCATGTTGATGGTTAGGGTCAGCTTTCCTACTTAGGGCCACAGATAAGAACACTTCAGTGAAGCATTGATCTCATCAGTTCTATTTCCTCGAGTTTTAATAGGAAGGATTTTCCGAAAATCTCCAAAGAAAAGCACCATTGACTTTTCATTACGATCTCGTAGTGCTCGATCTACGGCCTCTACGATTTTTTTTTATTTATCATTGTCCAATCAACGCAAACGATTAGACAGCAATCCTTAATAAAAAACACTAACAGCGGTAAAGCCACAGTTGATAGTATTCTTTCTACAGCCACGGGCCGGTCCGACCCCCAGTCGGACCTAGTACCCCACTCTTGCAGAAACGCAACGTCTGAACAGTGGCAATGTGTTATTGCCGCTTCATTTGTAAGAGGCGGCGGGTGGCGCAGGCGCGATTACCTGCGACTACTTGCCTTAGCCGAAGTCGCGGGTAACTGGAACGGGGAATAGTCCGTCACCCGCGGAGAGGCTGACCACGTGAGTGTGAAGCCCGATGGCCCGGGGCGTCATCGGGGATGGTACTCGAAAGGCCCAATGGTGATGGGGAGGGAAAACGGTGAGTTATGGAGCCACGCGGACGGAATGCAAGGCGTGTGTCCAAAAAAATAAGTGCATGCTGCTTGCTCGTTTACCACCGTACACAATAAAACAAAAAACACTTTGAATGTGTCGCAATTTTGTGTTATTGAACATCTCGATATTTCATTGCTTTTCTCAGATAAGTCTTTTCAGGGCTACGTGGGGACATGGACATCTATCATCATCTTAGCTTATTATATTATATACGTTCCACTATTGGGCTTAAGCCTCGTTCGTAATGGAAGGGAAATTGACCTACTATATCAGTCTGGTCAGATGTGTTGGTATAGGGTTTTGTTTCGAGTTTTCCTTTTCTTCCATAGATGTATGATATGTATGATGTCCTTTAGTCGTCTCGCGGGTGATCGACCCACGGGTAAGAAAGCGGTTGGTGAATTGTATTCTAACTACGCAACCGCACGTATTAATATATAATAAATGGCTTTCATTACGAAAAAAGAAAAAGAAATTCTTGGTTCATGTCGCGTTTTAGTAGCGTAGAGTATCTTCAGATGGATATCTTTTCTTTCTTTTTTATCTTTCTTTTTTCTTTTTTTCTATCCACGCTATTGCATTAGGCAAATCCTGTAATGATAGTTGTGTGTATAATAAATAAATCTTTTATATTTTATAATAATGTCAAAGGATTTGAAAGACTGTAAAACAATAACATCGTTAAAAGCAAAAGACTCAAACGAATGGGAATGGCTGAAAAAATATGACTGTTACAGGCCTACTCAAGGGTGTCATCTCAGCGCTGATCACCTTCAAGTGCTCTGCAAACTGCTTGAAACGTACTCTATACTATCAACAGTGTATAAAAATGTACAAAAGTAGGCCCTCGCACAATATGCAGCAACAGGCGGCAGTAACAGTACTATTGCTAAAGTGACTGGTGTAGTGATGGGGAAAAGTTGCTTCGGCGTGTACCTGCTCTCGGTCGCAAGGAGGGAGAGCACACCGTCTGACCACTACTGCGATTGCGAGGTGGACACGGCGCTGCAGACGCTTAAAGTTTGCGTGGCCTGGGCAAAGCAGTGCCGTGTACTCATCGCAATCATCGGTGTCAAACTGGCACTGTCGACTATCGCAAAGACGATGCTCGATAGCGTCAGGAACTCGAGACTCGGTCGCCGCCTTTTGCAGTCAGACAGTCGTCCCACAGAAAAAGGCGGCGGAGTGGGTCACAGAGGAGACTCTCCATGCTGACACACTCTACCGCCGGCGCATCGGACGTCACAGGCGCGGTACCTGCACTTATTGCCATCCTAACTGAGGTCGCGGGTAGATGGACCATGGGAATTAATCTACCAACCGCAGAGACACCGACCGCGTGAAGGCGATACAACACTGTTGTTTGTCGGGGTGTAGACGGAGACGATACCTGGAAGGGTAAACCCCCGGACCGGCTACGGATGTCAAGTAAGTGGTACCAGAGGCCAGCCTGATGGTTTGGGCAGAGAACACGATGAGTTATGGGGCCACACGATGCCCTTCTGTTACGACGGAAGGAATGGCGGCTGTGTCCAGACCATAGCCTACCAAACAAAAACAAAAAAGGGTGCACTTTGCATACTCGCTCCTAAGTAGCATCTTCACTAAGAATGTACGTTTTGTACGCTCTATGATGTGGACTTTACTTTTCTTTTTCGTGTTTGACTTAGTTGTTAGTCGCAGATGGCTATGACAACTTTACTCGGACTGTTAGGTGAGTGCTGAGAGCTTTCTACCTAAAGTACCTTCACTAAGTTCAAGAAGTTAATGTAGTAGCTTTTAAAAATATAACGAAAAAATTATTTAAAGTTTTAAACTAAATTATAGCGTCTATTGCTCATTTAACAAACTAAATAAATCATGCATTTTATTAATTTATAGCTATATTATATATTATTAACTAATTAAACATTCTTTTTTATCACAAATAGTTTTAATAGTTATTTTGACTACCTGACTAATGTTATGTATTATGTCAACTTCCCTTCAACTTTGAAGAAGGTTTGAGCCCAGCAGTGGGAGGTATATGAGCTGAATGGATGAAACTATTATATATTAAGTAATACAAATACTTTCCTTACACTATAGATAAATTAAATAGTTATTTTGAATTGAACCTTCTAGTGACATAAAAGGCGAGCGGTGATTTTAAAAACTTAAATGACCATAATTTTTTTTACAGACATCAGATTTCAATGAAACAAAGACTAAATGTTGCTCTGAGTTGGGCTTAATCTTTTTATCAAAACTGCGAAACAATCCGTTCAGTAACTTCAGAGATTAGCGATTACAGACATACAGACATACAGACACACAGACATACAGACAGACAAGAAATTCCAAAAAATGTTTTTTGTTTTCTGTTAGTGTTTTCTTACTGCCTAGATTCATTTTTTAATAAATTTATCAAATGTACAGACACGGGATTTCTACTGATTTATTATATGTATAGATTAGTATTACTGTCGTAATGAATTAATCTAATATATAGTTTTAAAAAATAAATTATAATAAATTAATGTTTGGTGTTTTGTTATTTTTATGTCCTCATCGTTCACAGCGCTCCATGCCTCTTTCACTCATATACCAGATCCTTACACACTTACAGTACGTTAGATATTTTTTTCCTACACTAGAAATTCCCTAGAAATAATTTATATGGCAAAACAACGTTTGCCGGGTCAGCTAGTATATATATATATATATATATATATATATATATATATATATATATATATATATATATATATATATATATATATATATATATATATATATATATATATATATATAGTACGTATATATGCAATTTTATAGTCTTATTTTGAACAACTTGATTTTTTTGTAATTGCTATCACATGTACTGCTCCACACTGATCCTGTATGTAATTCTAAGTCTTACTAAGGTACAATAAATACGCATTTTCATATTAGGAGTTAGATTACTTTTCTGTTTAGTAGAAGAGACCACTGAAGACGTGAGAGAATAATACCAATATCGTCGGACGTGGTAAAGTTAGCTGGGTCGCCTGCAAAACAGGCTAGCTTATAGATATTGTTCAAGCAAATCAAGAACAAGTGTGGGAACTTTTTTTTTGGCGGCGGGCTACGTTTCGGTCACGCCCCGCTAATACGTCCGAGGTGACAGCAGATAAAGTGTGGGCCTTAAATGAACCTTGAGGCACGTCAGCCAGTATGATACGAGGCTTAAAATTAAATACATTAGAATAACCAAAAAAAAATCGATCAGTCAGGTAAGACTGAATTAGCTTGATAAAATTTATAGGGACTGCCATTTTGATAAGCTTGTGAAGTAGCCCGTCATGCTAAACGTTATCTTGTTCGATATCGAGCACAATCATACCGGTGGAACACGCTAAGTTTAAATAATGCGCAATATATTCTTAAACTCGTACTAACTATAGTTGAATGGCAATGACGAAAACTAAATTGTTCAGGAATGAGTTATCTACTTACTGCAGTGATCAGCCTTTTGGCAATAATTGACTCAAATAATTTATCTTTACTTTCAACTATTTAATAACTTTTGCTACTTCTTTAGGTATTACAATTCGAAAATGCGATGGACCAGCAACTCGGTTAATAGATACAGAAGATTTAGAGACTAAGGTTATAGTTTCAGGATCGCTAGGCTATATATGGCTATAATGTGTAAGTAACATAGTGTTGGTGAATTTATCTGCCAGGACTTCACACTATTCTTACGTGTTAGAAGTTAATTTACCATCTTTGTTTTTAAGAGGTGGAAGAGTCGTTGGTTTTTTACTCAAAGATTTAACTATTCTTCATAGATTATTGCTAGGGTTATCCAGTTTAGCTAATTTGATGTCCCATAAATGATCGTTAAAATATTTCATAACCTTCCTGTTGGTTAACCGTAGGTTGTTGATTTGAGAAAATAGTACCTTTCGAATAAAAGGCTCTCTTTCGAAGATTGCACGTCTGCGTTAGTAATTTTTATCTGTAATCGTATTCCTAATATACTTCGACAATCTTGTTGGACCTAGTCTGGATGTACCGTGAGGAACAAATGCATCGCGTGCTTTAGTCAGTAATAGAGAAAAGTCGGTAATAGAAGAGTGGATATCAGAAATGGTTTTATATATTTTATGAATTATATATTTTTGTTTAAGTAGGAAGAGTTTGCAGCGGCTTTATTAATTTGGTTTTCATTTGTAGAAAATTTATTATCCTTATTATCATTGACTACAGCAGACTACGCGATCTTCTGCAGTCGAGCTACGGACTAATCGTCTTACAGTATGAATAAGTTTCCGTTCTTCTTCTTTTAATGCTAACGCTCCCAGATAGTTTTCCCGTTTTCTATAATGTCTATAATTTGCAGGATGCTTTTCCTTGTAGTTGCAACACTGTGCTGAACTTTCACAGTCCTTTTTTGTACATTCTCGAATTGCATGGGGTTATGTGCATTTTACACACCGTGGTGCTAGGTTACAATGCTTCGATGAGTACCCGAAAGATTGACAGCTATAACATTGCGTTCCAAGGTAAGTTTTTACCTTAAGTTTACGCATTTGTATAACACACTTGCTGAGGTGTTTAATATTTTAAAATGTAGCTATGTCTGCACCTGGTGGTAGTTGTACAAGAAATTGAGGATTATGACTATTATTATTAGTTAGTGACTGTAGTTTCCGAATGAAAATATTTGAAATTTTATAAGTATGTTTAGCTCGTCTTTCAGGTAATCTTCTGTGTAAGCAGGCAGCTCTAATCCTACATATTTATAATTGCATTCGTCTATTCTCGAATACGTATAAAATGAGATGTTTTCGGCACGTAATCCAGATTGAAGTGCTATGTAACATTCATTAGAATGGCAATGTACTGTCACCTTATTTCTTCCAAGATATCGAAGATAAAATGCATTAGCATAGCTATTGACTACTGTTTTAATGCTTTCGTGTGTCCAACTAGAATGACTTGAAGATGAATAGGTGAAATCTTGCTTTTTTATCGTCTTGTAGAAAGAGCCTCCCGAAGCTGTGTATTTTTTGTGAAAATAGTTTGGTCACTAGAGAGACGGCCCAACTTGTTATGTAGACTCTCGACTGGGTGGTTTAGTTTCACTAATCTTCGAGGTACTACGTTTAGGTGATCTCCACTTCAGCTCTAGGTCGCCAGATCTTTTCTCTCCCGTCGTAGGAACCGCGGGATAAAAACTTGATTTAATCAAATATTTATCCATTGTGCAGTTTAAAGTTAAGACATCGACATCGCATAAATATCGATAATCCTCCCATAACTAAGATAAGTTATAAAATTACACAGTGACTTTGGAAGGCGTGTATCAGCTACAATTATGTGAACACGAATGACGTTACGTCTATTGCAACGTTGGTGTTATCTCTAATCCTAAAATACTGTTTGACAGCTACAGCCGTCCTTGGTTTGACAGCATCTCTGAAATCCTTGTGACGATCATCTCGCCTTCCGCCCACTTGTGAACTAGATTCTCTTTCTACTACACTACAATAATTAATGATGATGATAATAGTTTACAAATGGTCTTATTAAAAATTCTTATGTTTGCATCATCATTTAACTTCCAGGTAAATATAATATTCCACGCAGCTGCGACAATACGATTTGATGAGCCTCTTCGTCGTGCCACACTGACCAATGTGAGAGGCACCAGAGAAGTACTTCAACTTGCCAGGGAATGTAAAAATCTAATGTAAGACTTTTATGCATTTATATTAGTAGTTTTAGTAGGATATATCTATGTACATTATTAATTCAGTGGCTTAAGTACATAAATTTAACAAAAATTGTATCACTTTTTCTTTGGAAATTATTTTTAACGACATGAAATCCAAGAAATGATATATTTGGATGACTGATCTTCATATTACCTACAATTTATTCGATTATAAATTTTGTTCACCGATTTATCAATCATGCCGAATATCAGCCTCTAAAATCAAAAATAGATGATGTACGCTGGAGGTGTTATATTGCGACAGTTTTAGGTAGTTCTTATTGAATATATTACATATCGTATACTATAATACCATACCTAACGTTCAGTTGCGCCGAGCGCGCTACCGCTGTGACGTCATAGCGCGAATTCCCTAACGGCTCAGTGGTTAAATCGTCCACCGCTCGACTCAAATAATCTGCGCTGTTGTGAGCACTAGATACTGATATATTAAATTTTATAATTATATGCTGACAATAGCATTTGCAGAAATTTCTGGAATGCCTTTACTTGGATTAAATATTGATATTAAGGGTTTATGATCGGTTCTTAACGTAAATGGTAAAACCCAGCCGTATAGATACTGGTGATATTTCTTGACACCAAAATAATAGCCTCTTGCCTAATAATTGCCTCTCTTTGAATTTGACTATACCATTTCTCTGATATATTCAGTGATCTAGACGCATAAGCAAGTGGTTTCTCTGAACCATTCTCGATTTGAGATAAAATAGCACCCAATCTGGTGGGCGACGCGTCTACGGTTAGCACAAGATGAGTTGCGGGGTTAAAGTGTGCCAACGTAATGTCTGCCACCAACTGTCGCTTCACTGTTGTTATCGCGTCATCATGTTCTTTCGTCCATACCCATGTTATATTTTTTTGTAATAGTCTATGGAGTGGCCATAATATCGATGACGCGTTACGAATAAAATGTCTATAATAGTTAACCATGTCTAAAAACAATTTTAATTGTGATATATTTGTGGGTACTTTTGATTGAAGTATTGCGTCAACTTTACTTGGGCATTTATTTATACCGTAACGGTCAATTACAAATCCCAAGTCAGATACGGATTTCTGAAATAATGAACATTTATCCATCGTTGTTGGCGCCATGTTCTACCGTCACCGAGCGTGAATCTGATGTATTACGCCTCTGCGGCACCCACCGTGATGCTCCATGTTGCGTCCCTGTATCACCGCCAAAAGTCATTTTCATTACCTGGCCCGGCACCATCGTAAATGCCTCTTGATCTCGAACTGTCTCTTTAGCACCGATGCACGCACTGCATACTCCTTCAGCTATTTCAAAAGCTCTATTCAAGTTCAGCTCCGACATATCTTTTGTGAAAGGTTTATCTCTCTCCGGACGTGATGCCATGCCGAGTACAAAACGGTCTCGGAGCTTTTCATCTAGATGTATAGACGTGAACCCGCAATACATCGCTAGACCTCGTACACACGGCGCCCACTTCGCTAAGCCTTCGTCGATCGCTTGTGTTGCGCTGTGGAATCTATAATAATAATAATAATAAGCCTTTTTATTTCTTGTTTTACAATAGTTGGTGGTTATATTACAGTAAACATAAATTTGATTTGTATTAGTAAGTTAGCTTAGATTATATTAGTAATATACGTACATTTAAATTACTGAAATTTAGCATTTAATATGCTTAATTATTTATAAAATCAAAATTTTTCATTTCGTAATCTGATTTTATAAATAATTAAGCATATTAAATGCTAAATTTCAGTAATTTAAATAACAAGGTTGTGTGTCATCGTTTAATACAATTCTAACTGTAAAGTTTGAAGTATTAAGCCTATAACAATGTGTAAACATTGTCGGGTAGATAGCATACCGTCACCTTAAGACGTAAATACAATACGAAATGAAATTTGCATGTCCTACAATTAGTCGCGGTGGTGTTAGTGGCAGCACGATTGGGCCGGAATCCCAATAGGCGCGGGTTCGAATCCCGCTTGCGACATCATTTTTCATTTCGTAATCTGATTTTATAAATAATTAAGCATATTAAATGCTAAATTTCAGTAATTTAAATAACAAGGTTGTGTGTCATCGTTTAATACAATTCTAACTGTAAAGTTTGAAGTATTAAGCCTATAACAATGTGTAAACATTGTCGGGTAGATAGCATACCGTCACCTTAAGACGTAAATACAATACGAAATGAAATTTGCATGTCCTACAATTAGTCGCGGTGGTGTTAGTGGCAGCACGATTGGGCCGGAATTCCAATAGGCGCGGGTTCGAATCCCGCTTGCGACATCATTTTTCATTTCGTAATCTGATTTTATAAATATACGTACATGTTTTAAATATTTACAAATTGACAGGAACCCCGGTTTGGGTAAAGGCCTCCTCCAAAGATGTCCATTTTTGTCTGTCTTGTGCTATAGAGCGCCAGTTGACGCCAACTGATCTTTCCATGTCATCCTCCCAGCGAGCTAAGGGTCTGCCCCTCTCCCTCTTGCCTGGTGGTCCTTTCCACTGGGTGACACGTGTGGTCCACCTTCTGTCTGACATTCTTGCTACATGTCCAGCCCAATGCCATTTAAGTTTTTGAGCACAGGTCAAAGCGTTTGTAACTTTAGTGATGTCTCTTATCTTTGTGTGCCTTATTTTGTCCATTTTCTTTATATTTAACATACTTCGCTCTAAACCTCTTTGACATGTATTGATTTTATTCATAACTTGTTTAGAGAATTTCCAAGTCTGGCTTCCATAAGTTAAGCTTGGTAGTAGACATGAGTTCATTACTTTAGATTTGAGAGTTATTTGTAAGTTACTTTTAAATATCTCTTTTAGGCTCCAATATTTATTCCAGGTTTGCTGAACCCTTCTCTCTATTTCTAAGATGTTACTGTTTTTCTCGAAACTTATACGTTTCCCGAGATAGATATAACTTTCCACGTATTCTAGGGGGTTGTCGTTGATAGTTAAAGGTCTTATTCGTGTATTAGTTATTACCTTGGTCTTCGATAGATTAATTTCTAAGCCAACTTTCACACTTGCTTGTTGTAGAGATTCTATCATGAATTGCATCTCGTTGCCTGTCTCTGACAGAAGTATCAGGTCATCGGCGAACCTCAAATGATTTAGGTAGGCGCCTTTTATATAGAGTCCTGTTTTAGTCCAATCCAACCTCTTCATGACGCTTTCAAGAATGGCTATGAATATAGTCGGTGAGAGTGGGTCCCCTTGTCTTACCCCTCTTTCTATAGGGAAGGTGGGGCCTAAGGTTTCGAGCTTTATTCTTCCTTTGTTGTTATTGTATACACTTTTAATCACATTTATATATTTATCTGGCACCTCTTGTTCTTTTAAACTTTCCCATATACTTCTGTGTGTGACCGAATCGAAAGCTTTTTGATAGTCAATAAAAGTTATGTAAAGAGGTCTCTTGAACTCTTGATATTTCTCTATAATTAACTCGATGGTGTGAATGTGGTCGATTGTAGAGTACCCTTTTCTAAAGCCTGCTTGTTCCACAGGTTGTTTTGCTTCAATTATCGGACCTAGTCTCTTATTTATAATCGATGAGAAAAGTTTGTATATATTTGGTAACAAACTAATTGGTCTGTAGTTGCTAATATTTTTTGGATCGCCTTTTTTATATATAAGTATGATATCTGCTTCAGACCATTCTAAGGGCGTTTCAGAACTTAGAAGTATAGAATTGAACAGTACAGTTAATGGTTCTGCTAAAATTTGGTGAGCATGTTTTAGTGATTCGTTTGTGACGTTGTCAGATCCAGGACTTTTTTCGAATTTTAGTTTCTTTATTGAGTTTATTACTTCGGTTTCATGGATTGGTTGTATAGAGTGGCAGTCTACAGTTTTTGTTTCAGTTTTGTTTGTGGTTATTCGTGTTTTGTCTCTATAGAGTTTCTTGTAGAATTCAGTTGCAGTACTAACAATATCTATTCGATTATATAAGTCTTTGTTAAGGGTTTTCAGTCCTTCTATCCAAGATCGGTTTGTTCTGAGTTCTTTGTATGCTCTTCTTGAGCTACCACAAAGCTGAAGATGTTTCTCTATTGTTTCTTGTCTATATTTTGCATAGTCTCTCTTGATATATTTATTAACTAGTTTGTATAGCGCGGAGAGTTCATTTTTCAATGAGCGTGTTTTATTCTTAAAATATGCACCATTCCTGAACCTCGTGATTGAAAACTGATAAGGTGCCAACGGTAATTTTTTTAATATTTTTAAACTCGTCGCCACTGTTAAGTCCGCGAGGAGGGGGGTACACGAAATGACACAGCCGATACGTTAGATAATATAGTTAGATAATAGATAAGCTCGTTTATTGGACTGACGCAGCAGTCGATCAGAATATGTTACGAGTCGCTTCTACCCTACAATGTTAACAAATAAAATACATCGGTTAATTACACTAACAACTAGGTATTAGTCAAATGTTAGTGAACCGATTTATTGTTAGCCACACAATCGAATATTAATACATACCTTTTTTTTTTGGGGGGGGTGAGTTACGGTCGGCGCACTCCTCGCATCACTCCGTCCGGGGCGACAGAGGGGCGTAAGCACGCACACCCGTAACCCACCCGTGACGTCGCCTTCATCGTTGGGCCGACCACCGGAGCAGAGTGACTTGACGTCAGTGGCCAGCCCGACGGAATACCCCTGAGGAGTACCCTCTCCTCGACCGATGTCCCCCCCTCGGGTAGGATGTCGGTCTTTCCTCACGCGGTCGGCCTCTCTGCGGGTGACGGACTAATTCCCCGATCCAGTCACCCGCGGCCTCGGCTAGGGTATTAATACATACCTAACATTCTCTATAATAATTAAAATTCAATACAAGATACGTGAATATGCATATTTATTTATTCACGTATACCAGAAATGAAATGGTGATTAAACTTTCCTTTAAAGCCACAACAAAAAATGTATAGCCAATCACTAAACACTAATAAAATAATGATTATTATATATAGTTATAAGCTCGTTATCAATCATTGAGTGCACGTGCTGTCCAAATACAATACAGAGTTGCTGGCAGATATGGTGATTACACAGATATTATAAACAAAATGCATATTAGCATTAGCTAAAAAAAGATAATAAAAGATTTCTAGAGTTCCTAATTCTAAATCTATGTATATTTATACTAATATTATAGATCTGAAGAGTTTGTTTGCTTGAACTCAGGAACTACGGGTCCGATTTGGAAAATTCTTTCAGTATTAAGTGGCTCATAAAAACTTAAAAAAATCTTTCAGTGTTAGAAAGCTAAATGCTAAGGTGAATAGAAGTGGAGCACCAATGAAGAATGGTTTAAAATCCTTTTTTTTCTTTTTGAGAGCTTCCGCTACATAAATGTACCTTTGACAAAATTGTTCCCCTTTAAAAGTTCTAAATAAAATGCCGCGACAGCATATGATTTAAAATGTTCATTGCCGATATTCGAGTCAATTTTAAATTAATATGTACATTATTCTTAAAAAAACATTACCGATATTATCGAATCGTTTTCGAACTTTTTGGTAATAGCAGCAAAGTAATTAAAAATTTACTGCCTAGTATAAGCAGTAAATTTTTCACTATTATTTTCATCACATTCAATCACTATTGTTTTTAAAAATATAATATAAAAAGAAATAATAATTATACCTTCATACCGGGTAATTCGAATATGAGTATCAATCTGAATCTGACATTTTCGCTGCCCGCTCCACGTGCCTCAATACACACACAGCAGCAGCACGATTCTACACATGATTATCTTTACGTATGTAAAATGTACATGCATAAAAAAACACGTAAATGTAATTTGCAGGTGATAATATCTTCACTTGAGTTATTTGATTTACAGAAAATACGTACACATTTCAACAGCGTTCACCTTTGCCACAAGAGACCGCATTGGCAAGGATGTCTTAGAGGAAATCTACCCCTGTCCTGTTTCTCCACATATCATGATAAGTTTAGCTGAAGAAGTAGAGGACAAGAGACTAGATGCTATCACTAAAGAGTAAATAGATACTTTAAAATATTTCTTATGACATAATTAATATACGCAGCTTTTAGTAAAAAGTAGTTACTATGCTACTTCACAGCGTTTGACTTCATTTAATGATGACTTTAAACTTTTAATGATTGAAAATAGTTGGCTATACACCGAGAGAACGATTACGTTGGGGTGACGTCACGAAATTTTATTGCCAAGATGTCGCCGGGAGTAGGTAACATAAAGCGTAAGACGCTGAGCAGATCAAAAGACGAAGTAAAGGAATCGAGATCGCGCCATTCCATCACTCTAAACTGTTTGAACAGGAAGTGACTAGACCCTACAGGTTAAAGAGACAGGGCTGCTTACGTCCAACGTTCAAAAGTTTAATTAAAAACTATGAACTTCATGAATTCACTGCATTGATGGAATGTTCAGAAAGATAAACTTGTTTTACATAACTAACTTTAAGAATTGTGCATATTTAAGCTGGGTTATATATAGATGTGTGGTGACGGAGTAAAAATACTATTTACCACCCCATATCTTACCTGTGGGTGATCGTACGAGATGACTAAGGGATATAAAACGTATATAACATCTATGCGAGAGAAGGAAAACTCGAAACAAAACCCTATACCAACGCGTCTGACCAGCGCGGTATAGTAGGTTAATTTCGCTCCCACTACGAAGGAGGCCCGAGCCCAACAGTGAGTAACAGTACATATTTTAAACATACGACAAGTTTATACGTATCGTCAAACTATCATATGTCATCTCATCTTACTTTCTTATTGTATTCATAAAAACTTTAATGTTCGTCCATTGATCCATTTACCCTAAAAGTTAATGGATCAAAGGATAAACCATAAAAATTGTTTTGCTAGAGGTTTAAGACAAAAACATACTGCTGTCTGTTACATTGTTATTTACTTTTTCCTGTAGCTTTATTGATGGATGGCCGAATACTTACACGTTCACGAAAGCAATAGGTGAAGAACTTGTGAGGACCTTTGCTGAGGAGATACCAATATGCATCGTGAGACCACCTATCGGTAAGTCTTAAAGAAAAAAAAAACCCTTTGTTTGTTACGACTAAATATTTTTTGTTCTCGTCATTCGTGAATATATGGAGAAATATTTCAAAAAAAAAATATTCAAATACAATTAAATGATTCAAACGTTATCGTCTTCATTGGATTATTAAAGTCCATTGCTAGATCGCAGCGTATTACAAACGCTATAAGTGCCACGCTTGGCAGGTGGATGTCTTATCGTAGCTGGTGTATGATCGTAGTCTATATAGTGTATGCATAATTAATATAATTCCTAAATGCAAGTAGATCCAATAATATGTGGGTATAAGACTTCGGTTATCCGTGTGGTGACGGAGTAAGAATATAAATCACCATCCCCTATCTTACCTGTAGGTGATCGTAAGAGACGTCTAAGGGATATAAAATGCATATAACATCAATGCAAGAGAAGAAAATCTCGAAACAAAACCTTATACCAACACGCGTGACCAGCGTGGTATAGTAGGTCAATTTCCCTCCCATTATAGAGGAGGCTCGAGCCCAACAGTGGGACATATATGAACTGAGATGATGATGATGATAAGACCTCGGTAGAGACTGCGTTGCGGATCGTAGAGAACAGTCGTGTAATTATTCTAGAAGTTAAACGTGTAATTTTAATATTACACGCATACACTACAGTCTACTAGAAAAGTGCTACTATTCATTCTTCTAGTAATCTCTTAACTTATTTTTACTACTAAGAGCAATCCAGTGTTGGAGACATGTGAATTTCTTATACTGTCACCACGCGGGGTGGGATTTTAACATATTAATAATAGATTAGAACTTCGACACATTTTTTTATTGCCTATTTTGGGAAACGAGCAAGCAGGACATCTGATGTTAAGTGATACTGCTACACATGGATCTTAGCTACACCAAAGGCACAGTCAAACCATTGTATATCTTGAAGAAAAATATTATTTTTACATACAGACTTTAGTATCCATATTTTTATCCTTTACAAGTTTTAATGAAGAAAATACCGAGTGAAGTTCGATCATTCAAATATTAGAATATCCAGCAGATCAGAACTTTGCTCAGTAATATCTTCGTAAAAAGTGTAATGAACTATTTCAGTTCTCCCATCATACTATGAACCATCGCCAGGTTGGTTGGACTTGAGCACCTTATTGGGCCCCAGTGGGGTAAGTACATAAATTTTACTTCAAAAATCTAAGGTGGATACGGGTTTCTATTACAATGAATAGAGAATAGGCAAGTTATGATATCATATATGTATCCTTCGTTTACATCAAATAGACCAGATTAACATTATATTTTATACTAGCTATAACTTCTTCATGTGGAAAGAATGCCGAACGAACGTCTGGTTAAGAAGATATACAATGCGAAAGTGGAAGGATGTAGGTACCGAGGGAGACCGAGACTAACCTACCTAGACCAGATCGGTCAGGTACTGAAGGAAGGTGGAGTCAAGAGTCTCCGAAACCGGCGAGCGTGTATGAAGAGAATTATGAATGTTGAGGAAGCGAGTGAAGTATGCAGATATAGAGTTCTCTGGCACTCTGTTCTCTCTGCCTACCCTGCAAGGGATATGGCGTGATGATATGTATGTATATGTATGTATAACTTCGTTCGCGTGAAATTTATTAAAAATGTTTGTTTGCTGAGCTGTAATTATAGAGCCATGTCGTTGACAGTTTTCTGCCCACAACAATAAATAGTCTGGATAGTCTGGATCTTTTACATCAATTCGCAGTTTCAATATAGCATTTTGCTATTGTGCATCGTTTAAACAACTAATGTACATAAATACATACATATCAGCACGCCATGTCGCTTGCAGGGTAGGCAGAGAGAACAGAGTGCCAGAGAACTCTATCCTTGCATACTTCACTCGGTTCCTTAACATTCATAATTCTCTTCATACACGCTCGCCGGTTTCAGAGACTCTTGACTCCACCTTCCTTCAGTGCGTGACCAATCTGGTCTAGGTAGGTTAGTCTCGGTGTCCCCTGGTACCTACATCCTTCCACTTTCGCATTGTATATCTTCTTAATTTCTTAAACTATAGTCTGTCTAATCTAAGAAGTGCACTTTGACAGCTGTCTGAGTAAGTTGTCTAGGTATGTGAACCAAATAATTGCTATCGAAAATATCCGATTTTACTGAGAAATCGATATTGATTGTTTATAATTAATAATCGGTTTATTTTTTATTTTTCAAAAAGGTGATGAATAAATTAAGTGCTAAATTAGTACTAAACAAATTTAATTATTTTAGCATAGAATCTACTTATCATATTTAGTAGGATTAGGTTAATTAAAAATAAAAACTGGATTTGAAAATAGCTATTTATTAAGAATTACTACTATTACTTGAATTATCAGCGTCGCGAACATTAATAATTATTTCCTCATCAATCAAAGTGTCGAAATGTACATCTCTGTCAAAATCTCTATTCGATTAATTGTATTTTTCTAATATATTTACCGATTATTTGAATATTCGTGAATTGGAAGTTGTCAAGCACTACTGTATAGATCGTGATGACGTGACATTGTTAGGTCGTCACTAACAATTACTATTTACCATGTTATTTCTATTTTAAATTAGTTTTACGAGTTTCAACATTAGATTATTGTACAAGAAAGTCACCCGCAATGTTAATTATGTAAATAACTTAATAGTTGTTTAAAATTTCAGATTTAGTGTTTACAATCATGTGTATACGTTTGACCGAAGTTATTGTGTATTAAAAAATGCAAAGCGTCAAAATGCACTTCTTAAATTAGATGAACTATAATGTACGTAACATGCATGTAAAACCTAACAAGAGAAGGAAACTGAAAATAAAACCCTAATTCGTCATATCAATGTTAACTACATATGTAGAATAGTGTAGGACCAGGCTATTGACAGTTCTCTGTCTACAGCTGCGGGCCGGTTCGTCCGGGGTAGTACCACACTGAGCAGAAAATCGACATCTGAGTAATGGCAATGTATTGTTGCGTTTCGTTCGGTGAGTGAAAGAGCCGGAAGCTCAACTAAGGTCGATTTGGGGTTTGTATTGGTCAAAGGTCCATAAGCAGCAGTGACACTTACCATCAGGTGTGATGTCCGCTCGTTTGCATAAGCAATAAAAAACAATATCCCAAACTAAACTTTTCTTGATATTTCGACGCCCAGCTTTGATGGTCATGGCACAGAAGCAGTAGCAATCGACGGCGACTTTTATACTTCGATCATTCAGAAAGTTACCGATCCAATCGCAGAGTTCTTCTGAAATTTCATAAGATAGTAGCAAAGAGTAAGTTATTAAATTGAAAAAGAGTGGCAACTCGATGATAAAATATGCATGTACGGAAAGTGCTGCCACCCAGAGTTTAGGCGGTGAACTAAAGTTGAAGTAATATATATACATATCTACACGTGTATGTGTAATTACATAGAATTTTCTTTTACTATGAAAGCTACCCTGAAATATAAAAAAAACATATCAGCTGATAATTAAACAATAATAATATCAGCCTAACATTGAAACTTGAGATAATTTTCAGAAAAATATCAATAACCGAAAATAGATCGATGACAATAAGTACCTACGCTAGGAACAAAAAATAACAATTCTCAGTTGTCAAACGTTTGACAGACACGACAAAATGGCAGCAGTTAAGTTTGTACAACCAATCTGTAGGCGGCGCGACGGTTAGTAAAAATAAGTAATGTTTTAAGTGTGCCCCCCCAGGATAGTAGCTTCAAAAGCAAGGCCTTTGCCAAATCTAAGTTGAAAGCTAAAATGTATGTAGTGTATGCGTCATACACTTGCCTTTTAAGGCAGACGCTCAACAGTGTGTGAAGTACTTAAAAAAATCACCTGACCTACCAAATTTAGGAATCATTTGTGGCTGAAAATGGGTTTAAATTCTATAATAATAGCTTTTGTGTAATAAATTAATAAATTTTCAGTTATATTTTGGATCAGCCCTTGGCGTAATTAAAGTGGTATGTGTAGACACAAACGTCCACTTAGCCATGGCCCCCGTTGATTTCGTTAATAATGCCATAATTGCTTCTGTGTGGGATTCAAATGAGCGAAAGAAAAATGGAGAAAACAATATCCCTGTGTACACGATAGCTCAAAGACGTTTTTTGCAATGGTGTAAGTATCAAAAATCCTATTTAATAAAAGTGCTTACCGAAGCTTATCGTTCTTTACATCCAAATCATTACTTTTGAATTTAAAAAAAACCTCATGATATTTTGCTTTAGCAAGAGCTGACAGTGAACATTCAATGTAAGCATTAACAACTATTTAATGTAGTACCGCGGCAATTGTTTTCTAAAATAATAATAGAAAACCAATGGTGTCCGCAAATCGTAGCTGGTACACACAAAATTTCTAAGCTTAGACGTTTTAGTAATAATATACCATATCATCATCATCATCATTCGCCTGCTCCTCTCCCAATCACCCGGGGACGACGTAATATGTACTCCTCTTCCTACATATTGCACAAGTTATTGACAATAATTTTATGACCGGCCGCCTGCCTGACGTCAACCCTCCTTGGGAATGTAATTATTGACCAAACGGCATCAGTTGGAGTTGGCCCAGGTCGTTATAAGGCTCTTAGTTGTCTTTTACGACATCCACGAGCAAAGTAAGAGTTAGTAGTATTCGTAGCCGCTACCACACAGTTTCTAATAATATACCATGTGTACTACTATACGTATGGCATTTGAGTTTTATGTTAAAAATGAAGCTACAGAAGTTATATAATAAAACAATACAGCTGTGAGACAATGAAGCTAAAAAAGAAAGTAAGAAGCTCTTACAATCTAATGAATATCATCATCAACATGGAAATGCCGATTTATTAATTCAATAACAATTTAAGTAGAAAAATCATAAAATTTACTTGATTCAAGTGAAACCTCGCATAAATCTAGCCTGAATTTAATTAAACCTTTATTACAAAGTTGATAGCTACTTTCTTATGAGAGTTTGAAATATTCATAGTTTATGTATTTTCTTGCAGGTGAGTTAGCATATAATATGGAATATAACTGCACTGATATAGCAAGTCTTAAATCTTTCTGGTACAGTCAATGTTACCAAATAAAATCTAGGATTCTATATAAAATAATTGCATTTTTCCTTCATTATATACCGGCATTTATTGCGGATATCATCGTCACTGTTATACGGAAGAAGCCAAAAGAAATATCATCGTAAGTATGACATTCTCTAAAGGAAATGAGATTTCAAGCTAGAAACCTCATGTCAACTATTCCTCTAAAATTAGGTACAAAATTTTAGGTAAAATCTAAAGCAATGTAAATGATATACATCTTCTTCTTCTTATTTTTATGTATTGGCAATCAGCTACTTAAATGAGCCATTGTTGCCAGTGTCGAGTTATAATTATCTTCAAGTTTTTAGTGTCTTCAGATTAGTGATTGTCCGTCAGTAAGTCAAATTGTCGCCATCAACAGTGCTATGGCCACACTGTTAATGGTATCTTGTGAGAATTTTGATGAAAAACGAAAACGTTGTAAAGCACTTTTATATGATATTCACTACATCTCAGCAGTTCCGTCACATCACATTACATAAAATGCCATCAAAATTATCTAATATAACACGTTCAAACACTAAGATATCGAATGTAATACAAGAGCACCACATGACGTTTTAGATTCCCGCCAAAAACCCATGATATATATCATAGAGGTTAGGTTAGGTTTTTTTTTATATAGGTAATAAAGATTTGGTCCACAGACTTTTGTCCGTGCCTTTTATATGTTTTGTATTTTAATTATTATATTGATTTTATATAATTCAAGGTTTCTCGAAGTGGAAGTTTAATACATTTATGATGGTTTATATGTATACTAGCTTCTGTCCGCGGCTTCGCCCTCGTAAAAGGTTACTTTCCGAAAGTTTTACATTCCTTATTTTTATTTTACCCCTTAATGGTAGATTTTAACAACATGTTAATGTCATGCTCCGATGGTTCGGGCATGTGGAAAGAATGCCGAACGAACGTCTGGTTAAGAAGATATACAATGCGAAAGTGAAAGGATGTAGGTACCGAGGGAGACCGAGACTAACCTACCTAGACCAGATCGGTCATGTACTGAAGGAAGGTGCAGTCAAGAGTCTCCGAAACCGGCGAGCGTGTATGAAGAGAATTATGAATGTTAAGGAAGCGAGTGAAGTATAAAAGGATAGAGTTCTCTGACACTGTTCTCTCTGCCTACCCTGCAAGGGATATGGCGTGATGATATGTATGTATGTTAATGTCATATTTATTTATATCTAATTAATAGCCTTGGGCTCGAGCACGTGTTTACTTGTTTTTTATCGAGATGATAGTCCGAGCTCCTTCATTACCCTTTCGTCTATATGTTTTATTGCATTGGTTAGGTTAGGTTAATTAAATATTTTAATGTTAACTGATATCAAATTTAATATTAAATTGTATGTAATGCCTAATACGGTATGAATAACACATAAACTTATATGAATCAAACATCACCATCAATATCATCGTCCTACTCTTATTTATTGGAGTCGACGCAATATGTACAAAAGTACATATTGCGTCTAATTTTGTACGTATTCTATCGTACGTCTTGCACTAGCTATTAGCTATAGTTTTATGACTGGTCGCCGGCCTGACGTCAACAATCTTTATTGAATGTAGCTACTGTCAATCATTTAGTCATGCTTTTAAATATCGTTTACCTTTAGCATCATCATTTCAGCTTACATGTCCCACTGTTGGGCTCGAGCCTCCTCCGTGACGGAAGGGAAATTGACCTAATATACCACGCTGGTCAGACGTGTTGGTATAGGGTTTAGTTTCGAGTTTTAATTTTCTTTCATAGATGTTGTATGTGTATTGGTCCAAGAGCCAGGTGAAAATTTGGTTAATTATTTCTTCTCGAGAGATAATTGGTGATACGCATCAGACAATAGTATCATGAAGCCTTAGGACCGTCAGCTGCGGTACGGTGGGGGGGATGAGCAGTTGTAACGTCCCACGCTCGAAGAAAAAAAAATACATTCACTCATTTCCTCTCGGCTAAAAATTTATCAAATTATAGCTAAACCAATATCTCAACAAAAAACTAAAATCAGCTGGCTATAACATAGTGTATTTTACGTCAGCTGATGTCTCGATCATGGGAAAAAAAACTTAACTTTCAGTGATATCCTCTCAAATAAAAATTTACCTGATGATAGCTTATATGTAACTATTGATAAATATATACGTCAGCTGGCTGTATCTCGGTGGAAAAATCGTCAGCTGATAATTTGAAGGTCGTTACGTAGAAGTTAGCCAGAAGCATTTACTGACTATTTAAATGCATCAGCTGACTAAGTTTCCCTCGACTTACTGCTAGCTGATTTTTTTTATTTATCACAGAAATATATTTAAAATCAGCTCACAAATTTTCATGTGAGAGGAAATGACGTCTTTTTAATTATTCTTGTTATTTTTAAAGATTCAAACAATACACGCTAGCATAGCATAGACAGTATTAAGGTACGCTTGGAGGGGGTTAGTTGTACGCATGCTCGGGGTACCCTTTTGTTGAGGGCACTGGAAAACATTTTTAGAAGTAGAAAAGAAGGGTACTAATCATAGAGTAATATAATACATTGGAAATAGAGAGGCCACTCTCGATTTTTTTTGTCGCCACTAATGTCAATGAAAGCGCCATCTATTATGCGACTCAATAATTATTTCCTACCCACCCAAAAAAATAATAATTTATATACATACTGTAATCTCGCAGCAGATGCATCTTCTGGTATTATTTTGCGATACTTTGGGGGCAAAGCCGTAAAGCGTCTATAACACTCACTGTGGTACAGCTGAAAATTGTTTTTTTTTCTGTCGAAAGTGCAGCCTCGTGTCCAGTTAATTTATTATTTTTTCTTACACTCAATATAGCACTGCACTTAATGAGATTTTCTTCACTGAACGATTTTAAATTAGAAATAGATTTTGTTTTTTTGCAAAAGACGCAAAAAGGCGTTACATTAGACATTTTTATAGATTTTTCACAGATACTACAACAATATTTCTAGAATATTCTTTTCGTCGTCGACGTCGACATTTGCTCGTTTATTCTAAACGTACATTAGTACTGTTACACAGAGTCGTTTTTTAATATAGCGCTATCTAGATCACATTTCTGAGTGTTTTGTTTGTTTTGACACTAATAATGTTAATAACTAAAACTAGATGGCAGAAATTACCTTATTTAAAACAATAAATTAAGTGTGTGTGTGTGTGTGAGAGAGATGTATCTGTGTGTGAGAAGTATCTATGTGTGTGTGAGAAGTATGTGTGTGTGTATTATTTCCTACCCACGACCCGACACACGTCCGGATTGCGCATGCGTGGGTATAATATATTGAGTCGCGTAATAGATGGCGCTTTCGTTGACATTAGTGGCGACAAAAAAAATCGAGAGTGGCCTCTCTATTTCCAATGTATTATATTACTCTATGATTAGTACCCTTCTTTTCTACTTCTAAAAATGTTTTCCAGTGCCCTCAACAAAAGGGTACCCCGAGCATGCGTACAACTAACCCCCTCCAAGCGTACCTTAATACTGTCTATGCTATGCTAGCGTGTATTGTTTGAATCTTTAAAAATAACAAGAATAATTAAAAAGACGTCATTTCCTCTCACATGAAAATTTGTGAGCTGATTTTAAATATATTTCTGTGATAAATAAAAAAAATCAGCTAGCAGTAAGTCGAGGGAAACTTAGTCAGCTGATGCATTTAAATAGTCAGTAAATGCTTCTGGCTAACTTCTACGTAACGACCTTCAAATTATCAGCTGACGATTTTTCCACCGAGATACAGCCAGCTGACGTATATATTTATCAATAGTTACATATAAGCTATCATCAGGTAAATTTTTATTTGAGAGGATATCTTTTTTTTTTTTTTTTTTTTATTGCTTATGGGGGCAAACGAGCAGACAGCACACCTGATGGTAAGTGTCACTGCCGCCCATGGACCTTTGCCAATGGTATAGCTAGGCCGCTGCCTACCAATACAACCCTGAACCCACCCCAGTTAGGCTTCCGGCTCTCTCGCTCACCGAACGAAGCGCAATAGCACATTGCTATTACTCAGACGTCGATCTTCTGCGAGAGTGTGGTACTACCCCGGACGGACCGGCCCGCGGCTGTAGACAGAGAACTGTCCACAGCGTGGTCCTACCACAATAAAAGTGAATATATCTATATAATATATCACTGAAAGTGAAGTTTTTTTTCCCATGATCGAGACATCAGCTGACGTACAATACACTATGTTATAGCCAGCTGATTTTTTTTTGTTGAGATATTGGGTTAGCTATAATTTGATAAATTTTTAGCCGAGAGGAAATGAGTGAATGTATTTTTTTTTTCTTCGAGCGTGGGAGGTTACAACTGCTCATCCCACCCACCGAGCCGCAGCTGACGTTCACGAGACTTTATGGTTCGATTTTCTGATGCATTTTACTCATTATCACTTGAGAGGAACTTGGTCATATATATCTGTTACTGGCTCTCGGACTATATATATAGTCATCTCTTACGATCATCCATGGGTATGATAGGGGGTGGTGAATAGTATTCTTTCTCCGTCACCACACGGAAAAACCTTTATCATCCATTATAATAACTAGTTAATATTCCGTGTGGTGACGGAGTAAGAATACAATTCACCACCCCCTATCTTGCCCGTGGGTGATCGTACGAGACGACTAAGTGATATAAAACGCATATAACATTTATGCGAGAGAAGGAAAACTCGAAACAAAACCCTATACCAACACGTCTGGCCAGCGTGGTATAGTAGGTTAATTTCCCTCCCATTACGGAGGAGGCCCGAGCCCAACAGTGGGACATATATGGGCTGTGATGATAATGATGATGATGAGATACATGTCTATTCGTACCCTTTAATTTCCATGTACATTTATACTATTATTGGACACGGATCGGACCCATAATGGGATTGAAATTGGCTTACTATATATACCACGCTGGTCGGACGAGTTGCTATAAGTTATTATGATTTGCCGGGAAAATATAAAAATGGATAGACTCAAATTAAACTTTTTGAACTGTTTGACAATGTGTAGATAAATATGTGAACTAAATATGTGAACTAAATATGTGTAATATTTAGTTAGCAAATTAGTCGATTCAAATACCAATGTAATCCGAACAAGGCTTCGAGATCGATAAAGATGTATGGATGGATTGAAAGTAATTCGAATTGAGCTTGCACAGTGGATAACTTTTGTAGTATAGTCAGTTAAATTATTAATGTGAATGTCCTACAAAATTACTAGTTTTAGACTAATTAGACCAAAAATAATGTGAACCGTAAAAAATCAATTTAGTTTTTATAAAAACTTACAAAGTTTCACCATCTTTCTTTTTATTTTTTTATTTCTTATTGTGGCAAACGAGCAAGTAGCACACCTGATAGTAAGTGTCACTGCCGCCTATCAACTCTTTGCAATACCAAGGTATACCTTTGGTTTAGGCCGCTGTATACCAATAAAATCCCCAAACCCACCCAGTTGGGCTTCCGGCTCTCTCGCTCACCGAACGAAGCGCAATAGCACATTGCCATTACTCAGACGTCGGTCTTCTGCGAGAGTGTGGTACTACCCCGGATGGACCGGCCCGCGGTTGTAGAAAGAATATATATCTTATCGTAAACAACAAAAAGTTTAATACTTACTATTTTCAGGTTCATCGGCGTCGTAAAAATGCTGGACAAGCTATTAATGGTATATGACTACTTTCTTAAGAACGAGTGGAATTTTCACGATGAGAATGTCAGAGCCATGATCAACAGAATGAGTCCGGCCGACCAAGCGATATTCAACTGTGATCTATTAACAATAAACATTCTCAATTATATTAGAGTATGGGGCATTGGGCTTAGAAAATTTATTGTTAGAGAAGAGTTGAAAGATTCTGCAAAAGCTGCCAGAAAACAACGTATATTTCGCGTATTACATTGTATAGGACTTGTTTTATATATTTATGTTTTGTGGTTAGTTTTCAGTTTTATGTTTGCAAATATATTTATATAAAATCTAATTTACCGGTTCATCTCATCATTGTCTCAGCTCATACATGTCCCACTGTCGGACGCGAGCCTCCTCCATAATGGGAGAGAAATTGAGCTACTATACCACGCTGGTCAGATGTGTGTGTATAGGGTTTTGTTTCGCGTTTTCCTTCTCTTGCATAGATGTTATATGCATTTTATATCACTTAGTAGTCTCGTACGATCACCCACGAGTAAGATAGGGGGTGGTGAATTGTATTATTCACCGCACGGAAAAATTTACCGATTGTAATATTGAATTTGTGAAATAAAGGAATTCATTTGTAATAAATTTGGTTAACAAATTGTTTGATAATTTTCATTTATTTTTAATAAATATCCATTAACCTATAATCGTCCTCTTTTGGACATGCATCATCCCAAAAAAGAAATTAAATTAAATAAGTACTAGATTAAAAAAAATATATTATGGTATAACTTTTTATTTTGAATAGTGGTAGGACCACGCTGCTGACAGTTCTCTGTCAACAGCCGCGGGCCGGTCTGTCCGGGGTAGTACCACACTGAGCAGAAGATCGACGTCTGAGCAATGGCAATATGCTGTTGCGCTTCGTACGGTGAGTGAGAGAGCCGGAAGCCCAACTGGGTGGGTTTGGGGTTTATATTGGTAGGCAACGGTCTAGCTATACTCCTGGTATAGCAAAGGTCCATGGGCGGCAGTAAAACTTACCATCAGGTGTACTGCTCGCTCCTTTGCCACCAAAATCAATAAAAAAAAATTACTTTGCAAAAAAAAATAGAAAAATAGTTTTGTTATAAAACTTATAAAATATATGATCTTTTCATTTATTACAAAAAAAAAATCAAAAACCCAATTGTCGTGAACGCCCATTATCATGTTCAGACGAGTTTTCCCTGATGCTACGAGATAGCAAGAAGATGATACATCATATTCCTCAACTAATACTATACAATTAGAGTACAGAATTATAACAGTAGCACCGTTCGCGTGGTGACGAAGAAGGAATACAACTCATCACCCCATTTATTGTCCGTGGGTGTCACTAAAGACGATAAAGGGATATAATATGCAATTAGCATCTATGCTAAATAGAAAAAAAACTTAGTATAGTATAGTTTTATTTAATTTATCCCGCTGACTAGCGTGTATGACAATTTCTATGTTATGTGCATCTTATATCCGTCTTTCGGCAATTTCTTACATGATGGCATAACCAAGTTGAACAGATGACTCAACAATTCCTTAATGGTCCTTTACAATACCTACGTGCAGGATAAAGGGTGGTGAATTGTATTTTTATTCCGCCATGAGACGGTAAAGCAAAATTCTATACAAATCTATTTGATCGAAATTATACTATACTTTAACGCAGTGCTTGTCCCAATATTACTGTATGGAAGCGGAATTGTCTAAAGAGAGTTGCTCCTTGAATCTTTTTGACGTAATGTGATGAAAAAATTTAGTACAGATAAGAAGTCGACACCTCAGCAACTTTAGTGCCGGGATGCACTATCACGCGATGTCTTCAGTTGACAGTCGGTAATTGCTGGTCCGATCAGCCGCTGGCTTGGCTTCGGCGGAATTAGGCGCAGGCATTCACACCTTCACCGCAGAACATGTTGGCCGCGGACTGTGTCATCAGAAAGGATTTACTTCTAAATCTGTATCGCTATCTCCTTTCGGAAGACAACTGTCTCATAAAGGGCAGCAACCACATTCCAAGTTCCTGACCTTGTCAACCAAAGGTTTAGCGACTGCCAGCTGTGTCAGATCAGCGCCAATAATTACAATGCTTTCTCTGCCTAGGCCACTCAAACCTCGAGTATGTACTGCGTAATGTCCTCGCTGCAGTCGCACTCTTGGTAGGACGGAGTCGTAAGTCTCCTTGCGACCCCGTACACACAAAATCATCCTGCTCCTGTATAGTATGATTTTGAAGACTTATATCTTGAATTTTACAGACAGCTTGATAGTTCATTCCGATGTTAATTTTTTATCTCAGCTCATACATATCCAACTACCGGGTTCAAACCTCCCCCACAATCGGTAAATTGATCTACTATATCATGCTGGTCAGACCATTTAGTATGGGGTTTTATAAGAATATATACTTCTCTAGCAAAGATGTTATCTGTATATTATATATCTAAGTCATCTTTCTTAACTAAGACATTCATAGAAAAGAAAAAAGGTGGTTTTATTCCCACTCCATCACCACACACAGCACAAACTTCTATATAACTATACAGAAGACTCCTATTTTTTTCATAAAAAATATTGTTATCGTCGGTTAATTTTGAAGCGTTCTCTGACTCTGGCTATTGTTACTCTTACATCTGCTCTGGCTTCATCTCTTTCAAAGACTATTATTTTGGTTTTACTCACATTCATGTGTAGACCCCTTTTCTTACAATCTTCTGTCATTGTGTGGACTAGGCTCTGCAGGTCAGTCGCTGACTACGCCAGCAGGACTGCATCATCTGCATATAGCAGAGTGCTGACCACTGAGTCGCCCATCCGGACTCCCACATTCATATCGTTTAACCTTTGGAGACATTAATCCAGATATAATATAAACAGCCTGGCTGATAGAATGCACCCTGCTTAACGCCGATATTGACGTCAAACCAAGACGACATTCCATCATCCAGCCGCACACAAGCTCTACAGCCCGTGTAACTGGACTGCACAGCCTGCAGAAGTTTACTGTTAATACCATACTCCGGTAAAATGTCCCAAAGTTCCTTTCGTGCAACCGTGTCAAATGTTCTCTCCAGATCCACAAAACTGCAGAAAACCCTCTGACCTAGAGCCAGATGCTTCTCCACAATGTTGCGCAGAGAGAACACTTGATCCATGCATCCCCTTCCACTCCTAAAACCTCCTTGTGCCTTACACAGTGAACCATGGGACTCCATCCTCATTCTCCTTTCAATAATTTTAGCATACACTTTTGCTGCCAAACTGTTCAAGTTTATGGCTCTGTAATTTGAGCAGTCATAACGTGAACCCATGTTTTTAAACAAAGGCACGATCACTGCGCTATTCCTGTCCCTGGGAACCATTCCCGAGCTCCGACATAAATTGAGGAACAACAGGAACGTCTCCCAGACACAGGAGCCGCCAAGCTTGATCATCTTGGCAGACACCATATCAATGCCCGCTGCCTTAACAGTTGATCTACTAGACCACATGCAACACCGGCGCCAACCCGAGTATCCGCATACATATCGCCAAAATATTCACTCCATCTGCTTCACACGTCTTGTATTTGTGTAAGAATGTCTCCACCTTTAGACCTTATTTTATTCATTCTGAAGGCTGACCCAGAGACCTCTTCACCTCTCTTCAAAAGAGTTCGGTGTTACCCTCGAAGTTTTTAGCCAGCCTATCTTCTGCACTCATATTTGTTCTATCACGTTTCTCTTTCACTAAGGCCTTGGTGTCATTCTTACATTGCCGATATATTTCTTTCTTCTGTTCAGTCATACTGTCATTCAGATTCACAGAAGAGACATAGTCCAGCCACGCTTTCTTCTTTTGCTCTACGGAAGTTGCCACTTCCGCATCCCACCAAGCATAACCATTTGTTGTTCTATGCTTCTTTGAGCTTCCACATACTTCTTTTGCTGTATCTACCATACTCTCTTTCAATATTCTCCAGCATTCTTCAATGTCCGATTGCGGCTGGCTTGCCATCGTCAGCCGTTCTCGGACACCCTCTGCATACTTTTCTCTAACACACTCTTGCAAACTTTCAATCTTTATTCTTTCAAGCCCTCCGAAGTGGACACGCTCTCGCCAGTGCCCCCACTTTCTGAACAGACCACTAAATCTCGCAATAACGAGATAGTGGTCCGTATCGATTGTGGGGCCCCTGTAGGCTCTTGCGTCCAATATTTTGCTTTGGAGGCGACTGTCTACTAAAGTTAAATCTATTATACTTTTCTGTTCTTCTCCATGTATACATATGAACGTGCTTATGTTGGAAAAATGTGTTTGACATAATAAGGTTTCTCTCCATGCATACATCCGCAATGAGCCTACCTGCGTAGTTCACTCTCTTATTACCAAATAGACCAAGTACGTCCTCATAGTCGGGACGCTTGGTCCCCACCCATCCGTTCAAATCTCCGCATACAATCACGCGTTCACTGGTTTCTGCCATATCCAGAACTTTTCTAACATTATCCCAAAACTTCTCCAGGTCTGATGCCACCGAGGATCCTACGGGAGCATATGCCACAACCATGAATACCTTGGTGACACCTAGTTTTATACGGACTCAAAGAAGTCTGGGATCACACATTCCGTAATCCTTCACACCTGAGGCCAAGCGAGAGGACAACAGCACTCCTACCCCCATGCTGGCTCGATCGCTTTGTGGTACACCAGACCACAGGGCCATCCCGCCACCAGGCAGGCGTCGCTGCCCCTTCGCTTCGTTTCTGTTACACAGAGCACGTCTAGCTGTTTGTCCGTCACGACGGTTATCAGCTCGTACAACTTACCTTCCACACAACCTCTTACATTCCACGTACCCACTCGGCACTCTGCTCTCTTCGACTCGCCTGACTGGGCAAGGTGTGATGGGTGGTGGCCCCCATCATCGCATCTGCCGATTTTCGTACCGACGGGGGCGGGTCGGTACGCGTCGCCTCCGGGGGACACCCTAACCCACGGCGGCGGTTGCGGTACACATATGAGCCGGATTGAAGTCTGACTAGACTGGCAGGGGACGCAACGTGCACGCTCCGGACTATGCCCCCCTACACGCTCTGTACTATGCCTCCCTAAAAAAATCATCAAGTCAGGCTATTGCCGTCCACTGCTAGACGTATGCCTAAATGTAAAATAGTACTGGACATTTATGGCATTTTTTGTTGTGATTTATATTTTGGTTTTTGAGACAATAAGGTTGTTATTTTGTTAGGATGCTCATCATTTCATTATTATGATAATAAAAAAAAATGTGTCAACAATTACATTTGGTTTCCTTATTCCTTAGAGGCCGTCCATTAAACACGTGAGATTTGAAAGGTGGGGGAGGGGTTTGACAATAATCACGAAGGCCTAAGCCTTCATAGTATTAAACCTCACCAAGTTTCAAAAAATGCTAAAAAAAAGATCACGTGATTAATGGACATCCCCTTACCTTGAAAATTTAAAGGAATATTCACTTTGATGAATTTTTAGATTTGAATTGGTTGATTTTTTATTCATATAATTTTATTTGATTTTAATCTGATAAATTGTTAATATGAATCTCTTAGGTTTATTATTGGAATATGAAAAGTATATACATTTTTAAATAATAGAAAAAAACGTTTTTTTCTTAAAAATCGATTATTTATTTTGATTATAATCGATTTTTGGCAAATCGATTAATATTAAATAAAAAAAAATCGATTTTTATTTAATCGATTTTTTTCCAGGAACCTCGCATCCCTACTGTGGAGTGCACTTTTTCCTCGTACTAACTGTAAGTGACTTTGTGCTCCAAAACTTTACTTAAAATAAATGGCATAGACGTTCCACAAGTAAGTGAAATTTTAATAGCACATTCTAAATAGTATATTTTAACTAAAATAATGGTGACTAACGTAACTATTAACAATTTAACGTTCGATATTCCTGTTGGCAAACTTACTTACCAAGTGAGTTTAGCGATGTTAACTTTGCCATGTTTTTTTAGGGGCTAGGGCTATCACAAAATATTTTGAAGTTTTTTAAGTTTTGCTTGCTATTTACTTAAATAATTTGGATATTTGGTAAGTTTCCTGACCTAATTTATGCATAAAATATTTTTAAACTTTGTTTAAAAAAATGGGAGATCCATCGAGGCGTAAGAGGGGCGAGAGGGCGAGTTAAACAGAGTCTCCAAAAGTTATTCACCCGAAATACTACAGTGGATCTGGTAAGCCGTAAAATTATATCTTCACTAGAAGCATCAAAAAGATTATACATCCCAAGAAGAACAATAGATAATAAAGTAAATAATAAATGCACTAAAAAGCCAGGCACCCATCAAAGGCTTAGGTACTGTTACCGAAGAACAAGACATAGTGAAAGTTCTTATCGCAGCAGCAGAATTCGGATCACCTTTATCGAGATATGAACTGAGCCTTCCTTGTTTATAATTATTTGAAAAGTAATAACAAGGATTATTTGTTTGGCGGCAAACAAGTATCTAGAACGTATAATGAAAGCCACCAAAGGAAACGTTTCAATAATGTTTGCAGAGGCAGCGGACCCCTTAAGGATACATTTTAACATGTTAATGTCATATTTATTTAAATCTAATCAATAGCCTAAAAATAAGTTTCAAACTTCAGGCTTTAAAAATGACGATACTTCCTTAAAACTTTTCATCTCCTTTACAACTCTTTTTTTTGCATTAATAAGTAGCCTATGTCCTTTGTCAGGCTCTAGACTATCTGTGTACCAAATTTCATTAAGATCGGTTCAGTCGTTTTGGCGTGAAAGAGCCACAGACAGACAGAGTTACTTTCGCATTTATAATATTAGTAAGAAAATTATTTAAAACAGCTAACTGGTGGTGAGTGCAGTAAACTTTTCCGTGTGGTGAAGGAGTAAGAATACAATTCACCACCCCCCTATCTTATCCGTTTGTGATCGTAAGACTAAGGGATATAAAACGCATATAACATCTAAGAGAAAACAAAAACTCGAAACAAAACCCTATACCAACACGCCTGACCAGCGAGGAAGGTCAATTCCATTATGGAGGAGACTCGAGCCCTAAAGGGGGTCATATATAAGCTGACATGATGATGATGATGAACTTGGTAAGTTATAGTTGTGAAAAAAAATATTTATAACGAATTATGTATACATCACTGGTTTGATGTTTCTCTTAAACCAGTCAGTGTGATGTCAATTCAGGCCCACAGAAACCTGCCATTTTATTATGCAAGGATATTTGTTGCAAGCAAACAAAAAACAGCTTATGTGTAGTTATATAAAGTAATTTTGGTGAGTACAGTTCATTTATTAGAAAATTAATAAATTCTTTGCTACTACTTATTACGTATAAGTACGTAAGTATTCGTAAGCGCCCGAAACAGAAGTCAACTTACACTAACTGTACCAAGGCAGTCAAATTTTTAAATAAAACAATACAAAATCTTATTTGACATGTATTATTAAATAAGACCAAAACCTTTTTACATACTAAATCAATTTGAGTCGAAATTAATCGGAAAACCTTCCAAAACAAAAAATATTTCTAGAAATAAAATGACAGTATTTTTGTGCAAATACCTACAAAATGAAAATATATTAAAGTTATAATCAGCATATACAACAAAAAACACTGATAACTGAAGGGAATATTATATTTAAAAATGATATGACTGTGATAATGATTAAAAGAAACTGTAAATTAAAATATAAAAAACTATAGGACCTTCGATAGATTTATAAAAAATACCCTCAAATTGTCAAAAATGCTATAACAATAGGAACCATGTGTATTTTATTTTACTTTCTCAGTAAAAATTAAAGATTCCAATTTATTAGGATATGTTTAAAGGCATTATGGGCTTCCATGACATCACAATCCAAAGAACTATATCAAGAATCTTTTTTCTTTCTACCCACACTAAGGGAAAATCCTCGTCGCGGGGGACATAATCATAACCAAATCGTGAATCACACAAAAAATTCAATTGCGTTTGGATAATACCAAACACAGTCTGCATTTAAGAGGTTGATATTTAGACCATTTGTATAGCCATCAATCAAATTATCAGTGTTCAAAAGATAAATGGTGTGTGTGCAAGTGTTTCTAATATCCATTATATCAACTATTAATTTTAAGTAACACTTAACGCGATTATACATCAATCTTAAATGTTAAAAGGCGCATATCATGAACCAACTCATCATTAGCCTGCTTTTATCCCAATTATTTAGGTTCGAAACAATATGTACTCTTTTTCCACACAAACCTATCAGATATCATCTCTGCGTTCACACCATTTCTAATCATTCATGCTTCACGTAGTCCATGCATCTTTTCTTCGGTCTTAAACTGCTTCTTAAAGGCTTCCAAATTCATATATTGAATCCACCTTATATTATTACTTTCATTTGGTCTCATGACATGTCTATATCGTGTCAAGCGTAAAGATCGACCAACTCAAGTGACATATATTGCTGTAAGTATTGTCTAAAAATTAGGTTATCATTGATGAAAACGGCTATAAAGTCGTAAGAGCCGGGTATTTAAATGATTATTGCAAATTAACTCACATTGTGACGCCATTCAAGGTTATGCAAATAGGAATTTCATTTATAATAAACTGAGATAAATTTAGAATGATATAAACGAAACTATACAAAAATGAATTATTTTTAGTCACCTTAAAGTGTGGATAATATAAAAAAATGGTGACAATTTTCAGTAACAATTTAGCAGTGTTACTACAAAATCCGGTGTGCCTAAAATCTCGTTGTGAAAAGCGTATTATGATAGCTATATTCTTCTTTATAACAAAGAAAAACTCCAAGAGAGAGTAGACACATGCAATTAATATTCTTGGCGTAATAACTGTTTTCAATAGTAAAAGATTACGCAGATCATCATTGCTCATAACCTATATTGCTGATAACCTATAACAGCAAGGTGAAAAGCGGCGAAGGGTAAATACGAAATGAGAATGCATGACAGTTCACAAGGTCCCAATGCGCCCACGCCTCTCACCAGAGAACAAAATAGCAAAATGAAAACTTATTTAATAAGCTTATTTAATAAGTTGTAGAATTTGAACATTTACTTTGACTAGAAAGACGAATTAGGCAACCGCTATAGTAGAGCAATAAACTTGTCTTAATACACGATCAGAAGTGGGATTCATAATCATACGATCTGAAGTGGGATTCATAATCATACGATCAGAAGTGGGATGATAATTCACAAATAGTTGCAGGCCTTTTATTTTTTCTGATGACGCGAATATTTAAATTTTAATATAATATTATACTAAATAGCTATGAATGTCATTGTGTTTTAAATCTTGATTTTTTTGGCCATATTCCTAAATTTGATATAGTATTGATTAATGTAACATTATTTGAAGAAGAAAGGATGTTATCAATTAATACGAGTATTTCCACTGTCATCAGTTTTTAGAGCTCCGAAACCTCAATGTATTTTGAACGCAAAAAGCGTAATATTTTGTAGACACAATTATTTATTTAGCAACGAAATCATATACAAATTTATATACTAAAATATAATTTACAGTATTTTGTGTTTAACAAATTCATTTTTATTATCATACAAATAAATATTTTTTTTATTATTATTATTTAAACACAATTATTTATTTATTTTTGCATGAAAAATAAAATATAATATTTTATACAAGTTTTGTCATACAATTTATTGAAATATGTACATTATGTGGATTGGAATTGAAAAAGTATCCCCGCTCAATCTTCGAGCCATTCCCTATGGGTTATTTATACAAGAAAAAATATATATACTAAATAAATTTTACATTTTAATCGATTTATATATTAATTATCTTATATACATTTGAGAATATACGACCATGTAGTATAGGATGGTTAGCTAGTTTTCCTTGTGATGATAATTTTAAAATGTGTCATCACCCCGCAGATATCTTAAGAAACAAATAAGGGACGGACGCAAGCGACATTACTGTAAGAGAAGAAAGCAGGAAATTAAACAATGCGTCCGGTCAGCATAGTGACCAAACTATTAACATACCTCCACTTTTTTGTAAGCCTCCCCCCAAAATCGGTCTTCATGCTATTGGACGGCACTGATCAAATAAGCCAACAGCGTTCTTAGTAAGTGGATGCTTTGTTGACATATCTGCATTCAACTATGAAGGTACTATGAAAAAAATTAGTTAATATCTGATCCGACTGATAACAATTGTTAATGAAATACAAAAATAATTGTTTCAAGTATAGCTTGAGGTCCAAAAGTTATCAATGGCGAGATGACCATTTAAAATTTAAAAAATTGACTGACTTAAAAACATTTGGGACCACTAGATAAAAATAAAAACGGTCTATAAAGATATTTGATATCATAATTTATTGTAACCTATCTTTGTGGTTTTTTTTTTGCTAACAATAACGTATAATATGTTAACAGCATTTTGATTAGACAATACTCAGTCTCTGTTTTTTAATCAGGCACTTTTTGATTAAGGCCTTGAAATTTTTAAGGGATGTAAAATTTTGAGGGTAGTTGAAAACTATATATAGCAATCCTGATATGCGATAGGCGTGTTTTGTTAGTTTGACTCTGTCAGCTTTGGATGAATCCAAATCAACGTTGCCCTGATTTCATTGAAAATATAATTTGTAATTTAAGCAATATATACGCAACATAGCCAGATGCGCTTAAACTACTTAAACTACGAAATTATATCCTTTTTATTATTGTTTTCTTTTTTTTTGTATATTTATTACATTTACAGATTTAGCTAAGTTGCATTTTAGAGAAACTAACGATAGATAAATGCTGACAATGTTTATATTTCCTCAGATAGTCAGGGAGATAGCCGATTTAAATTTTCTCCCATACGGTTTCTATTATAATATGAAGACCACATACTGACCTTCGTTGGAATAATTAATTATGAATAGTAACGAATTAAAAGGATTATCGTATTTTTATAAGGTTATTTCTTTATCGGTTCGGCTAGTATGTTTGTTATAGCATATATAATAAATCTAGGTGACAAAATAATACACAGCGGATGTGACACGTAAAGCTGTTTTAAGTCAAACTAATAATATATAGACTATTATGTCATGTATCCAAAATGCCACTAACGTATTCCGGTCTTAAATCTACAATCTTTTCATTATAAGGTACGATTTGACTATTATTAATCTTCTCATCACTATCGTTACAACTATTTTTCACGTTTTCAATAGACATATTCTTATCTTCCTTATCATCCTCCTTAAGCTGTTCTCCTTTCGGCGTTTGACAATCGACATCTTTCTCGGTAAGAATATCGTTGACAATGCCTTCTTCTCCTGTCATTTCATGTCTATTACATTTTGATTTTACCGTGTTGTCTGTTACATTAACCTCCAAAATAGATTTAGAAATATTTCCATCAATATGATCACTCTTTTTATTACAATGAATCTTATCACTTTTCATTTGACTGGTCATAACTTCTTTTTCACTGTCTTCTACCTTAACCTCTTCCTTTGATTCAGCATTATCTTTTTCAGTTTCTGCAATTTTCAACATGTCCTTCTCTTGCATTTCTTTTTCTTTCTTCTCTGCGATTTCTAGTCTTTTCTGTGCATTCCACCACGGCATGAATCGTTGGAACATCACCCGTGAGCGGTGTTGGGGCTTAAGCACCCATGAAACTGCCATATCTACGTCATCGATCCTGAAATTATGAATTATAATAATAAATACAAACATATTGACTTGAATAAAACAAATCACCAACTTAGTGTCTGATATTCTAACTGATAATAAGTGGTAATGTGGTTTTAGTAGTTAAATTAGACTAGTTTCATAGTTTAGTAACTACTGGACATGAATCATGAAGCTCTTCATCATATCGTAACATATACACACACATACATATCATCACGCCATATCCCTTGCAGGGTAGGCAGAGAGAACAGAGTGCCACAGAACTCTATCTCTGCATACTTCACTCGCTTCCTCAACATTCATAATTCTCTTCATACACGCTCGCCGGTTTCGGAGACTCTTGACTCCACTTTCCTTCAGTACATGACCGATCTGGTCTAGGTAGGTTAGTCTCGGTCTCCCTCGGTACCTACATCCTTCCACTTTCGCATCGTATATCTTCTTAACCAGACGTTCGTTCGGCATTCTTTCCACTTTTCATAGTAACATATAGTAGTTTTATATACTGTGCTGCTTTAACCACGTCTCGTATTCCTTCCTTTCTTGAAATGTGCTGCATATTGAGTAACCATAGTTAAATAATAAGCCTGCCTTGGCATCCCCCGTTTGAAAATTATAATGGATTGCCGCCACATGTCGCCTAATTCATTCAATTAGACCTATTTCCAAAAGTAAATGTAGATAAGCTCATGGTTGTAATAAAACTATTTTTGCGGATTCTGTCGTGGTTGTATGTTATTTTTAAATTTGAAAGGTATTAATAATCAAATATAATAACCAAGTGTAATACTCGGGTAAACATCAGAAATCATTAGGCTCATGGTTGGATAGAAATTTTGAGCATTATACATTCACCTGCCCACTCAGGTACTACTTAGATTGCGGACTATGATTTTATTTTGAGCTATTGTTTTTTCGTTCAACTTGAGAATCCAGCCCAGATTAAGAGTATTATTTGTCTATAATCAATAAAGCACTGGCATGTCCAGCTACAGTAAATAGCTGCCACAATACATACCTTCGCTTAAATCTCTCTCTATCTACAACAAACTGCTCCCAATACCGCTGACGAGTCTGTTTTGCCGCGAACAACCAGACACGCATCACGTGGACCTTAGGAGGTTCGGTGGAGAAGTGTACCTGGGAATAAATGATATATATTGTTAAAATAGGTAACTAAGATTTGAAATGCTAATCGATTTATAAAAACTTATTTTACATTTTTTTAAATGATTACCACATCTAGAACTTCAACCCAGAGCCATGGGCGGCAGTAATAATTACCATCAAGTGTGCTGATTGCTCTTTTGCCAGGTGGCAAAAGAGCAATCAGCACACAAGCAGTAAGTAAAAAAAAATATAATAAACAAAAAATATGTTATTTTATATATGTACTACAAGATCAGTGGACATATTATTTTTGTTTTATATATGCCTACTAGGCCTCAAACTCTTGCGTGTCCAAGGACACCAGCATGATATAAGGCGACTCTGTCCCCATGGAAAGTTGACTAAAACTTAGATAATACCCTGCTGCCATTCTCACACATGTTTCAGAAGGAAAATAAATGCCTTTTCTAACTAGAATAAATTGTATAAGAGCAAAATAACATTAACAACTCTTTCTTAGTAACGATCGGATTGTAAACACAGTCGCTATCAATAATAAGATTGTCGTGACCTCTTTGTTCAAGTAGATATGTTAAACTGTTTCGCAATTGGACTGTCATGAATATGGATTGAAATCATTCAAACGCCAAATAAAACCAATTGTATTCGTGATAAAAAAATAAGAGTGATAAAAATAAACTTTTTGTCCATGTTGTGGCGGAGTAAAAATACCACACATCACATTTTCTTGCTCGTGAATGTCGTAAAAGACGACTACGGGACACCATATGCATATAACATCTACGTAAAAGGAATACTCAAAATAAACCCTATACCAAAATATTTGACCAGCGTTGTATAATAGGTTAATTTCCCTGTGGTGGGTATATGAGCTGAGATAAAATACTTTCTTTGAATACAAACACATGTACTATGGAAGTGTTTTTTTGTTGAGCCGGAAACACCCGAACGTTGACGAAGTTATAATAAACTAAAAGCGATTACTTCGCAGTTAGATAAGTGTGTATTGAACGCTGGGTTCGTATTCGGTAAAAACTTCTATATTATTACATGATTCAGTATCCATAGGTTAGTAAAGTTATTCATACTAACATGACCCTATTTTTAAATTTTTAACCACCTCCTTCGGTGACTAACCAGAGTGCGCCCAAGACTTAGGTCTTTTTTGTTCCAGCGTGGTTTTTTTTTTTGAAGAAACTTTCCCCCAAAGTCACAGTCTCTGCACGTTCCCTAATCTGGCGTGGTATACTGTTATTATCATTATATTGATATGGCCGTTACTATAAACGTTTTTTTTATATCTTTAAAAATCATTTCGGCTCATATACGTCTCACTGTTAAGCTCAAGTCCTCTCCACAATACAAGGGAAACCTGAACCAATTCCGTTTGATCAACAGTTACATTCCAAAGTACAGGCGGCCGGTCATAAAGCTATTGCCAATAACTTTTGCAATAAATATGATGTAAGAGGAGTAGATATTGAGCCAATCCCAAGTAATTGGGATAAGAGCAGGAGAATGATGATCATCGATGCTCTTCTTACATCGTAAATATTGCAAAATTTGCTAACAATAGTTTTATTTCCGTCACAAATATGGCGACAGAAATGTTTTCTATATTTATTTTTACAATCAATTACTATATTAGTATTAGGAAGTTCGTCCTTCAAATACGATTTGCTAAACTACTGAGGACTTTTAAATAAAACTACGTTCTCTTATACCTCTTTAGTTTAGGGCATCGTTTATGGCTAATAAAGAACACCATCCTGATATATAGACGTCATTAAAATCATCCGTAAATATACAACTGACCAACTCTATAAGTATGACGTCACAATGACGTCACCCACTGAGTCACAGTTATAAGAAACGTAGTTCGTTATTAGATCGTATTAAAATGCGTCAGATGTTTATTTACGGGGATTCACTGGTATATTTCTGTTCTATAGGTAATATGCCTATAACATAAAAAAAAATTAAAACGTTAGTAACGCAACGAATATTAGCATACAACTCCGAACAATCGCCGATTACAAACGCTAACGCTGGAAAGGGTAGCGATTAATGGGTTATCCAAACTATAATAGCAAGGTACTGCAGCCATAACTGTCGGCTTGCAAGGCCGCCTATGTAAAACAGTGGTCATCTTTAGACAGAACGATAAACAGGCTTAAAGTCCCATAGAAATTATAATTGAAAAGTACAAAATATACCAAAAAAAATGAAAGGTAACAATTGCCTGAAGTCTAATGATTCAAATTCTAATTTAAAAGAAATAATATAGATTACTAATTATTTACGCGAAGAAGCTATATTAAAAAAATATATATATCTTAAAAAAAGAACGAAATACAATAAAAAACTATGCAACATTGAAAACAAACGCAAAACCGTTTAGTTTTTCAAAAAGAACTTGATTTTGTATCCCGTATATCTTAAAAAACATGCAATTAATGGATACACAATACCCAGACTCATTATTTACTAACTTCTACCCGCGAAAAAAGTTGCAACGTTTATCAACCCAAACCTATGATCTATTATTCCAAAAACACAATACCGAATAAAAATTATTCTACGTGTTAATCCAGACATATCTATGTGCCAATTTTCAGGTAAATCTGTTTAACGATTTATGCGTGATTTGAAGACATCCTATTTGGATGTTCTCACAAAGCGAAGTATTGCATTAGATGAACATCGAACTCACTAAGGGAGTTCACTCGGCCATTGTCACTCAACACTTGTCTAAAAGCATCACTTTTATCAAGTACGACTCTTGAGGGTGCAAAAATTAAGACGACACATTCCATTACCTTCACAACACAAAGTATCTTAATGACGAACAGATAAACAGTAGGACGCAATACTAGCTATTTCAATGCAATGAAGAATCATTTGTAGCAATCATAGTATGAGTAATAATAACATCGGTTGGTCATCGACCCTGGGAGATTACCGTAAGCAAAATGAACTTCGGCATCAACTATCAAATTATAGAACGCACTCATACTAATTGAAGAAATTTCTTTTTACAATACTTGTATCAGGGTGACAACCCACAGGGCGTAGATGTACATTGTACATGCACGGCAGGTTATGAGGTTCCTTCTTTCACCCCGGAAGCATTGAGCAGGATGTGACTAAAATACCATAGCGTTTCACAAAAAAAAGGGTGACCATCCGCAGTATACGCCAAGATTCAACCTCCCAGCTACTTTCACATAGTAAGTCAAGTAACGTGGTTTATCTAATTTTTTGCGAACAGAAAGTTCCATTCTTTAAAAATATTGTGGTTATAACATGTCAAAGACTAGAAAGATTTAATTCTTAGATGAGGTTAATTAAGTCTCGAATTTAAAAGAAGCGGTACATTTTTAGGACCGTGTTTCTATATTTCGTCCAGAATGTCAGCATGATAGGTTTTAAAATGAGAGATAAATCATTGAATTTGATAAATAAACAAGTTCTCGTGCACAGACAGACAAATAGACAAGAGATGTGAAATATATAAGAGTTATTCCAATAGTTCTCTGGCACTCTGTTCTCTCTGCATACCCTGCAAGGGAGATGGCGTGGTGGTATGTACGAGTATGTATGTATGTATTCCAATAGTGCTACCATTTGACTCATTAAAGCCTTTTCATAGGCCTTTTCACTAATCGTTCCGAAGTCCATTAGTGTACACGTAAGGGCTAGCTTTTTCGATTCATTCGTGTCATTCACATTTTAACCCTCATTCCCAAGAAGTTACGCAGGCAGACGCTTATAAAACTATTGCCAAAACTCACATTGTTTGTATTGTCTCTCTTGTCTAATTATTAAAATTATAATGCTTATAAACAGTTTTAAATAGAAACTAAAGCAAAATAATATGTTATATATCTCACCTATAAAAAGAAACGTACACGTATAAAACTAAACATTCCAAGTGACCTTTGGAGGTAAAATTCTTTTTAATAATGAATAAAAGGAAGTTTGGTATTGTATTTGTTGCCTTTAGTAATACTATAATATATATAGAAGAAAAGTCAAGACGAAGTAATTCACTGACAAATAGTTACTGTATATCCCTCGTCTAACGTTAAGAAAGTTGAATTTCAAGCCATACAAATATTTCCATAGTATCGTTCTCAGTAAAAGTTAATCGGATACATTCAAGGGTATTTCTAGAAACGATCTGATGCAATATATGATAGATAATAGTTAATTTATATTTTTCATGTTATGACGAAATTGGAATACAATTCATCATCCCATTTCTTGGCAATGGGTATCGCAAAAGACAAGAAGGGTAATGACTGCACAGATTGCATAGTTGTTAAAAGATCGAAATCGATGCCAAATATTATAGTTTCGATATCATGCAGGACAATACTTTGTGCGATCCACAAATCCGTTAATTATATATTTGTAAAGACCCCCGCAATACAAGGATCATTTCCTTAGTGCAGGCTGCCGTTTAAAAAAATGTAGATACCATCTATAGAGATGCTATTAAGATGCTAGATGCTATGCAAGAACAGGCAAACTTAATATCCGCCAAACCGTCTGATTATGTTGTACAAGTAGATCAAATTTCCTCCTGTCGTGAAGGAGACCCAAGTCCAACATTGATCATTTATGTGCTAAGAAAAAAATTAGAGAAGAATCTATATTGCTACAATATTTTCTTCGTCGTGCGGTAAGAATACAAGGTGTCTTTACTTTCTTAATTGACTCAGTGAATTGTAAAAAGCTACTCCTAAATCGTAAGGATAGTAAATGGACAACAGTACTGATAGAATAATAATAATTATTGCGATTACATCATTCTGCCAAGCGTAGCGATTATGGAATTATCCATCTTGTGAGAAAGTTTTGTTCCAATAGTAAACTTACAAAATTGTTACACTTTTAAGGTTAAACAGCATCATACGGAGTGGTCCCAGGTGGGTAAAGTTCTTAAACAAAAAATTATTTAATAAGAAAATATTTTGCCACTTTCAATAGAGCTATGGCAAACAAGGTCTCTAAAATTGATCAAGGCAACTCGTAAGGAGTTGGACGGGACATAGGAAAACCCATAGTCGACTTTACGACAGTCACGAGCAATGTAAGGTGTGGGTTTTTCTTCGTGTACAATAACATTTTATAATTTTGCTGATTAAAACAGATTTCAAATGTACCGTGATATTTCACTCTGAAATTCATTGCAAACACGATAAGACCCCGAGCTGTCTCTATTTTCGTATGCTTTGGTCATCATTCAAATTAAATTATTTACGTTCGTTCGTCTCAATTGCTAACATGCGGAGTTAGGTTTGTTTTCACTATTCAACATTTTTAATATTCTTGTGGTGAAGAATATAATTCACAATTTCCTTATTCTGCCTGTGAAAGTAAAGGAGGAGTCAGAGATATGATATGCTACAACATCTACGCAAGAGGACTGACCATGAACGCAGTAAAGTGTTCGAAACGTCGGGAAATTAAAAATCAATTACAAACAGCGACACAATTCGTAAAAGCAGTTTTATTTCAAATCATTATGTTAACATAAATTGTGTTTATCATTTGTTTATTTACATAAAATTATGGAAACAAGACAGACCATAACTTAAGCGACAGCTAAATACATTTTGAATGTGTAACGAACACGCGTAAGTACGCGGTATAGCAGTCTCTTAAGTCCTCTTATTTTCGCAAATTTATCATCACCCTTGAAAAAAATGCTTATCAGTATTTCAAACCTTCCCTTTGAAACTCAAACCTCTTCGTCACGATGGACCAAGCACACATACAATTTACAGAAACAAATTGCAATCATAATTAAAAACAATCAATTGTGAATTGATGTTTTGACTTTCCTTGTACCAAGTTTTGATTTTCCTTATAACAAGTTGTGATTTACGTTTACATAATGTTCTTAACAAGGCCATATAATCCTGAGCAACGATTCGCTATGCCCACAAAGATAGGAGACGCGACTAACCCCTAACGTTTCTAATGTGGTGATAGACTAAAAATGCAATACCTATTACTTCCCCGTGGAAGTCGTAAAAACATGCTAATGGATCATCTGTGCCTAGGATAGGAGTGCTTCTGGGAAACTAACTCCGATCATCATCCTATGCTTCAGACTTTTCTTCTTTTCATCCCGTACACATCCCGATTCTGAGCTCGGGCCTTCTGCGAAACGGGAGTGAGATTGACCTACTATATCACGCTGATCAGTTGGGTTTTATGGTATATTTTCCTTCTGTTGCCATATAATCAGCTAATCATATCCCTTAAGTTTTTTAGGAAACCAAAATTAACCGAAATTTACAACCCCATTTCTTACCCATAAGAAATGGCTTAGTAAATTGTAATCTTACCCAGTCACTACACAAAAATATGACGAAATAAGATAAACATAGATATATATTTAAAGATTAAAAAAGAAGGTGTATTTTCTAATGCTAAAGATAATATTTTTATCTACCCCCCTTTTTTTTATCAAATTGTTATTATTATATACTCTGATAATGAATTTCAACGCAATATGAAATTATTATGTTGTATTAGTTTTCACACTGTATTGTTAGCAATAGGTACTAACCCAAACCAAATATTGCTTTACAGTTTACACCATAAAAACGTACTCTTTTTTTATCCTTGTTGGATAAAGAAAAGTCATTATTGACCAATGTAATCAATTATACGCTATCCCTAAGATTAAAATAACCTGTAATGGATAGCACAAAGATTTAAGGGAGACATTTTTCTATGACATATGTCGCTAATGTTTATAGCAAAGAGTAAAGTTATTAAACTGAAAAAGAGTGGCAACTCGATGATAAAATATGCATGCATGGAAAGTGCTGCCACCCAGAGTTTAAGCGGTGAACTAAAGTTGAAGTGATATATATACATATCTACATGTGTATGTGTAATTATACAGAATATTCTTTTACTATGAGATCTACCCTGAAATATAAAAAAAAACATATCAGCTGATATCGAAACAATAATAATATAAGTTTAACAATGAAAATTGATATAATTTTCAGAAAGTACATCAATAATCGAAAATAGATCGATGACAATAACTACCTATACTATGAACAAAAAATAACAATTCTCAGTTGTCAAACGTTTGACAGACAGGACAAAATGGCAGCAGCTAAGTTTGTACAACCAGTCTGTAGGCGGCGCGACGGTCAGTAAAAAAAAGTAATGTTTTAAGTGTGCCCCCCCAGGTTTATAGTTTATTTCGATTTAAATGTTAAAACAAATAATAATTATACAAGTTCTTTATTATTTTATACCATAACGTTTGAACGTTGTTTTTAAACTCTAGCAATAATTATACGTTTTTCGTGTGGTGACGGAGTAAGAATATAATTCACTACCCATTATGTTACCCGTGGTTGATTGTAAGAGACGACTAAAGGATATAAAACGCATATAACATGCAAGAGAAGGAAAACTCGAAACAAAACCCTATTCCAACACGTCTAAACAGCGCGGCATAATAGGTCAATCTCCTCCTATTATGGAGGAGGCTCGAGCCCAACAATGGGACATATATGAGCTGAGATGATGATGAGATGAACAAATATACTGCTTAATAGGCGAAGAGTATGTATTATTTACGACACATTATGGAGTCTCAAGCCGCGCTTTCATTGCCCTGGAGAGCCTATCAGAATGAGTCCAGGCCCTAAGCAGGTACCAAATAACCTTTGTTAATGGCATCATGCAATAAAAACTTTTTATCAAATACGAAACAATAAATCACGAGTTCAATTCACACTTTTATCTAGCCGCTAAGCAATCACGTTCTAGTTTATTATAACTCTGTCATCGTTCGGGTATTTCCGTAACAAATATGGAGACGAGAATGTATTTTCTTTCCTTGTTTTTGCAAACAACTACAATAATATTATTAGGAAGTTCGCCTTTTAAATTTGCTTTGCTTAGCTACTGATAAAAATTACATTAAATCATCATCATTCAGCATTTAGCCGTTCACGACTGAGCGTACACCTCCCCAATCAATGGGGGGCTATCCCTCCAAGTACTATCATGTAATGGAAACGCTTGGCAGGCGGATGGGCGAGTTGGGGTGTTCAGAATAAAGATGCTGCCCACTGTTCTAGTTTTTCCCTTAGCCGCTTTTTACACTTCCACGTTCAATGGATTGGCGGCAATTGTATTCTTACTCGTATTCCATCGCCCCACTACATTAAGTATTAAACGTTAACGGAGTCAAAACCCACAATCGCCACGCTTGAATCGCAATTCACATTATTACTCTCTCATGAGTGCGATGGGAGCATCATCATTTTTGCCGATTTTTATTACGTTCGTCGCTTTTTCTTGGGAAGACTCATTGTCTTATCCCATCCACTACACGGATAAAGCGTTCTCAAACATTAATATTAGAAAAGATACTATCGAAATTATTCAACACCAGCTTTGCTTGCGTGAGTAAAATATCTAAACAATGGCTGTTTTTATGTGTGTCAAGGCAATTAGTTTATAAGATACTCATGCGGGATATCAAAATAAAGGTCTTTAAAGTTATTTATTACACATACCATGTGACCAGTCCAAGGGGGGGTCTTTAAAACTACTACGCTTGATCACAGTTGACTAGGGTGAGGGTAGGTATTCGTCACGTACATCAGTCATACATTATCAGACTCAAGCAGCATTTTTAATTTCCTGTTTGTAACCAAATATTGAGAAAAAAACATATAACTTCCTACGAAAAATTTGAATTTTGGGGGTAGATTTTGACGTGTACTAGTGGTCAAGGCGGCGAGGGGGATAAAATATATAAAACAATATATATGATATTTGCAGCGGAGTATTCTTTTAATTGAAAACAGTTTATTGGTCACGTACTGAAGGAAGGTGGAGTCAAGAGTCTCCGAAACCGACGAGCGTGTATGAAGAGAATTATGAATGTTGAGGAAGCGAGTGAAGTATGCAAGAATAGAGTTCTCTGGCACTTTGTTCTCTCTGCCCTGCAAGGGATATGGCGTGATGATATGTATGTATGTAGTTTATTTTAATAACAAAATCGTTACCTACATATAAAATGCTATCATTTTATTAAAACACTGACATTGTCTCGTAACGTTAAATAAATAATAATAAACGGACAGTAATAAACATATCAATAACTGATTACGCGGATGACGTAGTGGCTAAGATATCATCCTATCGTTCCAGTTTCGTGGATTCGATCGTACCTGCGTATAATTTATATCCGTTAAATTGAATGTTTGTAACTTAAAAGTGGTGGGACCACATTGTGCCCAGTTTTCTGTCTACAGCCCGGGGTAGTACCGTACTCTCGCAGAAAATCGGCGTATGAGCAATTTATTATTTGTGGTCGACGCAATATATACTTCTCTTCCATCGTATATATTGCAGTTTTGACAATAGTTTTATAGCCGGCTGCCAGCCTGACATCAACCCTACTTGGGAATGTAATTTTTTAACCAAACGGCATCAGATGGATTTGGCCCAGGTCTATATAAAGTTCTTAGTCGTCTCTTAAGACATTCACGAGCAATGTAAGGGTTGATAGTATTCGTAGCCGCTACCACACAGCATTAGAGCCTCGAGCTCTCTTCTATGGGAGCGGAATATGGATTTGGCCCAGGTCAGGCATATATAAAGTTCTTAGTCATATTTTAAGACATTCACGAGCAAGGTAAGGGTCTGTAGTATTCGTAACCACTACTACACAACAATCAGCTTATAATAATATACAAAAATACTATGACGTCACACGATATTTTCATGTTCAAATAGGAATGTTTTTATTAGGTACACAATGCATTGGCCCGAATCCAAGGAACCAAAAGCGATCCAAAGATAATTAAAGTATTTCTATTGTTCATAAACGCTTTGGCGGCATTCTATTTTGCCAATTTTTGATGGCATAGCAACACATTGGCAATTTCTGATGGGCAAGAAAAACAATGTTGACCATCCATTCACTCCTCCCCATCATTATCTCAGCTCATATACGTCCCTCTGTTAGCCTAAAAATAACTCCACAGGAGGGAGATTTGATTTACTATACCACGCTGATTAGATATGGTTGTATAGTTTTATTCCGAGATTTCCTTCTCTTGCATAGATGTTACCTCAGTCGTTTTTTACGACATCCACAGACAAGAAAAGGGGTGGTGAATTGTATTCTTACACCGTCACCGTACGGTTAAAAGTAATTTCCAGTTTCCAGAAGGAAAATTAAAATAAAAGCGGTATCATCAACGTGATATTCATCCATCCATTCATCACCCAATAGATGTCCACAGCTGGACATAGGCCCACTAAGCTGTGTCATTTGCATCGAACAGTAACAGTTGAGTAAAATGTGTATGGGTTTTACAGTTTTATCTAAATTAGACTCTCTTGCGGTTGACCCAAAGGAACTGGAAGTGGTTAAGGCCTGCCTGTGCACGTCGGAACAATTACTTTTGTTTTGCCAGATTGGTCAAGTTGTTCGGCCACAATCACTCAGTGTAACAAAGCAGTGTGCGCCGCACAAAAGGACAGGCGCAGTTAATAGAATGAGAACAATTGCAAAGCAATGCAAAAATAAAGTAGGTAGTTTAAAAAGACACGCTTTTGTTCATAACCGAATTAATAAGTGCGATGCAGATAATGAAAATAGCGACATCTATAGAGTCAAGCAATAAACTCATAAGAAATCACAAATTCTGTAAGACTAATGGGACAAACTAAATGTAAATTATTGTATTATCATCGATTCCTGATAGATTTACAAAATTTCAAATTAATCCAACGTTTAGAAACGGGTGAATATCACATTTAAATATTCTTTTACATGCAAACCGTAGTCGGGCTGGCCACGGACATGAGGGATTCAGTACCATTGGACGACCAATGACGATGGGGAGGGAGTACTGTTGATTATAGGGCCATGCGCAGCCCTTTCATCATCCCGGACGGAACAGACAGCGTGTATCCAGACCATAAGCTTAGCAAAAAAAAAAATACCAACCGAGTTAAACTACATACATACATACATATCATCACGCCTTATCCCTTGCAGGGTAGGCAGAGAGAACAGAGTGTCAGACAACTCTATCCTTGCATACTTCACTCGCTTCCTCAACATTCATAATTCTCTTCATACACGCTCGCCGGTTTCGGAGACTCTTGACTCCACCTCTTTCAGTACGTGACCAATCTGGTCAAGGTAGGTGAGTCTCGGTCTCCCCCGGTACCTACATCCTTCCACTTTCGCATTGTATATTACACACACATACATTCTTAACCAGACGTTCGTTCGACATTCTTTGCACATGTCCGAACCATCGGAGCATTCCCTTTCGCATCCCTTTTTCATCAAGTTAAACTAAGCGTATAAAAAACGGTCAATCCAACGCATTCTTTCAGAAGTCGTAAATATATTAATTATAAATATTCACATAAACATGAAAGTAATAATTTCACTTTCGGTTACGTGCGATGGGTACTTACACACGCAAGATATGTTTTATTTTTTTAATTATAATCGTCTAGAAATCGCTATAAAATGTCGGACCCCAATTAGCCGGTGGGTATTCGGTAACTATTCTTCACAAACAATTACTTTCACTAAATATATATGTATTTTTTTTTAATTACCTTTGGGCAAACCAACTGGCGTCGAGCTCGAAGGTTGTTCAGACAAGTTACGTTACTATGGTTTTAATTTTAATGTGCAAATAGTCTGGTTTTTCAAATTGATTAATAATGAATAATATAAAATAATCTTCAACCGAACAATTCTTGTGCATTTTCTATATTCGAATATTTTCAGAATATCAATAAAGGTGTCTTCCATGAAATTTAATTAGTATGCAGATTTAGGGGGTGATAAATTGATCCAGCTAGATTTCATTTACAGAAAATATCGTTCTGTCAGTGTTTTTAGCCAAACGATAAAAATATATTTTTCCTTGCCTAAAAACTGTTATTGAAAATGGACATAGCTCAGTTGGGCAATCGAGCATAATCCAAACAGCTCCGGTTCAATCCTTGGTTGCCCCCTTTTTACTTTGTTTCCTTTTTATATTTTTTTTTATATACCGAGCAAGTTCTGTCATCTATATCGATTTTACACGTAATATATGCCTGCACAGATGGCGTTAGTGTGTTGTCACATTAAGAGCATACTTCACCAACTTCTTTCTTATTCGTATGTAGTAAAAGATAACGAAGGTATATAATATAGATATATCAACTAAGTGAGGGTAGATTCAAAATATATGCCAACCAACCCTTCTGATAAGTTTTTTATAGTAAGCTTTTCTCTCTCATTGTGGAAGATAGTCCAACTCAAGCATCATCATCATTCTCCTGCTCTTATCCCAATCACTTGGGATCGATGCAATATGTACTCTGCTTCCATCGTACATATTGCAAAAGTTACTGGCAAAAGTTTTATGACCACCCGCCTGCCTGACGTCAACCCTCCTTGTGAATGATTGTTGACCTGAAGGCATCAGGTGGAGTTGGCCCAGGTACATGAAGCTCTTAGTCGTCTTTTACGACACCCACGAGCGAAGTAAGGGTTGGTAATATTCGTCGCCGCTACCACACAGCAAATTCTAACTCAAGCAATGGAATGTATATGTAAGCTAAAACGATAATGTATAAGAATTCCTTGTTAAAATCCACAAAGGATGCATGCCTTAATGCGTACTATATAAACAAAAAGATATATAAGCAAATCTATATAGTCATCAGTACGCATTTCGTCACACAACACGTGTTACACAAATATATACCTTGTATCTAACAGCACAAGGTCGACGACACAAACGTGTTTGACCTTGAGAGGTACAAACATACTTGTACAAGGAAATATTGCTACAGTCCGGTTATTAATTATATAGCCACTGAGCTTGTGATCAGCTTAAAATGGGAGCGGTCAGACGATGGTTTATGGTGCCCTAAAGTTTATACGTGGGGTGATGGAGTAAGAATACAATAGTCACTGCACGTTCCTTTCTCGTAAATAAGGGTTAAAATGAAAAAGTTAAAAATTAGATTAGGGCTTTTGGAGGGAAAGTGAAAGCGTCATGTGGTGGTCGGTCTTGTAGTATATTGCAACATCTTAATATTTTAACATCATCATTATCCTACTCTTATCCCAATTACTTGGGGTCGATACAATATGTACTCTTCTTTGATAGTACCTACATATTGTAAAAGTTATTGACAATAGTTTTATGACCGGCCGCCTGCCAGACGTCAACCCTCCTTGGGAATGTAATTGTTGACCAAACGGCATCAGATGGAGTTGGCCCAGGTCGTTATAAGGCTCTTACAATTAGTCGTCTTTTACGACATCCACGAGCAAAGTAAGGATTGGTAGTATTCTTAGCCGCTACCACACAGCTAATCTTATCTTATCTTAATGTTTTAACGTGTTATATTAAATATTTTTATGGCATTTTATGTAAAGTGATGCACAGTAACTGATGGGTATATAAAGTGCTTTACAAATGTCTTCGTTTCCCATCAAAACTCCCGGATGATTCTAATAAAAGTATGAACTTAGCACTTTTGACGGACACGTTTTTACTTATTGACGGTAAATAACTAATATAAAGAAACCATACGTGTGAAGAAACTAAATGAAGAGAATTGTATCTCGACCCTTTTTTTTTTAAAAAAAAACTCATTGTTACTCGTGTTAGTAGCTCAATAAAAAAAAGTAGAAATATCTCCATCTAGTGGCAAATCCCAATAAACATTATAATTACCACAAAAAAAAAACATAAATATTCCAAAATTGGTCAAATAGGTATTATTATTATTACAACATTGCCAAACTATCGGCAACTTGTAAGTAATAAATAAATATTATAAAATGGGTATTACTTTAACAACATTAGAATAAAATATATATTTAAGTCCGATTATCTATAATTTCGCTACTATGGACAGACTAGTGAGCATCCATTACACTTATTATCATTAGCAAGATGAAACATCACAGTTCCGAAAGACATCCTTCCATGTCATTCGGAAGGCATACATCCATCAAGAGTGTATAGAGAACGAAGCTGAAAGATCAGTTCGAGCATCATACAAATATTACTTTAAAAACAATTGGAGCCTGTAACAGTATTTTATCTTCGCCTTCATCTGAAGAACCAGTATTATTATATAATTAAATAAAAATATGCTTAAAACGTAGAAATAACTTGATTCTAATTATTTATAATTAATACTTTGTAATTCTAATTATTCATAATTAATTATTGCTTTGTGCTGTGTGGTAGCGGCTCCGAATACTAACAAGTCTCACTTTGCTCGTATATGTCGCAAAAGACGACTAAGAGTTTTACATTGACCTGGGCTCTCCAACTGGCTAACTCCATCTAATGCCGTTTGATCAATTACTTTTCCAAGGAGGGTTGACCTCATACAGGGGGCCGTAATAAAACTGTTGCCAATAAATTTGCAATATGTACAAGTACATATTGCGTCGACCCCAAGTAATTGGGATAATAGCAGGAGAATGATGAGTGTAATTCTAAATAAGGGTGACATGATTTTGTAACCTAAGTACCTTTTGGTATATAAAGAAAAAAAGGTTGAAATATAGGTATTGTTTAATAAAAATATAATACCAATCGGTGACCATAAATAATGAAAACCAACGATATTAAAACTAATAAAAGAATTATCGAAATATAGATAAATTATCGCAACAATTTCTTATCGATTTTTACAATATCAAAAAAAAATCCGTTTAATTATGAAAGCATTCTACGCTATATCTGACCAGCGTGGTTATAGTTAAGTCGATTCCTTCCCACATGGGAAAGACTCAAGAGTGAGCCATGATGACATTGCCCTAAGTGTTACCCAAAAGATAAGGCTCGTTAGGGTGTCACGACATTGTATTGCTACCTTATTACCACGTAAATTATATTACATACATTCCTAAGGCTTATGAAATATTCTGATATGTATTACAATATGATAAGGCACGACTTAAAATTTAAAAAAAAAATTAACACAGCTTACGAAAAAAATATTTCTTAATAAGCTATGAAATAACAAGTTTTGATTACTAAATCATTTATTTATTACAACTTATATATGGTGTATTAGTCTAAATAAGTGCCCTACGTAACGCGAATTAAATTCCCATACAAAATATTTAAAGGAATGTAACCATAGCACGTGACCCTGATCAGTGTGAGGGGATCTTCAAAAATACTATACTTAAAATCATTCTAACAGTATCGTTTTTACTGTAAGGGCATGCGTGGCCCATGCCAAGGGCCCTGGGGTCAACTCAGATGACCATACTCGCCAATATTATAAATGCAAATATGAGTTTATTTTGTTTCATGACTTAACTACCTGTAGGATCATCTTGACTATTGACAGAAAAGGTTTGATGGTAATTTTCATTCAATAATAAGAGTGCTATGTGCAAAGAAAAAAAAAATATTTGCTAAATCTATATTAAGTACACAAAGTCATTGGCAATAACTATTCTACTGCTACATCAACACCTTTCTCGTCATCCTGCTCTTATCCCTATTCCTTGAGAGCAATGCCATACATACTATTCCTTTATCTTACTTATTGCAAGTTTTGACAATGCCTTTGCCATCAGCTGTCTGCTTGACGTCAAATTTTTTTGTGAATGTAATTGTTGACCAGACAGCGTCAGATGGAGTTGGCTTAGGTTGTAAATGTGTGCTTAATCATCTTTTATGACACTCGTGAGCAATGTAAAGGCTCATAGTATTCGTAGCAGCCTTTGTGGTGGGACTACAAAGCAAAAAAAAATATCTATTCTGTAACCTGTATCTTCGATTCTTGTTATAAAAGAATATATATATTATATATAATAGAAAAGTTGAGTATTATGCAAAATATAAAATTATTAATAATATTTTCCATAATTAATGTAAATTTAAGAAAAATATAATTATTATGCCATAATTAAAATTATAACTACTATTACATACAACACTTTGTAAATAAGATAATATATATTGTATTTCTTTCTCAGAAATATATATGTTTTGTTTGAGACAGACAGATAGATGCGAAGATTACTAAGTAAAACGTCATAGTTTAGTACAGCTCTTTCTCTGTTTTTATAAAGACCATAATGTAGAGACACTAAGGAAATAATCCGTGTAAGGATTTCAAAAACATAATTCATCATCATTATCATCATCACAGCCCATATATGTCCAACTGTTGGGCTCAGGCCTCCTCTCTAATGGGAGAGAAATTAACCTACTATACCACGCTGGTCAGACGTGTTGGTATAAGGTTTAGTTTCGAGTTTTCCTTCTCTTGCATAGATATTATATGCATTTTATATCCCTTAGTCGTCTCTTATGATTATCCACGGGTAAGACAGGGGGGTGGTGCATTGTATTCTTACTCCATCACCATGGGGATAACATAATTATTATTACATAATTAACAGACACAAATTACACCCAAACTCAGGGCTATGTGTTAGAATGCACAAAGTATTATCCTGTGTAATTGAACACTGACACTGGCACAATACTTCATTAACCTAACCATTACACCATCTGTACAGTCTAACGTAGATTACTGAATATGACATGATCTTTTAATACAATATTTTATATCTTTTAACACGTTAAGAGCCATCATAGTCTATTATAACAAATCATAAAAAAATGCTTTACAAAATTTATCCCAATATCGTGTTTTAGGCTTGAAAATAAGCCCCACAACGTATCTGTGTATGGTATGGTATGGGTAACGGTCATATAGTCCAACAAGGCCTGAATGATACGCTCATTTGTCGGACATATAGCCAGATATGGCAGCCAACGTGTTAATTAAAATGCTTATAACCAATATGAAGATAAATGCTATTATTTTCACATTAGAACATGTGAACGTACAGTTGAACAAAGGCTACTCTGTGTAAGATAGTATCATAATTATCATACTTAGCAGGTGAGTTTGCAATTTCTATTTATTCACGAGCACTGCTAAACCACACCTATGATGAGCAATTTCTGCATCCATGAGGATACATGGATACATTGTCAAGACATGGCATGGATACATTGTCATGATAACAATAGTGCTTATTTACACAAGTATTGCACTTAAAAAAAAAACTATTATTATGAATTTTAAAGCATCTGTATTTGCCTCCATATCTGATATTGATATTCTAATATTAAATGCTGTAGGATTTTCAGTCAAAGCCCTGAATATAACCCTGATAACTGGAATATCATGATATATCAAAAATAATCATGCTGTGATTTAAATCATATAAAAACTGTTAGAAAAATAATAAATAACTATTTTCCTACTCAAAAAAAAAATAAAAGAGTACCCTAATCAACTAGCCATAAAGATAATGGAGCAAAACTAAACCACACATTTAAATTTATAGCAGAATGGAGAGCTCTTCAAAATCTACTCCCAAACACAAGTATCAAAAACCTTTTATAGATCGACATATCAATGGACATTATTCAATAAAAATGTGACATTACTTAAAACACAGTTTAATATTAATAAGATCTGGAAGATAAAAAGGTAATAAAAAAAAATATTTTATTTTTACTTTCAAGATGTTTACATCTATTAATGTTGATGGTTCACAGAAGTTACCCTGTGTTAGTAATACCAATTTCTTTTCATATACATATTAACCATAATCATCATCTTAGCTCATATATGTCTCACTGTTGGACTCGAGCTTCCTCTATAAAGGGAGGGCAACTGGCCTTCTATACCACACTGGTCAGACATGTTGGTATAAGGTTTTGTTTCGAGTTTTCCTTCTCTTGCATAGATGTTATATGCGTTTTATATACCTTAGTCGTCTCGTACAATCACCCACTGGTAAGATAGGGGGTGGTGAATTGTATTCTACTCCATCATCACACGGAAAATTATATATATATATTAATATTATACGTAATAATACAAATATATAATATATATTATACATATTAATATAAATAAATATATAAATATAACATACCTTTTTAGGTGGTAAATTCTTTCGCAACACCTTCTTTCTGTCGTTAAGAAGCAGTCCTTTAGAATCACAAGTATCACTCGTACCACTAGTAATAGCAGCATCACATACTCCATAATCGTGTACGTTAGCTGAATCTACTTCATCCTCACTATGGTCCACATAAAGACTGTCATCGGCAAGATTATTAAAACTCTTCGAAAGAGAAGCTGACAATTTAAATACACCGCATCCTGAATCGCTCATATCGGAATCACTGTCGCATTCTTCAGATTCGGAACTATCACCAAAAACATCGTTAGATGTATAACAACTGTCTGGAGAGTCTTCGAAAAAGATAAAAGAGTCCTCCGATTCGCAATCTGACTGTCTACGGTATTTAGGACTATCGTTGAAGACAATTTGGAAAGAATCATCGCTCTCTACTGAACATGATTGGAATCGACCACAAACTTCATCAAAATACTCTTTTCTAGGTGACTGGCTATGATTCTGAACAGGGTCCTGTAACCTCATATAATTCTCCATATTATTTGTTGATGGAGAATTCTCCACACTAGACATATCTTCGGAATTCATTTCATTAGCAAACAACATATCCTCATCAATATTTTTCCTCATTCTTAATTTTCTCCTCTTCATGGTTGAGCGATTTGGATTTTTATAATGCTTATCTTTAACTTTAGGGTTAGGCTTTGGTCTCGGTGGCAATGTAACTAAATGATTTGGTTCTAGTTTATTTACAGGCAATGTAGTTTCCGATTCAGTTTCCAATACTGGCTTAACAGTATTCGGTTTTTTACGCCTTTCTTGTAATAAAAGCTTAAGTTTTGAAATTTTGTCTTCGCAAGATTCAATCAATTCTTTTCTATCCATTTTTGTTTTATTATTGGTCATATCCAATTCAGGTACATCTTTTACAATTTCTGTGGATTCTAGACGCTCATTTGCCTCTACTGAAGGTTGTTCATTTAATTTTAGCTCATCAAATCGCTTGCTAACTGAATCATATTCTAAAATATCTGCGGATTTAGTTGATTCTAACGTTAATTTCTCTGAATCTGCAAGTACTTGTGACTCAACAGTCATGTTTGTAATTGCATCTGTTTCCACCTTGACTTCAGGTGCCTGGAGCTCATTAAACACTTGCTCTTGACAGCAAATTGGACTAAAATACTCAAGGCAGGAATCATTAGCAAGGTTTTCGAAGTCTTCGGGCGAAAATGCATCTTCGAAACAGTCTTCAACACTATTCGGCTCAACAAACACCTTTTTAGGACGTCTCCGTACTCTCGTAGAACATGGCACTGGTTTGCTGTTACCGAGCAATACTCGCACTCGGTCAAGCTTGCTTTGACATTGCGCCGCAGCAGATAGGCAGTCACTCATTTCCGAAGCAAAAATTTCACTAGACATATCATTAGAAATTTCATCCCGTAAAATTTTATTTTCATCCGAAATTTTGGCGCCATGCCACATCGTTGGTAACGCCATCTCTGGATCAGAATTACAACCAAAGTCATCAGGTTTTCGTTTACTAAACATGGCGTTAGAGATCACGTTTAAAACACCAGAGAAAAAATTTGTAATACCTGCTAAAGGGGAATAATCTACATGCATTTGAGTATTTTCTTCTGCCATCGCCTCTTTTTCCTTATCAACTTTGTTTGGATTGTTTTTGTCGGCCATTTTTTTCTCTGAAATAATCGTGTCCGCCAAATTTTTCCGCAGTGGGTCAGGACCCAAATAAAGACTATTCAAAAACAACTCTTCCCCAAAGGTGTTCTTCATTTCGTTTTTGCTGTCTGTACAATAATTGGCGAAAGGATAACTCGGAGGCGCCAGTAAATTGCGCCTATCGCGCCAATTCATTGGGAAATTCATATTTTCACCACTTTCTATAACTTTTATAACACTAATCACAGTTATAGCACTTCAATCACGCGCACATTGTAGGTGTCACGTTAAAGTCCTTAATAACGTCTGGGAATGGTCTATGCACGAATCTGCAACACGTAATAGCGTTTCTCAAGGGGAATTCTCGAGATGAAATCCACACACGGTCACGAAAGGAAATTTCGCACTCTCGGTCGGTTTTACACACTGTTGAAGATTTAGCACCGAAAATCAACACATCTGCGATCGAAGAATTAGTTTTTAAATCGTTTTTGTTGAAGTAATGTTCGTTTTTAAGCTCCATTATGACAAAATTGCAATACACGTCTTTACATTTCAGCCATTTTGTAGAAAATATAGTTTGACAAGTAATGACATCCACTTTTGATCTCTGCAAATAGTGCGTGCCCACATGCAAGAGCAAAACATACTCGATTCGATTTCAATCGATTTACTCGACTAGATATTACTAATCGAAGTTGACTTTGTCGGTAGGTATAATGACTAATTGTATAAAATATAGTAATAATAGTCAAATACAATATATACACAAAAACACCTTGACTAATCCCTCTGACCAACGAATTATATTAAGTCAATAATAATTGCTTTCCCACCTTGGAGGAAGCTATACCTCAATAATGCTACCTATATGTGTTGAAATTATCATGATGAGGTTATATTGAACTTACAGTAAGAGTTACTTACCCACGTGGTTCAAACGTAATCTGTTATCCAGATTAAAGTAGGTAATTACGGACAATCGTACATACATACATACATACATATCATCACGCCATATCCCTTGCAGGGTAGGCAGAGAGAACAGAGTGCCAGAGAACTCTATCTCTGCATACTTCACTCGCTTCCTCAACATTCATAATTCTCTTCATACACGCTCGCCGGTTTCGGAGACTCTTGACTCCACCTTCCTTTAGTACGTGACCGTACGTACATACATAAGTACAGTAGGTATACTCAGTAAACTGCATAAAAAGGCGAGAATTTTTTTTTGAATCATGAGAATTTTTTAACTAATATTTTAAATGATTGTTATAGTAAATATTAATATATTCTTTATATTTCTATATCATAAATGACATTTTTTTAATTGCTTTGTCTTTTTTACAAAATACTGTGCCTTAATATAGGAGTTATGAGCTTTATGATCTATCAGGTGTCAGTCATACAATAAGTAATTATTTGGAAGTTAATGAACATCCACGTAATAACGTTATTATCGTTGTATAAAATGGCCGCACCTAATAAGATTATAATTAACACACTACCTAATCCATCTTATTTTATACCACTATCCGTAATTTAGTACCGATTAAGATTACAATGAGTCGCTACCTTCCCATGGGACTCGTAAAAATGGTTTAACTGGCGGACTAAACAGCAACTATCTCCTGACAAGCTTACAATCTCCGGAGCGTAAAGTTAATAGGTATTGGGTTATTCAACTATTTTTGTTGGTACTGTTCTTCAATCAGTATTATTTTGGAAAACTTATACGGATACATTACTTAAAATATCAATGTTTAAAAAAAATCGATATCGATAACATCGATGTTCATCAACAATATATTGATGACTATCGTTGAGTATTTGCGCGGGGAATCTAAAACGTCATGTGGTGCTCTTGTATTATATTCGATATCTTAGTGTTTTAACGTGTTATATTAGATAATTTTTATGGTATGTTATGTAATATGATGTGACAGAACAGCTGGGATGTAGTGAATATCATATAAAAGTGCTTTACAACGTTTTCGTTTTCCATCAAAATTCCTACAAGATACCATTGACAGTGTCATCATAGCACTATTGAGGGCGACAATTCGACTGACTGACAGACAATGACTAACCTGAAGAGATTAAGAACGTGAAGATAATTATAACTCGACACTGGCAAAAATGGCTCGTATAAGTAGCTGATTGCCAATACATAAAAAGAAGAAGAAGAAGAGTATTTGCGCGAATGTGGAAATGTCATGTCACTCTCTCTTGTATTGTATTCATACTATTCATTTCTTTAGTGTTTTGTAGTGTTATATTGAATAATTTTGGTGGTATTTTATAGAATATGGTACAGTTAAAGTGCTGAAGTGTAGTGAATATGGTATAATAGTGGTTTACGTGTATTTTCATATTTTGCCAAAATTCCCAAGAAAACCATTGATTTGGTTATCAGCGCCCGATTAATGGTAACGACATGACTTACTGGCGAACAATGACTATTAAAACTAGACAATATAAAGAATTAGTGACGAAGTGTCTAAATTATGAAGACTTGGCTTAAAGGTCTAAGTAACCAAGCCATAAACTCCAAAAAAATGACTATCGTTGTTTAAAAAAACAGATGGTTGTCTGTAAAGTTGATTTACGGGTGATAATTTTACGTGATAAAGTCATTAGAAAACTTTGATAAAAATTATATTATAATATACTTTAATGAATTGAACAAACATAAGCAATGGAAACCATATTAACTTTTTACTTGGCTTTATTAACAGTTGACAAAATAGTTCACGCCAAATTCTTAAATTGCAAAGGGTTAATTACCTAGCCGAACGCTTAGGCCGGTTGCGCCTCTCTATTGGTTGCTCCGCAATCGCTTGCACGCTCACAGGCGGCACGTAACAGTTTTTCGTGCATGCAGACTTTTTCTTTTTGTGTCTGTCTTTTAGCTGTTAGCCGCAGAAGGCTGTCACAGTTTAAGCCGGACTATGGGCGAGCGCTGAGGGCTCTCAATCCAGTAAAAATTTTAAGCGACAACGCCCGAGGGCTCCCCCTGTGGGGAACGGATTTCGGCTCGGGGCGTCGCTGATAGCAAAGTGGGCGTGCCCACGTTTGAGTTATTGACTATTACGCGTCGCGCTTTACGTCCCCGGCGGCGGGGGCGGAATCGCGAATATTTGTGTGTTATGGCCGCACGGGGCGTGTATGCTCTTTCTTGAGCGATCGTTATCGAATCGTCAGAGTCGGTCAATATGCGTGCAGCCGACGTTCATCGATTTATAAGTGAATCTTCGAGGATGTTAGGGCTAACGGCATCGATATCAATGAACAATATATCGATATTTCAAAATATCGATGTTTTTAAACATCGATATATCGTTAGTAAATGTTATCACTTGCAGATCGAGTACGTATCCATTAAACAGACAAAGTCCTTGAACGCCCTATTTTCTGATGCAATACATTGTTTTCTTTATTACTAATTATGTTCTTTGTTACAATTAGCCAAATTGGGCACAAAAATATATGATTAATAATTGAAGACAAAACAAATTATTTTATAAAATAGGTTTTTATTGATCAATTCCTCACAAATTGATTGCATTGCTTTGGCAAATAATAGAAAACTATTGATGATAATTATTATAAAGAAGTGCTAATTTTGTTTTATTTAGGTACCTACCTATTAAATACAATAGGAACTAACACCGACGTTTTCAATGCAATACTGTAATTCTTTATTGCACTACAAGTAAAAGTTAAAGGAAATAAAAAAAAACATTTCGTTGTCGTTATTTAGACCATCTAATTGTATAAATATACAATTACACGGTTTTAGTGAAATTTCTCTTACAGGCAATTTGAAATAAGTTTATGTTTATGGATTCTATCCCGTATTTAATTTTTAATTGCCCGACGTTTTGAAACTTTTGAACACTACAGCGTTTATTGTTACGGGAGGATTATGACCTGGAATGAATTACCTGCTGTTTTCTGAGCGCTATGACAATATGGCCTTCCTTGAATGAGGTTTAAGAAGAGCACTTTCTTTAAGGTAGGCAGCGGCCTAGCTGTGCTCCTGGTGTTGCTAAGATCCATGTGCACTATGTGCAGCAGTGTCACTTAGCATGAGGTGCGCGGTTAGCAATAAAAAGGACAATGAACGCTGTAAAGTGTTCGAAAATTTTAAATGTTAAATATTCGCGTAAACATTAAAAATCATTATGTTAATCAATTAATTATTAGGAATAAGAAATAAATAAAATAAATTACTAAAACGGTTGATTTATTATTTTGTAAAACTTTAGTTATATTCTCGTTGTTTTTCTTTATTATAGACATGATATTTTCCATGTGGTGACAGAGTAATAATACAATTCACTACTCCCTATCTTACCCGTGTGTGATCGTAAGAGACGACAAAGCGGACAAAGGGATATAAAACGCATGTAACATCTATGCAACAGAAGGAAATCTCGAAACAAATTCTCATACCAATGCGTCTGACCAGCGTGGTATAGTAGGTCAATTTTCCTCCCATTGTGGAGGAGGCTCGAGCTCAACAATGGGACATGTATAAGCTGAGATGATGAGATATGAGATTTATCATTGTTTTTATTAATTATTTATTAAATATTAAGTTGGTGCGTGTAGTATTTGTAATAGAGTAAGGAATCATTAATCCTCTTTCTATTTACAATTTGATTTTATATCTACAGAAAATAAAGACTTGCTGAATCATCGTTTTCTTAATTCATCATTTCATTTCATCATTTTCATCACACGTAAGCAGAAGGACTTTGGAATGAACTGACAAATGACTTATTAATAAGCTTTAAAAAAATGGTACAATTTCATTAAATAAATGTATATACCTATACACTTAAAAATATATAAATTGAAATTGTCGTATTTATATTTTACTATTTTTACAATTTGATGATTAAAAATGATTTGACGTGTAGCTTAACAGCTCGTTCTGAAGTTCATTGCTTATACAGAGGTTAAATTTAATTTTAATTTAAAAATATGACAACACCGCCATCTATTAAATATTAAAAGAAAACTAAAACAAAGTATACCAAAGGTACCGAAGTAGGTATACGATTCTTGTGTTATTTGGAATTATGGTTGCTTTCCATTTAGTTAACACAGAGGGACTCTGCGGTACATTGTGCAACACTGCCAAACACTGTGTAAAAGTTTAAATGGAACAGCTAATTGTCTCAAAATAACACTAGAGTGCATCAATATCGCAAAATTCTGGGCGTCGTATACCTAAATGCAAGTTCCTTGACAAAGTCTTGGCTCAATAATTTATAAACATAACCACATTATCAGGGCTCACTTCAATACTGCAATATTTACATTTGAACATTTTTATTAAATTTTAATTAGCAGTAAGAGACAAGCTCAATTTAATAATCTCAAATAATACTACTAGAATATGCCGTAAATAAATTGCGAGGTTAAGTAATGATACTTAATTCAAGCAAAGTAGTACCTATATATTTAAAAGTAGGTACTCTATGAAAGAAGGTAAGCATCTGTCAAACACCACTTTTTCGAGTGTCGAACAGTGTATGGCTGTGTTCAACAGTGTCGTTGATGGAAAGCGCTTTATCGAACACTGCGTTACACTGCGTCACTTTTTGTATTAAATGGAAAGCACACTATATCATTTAAAGAATTTACGCCATCTAGTAACGAATAGTGCAATTAATAGCTAGTAAGTTTGATCCAGTTTCTGTACATATTGAATTAATGCTGCCGTATATCGAATCTATATGTATGATCATCATCATCATCATCATCACCCTATTTTTATTTCAATTATTTAGAGTTGACGTAATATGGACTTTTCTTCCATCGGGCAGGGTGCAAAAGTTTTGGGAAGTTTTATGACCAGCGACTTAACTGACGTCAACCCTCTTTGGAAATTTAATTGTTGATCAGACACCCTCAGATAAAGATGATCCAGGATTATGTATGTATGTATAGGATAAAGGTAGAGTAGGATATAAGGATTTTCCGTGTGGTGATGGAGTAAGAATACTATTCACCACCCCATATCTTACCCGTGGGTGATCGTACGGGACTACTAAAGGATATAAAACGCATATAACATCAATGCGAGAGAAGGAAAATTCGAAATAAAACCCTATACCAACACGTCTGACCAGCGCGGTACAGTAGGATAATTTCCCTCCCATTACAGGGGAAGCCCGAGCCTAATAGTGCGACATTTATGGTCTATGATGATGATGATGATGATGTGATGAGAAGCCAGCAGTTCTAGAGGCTGCTCGTCATAACTTGATCCTACACCATATTCTTTCCTTTCATGAGGTGTGCAGTATTTTGATTAACCGTGGGCAAGTGGTCGGTCTCCCTCACAATTATGACTTACCTACTGCGAGAAAACTGGAGGGGATTAGGTATCATGGAGTGGGAAAGGGGTTGGTGAAAGATTTATAAAAAAAATATCACACAATATGGATACGACACATTCTGATATTACGATACGTTTGTTGAGCGAAAGAGCTTAATTTAATGATAGACAGAGACAGGGGCGGCTCTAGCACACGTAGCGCTCGGGTGCAATTAATCACCTGGCGCCCTCTTGTATCAAAATGCGTGAACAAAATGGAATAGGTTGATGAGTTACAACACGTTGCCGCATGCTTAGTCTCGTTCAAAGAGTAAAGTTATTAAACTGAAAAAGAGTGGCAACTCGATGATAAAATATGCATGTATGGAAAGTGCTGCTACCCAGAGTTTAAGCGGTGAACTAAAGTTGAAGTGATATATATATATATATACATATCTACATGTGCATGTTCTTTTACTATGAGATCTATCCTGAAATATAAAAAAAAAACCATATCAGCTGATATCGAAACAATAATAATATAAGTTTATCAATGAAAATTGATATAATTTTCAGAAAGTACATCAATAATCAGAAATAGATCGATGACAATAACTACCTATACTATGAACAAAAAATAACAATTCTCAGTTGTCAAACGTTTGACAGACAGAACAAAATGGCAGCAGCTAAGTTTGTACAACCAGTCTGTAGGCGGCGCGACGGTCAGTAAAAAAAAGTAATGTTTTAAATGTGCCCCCCCAGGTCTCGTTGTTTTGACACGAAACCAGGTAAACGCGATAGGCTTATGATGTTACAGTGAGCATGGCGACAAAGCAATCTACCCAAACCTGCCAAATAACGCACCCACTACGTTTATAAATGGTTAGGCACTTGCTGCGTACGGTGCGCCCGTTCCGTGCGGAGTGTTACAGTCCTCCTCTATCGAGCCTCTTCTATGTGTCCCGAGCGGCTCTCGGCGCCCTCTAACATCCGACGCCGGGTGCACAGCACCCTCTGCACTATAGGTAAAGCCCCTGGACAGAGACTTGGCTTCGCCAACTAGTATTAGGTACTAAAATCCATCAGCAGCTTTGCATGTTTGCTATCAAATGCAATAATAAAAAATACACAATAAAATACTTTAATTATTTATTACTTACAAATAATATATTATATTATAAAAAGATTGATCTTAAATCAGGTATATACAATTAATTTCAACTGGGGTACGTTTTTTAAGTAGTTAATATGGCCGTCGTTGGCCATTTTTATTAGTGTTGCCATGTACTCATTGTAGTCTTGCATTTAGTCAGCAGTCTTGTAATAATAGTGTTCAAGAAACGCGGGAACAGCATTAACATTTTTTTTATGTTTACACGAGTAATATAAATGTATAATAAAATATGTTTTATTGATTCTATCGTATTTGTATTTGATTTTTAATTGCCCGACCTTTAAAATAGTTTACAGCATTTATGGTCACAGGAGGACTATGAAGCTATAAAGACATTTTTATAATTTTATATAAATAAACTAGCAGACCCGGCCACGCTTTGCTGTGGCTAAGGTAGCCTCAGTAACACGTGGTGGTTATGCTAATAAATTTTACCTTATATGAAACGTTTGTACGTTTAACATAGCGCCATCTATTAAATACTTAATCAATCCAATCAACACATATCGTCATCTGTTAGAATCGTTTGGAGATAACAGATAATTGTGACTGTCAAATAATAGACAAATAATTTGCAATAAAATAATATTACGACTATAAATTGAGATGGAAGCTATCCTATCTTTTAAGCTGGATCAAACTACACATGCTGTACAAATTTGATTAAAATCAGTTAAGTACTTTAAGAGTCCATCGCGAACAAACAACGTGACACGTAATTTATATATATTAAAATGTCATAATAAAAACAACTCTATGCTATTTACCTGTAATACAACATTTTTATTTCTATCTCTACGACACACATTATCTAGTTTTTGCCTTTGTTACAATGCTAAATTAAAAAAAAATACACAATTATCTATGCTATATTAACTTCATCGTCCGCTCGTACTTGATTCATAGGAGCTAAACCCTTCAGTGTATTATCCAAGAGTTCTAATGAAGATGTGAAGATATAGGAATGCTTGTACAAATACCAGGCGAAGAGCATAATGAAGATCAACTTCAGTATTCTGTCAGCGAAATAACGGCTGAAAAATATAAGTTTTAATTATTCATTATATTATTTATATTTGTAAAATCATACCACAATATAAGAATTAGTTAATTCTCAATAAGTCTTTTAAGAAATTTAGATATAGGTACCTAACTATATCTAAATTTGTATAATGTATATATATATATATATAGATACATTATTATGGTGGAATGCTCCGATGGTTCGGACATGTGGAAAGAATGCCGAACGAACGTCTGGTTAAGAAGATATACAATGCGAAAGTGGAAGGATGTAGGTACCGAGGGAGTCCGAGACTAACCTACCTAGACCAGATCGATCATGTACTGAAGGAAGGTGGAGTCAAGAGTCTCCGAAACCGGCGAGCGAAGAAGAGAGTGAAGAGAATTATGAATGTTGAGGAAGCGAGTGAAGTATGCAGAGATAGAGTTCTCTGGCACTCTGTTCTCTCTGCCTACCCTGCAAGGGATATGGCGTGATGATATGTATGTATGTATATATATATATAAAAGAAAGTTGTGTTAGTTACACTTATAACTCGAAAACGGCTGGACCAATTTTTATGATTTTTATGTTTTTGAGTTTTTTGGGAATATGATATAGGATATAAAAATATGATATTAAGAAACAAAAAAAAACACTAAAAAAACATCAGTTCTTAACGTTCATTTGTTGATGGTACCTATAACAAAACGTAACTGACAGCTCACGGAATGTTGTCTATGGCTTAAAAATGGCGCAAAACGTTGAAGTTAAACGGTTAATGTGTGCTACGAGTTTTTACGAGTATTATTATAATAAATCTTATTGTGTCGAAATTATTATTAACAAAGTATTGACCAAGAAAAATCTAATCTTTCCTTACAAAGCCGTAATGCAATTAAGATTCTAAACATCGCGAATGAAACCACTGAATAAAAATAATACGTGGAGATCGCCGCGTTAGTATGGGCCGACTTCGTGGTTCTCAAACACAAGAGCAAAGTGAGGCAGCCTGAAAAACGGCTCGGTCGACAGTGCGAAATCGTCGAGCAAATCTCAGAGATCAACAATTAGATAATTTTCAATGCACAAGAAGAAAAATGTCGTATATCACAAGGTGCTTTCCGTCTTGCTGACACGACATTAAAATACTTGATTTTTAAATTTATTTATTATCATAATAAAAAAAAAAACTAAATAATTTTGAATTAATCAAAATCTGCTCATTTATTGGCGGAACGAAGTGTGCCGGTTCGGCTAGTATATTTATATAATAGTAGTATATTTCCGCTTGAGAGGGGAAGCCTTCATCCAACAGTGGACAGCGTGATGTGGGAAAAGATGCCACAATACCAAATATATGAAACCAAGTAGTAATAACTTCGCACATTGCACCACCTGTAATATCCCATAATTTTTACTTTTATGGGACCAATACTTACATTTTATGCAATTTCCTTGCTCTTGGTAAATTAGATGGGTCTTCTTTGCATACGTATTGTCTTATACCTAAGAAATAATCCTTCAGGTAGTCATTAGCGATTACTTTCGACATGTCTGTGAAGAATATTTCGTCATCCTCTGCTGTAACACGCTTTCGGAGACCTGGAAAATATTATCTTTAAAATGTTCAAGCCATATATCTAACGTAAACATATATTCCGTTCTTAACAGAATTTTGTCGTTTTCAGGCTGTCTGCTCCGCTGTCCAAAATCAAAAAATGTCTCGTTTTGATTACCAAAACCACCAATTTTGTGATATTTCCTGCATAGATAGCGGGTAGAACGTCTCCCGTAAATACGAATGAGAATAAAATGAGAATAATAAAAATGAGAATAAAATAAAAAGAATAAATATGAATGAGAATTTGGTTGACATACATAGGCCCACGCTTGTCTTATTAGTAAGATGATTGATGTGGCTTCAAATCCCAGGTGTAACAATCACTATTAAAAACAAGTTTTTCTAAATAATCTAACATATGAACGATATTTTTCAGATAGAACGATATTTTTTTAAATAAATTATATTTTCATACTGACCTTGATAATTGGAGTTTTTAAAATTCCATTGCTTTGTTGTATAATATTGAATTACACCAATACCGTTCTGAATACGTTTTTGTAATTTTATCATACTGTAAAAAAAAAACGTTGAGTTATTTTTTTTAATACAAATATCAATTTTTAAATCCATCCAACGGTTTTTTTTAAGACAACACTAAAAAAATAATCCTTGTATTGCGGGGGACTTTACAAATATATAATTAACGGACACAAATTACACCTAGACGCAGAACAACAATTTGTGTATCGCACAATTTATTATCTTGAGTGAAAATCGAACCTGTAATACTTGGAATGATAGGTCGATACCTTATCCACAATGCTATGCTATATGTGCAGTCATAAATAAATCAATTAAAAACTAAATTTATCACTGCTGGATATATCAACATCTAACTCTTATCCCAATTACTTGGTTATCATTACGATATTGTCATGATTTTTCAAAAAGTGTCATGTCATACGTATATTACAAATCATATATTATAACTATCTTCAAGTTGTTGGTTGACTTGGGTTAATTAAATGACAATCGAATTAGTGGCGGCATCTTTAAAAAACTGGCAACACCTAAGAACTATGTGAGTGAAAAGTTGGCAACACTGTTTCAAACGGAAGTGTTTGACAATTGATATTGGAGTTCTGGCGCGAATGTGGAAATGTCATGTCACGCTCTTGTATTATATTCATTTTTTTAGTGTTTGGTAGTGTTATATTGAATAATTTTGCTGGTATTTTATAGAATATAGTACAGTTAAAGTGTTGAAGTGTTGTGAATATGGTATAATAGTGTTTTACATGTATTTTCATATTTTGCCAAAATTCCTAGGAAAACCATTGATTTGGTTATCACCGCCCGATTAATGGTAACGACATGACTTACTGACGGACAGTGACTGTTAAGTGTGTACTAGAGAATATGAAGAAGTACTACACTTAGCCTAAACTATGAAGATTTGGCTTAAAAGTCTAAGTAACCATCCATCCAAAAAAAAATTGATATTTTAAGTGGTGGGGCACGTATAGAGGATTCGATCATATTTTAGTTCCGAAATTTTCGGGATCAAATTTAATAAATCCTGGGATTTTCGGGATTGATACATTTTTTTTAAATGTATCAATCAAGAGAGCGAGTAGTTATGAACGAAAGTATTGGTGTAAAAATGCGAAAGGGAATGCTCTGAATGTTCGGACATGTGGAAAGAATGCCGAACGAACGTCTGGTTAAGAAGATATACAATACGAAAGTGGAAGGATGTAGGTACCGGGGGAAACCGAGACTCACCTACCTAGACCAGATTTGTCACGTACTGAAGGAAGGTGGAGTCAAGAGTCTCCGAAACCGGCGAGCGTGTATGAAGAGAATTATGAATGTTGAGGAAGTGAGTGAAGTATGCAAGGATAGAGTTCTGTGGCACTCTGTTCTCTCTGCCTACCCTGCAAGGAATATGGCGTGATGATATGTATAGGTATGTATGTATTTTTTTAAATTAGTCAGTAACAATGTGCGTGAGACGAAACGCACTTACCTTGATTGATACGTTTTAACAGCCACCTTGTTTACACGGCTGATTTCGCTTAGAATACACATATTATTAATTGATTCATATTAAATAATTTCATTTGTTTTTGTTAACGACCGGATAATGTGTAAAAGTGTGCAAAACTTTCCGCTTCACTTCGTGTAAGTATTGATATTTTTTTGTTAATTGGTGATAATCAAATTATTAAAAAGCAAAAGTGCATTAATGATTTAATTTCGTGGTTTAAATAAATAATCTATAAAGTTTCGGGTCAATTTAATTTAAAATATAAGTACCCATAAACATAAGTAGAGAGAAGTTGATTTTTTGAAGTTTATTGTTGGTTTCATTAATTATTTACAGAAGTCCCTAGTTTGTTTATTTTATAAGAAGAGAGTTTATAAAAAAAAGTATAATTTTGTTTAACCGCCTTTATGGAGATTTAAAACTTAAATATTCTACATACATACATACATATCATCACGCCATATCCCTTGCAGGGTAGGCAGAGAGAACAGAGTGCCAGAGAACTCTATCTCTGCATACTTCACTCGCTTCCTCAACATTCATAATTCTCTTCATACACGCTCGCCGGTTTCGGAGACTCTTGACTCCACCTTCCTTCAGTACCTGACCGATCTGGTCTAGGTAGGTTAGTCTCGGTCTCCCTCGGTACCTACATCCTTCCACTTTCGCATTGTATATCTTCTTAACTAGACGTTCGTTCGGCATTCTTTCCACATGTCCGAACCATCGGAGCATTCCCTTTCGCATCTTTACACCAATACTCTCTTTCATACCTACTCGCTCTCTTACGTCGTCGTTACGAATGCGATCGGTCAGCCTAACTCCACAGATTTTCCGAAGAGATCGCATTTCGACCGCATTAATTTTACTTTCATACTCTTTTCTGCATACCCAACTCTCGCTTCCATACAGTAATGTTGGGACAAGCACTGCGTTATGTATTGCTACACGTGCCTTCTGGCTGAGGTGGTGGCTGCCGAAAAGTTGCCCCAACGCTCCGTTCACTCATTTCCCGCATTCACTCTTCGCTCTATATCAGTGGTGTACCGTCCATCTCGGCTAAATCCACATCCAAGATATACAAATTCATCCACTTGCTCCAGTATATCATTACCTATTGTTACTCTTACATCTGTTCTGGCTTCATCTCTTTCAAAGACCATTATTTTGGTTTTGCTCACATTCACGCGTAGACCCCTTTTCTTACAATCTTCTGTCATTGTGTCGACTAGGGTCTGCAGGTCAGTCGCTGACTGTGCCAGCAGGACTGCATCATCTGCATAAAGCAGAGCAGAGACCACTGAGTCACCCATCTGGACTCCCACATTCATATCGTTCAACCTTTGGAGACATTTATCCAGATATATGATAAACAGCCTGGCTGATAGAACGCAGCCCTGCTTAACGCCGATATTGACGTCAAACCAAGGCGACATTCCATCATCCAGCCGCACACAGGCTCTACAGCCCATGTAACTGGATTGCACAGCCTGCATCAGTTTACCGTTAATACCATACTCCGGTAAAATGTCCCAAAGTTCCTTTCGTACAACCATGTCAAATGCTCTCTCCAGATCCACAAAACTGCAGAAAACCCTCTGACCTAGGGCCAGATGCTTCTCCACAATATTGCGCAGAGAGAACACTTGATCCATGCATCCCCTTCCACTCCTGAAACCTCCTTGTGTCTCACACAGTAAACCATCGGACATTAAATATTCTATGTCCTCAAAAATTGATTTTGATATGTTTACTGACTTTTTGTTACCATTTTCCATTACCAATACAATCCCGGGACTATCCCGGGATCCCGAGATTAACTGCAGATAATCCCGAAATCCCGGGATTAGAAAAATCGACCGGGATCGAATCCTCTACGGCACGTACGACATTACGTTGTGAAGTACGATTTATAGTAATTGACTTATTCATTGCGAGGCGTGCTTTGATGGAAGCAACACGTAATCAGAGCCATAGGCTCAGGTAAAAATAGTTTTATATTAAAATTCGAGGTGAAAACGCTTTACCAACAATTTTGTCTCGTCAGTTTCCCCTCCCATTTCGGCGGACATTCGTGCCTAGCAGTGGGATATGTATGAGCCAAAACAACGATAAGGAAAACCAATATTAATTTCTTATTGTTAGATTATTCCCTATATAAAAAATAAAAATCAATGGTAAAAACTTACAAGGTTTTCTGTCCAAAGAGGAACAGCAGACTATCTGCTATATAAGCCGGAATAGTTTGGGTAAAGAACATATCTATTTGATGTGTAAGCCAATAGGACTTTAGTGAGCCCCCAGGATACCATAACGCAACGGTATAAGGGAATTCGTCAACGAATTTCTCACCTGAAAAAAAATGTATATTATTTTTACAAAATCAATACATATCATCACGCCATATTCCTTGCAGGGTAGGTAGTGAGAACAGAGCGCCAGAGAACTCTATCCTTGCATACTTCACTCGCTTCATCAACATTCATAATTCTCTTCATACACTCTCGCCGGTTTCGGAGACTCTTGATTCCACCTTCCTTCAGTACATGACCAATTTGGTCTAGGTAGGTTAATCTCGGTCACCCCCGGTACCTACATCCTTCCACTTACGCATTGTAAATCTTCTTAACCTGACGTTTGTTCGGCATTCTTTCCACATGTCCGAACCATACAAAATCAATAATTTCTATAATTTTCAAATTACTGAGATTTAGCATTTAAACAACAAACTTTTTATGAATAAACTAACACGTAGTTTATTCATAAAAAGTTTGTTTCCTCATCATCATCTCAGCTCATATATGCCCCACTGCTGGGCTCGAGCCTCCTCCATAATGGGAGGGATATTGACCTTCTATATCACGCTGATCAGACGTGTTGGTATATAGGATTTTGTTTCAAGATTTTCTTCTCTTGCATGGATGTTATATGCGTTTTACATCCCTTAGTCGTCTCTTACGATCATCCACGGACAAGATAGGGGGGTGGTGAATTGAATTCTTACTCCGTCACTATACGGAGAAATAGAAAATAAAAAAATAATGTTTATAAGAATATAAACATTGTCAACCATGGGATTCGAACCTACATATATCGGATATCTGTTCCAATCATCCTACTACTTAGCTCACATTTGTCTAAGTGATAGGATGATTGGAACGGATATTCAATAGATGTGGGTTCGAAACCCACTAAAAATGACAATTTTTTTTTGCCTCCGAAACAAATTTCTAAGATTTTGAATTCTAATGTTTACGCGAGTATTACACATTTGAAATAAAACTACTTTTACGGATTCTATCGCATTTGTATTTGATTTTTAATTTCCCAACGTTTCGAACACTTTACAGTGATCATGGTCACGGGAGAACTATAAAGTGTAAGGAGGATCACTGTAAAGTGTTCGAAACGTCGGGAAATTAAAAATCAAATACAAACGCGATAGAATTCGTAAAAATAGTTTTATTCTAAGATTTTCTTTATAGATTTATACAAAAAAGCGTCTATCGGTTATATAAAAGTGTCTATTTTTACTATTCTAATTTTCTTTTTTTATTAAAAAGACACCAATTATTGTAAATATATTTAATATTGCTCACCATATTCAATGATCTCACCCCAGGTTATTTTAAGTACACCTGATAGTGTCAAATTATAGAACTGGGTTTTCTTTAATCTGGAAAATATATTAATTAAAAAAAAAACTATCTTATCGCAAGAACATATATTTTATTATTGAATAGCCTATTTATCGAGGCAAGCTATAAGGTCATCATCAAATCCAAATCCAATTTCAAATTCAAATATTATGTATAACCCCTGCGAGGGCACTTACATATTGTGAATTTTATATAAAAAAATAACACTGGATCGGAACGTAACCGCTACTATGAAGATCCTACAAGAAACTTAGCGGGTTTGTGTATTCATTATTTTATTATTTTTTTACTGACTTTTTTTTAAATAACACAGGCCAACGTGGTTTTGTTGTTGGAAAGAGGAGGGTCATTTCCGAAGTATTTTTTTGCGTAGAATCCAAATCCGGTGTTTGAATCCGGAGATGGAATTTGAAATTGACGTAACTTCGTGAAGAAAAATCGTAATTGAACTCTGCAACTCTCTAATTGAAGAGAAAGAGTAGTATATGATACAACTAGAGAAAAAACCCCAAAAAATTCTGTGTCTTCTGTACATAACTTCAAAAGTAGCCAAAAACAATATTTTTTGGGTACCTCAAATATCTCAAAATCCTGACGTGATGGGCCAATTCTGACTCCGGTGACGGATTCTACACAAAAAAATACTTCGGAAATGACCTTTCGCTTTTCAACAACTGACATGAACCCATTATTTGCAGGCCTGTGTAATAGTACATCGTGTTTAGTAAGAATAGCTCCATTGTGGTGCCCTTCGAACCACGATATAATATCAAATTCAAATACAATGTAAAATATTATGGTTGAACGAGATCCCATAAGCGGCATCCGATCTTAATGCCTTCCTAAATTAGTTGATCCGAATTAACTACACGTGTGGCTGTTTTTTTTATTGCTTATGGTGACAAACGAGCAGACAGCACACCTGATGGTAAGTGTCACTGCCACCCATGGGTCATTGCCAATGGTATAGATAGGTCGCAACCTACCAATACAAACCCCGAACCCACCCCAGTAGGGCTTCCGGCTCTCTCGCTCACCGAACGAAAATATAACGCAATAGCACATTGCCATTACTCAGACGTCGATCTTCTGCTCAGTGTGGTACTACCCCGGACGGACCGGCCCGCGGCTGTAGACAGAGAAATGTCCACAGCGTGGTCCTACCACAATTTACGCCAAACATTAAATTCTCTTCAATCTTATACATATTTTAAATTAATAGCCAAAGTTCAGATAGTTTCGTTTTGTATACACCAGGCTACGTCTCCTGTCGCGATAGGAGATTGAACTTTGCAAAGACTTAGAAATTAATTGCACTTACTATTATTAGAGCCACCCTGTTGACAATTTTCTGTCTACAGCCGTGGGCAACGTGCTGTTGCGCCTCCTTCGGTGAGCAAGAGAGTTTTCTCGGTGGGTTTTGGTTGGTAAGACACGGTCTAGCTGTACTACTGGTATTGAAAAGGTTCATTAGTGGCAGTAACACTTCCATCAGGTGATGCTTGCTCGTTTAAGCAATAACAAAACGATAAATTACACCAGTATCTTTTAGGAGAAGATAAACCAGAAAGAAGTAGCCGAAAGTGAGGCCATTTTTCCTTTGTCCACAGATTTGCTATTCCTTACTTGAACACGTGGGTTGCAAGAATCTTAGGTATTTAGAGGGTAGTAGGTTAGTACTCTCTTAAAAAACGTATTACAACCCTCTAGCACAGCCATTCCAGCCATTCTTACTGCTTAGCACGCTAATTACGACACTATTTCATTTGTGGAAGAATCTAATATTGGACAGTGATAGGTTGAATGGCAATAATGATGATGACTTGATGATAATGACGATAATGATAGCTATGATGATGAGGTCGATAATGGCGACGAAGAAAATGACGATAATTATAATGATGAAAACTATAGTTATGATGATGATTGTTTTGATGATGATGATGATCATAATAATGACTATGATGATGATGATGATGAATTTGAAAACTTACTTGTCAATAGCAGTGATGTATGCTATAAGTATGCACGCATTAGCTACAATATCGACAGATATGGCGTCAGCATAATATGAAGGTTCACAATGCATTGTTCTAATCACACCTATAAAAAGAATATAAATTAAATAAAAACAGCACAATAGCACCAAATATAAATTAATTTAAAAAAAAAAGAGGCACAAAAAGTTATAGAACATTAAACAGTAGTGGCACCTTTTTTTGGCAAGCTATGTTTTGTTCCATCGTATTCCTTCCCCTTTGCCATTATAGTGACCACTGATACCGCTTCCTTGACATCTGTGGCCGGTCAGGCATTGGTGGCGCTTACGAATACTACTATCCTCATATTATATGTGGGTTTAGTAAAAGATGACCAACAGCTTTACATAGAGCTATATAATCAATAATTGCCTTCCCAATTGTTCAATAGAACTTTACATTGAAAAATTAGAGTCTTGAATCGGTACAACGTTGTAACGTTGCTTCGATAGATGGCGTGTGGAATGTTTTTCATAAAGATGAAGACTATCATCTCATTTCATATATATCCCACTGCTGGGGTTGAACCCCCTCTGTAATGTTATTCCCCCCTCTATAATAGTTATCTTGCCTCTTTTTTTTTTTTGTCGTGGGTTATTGAGTGGCTATGCTCCGCCAAATCGATCCGGGTGATGGAAGAGGCGGCGCGCTACCCCATAGACCCACCCTGCAAGCACGGTACCCGATTTTTGTCTTCGGTAGCTCAGTTATCTAGCCTGCCAAAATTTTGTTTTAATCCTGTCTAATAATAATAATAAGTATCCTTTATCCTTTCTAATACTTTGAAAACTATGTGTACAAAGTTTCACGATAATCGGTTAAGTAGTTTTGGCGTAAAAGCGTAACAAACAAGTTTACATTCACATTTATAATAACAGTAAGTAGGGATTTACCTTTTCCACTGCCAACAACAAGTCCAGTAGGTCCATTCATATTATCCACCCATCCAGGTATGGGCTCGCGCAATGACGCCGTCACTATAACACAAAGAGCAAATTTTATTGACATTATATTTATAATAAGCTGTTGAGGTCTTATTAATGATGCATGTCATGATTTTCATCATTGCGTGATCGCGAAAGTGCATACCAGGCGTGGTAATTATTACGTTTCATATGATAGCATAATACGACAGGCCAGTAGAGAAGAGGGGCAGTTCTCGTACATGAGATTTATTATATTTCAAAAATATTAAAGAAAAAAGAAAAGCTGTCAAAAAGGAAGAAAGAATAGAAAACTTTATTGGGACTAATCCCACTACACATTCCCACCACTTCAACTCCTGTAAACCAGTATTCACAGTGTTCACCATAAATGACACACGAGGTTTGATCCTCAGGCAGTCCCGGGAGATGATTTTAATTGTCTTGGAATCCTAAACACCTAAAATTACGGCAATTTTCTCAAGTTGTTATAAGATCTGTATAATATGCTGCCAAAAAAAAAAGATCCGTACAGATGAGTCTTGCAAACTGTCTAACATAAGGTCGCAAAGAAGATCGTCGTAAAGAATAGAGAAAAGCAAAAGAAGAAAAATACATAAAAAAAATAAAATGAGGAAAGGATGGGATATGCCCGTAGTTAATCAATATAACGCATACCTGAAAATAGGAAGGAGTATAGGATAGGATCACGTTAGTCAGAACTTCAACATAAAATCTTCTATAGAACTTGTATGCCATAATAAGTTCCAAGATCAGAAGCTACTACGAGATTGGAATGAAGATGGATTCGATAGATTATTTATTTTTCTATCACCAAATTGTTCCATAATCAACGATTGATTTGATGCTTGTGTGTTGATATGTTAACTTAGGGCGTCCATTCGAACTATGCATACGTAATCAAAGGCATTGTAATTGAAATATTATGTAGATCTTCGACGATAATCATCGAAATACTTCTTTTGGTCCGAAACTTTCATTTTGGACTTTAACTTTGTTGTTGGATTGTTTTTATTATCTAAGATTATATTGATATTTAACATTAAATGGTATATCGCCCTGGGTTAATTCCACATGATGCCGTTTGGTCAACAATGAAAAGACGACTAAGAGCTTTATATCGATTTGGGCCAACTCCACCTAATGCCATTTCTTTGTCAATTACATTCACAAGGAGGTTTGACATCAGGCAGGTGGTCGATTATAAAAGTGCTGCCACTATCTGCAGTATCAATTCCAAATAATTATGATGGTGGAGATGGTTTGACAAAATGTAATAGAATAAAGTCTCACCTATCGAAGGTCTTGCTATCGCGATAGGGAATTTGTCTTCGTATTCAGCAACTAGATCTTCGGTGATGGCTTTAGTGTAGGAATATGTATTTGGTTCTGATGAAATGAGTCTGAAATATTACCAAAAAAGTATAATTAATTGATTTAAACATATTTAAAGCCGGACAATCCTGAGGATTCTGAAGGTTTAAGGGAATCATGTAGAATCATTATACAAAGTTTCTTGGAAAATTGTAAGTTGAAGGTCTGGAGGCGTCTCAAGACATAGAAGTTCCCTTATATCTTATTTCATCTTGATTCTATCCTGTATTCCTTGCTATCATCAAGTGTGTAGTATATTGATTATCCATGGATAAGTTTTTTACTTTCTTTAGCTTTAGGTACTCTATTTCGAAACACTAAGAGATATTGAACCCGTTCTCTTACATCCGAGGTTCCTTTATACCCGAGGTTCCCTTATAGCCGAGGCTCCCTTATACCCGAGGTTCTCTTATAACCGAGGTTCCCTTATACCCGAGGTTCCCTTATAACCGAGGCTCTCTTATACCCGAGGTTCCCTTATACCCGAGGTTTCCTTATACTCTATCCCAAATCTCCTATACCTCTTCTATATTTTTTCCTTTCATGAAGTGTGCTGTATATTTATTATCCGTGAAAAGATCGTGGGTTTCTTTACCTTTCCTCCAAATCTAAATATAAGTAGATCTTATTTTATGGCAGTCTAGAATTCAGATATGAGCAATGGATATTGATTGAACAGTCCGCTACTTTATTACCAAAGAAAACCTCTGCCTATCTCAAGTACTAGAAAGATAATTAACCCATATCAACGGCCTGACCAATTGGGTCCTTATGCCTAGGTAAGTAAGGATAACCAAACTGTAACTTACATTGTAATCTTCAAGAGAAACTTTGGAATGAACTTCCAATAGATATGGATTCAAATCATACGTGCGTTTGAAATCTCAGTAATTTACAAAAAAAAAAAATATAAAACCATATTCTCAGACCAGCTTTGACTTTGCCGCAGCCCTGCCCATTTGTTAACTAGTTTCGGCGAAAAAGACAACGTTTCCGTATTTCATAAATTAAATTAAATTAATAAATAATTCAGTAGCCTTAACGAGAGTTTTGCTACTAAAAATTAATACATAACATACTTGGGTTCCAAATAATCAAGAGTAGCATCGTCCATCCAGGATACGATGTCAATGATCTTCCTTGGTTTATGGACAGCTGGGTAAAGCTTTTCTTCTAGCACATTCAAATCACAACGGCAGTACGCTGTTGATAGATGTACAAATACCTAGGAAAAGAATCAAAACCGACATCTATGATATTTTTCATTTTTCATCAGCTCATATACGATTGCCTCTACAATGGATTAGCCAACTAAACCAAGCTTTTTCGTGTGGTAATATGATAAGAATACAATTTATCACTCTTTTTCTTTCCTGTGAGTGAAGATAAATTTAAAATAAAACCTTATATTAGCACGTCTGTCCAGCGAAGCCTGCTCTAAAATGAGAGACAGGTTTTTATTGCTTATGGTGACAAACAAGCAAGCTATATACCTGATGGTAAGTGTTACCAACGCTTATGATCATTTGCAATACCAGAGGTATAGTTAGGCCACTACTAAAATCCATCCAATTTGGGCTTCCACGAGCGAGTGATACTACCGCGGGCGGACCGGCCCACTATGTAGATAGAACCCTGTAAACAGTATTGTACTACTACTAATTGACATAATGCTCCTCAGATGTGTTTACATAGAATTCTATTCCGAGTTATACTTTTTTGCATTACATATTCTTTGAAGATCATCCAAGAAAAACACATCAAATTCTCAGTCAGCCCACAAATAAGTAGGAAAAAGAAAACAATATTTTAGTCCCTTACCTCTAATTTTTTCATAGTTTCCGCAACAGTTAGTAGCCTCAAAGTTCCAGTAGTGTTCATATTGACAGCATATTTCAGCTTTTGGTCAAATCTGAAAATAATTTCTTTTTGACAATAGCATTGTGGAGAAAATCTTTGTATTACAGGATTAATCTGCTCTTCTAATGGGACTTTTATTTCATTTTTATGACTATCTTGGGCAAGTAAGTGTTGACAATTATATTCCCGAAGCCATACTACGACAATAATCTATTTTTAATAGGATGTGATGTGAAAGATCCAATTTAAAATATTCGGGACGCCGGAATGCCTGAATTCGGTTCCATTACCTACACTTTTACTTTTTTTTTAGTATACCCTATACTAAGAAAATAATTCTTGCATTGCGGAAAACTTTGCAAACATATAATTCACGAAATCAAAATATATACAAAATTATGACAAAACGTGGGAATGGACCCCTCGATACTTAACCCCTCACGCGCCAGACTTCGCAGTGCTCTCGAGTGCCCCGCGCTTTGTTTTATTAAAAAAGTTCAGTGAATTTTATAGTTTTACGTAAACTGTTATTGTTGCTATATTACAAGAAAATGTGAAATACAGTGCTAAAATAATTGCTAATTTTAGAACGTTTAATTGAGCCAAACCTGTGTCCTAAAAGCGCGTTGAGCAAATTTTTTTGGGTCAAACGGGTGTCCCAAAAGCACTTAAGAGGTTAACACGGTAAGTTGGTGTTAACCACTAGAACATTTGTGCAGTCGATTTATCACCAATTGGGCAGACCACCAATATTGATTCCTTAACTTCAGTGGTCTTTAAACCTAAGGTAAGATTTTTACAATTCATTTGGGCCAGTCATCATTATTTTTCCGCTCTTATTTCAATTATTTGGGGTCAACGCAATATTTATTCCTATTACATCGTACATATTGTAAAAGTTATTAGCATTCGTTTTATGACTAGCCGCTTCTTTGAAGTCAAACCTCCTTTGGCATTTAATTGTTGACTAAAATGCCACAGGTGGAGTTGGCCCAGGTCGAATGTTGTAATGTAAATTTCTCAGTCGTCTACAACATCCATGATCAAAGTAAGGGTAGGCATTATTCGCAGCTGCTACCACACAGTATTAGGGAACGATTCATTCGGGCCAGTCATCATCATTCTCCTACTCTTATCCCAATTACTTGGGGTCGATACAATATGTACTCTTCTTTCATAGTACATATAAAAGTAATTGACAATAATTTTATGAACGGCCGCCTACCAGACGTCAACCCTCCTTAGGAATGTAATTGTTGACTAAAGAGCATCAGATGGATTTCGGCCAGGTCGCTATAAGGATCTTATTCGTCTTTTACGATATCCACGAACAGAGTAAGGGTTGGTAGTATTTTTAGCCGCTACCACACAGCTTTCAGCAGAACGATTAATTCGGGCCAGTATAGGAGTAAAATTGTCCAGCTCTAATAACTATTAAAAAAAAATACCTAACACAGGCAGCACTATGGAATATAATGTTGCAATTATTCTGTAAAGTCTTTTTATCTTCATCTGAAATACCGAGATTATCGTCTGTAATATCACCATTGATTATTTTGACCTTTTTGATAGCATCTGGATTCTGGCTTCGTATCAGTTCAAAAACCTGAAATCAATATAATAAATTATCGATAAAATTTTCAACGTAACCTTTTTCTTATAAACGTCTGTATAGATGGCGTAGTGGTTAAGATAACTACCAAGCTGGTGTTATATAAATAAAGAAAATAAAGAAAAAAGAAAGACAAGAAAGAAAGGAAAGACAAGAAAAGAAAGAAAAGGAAGAAAAAAAAAAGGAAGAAACAATTAAAGAAAGAGAGAAAGAAGGAAAGAAAGTAACTATTTATTTAGCGACAGATGAAATAAGTATTATCGAAGATAATTCAAAAATTGCAAGCAGAAATGTTGATCTAATTCCAAATATATCACTTTGGAAGCACAAAATCGTTTGACCTAGATAAAAGATCTGAGGTAACATTTATGAAAAAATATGACGATTGGAAAGGATTTCCAGTAGATATTGGTTCAAATTCCACATTTGGCAATCATGACCTCTCTGTCCAAATGTTTATAACGATAGCCCGATAGATGGATTTAAAATGCCACATACCTTTTGATTCCAAAGGTCACGCAGTCTCTCCTCACAGCCAATTCCTTTTTTTGGTCGCATCAGAAGATAGATGCTATCAATTTCTGGACAGCTCCGAAGCAGTTTCTCTATCAGCGCCTGAAACCATAACAATTTCATCATAATATCGAAAACTGGACATTTTGGATTCTGTTTTATTCAGAAATTTCAATGTAATGATGCAGTAAGAATACAATTCACGACCCTGTGTCTTACTTGTGAGTACTTAAATTTTACGACTAAAAGACGGCTAACGTATATAATCTACACATAACATCTAAGCAAGAGAAGGAAAACTGGCAATAAAAGCCTATATCTAACTGTTTTACCAGCGAGGTTCAAAGATCAATTGCCCTCCTATTTTGGAGAAGTTTTGTACAGTCATGATGATTAGCCAGAAAATGAAATAGCAAGTAAACGCTTTCAAGTAAGATTTGATTTGATGCTCGACAGCGACAAGTGCTGGTCGTCGATGACCTCATATTGTAAGGCTGCCATTGCAATAAAGGATGACGGCGACCAAGAAGGGGAGGCACCGATATACACTCCTCCTCTCACTTCCCTGAATGACGACAAGACGTAGCCAGACGCGCATGGGGTAGGGGTGTCAAATATTGAATATCATCAGACGATCTCTCTGGCATTCTCCAAAAACGCAGAAGAGGAATTTAGTAGTGGGTATTCCGGTCATGCAGCAGCCGACGAGTCCCACATAAATTCCTCCCAACTCTCACCATAATGAGTAAATACATTTCCACAGCGTGAACAAAAAAAGCCATTGCACTTAGTGCTACATTTTCAAAGAATGCACTTGTTCATCCTGGTGACCTTATAGCCAGTTATTACGACTCCATTAACACATTGTATTATTAATCATCGTCATTATCATTATCCTAATCTTATCCCAATTACTTGTGGTCAATGCAATATATACTCTTTTTCTATAGTACATATTGCAAAAGTTATTGCCTATAGTTTTATGACCGACCGTCTACGTGACGTCAACTCTGTTTAAAAATATAATTGTAAATGAAACAGCATCAGGTGGCATTGGCATATAAAGCTCTTCTTTTACGACATCCACGAGTAAAGTAAGGTTTAGTAGTATTCGTAGCCGCTAACACACAAGCAGCCTATATTATTAACCATACATGCTCGACTTTCAGGAGTCATATATATATATATGTATTTGGTATTGAAATAATAGTAAATTCTTTTTCTCAAACATGCTTGAAAATTGGAGCATGATTTTGACAACCTTCTTCAAGATAAATCAAAATTGCTGTATCTGATCAAATACATGCGAGCAGCGGCCGGCAAAAAATGTATGAAAATCCATATCTGTCGTGTTTTAGCGGCCAAATAAATATATATGTAAATTCATATCTATCGTGTATTTTAAAAATGCAACGATTTGTTACTTCAGAACATGGCAACCAAATAGGCAACTTATCAGAGTTTTATTTAAATTTTGAATTCACTTGAAAAAGAAACCTGTTTGATGATGATGAAAAAAAAACCATATGAACCCTTTAGCACGTGAAAAATGTCGTTCGTTGTTCGTCATGTATACAGTTCTACTTAGTACTTTATTATTAGCCTTTATTGCTGATACTAAACAATGATTTTACATACAGTAGAAAATTATTTTAACTTAAATCTAATACATCGGATTTCCCGGTTCAGTAGTCAGCGTGTCCAGTGACACATAGGCCTCTTCCAGCTGCTTCCATTCTTCTCTATTGGTAGCTTTTCTAGACCAGGTTGTCCCTCCAATCAACTTGATATCATCTGTCCATCTTTTAGTTTGTCTGCCTCTTTTTTTTTGCCATCACGTGGCTGCCATTCTGTTATAATTTTAGTCCATTTCATTATTATTATTTCAGGATTAGAGCCCTCCAAAGCAAATCGTGTTCTATAGAATCAAATGCTTTACTATAGTCCACAAATGCGACATACAAGGCTTTACCGTATTCTTGACATTATTCTATTAGCTGTTTGATGACATGCATGTGATCAATAGTTGAAAACCCCGCTCTGAAGCCAGCTTGTTCTATAGGTTGTTGAACATCCATTATTCCTGTTATTCTGTTCAATACCAATTTGGAAAACACTTTATAAATATTCGACATAAGGCTTATAGGCCTGTAGTTTTCTATAATGTTCCTATACCCTTTTTTGTGTAATAGTATAATTGTGCTCTTGGTCTATTGCGGTGGTATACATTCCGAGCTTAAAATAGAATTGTATATTGCCGTAAGTTTTCTTAGCTTTTCCGGTACTCTAATTGAGATTTTGATCATTTCATTTGAAATCTGATCTGGACCAGGAGCTTTGTTGTTCTTTTGACTGTTGACAGCTTTTTCTATCTCTGATTGTAGGAAAACTGGTATGTTTTCCTCCATGTCGTCACTATCGAGATTTATACTTAAGTCTCTAATTTTTCGTTCTGTTGCATAAAGTTTTCCATGCGTTTAGCATATTAATTAGGATTGAGGGTGCTTTTCCTTTTACTTTACCAATTCTAAACGCTTTGTTAATATCTGTTTTATGCATTTCGATACCCGAATCGTTTAAAGTTATTGATACCATTTCAACTATGTTAATATTTTCATTTGACTCCTCGAAGCCGTATAATATTAAATTATTCTCCTTTTTTCCATATTCTAGGCGTTTTACTTTCTCATTTAATTTCACTACTTCATTTTTTAGACACAAATTTTCTTACTTACTTAATTAGTACTACTTAGTTTTAATTGCCACGCATTATTTGAGAAAAGCACTATATCTTACCTTACCAACAAAACCGGTACCGCCAGTGATAAATATGGACTTCCCTATATAGAATTCTGGTACAATTGGCGCCATCTCGTCTTCCTATAATGAAAATTTAGTTATAAAATATTTTAACAACCTTTGACCGGGCTGGTCACGGACGTCAAGGAAACGGTACCAGTGATCGGTGAATTGGCGATGGGGAAGGAACATAATGAGTTATGGGGCCACATGCCGTCCTTCCGTCGCCACGGAATGAACGGAGTGTGTCCAGACCAACGAACGAAAAATAAGGTCTACTTTGTTGATAGTTTTCTGTCTGTAATGGCAAATAGCTGCATTTGTTGTCTGGTTACAACTACCACCAACTCTTACTTCGCTAGTGAGTATTGTAAATGGTAACTAAGAGACCGTGTAATCAGTGCTGGTGAACTAAAGTGAATATGAATATTGAATAATATTCGAAACATCGAGAAATCCAAAAATTTGTCTACGAGTATATACATGGCGTAGTGGTTTAGCTATCGACCTACCGAACTTTTACAGAAAATCGACGTTTATGTAGTAATAATTTTCTTAATTATTGCGGTGTGCCACGAAGAGAATGACCGGGTTCCGGTGGCTCGCTCGCTCGGAGAGAGATATATTGCGGGGCAGGTGACTGTACAAACGTATCATTCATGAATACAAATTACTTTCAGACTCAGAAGAACAATTTTTGTATCGCGGAAAGTATTACATCATAGGAACTAAACCCACGACAATGGCGTGGTGCATCTGTTTCAAAACAGACATGATCGAGGTAGTTTTTAGTTACAATTGAAATTCGTGATTCGTCTTAACTAATTCTGTTTAAAAGGTGATGTTTTCAAAATGGTTCTTACCTACAATCGTGATTCAAGATTCATCTTAACTAGCCGTGTTATTTATAAAACCCCGATTACGAGCGAAAAATTATAGTCACAAGTGGGATTGGAACCCACGCCCATTGAAAATCCGTTTCAATCGTGCTGCCACTTACACTACCGTGAACTATTGTAGGTCATTCAATTCCTGCATCGTATTATATTTTCGTCTTTAAGGAGACGTGTGCCATCTACCCGACATTGTTTAAACATTGTACAGACTTAATACTCAAACTTTGCAGTTAGAATTGTATCAAACGATGACACAACCCTGTTATTCAAATTACTGAAATTTAGTATTTAATATGCTTGATTATTTATAAAAACCCGATTACGAGCGAAACATTTTGGTGAAAAATGATAGTCCTGTTATCGAGAAATGGATGCTTATTTTTTAGTTTATTTTCATTCGTGTTAGGGGTTCCTCAATATGAGGTACATAAGTACCTAATTTAAGGCATAAGCCCTAAATTAATGTAATAAACTACCAAGAGAATGAAACGCGACCGTCACTGAGAAGATCCGTCAAGAAACTCACCAAATTTGTCTAATTATTTTTATTACTTTTTTATTGATTTGTTTTACATAAAACAGAGTATTCAAATTACTGAAATTTAGCATTTAATATGCTTAATTATTTATAAAAACCCGATTACGAAGCGAAAAATGATGTCAAAAGCAGGATTCGAACCCGCACCTATTGGGAGTCTGGTTTTTATAAATAATTAAACATATTAAATGCTGAATTTCAGTAATTTTAATAACAAGGTTGTGTCATCGTTTAATACAATTATAACTGCAAAGTTTGAAATATTAAGCCTACACAATGTGTAAACAATATTGGGTAGATGGCACACGTCACCTTAAAGACGTAAATATGATACGAAGTGAGATTTGAATGTCATAAAATAGTTCACGGTGGTGTAAGTGGCAGCACGATTAGGCCGGACTCCCAATAGGTGCGGGTTCGAATCCCGCTTGTGACATCATTTTTCGCTTCGTAATCGGGTTTTTATAAAACAGAGTATTTAATAGTAGTAGAGCCACACAGTTGTCAGTTTTCTGTCTACATCCAATGACCGATACGTCCGCGATAGCACCACACTTTCGCTGGTCGACGTCTGAACAAGAGAGTTGGCAGCCAAAATTTCTGAGTGGATTTTCGTTTATAGCTAACGTCTATGAGCACGAATAACACTTACCATCAGGTGTACATTAGTACCATAAGCAATAAAAGAAATACAATATATTTATTAAGGGGACGTCCATTAATCACGTGATCTTTTTTTAACCCCCTTCCCCATTGGTGATACGTGGTGAGGTTTAAGACTGATCCCCCCTCCCCCACCAACATCACGTGAGTTTTTAGTACCTACAAAGAAGTAGCCCACAGCTCATTATATTCTCGGTTTTTTTTGCTTTTTTTATACTTCGCAAAAAGGTCTTTATACAGATCATCTACTTTAAACTTCGTTCGTTGTCTGGCCACGGCAAGTCAAAGTCACACTACACGCCGCTATTCAGTTTAGAAATCGCAGCGTTTGACGAAAAAATAAATACACGTGATATCTTACTACAACCTTGTGATATTTCGTGATAATTGTCAAACAACTCCCCCCCCCCCCCTCTCTGACCCCTCACGTGATTAATGGACGGCCTCTCAATATTAGATTAGCGAAAGTGGAAGGATATAGGTACCGAGGGAGACTGAAACTAACCTACCTAGACCAGATCGGTCATGTACTGAAGGAAGGTGGTGGTGTATATATGTATTAAATATTAAATCCAATATGAAGCGCTAAGAACCAGAAAATAATTCTCAAAATTAAAAAGATTTTATTTAATTAAATCAAATCCCGTAAGCCGTAAACAAAGAAAATACACATGAAAGAATTTAAATTGCTTAATATTGTATCCGTTATCACGCAAGAATTGAGATTTATAATATTTACATTAACACTTAGGTATCGACTTCAGCTGTGTAATATACATATGTGTAATCATTAATAGATAATGTCATGACCCACAAATGTGGTTTATATTTTATATATTCACGATATTATTTCACAAATAGAAAACCTAGTCTTTATATTAGTTAAACGTCTTTCGTTGTTAGATCATTCTCTACAAAGAAAGATTTTTTTGGAGTTTACTCCTTAAGAATCGATTTTCATATAAGGCGCCCGGTATGAGATAAATTTGAGGAGTAAAATCTAGTGATCAAGTGACCTCGTTACGTTTTTGGTGCGCAACCTATTCCGCGCACCTTTCGCTTTCTGACGTGAGATAATACTTCACTGAACAGTTTTAATAAATGTAAATAAAAATATATATATTATTTTTAGTCAAATGAGCTTTTTTTGCGCCTGTTTTGATAATCGTACTTAAGGAGTAAACTCCAGTCGTGTGTCGGAGCTGACACACACACACTTTTTTTTATTTTTTAAAAAAAGTAACCAAAAGTGATTTGATTCTTTTTTAACGTTTTTGTTTGAGAAAAGATAAAAAGGAAAGAAAAACTGCTATTTCTTTATAATTTACATATTTACTAAGCATATCAAATCAAATCAAATCTTTATTTTAAAAAGTAAAAATAAGTACAAAATATCAGTTACACTGTTTATTGTGTTAGTTAAAAACTGTGTTACAAAAGAGGAAGGAATCTTCAGGAATCTTCCTATTTAATGTGAGCTATCTCTTAATATAAGGACGAATGAAAAAAGTTTATAATATTACAAGTGCAAGTTTTAAATATAATCTAGATTACAAGATAAATTATAAAAACCCAATTACGAGCGGAAAATGATTGTCACAAGTGGGGTTCGAACCCACGCCTATTGGACATCCGTTCCAATCATGCTGCCACTTACACCATCGTGAACTATTGTAGGACATTCAATTCTCGCATCGTGTTATATTTACGTCTTTAAGGAGATGTGTGCCATCTACACGACACATTTATATATATACACATTGTATAGACTTAATAATTCAAACTTTGCAGTTAGAATTGTATTAAACGATGACACAACCCTGTTATTCAAAATTCGCTCAAGTTTTTATAAATAATCAAGCATATTATATGCTAAACTAGCTGTTTCCCACGGCTTTGTCCGTGTGGATATATTAAAATATGGCTAGTTGTTAGAATGGTCAAAAATTAATTAATATAATATCTTAACTTAATAAAGAACTAATAAGTAAAAAAAAAAATAACACTTATTTTGATAATAGATTGTTCTTAATTTTATGTTTTTTTTAACTAAATATAAGTTTATTTTATTTTTTTACATTACTTATATTACCAATTATTCGGGGTGGACGCAATATGTTCTCCTATTCCTATATATTGCAAAAGTTATTGGCAATAGCTTTATGACCAGCCAAGCCTGCCTAACGTCAACCATCCTTATGAATTTATGTACTAAGTTCTATAGATTTAATAACAAAAGTGACAATTTTCATACGAATATAACCTCTAGTTTAGTCCTCGTAGGGGTATATTTTCTAAAAACATTGAAACACGCCTTTACTTATTTTTAATATAACAACATTTATTTTTATTTTGTTAAGGATCTCTCTTTCAAATTGGCGCATTTTCATATAAACTTTAATATCATATTTTACTTTCTTTAGGGATGATTAAAAATAAAACTTTAGTACGTGTTTTTCATCTTTAATTAAATATTTGTATTTGGTTAAGTTGTACAGTCGCTGTGTGGTAATGGTTATAAATACTGCCAATCCTTACTTTACCTGCCGTTTAGTTATTAATGCCGTCTAGTTAATAATTACATTCCCAAGGAGGGATGACGTCAGGCAGGCGGCAGTTCATAAAACTATTGCTAATAACTTTTGCAATATGTAGCAAGTAGTGTAGTGTAGGTACGTATTGCGATGACCACAAGTAATTGGGATAAGAGCAAGAGAATTATGAATTGTAGTTAAATTACAGATATCAGTATTAAAAAAAAAGCAAAACAAAGTTCCGTACTTGTTTATAAGTTAATTTCCGTACAAATTTCCAACATCCATTTCTCTTTAGGGAATGATTTCAAAAAATGGTGAATTACGTATTTGTTATTTAATATTGAGTAGCTAAATACATATTTTCATACCAATGTGTAACCCCTGTTTTACATATATTTAGTGGGCATTTTTCCAAAAATGCTGAAATTATGTATTTATTCATGTAATATCTCAAATAGACAAATAACTATTTTCAAGGTACTAACTTTAAAACTTTCCGCGTGGTGACGAAGTAAGAATACAATTCACCACCCCATCTTACCCATGGGTGTTCGTAAGAGACGACTATGGGATATAAAACGCATATAACATCTATGCCGGAGAAGGAAAACTCGAAACATAACCCTATACCAACACGTCTGACCAGTGTGGTATAATATATCAATTTCCCTCCCATTACGGAGGAGGCTCGAGCCCAACAGTGAGACATATATGAGCTGAGATGATGATGATGGTGATCTATAAAACTGATGATGTTTCTAATAAACTTGCAAACCCTGTTTGACATCGACATGATTTATTAGAAAATATCCAAAAATAATGAAACAAAAATAACCAAACAAAAAGCCTCATAAATGTAATTTAAAAACTGTTAAAATTTCATAAAAACCTTGCAACTCGTATTCTACATTCTGCTCATAGAATTTACAAAAATGATGAAACACGTATTTTTAACATTTAATACTAAATAGCCAAATACAAATGATCACGGATCGAACTTCAAATCTGACGAAGTTTCATACAAACTTGCGATCCCAAGTTTGTATGAATATTATTAAAATATTTTTGGGAAGAAATTTCTAAAAATGGTGAAACACGTACTTTTTTATTTAGTACTAAATAGCCAAATATAAATTTTCACTAATATAACTTTAATAATTTCCGTGTGGTGACGGAGTAATAATACAATTCACTACCTATCTATATTACCGTATCGTAAATAACGACTAAGGGATATAAAACGCATATAATATCTATGCAAGAGAGGGAAAACTTGAAACAAAACCCTATACCAACACGTCTGACCAGCGTGCTACAGTAGGTCAATTTCCCTCCTATCATGGAGGAGGCTCGAGCCCAACAGTGGGACATATATGAGCGGAGATGAACTTTAATTCTGACAAAGTTTCATAAAAAACTTGTAACCCCTATTTTACAGCCATAGGGGAGAAAATTCCATAAATGCGAAAACTCTTATTATTTTTATTTAATATTAAATAATTAAATACAAATTTTCACTGATCTAACTTCAAAGTCGCCGAAGTTTAATACAAAATTGCAATCCCCATTGTACTTCCTTAGCGGAGAAATTTCTAAAAATGCTGAAACACTTATTTGTTTTAGTACTAAAGAGCTAAATAAACATTTTCACGATACATTCGACTTCAAAACTGATAAAGTTTCATAAAAAATGCAGCCCCTATTTTAGACCCATAGGGAAGAAATTAAAAAAAAAATGCTAAAACACGTATTTTTTTTGTCTAATATTAAATAGTTAAAATAAATTTTGAGGGATCTTACTTCAAAATTGACGTAGTTTCATACAAATTTGCAATCCCTATTTTTCACCCCTAGGGGCAAATAATTACAAAATGCTGAAACAGGTATTCCTTTATTAAACATTAAATAGCTAAAAACGAAATATCAGAGATCTAATTTTAAAGCTGACGAAGTTTTTTAAATGTCATACAAACTTGTAACCCCTATTTTACACCCTTAAGGGAGAAATTTCCAAAAATAGTGAAAAAGGTATTTTGTAATTTAACATTTAATGGCTTAAAACTAATTTACAGGGATCTAACTTCAGAACTGACGAAGTTTCACACAATCTTGAAACTCCTAATTTTTCACCATTAGGGAAGGAACTACCAAAAATGATGAAATACTTGTTTATTTATTTAATATTAAATAGGCGAAGACAAATTTTCAGGAATCTAACTTCAAAACTGACCAACTTTTATATAAACTTGCAACTCCTATTTTCACCCTTGAAGGAAGAAATTTCCAAAAATGCTGAATTACGTGTTTGTTTATTTAATATTATATACGTAAATCCAAATTTTAACGGTTCTAACTTCAAAATTGACGCTCAATTTGGGTTTCGGAAGGGGCGTTCGACCATCGGGGCCCTGCTACGCCTGAGGCAGACGGCCGCGAAGGCTGTCGCCGGCAAAGGAGTGTTGTTGGCGGTGTCGTTGGATATCGCCAACGCCTTCAATAGTCCGCCATTCAGCTGCATCAGGGAGGCGCTCCGGTTCCATGGAGTGCCCCTGTACCTCAGGCGGCTGGTGGCAGACTATTTGGAGGGGCGTGGTGTTCTCTACGCGAGCCCAGCAGGGGACATTGTGCGGACGCCCATGTCGTGCGGTGTTCCGCAGGGGTCGGTTCTGGGGCCGACTCTGTGGGACATCGGGTACGACTGGGCGTTGAGAGGGAGTCTCCCCCCCGGGCTGAGCGTTATTTGCTATGCTGACGACACGCTCGTCACAGCCCGGGGCAGGACATTCGAAGAGGCGGCGAGCCTGGCCACTCTCGGCACCGAGAAGATGATCAGGTGAATCGAGGCGCTGGGGCTCAGGGTGGCCCTAAACAAGACGGAGGCCCTACTATTCCATGGGCCCCGTTTTAGGCTGCCCATCGGCGCCTCGTTAGTCGTCAACTCCATCCACATCAGTATCCAGGCCCATATGAGGTATTTGGGTCTGGTGCTCGACGGGCGATGGTGGTTCCGGGAGCATTTTCGCCAAATTGCTCCCCGGCTGGTCGGCGCGGCGTCCGCCCTTTCTCGGCTCATGCCGAATGTGGGCGGACCCAGTTTCGAGGGCCGACGGCTGTATGCTGGGGTAATCCGCTCAATGGCCATGTACGGCGCACCCGTGTGGGCGAGGGCTCTGAACGCCCAGCTCAGGGCGGTGCTGTGGAGGCCACAGCGAGCCATGGCGGTCAGAGCCATTCGCGGGTACCGCACGGTATCGACAGAGGCGGCGTGCTTATTGGCCGGGACACCCCCGTGGGACCTAGAGGCGGAGATGCTCTCCGACCTCTACCGGCGGGTTACCTCAATGCGCGAAGAGGGTGACTCCCCATCGTTTAACGAGATAGCCACCTGGCGCGAGGACGCCCGCCGAGAAGTCATCGCCCGTTGGGCTACGCGGCTGGAGAGGCCTAGACACGGTGTCACTACCGTCGAGGCTCTCCGGCCCGTACTGATGGAATGGATGGAGCGGCAGCACGGAGTCCTCACCTTCCGACTGGTGCAGGTGTTAACGGGGCACGGGTGTTTCGGGAAGTACCTGCACACGGTCGTGTACAGGGAATGGACTCCGGGCTGCCATCATTGCAGTAGTGACGAGGACACGGCGCAACATACGCTCGAGGAATGCTCGGGCTGGGACGGGCAGCACCGCGACCTCGTCGCTATTATCAGTGCCGACCTGACGCCTGTCGCGAGGGCGATGGTCGACAGCGTCAGGAATTGGGATGCGGTCGCCGCCTTCTGCGAGGCTGTCATCTCGCAGAAGGAGGCGGCGGAACGGGCCCGGGAGGATTCCTGTGACCCGGGCCGCCGCCCGCGGCTGGGGCGGCGCAGGCGCGAATACCTGCGCCTGATGCCGCCCTAACCGAGGCTTCGGGTGATCGGACCGGGGAATTGTCCGGTCACCCGACGCGAGGCCACCGCGTGAGGACGACGCCTCGACGGCGAAATCTGTCGAGGCGTCAACAGGAGAGGAGCCCGAGAGGGCATACCGCCGAGCGGGCCACCGAAGACAAAGATCGGGTACCGGTGGCCCGCTCGCATGGCGAAGAAGAGGTGCTTGCAGGGTGGGTCAATGGGGTTGCGCGCCGCCTCTTCCGTCACCCTGGACCGATTTGGCGGGGTGCGACGTCCATCACCCACCACAAAAAAAAAAAAAAAAAAGGAGAATTTCCAAAAATGCTGAAACAGGTAAATTTTTATTTAACATTATGTAGTTAATAACAAATTTTCAGGTATCTAACTTGAAAACTGAGGAGAAATTTTCAAAAATGTCGAATCACGTTTTTATTTATTTAATATTAAATAAGCGAATACAAATTTTCACGAATCTAACTTCAAAAATGACGAAGTTGGATACAGACTTGCGACCCCTATTTTGCACCCTTAGAGGATAAATTTCCAAAAATTCTTTCTTAGTGAGCGCCTACAATATAAAAGGCAGCAATTGTCAAAATTTCATGTTATTAACCCCAGCAGTTTAGGCTGTGCGATGATGAATCAGTCAATCAGGACAAGCTCTTTTATATATATATATATATATAGATTTCAGTAATTTGTTATTAAATTAATTATAATAATATGTACATTTAACGCTAAGTTTTAAATTAAAAAAATTACAGCAAAAAATAGAAGAAAAATAGAATAAGGAAAAAAATAATTGTGTGATTTTATGAAACCACGGTAAAAGTGAAACTTTTTTTCGCATTATAGACATTTAACTATAATAAAAAAAAATGGAAACATATTCGATTTAGGGTATTAAAATCGCATCATCAATCTTAATTTTATACTTGGAAAATGGGAATGATTATGGGAAATGATAACTAGGTCTCCAACTAATATTCTAATTTATCTCTGTGTTTTAGAGTACGACATACATAATATATACAATTATTTAGATGATATACATATATTAAAAACAAACAAATAGCGTTGGAGCACTGGCGCAAATGAGTAATAGTCTATACACTATACGGTCAGTTGATGCGAACCATAGGCGCCGCCATATTGGAATCGGCTGCTCTGTCGAGCACCTTTCACCTAACCCCTATTCCGCGGCTGACCGTCACGCGACATGGAATAGATGGACGAAAAAGTTTGAGGCGATGTAATAAAAGTTTCACTTTAAAAAAACCAAAGGCGCAATCAGGCATCGAAAATGTCCTCGCCATCACTATCCACCGGTAATGTGCCCAGAAGGCTGGCAGCATTGCTACGTTGAATGGCAATGCTAACCTAAAGATAATATTGACTTACCACATTCATATTTACCGTGTGGTGACGGAGTAAGAATACAATTCACCACCCTTACCGTGGGTGATCGTAAGAGACGATTAAAGGATATAAAATGCATATAACATCTATCCAAGAGAAGGGAAACTCGATACAAAACAACACGTCTGACCAGCGTGGTATAGTAGGTTAATTTCCCTCCTATTAAGGAGGAGGCCCGAGCCCAACAGTGGGACATTTATGGGCTGTGATAATGATGATGATGATGATGTATCAGATGTTCAAATTCCCTCCCAATATGGAGGAAGCTAGAACCCAACAGTGGGACAAATATATGTCATATATGTTGATGATGACCACATTATAGAAGCTTTTTTTTGGGACTAACCCCACCACTGTAACTCCTGTAGGCAGGTTTAACTCTTAGGCAGTCCCGGGAAAGGCTTTTAGTTGTCTAGGGACCCGCAACAAATGTAATTAGAGACGAAAAACAGGAGGTTTTAGAAATAAATCCGCATCCGTCCTATACAAAGCGGGAGACGTGAAATAAAAATTGCCCAATAGGCCAATAGATAAGAGTATAACCAATATATAAAAGAGACCAATAGATATGAGGACGTTGTTTAGGCTGACACCTATAAATTATTTCAATATATTTGACGCACAATGATTTGACCCAGTATAATTTAATTTACTCCAACACACCCAGAAAGTAGGGCTGCCGGCTCATTCGCTCACTGAACGAAGCACAGCAATACATTGCCATTATTAGCACGGCAAAATTTTCTCACTGGCATTGGAGGGAAGGGAGTGAGCTAAGAGGGAAAGAGCTATTCCACCGTTAGGTATTAGATAATACTGACGTCAAGTCACTCTGCTCCGGTGGTCGGCCCAACGACGAAGGCGACGTCACGGGTGGGTTACGAGTGTGCGTGCTTACGCCCCTCTGTCGCCCCAGACGGAGTGGTGCGAGGAGTGCGCCGACCGTAACCCACCCCAAAAAAAAAGTATTAGATAATTCCAAGGAGGGAGATTCTGACCGCTCGCCTGTTGCACCCTCAGCTGAATTTTACTACTGCCACGAGCAAGAAAGGTATAACGACAATTGTATTATCCACCACACGAGGATATGAAATGTGTAAATTTATGAATTATTCATAAATATTTAAGGAAATCCATTATTAAAGCGATGAAATTTAAAGGAAATTGTAATACAAACCTATTATGGTTGGTAAATGTTAGCGATTAATTAATTTTTTTCGCGCAATATTAATTTGTAAAAAAAAATGTATGTATATATTAATTCTGAATGAAATTAATAACTGAAGAAACCATATTTTTTATTAACAATTTTTCGCTCCACTTATTCCTTTCTTTACACATATATATTTTTGATTGATTAGACGGCATAATGATCTAAATATCTACACGCAATAATGTTTTTATATGGAATAATATTCGGATATGGTATAATAATAGGAATTTTCAACTTTATTTGATGGTTCCTGATGTTTACGCGAATATTACACCTTTGAAATAAAACTACTTTAACAGATTCTATCGCGTTTGTATTTGATTTTTAATTTCCAGACGTTTCGAATGCTTTACAGTGATCATGGTCACGGAAGGACTGAGGTGTCTCACGTCCAATAAGTTATCGTTAGTATAGAAATTTATATCTATCCGCTATAGTATCAGTTATTTAAAAGTTTGACCCAAATTTTAATAAAAATTCATTGTCAATACAAAAAGAAAATGATTCTATATGTAAAAAAAATATAGCTGTGTGGTAGCGGCTACGAATACTACCAATCCTTACTTAGCTCGTGGATGTCGTAAAAGCCGACTAAGAGCCATATAACGACCTGGGTCAACTCCATCTGATGCCATTTGGTCAACAATTACATTCCCAAGGAGGGTTGACGTCTGGCAGGCGGCCGGTCATAAAATTATTGCCAATAACTTTTACAATATGTGCTATGAAAGAAGAGTACATATTGTATCGACCCCAAGTAATTAGGATAAGAGTAGGAGAATGATGATGTAAAAAAAAAATATTATTTTTTATCACTTATATTAAACATTTAATTAATGATAATTATTACATTGTGGCCATTTATTAGTTTAAAAATGTAACAAAAACTATCAAACTACTAACTTAACTTGATTGGGTAGATATAAATCTCTGTAATAACGATGACTTTTGGACGTAAGACACCTTAGTCCACCCGTGACCATGATCACTGTAAAATGTTCAAAACGTCGGGAAATTCAAAATCAAATACAAACGCGATAGAATCCGTAAAAGTAGTTTGATTTATTTCATTAAATACTATACTCGTCTAGCCGTCTAGTCAGCATGTTTTTTTTTAATTTCTTTTTTATTTTTTTTTGCGCTGGGCTATGGTGTGGATACGCTCTGCCAAATCGGTCCGGGGCGACGGAAGAGACGGCGCGCGACCCCATAGGCTTACCCTGCAATGCACCTCTCATCGCCGTGCGAGCGGGCCACCGGAACTTGATCTTTGTCTTGGGTAGCCAGCCAGCATGGTGGAGTAGACTAATTTTATGCATCTAAGAGAAATCTTCAAATTTCCTTTACATATAAGAAATTCTTCTTTATACATAAGAAATCTTACTCTCTCTTTTTTTTCATTGCTTATAGTGGCAAACGAGCCAGCAGCATACCTAATGGTAAGTGTTATTGCCGCCCTATACCAGGGGATTTCGGGGGCGATTAATCGATCTAATGAAACCTAGGTTTCATTTATAGAAAATCATCATTCTATTACTCTTGTCCCAATTACTTGTGGTCGATACAATATGTACTCTTCTTTCAAAGTACATATTGTAAAAGTTATTGGCAATAGTTTTATAACCGACCGCCTTCCAGACGTTAACCCTCCTTGGGAATGTAATTGTTGACCAAACGGCATTCGATGGAGTTAGCCCAAGTCGTTATAAGGCTCTTAGTCGTCTTTTACGATATATACGAGCAAAGTAAGGGTTGGTAGTATTCGTAGCCGCTATCACAGATCAAGCAGTTTCATTTATAGAAAATATTGTTTTGTAAATCAGGAAAAAATGAAATAAAAAATATATATTAATTTATTGATTGAAAACTATTAAAATATGAATACAAATTTTGACGCTATAACTAAGAAAACACAGCCCAATTGGACAATCGAGCAATTTAATCCAGACAACTTGGAGCTCAGTTCGGATCGTTTGCCGTCTTTAATATTTTTTCCTTTTTTTATTACTTTATTAATTATTTTTATTATAAGCGAAAAATTATTGTCACAAGTGAGATTTGAACCCACACCTATTGGAAATCCGTTCCAATCGTGGTGCCACTTACACCAGCGTGAACTATTGTAGGACATACGATGCGAGAATTGAATATTGAATATACAATAGGTAGATTCGAACCTATCGAATCTCACTTGTGACAATCATGTTTCGCTCGTAATCGGGTTTTTATAAATAATCAAGCATATTAAATGCTAAATTTCAGTAATTTGTATTTTTATTATATTTAAATATATATTAAATATATGTTAAGAAGATATATAATGCGAAAGTGGAAGGATGTAGGTACCGGGGGAGACCGAGACTGCTGGGCTCGAGCCTCCTACGTAAAGGGAGGGAAATTAACCTACTACACCACGCTGGTCAAACGTGTTGGTATAGAGTTTTATTTCGATTTTTTTTTCTCTTGCACAACATCTATGCATATTTTATCCCTTAGTCGTCTTTTATGATCACCCACAGGTAAGATAGGGGGTGGTGAAGTGTATTATTACTCCGTCAACACACGGATATAATAAATTAATAAAAAATATTAATTATAATTATTAGCTGTTCTTATGCTGTTCTTATATTATTAATAAACCTTATTGCACGCCTCATAAGCGAAGCGTTGAGGTCTTGGTCCACTCTCGATATATGAAAATCAATAACTTTTCAAATCTAAAAATGATTGTATTTTCTCACATTGCACTTATAGGATAATATTATCATACATATGTCAAGAAAACACATCCGTTTAAACGTATTTGGTATTTTTAAAAAGCAATTATTTTGTTTAAAGTTAGAAAATAGTTGATTACAAAAATATTCGAGGCCGTCCGGATTAAATATTTTGGATCTGGCACGATCATGACCGTATAAATTAATGTGTCGAAGTTTTTATTTTATTAAAAGCTTCATAATCGCAACGCGCTGTTTCCTTTCGAAAATGGCTTGGTTATTCGTTGTCGTTTAATTGCAATTAATAAAAAACTAAACTGCTTAGTCTTTAGTGTATGTATACCTTATGAAAATTGGGTTCGTTTACATTTTTTGTTCGTCCATTTGGACAGGCAAAGAAAAGAAATCCCATACAGCCTATATAGCTATGTTTAGCACTACGTCGGGAATGGCACGAAATTTCAAAGTATTTTTTTTCTTTCATTTTTGGCATTGACTTATAGGAAATGATAAATAATATAAAAATTATGAGGCGTGCACTTTTGGTTTTTCCAAACTATTCTATTCTATTATTTATATGTGATATGAACTTAATAATACATTCCATTTTATCTTTAAACTATATACAACTTAATGTTTTGTTGAGATAAAATGTTATTGAACTCGAATACTTTACACAATCAGGATATTTACAATGGCCCGAATACATGCTTATTATTTTCATTAAAACTAGTTGTCTTTGCCCGCTTTACGTAGCGTATTATATAGTAAATATAATTAATAGAATTAAATATATGTAATTGTTTTAAAGATTGCTCTTATCCTAATTTATTTGGGGTTGACGCAATATGGCTGTCCTCTTCTTCCATACAACTCTATCAGACGTTATCTCTGTATTCACTCCCTGTCTATCATGTCACGCTTCACGCAATCCATCCATATTTTCTTTCATCTTCCCTTACCCTTTTTTTTTGCGGTGGGCTATGGAGTTGCCACGCCCCGCCAAATCGGTTCGGGGCGATGAATGAGGTGGCGCAACCCCATAAATCCACCCTGCAAAGCGCTTTTCTTCGCCGTGCGAGCGGGCCACCGGTACCCGATCTTTGTCTTCAGTGGCCTTTACCTCTAAAGCCTTCAACCTTCATATTAAAAAGTAAAACTTTTTTTACAGAATTACTTTCATCGAGAGAGAGAGAAAGAAAGAAAGAAAGAAACTAAAGAGAGCATGAAAGCAAAATTAATGCGGTCGAAATGCGATCTCTACGGAAAATCTGTAGAGTTAGGCTGAACGACCGCATTCGCAACGACGACGTAAGAGAGCGAGTAGGTATGAAAGAGAGTATTGGTGTAAAGATGCGAAAGGGAATGCTCCGATGGTTCGGACATGTGGAAAGAATGCCGAACGAACGTCTGGTTAAGAAGATATACAATGCGAAAGTGGAAGGATGTAGGTACCGGGGGAGACCGAGACTCACCTACCTAAACGAGATTGGTCACGTGCTGAAAGAAAGTGGAGTCAAGAGTCTCCGGAACCGGCGTGCGTGAGCGTGTATGAAGAGAATTATGAATGTTGCAGAAGCGAGTGAAGTATGCAAGGATAGAGTTCTCTGGCACTCTGTTCTTTCTGCCTACCCTGCAAGGGATATGGCGTGATCATATGTATGTATGTACTTTCATCCCGTCTCAACACATGTCCAATGTGTCCATAACACGTCTAGGGTTTACTCCTTAGTTTATTCGTCACGTGCGCAACGCTTTAAACAAATAACAATCTAATGAAATAAATTTAATGGTATCTGATTTTTACGCGAGTATTATATATTTAATATAAAATTATTTTTACGGATTCTATCGCGTTTGTATTTGATTTTTAATTTCTCGACGTTTCAAACACTTTACAGTGATCATGATCATGGGAGTCCTCTCGTACGGGAATCCGTAAAAATAGTTTTATTTTAAAAGGAATAAATTTAGTTATAATAAAATATCAAAAATTATTTCTAAGTCAAAAAATATTTATATATAATTTCTAAGTCAAAAAGTAGGTAATCACTAATAATACTAAAAACTTCTTTGAAACATGTTGTATCTTATAATATAAGTATTAATTCGATCGGTTCAATAGTATTTTTTTTTGTTTTGGTTGCAGTAGAACCGAAGGAAAGAAAAACCGGCTCTCTATTTATTTGTATAGATAAGACAGCGTTTTATATGTGATAGTGGCTGGTTTATAATATTAGAATTAATATTAGACTGGGCAATGTTGCGCTTAATTCGATGAGTAATAGAGACGGAAACCCAACTTAAGTCTAATCCCCAGTACTGACAATTTTTGACACATAGGTACAAATGTAAACATTTGTGAGTGAAAAAAACACACATTATTACCCTTTCTTTTTTTTTTGCGGGGGGTCATGGACGTCGCACCCCGCCAAGTCGGTCCGGGGTGACGGAAGAGGCGGCGCGCAACCCCATTGACCCACTCTGCAAGCACCTCTTCTTCGCCGTGCGAGCGGGCCACCGGTACCCGATTTTTGTCTTCGGTGGCCCGCTCGGCGGTATGCCCTCTCGGGCTCCTCTCCTGTCGACGCCCCGATAGCTTTCGCCGTCGAGGCGTCATCCTCACGCGGTGGCCTCACGTCGGGTGACCGGACAATTCCCCGGTCCGATCACCCGAAGCCTCGGTTAGGGCGGCATCAGGCGCAGGTATTCGCGCCTGCGCCTGCGGGAATCCTCCCGGACTCGTTCCGCCGTTTCCTTCTGCGAGATGACGGCCTCGTAGAAGGCGGCGACCGCGTCCCAGTTCCTGACGCTGTCGACCATCGCCCTCGCGACAGCCGGCAGCGTCAGGTCGGCACCGATAACAGCGACGAGGTCACGGCGCTGCCCGACCCAACTCGGACACACCTCTAGCGTGTGTTGCGCCGTGTCCTCGTCACTGCTGCAATGGTGGCAGGCCGGAGTCCATTCCCTATACGCGACCGTGTGCAGGTACAAACCGAAACACCCGTGCCCCGACAATACCTGCACCAGCCGAAAGGAGAGGACTCCGTGCCGCCGCTCCATCCATTCCATCAGTACGGGCCGGAGGGCCTCGACGGTAACGACACCGTGTCTTGGCCTCTCCAGACACACATCATCACCCTGCTCTTATCTCAATTACTTGGGGTCGATGCAATATGCTCTTTTCTTCCACATAATCCTGTTCGAAGTCATATCTGCGGTCACACCCTTCCTATCCATATCATGCTTCACGCAATCCATCCACCTTTTTTTTCGATCTTTCCTTACCCCTAAAGCATTCATACTTAAAACTTTCCTCACAACATTACTTTCGTCCCGTCTTTGAAAAAAAAACAATACATTTTAGTCATAGAGCTATAAGTGTACGTGTTGATCAACTATCTATTAAATATGAAGATCACAATATAAATAGAGGTTCATCATTATTGATGCGAAACTTAACTGGAGAGCACATGTTACAAAACTATCTCAGAAATTAAGTAGTCATTACTATGCGCTTTATAAACACGCCTCTGAAGTAAATATAACTACATTCATCTCAACTCTTAGGTATATGTCCCATTGTTGAGTTCGAACCTCCTTCATAATGGGAGGAAAATTGACCTACTATACTAATTTTTTTTTTTTTTTTTTATTTTTTTTTTTTTTTTTAAACACCACCCTGCACTAAGGAAATAATCCTTGTATTGCGGGGGACTTTACAAACATGCAATTAACGCAGACAAATTACACCCAGACTCAGAACAACACTTTGTGGATCGCACAAAGTAATGTCCTGCGTGGGAATCGAACCCGCGGCACTGGCACGGAACGTCGGTATCTTAAACACTACGCCATCTGTGCAGTCACCAGCCAGTTGATCAGACGTGTTGGTATAGAGTTTAGTTTCGAGTTATTTTTCTCTTGCGTAGATGTTATATGCGTTTTATATCCCTTAGTCGTCTCGTACGATCACCCACAAACGACCAAGCAGCACACCTGATGGTAAGTGTCACTGCCGCCCATGGACCTTTGCTATAACCAAGGCTAAGATAGGCCGCTGCCCACCAATACAACCTCCAACCCCACCCCAGTTTGGCTTCCGGCTCTCTCGCTCACCGAACGAAACGCAATAGCACATAGCCATTACTCAGAGGTCGATCTTCTGCTCAGTGTGGTACTACCCCGGACGGACCGGCCCGCGGCTGTAGACAGAGAACTGTCAACAGCGTGGTATTTTTACCCGACTGTAAAGGAGTGGTATTGTGTTTAACAGTCTATGTATGTATGTATGTTTGTATGTTCCTTTGAAGCACTATATATACCAAACGCCTGGGCCGATTTTTATGATTCGCACGTCAATCGATTCCTCTTAATCCGGCGAGTGTCACTAAAGATATGATGTTATTGAAAATTCAATATAGCGACTACTGGACGCCATATTGTGAAAATAAAAAAAATTAAAGTCAACAAACTATATCGAGTGGGGTATCGTTAAATAGGAATTTAAAAATCATTTATAGTTTTCTCTCAACATTTTTCGATTTGACTGGCCGTTTAGGATCTATATCGATTTAAAGTTTCGTAACAACCTTTCTCACATATAGGTTTTTTAGACAGTAGAAATTTACGATGAAAAGACGAAAAATTCATATAACTGGATGTGGATGGACATATACTGAAGTATCTAGTAGGTATATTGTCCAATATACCATATGTAGTCCTACCTAAAGTATCTAATGTCTGACCATCTCCATCGCCGCCATCTCCAATTTCTAACGATTTAGTACTCAACTTCAGTCGAAAAACTATATATAGTTAGGTACTTACCTACTTATTAATAAATAAGATAACTATAGTTATCTTATGATATTAAGATAACTATACCTGGGTATTTATAACTAAAAAGTATAAAATAAAAAAAATGATTAAAAAAATCAAAAAACCCGACTGTATAAAAAGTCACCAAAACTACGTACATAATAAAAAAACTGAAAAGAAAAAAACAAGCACTTAGATGTCCGGTGGTCTAGAATGCCATAATATATTATTGAATAAATACTATTACAGAAAATGAAATATATTTTAATAATAGAACATGACCACTGAACAGTGGGGATCCATTGAAAAATTAGATTTGCTGTCGAATAAAGATAAAAAGTCTTTTATACAGTCGGGTTTTTTGATTTTTTTAATCATTTTTTTTATTATATACTTATTATAAATTGTAATTACATTAATTGTTGTATTCAAATTCAATATATTCAATTATTGACATGTATATATTCATTAATGACAATATATTTAATTGATAATTGTATCATTGTTATATGTAATTTAAATTGTTGACATATATGAATAGATTATTTGATCTCACCTCATATATGTCCCACTGTTGGGCTCGAGTCTCCATCATCTTCAATCTCCTACTCTTATCCCAATTACTTGGGGTCGATACAATACGTACTCTTCTTTCATAGTACATATTGTAGAAGTTATTGGCAATAGTTTTATGACCGGCCGTCTGCTAGACGTCAACTCTCCTTGGGAATGTAATTGTTGACCAAACGGCATCAGATGATCAGACTCTTAGTTGTCTGTTACAACATCCACGAGCAAAGTAAGGGTTGATAGTATTCGTAGCCGCTACCACACAGCATTAGAGCCTCGAGCTCTCTTCTATGGGAGCGAAATTGACCTACTATACCACGCTGGTCAGGCGTGTTGGTATAAGTTTTATGTTTAGAGTTTACCTACTCTTGCTGTTTATGTTAATAGTGGTGGGACCACGCTGTTGACAGTTCTCTGTCTACAGTCGCGGGCCGGTCCGTCCGGGATAGTACCACACTGAGCAGAAGATCGACGTGTAAATAATGGCAATGAGCTATTGCGATTCGTTCGGTGAGCGAGAGAGCCGGAAGCCCAGCTGGGGTGGGTTTGGAATTTATATTGGTAGGCAGCGGCCTAGCTATACCCCTGGTATTGCAAAGGTCCATGGGTGGCAGTGACACTTACCATCAGGTGTGCTGTCTGCTCGTTTGCCACCATAAGCTATAAAAAAAAAAATTATATGCATATTATATTACGGTCACCTACGGGTAAGATAGGTGGTGTTGAATTGTATTCTTACTCCGTCACCACACGGATAATATATAGTATATAGATTGTTATAAATTTGGTTGAGACAAGATTATCAAATTAAATGGAGGCGTATACATCGCCATGTATGACCTTAGTTTTTTTTTTCGGTGGACTATGGAAATGGTCGCGCCCCGCCAAATCGGTCCGGGGCTACGGAAGAGGCGGCGCGCAACTCCATAGACTCACCCTGCAAACACCTCTCTTCGCCGTGCGAGCGGGCCACCGGTACTCGATCTTTGTCTTCGGTGGCCCGACCTACGGTTTACTCTCGCGGGTTCCTCTCGAGTTGACGCCCCGACATCTTTCGCCTTCGGGGCGTCGTCCTCACGCGATGGTCTCACCTCGAGTGACCGGACTATTTCCCGGTCCGATCACCCGAACCCATGTATGACCTACCAATTCTTTGTAAACAAGTAGTGTGTACAACTAATTTGTCCTTATGCTGAGTCAGAATATTTACTTAATTGAATTTCTTCCGATAATCTCTTGAACTTAGATAACAAATTGCGCAAACGGTTCTTTTTTGTTAATCAAAGATTCTATTCCGCTGAGCTAACCCATAGTAATATGACATATGAGATTAGCTAAAAGTAAGCAAATTAATTTTACACGAAGAAAAATGACTGCACAGTTGGCGTAGTGGTTAAGATAGCGACCTTCCGTGCGAGTGCCGTGGGTTCGATTCCCACGCAGCGATCCACAAAGTGTTGTTCCGAGTCTGGGTGTAAGTCCCCCGCAATACAAGGATTATTTTCTTAGTGCAGGGAGGTGTTTAAAAAAAAATAAATCTAAATTTTCCTGACCAAGCCATAATGCAATTAGGATTCGAAACATCGCGATTGAAACCACTGAAGAAGAACGAGATATTACACGTGAAGGGCCCGACTTCATACTTCTCAATCACAAGAGCAAAGTGAGGTAGACCCTGGTTGCTGTCGCTGCGAAAGATTCTCAGATCTCAGAGAAATCAACAAGATAATTTTCGATGCGCAAGAAGAAAGTCCGTGTGCCGATAGAGTAAGAATACAATTCACCACCCCCTATCTTACCCGTGGGTGATCGTACGAGCCGACTAAGGGATATAAAACGCATATAACATCTATGCAAGAGAAGGAAAACTCGATAGAAAACCCTATACCAACACGTCTGACCAGCGCGGTATACTAGGTAAATTTCCCTCCCATTACGGAGGAGGCCCAAGCCCAACAGTGGGAACGATTAAAATAATCCAAATAATAATATAAAAATAATATAATCAATATTTATTTATTTGTCAATTTAACTGTACTTAATTGTTGATAAATTAATTATAAACATGTTAAAACTTAAAAAAATTAATAAACAAATAATAATAACTAGAATATCGTTTCACAATTACAGATAAAATATAAATTTATATATTTTTATTTTAAATTAAATTTAAATAAGCTCCAAATTCTCTAAAGCTTCTAATCAAAATCAAAATCTAATATCTTCTAATCTCCAATCTTATTTTTCACAGTTACAGATAAAATATAAAATTAAAATTATTTATTTAAATTTAAATTATTTAGTTCAAATTAAATTTAAATAATTATTAAAATCTCTATTACTTCTAATCAAAATCAAAATCTAATATCTTCTAATTCAAATATATCTCTAATCTTATTTTTCACAGTTACAGATAAAATATAAAATTTAAATTATTTAAAATTATTTTTTTTCTACTTAATAATCTTATTTACAGATATAACTTACCGTAAATAGAACACAACACAATTTACAACGCGTCTTATCGAACGTTCGACACGGTATGTAATTATAAACGAACACGGTACGTACCATCAATAGATAATTTATGCATTAGTTTTAATAATAGCTAATGTTTTGCTTTTAACTAATTGGCTAATTTAAATTACGGAAATATTCTTTATATATTTACATCTCAAATTCTAAGAAGAGAATTAGACTGCACAGATGACGCAGTTGTTAACATAACTTCCGTGGCAGTGATTTGTAGGTATTGTTTATATCAGTGTTTTTCAACGTGTGGGTCGCGAAGCCTCTTTAAGAGGATCGCGAAGCTTCTAAAATGGTGTTGCAAAAGGTTAGGAAAGCTAATGCAGTGAAAAAACAAAAAAGTTTAAAAGATTTATTAAGAAAAATGTTAGCTAAAGGATATAATCATTTGTATCAAATAAACAAAAATAAAAACTCATGAGATCTCTTGCATCTTAAACATTTGTATCAAATTAACATTAAAAAACTCTTTATGTGAAGTGGTGGTGTGGTTGCGCTTGTTTTTCATTAAAAAAATTCTCCCATCGTGGATTCGTTTTTACTACACTGTGAATTAAATCTTTTTCCAAATTTAATCGATTTATATCTGCATTTAAAAACCGATTCAAGATCCACCTTTGCTCAGTATTGTTCGATATCTCTTGCATTAAGAAGTAATGACACAGTTCTGCTTTCAACTGTTCTAACACCATTTTCATACCAGATATAAATTCCTTGATATTTATCTCACATCTGACTTCTTCAATAAAAGACTGTCGAAGAAAATGAATCGAAGTGGTTTTGATTCTATAGACGATAAACACAAGTCCATTTTGTTATGACGATAATCATAAGATAATATTTTTCACAAAATAAAATACGCGAAAAAAGCAACAGGTAGCCCTCTACCTGTTGCTTTTTTGTTGGTCGCGAAATATTCCTTCATTCTAAAGAGGCCGTGTCATGAAAACGGTTGAAAAACACTGGTTTATATAATTATATGTTTCGTGTGGTGACGGAGTAAGAACACAATTCACCATCCCCTATCTTACCCGTGGGTGATCATAAGAGACGACTAAGGGATATAAAACGCATATAACATCTATGCAAGAGAAGGAAATCTCGAAACAAAACCTTATACCAACACGTTTGACCAGCGTGGTATAGTAGGTTAATTTCCCTCCCATTATGGAGGAGGCTCGAGCCCGTGGCCGTGCCCGTCCCGAACAGTGGGACATATATAAGCTGAGATGAATAACAAATCTTAATATTCGTAAGCTTTTTAATTAACTTCAAAAAAGGAGGAGGTTCTCTTCTTGAAAGCTAGTAGCTATATCATAGTAGTAGGACCACGCTGTTGACAGTTCTCTGTCTACAGCCGCGGGTCGGTCCGTCCGGGGTAGTACCACAGTGAGCAGAAGATCGACGTCTGAGTAATGGCAATGTACTATTGCGCTTCTTTCGGTGAGCTAGAGAGCTGGAAGCCCAACTGAGTGAGTTTGTATTGGTAGACAGCGGCCTAGCTATGCCCTTGGTATTGCAAAGGTCCATGGGCGGCAGTGACACTTACCATCAGGTGTGCTGCTTGCTCGTTTGCCACCATAAGCAAAAAAAAAGCTGATGATTCCCGTGGGGTGCAATTTAAATGTAGTCCACTGCTTACTAGTTGTTCTATTTGTTTGTTCAAATTTTAATTATTTTAAAGACACAACACAATTATATTAATTAACACAATACATTTAAATAAAGATAATCAAAAATATATATATTAAAATTCAAATCAAAATTCCAATACAATCTCAATGATTTATACAAAACAAAATTAAAAATGTTAGCGGAATGTCTGTTCTCCTTGAGATTACAAAATAGTCTGAACAATGAGTAAGTGACAGCAACGTGCTATGAATAATAATAAATTTAAATTAATTTTAATAAAATCTAATGTGTAACTAGTATTAGATACTTAATATGTAAGTATTCTTAATTATATGTAGTAAATTTTGAAAATATAGGCAAGGAAATTCCTATCATGAAGGGCGTGCGACAAGGAGACCCAATCTCACCTAAATTATTTTCAGTTGTCTTAGAAATGATTTTCAGGAACCTTGATTGGATGGAAAAAGGGTTTATTTATTTATTTATTTAGTTATTCATTTTAGGACAGCTAGTAGTTGATACATTGTAGATATTAAATATAAATATAACATAAAATTAAACTAAATGCTCAATTCTTAAGCTATTACAGCATGCACAGAAATGGCAACAAATTACGGAAAAAAACTATAAAAAAAGAAAGAAGCAAAATAAATCCTGACTATTTATAAATACCCGATACGAAACGAAAAATGATGTCACAAGCGGGGTTCGAACCCGCACCTATTGGGAATCCGGCCCAACCGTGCTGCCATTTACACCATCGTGAACTATTTTAGGACATGCAAATTTCGAATCATATTATATCTTACGTCTTCAAGGTGACGTATGCCATCTATCGGACAATGTTTACACATTGTATAGACTTAATACTTCAAACTTTACAGTTAGAATTGTATTAAACGATGACACAACCTTGTTATTCAAATTACTGAAATTTTTAGCATTTAATATGCTTAATTATATATAAATACCCGATACGAAACGAAAAATGATGTCACAAGCGGGGTTCGAACCCGCACCTATTGGGAATCCGGCCCAACCGTGCTGCCATTTACACCATCGTGAACTATTTTGAATTTATGACATTGAAAATTTTATTGTTGTTTATTTCTAATTATATTTACAACTATCGACTTGCATTCGCTTTGCTTCGTTTACCTCAGTTCAGTTGTGTAGTTTACTTTCTCTACATAGAATTCCTTTCGGAGAAGGAATTTCTTAAATCCTACTTCGTCTGGCCTTTACAGGGCAGAAAAAAAGTACACAGCAAATGCCAGTTCTGTAGGGGCAATATTGGAAAATGTGGATTTTTTGGGTTAACACCTACGCATCCCTTTATGAGTAGAATTTTCAAAAAGCCGTTCTTAGTTTACCTCTGCATCGTAACACAAATATGCCTACCGAAATACAAGTCTGTAGGACCTTTCTTAAATAAATGAGGATTTTTTTAGGTTAAAACCGCCGCATTTCCCTTTGGGAACGGATATTTATAAAATCTATAATTATCTGACCTCTACAGGGCAGAAAAAAAATGTTCATACCAAAATTCAAGTCTGTAGGAGCTATATTTAAAAAAATGTGATTTTACACCCCAGCAACCTCACTTATGGGTGGAATTTCATAAAATCGGTTCTTATCTAACCTCTACTCGGCGAAAGGAATATTTCTACCAAAGTTAAAGTCTTGTGGTTCCAGAGATATCGTGATGAGTTAATACATAGGTGGAAATCTCTTATATATATATATATATATATATATTATATATATATTTATATATATATATATATATATATATATATATATATATATATATATATATATATATATATATATATATATATATATATATAATATATATAATATATTGGAGGAGGCCTTCACCCAATCTGGGGTTCTTGCAGAATAGAGATATATAAATATAGATATTAAAGATATAAATATAGAAAGAAGAAATTATGTACATATACATGGTATATATGTGGTATGTATGGGTATATAATGTATATATATGTATACGTAAGTGTGTATATATGCGTATGTGGGTCTATGTGTATGTGTACGTGTATTTGTGGGTGTATGTGTATATGTATGTGAATGTGTGTCTTTGCATATGTATGTGCGTATGTATATGGATGTGTGTGTGTGTGTATGTGTATGCATATATGGTATATATATGAGTGTAAGAAAAATGTGTGTATATAAGAAAGAATAGTAAATGATGTTAAGAAAAACTAGTTGTTAGGTTAAGAAACTTTTACAGTTAAAAATGTAAAAAAAAAAAAATATCTTATAACAATTAGGACTAAGTTTGTAAAAATAACTTTATCTTTACATGCAAGAAATAAAAGGCTTTTTATATATATATATATATATATATATATATATATATATAATATCTGGATGACTGAACCTTGCTCGGTATTTTTTTGTTACTGTGTTTTGGAAGATATATTTAAATATAATAAAAATATTGCATTTCCGACAGATTGCTCCCCGGCTTGTCGGCGCGGCGTCCGCCCTATCCTGGCTTATGCAGAATGTGGGCGGACCCAGCGCTACGTGCCGACTGCTGTACGCGGGGGTGGTCCGGTCGATGGCCCTGTACGGTGCACCCGTGTGGGCGGGGTCTCTGACCGTCCGACTTAGGGCTCTGCTGTGGCGGCCACAGCGGGCCATGGCGGTCAGGGCCATACGCGGGTACCGCACGGTGGCGACGGAGGCAGCATGCCTGTTGGCCGGAATACCCTCGTGGGACTTGGAGGCGGAGATGCTCGCCGGACTGTACCGGCGGGTGTCAGTGACGCGGGCAGGGGGCGGCACCGTCTCGCTTAGTGAGATGGCCGCCTGGCGGGGCGACGCCCGCCGTGACGTTATTGCTCGTTGGGCAATCCGGCTGGAAAGGCCTCGGTTCGGTGTTCGGACCATCGAGGCCTTCCGGCCAGTGCTGATGGAGTGGTTGGGTCGACAGCACGGGGTCCTTTCCTTCCGACTGGTGCAGGTCTTGACGGGGCATGGTTGCTTCGGCAAGTACCTGCACACGGTCGTGAGGAGGGAGAGGACACCGTCCTGCCACCACTGCGATTGCGACGAGGACACGGCGCAGCACACGCTCGAGGTCTGTGTGGCCTGGGCAGAGCAGCGCCGTGAACTCGTCGCGATCATCGGTGCCGACCTGGCGCTGCCGACCATCGCTAAGGCTATGCTCGACAGCGTCAGGAACTGGGACGCGGTCGCCGCCTTCTGCGAGACAGTTGTCTCGCGGAAGGAGGCGGCGGGGCGACTCCGAGAGGAAATCCTCTTCGGTGAGACGCTCCACCGCCGGCGCCTGGGGCGGCGTAGGCGCGAGTATCTGCGCCTAATGCCGCCCTAGCCGAGGCCGCGGGTGACTGGACCGGGGAATAGTCCTTTACCCGCAGAGAGGCCGACCGCGTGAGGGCGACGCTCCGGCAGTTAACTGGGGCGTCGACGGGGGATGGTAAAAAGGGTAACCCACCGGGCTGACCACGGAAGGCAAGGAAGCGGTACCAGTGGCCGGCCCAATGGCGATGGGGAGGGAATAAGGTGGGTTATGGGGCCACGCGCTCCCCTTCCGTTGCCCCGGATGGTACGGGCGACGTGTGACCAGGCCATAGCCTACCAAAAAAAAAAAAAAATAAAAAAAAAAAAAGGGTACGGAAATCTGAAAAGGATGAACTCACATAAAAACTTGGTACAATGGAAATACTCTTTAAAATTGGAATGTCTCGAAACTTGCAATACTGTATTAATACAGCATTTGAATGTTTCTAAGCTACAAAAAGGTCATACACTTTTAGGAAACAGCGTCATAGGAACGTAGAATTTGAAATTTGAAATTGTTTGACAGCAATTTTCTAAGCCGAATATTGTAATTGAGAGCCATGATAACACACTGCCCAAATAACTGAAATCCATCGCTCATAAGATGTATTACCTATTTTTATTTTACCGCATAATGATAAGGAAAGAGAGATAATCATTTGCTATATTTTTGTTTGTTGTTTAGCCAGCGTTTAATTAACATATGTGTAAAAATTGAGATGAAAGGGCCGAGTATATTAGGAACAATCAGTAAGATAAGATAAGGAGACAGGATGTTAATGCTGATCAGATTGGTCGCAAGACGCCATAACCTACCTATATGCGCTACCACAGTCGTTTCGATTTCTTTATACCATTCATCATCATAGCCAATCGAGCCCATAATATGTCCTACTGCTGGGCTCGAGCCTCCTCCGTTATAGGAGGGAAATTGGCCTACTATACTACACGGGTCAGACATGTATAGCGTTTTGTTTCGAGTTTTCCTTCTCTTGCGTATTATTAATTTATACCATTTACTTGCAAATATTTTAAATCATTTGAAGGGGTCGAATATCAAAATAAATCCTTCGAATAAGTGATAAACTCTGAGTCCAACAACCGCTCAAGCTCCAGAATACTCTGAAGGCTCCCGGTCTCCCAACTCACATCTTAAAATTGAGAGCTGGCGCGCCAAAATTATACAATACCACCAGTTTGCAAGAAAAAACATTGCATTGCAATGTAATAGGGTCAACTATACTGATCGGTTGTTCTCAAGTAGAGTCTGTATTTATTCCTAGGATTCTCTGATTACCTACCATCAAATTACTCTTTTGAATTTCAAAGAGTGCAGTTTGCCATTAAAGTCTGTTTCTTAATAACCATAAACAAAGCTCGAGGTCAAATTCTTAAGGTAGCGGGAATAGACTTGAGAGAAAGCTGCTTCTCCCATGGGCAGTTGTATGTGACATGCTTCAGAGTAAGCTCTCAGAGTAGTGTGGTAATTCTAGCATCCGAAAGAAAAACAAAAGATATTGTTTACAAAGAAATACTGTAATAGGTGTAGTATCGCGGGTAGATGTCAAAGAAGCGGTACCAGTAGTCGGCCTAATTTCTATGGAAAAGATGGTAGCTTATGGAGCCGCACACTATCCTGCCGTTGCCTCGGTCGGAATGGGCGTAGTGTGTTCAAAATATAGACTGCTAAGAAAAAAGCCTCGTGCCCATAATGTATAACAAAAAATTCATTTTATTGTCATGTTTATTAAACCTTCCCTACACTTTAATAAAGGTTGTTATACTATATAAGTATGCAAACATTTATACATAATGATTTATAAATGACAATAAAAACTAGTGGTTTCAAAGGCTGTTTCAAATATAGTGCATCAAAAATATGGAATAATATTCCCCCTCCTATGAGACAAAAGATAAGTTTCGGCCTCTTTAAAAAAAAATATAAATCTCTACTATTAGTACGTACTAAAACCATATTTGATGCAACATTTATAACAAACTAGCAAATAATCGTATACTAATGTCTGTATAGCGTTGAAATATGCTATAAATTCTTCTATTCCATCCACTGACAACCACTACCCGCCCATACACAATCCACCTGAAAACACCTATTTAGGCATGTGTGTTTAACACACGCGCAGACGCATACACTAGCATATTTCATGTAATAGCACACCCTCACATTACAATGTAATTCTTCATCTATCTTTTCATTTTCTTTATTCTTTACTTTATGTTATTTCTATTATTACTACTCTTGCTTTAATTATTTTATTATTATTTTTTTACTCTCTAGGGGTTTGCTGAAAACCAGCCGTGCATATATACTATGCCATACAGCGCTGAGCATTCCCCTGTTGACAATATAATGTGTGATTAGTTAATAAAAGTGATACATATATTGTAACTGTTACCTATTTGCTCATTTGTTATATTGCCAATAAATCTGATTCTATTCTATTCTATTCTAATAACGTAAAAAACAAACAAAAACCCTATTAGAACCAGTTTCGACTTTAACGCAGACAAAGATGCGGGCAAATGATAGTAATTAATAAAATAATAAAAAAAAGGCCAAAAAGTAAATAAGAAAAGTAAGGATCCGAACCGAGCTCCGGTTTGTTTGGATTAGACTACTTTTCCAATTGAGCTAAAGTCTATTCTTAATGACAGCGTCAAAATTTGAAACCTTCACATTCTAATAGTTTTAATACAATGAAAAATTATATTTTTTGTTGTCGAAAAATACTGACAAAACAATATTTTCTATAAATAAAACCTAGCTAGATCGATTAATGGCCCCACGGACCCCCTGTATGCTAAATTTCAAGAGAATCGTTGGAGCCGTTTCCACGATTCAGATTACATATATATATATATACAGGGTGTCCGGTAATTAATGGATAACCTTGAAATGGCTTATAGTAGAACTTATGGCCATTCAGGGAAAAATACGAAAAAAAATCTATCATAAGTAGTACCTAAGATAAGTATTAAAAAAGAAAAGAACAATTATTTTTTGCCTTATTTTATTTTATTGAACACTACGACTAGAAATGAGTGAAATTCATAGGTTTTTTGTTGTTTTAATATTAAACACTAACCATTCTGATAGATAGATAGTAAATAGTAGGACTAGTTATTGTACTTTTTTTTTTAAAGAATATGCAATTTCATTTATTTTGCAAAATTAGCAAAATTTATTTTTTAAACAAAGTTTAAACATCTTTGGTAAAAAAAAAATGTATGAATACTTGAGTGACCAATTATTTTAAAATAATGTCGGTTTTAAGTAGATTTGATAATGGTATAATTTATAATTGTATCTGCCTTAAATAGTGAATTATTGTTATTTATGTAGAAAATCAGAAAAAAATACTGAAGCAAAAAAATGTAATATGGGGATTGTTTTTTTAATTCTGTTGTTCCTAACCATTGGGGGTTAATAAAACAACATTTAACATTTAGAATACTTTATTTTACACTCATTTACAACAAATGTTCAAATTGTTGGCCCCCCATTCTTATGCAGGCCCTACATCTGCGGATAAATGCTCTTCTGAGCCATCTTGTGTACCGTCTATCACTTATTTTTGATGCGGCCGTTCTGACACGGATTCTTAAGTCTTCCAAAACTTCTTCGCAGTGCACGGTCGATTTGCCGATACCTGTGTGTCGAGTTATTGCTCGCGTAGAGGTTGAAGGATCATCTTCAATTTCCTGAAGCACCACGTCTTCTACATCAACACGAGCGCTTCTTCCATCGCTATTTCCACCGACACCACTTCCTGGCATTCTGCCTTCGGAGTAACAGCAGTGGACTCTTATAAATACGCGATAGTCTGGGTGGCGCGCATTAGGGTATCTCTCCCTATAAAGAGCTGCGGCTGCATTTGCGTTTCCTCTGCATTCACCATAAATAAAATGCATATTTGCATATTCTAGTGCACTATACTGATGACGTGGCATTATGATTCACAAAACACCAAGGTTCGGTCCAAAAAAAGCCAAGTCGTCGCAAATATCACCAAAAAAATCAGTCCAAATCACAAAACACCAGAGTCCAGTCCGAAACAAACCAAGTCGTCGCAATTATCGCCAAATAAAACGAGTCCAAATCAGTCAGCAAAACGAATAGTCCAGTAAAATAGCCAGGTGGTAGTTTTAACACTGATCAAAGTAAATCACGAATATAACTCAGATACAATATAAGTACATGTGAAGTCGAGCAAGTCAAGTGATGCACTAAGCTCTTATCTTGTTTACATTTAATTCCTCTTTTTCGCACTTAGGCAATTCAGACCCATTGTTTCTAACAAGACACAAAAGACGGGTCGTATGGTGTGCGCGCAGGTAGCAAATATGAAGATCACACGACCTATTTTACGCTTAAAAGTAACCATTTTAAACATTATGTATGAATATTTTAGTACATTTAAATTATGTAGTTAATTTTTGAACATTTAGTTTCAATTTGTTTAAATAAGCTATTTTTATTAATCATCAATGCCTGATGTGTTTTTATTAATTCTTAAGAATCAGGTACAACTGAATTAAAAAAACAGTTCTTATTATAATTTTTTTTGCATCAGTAATTTTTCTCCTTTTCTGCATTAATAGCAATAATTCACTATTTAAGGCAGATACAATTAAAAATTGTATCATTATCAAATCTACTTAAAACCGACATTATTTTAAAATTATTGGTCACTCATGTACTCATACATTTTTTTTTTACCCAAGATGTTTAAACTTTGTTTAAAAAATAAATTTTGCTAATTTTCCAAAATAAATGAAATTGCATATTTTTTTTAAAAAAAAGTACAATAACTAGTCTTACTATTTACTATCTATCTATCAGAATAGTTAGTGTTTAATATTAAAACAACAAAAAACCTATGAATTTCATTCATTTCTAGTCGTAGTGTTCAATAAAATAAAATAAGCAAAAAAATAATTGTTCTTTTCTTTTTTAATACTTATCTTAGGTACTACTTATGATAGTTTTTTTTTCGTATTTTTCCCTGAATGACCATAAGTTCTATTATAAGCCATTTCAAGGTTATCCATTAATTACCGGACACCCTGTATATATATATATATATATATATATATATAATATCTGGATGACCGAGCCTTGCTCGGTATTTAAATGTGTTTTGGAAGATATATTTAAATATAATAAAAATAATGAAAAAACAAATCAAAAAGGCAAAAAATAAAAATAGATACTAATAAAATGTCGAGCAAAAAGGAGCTGTTGAAATTTATATCTAAATAATCAACATTAAATACTGCTACCGACATCTGTTGTCACTAATGTATTACCTATATTAGTTTTTGTATATGTTATCTGTAGCATGTTAGTTTTGAATAAATTATTAAACCTGTTCTCACTTGAATCTCAACGTGCTTGTTTTATTAGAGGTTATGGGCCCAGAATTACGTGTTTTTCTCGTTAAGAACTTGCAAGTTAGTGCTGTATAAGTTTTTGTGGACTGAGAATACACTGTGCCGGTGAAAATGAGTTCGAATTACGTTGTGAGCGTGCCAAAATTAAAAGGTCGCGAGAACTACCAGGAGTGGGCTTTCGCCGCGGAGAATTTTCTAATACTGGAAGGTACTTCGGACTGTATCAAAGTCACGAATCCAGATGAAGCCGCAGCAGATGCGAAAACCAAGGCAAAATTGATTCTAACGATTGACTCGTCGCTATATGTACATATCAAGGATGTCGAAAATACGAAGAAACTATGGGAAAAGTTAAAGCATTTATTCGATGATTCAGGATTTACAAGAAGAATCAGCTTGTTGAGAACTTTGATATCGATTCGCCTTGAAAATTGTACATCTATGACGTCCTACGTTACTCAGATCATAGAAACGAGCCAAAAACTGAGTGGATCGGGCTTTCATATTAATGATGAGTGGGTAGGATCATTGCTTTTAGCTGGATTATCAGAAAAATATTCGCCAATGATAATGGCGATTGAACATTCGGGCATTAATATAACAGCCGACGCCATTAAAACAAAATTGATGGACTTGGAGGAAGACAGTGGCGACGTTAGCGGAGCATTTGCGAGTTATCGAAAAAAGTATGGCGCCAATACCGGAAGAACTCAGACGTCAACGTCAATGTCAAAACAGAAAGTAATCAAATGTTACAAATGCAAACAAACAGGACACTATCGTAATCAATGTCCTAAGGATGTAAAAGATTCATCAAATAACAAATTCAGTGAACGTAAACAAACAAATGCGTTCAGTGCTGTGTTTCTAAATGGTTGTTTCTCAAAGAATGATTGGTACATTGATTCAGGTGCTAGTGGCCATTTGACAGCGAATGAACATTGGATTACAAATGTGTCGAACAATCATACAGTCCAAGAAATTATTGTTGCGAATAAAGAAAAAGTGTCTGTCAAGTGCTCTGGTGATGTGAAATTAACAACATTGACAGATAACTGTGAGTATGATGTGGTTGTTGAAGGAGTATTATGTGTACCTAGTTTGACCACGAATCTCATCTCCGTAAGTCAATTGATCGCAAAAGGCAACAAGGTCCTTTTTAAAGATGATGGCTGTCAAATATTTAATAAGTGTAATGAGCTAGTTGCTACAGCTTGCTTATTAAATGGAGTTTATAAGTTGAGAATGCCTGAAAGGCTGGCTGCAGTGGTGACCTCGAGTGAAGTTTGGCATCGCCGGCTTGGTCATGTCAACAGTAACTATTTAAGTAAAATGCAGGCAGCTGTGGAAGGTCTTACACTTGATAGAAAGGCAGAAATATCGAAGTCGTCATGTATAGTGTGTTGCGAAGGGAAACAAAATCGTTTACCCTTTCCACATAAGGGAAATAGAAGTGATGATCTCCTGCAGATAATACATACGGATGTATGTGGGCCATTCAAGAATGTGTCGCTTGGTGGTTCCAGATATTTTATTTTATTCATTGATGACTATAGTCGCTACATCTATATTTATTTTTTGAAAAACAAAAATCAAGCTTTTGAATGTTTTCAAAGATACAAAGCTGAGGTGGAGAATAAATTAAACAGAAAAATTAAGATTCTTAGAAGCGACAATGGGAAAGAATTTGTGAATAAAGAGTTTGATAATTATTTAAGTAAAGCAGGAATAGTTCATCAGAAAAGTAATACATATACACCAGAACAGAACGGCTTGGCAGAGAGATTCAATCGTACTGTGGTGGAAAAGGCAAGGTGTCTGCTCTTTGATGCTAAAATGGATGAAAGCTTTTGGGCTGAAGCAGCCAATACTGCTGTATACTTACAAAATAGGATAGTGGCGGCAAATTTGAATGGAACACCTTTTGAGATGTGGAATGGAGTAAAGCCAGATATTAGCCATTTAAGGGTATTTGGAAGTATAGTGATGATGCACATTCCAAAAGAGAAGCGCCTCAAATGGAATAAAAAGGCTGTAAAAGGGATTCTAGTTGGTTACCCAGAGGATGTCAAAGGTTATCGAGTTTACAATCCAAGCACTAAGGATATCACAACAAGCCGTGATGTGATCATTATAGAAAATGCCAAACAAACTGAAAGTGTAGTCCAGATTGAGGAAACTGAACAATCACAATCCATTGAGGATTCAGTGGGAGACACATCATATGAATCAGGAAGTGAAATTTTTCATGATGGTGACGAGACTTATGTACCAGATGATTCTTCTGATGACAGTGTGGAAAGTGTTGTGAGTGTTAAAAGAAGTGGTTCCCCTAGGCAAAGAAAGAAGCCGGACAGGTATGGTCATTCTAATATGTGTTTAGAAAGTAGTGTTATCCAAAATGTTTGTGAACTTTCACTTGATGACGCTCTAAAAGGACCAGATAGGGAACAGTGGTTAGAGGCAATAAGGGACGAATTACAGTGTTTTGATGATAATGACGCTTGGGAACTTACTGATGCACCTAAAGACAGTACTATAGTTAAATGTAGATGGGTTTTGTGTAAGAAATATGATAGTGAAAGTAAGGTTAGGTTCCGTGCCAGACTTGTTGCTAAGGGTTTTTCCCAGAAACAAGGAGTAGATTATACGGAAACCTTCTCGCCTGTTGTTAGACATACAACATTACGACTTTTGTTTTCATTATCAGTCCAATTAGATCTTGATGTTACACATTTAGACGTAAAAACTGCTTTTTTAAATGGTAACTTAGAGGAGACTATATACATGCAAAAACCTGAATGTTTTAATTCCCCAGATAACTGTAAGAAAGTGTTAAAACTTAATAAAGCCATCTATGGCTTAAAACAGGCGTCCAGGACCTGGAACAGAAAGGTAGATAGTTGTTTAATTGAAAATGGTTATAAGAAATCTAAATTGGAACATTGTATGTATACAAAGAAAATTGAAAATATGGTAACTATAGTGGCTCTTTATGTCGATGATTTTTTTATTTTCTCCAATAATAAAAAGGAAACTAATAGCCTGAAGGAAATATTGTCAAATAAATTTAAAATTAAGGATTTAGGGCAAGTAAAACAGTGTCTTGGGATGAATGTTAAATTTGATAAAAAGGAAGAGTCTGTTACTTTAAATCAAGAAAGTTATATTGAGAGTTTATTAGAAAAAATTTCAAATGGCAGACTGTAAGATTGTTGAAACTCCAATGGAGACTAAGTTAAATGTAAACACTGGTCAAAATGTAACTAAACAAGTGCCCTATCAGCAGCTTATAGGTAGCCTAATGTACCTGTCGGTTTTAACCAGACCAGATATAACTTACTCTGTAAGCTATTTAAGCCAGTTTAATATTAATCATACTGATGAGCATTGGCATTATGCCAAGAGGATTTTAAAATATTTAAAAAAGACTAAATCATTTGGTATTAAATATTGTAAGAATGGAAATAAAGAAATTAAAGGTTTTGCTGATGCTGATTGGGCAAACAATACATATGATAGACGGTCATATACTGGGTATTGTTTTTTGTTATCCAATGGAGTAATATCCTGGGAGTGTAAGAAACAAAAAACAATAGCTCTTTCAAGCTGTGAAGCTGAATACATGAGTATTTCAGAAGCGTGTAAAGAAGCCATATATTTAAGAACTTTGCAGTTTGAAATCACAAACAAAATGTATACTTTAAGTTTGTTTAATGATAGTCAGAGTGCACAGAAGTTGTCGATGAATCCAGTATTTCACAAAAAATCTAAGCATATAGATGTGAAATATCATTTTACCAGAGAGTGTGTTTCAAATAATATAGTAAAATTATACTATTTATCGACTGCTGACATGCCCGCTGACTTGTTTACTAAAAGTTTGTGTGCTAAGAAACATTATGCCTTTATGGAGTTGTTAGGATTGATGATTGTATAAAATGTTACCTAATTTTTGCTTATGGTTATGATTATTAGATATAGTGGGAGTGTTGAAATTTATATCTAAATAATCAACATTAAATACTGCTACCGACATCTGTTGTCACTAATGTATTACCTATATTAGTTTTTGTATATGTTATCTGTAGCATGTTAGTTTTGAATAAATTATTAAACCTGTTCTCACTTGAATCTCAACGTGCTTGTTTTATTAGAGGAGCAACAGTCACCTTTGTTGTATGTGGTCCCTTAAGTATTTATTTTATTTTGTTTTTTAGTACTTGTCGTTATAGCGGCAACAGAAATACATCATTTGTGAAAATTGCAACTGTCTAACTATCATGGTTCATGAGATACAGCCTGGTGACACGGAGAGACGGACGGATGGATAGCGAAGTTTTAGTTATAGAGTTTTGTTTTACGCTTTGGATACGCTACCCTGAAAAGTTTAAACTCCCATAAAAGCTTGGTACAATGGAAATACTTTTTTAAATTGGAATGTCTCGAAAGTCACAATACTATATTAATACGGCATTTGAAGGTTTCTAAGCTTTAAAGAGGTCATACACTTTTAGGACACGGCGTCATAGGAACGTGGAGATTGAAATTTAAAATTGTTGGACAGATATTTCTTAAGCTAAATGTGAATTGAGAGCCATGATAACACATTGGATCGAATAACTGAAATCCATTGCTCATAAGATGCATTAACCGTTTTTATTTGACTCTGGCGAGGATATTTTTACCGTATAATGATTAGGAAAGGAGAAGATAGTCATTTGCTATATTTTTGTTTGCTGTTTAGTCAGCTATTAATCGGCATATTTGCAAAAATCGAGACGGAAAGGTTGAGTTATATTAGGAACAATCAATAAGATACGATATGGAGACAGCATATTGATGCTGATCAGATGGGTCGCGAGACGCCATGACGCTACTACGGTTGTTTCGATTTCTTTAAACCACTTGCAAATATTTGAAAACATTCGAAGGGGTCAAATATCAAAATAAATCCTTTGTATAAGTGATAAACCCTGCTTCAAACAACCGGTCGAATACCTGAATACACCGAAGCCTCCCGGTATCTCAGCTCATCCTAAAATTGAGAGTTGGCTCGCCAAAATTATACAATTTTTGCAAGCTTGCAAGAAAAAACATTCTAAGATTCTCCAAATACCATCAAATTACCTCTTCGAATTTCAGAGAGTGCAGTTTGCCATCAAAGTCTACTTCGCAATGACCATAAACAAAGCTCGAGGTCAAATTCTTAAGGTAGCAGGAGTAGACTTGAGAGAAAGCTGCTTCTCCTATAGACAGTTGTATGTGACATGCTTCAGAGTAAGCTCACAGAGTAGCCTGGTAATTCTCATTTCAATCCGAAAGAAAAACAAAAGATATTGTTTACAAAGAAATACTGTAGTTGGTGTAGTATCGTGGGTACATGGACCGGGTATTAGTCCGTCACCCGCAGAAAGGTCAGCCTCGTGAGGGCGACGCCTCGGCATCATAGTTGTTTATTGCCGGAGCGTCTATGATGATGATACCCGAAAGGATAACCCGCTTGGCTAGCCACGGATGTCAAGGAAGCGGTACCAGAGATCGGCCTAATTTCAATGCAAAACACGGTGGGTTATGGGGCCGTAAACTACCCTTCCGTCGCCTCAATGGGCGCAGCTGTTCAAAACGTAGCCTCCTAAGAAAAAAACATTAATTATTAATTAATTAGTACATACATACATACATATCATCACGCCATATCCCTTGCAGGGTAGGCAGAGAGAACAGAGTGCCAGAGAACTCTATCTCTGTATACTTCACTCGCTTCCTCAACATTCATAATTCTCTTCATACACGCATTAACCAGACGTTCGTTCGGCATTCCTTCCACATGTCCGAACCATCGGAGCATTCCCTTTCGCATCTTTACACCAATACTCTCTTTCATACCTACTCGCTCTCTTACGTCGTCGTTACGAATGCGGTCGGTCAGCCTAACTCCACAGATTTTCCGCAGAGATCGCATTTCGACCGCATTAATTTTACTATCATACTCTTTTCTGTATACCCAACTCTCGCTTCCATACAGTAATGTTGGGACAAGCACTGCGTTATGTATTGCTACACGTGCCTTCTGGCTGAGGTGGTGGCTGCCCAGAAGTTGCCCCAACGCTCCGTTCACTCTATTTCCCACATTCACTCTTCGCTCTATATCAGTGGTGTCATTAATTACTTATTAATTTAAAATTTCATTTTATCGTCATGTTTATTAGACCTTTAAATACCCTATACTATAATAAAGATTGTTATATTTTATAAGTATACAAAAATTTAAACATAATAATTTATGAATTATAATAAAATTAATAACGTAAAAAAACAAAAAAAAATCTATTAGAACCATTTTCGACTTCTACGCTGACGAAGACGCGGGCAAATGTTAGTAATTAATACAATAATAAAAAAAAATAAAAAAGGCAAAAAATTAAAAAAAGGAAACTAAGGATCCGAACCGTGCTCCGGTTTGTTGGGATTAGACTACTCAATGTTCCAACTGAGCTGTCTATTCTTAATGTCAGCGTCAAAATTTGCCTTCATATGTTAATAGTTGTCAGCCAATGAAAAATTATATTTTTATTGCCTGAAAATACAGACAAAATAATATTTTCTAGAAATGAAACCTAGCTAGATCGATTAATCGCCCCCGAAACCCTCTACATGCTAAATTTCATGAAAATTGTTGGTGCCATTTCCGAGATCCAGAATATATATACATATATACAAGAATTACTCGTTTAAAGATATTAGATAGATTAGATTATATTAGATAGATAGATATATATATATATATATACAAGAATTGCTCGTTTAAATATATAGTGAGATATATATTTATATATCTAAAATAATTTATTATTTAAAAAAATACAATAGTTGCCAAACGGCGCTTTATCTATTTAATTCACAAATTTAACTTTCATGATAAGAAAATACAGATATAATAAAAGAAAGTTCTAAAATATAGACGACCAGTAGGCTACTCTATCGGACAGAGTTTCCCCTTTGTCGAGTGTACTGTGCGATGTTGCTCTCCGAATGACTCATGCACGCGCTTATATAGGCTCGTCCCCGCCACTCGGTATCCCCACTCCCAACGATTCATCGTTGAATTGTCCTAACACGGCCTCTCCTGACTGGAGGACGTCTCCGTTCTCCTGGTCCTCTGGCTTCTGGGCTTCTGCGTTGGAAGGGCCTGGTACAGGCACCGGCGTCTCAACGCAAGGCACATCGTCGCTCTTGGCAACTCGCTCAGACGTAGACTCCTCGTTGTCATCACTATTGTCCCGTACCTGACAGTTTAAACGAACTTATTTTACAAATCTGAATGATTCGTCCATCCAATGTAATTTCCAGAATTAAAATCACCCAGAAATTACACAAATCATGATGATACATCAGAACCGCTGCAGTCAGTTCAGATCCATCGTCACGGCACAAAATGTGGATTTCACCACCAACACATAGACACAGTGAACGTTCACACAAAACAGAGAGGAAGCACGACGTTAGCTATCTCTGACAGTAAGAAACATAGGCACGACGTTAGCATATTTCTTACAACACATGGCATAGGCACGACGTTAGCATACCATGAATACAACTACCCTTGCGTGATATAGGCTCGACGTTCGCTTGTCACGCAAATGTAGTACAAACATACCCTCAAAGTGGGTAGCACAAGTTTCGGGAGTCCATTCCCCTCGCCACGGCACCATGAATTCTGCCGCAGCCTGGGTCGTTTTTCCATAGGAGCCTGCTAGTAGCCGCAGCTCGTATCAACCATGGGGAAGCGCCTGGACCACACGGTAGGGCCCGCGCATGCCCGAGTCAAGTTTGCCAGTTGCTTGTGCCTGTTTAATAACAAAAACAAGAGAATCAGTTTCAAATAATCGGGGAGGTCTCCGGTTAGCGTTTGCAGTAGCGTCTTGTTGATTTTGGTTAGCTTTTAACCGCTCAGAAGCTCTCAGTCTGTGCATCCCCTTCAGTGCCTCCCGATTCGGATGAGAGTTTTATAGGGCAACATCTTTGACGAGATAACGTATAAGAGGTGTTGCTGCTTCAATACCTATTAATAAATTTAAAGGCGATTGCTTAGTAGTCTTCTGTTTTGTTATATTCAAGACCAATTGTAATCGTCATATTGAGTCTGACCATTCATGCTGTTGGTGATTACATTCTATGCGAATCATGTTTAATAATGTCCGACAGTACCGTTCAACTTGGCCGTTTGAGTGATGCATCTCAGGTGTGATAAGATGCATGTCAATGCCCAACTGTCCTACTAGGTTTGTGAACTCTGAACTTTGGAACATACGACCACTGCTACCATTAGTTTAGGTATACCAAACAAAGAAATTACATTGGTAAAGAGTCTTTTTAATTCGTAAGAGTCTTGACTAAACATAGGGTATAAAAGGCAGTATTTTGAAAACGCGTCTATGACAATTAACACGTACCTGTAGCCATTAGATTGAGGAAGCGGACCCAATGCATCTACGTGAATAACCTCAAAAGGATCGCATGGTTTTTCCCATGAATGTATAAATTGATGGGGGGCCCTTGGTACCTTTTTATGAGTTAAGCAAATAAGACAATGGCTTACATACTTTTGTACAAAAGATTTAAGCTCCAATGTATTATCAACTCCTGGATGGTTATGCTCATCGTGAAATATTCTCAGTAAGCTTAGTCTATGACCTTTAGGTACGAAGCATAGAAGTTTGGGATCTTCGTCTGCAGGGGAGTACTTATAATAGAGCAACTCATTTTTTCTAACGTAATGATTAGGGTCTAATTGTCCATCCGTTAATTTTTGAAGGAGCTGTTGAGTTTCCTCGTCAGCCACCTGTGCTATCTGAGCCCAACTCTGTCGTCTACGTGCTTCGCAGACGTTAACAGGGTTACTACTCAAGTAGTCGGCGTGTGACATAAACGTTCCTTTACGATACTCCAAAGTGAAATCAAAATCCTGCAGATACATCCACCATCTGGCAACGCGAGGCAATAAATCTTTCTTTTGCTGCGTTGCTTTTAGTGCATTGCAGTCGGTTACGACTGTGAAATGAATGCCGATCAGATAGTGCTTATAGTTCTGCAAGGCTCTAACAACAGCCAAAGTCTCGAGTTAGTACGAATGATACCGTGGTTCGGCACCTTGAGTTCGTTTGCTGAAGTAGCCGACTGCTTGTTTACACCCATTTTAATGGACCTGAAGTAGCACTGCACCATAACCAATTGAACTCGCATCAGTATGCACTTCAATAGGCAAGTCTGGATCGTAAATGAATAAAACCGGTCCACTAGTAAGCAGCGTGATTATATGTTGCCGTGCTTCTTCTTGTTCACTACCCCAAATAAAAGATGCATTCTTTTTTGTCAATTTAGTGATAGGAGCTGTTTTGTTAGCAAAGCTAGGTATGTAACGACGGAAATAGCTCGCCAGTCCCAAGAACTGACGGACCTGTTGCACAGATTTTGGAATTGGAGATTCCACCAATACTTGAACCTTACTCTCGCTCGGCTGCACGACCTCTCGACCCTGACTTATTGTACGTACTAAATACTCTATTTTAGTAGTCAAGAAGAAACATTTTTTGAAGTTAATGGAGAAAACCGAATCAGTCAAGGTCTGGAGTACTTCGCGAAGAATCCGTAAACCCTCGTCTATAGAGTTACTTAACAAAAGTACGTCATCAATATATACAAGCGCTTTACCAGATTCCAAGTGCGGACGAAGGGTTCTCGTCATTATCCACTGATAAATGACTGGGGCGTTGGCCAAACCATATGGCATCTTTAAATACTCATATTGCCCTTCCGTCGTAACAAATCCTGTGAGCGGAATTGAGTCACTGTCCATGGGATCTGGTGGAACCCTGTTGCCATGTCTAAACTCTTGAAGTATTTGTACTTACCTAACCGATCAATGTGATCGTCGATTAGTGGTAAAGGAAAGCGACCCTTGATCGTAATCTCATTTAATTTGCGGTAATCAACGAACATGCGATCGGATCCATCCTTCTTTTCGACTAATAAGATGGGGCTTGCATATTCCGATTCAGACTCTCTAATAATATTTTTTTCGAGAAGATCTCGAATTATCTCACGAACTTTCAAAATTTCGGGGTGTGAAAGTCTGTAAGGCTTATAGTTAACAGGCGTATTGCTATTTAATTTTATTGACATACTAACCGTAGTGACCGTTGAAGTTGCAGTTCCAGTAATGAAAGATTGAGAAAACTCATCAATCAAATCGAGTAACATTTTTAAATATTGATCACTTAATGGAGTCTTAATCGAAATTTGCGTATATGACGAAATACACATGGCATCACGCATGGGGTTAGGCTCGTAAGTAAGATATTGCTAGTCACGTGTGCGGATAGAGGTAACACCTTTCCGATTCAACACATCGGTACCCACAATAAACGGAGTGTTCAATAACTCGGGAGATACGTCATGCAAGTCCACCTCCAGAGTAATTTCACTGAACTCTATTGGTAATTTTACAAAATAAGTGGATTCAATTTCACAACCACCGATACCTCTTAGGACTTTGAGAGCAGGCGTGCGAGTACCCTTGCAGTATTTCAATAACGATGAGGAGATTAGCGATATACTGGAGCCACTATCGATGAGAACATCAACGGGGATCCCCTTTTTTTTTTTTTTTTTTTTTTATTTTTTTTTTTTTGCGGTGGGTTATGGACGTCGCACCCCGCCAAATCGGTCCGGGGTGACGGAAGAGGCGGCGCACAACCCCATTGACCCACCCTGCAAGCACCTCTTCTTCGCCGTGCGAGCGGGCCACCGGTACCCGATCTTTGTCTTCGGTGGCCAACCAACGGGGATCCCCTGTATGACTGCTACTACGATATCGTTGTTGCAATATTTATCGCCGGGTAGTATCATTAAAGTACTACTACGTTCAAATTACTGAAATTTAGCATTTAATATATTTAATTATTTATAAAAACACGATTACGAAGCGAAAAATGATGTCACAAGTGGGATTCGAACCCACACCAAAATCAAATCGTGCTGCCACTACTACTAGGTTTTTTATCGAAACCATCTCTTGCGTGGATATACCTAATATGTATATAATATAACTTTTCCGTGTGGTGACGGAGTAAGAATACAATTAACCACCCCCTATATTACTTGTGGGTGATTGTAAGAGACGACTAAGGGATATAAACGCATATAATATCTATGCGAGAGAAGGAAAACTCGAAACAAAACCCTATACCAACACGTCTGACCAGCGTGGTATAGTAGGTCAATATCCATCCCATTATGGAGGAGGTTCGAGCCCAACAGTGGGACGTATGTGGGCTGAGATGATAATGATGAATATAACTTATTTATCTTTTACGATATCGACGGGCAAAATAAATAAATTTTATTCTTGAGTATGTCATCAGACGGTAATGAAAAAAAATATCTTTTAATACCTCATGCCAGCTCATCTGATCAGCGTAGTATATCAATATGTCCCCTATTTCACTAAACTAATGGCTTAGTAATGAAGATACCAACATATTAAGCCACTGAACTTGTTATATGATTCACAAATCATTGTTTAGTTTGGTTGTGATTTGTATTCGTTAATTATGTTTGTAAAGTCCCTCGCGATAGGATGACTATCCTTAGTAGTTTCTTATTTTTTTGTTGTGGTAACGCAGTGGTTCAAGAATGCATTTTCCGCACTTACCCCCGCCTGTCAGAAAAACAGACGAGGAGTGTGGGACTCGCTAGCCCCGTGGCTAGAATACCCACTAAACTCTTTCCACTGCGATCGCTGTTAGCCGAGAGGGCTTTGACAGCTTAACCGGACTATGGGTGAGCGCTGAGGACTCTCAACCCGGTATCCTTAGTAGAGGGATTTAGTTGTTTTTATATGAAAAAAAAAAGCTGTGTGGTAGCGGCTTCGAACAATACTAATTCTTACTTTGCTCGTGGATGTCGTAAAAGATGACTAAGAGCTTTATAACGACCTAGGCCAACGCCATCTGATACCGTTTGGTCAACAATTTCATTCCCAAGGAGGATAGACATCTGGCAGGTGATCGGTCATAAAACTATTGCCAATAACTTTTACAATATGTACTATGAAAGAAGAGTACACAGCGCACAGATGGCGTAGTGGTTAAGATACCGACCTTCCGTGCCAGTGGCGTGGGTTCGATTCCCACGCAGGACAACACTTTGTGCGATCCACAAAGCGTTGTTCTGAGTCTGGGTGTAATTTGTCTGCGTTAATTACATGTTGGTAAAGTTCCCCGCAATACAAGGATTATTTCCTTAGTGCAGGGAAGAGAAAAAAATAGTGCATATTGTATCGACCCCAAGTAATTGGGATAAGAGTAAGAGAATGATGATATGAAAAAGAAAATATGGAGAAGGTCCGAGCCTTCTCCTAGCCGGCCTAGCGGCTATATGTTAGTAAAGATGATGAGATAAAAAAATATATTTCAATATAAACACTTATATTTATTTACGATAACAAAACGAGTATATATTTTTTGTTACATAATATATTCACAGTGTGAGAGCTTTGCAGACTTCCAGCTCCAGCTGATGCCGCCAGACGTCACGTAAATTATGATTCCTATCTAAATCGCTTATTAAGCATTGCAGTTATGGTATTCTCCACTCAAAATATAGAATGGAGAAATCTATATCCAATAGTAGACCTTAATAGGCTGATAGGCAGATAATTATTATAAAAACTATAAATTCTTAATTACTAAATACAGAGTAAATCACTTTGACATAAAAATATACGAAATAAGCCAATAACAGTCCTAGAGTTATCTGTACAGTCTTGTCGAGGTAGTATAATCTGTGGACAAAAAAAAATATAATTAGAATAACTCGTGTTTTAGCGGGAAAGTGTAAGTCTATATACCATAGATATGGTATAATAGTGGTTTACGTGTATTTTCAAATTTTGCCAAAATATGAAGAAGTATTGAATAATATATGAAAAAAAATAAGGCTTTGCTATATGGGCTTTGATCCCTGTGCCTATCCGAACGGACGAACAAAACAAAAAAAAAGTAAGTATCCTGGCGGTTTTATATAATAGTTATTGTTATACAATTTAATATATTTAATGTTTTAATGTTTAAATTATTTTGATCGTATTTTATAGAAAATATATTACATAAAATGTAAAGTAGAGAAAATGCTAAAGTATAGTGAATATGATATATGACTGTGTTTTACATTTTTTTATTGTCTATGGTGGCAAACGAGCAAGCAGCGCACCTGATGGTAAATGTCACTGTTGCTCATAGACTATAGCTAAGCGGCTATCTACAAATACAGACCCCAAACCCACCCAGTTTGGCTTCCGGCTCTCTCGTTCACCGAAAGAAGCGCAATAGTACACTGCCACTGCTCAGACGTCGATCTTCTGCGAGAGTGTGGTATTACCCTTTTTTTCTTTTTATTGGTGGGCTTTGCGTGCGTCTCGCCCCGCCAAATCGGTCCGGGGTGACGGAGAAGGCGGCGCGTGACCCCATAGACCCACCGTAAAATCCTCTCTCTTCGCCGTGCGAGCGGACCACCGGTACCCGATTTTTGTCTTCGGTGAGTGTGGTATTACCCTGGATGAACTGGCCCGCGGCTGTAGACAGAAAACTGTCAACAGCGTGGTCCTAGCACTAAATGCCAATAGCATAACCAATATTTTTTTGTATTCCATCTAAATTCGCAGCTGATGTTCATATCCGAGTGCAACTATGGCACTATTGAATTGATTATTTTAAATTAAATTATAATTTACAAAGGCATGTCATGGATTCTCTGTAACAATGCTATAATATTCAAAAAAGTTAGCCTTGTCATTGTGAAATGAATGAAGGCGATATTACGGCTATAGACATTCATAGACGGACTTTTGACGGGAATTTGAAAACGTCATGTGGTGCTCTTGTATTATATTCGAAATCTTAGTGTTTTAACGTGTTATATTAGATAATTTTGATGGCATTTTATGTAATGTGATGTGCGAAAATACTGGGATGTAGTGAATATCATATAAAAGTGCTTTACAACGTTTTCGTTTTCCATCAAAATGCCCACAAGATACCATTAACAGTGTGGCCATTGTACTGTTAATGGTGACAATTTGACTTAGACAACGACTGACTTGAAAGACTAAAAACGTGAAAATATTTATAACTTGACACTGGCACCAATAGCTCGTATATGTAGCTGATTGCCAATACATAAGAAGAAGTAGAAGAAGACATTCATAGACATGAAAAGTACGAACGGCTGATAGGAATCTAGGACTTATTTAAACCTATATGTGAGAATGGTTGTTACGTTAATCGATATAGATCCTAAACGGTCAGTCGAATTGAAAAATGTTGACAGAAAATTAAAAATGATTTTTAAAAACCTATTTGACGATACCCCACTTGACAAAGTTTCTTCACTTTATTTTTTTCGTTTTCACAATATGGCGTCCAGTAGTCGCCATATTGAATTTTCACTAAAGGTGTCATACCTTTAGTGAAAATACCTTTAGTGACACTCGCCGGACTAAGAGGAATTGATTGGCGTATGAATCATAAAAATCGGCCCAGGCGTTTTGTCTGTATAGTGCTTCAAAGGAACATACAAACATACATGTATACATAGACTGATGAACACATTACCACTCCTTTGTGTCACGCAGTCGGGTAAAAAATACTTACTGTTTCTGCAGTCTTCTAGCTTGAGGAAGAGTAGATGGATCTTCTTTCACGCAGTATTCCCTTGCACCTTTGATATAGTCCCTGATATACAGATTCCAATTGATCGCCTGAATTAAACGAAACGATTTCAAATTATTTATAACAAGATAATTAAGAATACAATTAGACACCCTCCTTTTTGCCTGAAGATATCATAGCTTTTTTTTTTTTTTTTTTTTTTTTTCGGTGGGCCATGGACGTCGCACCCCGCCAAGTCGGTCCGGGGTGACGGCAGAGGCGGCGCGCAACCCCATTGACCCACCCTGCAAGCACCTCTTCTTCGCCGTGCGAGCGGGCCACCGGTACCCGCTTCTTGTCTTCGGTGGCCCGCTCGGCAAGATATAGCTGCTACACACTCGACGAGAGCCTCTCGCCGAGAGTTTCGTCCAATAGGTTCTAGGCGAGAGCACGCCCTGTACACACTTATGCCAGTTGCACTGTTAATACACGAGACAATGAACGTAGAATCTCCTGCTGCTATTTGTATTTGTGCCTAGAGCTATTATAATTATTTAAACATTTACTATAAAAAGAAAATTTGTAAGCCATGGAGAAAAAAAAAGATGGTGGATGATTGCTATGTATCGCAATAGAAACAGGAAAAACACTGTCAGCGGACAACTTAACGATCGAGTGTGTACATGCTCAGTCTCGTTTTCCTAGCGAGACTTAACGCGACCCTTTGACTCGGGCGCAAAAACCGACAGGGGATCGAGACTAACCGAGGCGAGAACGAGAGCGCGAGACGAGACGAGAGTACCATGTACATTCTCGCTCTCGGCGCGTCTCGGGGTGTCTCGTCGAATGTGTACAGCCGCTATGACGTATGACCATTAAGGGATATAATAGGCAGGCAACATCTATGCAAGCGAATAAAAATCTTGATATAAACCCTTATAAGAACAGGTCTGACCAAAGATTAATAAGCTAACTCTATTTACAATATGAAGAAGTTCCGAAACCCAGGACTGGAACGTAATTTGTAAAGAAAATATAATTTAGTAGAAGTCACGCCTCATCAAGCCAGATAAGGCTTATTATATGCAACACTTGCAAATTAACAAAGGCAATTGGTCTTTCAATAAATTTATAACCATTATATTGCTTTTATATTTCTATCTGCGTGATAGTGGCTACGAATACTGCCAACTCTTAACATGCTATTGGATATCGTAAAAGACGACTAAGAGTTTTATGTACCTGGGCCCACTTCACCAGATATTGTTTGCTCAACAATTACATTTCCAAGGAGGTTTGACGTCAGACAGACGGCCGGTCGTAAAACTATTGCCAATAACTTTGGCAATACGTGTGAGTACATATTGCGTTGGCTCCAAGTAATTGATAAAACAGCCGGAAACGATGATGATCGCGTTTATTTTTGATATTAAATTTCTAAGCAACATAAAATACGCAAAAATAATTTTATTTTAAAACCATTTTCATTTTTGCAATAGCAATTATTTTTACGAATTTTATATTCGTTGTAAATATTTCAAAACGTCGTGAAATTAAAATTCATGTATAAACGCGATGAAATCTGTAAAAATATAGTTTTATTTCAAATGTGTTACTTGCGTAGAGATCAGAATGCGTCTTATAAATTTTCTAGGACACTGTTGTCAATTTTTTGGTCAATAAGTGATAACTTTTATTCTTAGCATTACACGAAGTAATTTTATTACTATCTTTGACCATTACTGAGATTCTGTTATTCTCATAATTGTACTAAATTTATATCTCGTTCAGCTCGTTGTCAAATATTTGTCTGTTGATTGTACGTTTGTGAAAGTCAGATATGATACGAGTACCTTAAAGAACTACCACGGCTTCTTTAAAATATTTCTTCTTCAATTAAAACTCATTTTTTCGTCAAGCTGTGCCACATACTTACCATTTCGTCATTGGTGACGGAAGGACAGCGTTTGTCTTATAACTCAATCAATTCCCTTGCCATCGCCATTAGGCCGAGTACTACTGATTCCTTGATATCCCACGACAAGCTTCATCATCACAGCTCATATAGGTATGTCCCACTGTTGAGCTGGAGACTCTTCGTAATGGGAGGGAAATTGACTTACTATACTACGCTGGTCAGACGTGTTGGTATAGGGTTTTGTTTCGAGTTTTCCATCTCTTGCATAGATGTTATATGCGTTTTATATCCCGTAGTCGTCTCTTACGATCACCCACGGGTAAGATATGGGTGGTGAATTGTATTCTTACTCCGTCACCACACGAAATATGACAAGCTTAAAAGTTTTAAATCAAATTAAGAAGAAATACCTTAATATCTGTATAAAATATGTCATTATCTTGACTGGTAATCTTATCTTTGAGCGCCAAAAAATTGTCATTTTCAAAATGCCATTCCTTAGTAGTGTAATATTGCAACACCTCCAAACCATAATTGATGCGTTTCTGCATTTTTATCATACTGAAATGAAAAATTAAAGATATAGAAATATAATAAGAATTTTATTGGTCTCGGTTGGTGGTAGCTTTGAGGTGTCACTATTTTCTCCAATGTGGTTGAGGGGAGTGATGGCTGTTTTAGTACTTAACTTGTGATCGGGTGCCGCTTTTTGGCTCTGATCTAGCCATATGTAATTTTTTTAACTTTTTTGGATTTGTATTATATTTTTGATAAAGAAAAATTCTAATTCTATGGGCTTTCTAATTCTATTCTAGTTAACTTGCGAGTAAAATTTAATTTCAAAGAACTAATTTTTAAAAATGACGAGGGCGTTGAGATTTTTATCGAATCTAATCTTGCAGCCGCAATCCGATCCTGCGATAGATTATTAAATTAATTACATATTAAATGTAAAATTACAATACTGCATAGATGGCGCAGTGATTAAGATGCCGACCTTCCATGCCAGTGTCGTGGTTTCGATTCCCACGCTTTTCACTTTGTGGGTCGATATCATATTGTCCTGACTCTGATGTGTAATTTGTCTGCGTTAGTGGCATGTTTGTAAAGTCCCCCAACAATACAAGAATTATTTCGTTAAAGCAGTGTGGTATCGCTTAAAAAAAAGTTAGATGGACTAAAAGAGTAAATTTATATCAGCTGAAAAAGAGAAAACAACTCGATGGTAAAATATGCATGTATGGAAAGTGCTACCACCTAGAGCTCAGGCGATGAACTAAAGTTGAAGTGATATACATATATATAGATATATATATATATATATATATATATATAGATGTGTTTAAGTGTGATATACGTATTACTACTTAGTCTGTGGATATACGTATTTACATGTGTATGTGTGTAATTACACATTATCCTATATATAATTATAATCCTATATATAATTATATAGGATTCTGTTTTACTATGAAACCTACTCTGAAATATAAAAAAGAAACATATCAGCCGTTAACGAAGCAACAATAATGTAAGCTTAACAATAAAAATTGAGATAACTTTCAGAAAGTGCGAAGATATATATTTGACAATAAGTTATAATAAGTATATACCTACGCTAAGAACAAAAAATAACAATTCTCAGTTGTCAGACAGGACAAAATGGCAGCTAAGTTAGAACAAGCAATCTGTAGGCGGCGCGACGATCAGTAAAAATATGTAATGTTTTAACTGTGCCCCCGAGGGGGTGGACTCTTATGAGGCTTGTGGATAATAAATAATTTGATTAGATTACTGTGATCATCATTCTCCTACTCTTATCCTAATTACTTGGGGTCGATACAGTATACCTATACTCTTCTTTCATCGTAGGTACATATTGTAACAGTTATTGGCAATAGTTTTATGACCGGCCGCCTGACAGACGTCAACCCTCCTTAGGAACGCAAATGCTTTCGAAACGGTACTAGATGGTGTTGGCCCAGGTCATTTTAAGGCTCTTGGTCGTCTTTTACGACATCCACGAGCAAAGTAAGGGTTGGTAGTATTCGTAGCCGCTACCACACAGCAAAGATTAGATTAGTGTGATATTTGATTTAATTGGTCTTAGAATGAGAAAGTATACCAGTTAAGAAAAAAAAAACTTACAAAGTCTTTTTCCCCATTAGAAACAGTAGCAGATCTACGAAGTACGCTGGAAGGAGATGGGTGAAAAATACAGCTAACTGGTGTTGTATCCATGAGCTCTTCGGTGAACCTCCTGGATACCACAGGCATACTGAGAACGGAAATTCTTGCACGTGGATACGTCCTGAAGCAAAAATATGAAATATAACACTTTAAAACACTAAAGAGATGAATATAATTTAAAAGCGCGACATGACATTTCCATATTCCCGCCAAAAACCTTTTCTTACATAATACCTAAATGTGATCAAAATTCGAATTAAAAAAAATAAGAATCAGAAGGAATTGTAAATAATTTGGAAAATCCAAAAGTGCACGCCTTAATTTTTATATTATTTACTATTAATCAATGCCATAAATGAAAATGAAAGAAAAATACTTTTGAAAATTCGTGCCATTCTCGAGGTAGTGCTAAACATAAATGTAGAGGCTGTATGGGAGTTCTTCCCTTTGCCTGTCCGAATGGACGAACAAAAAAATGTAAGCGAACCCAATTTTCATAAGGTATACATACACTAATGACTAAGCAGTTTAGTTTTTTATTAATTGCAATTAAACGACAAAGAATTACCAAGCCATTTTCGAAAGGAAAGGGCGTTGCAAAAGAAGCTTTAAAAAAAGAAATATTTTGATACATTAATTTTTACGGTCGTAATCGTGGCAAATCCAAAATATTTTATTCGGCGTCCTCGAATATTATTTTTAATCAACTATTTTCTTACTTTAAACAAAATAATTGCTTTTTAAAAATATCAAATACGTTTAAACGAATGTTTTTTTTTTGACATATACATACATACATACATATCATCACACCATATCCCTTGTAGGGTAGGCAGAGAGCACCGAAGTTAAAATCGAGTACCGGTGGTCCGCTCGCACGGCGAAGAGAGAAGGTTTTACGGTGGGTCTATGGGGTCACGCGCCGCCTTTCCGTCACCCCGGACCGATTCAGCGGGGCGAGACGCACCCATAGCCCACCAATAATAAAAAAAAAAAAAAAAAAAGGGTAGGCAGAGAGAACAGAGTGCCAGAGAACTCTATCTTTGCATACTTCACTCGCTTCCTCAACATTCATAATTCTCTTTATACACGCTCGCCGGTTTCGGAGACTCTTGACTCCACCTTCCTTCAGTACATGACCGATCTGGTCTAGGTAGGCGAGTCTCGGTCTCCCCCAGTACTTACATCCTTCCACTTTCGCATTGTATATCTTCTTAACCAGACGTTCGTTCGGCATTCTTTCCACATGTCCGAACCATCGGAGCATTCCCTTTCGCATCTTTACACCAATACTCTCTTTCATACCTACTCGCTCTCTTACGTCGTCGTTACGAATGCGGTCGGTCAGCCTAACTCCACAGATTTTCCGCAGAGATCGTATTTCGACCGCATTAATTTTACTTTCATACTCTTTTCTGCATACCCAACTCTCGCTTCCATACAGTAATGTTGGGACAAGCACTGCGTTATGTATTGCTACACGTGCCTTCTGGCTGAGGTGGTGGCTGCCGAGAAGTTTCCCCAACGCTCCTTTCACTCTATTTCCCGCATTCACTCTTCGCTCTATATCAGTGGTGTACCTTCCATCTCGGCTAAATCCACATCCAAGATATACAAATTCATCCACTTGCTCTAGTACATCATTACCTATTGTTACTCTTACATCTGTTCTGGTTTCATCTCTTTCAAAGACCATTATTTTGGTTTTGCTCACATTCACGCGTAGACCCCTTTTCTTACAATCTTCTGTCATTGTGTCGACTAGGGTCTGCAGGTCAGTCGCTGACTGTGCCAACAGGACTGCATCATCTGCATATAGCATAGCAGTGACCACTGAGTCGCCCATCTGGACTCCCACATTCATATCGTTCAACCTTTGGAGACATTTATCCAGATATATGATAAACAGCCTGGCTGACAGAACGCACCCCTGCTTAACGCCGATATTGACGTCAAACCAAGGCGACATTCCATCATCCAGCCGCACACAGGCTCTACAGCCCATGTAACTGGACTGCACAGCCCGTAGCAGTTTACCGTTAATACCATACTCCGGTAAAATGTCCCAAAGTTCCTTTCGTACAACCGTGTCAAATGCTCTCTCCAGATCCATAAAACTGCAGAAAACCCTCTGACCTAGAGCCAGATGCTTCTCCACAATGTTGCGCAGAGAGAATACTTGATCCATGCATCCCCTTCCACTCCTGAAACCTCCTTGTGTCTCACACAGTAAACCATCGGACACCATCCTCATTCTCCTTTCAATAATTTTACCATACACTTTTGCTGCCAAACTGGTCAAGCTTATGGCTCTATAATTTGCGCAGTCATAATGTGAGCCCTTGTTTTTAAACAAAGGCACGATGACTGCGCTATTTCAGTCCCCGGGAACCATTCCCGAGCTCCAACATAAATTGAGGAGCAATAGGAACGCCTCCCAGACACAGGAGCCACCAAGCTTGATCATCTCGGCAGACACCATATCAATGTCCGCTGCCTTACCATTTTTCAAACTTCTTATCGCCTATTCAACTTCATCCATACTGATGCCATCGGAGGACGCCGTTGTCGAATGTTGATCTACTAAACCACATGCAACACCGGCGCCAACCGTAGCATCCGCATACATATCGCCAAAATATTCACTCCATCGGCTTAACACGTCTTGTGTTTGTGTAAGAATGTCTCCACCTTTAGACCTTATTTTATTCATTCTGAAGGCTGACCAAACACCCCGAGACTTCTTCACCTCGCTCCAAAAGAGTTTGGTGTTACCTTCGAAGTTTTTAGTCAGCCTATCTTCTGCACTCATACTTGCTCTATCACGTTTCTCTTTCACTGAGGCCTTGGTGTCATTCTTACATTGCCGATATATTTCTTTCTTCTGTTCAGTCATACTGTCATTCAGATTCAAAGAAGAGACATAGTCCAGCCACGCTTTCTTCTTTTGCTCTACGGAAGCTGCCACTACCGCATCCCACCATGCATCACCATTTGTTTTTCTATGCTTCTTTGAACTTCCACATACTTCTTTCGCTGTATCTACCATACTCTCTTTCAATACTCTTCAGCATTCTTCATTGTCCGATTTTGACATATGTACGATAATATTATCCTATAAGTGCAATGTGAGAAAAATGCAATCATTTTTAGGTTTGAAAAGTGCTAGATCTTCATATATCGAAAGTAGAGCAAGACCTCAACGCGTCGCTTATGAGCCGTGCAATATATAAATACAAAAAATATCACACGCTTTTCTTTTCAAATTAATAACTTCTTTAATTACAATATGACGATGAAAAACCGAGAGGTGTCAAGGGACACCCGGATGGAATGAAATTCTATTTTAATTATATAAATTTTTTCTGCCTTAAGCGATTTTTATCGTTATATTTTAGCCAATTTGCAAAATATCTTTATAAATTATAGCCTATGTGTTATTCTGATATGCAAGCTATATTACTATAAAGTTTCATCAAAATCCATTCAGTAGTTTTTACGTGAAAGAGCAACAAACATGTTCACATCCATACATTGTTACAAACTTTCACGTTTATAATATTAACAGGATAATAGGATAATAATAGGATATACAATTCCACTACACTACCAAAACTTTTGGGCTCCGAGCTCGAACGCGAGCGACACGAAAGTAATTTCGTTGCGCATCATTTTGATTTTGCTATATCTCTTAAGGTATTGATTTAATTTGCATGGTCTGAAGGAAAAAAAATATCTTCATGAAATGCTCAAGCCAACTAATGTATTTAAAATGATAAGGATTAATACAGTATTTGTGTAAATAGCTTTTCAATTATCGTTTTATAATAGCGGTGTTTTACCTGAAATAAAACACATATTAAATAATTACCTTATTTGAAGCTTACTAGATTGAGATAGGCAGTCCGTGTTTCCGTTTCCTCTTCGCTCTCTTTTACTCTTTTGTGCTACTTTATATATATCTATCTCACTCGCACATCCGATCCCACCAGGCTTCCGGTCCGAACGACGTGTTCGGTAAGAGCCGTATTTTGTTAATCATTGAGTCGATAATCTACCAGGCAGGAATTAAAGTGTAAGCTTCAAATAAGGTAAGTATTTAATGTGTTTTATTTCAGGTAAAACACCGCTATTAAACACTTGACCGTTATTTGAAGCTTACTAGATTGAGACGTGTTTGTTATCGCCTGGTGGGAATTAACGCCAATGTGAATGACGAGGATACGCCTACGATTTCAGGTTGAAATGGTAGTTAGTTATATAATTAAAACGATAGATGTGCGGAAATTGCAATATTTTAACGCCTTTAATCTCTTTACAAAATAATAAAAATATTATTATAGAAATATTATATTGTTCTAACGAATACTACATAGTATAAGACAGTATTACAAATCTTTATCTGATTTACATATGCTGAGAAATTCGATAGATATAGGTACTATTTCAATCACCAATTTAATGACCGTATTGTAATTAGTTTATTGGGATGAACCGGTCAGTAACATTGCATCCTTCTTTAGACGGTATTACCTCCTTGCAATAGAAACGGGCAAAAGTATTTTGTGATCTCCAGTTACCCCTGGAGAGAATTTCATATAAAGAGCAATTGTTAGACCACCCTTTGGAAGCTACGGCGGCACGTATACTTCCTGGTGAAGCGAACACTCCAGCTTGCAGTAATAACGATTTAACCCATCCCGCTATGACCGTTCGAGAAGCCGCCTTTGATTGTCCTCTGATATTAATGAAAAGATTCTGACATCCTAATCGACGCTTTTCTTCTAATAACAAAATTGTACGTTTTATCCACAATACCGGATCTAAATTTTTCTGGGTAGGATTAGAGAATAGCCTCCAACCAGACTGTCTGTATGTAGCAGTGTCCGTTTTAGATCCAAACATAGGCCAGAGGATGACGCAATCATCCTTTTCGGTAAAATGCTTTGGATCTAAAGTCCAGTAAAGTCAAATCATGAACTCTTCGCCCTGAGCAGAGGAGCAGTGGAGTAGCCGTATGTCTACAGGTAGCGAAAATATCATTCTCATCAATAGAATAATTGCTCATAAAAGATGTTAGTTTATCTATATTCCAAATCGTAGGCCGCATGCTTGTTGGCTTTTTCAGAGCAATTGATTTTAGGATATGTCGGACTAAGACGTGCGAGCTTAAGTTATGGGCATTGTCAAAATTGCACAGAGTAGAGACTACAGATCTGTGTAGTAAAATAGTATTATAAGCTAGTCCATCTATAATATATAAATCAGCGAGGAATTGAGCTAGGATAGGACCCGTGGGTTGTAATGAATCTAATTTATGAACTTTTGTCCACTTAAGCCAACTATTCCATGCTACCTTGTAAGTATTTTTGGTAGATGGTCGCCATGACGATTGTAAGAGTTGTAATTGCGCGTCCGACCAATTAGTTAATTTCTCTGACCACCCCCACATCTCCATACTTCTAACGTCATCTCCTGAACCTTGGGCGGTGGCAGTCCTGTCGATATGTCTATTAAGTGAGATTGAAGTTTCTTGATCGTGAATGGAGGCCCCAGTGCACGGGCTTTTAGATCCGGTCTCCAAAACACTCTTTCTCATTTCGGAACTACTAAGAGGAAAACTCCGGTTGCCGAGTTGAGGTGCTGTAGCACTTTGGGGATCAGATAAGGTGGAGGAAATAACCACGCACGGGGGTAATTCCAGGTTTGGGAGAAGGCATCGTGATAAATTGCGTGAGTATCGTTTTGGTCCAGAGATACATAGTTGCTTACCACCTTCGCTCGCTCTGATGCAAATAGGTCTATCATTGGAACCCCAAACCTCGTGAATATTTTCGTCCTACACTGAGGTAGGAGATGCCATTCTGGGGGACGCCGATGTCTTGACAAGTGATCTGCATGACTGTTGTATTTTCCCGGAATATGATGAGGTTTCAGATGGATTTGATATTTGTCTAAGGCGCCGAAAATATCTTTTGTCAATTGCATCAAGGGTAGGGACCTGGTGCCTCCCTCGTTTCTCAAGAATGCTACAACAGTTTTGCTGTCGCATTGCACTAGAACAGTTGCCTTTTGCAAGCGTGGACCTTGCTTTAATAACGTCTTCAATATGGCAAGCATCTCTTTTTGATTGCAATGAAGGCTCTGTTCGACTTTTGTCCAAGGCCCCGAAAGAGCACAACCGTCGAGTTGTGTGCGCCATGCTATGTCTGACGCATCTGTTGTAAGGTAATGTGAGGGGGGTGGATAGTGAATCAGGGAAGCCCGATAACAGTTCTGAACCCACCATAATAGTTCCGCCCGTACCTCTGTGGGTAGAATATACGCGGTTGCCGGCATGTGTTTCAAACATTGATTTAGAAACATCAGCGTATCTCGAAAATAAAGTCTGCCCCTGGGTACGGCAAAACTGGCAAAATTCAGCATGCCTACCACACTCTGAAGACAGTTCAGAGTGACTGCGCACTTGTCCAGTTAGTCCAATATGTTTAGTTTTATATTTAATAGCTTCTCGAGTGGCAAGGACTTCTTGTTTAACCATGGGTTCCAATGAACACCTAAGAATACGAGACCTCTGCAAGGCGACGTGATCGATTTTTCGAGATATGTCTGCCACCCTAAGTAGTGTAGGTGCTCCAGCACTACTTGAATATGGTCTTGTAACACCTGGTAGTTTTGATGCGCTACCAGAAAATCGTCCAAATAAACTAGGATCCGTATGCCTTGCTTTCTCAAGGTTTCTGCCACCCAGTTGGTCAGACTTGCAAATACCTTGGGCGCTGTAGTGAGAAATGGGAGGCAGGTCATTTGCAGCAGTTTCTGCTGGTAAATTAGACGCAGAAATGGTCTGTGGGACCGGGATATTGGAAGATTGAAATAGGCTTGGGAGAGATCTATGTTGCATAGCCAATCTCTTGGTTGTAGAAAGTCCGGTACCCGAAAGATGTTTATGAGCCTGAATGGTTCGGTGAGAACAAAGTCGTTCAGGTGTTTTAAATTGAAAATGGGTCGATTCGTTCCATTGTTCTTTGAGACCAGAAACATTGTCGATATAAAGCTTGGAGATCGTGGCACTACTTCCAATACTTTTTGAGTTATCATTTGTGAAATGATATTTGACATTTCCTCCGACTCCTTCGTTTGAGAAGGACTCCGTAACAAAGGTAGAATTAGTGGAGGTTTTTTGTGAAAAGGTATGCGATATCCTTTTATTATTTTGAGCAGAGGTTTTGGTGCTCCTAACTTCTTCCATCGATCGACAAAATGTATTAACTGGCCCGCTTTGAAATAGTCAGTACCTTCTTTTTTTTGCTACCGGTCTGGTGATCATAGGTTGCGATACGCTTCCTACCACCTTTTCCATTATCTCGTTGGTTTCCTCCACGCGGACGAAAGGATCCGCGCGTGTTGTGGTTACAACCACGAGTACCATTGTTGTAACTACTGGTTCCCTGCGAGGGATAGTTACGTCCAAAAGTTTGTGATGGACGGTTATGAGCGCAGTTCTGCGAGAACTGGTTATAATATGGCAGAGAGCAACATACTAGCGGAGTACCTTGCATAGGTGCAACAACATTATTTGTCCCCTGCGAGGGGCAATGGTTGGCTTTCTTACCAACTGCTTGCGAAGCAGTTTTGCAGCCACTAGTTTGATTCGAAGGTAAAAATGACTTTTTGATACCTCCGGCTTTTTCTAAAGTTAATGACAGTAGCTCACTATTAAAGATGTGTTTACTTGAAGGTGGAATCTTTCGTAACGCCGATTTAGTGAGAGGATCACGAACGAAATTAATTATTCCGTCCCTACGCATCTGAATAGTCTCTGCGCGGTGACCACAGATTAGTTGCAGTAAATCCGAAGACACCTTATGATATTCGCCTTCCGAAAAAAGCACACTGATTTTATCATGTAACTGATCAGGAGTTACATTACCTGTGTCGCGGATCCAAGAGATGAGACGAGCCAGACTATCTTGTAATGCCTCTTGCTGCTTAAGTAAACAAAATGTCAAAGCACCATAGGCTTTATCGGCATAAGCCAAGTGCTTTTGAGAATCATAAGGTTTGATTTCATCGTTTATATCTAAATCCGTAAATCCAGGCGTGTGATTATATAACTTTTGTACTTCTGAGTACCTTACTTTACACCATTCACTCTTATTAAGATGTTGGATATCATCTAGTATCTTAAGGTAACTTTCAGATGTCTTAGGCACCGATGGTTCCTTAAGCTTTACCTGAATGTCCAATTTAAGTTTATGAGAGTTGTTAGACTCCTTATCTTCCCTTTCGCAATCATATAATGACCTACATTCGTTATTATCTAATAAGGATATTTCGTCTATATTATCTATAAGTTGTTCTTGTGCCGAGCCACAAGGTGTAGCCACAAACTGTGTGTTTGTATCGCCATCATAAAAGCGTTTACGAAGTTAATTTACTTCACAGGATAATTTATACAAGGTGGAGACGACCATACGACAATAATTTTAAGCTAGTGTATCTGATGACTTGCCCAGCCTGTATACAAGCTTTGAATACAATATGTCGTATAGTTTAGCCGCAGCACATTACTTTGTATTATTAACAATTTCCACACTCTGTATAAAAATTAAAATTATTCGCCTATCACTAAGAGATCAATGAGCTCCCGCGCCGCATCGGTTTAAACTAATATGAAACTAGTACCTACATATCGCCATGTTTACCAGTTCAAGTCTTCCCCAAACGTAATACAAATCAATGCATATTATACCTTATTCCTAAGTCTTAAGATCCATACATATAAACCGTGTCATCAGACCTAGATGAGAAATTTAAAACTACCTAATGCGGCTTAATGAAAGAAGACCTCGGTCTCATGTTCAAAACTATTATAATAGGTCTGTAGGTCAGTGTGCCATCGTGATCCTGTGACGTGAATGTGCATAATTAGACGCTTACTTTGTGTGAGAATAGTATTTCTTTCTCATTTACAATGCCTCGTTATAATTACATAGCTTCGGGTATACAGATATGATTTTAATTTATGGAGAATATCACGGAAATGCAGCTTTAACCATACGTACGTATCGAAAGAGATATGGAAACACACGTGTTTGTACTACCAATGGCCGGACTATTGTGCAAGCTGTCCAGAGGTTACGGGATAATCAATCCTTACTGCCTCATATGGATAGTGCTCCTTCGCGTGTAAGAGTCACCCTAGATGAACAAATTTTAAATTATTTTTCTCGCAAATTTGACAGAGGTTGATAATGTGGAGAACTTAAAAAAAGGAATTGTACGATCTTTCGACAAGTTAAAATACATTGCCGTCAATGGCGACCTGTTAACAAGAGTTCGAAATAATATTTTAAGATGATATAATTTGTGCGTTCGGGTCCATGGCGCACATATCGAAAATTTAAAAGTTTAACGACCAAGTGAATTATTAAAGTTATCGTGATTATTTTAATAAAATAATCAAGTGAGAATGAATAGCACCCAAACATTAAGTGTATGTATTTACCTACGTTTCGAAGTTGTAACATATGATACCACAAGGTCACTCGCCGCTTGCCGACCACAGGTTAGTGAACTAATATTTACAAACGGTGTTCTATTTTGTTTCAATATTTATGATAAAAAGTTTGTTTGAAAAAATTGTTTTTTAAATATGCGTGCGAGGACTTTTTTAATAGTTTCAAAATACTCCTATACACTAGTATTGACGGTGTTTTCATTTATTGTCGTATTGACGTCTCCACTCTGTATAGTAAACTGTCCTTACGATTATACCTGCGCCCCCTATTATTGTGAAAGCGATGGCGATGGCGTTTCTTCTTTCGTGACGAATTCGATGATGATGTAGTAGAAGAACTAGAGCTACCTTCACTAGAAGAAGAGCTGACCCGTGCTTGTGGACCACGACGCATAGTCTTAGCTTGCAAACCCGAAGGTCCGGCACCCGTGTTAACGGCATTATCATTTAGCTTATCCATCCTAGTTACCTAGATAGAGCAACGGTTAAATCCAATCTTAGTTAACTGTGACAGATATTATTTAAATCCAATAAGTAACCGCAGCGGCGGCATTAAACAAAACAACTTTAATATTAAATTTATAAATTTCTACCGAAGGTAGATGCAAAAACATTTGAATAAACATTATAAATAGATAATGCATTTATATCAATTAGTAGAAGAGAATGAGAGCATTCAGTGTTATATAAAACTTTAAACCAATTGGTAAAGGCGAACGGTAACACCGTTATAATATTTAACTTTACCAATTTTTAACACACTTTATACAATATTTGTTATACAGAATACTACTTACGGTTTTCCAATGCAAGGAATCACTTTATACTTTAGTTTTAAACACTGAGAGGAGTAGTTTTAATGCGACTGCACTCCACGGACAATTTAACGCCAATGATTAACAAAATACGGCTCTTACCGAACACGTCGTTCGGACCGGAAGCCTGGTGGGATCGGATGTGCGAGTGAGATAGATATATATAAAGTAGCAAAAAAGAGTAAAAGAGAGCGAAGAGGAAACGGAAACACGGACTGCCTATCTCAGTCTAGTAAGCTTCAAATAACGGTCAAGTGTTTAATAGGCCATTTTTTAAAGTATTAAAATGGATATAGTATGTTATCCTTAAGAGATAGACATATACCATCGCAAACTTTTTTGTAGGCCTTTTTAAGCTGTTTAATACTGTAGTACTTTATTTTGATCTATTTCGTAGGGTTCAGCCACCGTTTGCAATGTAAGCGCAAAATAATGTGTTTATTTATGACATCACATTAGAAACCTCTAAAATTATCAGTGTTTCTCTACTACATTATGCATATATTATACATATAAACCTTCCTCTTGAATCACTCTATCTATAAAAAAAAACCGCATCAATATCCGTTGCGTAGTTTTAAAGATTTAAGCATAAATAGGGATATAAGGACAGAGAAAGCGACTTTGTTTTATGTTGTGTCGGTCTTAATTTTTTCCGTCTAGCCCCCTTTCGCAACGCGCGATAAGGAACTTCGTTCCAATAAGTTTTTTAATGACGGAAATAATGTTTGATGTTATGGTTAGAGGTTTGTCATGTCTTAATTCAAATAAGTTATCCCGATCTATAAAAGGATTGGTGTCGCTGATGAGGAGAAGTTCTTTGGAATTGACGATTCACAGTAATAAACCCACGGAGCCGTACTTAGTGGTTTATTAGCGCTTCGTCTTATTAACCGATGAAGCGCTTGTTCTTTGCTCGTTATGATACCACTCTGTATACATTCTTTGCCACCTTTTCTCCCATGCGTTGGGTGATTCTGTGTGCTTTCCAATTAATACATAGAGTGTAACGCAGTGCTCGATAAAGCGCTTTCCATCAACGACACTGTTGAACACAGCCGTACACTGTTCGACACTCGAAAAAATGGTGTTTGACAGATGCCTACCTATTTTGCTTGCTTACTTTGCTTGAATTAAGTATCATTACTTAACCTTGCAATTTATTTACGGCATATTCTAGTAGTATTATTTGAGATTATTAAATTGAGCTTATCTCTTACTGCTGATTAAAATTAAATAAAAATGTTTAAATGTAAATATTGCACTATTGAAGTGAGCCCTGATGATGTGGTTATGTTTATAAATTATTGAGCCAAGACTTTGTCAAGGAACTTGCATTTAGGTATACAAAGCCTATAATTTTGCGATATTGATGCTCTCTAGTGTTATTAACCGACTTCAAAAAAGGAGGAGGTTCTCAATTCGTCTGTATTTTTTTTGTATGTTTGTTACCTCATTACTTTCGACTGGGGAAGGCGATTTTAATGATTCTTTTTTTATTTGAAAGCTGGTGCTTCCCGTATAGTCCCATTTTAATTTGGTCCAGTTCTGACAATGGCACCCATGAGAAAACCATATAAGTCTAAAATTAGCATTAAGTATGTGTGCGACAAATGAACGAGTAACTCACGCCCCGCTACTAATAGAACAACCTATGTGTGTCTGTAACACTAAAAAGTAAAAAATAAAACATTCATTTAAAAAACCCGCCATAAAAAACTGAAAAGTACAAAATAACTTAAAATACTATCATTTGTATGTGCTATCTATTGATAGATTTGAAGTCGGTCCCGGTGTCGGTATCTTTTTGGAATTGCAGTACAGTAAGTAAGCTGTCTATTTAAGGCTGTTTGTTTAAGGCTTGGCACGGATTTCAAACCTATCAATAGATAGCACATACAATTTTAAGTTACACAGATTTTAAGTTATTTTGAAATTTTCAGTTTTTGAAGGGTTTTTTTTTTATTTTGAGACAACTAGCTGTTTCATTTAAACTTTTACACAGTGTTTGGCAGTGTTTCACAATGTAGCGCAGAGTCCCTCTGTGTTAACTAAATGGAAAGCTACCTCTATTTTTGAGGTCGTCTTTTGCTTTGAACAGTTAGAACGACGTCGTGTGTGGGGTTGCTAATGTTGAATACATTATCATCGTCCTGCTCTTATCCCAATTTACTTGTGGTGCATAATGTATATCTTTTCCATAGTACATATTGTAAAAGTTATTGGCAATAGTTTTATGACCAGCCACCTGCCAGACGTCAACCTTTCTTGGCAATGTAATTATTGATAAGACATCATCAGGTGCAATTGTTCCAGGTAGATATAAAGCTCTTAGTCGTCTTTTTACGACACCCATGAGCAATATAATGGTTGGTAATATTCATAACAGTTATCACACAGTTCTAGGCGAGTACTACATTTATTAAACTAGGTATTTTTCAGATTTTATTGCATTTGTATTTCACATTGACTCTTTTCACGTTTCAAATCATTCATGTTCATTCATTAATTCATCATTCATGGATCACGATAGACTTGATTTTATTGAAGTAATGTTAACTTACCCAAATCCAAAGCTTCACCCCAGGTAAGGCCATTTATTCCAGACTGGGTAATGTTGCATATTTTTATATCTTTTGACCTGAAAAAATATTATATTATTGGGGTTAGGTAAGAATCAATTATGATAATAATTCTTTATAAAAACTTGATTACGAGCGAAAAATTATTGTCACACATGGGATTCGAACCTACACCAATTGGAAATCCGTTCACGGCTAAGATAGGGGGGTGGTGAATTGTATTCTTACTCCGTCACCACACTAATAAATGGCAATATGCTGTTGCTTAATTGGTGAACGAGAGACCTGGAAACCGAACTTTCTGGGTGGGTTTTGGTTCGTAGACAACGACTTAAATATACCTCTAATGTGGTAATTAAAAAAAATGTGTTACTTACTTTTCAACAGCGGTAATATAAGATAGTACTATACATGCATTGACCACTATATCAACTGGAACAACATCCGCCTGGAAACTATCATTGCAATGCATTGTACGGATTACACCTAAAACAAAATTAATTTAAAATATCATCATCATCACAGCCCATAAATGTCCCAATATTGGGCTCGGGCCTCGTCCATAATGGGAGGGAAATTTACCTACTATATCGCGCTGATCAGACGTGTTGGTATAGGGTTTTGTTTCGAGTTTTCCTTCTCTCGCATAGATGTTATATGCGTTTTATATCCCTTAGTCGTCTCGTACGATCGCCCACGGGTAAGATATGGGGTAGTAAATAGTAGGTATTCCTACTCCGTCACTACACGGAAAAAAAAATTAAAAGATAATTCTTTTAATTTATTATTTACTAGCTGTACCTCGTCTGCTTCACTCCTTTCCGGATAAGTAACCAACATGTCATATACTAAAACCTTCTCCAAAACACGCTGCTTCTTATGGTATAAGTATTATTCCGATTGGTTTAGTAGTTTTTGCAGTAGAAGTGAACATACAAAAACCGGCTCTCCATTTATTAGCATAGTTTATATTTTCGTATTTTGAAAAAAAAATTAATCCCAGTTCGAAGGGCGTCACACTGTAACTAATATTTGCTAAATTTGTAATCAATTAACAATTAAATTTAAAACAATTAATTTAAAAAATGCCAAACCTTTTGTTTTCAACAACAAAAACGTGATTCTAATTTATTCTTAATAACCATTTGTTCGATTTATATTAAAAACAATAAGTAATAAAAACAAATGAATATTCATTAAAAAGAAAGTATCTAATTTCTTTTGAAATAATTAAATAAAAAAACTAGGTATATGTACACATTTGTGCCCATACCTATATCTGAAAAGGATAAATATATATATATATATATATATATATTATAAAAGTCAATAAAACACAGAGGAATATGTAAAGATTACCTTTGCCAGCGCCCACCATAAGACCAGTTGGTCCATTCAGATTGTCAACCCAACCTGGCATGGGTTCTTTGAAAGCAGCGGTCACTGAAAAGAAATATGAAAGCATATTTTAATGCATATCTTTTTGTTGTATGATAGCGGCTACGAATACTACCAACCCTTATTTTGCTCGTGGATATCGTAAAAGACGAGTAAGAGCTTTATATAGACTTGTTTTAACTCCACCTGATGCTGTTTGGTTAACAATTACATTCCCAAGGACTTTAAAAACATATAATTAACGCAGACAAATTATACCCAGACTCAGAACAACACTTTTAAAGTATGTGTCATGATCCTTTCTTTTGCTAGAGGTGATTGTAAAGATCTATTAAAGTGATGTCAGTAAATAAAATCAAAGAAAAACAGCAAAACAAGAAATTTAGCAGTATGCCAGTTCGTGTAACCAAAATGGTATATCAGGCTAAGTTCCTTCATATGGAAGAGGCTTGTACCCAACAGTGAGACGTAAATAAACTGCGAAGATGATGAGTTATTATAAGTTAGGCACCTCTTAAACTAAGACGATTTTGGCAGGCCATGTTCTGAACATGCCAGTTTTCGTATCTAAATCAGTAAAGTCCGCAAGAGAATTGATGTAATACAGGTCGGTCATAAATCTGATCATGAATGAAAACCCGCAGTCTGTACTGATTCATTTCATTGAAGAAATTTAAGAATTGCTTACTTTAGCTACTCACCGATAGATGGCCGTGCAATGGCGATAGGAAATTTCCCAACGTATTGCGACACCAAATCTTCCGTTAACGACTTTGTATAAGCATAAGTATTGGGCTGCGGCTGGATTAATCTAAAAAATCCAAATATATATTATTATATTAAGCACTCTTAACATAATCCTTTATTAATTTGGTTATAATATTTCGCATGTTTCCTAATTACATCAAACATAAATTAAGCTACGAGTAATGAAAATTGTTATTTATCAAGTTGTTATCTATTTGTCAATTTTTATTAAGCAATATAGTTGTACTCTGCTCTCCAACAGATGTCATATAATATAAAATCTCACTTTGGCTGAACATGATTCAGTAAATCGTCGTCCATCCATTCAACACTTTGTATAACGTTCTGTGGTCTGTGTTGAGCGGCATACAGCTTCTCTTCTAATAAAGGCAACTCACATCGACAGTATGCGGTAGATACGTGAACGAAGGCCTAAAACAGAAAGTGATATTTCCGTAATAGATTTTTTACACTATAATGACAGGAGTTTAGTGGAAAATATTATTTTATATTGATCATTAATATATATTATTATATATATTATTATTATATGTCCCCCCCTTTTAAATAATCCTTATATTCATATTTTATTGAAACTTTATTGAAATGTTTCAACATATTAGTATTATTTTATAATATCAATTTGAACTTAAACAGACTGCCATTTATTCTATGCCTGAATAGATTTGTAGCTGAATCTCAACAATAAATAATATTATGATATGAACCGATGTATATTGCCGCAGCTATTAATTACACTCGTATGTGTCACAAAAGACATATAACAACTAAGGCATACGCAAATAACATCAATGTAAGATAGAAAAAAAAAATCGAAATGACACACTACCTATACAGTAGCGTAGCTCTATCTATTATAAAGAAATTATTTCCTAAGTATTCATTATTATTACATGACTACCATTATATATTCAATGTAAAAATACTTTAAAACATTTATGTTTTTTGGAAAATTAATATTCATCTCCTTTTTTGTCGTACCAGTATTCCCCATCGCCATTGAGTTGGCTAATGGTACCAAATCTTTGACATCCGTCGCCAGCCTGGCGGATTACTCATTCGAGCACCATCTCCCGTCGACACCCCTGCCTGCCACTCTCCAGTGGCGACGCCCTCACCCGGTCAGATTCTTTGCGGGTGACAGACTATACTCCAGTCCACTCACCCGCGGCCTCAGCTAGGGTATATCTATTCCTAAGATATTTTAATATAAAAATTTACCTCAAGATTGATTACGCCTTCAGCCAATTCCAACACCATTTTGGTGCCAACGACGTTCATTTTAACAGCGTCTCTTATGAACATATCAAATCTGGAATTTTAAATTAATTATATTAACCATCATCATCATTTATTCTCCTACTCTTATCCCAATTGCTTAGGGTCAATATGTACTCTTCTTTCATAGTACATATTGTATAATTTATTGGCACTAGTTTTATGACCGGCCGCCTGCCAGACGTCAACCCTCATTGGGTATGTAATTGTTGACCATACGGCATCAGATGGAGATGGCCCAGGTCGCTTTAAGGCTCTTAGTCATCTTTTACGACATTTACGAGCAAAGTAAGGGTTGGTAGTATTCGTAGCCGCTACCACACAGCTATAAACTATAATTAATTATATTAACCATGTGATTATTATGTGGATATGCAGTATTCAATGGTGAATTTATGTTTAATGTCCGCCTAGGTACTGTGAGACAGGGTGACTTTTAATCTTTCTATCGCTCTTAAAATTTAGAGATTGTAAACGTTGAGGCTTTATTTAGCGGCGGGATACGGTGTGGTTACACTCTGTTAATTTTATCTGAGGCGACAGAAAGAATGGTGCGGTACTCCATAGACCCGCCCTACATGTATTTCTTCGCCATGCGAGAAGCCATAAGGCCTAGGTATAAATTCTTCACTGACAATATGCTGGGTACATTTACTAGGGCAGACAATATCCATCATCATCATCATCCTTTCAACGCATATACGCTAGTTTTTTCTCCCAATATCATCTTTATTAGTGTGTTAAAACACTACAATAGTCTCCATCCCCTTTTTTCCGCGTTAGTAATCTTAATACAACGAAAAATACAAACATAACTTTATTGGAATAGAAGAAACAAATTTTTTTATTGCTTACGGTGGCAAACAAGTAAGCAGCACACCTGATGGTAAGTGTCACTGCCGTCCATAGACCTTTGTAACACCAAGCTTGGGCTGCTGCCTACCAATAAAATCCTCAAACCCACCCAGTTAGGCTGCCGGCTCTCTCGCTCACCGAACGAAGCGCAATAGCACATTGCCATTACTCAGACGTCAATCATCTACGAGAGTGTGGTACTACCCTGGACGGATCGGTCCATGGCTGTAGATAGAAAACTGTCAACAGCGTGCTCCCACCACTATTGAAAATAAAATCCAATAATCTCATCTCGAAACGAATCTCAAATTCAATAATAGAAAGTTTTATTATAATGTGAGCTCATCATTTACGTCCATTCAGTCTCGAGTCTACTCTACAGTAAAAGCAAATTGACGTACTATAGCATGCTGCGGGTGACTGGACCGGGGAATAGAACGTCACCCGCAAGAGACTGACCGCATGAGGGCGACGCCGGGCCACGCATTGACCTATCGTGGCCCCGAACGGAATAAGTGGCGTATGCCCAAAACTATAACTAATTTTTTTTTTGTGGTGAGCTATGGATGTGGTCGCGCCCCGCCAAATCCGTACGGGGCGACGGAAGAGGCGGCGCGCAACCCTATAGACCCACCCCTCTTCTTGCAAACACCCCTCTTCGCCGTGCGAGCGGGCCACCGGTACCCGATCTTTGTCTTCGGTGGCGCCCAGACCATGACCTGCCAAAAGAAAAAGCCTAGTCTAGCACGCTAGTCAGACGGGTTGGTATAGGATTTCAGATTGTTTTCTTTTACACAGATATTTATCTGCATATTATATCCTTTAGTCACATTTTAAGACATCTTTTTTTTTTTTTTGGCGGCGGGCTACTGTTCGGTCACGCCCCCGCTAATCCGTCCGGGGCGACGGGAGAGGCGGCGCACGACCCCGTAGACTCGCCCTACAATATACCTCTCGACGTCTTGCGGGTGGGCCACTGGTACGCGTTCTTTTCTTCAGTGGCCCATCCGGCGATCTACCCTCACGGGTATCCTCTCGGGTCGACGCCCTGTCATCTCGACTAATATGTCTCGATGTCAGTACGTCGTCACCACCCGGTGGCCTCTCTCCAAGGGTGACCAGACTAATCCCCGGTCCGGTCACCCGCTGCCTCGGCTAGGGTGACATAAGGTGGAGGTATTCTCGCCTTCGCCGCCCCAGTCGTCGGCGGCGGCGCAAATCCTCGAATATGAGATCCGCCCGGATTCGCCCCGCCGCTTCCTTCTGCTAGATGACGCTGTCGCAGGAGGTGGCGACCGCGTCCCAATTCCTCTCACTGTCGACCATGGCTTTCACGACGGCCGGCAGCGAGAGGTCAGCACCGATGGCGGCGACGAGGGTAAAGCGCTGCGGAGTCCAAGTCATGCAGAGCTCGAGCGTATGCTGCGCTGTGTCCTCGCCATCGCCGCACTGTTGGCAGGACGGAGTCGTCTCCCTTCTTGCGACCGTGTACAGGTACTTGCCGAAGCAACCATGCCCCGACAAGACCTGCACCAGCCGGAAAGAGAGGACTCTATGCCGCCTCTCCAGCCACTCCATCAGTACGGGCCGGACGGCCTTGTTGACACGAAGTCCGAATCGAGACCTCTCCAGCCGCGTCGCCCAACAGGCAAGGACTTCTCGGCGGGCGTCTTCGCGCCAGGTGGTCAATTCGCTAGGCGAAACCTCGCCACCTTCCTCGCGAGTGGAAGACACCCGCCGATATATTCCAGCGAGCATTTCCGCCTCCAAGTTTCCACGGGGGCGTTCCGGCCAATACGCATGCTGACTCGGTCGCCTCCGTGCGGTATCCGCGGACAGCCCTGACCGCCATGGCTCTCTGCGGTCGCCATACCTTAATAATAACAAATCATAAACAACATAAATTTTATATATAGAATCATTCTCATTTTGTACTGGCAATGAATTTGTATTAATTTTGTATAAAAATGTGGGTCAAAATTTAATATCTTATATAAATAAATTTCTGTAATAACAATGACATATTGGACGTAAGACACCTCAGTCCTCCCGTGACCATGATCACTGTAAAGTGTTCGAAACGTCGGGAAATTATAAATCAAATACAAACACGATAGAATCCGTAAAAGTAGTTTTATTTCAAAAGGGTGACTGTGTTTTAACTTCGTCACAAATTAAAAATTAAATTTTTATAATAAATAATTTTTATTTGATCAACAAACCTAACACAAGCCGCACAATGGAATATAATTTGAGTCTCTTGTTGTATTAGCCTCCTATCATCCTTGGATATACCAAGATCTTCCGCCAATATATCACCAGGAATGACATGTAACTTTTGAAAGCGTTCCGGATTCTCTGCCTTCAGACGATCGAATACCTACAATTTAAAATTAGGGTTCATTAAATTTCATTACCACCATCAGATTTTATACGTATTGAAGAGGTTGAGTGTCGCCCATAATAGGAGGGAAGTTGAAGTCCATTATTTTGGTCTCTTGCATATTATAATACGTCGCCTTTTACGACGCTCAAGCATAAGAAAATGGATATGATAAATTATATTCTTACGCCATACGGAATATTGTAGGGCATTTAATAAATAAACGAGCAAGCAGCATACCTGATAATGTTACTGTCGCTTATGTACCTTTGCAATACCAGGGGTACAGTTAGGCGCTTCCTACCAAAGAAAATCTTAAACCTGAGAGTGTGACACTACCCCGGGTGGACCGGCCCGCTGTCGACAGAAAACTGTTAATAATATAATCCTAACACTATTAAACATTTTCCAATATAATAAATTGATAGTGATAATTCCAAACGAATTGTTTTTTTAATTAAAATATAAAATGAATAGCAAATATAAGAAAAAAGGTTTTAAAACAAAATCTGAATACGACAAGACCGCGCTCTTGAAAGTATGTAACAAGAAAAAATTGAATATCACTATGTCCAGAGCATATCTGTGGTCATTATGTCACCTTACTCTAAAATAATTACTTTTCTTACATTAATTAATATTATCATCCAATATTTTGTCGTTCACTGCTGTATACAACCTGCTCAATATAACACAAAGCGCACTTCCCAAGCAATTAAAGAGTCTTGACGACTTTTACTAAGTTCTTGGTCTATCTGGTGGTAAACTGCCCCTATCATGCCATAGATTTCTTTAGTTCAGATCTCATTTCGCTTAGAAATCTCAACTACAAATGTGTCTAATAAATATTCTAAATTAAAAGTGGACAAGAATTGGAACCAAATTTATTATCTATAATAAAATAACAGAGCATTGAAATAATTTATAATGACACTATTGCATAGTAGATAGCACTACTTACTTTATAAGCTAACAAATCTTCAAGTCTTTCTTTGCTGCTGTGTCCTTTCTTTGGTCTCATTAGTAGATAAATTTTCTTTAAATCGGGGCAACATCTTAGAAGTTTTTCTATAAGGACTTTACCCATAAACCCCGTGGAGCCTGTGATGAATAATGTTTTGTCTGCATAGTATTCTGATATATTAACAGATGGCGTCATTTTCAATTTTTATCTGCAAATAGAAAGTATCTTTTTATTAAAATTTCCAAACGTCTGTGTAGTCATTTGGGTATTAAAATTTCGGTATACCGCGTATTTATGTATAAACATAAATGCGATTCTTTATAAGAACCGTAACTCAACAAGTTGATAGCTGTTGTTCATTTGAATTTCATACAATTTGAATTAGTGCCTTCTATTATCAATTTGAGGACTTAAAACACAATTTAGTCATATAATTCAACGATAGATAACGCTTTTCTCATTTTTTTTGCATGGTTTATAAGGTATTGCTAATAATTGCTATGTTTGTATTGCTGAATAAAAGGTGAGGGTAAAGAAACAATAATATGATCATTAATATACAGAACACTTTAATACATCTATTCATAGTGTATATTAATGGTTTATTTGTTTTAATAATTTTTATAGCTAATTAAAGCGACTCAAGTACCTAACATACCTGACCTCTAGACTGGCAATTAGCCAGTCTAGAGGTCATGACTCGATTGACATTAAAAGAGGTTGAAGTTGTCATGGCGACCGGCTCAGGGCCATCATGCCTTAAAATTTAAAACGAAGGACTCGCTTTATATCTAGCCAAAGCATCAATCCAACACTCAGTGAAGGTTGTCATGTGAGTTTGATGTTCCTAATATTGCAATAAGACCCGAAATGGTAATTCACTAGGTTTCACATATTACTTTAGCAGTATTGCTGACCGTTTAAAAATAAAAAGTTAGTCATGAGGACTGCCGACAGAAGTGAAAACTTAAAACTATGAAAAAAGGTGTGTTTGTATGTATAAGCCTAGTAGCCTAGTATACCTACATATGTATGTACACGCGTTACAATTATACTTCTTTGGCGTAACAAGATAAAAATCTTTTAAATAATTTTATCTTTCGCCTTATTCTACGTTTGTAGAAAAAACGACACTAACAATAGAAAAAAGGTATTTAATACATTGAAAGCTTTATTATAACGCATTATCTAGTTAAAAAACTTAAATGTTGACTATAGCTAAGTTCAGGGTGTCGGTTTTTCGGGACAGTGCGCGCGCATCGTAAAAATTTACTCTCATCATTTTCCCCTAACGCGCCAAAAAAAGTATAACTTCAAAAAATATGTTTTATATAATGTTTAATGTTTTTTCATTATATATAATTAAATTACACATAATATTATAATATTAAGTACGATAAACCTTTAACTACATACACTAACCTCACAATGTAAACCAAAATATGATTCTTAAAATAATGATTATTACGTATCAATAACTATTCAAAACTATTGGAAAACGATAATAATTCAAATCAAATCATTTATTTTGCATAAGCCCCCATAGGGGCACTTACATATTGTCAATTTTACATTGTTTTTTAAATTAAATTTAATTAATCTACCACCGGATCGGAAAGCAGCCACATACTGAGAAGATCCGGCAAGAAACTCAGTGGGCTCGCCATTTTTTTATTTTTTTTTTATTATATTTTTTCACAAAAGAGTTTGGTTACATGTTTAATTTATGTTAGCTGCAGTGATATGCCCTTCGAGTAAAGTTTTTTTTTTTAATTTTGTATATAATACAAAATTAAACTAAGAATATTTATAAAACAAAAAAAGAAACAAAAATGGCTGGACCAGATCCCACAAGCGGCACCCGATCACGATTTAACTATTAGAGCAGCCATCACGCCCCTCAACCACATTGGAGGGAAGGGAGAGACCCGCTCCACGTAGCTACCACAAGCAGAGACCTTTTCAGTGAGCATGACTACACCATAATCTATAAATTTGAAACAAATAGCTTGGATAAATAAATACATAACTCGTTAGGCAAAACACGCTACACTGTACAATTAAGACAAGAGTATCAGACGACAGTGAGGATCAGCGTCAGAACGCTGTAAGAGATAAACATTAAAAGGGTAATTGCTGAGAGAGGAGCTGCTCATAACCATTCCGTATTATCATTTAGATAATCCGAAATGCTGTAATATCCTTTTCTGGACAGTCTGTTTTTGATAGCCTTTTTGAACTTATTCATTGGCATATCTCGGATATCTTTAGGCAGTTTATTGTAAGAGCGAGCAATTATTAATAATAACAATTATTACATATAAATTGAATATAGTAAATAGCAGCGACACCGTAGTGAATGCAGCTGATTGTATCTATATCGCTCGGGTACACTCGGCGGTCCCGAGTTTTTTTTTTAATACGCAGTGGTCCGAAAAGCATTTGCACACCACCCCCCGGAATGGGGAGTGTGGGATTCACTAGTTTCGGGGCTAGATTACCCACTAAAACGTATTCACTGCGATCGCTGTTAGCCGAGAGGGCTTTGACAGCTTAACCGGACTATGGGTGAGCGCTGAGGGCTCTCAACACGGTAATGGTCCCGAGTTCACCCGATCGAACCTTTCACCTCAGAGCGTGACGCCTGACGGATCAGCCACACTTACAGTCCACGAAAATATCTATGTGCGGTGCGCCAAACGAAGTTTTCACTTCAATAAAGCAGTAATGTCGCGGGGAACTTTGTAAACATACAATTTATCGAACATAAATTACACCCAGCCTCTTTATATATTTATATTCAAAGTTAATATTTTCATAATCATTCTCCTGCTCTTACCCCAATTATTTATGGTCAACACAATATATAGGTACTCTGTTTCCATGGTAATTATTGCAAAAGTTATTGTCAATTGCTCCATGTGATGCCGTTTGAAAGCTTAGGGGACGTCCATTAATCATGTGATCTTTTTTTAGCATTTTTAACCCCCCTCCCCCGTGGTAATAAGTGGTGAGGTTTAAGACAAAAGACAAAACATCACGTGAATTTTTAGTACCTACCTACAAAGAAGTAGCCCACAGCTCATTATATTCTCATTTTGCTTTTTTTATACTTCGCAAAAAGGTCTTTATAGAGATCACCTACTTTAAACTTCGGTCGTTGCCTGGTAACGGCAAGTCCAAGTCACGCTACACTTCGTTTTTCAGTTTAGAAATCGCAGCGTTTGACGAAAAAATAAATACCCGTGATATCTTACTACACCTCCCTCCCCCTTGTGATATTTCGTGATTTTTGTCAAACCCCTCCCCACCATTTCAAACTTCACGTGATTAATGGACGACCTCTTAGGTCGATATAAAGCGTTGGGGTAGCATGTCAATAGACGATCTCTCCGGAACTCCGTAAAAGCGTGAAAGGAACCGCTGTAGATATAGTGGGTATTCCGGTCGAATTAGCTAGCCGGCCGGCGAGTTCTACACCCCCTTTCGTCTGTCACCAGAGTACTGTCCACAGACACAGACAGTAGACAGAGAACTGTCAACAGCGTGGTCCTATCACTATTAATATATTAACTATCTCTTAAATATTCTCATGTTTAAGAGATAACTTTTTTAACATTTTAATCATTTACCGTAGCACAAAACTCTTATATATTTAATCTTCAAACGAGAAACTCATATTTATTTCTGTATTTATTTATATAACCAAAAAAAAACAACGATTTCAATTAAATTAATTTGCAGGCAGTTTTATTTAGAAGAAAAAAACATTTTGACAGTGTTTTCAGTAAATAAAAAAAGATCGTGTGTTTCGACCACGGAGCAAATACAAAGAGGAGACGGCCTAAGTAACTGTGCACTGTGATTCTCAAGTAGGCCCTGACGTCATCACGTTAACATCAATAGTGGGCGTGGCCTATTAGTCTTCTGTCGTCGCTGATGTTCGTACGGTGCATAAAATTATATTTTTGGTGTATTTTTATGTTATTACGAAGAAAACCATGAAGTGTTGTGTTTTATCATGTAAAAACTACTCCAATAAACGTACAGATGCTATGGAAAGAATCACATTCCATTTGTAAGTATATTTATTCATAATTTATCAAAATAATTTCTAGAAAGTTCTTTTGACGGTATCATGTTCAGAAATAATTTTACTCAACGTTAGATGGCACCACTTTGCGTAATAGGACCTAGAACAACAAAAGCACATACAGTTCAAACATTTAAGATTATTGTAATAACTAATAACCATGAGTATTAAAATTTATACCCAAAGCCTTTTACCTCAACAAAAATATGAGTTTTATATGTAGTTAATAATTATTTTATAAGCAACACGCCAGCTGTCGTTAACTATGAAGAACTATAAAAGTGTCAAAAATCCAGGGTTGTAATTAGAATATAATTATAACATTCGGATTTTTCATCAAAGAAAAATATTTTTTACACTACTTTAAATGAACCTATTATAATTAAACTGTAAATTTTGTATGTTTTAGAATACCGTCCAATGACGATGTTAGAAGCAATGGATTTCAAAAATTAATAGAAAAACTGGACTCCTACGAAATATACAAAGATTTGTTCTTCTCATTTTAACAATGAAGATTTAAAGGACTGTATTGCAACCAATAGAAACCACTTCGAACAAGCTTTTTATATTTTAAATTGTTTTATATTTATGTAAATTTACTGAAATTTTAGCATTTAATATGCTTAATTTATAAAATCCGATTACGAAATGAAAAATTGATGTCGCAAGCGGGATTCGAACCCGCGCCTATTGGGATTCCGGCCCAATCGTGCTGCCACTACACTACCGCGACCAATTGTAGGACATGCAAATTTTCATCTCGTATTGTATTTACGTCTTAAGGTGACGGTGTGCTATCTACCCGACAATGTTTACACAATGTTATAGGCTTAATACTTCAAACTTTACAGTTAGAATTGTATTAAACGATGACACAACCTTGTTATTTAAATTTACTGAAATTTTAGCATTTAATATGCTTAATTTATAAAATCCGATTACGAAATGAAAAATTGATGTGTGTGTGATCACGATTGGGCCGGAATCCCAATAGGCGCGGGTTCGAATCCCGCTTGCGACATCAATTTTTCATTTCGTAATCGGATTTTATAAATTAAGCATATTAAATGCTAAAATTTCAGTAAATTTAAATAACAAGGTTGTGTCATCGTTTAATACAATTCTAACTGTAAAGTTTGAAGTATTAAGCCTATAACATTGTGTAAACATTGTCGGGTAGATAGCACACCGTCACCTTAAGACGTAAATACAATACGAGATGAAAATTTGCATGTCCTACAATTGGTCGCGGTAGTGTAGTGGCAGCACGATTGGGCCGGAATCCCAATAGGCGCGGGTTCGAATCCCGCTTGCGACATCAATTTTTCATTTCGTAATCGGATTTTATAAATTATATTTATGTATTAAACTAACACTGTAAAAGTCATAAATATTTTTTGCAATAGAAAAAGGTTTTTCTTTGTTACAGTATTTAGGGCAAGACTAGGTATAGCTCAAGAAATATATGATGCAAAAGAGTATTTCATTTTTTTTATTGGAACCAATGTCACCCTTTCTCCTTTATTTATTAATAATGTAATTGCACTCGATGCAATTTCTTGATAAGATTAACGAGGTTGAGCACGTCACAAAAATACTCAAAATGGTGGTGGCGTCGAAGGTCTTCAAGTTACCTTTGGCATGGCTAAGTTTTAGATGGCCCGTGCGTCAATCAAACGGTTGCTACCAGGGGGGTCTGGTCTGCTCGCTTGAAATACTCTTTTACATGTCTTGTTCATTGACACCATTGTTGCATTATCAATTGTATAAAGCCTTATTTTAATAGAGTGGTTTGATTCTTTTTTTATATGGCAAAGACAAAAAGGAAGGAAATAATACCGTGTAACTAACATATTTACTAAAAGTCCAACTACTTTCATTCGATAATTTGTTAGAAACCCAAACAAATAATTTTATTATTTGGTCGTATGGAAAGGACACAAATATGAAGAAAAAAGGTTTCTAAACTTCTGAGTTTATCAGAATGACAGTAAAGAAAAGATGGATTTTCATAAAATATTAACATTATGAACAATGCTGACAAGCCTTATAAAGAAATTTTCGGTTAAAAACAGTAGTCATTCACCTATTCGCTATGCAGAATTATTTGATTATAAACATTTGTATTTGAATAGAGCAAACAGCTAATAAGATTTGTTTGTATCTTTGAAATAAAAAAAAATTAGCACTCCTTGATATAGGTAAATTCTGAGTACGTCCCTGTTACACCATACACTTACTGACATCTAATGCAAGATAGCTCAACTGCATACAATATACGAAATTAGTAGTTGTGCTAATAGCCGGTAGATGGACATAAAGGAGGGAGTGAGACAAGTACTATTACTTGTCTCACTTTCTCCATTAGCAGCGTCCCCCCTCACCCCCTGTAAATGACACGCATTGTTTCATAGAAAATATTCATTACAACAGCTCCTCTTTGTATTTGCTCCGTGGTTTCGACACGCCTGACAGAAATGATATAACTCAAACTAATCTAATTTGAACTATTTAATATTGATATTGTTTAACTTGAGAAAAGCTTAGTAATACTTAAATTTTATGTATAATAATATGATAATATAAGGAAAGGTTATTTATTAATAAAATCATTTATCGATTATAAAATACCTATATTTTATTCTTAGTTACAATTCTTGAATATGTATATTAGAGTTTTGTGTATGTACATTATTAGTATCATTATTTAATCCTGTAAAGTGGCCAGACAGATTGGCGTCGTTACGCGTTACGTAACGAAGTGGTTTACCCTCCCATAAGAAGCTATCAATTCAAAAATATATATATACCTATACAGATTCTTTTTTTTTTTAATTTTTTCATCAATATTATAGCGGCGATGGGGGCCGCCACCCATCACGCCTTGCCCAGTCAGGCAAATCGAGGAGAGCAGAGTGCCGGGTGGGCACGTGGAATGTAAGAGGTTGTGTGGAAGGTAAGTTGCACGAGCTGATATCCGTCATGGCGGACAAACAGCTAGACGTGCTCTGTGTAACAGAGACCAAGCGAAGGGGCAGCGACGCCTGCGATCTTCCTGGTGGTGGGATGGCTCTGTGGTCTGGTGTACCACAGAGCGATCGAGCCAGCATGGGGGTAGGAGTGCTGTTGTCCTCTCGCTTGGCCTCAGGTGTGAAGGATTACGGAATGTATGATCCCAGACTTCTTTGGGTCCGTATAAAACTAGGTGTCACCAAGGTATTCATGGTTGTAGCTTATGCTCCCGTAGGATCCTCGGTGGCATCAGACCTAGAGAAGTTTTGGGACAATGTTAGGGAAGTTCTGGATATGGCAGAAACCAGTGAACGCGTGATTGTATGCGGAGATTTGAACGGATGCGTGGGGACCAAGCGTCCCGACTATGAGGACGTACTTGGTCCATTTGGTGATAAGAGAGTGAACGACGCAGGTAGGCTCATAGCGGATGTATGCATGGAGAGAAACCTTATTGTGTCAAACACATTTTTCCAACATAAGGACATCCACATGTATACATGGAGAAGGAATGAACAGAAAAGTATAATAGATTTAATTTTGGTAGACAGTCGCCTCCGAAGCAAAATATTGGACGCAAGAGCCTACAGGGGCCCCACAGTCGATACGGACCACTATCTCGTTATTGCGAGATTTAGTGGTCTGTTCAGAAAGTGGAGGCACTGGCGAGAGCGTGTCCACTTTGGAGGGCTTGAAAGAATAAAGGTTGAAAGGTTGCAAGAAGAGTGTGTAAGAGAAAAGTATGCAAAGGGTGTCCGAGAACGGCTGACGATGGCAAGCCAGCCGCAATCGGACATTGAAGAATGCTGGAGAGTATTGAAGGAGAGTATGGTAGATACAGCGAAAGAAGTATGTGGAAGTTCAAAGAAGCATAGAAAAACAAATGGTGATGCATGGTGGGATGCGGAAGTGGCAGTTTCCGTAGAGCAAAAGAAGAAAGCGTGGCTGGACTATGTCTCTTCTTTGAATCTGAATGACAGTATGACTGAACAGAAGAAAGAAATATATCGGCAATGTAAGAATGACACCAAGGCCTTAGTGAAAGAGAAACGTGATAGAGCAAGTATGAATGCAGAAGATAGGCGGACTAAAAACTTCGAGAGTAACACCAAACTCTTTTGGAGGGAGGTGGAGAAGTCTCGGGGTGGTTGGTCAGCCTTCAGAATGAATGAAATAAGGTCTAAAGGTGGAGACATTCTTACACAAACACAAGACGTGTTAAGCCGATGGAGTGAATATTTTGGCGATATGTATGCGGATGCTACGGTTGGCGCCGGTGTCGCATGTGGTTTAGTAGAACAACATTCGACAACGGCATCCTCCGATGGCATCAGTATGGATGAAGTTGAATGGGCGATAAGAAGTTTGAAAAATGGTAACGCAGCGGGCATTGATATGGTGTCTGCCGAGATGATCAAGCTTGGTGGCTCCTGTGTCTGGGAAGCGTTCCTGTTGCTCCTCAATTTATGTTGGAGCTCGGGAATGGTTCCCGGGGACGGGAATAGCGGAGTCATCGTGCCTTTGTTTAAAAACAAGGGTTCACGTTATGACTGCGCAAATTTCAGAGCCATAAGCTTGACCAGTTTGGCAGCAAAAGTGTATGGTAAAATTATTGAAAGGAGAATGAGGATGGTGTCCGATGGTTTACTGTGTGAGACACAAGGAGGTTTCAGGAGTGGAAGGGGATGCATGGATCAAGTGTTCTCTCTGCGCAACATTGTGGAGAAGCATCTGGCTCTAGGTCAGAGGGTTTTCTGCAGTTTTGTGGATCTGGAGAGAGCATTTGACACGGTTGTACGAAAGGAACTTTGGGATATTTTACCGGAGTATGGTATTAACGGTAAACTGCTACGGGCTGTGCAGTACAGTTACATGGGCTGTAGAGCCTGTGTGCGGCTGGATGATGGAATGTCGCCTTGGTTTGACGTCAATATCGGCGTTAAGCAGGGGTGCGTTCTGTCAGCCAGGCTGTTTATCATATATCTGGATAAATGTCTCCAAAGGTTGAACGATATTAATATGGGAGTCCAGATGGGCGACTCAGTGGTCACTGCTCTGCTTTATGCAGATGATGCAGTCCTGCTAGCACAGTCAGCGACTGACCTGCAGACCCTAGTCGACACAATGACAGAAGATTGTAAGAAAAGGGGTCTACGCGTGAATGTGAGCAAAACCAAAATAATGGTCTTTGAAAGAGACGAAGCCAGAACAGATGTAAGAGTAACGATAGGTAATGATATACTAGAGCAAGTGGATGAATTTGTATATCTTGGATGTGGATTTAGTCGAGATGGAAGGTACACCACTGATATAGAGCGAAGAGTGAATGCGGGAAATAGAGTGAACGGAGCGTTGGGGAAACTTCTCGGCAGCCACCACCTCAGCCAGAAGGCACGTGTAGCAATACATAACGCAGTGCTTGTCCCAACATTACTGTATGGAAGCGAGAGTTGGGTATACAGAAAAGAGTATGAAAGTAAAATTAATGCGGTCGAAATACGATCTCTGCGGAAAATCTGTGGAGTTAGGCTGACCGACCGCATTCGTAACGACGACGTAAGAGAGCGAGTAGGTATGAAAGAGAGTATTGGTGTAAAGATGCGAAAGGGCATGCTCCGATGGTTCGGACATGTGGAAAGAATGCCGAACGAACGTCTGGTTAAGAAGATATACAATGCGAAAGTGGAAGGATGTAGGTACCGAGGGAGACCGAGACTAACCTACCTAGACCAGATCGGTCATGTACTAAAGGAAGGTGGAGTCAAGAGTCTCCGAAACCGGCGAGCGTGTATGAAGAGAATTATGAATGTTGAGGAAGCGAGTGAAGTATGCAGAGATAGAGTTCTCTGGCACTCTGTTCTCTCTGCCTACCCTGCAAGGGATATGGCGTGATGATATGTATGTATGTCATCAATATTTTTTTTTTATCGAGTAACCTGTCGACCTCTCCTGCTTATATCGATAGAATATGAAAATATTTCATATTTCATTGATGTCCAAATATAAATAAAGAAAGAAAGAAAGAAAGAAAAATGATTTATTTCTCCCTCGCAGAGGAACATAGCGTTCTGTAGGATGTGGCGATTGACAAGACAAGCAAACTCAAAGAGCAACCTAAGTGCGCTTTGAATATATAGAAAATGAACAAACAAAAGAAAAATATAAGATAGAAAGTTTTGTGTACATACTCGTTAGCACATTCATTAACGGAGACTACGAATAACAATAATGACAGATTACAAGGACATTTTATCTGTCACATTAAAATAAAAATTGGACTTTTGACGGGAATTTGAAAACGTCATGTGGTGCTCTTGTATTATATTCGATATCTTAGTGTTTTAACGTGTTATATTAGATAATTTTGATGGCATTTTATGTAATGTGATGTGCGGAAATACTGGGATGTAGTGAGTATCATATAAAAGTGCTTTACAACGTTTTCGTTTTCCATCAAAATTCCCACAAGATACCATTAACAGTGTGGCCATTGCACTGTTAATGGTGACAATTTGACTTAGACAACGACTGACTTGAAAGACTAAAAACGTAAAAATATTTATAACTTGACACTGGCACCAATAGCTCGTATATGTAGCTGATTGCCAATACATAAGGAGAAGAAATAAAAATTCTTAAAATAGTAGATAGGTATATAAAAAAAAATTACACAAAATTTTAATAAAAAAATAAGTAATGGTAGATCCACACGTAGACAATTTTCCGTCTACAGCCACGGGCCGGTCCGTCCGGGGTATTAGGGACTAGGGATATTCGATATACATCGATGCATCGAAAACATCGATGTTTACAATGTGATACATCGAATTGATCCGATGTTTTGAAGAGCTATCGAAATACTCGATGTATCGATGTTTTTTCATAAAACATCGAAACGATGATAACCAGTAAATGCCACAAAAAAAGACCTTTTTTTTTTATTAGAAATCTGTTTTATAAGGGACTGGAATAGGTAATAAATGCCACAAAAAGGACCTTTTTTTTAGAAGTCAGTTTTATAAGGGATTGGAATATGTAGGTATAAATGCCACAAAAAAGACCTTTTTTTTTTTTAGAAGTAACACTTTTGATATGGCTTTAGAAAAAGTACTCGATGTTTAAAAACATCGATGTTTTCATCCGATACATCGAAAGACATCGATGTACAGTTTCGATTTATCGAATCGAAAAAAACATCGATGTTTTTTCAAAGTGGACACCCCTATTAGGGACCACACTTTCGCAGAAAATCAACGTCTGAGTAATGACAATGCGCTGTTTCGCTTCGTTCGTTGAGCGAGAGAGATGGAAGTCCAACAAAGGCCTTGTTGCATCCCTGGTATTGCAAAGATTCATGAGCGCCAGTAACACTTATCACCAGGTGTGCTTCTTGGTCGTTTGTCACCATATTTTTTTTTATTGCTTATGGTGGGAAACGAGCTAGCAGCACACCTGGTAAGTGTTACTGCCGCCCATGGACCTTTTCTATAACCAAGGCTATAGCTAGACCGTTGCCTAACATTACAATCTTCAAACCCACCCGGTTGGGCTTCCGGCTCTCTCGCTCACAGAACGAAGCGCAATAGCACATTACCATTACTCAGACATCGATCTTTTGCTCAGTGTGGTACTACCCCGGACGGACCGGACCGCGGCTGTAGACAGAGAAATGTCAACAGCGTGGTCTTACCAATATCAGATATAAGCAATAAAAAACAAAATATTGAGCTAAACTGCTATCAGATACTATATTTTAGGTAGGTACTCGAATAGCTTAATTAACTTACAAGTTTATTTTTGTTTGTATTTTGGTTTAAGGAACAATAATATTATTTCCTAGATCGAGTGACGAATAACTTAATGGTTTATTATTCTATTTTATATTATCAAGGTTATATGAACGTGAAATAAATATAAATAGCTTAGTAATTATATGACGTAAAGAGAGCGAGTAGGTATGAAAGAGAGTATTGGTGTAAAGATGCGAAAGGGAATGCTCCGATGGTTCGGACATGTGGAAAGAATGCCGAACGAACGCCTGGTTAAGAAGATATACAATGCGAAAGTGGAAGGATGTAGGTACCGAGGGAGACCGAGACTAACCTACCTAGACCAGATCGGTCATGTACTGAAGGAAGGTGGAGTCAAGAGTCTCCGAAACCGGCGAGCGTGTATGAAGAGAAATATGAATGTTGAGGAAGCGAGTGAAGTATGCAGAGATAGAGTTCTCTGGCACTCTGTTCTCTCTGCCTACCCTGCAAGGGATATGGCGTGATGATATGTATGTATGTATGTATGTAATTATATGACATCAACATTTTGCTAAGTTATGCCATCTTTGTCTGTGTTTATTTTTTGCAGAATATATTTAATATTATTATTGCATAATATTAAAGTCTGGCTACAATGCCCTCCGCTTCCGTCATCTCACTTTGCCCTGCTCTCTGTCATGTCATCATCAAACAAGAAAGTCGACCACATTATTATTCATCATTCTCCTACTCTTATCCCAATTACTTAGAGTCGATACAATATGTACTCTTCTTTCATAATACATATTGTAAAAGTTATTCGCAATAGTTTTGTGACCGGCCGCCTACCAGACGTCAAACCTCTTTGAGAATGTAATCGTTGACCAAACGGCATCAGATGGAGTTGATCCAGGTCGTTATAAGGCTCTTAGTCGTCTTTTACGACATCCACGAGCAAAGTAAGGGTTGGGAGTATTCGAAGCATTATATTCTAAATATAATATATTGTAAAGTGTCAATAATATAATATAATATAATTGGGATAAGAGTAGGAGAATGATGATTTTCCATTGCTCTAAGTCTAGCCCTACCGTAACCATAAAAAAAAAGTTTATTTGATACAGAGTAATGTTACACACTATAATTTAAAACTAAGGAACTTAAAGTTATTGCAAAAGATACTGGAACTCCTTCCCAAACTAGGCCATGGCCTGTATTATGAGAAACAGTGCTCAGCCGTCACTAAAGAGCGAACCAAGAACCCTATGTGTACGAAACATCGGGTTATTAAAAATCCATAATACATATGAGAATCCGTAAAAATTGTTTTTCAAGACTAAAATCTGGTCATACCATTGAATCCGTCTTGAGAGATGAAAGAGGCAGTGTGTAGGCTTGTACCCAACGTATGTTACCTCTTTTTTCTTTCTAATTGCCCATTTGGGCTTTTTTTTCTTTTGAATTAATGTTATTTGTTTGTTTCATTATCATCATCATCACAGCCCATAAATGTCCCACTGTTGGGCTCGGGCCTCCTCCGTAATTGGAGGTAAATTAACCTACTATACCACGCTGGTCAGACGTGTTGGTAGGAGTTTGGAGTTTTCCTTTTCTCGCATAGAGGTTATATGCGTTCTATATCCCTTACTCGTACGATCACCCACGGGTAAGATATGGGTTGGTGAATACTATTCTTATTCCGTTACCACACGGAAATTTGTTTTTTTTTAAACAGTTTTAATGATAGCTACTGGAATAAATCGTTGTATTTTTAAGCCATCATGGTTGGGTAAAATATATATATATATATAGGTATAATTTTACAACGAGGACAGTACATCTTGACAATCGATATGTCGTAATTTAATGTCGAAGAATGTGAGATACAAGTACCGTAGCCTTCAATAATGAAAGTTTATACAATAAACTGCGAATACTTGGGATTAAGAAAACATTGTAACATTATTAATGTTTTAATAGATAATAATAACATCTAGTGGTCAGTAGCGGCACTAATTAAAAAAAAAAACATTGAAACTTTAATGACTTAATTATATATTCTTATAACAGTTTTCTATGTAAGTGGATTAGTTAGACTTTTCCTATAGTTTAAATTATCATTCTGTTTGACTTTCGGTTCTAGTTTTTATTTTTATTAGCAAACAACCAAGCCTAGTCCATGGAATGTTAACTCTTTGCAGGGGTGGCTCTAGCACATGTAGCGCCCGGGTGCAATTAATAATCTGGCACCCTCTTGTATCAAGAAGGGGGAACAAAATGGAATAGGTTGATATGTACAACACGTTCAACTGAAGTCAGAATTTCGCTAGAATGCATTAGCGTATGCTTAGTTTCGTTGTTTTGTCACGAAAGCAGGTAAACGCGATCGGATAATGGAATTACAGTGAGCATAGCGACAAAGCAACTTAACCAAACCTGTTAAATAACGCACCCACTACGTTTATACATGGTTAGGCACTCGCTGTGTACGGTGCGCCCGCTCCGTGCGGAGCATTACAATAGAGGCTCTGGTCCCAAGCGGCTATCGGCACCCCCTAACATCCGGCGCCCGGTACAATTAATCTTAAGGCTCACATATAGGCCCCGTTAAGTTATCCCGTATCCGTGGTGCCGTACTGCTGCGCTTATCGTAGCTGTACAACCCTTTACTTATTGGCTGACTAGTCAATATTGCTTTCTGTCTCCCGCTTTGCCTGGGAGGGAGTCACTCTTTTCCTCCTCTTTAGCTTTTCTAATTAAATTTGTTGCGGATTCCAAGACAATTAAAATCATTTCCCAGGACTGTCTCAGGGTCAAACCTCGGTGTCATTTATGGTGACCATTGTGGATCCTGGCTTACAGGAGTCACAATGGTGGGAATGTGTGGTGGGATTAATCCCAATAAAAAAAATCCGGCTGCCGGGTGCACCGCACCCTCTACACTATAGGTAAAGCCGCCCCTGACTCTTTGGAATATTGAAGTACGGAATCTGTATGATATTTCTGTGTGAGTGGGGCATTACCTCAAATGAGTCAATGTAATTAATGACTGCAGACTATTAAATATCAACAAACGTGAGAGACGTCTGAGTAATGGCAATGTGCTATTGCGCTTCGTTCGGTGAGCGAGAGAGCTGGAAGCTCAATTGGGTGGGTTTGGGGTTTGTATTGATAGGCAGCGGCCTAGCTATACCCTTGATATTTCAAAGGTCCATGTGCGGCAGTGACACCATCAGATGTGCTGCTTGCTCGTTTACCAGCATAAGCAATAAAAAAAGGAAAAGTTATTTAAATATGCCCATTCTGAATAATGTATTCTAGCATGTATATTTTGTTATTTACTAAATAAATAATCCTGCGGGAGGATTTTACCAACTGCGGTGATGATGGAGAAGATATATTGTCACACAATTAAAAACTTACCTACCGCTAAATACTTGCTTTAAGGTGGCGGGTGAATATTACCAACCCTTACTTCGCTCGTGGATATCGTAAAATACGACTAAGACCATCGACCTGAACCAAATCTATTTATTTATTTATTGAACTGAAACTTCTAATGCGACTTCCAACAGTTGCGTTAAACGTTTAACGCAATGGCACTCGAACGCATGCGCGTAGTATACATGTTACAGACCAGCACGAGCGTTAGCAACGAGTAGCGTCCAATATTCCAATGCAAGAGGGAGAAAGAAAGAAAGATACACAAAAGTAGAAAGTGGGAGAGCGAAAGAGAGTAAGTCGGTAGATCCCAAGCACATGCGCGTCGTGTTCTTGCTATGCAGCGAAGTAAGCAGTGTGAGCGTCAAGAAATTTGCTGAAATACGTACTTGTTCTATTTTAATTTATAATATTTATTGTTTTCATAGGTTTAAGTTTTCACTTCCGGCACAGTCGGCAGTCCTCATGACTGCTTTTTTTAAAATTTCCTTATTGCTAACTGCGTGCCATACACAATAATAGAAATCTGATATTATTTTGTCAATAAACTAATTTGCACTAAATATTTATACCTTTTTACTATAACGACGAGCAATTTGGTTGGTAAACCCACCAAATCATCATTCTCCTACTCATGTCGCAATTCCTTGTGGTCGATACAATATGTACTCTTCTTTTATAGTACATATTGTTAAATTTATTGGCAATAGTGTTATGACCGGCCGCCTGCCAGACGTCAACCCTCCTTGAGAATGTTGTTGATCAAACGGCATCAGATGGAGTTGGCCCAGGTCGTTATAATGCTCTTAGTCGTATTTTACGACATCCACGAGCAAAGTAAGGGTTAATAGTATTTGTATCCACTACTACACAGTTGTAAACCCACAAAATAATTAATATTTTTTGGATTTTTTTGGAATAAGTTCGGTCGAACCCTCCTAGGCAATAAAAGAGGTCTATATCCTTATACCTACCATACTTCTATCGCGAGGCTGTCTTCGGTGGCAACCCTATTACTTAATGACACTTTACAAACGGTTAAAAACCTCAAGTCATTTAACATAATATACCCATTCACTTGGGATAAACCATTCACGTGGTTATTTTTGATATGTGTAAAGATTATTCAATTCGCTTAGTATTATATAAAGCTAGTTAGTATAGTATACAGCCGCGAGCCGGGTCGTCTGGGGTAGTCACTCTCGAAAAAAATCTCCCTCTGAGTAGAGACAAAGTGCTTTTTTTATTTTTAATAAAAATACACTAAGGAAATAATCCTTGTATTGAGACTTTAAATACATATAAACGCAAACATATTAAGCCCAGATTCGGAACCACAGTTTGTGGATCGCACAAGGTATTGTCTTGCGTGGGAATTGAACCTACGGCACTGAAACGGAAGGTCTTAGCACTACACCATTTGTAATGTCATTTGGCGTTCACTGCTGAATATGGTACTTAAGTAATGGTAGGACAACAGCGCTGACAGTTTTCTGTCTACAGCCGCGAGTCGGTCCCTCCGAGATAGTTACTCTCGCAGAATATCAATCTCTGAGTAGGAACAATGTGCTATTGCTTTAAAAGCAATTAAAAAGAAAGTTCTAGTTTGTTCTAGTCTAGGTGACGGAGTAAAAATACTGTTCACCACCCCATATCTTACCCGTGGATGATCGTACGAGACGACTAAGGGATATAAAACGCATATAACATCTATGCGAGAGAAGGAAAACTCGAAACAAAACCCTATACCAAGACTTCTGTTCAGCGCGGTATAGTAGGTTAATTTCCCTCCCATTACGGAGGAGGCCCGAGCCCAACAGTGGAACATTTATGGGCTGTGATGATGATGATGAACTATTGTATGACACTCAATTTTCGCTTCGTATTATATTTTCGTCTTTAAGGAGACGTGAATTATGTGTTTATTTTTGCTACCAATATTACGAATCCTTACATTGCTCGTGTAAAAGAACGTTTAAGATCTTTATAGCGACTTAAACCAACTCTATCTGATGCCGTTTAGTCAACAAAATCTTCTTTGGTTAACAAAGATGGCCGGTCATAAAACTAATACATTATTGCAGCGGCCAGCAAAAGAGGCATTGATGGATGAACTTATAAATGTGGGCCGAGACGAAGCCGAGGCACACATACGCAAGTCCATCAATTCCTAGTTGTGGCCAAGGCATGTATAGTACTTGTCTCAAATAATGCGCGTAAATTAAAACTAAGTAGTTCTAGGTAGAACTGTATACATGACGAACAGCGAACAACATTTTTCACGTGCTAAAGGGTTCATTTGTTTTTTTTTTTTCATTATCAAACAGCTTTCTTTTTCAAGCCAGTTTGAAATTTAAATAAAACTCATTAGAGTTTTATTCAAATTTCGAACTGGCTTAAAAAATAAATCTATAGGCAACTTATCAAAGTTGCCCTTTTGGTTGCCATGTTTTGGAGTAACAAATCGTTGCATCTTTGAAATATACGATAGATATGAATTTACATATATATTTATTTCGCCGCTAAAACACGAAAGATATGGATTTTCATACATTTTTTGCCGGCCGCTGCTCGCATGTATTTGGTCAGTACAGCAATTTCGATTTATCTCGAAAAGGTTGTCAAAATAAAGCTCAAATTTCCAAGCATGTTTGTGAAAAAACTATTTACAATAAGTAGTACATATTGCATCGACTACATGTAATGGAGATAAGAGTAGGATAATGATGATGGTTGTGGTGAGATGATTAGTAGTTAACTCGTGATCGTGCGCCGCTTGTGATATTTATATTATATCTGGGTTTGAAGGGCATCACACTGGAGCTCATTTACTAAACATGTTGTACTATTTTTTTCTTTAAAGAAATAATGATAATACCAATCCTTAATTTGCTCGTGGATGTCGTAAAAGACTACTAAGAGCCTTATAACGTTATAAGGCTCTTAGTCGTCTTTTACGACATCCACAAGCAAAGTAAGGGTTGGTAATATTAGTAGCCGCTATCACACAGCAATCCAATCCATTCTAAGAAATACATTCATTTGTCGCGAAGGATTTTACAAATATAACAGATAATGCACAGAAATATTTTATTTGGTTGTACGGATGGTGTAGTGATTAAAATACGGATCTCTCGTGCCAGTACCGTGGGCTCGATTCCTATGCAGGAGAATACTTTGTGCGATCCACAAACTGTTGGTCTGAGTTTGAATGTAATTTGTCTGTCTTAAATATTTGTAAAGTCCCCCGGAATACAAGGATTATTTCTTTAATGCTGGACGATGTCAAAAAATAAACTCGAATCGGAACAACAGTTTGCGAATCGCACAAAGTATGGCGATATCTTAACCACTACTCAATCTGCAACCAATTAGCGATCGCGTTTGGTGTTTATTAGTTACCAATAAGAACCATTATATAGCCGTTTATCACAACTGAGGATAATTAATTTTATTCTTAAGCCATTATCAAAACTATTACATTAATTTATAACTTAATGGAAAATTCTTATCTATCGTTAAATAACGGAATATTTTAATGATTGATATTATTATTATAGATTAACTGTGTGGTAGCGGCTACGAATACTATCAACCCTAACTTTTCTCGTGGATGTCGTAAAAAACGACTAAAAACCTTATAACGACCTGGGCCAACTCCATCTGATGCCGTTTGGTCAATTCCAAAGGAGGGTTGATGTCTGTCAGGCGGCCGGTTACAAAACTATTGCCAATAACTTTTACAATATGTACTATGAAAGAAGAGTACATATCGTATCGACCCCAAGTAATTGAAATAAGAGTAGGAGAATGATGGTTATTATTATAGATTATTGATCATTAACCATAAAATTTAAGAGCTATTGTGTACTTTGTTCCAGCTTTAAAATATCGCCATTTTGTGATTTGCGTCTATTAGATTTGAAATAACGTCACTTCAATTATCGCTTTTAACTTATCGAGTCCTTTCATTTTATACTCATAACATCATCATTAAGCCCTTTCATTCGATACCCATTAATCATCATTCTCCTGCCCTTATCCCAATTACTTGAGGTCGATGCAATATGTACTCTCATCTAATACTTTTTCATTGTATTGATACTTCCGTATACAAATATTTTTCTCTTGAATGCTTAGATGCAATGGCGGTTTATATACCAAGCAAGTGTCCTGGGTTCTTTTCCCATGCAGGACAATAATTTGTGTGATCCATAAATTCTTGCAGTAAGTCTAGGTGTAATTCGTGTCGGTTAATCAAATATTTGTAAAGTCCGCCGCAATACAAGGATTATTACAGGGTACATTATTGGTGTCTTAAAAAACTTGAAAAAAAAAATTATAATACTTGTGCGTAAAATACTTGCGTGAAACTTTACAAACGTACAATTCATAGCTACAAATTAACATCCAGTCTCGGAACAATAACTAAACTTGACTGCAAAAATGGCGCAGTGGATAAGATACCGACATTCCGTGCCAGACAATATTTTGTTCAATCCACAGAGTCTAGTTCTAAGTATATGTGTAATTTGTGTTCATTAATTATATATTTGTAAAGTCCCCCGCAATACAAGAATGAATTCATAAGAGCAGGATGGCGTCTTTTAAAAAAAAATGTGAATCACCCAAATAATAAACCTAATCACAAAGCACAAATCCACGTTAATATTTTAAACACTAAGCCATTTGTGTAATCATATTAGCAAGACAGCATAAAATAATCAGATGTCATTAGAAGTTTGTTTCTTAATCGATAAAATGCAATAACGTTACACGTATTCAGTATAACAATATAATAAGGATGGTTCTTGACCATGACACGAATTGATCACGTATATTTATCAAGCAAGGTTTAAATTTCCGCTATATTTTTTAATTTATAGTATCTTTTTTATGGTTTGAAGTATTTAAAATGGCTTGATAGCTACTTCTTTTATAGTATATCTATGTAATATCAGCATAATCAAGTTTATTTTTTTTTGTGTGTTTTTAGCTGTTAGCCGCAGATGGCTTTGACAGCTTTACGTGGACTATGGGTGAGCGCTGAGGGCTCTCAACTAGATAGCATAATCAAGTCTAGATCGGTATTTTTTATAAATAAATTTGTTTTTTTTTTGTGAAAAATATATTTGGATATTTAATAAAAATATTGATGGAACAATGAAAAAAAAAATAATAAAGAAGAAATCAAATATCGAACCGATGCTTTTTTATTGTTTGTGGTGGTAAACGAGTAAAAAGCACACCTGATGGTAAGTGTTACTGCCGCCCATGGACGTTTGCAATATAATATATGGCAGTTACACCACTTTATATCAATGAAAACCCCAAACCCACGCTAAAAGTTAGACTTCCGGGTCTCTCGTTCACACGAAGCGCAACAAACCATTGGCGTTACTCAGACGTCGATATTTTACATGTATGATACCTACTACTCCGTATGGGCCGGCCCGCGCCTGTAGACAGAAAACTGTCAACATTATGGCTCTAACACCATTACAGATTGTTTGGTTTAAAAGATTCCTCCATTTCGCAACTAAGCTATGTCTTTTCTTAATAGAATTTAGCTTTATATTCTAATTATGTTTTGTTATTGATTAAAAAAACGAACCACATTTTCTGAAAATAAATCCTAGAGATAGAAATTAGAGCGATTTATTACCTCCGAAATCTCTTGTATACTAAATTTTATGCCAATTCATAGTGACATTGCCAGAATTTTGAATAAATATTTTTCATTCAATTACTCGTTTAAAGAATAAACTTTTATGGACAGCCAACGTCTATATCCCTTAAAGGCTCGGAATCGAACAATATATATTTTAACACGCATGCCATTTTAACTATTACGTTATATGCCAAATCATTAATTCAATATTGAGGTCTTTTATTTACATGTATAAATGTGTAATTTGTTTTTATAGATTCATCACATTTCGTCACGATTATCAATAAACAAACAATAGCTTACAAAAATAAAAAATAATAAATACACTTTTGTTGATAATTCAACTTTCAGTTTAATTATCAACAAAAGTGCATTTATCATTATTTTTTTTTGCTTAAATAATATTTATTTTTTGTTTAATTAAAAATTAATATTTTTTTTAACATATCACACCCAGACTTAGAACAACACTTTGTGGATCGCACAAATTATTGTCCTGTGTTGAAATCGAACCCGCGGCTCTCTCTCTCTCTCTCTCTTCGTTCGAATCGTCCGTGGTAGGGGCAACCCAAAAGGGTACATTTCTTAAGTGATAGCTTTTTCCGTGTAGTGACGGAGTAAGAATACAATTCACCACCCCTATCTTACCCAAGAATGATCGTATGACTCGACTGAGGGATATAAAAACGCATACAACATCTATGCAAGAGAAGGAAAGTTTGATACAAAACTCTATACCAACACGCTTGACCAGCGTGGCATAGTAGGTCAATTTCCCTCCCATTATGGAGGAGACTCGAGCCCAGCAGTGGGAGATATATGAGCAGAAATGATGAAGTGATAGCTATTTCATACTTTTCTTTTAAAATCCTTAGCCAATTTTGAAGGCTTGATATGGTAAAACAAGAGTTGATGATAATTATATGCTTATCCCATCATCATCATTCTCCTACTCATATTGTAAAAGTTATTGGCAATAGTTTTATGACCGGCCGCCTGCCAGATGTCAACACTCCTTGGGAATGTAATTGTTGACTAAACGGCATCAGATGGAGTTGGCCCAGATCGTTATAAGACTCTGAGTCGTCTTTTACGACATCCACGACCAAAGTAAGGGGTGGTAGTATTCGTAGCCGCTACCACACAGCTAGTCTTCATACGAGATAAAAACGCTCTAAGTATTTTCTACCTAAATTTTGGCGGTTCTTTATTTTTGAAAAGCCACCACTCTGTTTTAAGGAAATGGTCTTTGTAGTGGTACTTTATAAAAATACACTTACGTATTTTCCTGCGTAGTAATCGAAAACGCGACGCGGACGACTTGCTCGGTAGGTCGGTATTTTTAATATTACGTCATTTGTGGTTTAAGTTAAGCATGTTGGGAATATTTATTCACGAATCTGGCAATGGATTGTTTGAATAACTTTTTTTTTATTGTTTACGGTGGCAAACGAGCAAGCAGCACACCTGATGGTAAGTGTCACTGCCGCCCATGGACGTTTGCATAACCAGGGGTATAGCTTGGCCACTGCCTACCAATACATATCTCAACCCACTTAGTTGGACTTCCAGCTCTCTCGCTCACCGAACGAAGTACAACAGCATATTGCCATTACTCAGCCGTCGATCTTATGCTCAGTGTGGTACTACCCCGGACGGACCGACCCGCGGCTGTTGACAGAGAACTGTCAACAGTATGGTCTTATCACCACTGACTATGTCATAATCATCATCTCAGCTCATATATGTCCCACTGTTGGGCTCAAGCTTACTCCATATTAGTAGGAAAATTGACCCGCTATACTACACTGGTTAGACGTGTTGGGATAGAGTTTTATTTCGAGTTTTCCTTCCCTTCTATAGATGTAATATGCGTTTTAATATCTCATTGTCGTCTCTTACGATCACACATAGGTAAGATAGGAGGGGGGTGGTGAATTGTATTCTTACTTTGTCACCAAATGGATATACTGTGCTCCAAAGCATTCATATTTTAAGCTAACCGAACTGTAATTTTGAGTTCGAACCTAATACGAACGTATCGATAACTGTTATTCTACCTACTACACTATCGATGCATTTAAATGTATAATTAATAATTATAAATACAAAAGAGAAAGAGAAGAGAAGAGAAGAGATAGAGACAACATAAGAGAGCGAGTAAGTATGAAAGAGAGTATTGGTGTAAAGATGCAAAAGGGAATGATCCGATGGTTCGGACATGTGAAAAGAATGCCGAACGAACGTCTGAAGAATTATGAATGTTGAGGAAGCGAGTGAAGTATGCAAAGATAGAGTTCTCTGGCACTCTGTTCTCTCTGCCTACCCTGCAAGGGATATAGCGTGATGATATGTATGTATGTATAAATACAAAAAAATTGTCCAAACAATGGATTATCTAAATGCGAATATATAATAAGCAAATAATCATTTTCATTCACCTTGATTTTAAAGTAGAATGCGTAAATATTTGCCGCCATTTTAGGGTTCTTTAATTTTATAAATTGTGTTTTTTTATTGTGGAAAATATATTTAGATATTAGAAAAAATAACTGATGGAATAATGAAGAACAAAATAATAAAGGAAGAAAAATCAAGGATCTAACCGAGGCTATTTTTTATGGCTGTTGATGTTGCTGCTGTGACAAACGAGCAAGCAGCACAGTTGGTGGTAAGTGTCACTGCCGTCCATGGACCTTTGCAATACCAAGGTACAGCTAGGCCGCTGCCTACCAATAAAAGCCCCAAACACACCCAGAAAGTTGGGTTTCTGGCTCTTTCGCTCACCGAACGAAGCACAGCAGCACATTGCCACTGTATGTGATGTATAACATACTGTTGAGCTCGAACCTCCTCCATAATAGGAGGGAAATTGACCTACCACGCTAGTCAGGCATGTTGGTATAGGGTTTTGTTTCGAGTTTTCCTTCTCTTGCATATATATTATATAGTTTTTATATACCTTAGTCGTTTCTTACGATCACCTACATATATACATATACATAATGGGTATCCATTATCATTTTGAAAAAGTTGAAACAAAATGAGTTGTTGAGTGGTAGAGACACGATGTTGACAGTTTTCTATCTTTCAGCCCTTGGTCGGTCCGATTGCGATAGTTTTTTGTAGTAAAGTATTGTCCTGCGTGGGAATCGAACCCACGACACTGGCACGGAAGGTCGGTATCTTAACCACTACGCCATCTGTGCAGTCAGATAGTACCACATATTCGCAGAAAATGAACTTCTGAGCAGTGGTAATATGCTTTTGTGCATTCGGTGTGCAAGAGAGCTAGAAGCCTAACTGGGATTTAACTATACCACTGCTTTTACAAAAGTCGGTGGAACACTTCTATCAGATGTGATATTCCATTAGTGAGATGCATCAATTTGATTTACGGGGCAATTAAGTTAATATACTACGAAGTACAGATGTTTTGGTATAAGGTTTTACTTAGAGTTTTCCTTATCTTGCTTTTTTAGGTTTAGGTTATTTCAGATCTCTTACTCGTTTTTAAGGACACCCCTCATGGGTGTCCTTAAAAGACAGGTTAAAGAATTGTATTTTTACTCCATCACCACACGTAACTATACAGCCCAAACGTTTGTGAATCACATATATTTTTTAAAAGACACTACACTAACGAAACAATCCTAATAATGCGGGGGACTTTACAAATAAATAATTAAACGGACACAAATTACACTCAGACTCAAGATAACAATTTTTGGATCGTACAAACTATTGTGCCTTCATAGGAATCGAACCCACGACACTGGCACAATGCGTTGGTACTTTATTCACGACGCCACTTGTACAGTCAATTGTCTTACGTCATGATATCGTAAGACTGTTAATTAGAACATTCAGCAATCTATATACTTGTAGAGACTTGTATGCTGTGTGGTAGCGGCTATGAATACTACCAACCCTTACTTTGCTCGTGGATGTCGTAAAAGACGACTAAGAGCCTTACAACGACCTGGGCCAACTCCATCTGATGCCGTTTGGTCAACAATTACATTCCCAAGTAGGGTTGACGTCTGTCAGGCGGCCGGTCATTAAACTATTGCCAATAACATTTACAATATGTACTATGAAAGAAGAGTACATATTGTATCGATCTCAAGTAATTGGGATAAGAGTAGGAGAATGATGATACTTGTAGAGACGGAAATACAAAATATTTTTTTATACAGAACCAATCACTGAACACGATCACACTTGAACTTTAAGATATACCTAGTTTACATAAAACCGGTTCACGTAAGTATATACGTTGAATGCGGTTATTAAATGAGATTCCCTCTTATAAATACGACCGTAACCCGGGGTTTTTTGCGTGTCGAATTCCTTTTTTGACTTGTTTCATTATTGAGTCTTTTTCTTTATTTTATTGGTGAGATTTAGTTTTGGCTATCTATTTAACTTATAATCTTTAAAAACAATTCTTGTTTATTACGGCACTACCATTTTTTATTAAAGACACCATGCATTAAGGAAATAATCCTTGTATAGCGGGGGACTCTACAAATACATAATTAACGGACACAAATTACAACTATTTGAAATAAAACTATAGTGATCAAGGTCACGATAGGACTAAGGTGTCTTACGTCCAATATGTCATTGTTATTACAGAAATTTATTAATTTAGTAAAAATTTAAAGTGTTTGAAACATCGGCAAATTAAAAATCAAATACAAACGTGATAGAATCTGTAACACTAGTTTTATTTGAAATTACAACCAGATTCAGAACAACACTTTGCGGATCGCACAAAGTATTGTACTGCGTAGGTATAGAACCCATGGCACTGGCGTGGAAGGTCGGTATCTTAACCACTATGTCATCTATGCAGTCGATTAAATTTAGAAATTACATGAAATTTAGTATGTAGGAGGTTTCTTGGGCGATAAACCGATCTAATTAGGTTTTATTTATAGAAAACTTGCAGACCGTGTCACGCGTTGCTGTGGCTTAGGTTAGCTTCAGTAACACTTTTTGTTTATTCTAACAAATTTTAGCTTATATGAAACGTTTGTACATTTAACATAGCGCCATCTATTAAATACTTACTGAATCCAGTCAACAGATGCCGCCATCTTTTAAAATCCTTTTGATATAACATATGATTTTGGCTGTCAAATATTAGACATATAATTTGCAATAAAATAATATTACTATAAATTGAGATTTAAGCTATCCTATCTTTTAAGTTGGATCAAACTACACGTACTGTGCAAATTTGGTTAAAATCAGTTAAGTACTTTATGAGTCCATCGCGGATAAACAACGTGACACTTAATTTATATATATTAAGATATCACTTTATCAATAAAAAAAGTATAGAATATAAAAATAAATTTTGCTGCTGTCATCATGAATAGAAATATCTCAGATTTCCATTTTTACCTTTTTAATGATTTTTTTTAAGTTTTTGTTTTGTGCTGAGCCTTTTCTGGGTAGCAGAATTTAGGTTCTGGATATACTCCACCCATTCCGTCCCGGGCGACGGAAGGGCGGTGTTCCTTGATATCAGTCATTCAGCCTATCGCCGTCCACTGCTGGACGTAGACCTCCCTCATGTTACGCCGCAGAGTGCGGTCCTATGCCGCCTACATCCAACGACGCCCAGCAACCTTCACCACCACCGTCGTCTGTCCACCTAGATTGATATCAGTGGCGGATGGACTTTACAAATACGTATTAACGACTGAAATTACAACTTGTTATTTTGGAGATTTTTTTTCTTTTTTTGGATTGCACAAATTATTGTCCTTAGGAATGGAACCCACGGCTTTTGGGACATTATGTCAATATTTAATCCACTACGCCATTTGTGCATTCGAGTATATTTTTATAATAAATAAATTTCATAATTATCCATTTTTTTTTTGGGGGGCGGGTTACGGTCGGCACACTCCTCGCACCACTCCGTCCGGGGTGACAGAGGGGCGTACCCGCACGCACACCCGTAACCCACCCGTGACGTCGCCTTCGTCGTTGGGCCAACCACCGGAGCAGAGTGATTTGACGTCAGTGGTTGGCCCGACGGAATACCACTGAGGAGTACCCTCTCCTCGACCGACGTCCCCCCCCTCGGGTAGGATGTCGGTCTTTCCTCACGCGGTCGGCCTCTCGGCGGGTGACGGACTAATTCCCCGATCCAGTCACCCGATAATTATCCATAGAACTTGGCAACCATTTAGATCTGAAGTCTTTTGTTAATGAAGTTATTTATTTTTTATAGTAGGCTATGGGTCTGGGATATATACCGTCCAAGTCGTCCGGGGCGACGGCAGGGTGACGTATGGCCCCATAACCCCTCTGCAATGAATTTCAACCTACCACAATTGTTACAATATTAAATATTGGCTCCTATTTTCACAATTACTGTGATATATAAATAAATAGTGGTAGGACCACGCTGTTGACCGTTCTCTGTCAATAGCCGCGGGCCGGTTCGTCCGGGGCAGTACCATACTCTCGCAGAAGATCGTCCTCTGAGTAATGGCAATGTGCTATTGCGCTTCGTTCGATGAGCGAGAGAGCCGGAAGCCCAACTGGGTAGGTTTGGGGATTGTAATGGTAGGCAGCGGCCTAGCTATACCCTTGGTATACCAAAGGTCCATGGGCAGCAGTGACACTTACCATCAGGTGTGCTGCCTGCTCATTTGCCGCCATTAGCAATAAAAAAAAATACGTTTTTGTTAGAATTATTACTATAATATGGCAACACAAGTAAAAACTGCAAATAATTATTAATTTTTTTAGTCACAGACATTAAGGTAATAAATAATCGTTTTATTGTGGGGAAACTTTACAAACATATCATTAGCGGACACAAATAACACCTAAACTCAGAACAACAATCTGTGAATAGCACAGAATATTATCATTTTTTTTTCTTTTTTTTTTTCTTGCGATGGACTATGGATGTGGTCGCGCCTCATCAAATCGTTCTGGGGCGACGGCAGAGGCGGCGCGCGACCCCATAGACCCACCCTGCAAGCACCTCTCTTCACCGTACGAGCGGGCCACCGGTACCCGAGCTTTGTCTTCGGTGGACCACAGAATATTATCCTGCGTGGTAATAGAACCCTACTGACTTAGTAGATTGGTATTTTAATCACTGTGCAATCGTGAATGAATGCGTCCAGTATTATGATGGCAGAAATATGAGGATATCACCAACTATTTACAAGTTTGTCAATTTCAAGTTTGCCTACAATTGCAGTGGTGTTATTAGTTGTTAGTAGTAGTACCATCCGGTGATCTCTTACTTTATTAAAAAAAAAATAACACTGGAATTTAAGCAAAAAAAAAATACATTGGAAATGTATGTCCTTACATACGGTTTTTTTTTTACTTTTTAATCATATTTTGTTTTGAATGCTATATTAGCAGGTTAAGCCTGATCACTATTTAATCAATACTGCAATTAAATTATTAATTATATATTTCGTTTTTAATTTAATATTTGGATTATATGAATAAGTAAATTGATAAGAAACTAATTTATTAAAACAAATTAAGTTATTGCTTGATAAAATATTCAATATATAGGTATATATAAAAAAAAGAAAACAAGTACACTTTCACTACCCACATACCGGATAAATAAAAAACATTACAATTAAAACTTATAATGTATTAATTATGCAATTGTCCAAATCCTTTAAATCAATCCTTAAATAAATAAAAAAACCACAATTGAAATAATATATATGTATATATACCTATTAAAAAATAAAAACTCACCTCTAAAAATCACACACAAAAAAAAAACTATATATTTCAAAAATCGAACACACACTATCACATTTGACAATCGATTTACTTTGTTTTTTTTTTAATAATATTTTTTATCTTATTCGTAATCGTTATTTTTTTTAAAGCGTCACCGTGCAATCGCGGCAATGGTAAGCATTGAAATGCCAATGCGCTCGGATGTTATTATAGAACCTTTTAACTACCTATCATAAATAGGGTTGACCCGTTGCATACAAATTGCATAATTATGCTAAAACTTAATCTTGTCCTTAGACTGATGGCTTTGTTAAGGTTCTTTCATTGTCTTTGGCTGTCATTGTTTTTGGCGGGAGATGATCAAACAGGCCATCTAATATTAAGTGATAAAATATCTATAAACCTCTCAATTATAAAGAGTTTCCTATGTGGTGACGGAATACAATATAATTCAGCATCCTATGCAAGAGATAGAAAACTCGAAATAAAACCCTGACGTCACGTCAGTATGCTTTAGTAGGGCAATTGTCCTCCTATTGTGAAGAAAGCTCGACCACAGCGGTGGGAGTTATATGAGCTGAGATGATAATGATAAAATGAAGGATAAATACAGCACAAAAATATTTATTTTTTGCTTATGGTGGCAAACGAGCAAGCAGCACAACCGATGGTAAGTGTCACTGCCGCCCATGGACCTTTGCAATATTAAGGGTATAGCTTAGGCCGCTGCCTACCAATAAAATTCCCAAACCCACACAGTTGGGCTTCCGGCTCTCTTGTGATAATTGATGATAAATTGATATAATAGGATTTTTAGCGGTAAAGGAAAAGTGTCATGTGGTGCTCTTGTATTATATTCAATATCTTAGTGTTTTAACGTATTTATAAACGTAGTTGTTTTAACGTAAGTAATTTTGATGGCATTTTATGTAATGTGATGCGGAGTAAGTATTGAGGTGTAATGAATATGATATAACAGTGCCCTATATACGTTTTTGTTTTGAGTGTATGCCATGGCAATGTTGAAGGTGACGATTTGACTTAAAGGTCTTATTAGTAACCGAGCCGTAAATTCCAAAAAAAAAATTACGAATGTTATCCTCTAAAAGAAATAAAACTGTTTTTTTATAAATTCTACCACATTTGTATTTGATTTTTATTTTTTCAACGTTTCGAAAAATTTATGGATTTCATGATCACAGGAGAAATATCGGACTCTTGTGACTGCTACAAAGTGTTCGAAACGTCGGGAAATTAAAAATCAAAGGTTTTATATTACTCTGTAATACAAAATTTTAATTTCTATAGCGTGATATTGCGACGCCCGACGTTATAAGAGAATGTCTGAAAGTGGCGCCAGTGACGGATAAGTTAAGGGTTGAACGTTTGACCTGGTATGGACATGTGATGAGACGGGATGAAAGTAATGTTGCGAGGAAGGTTTTGAGTATGAATGTTGAAGGCTCTGGGGGTAAAGGGAGACCAAAGAAAAGATGGATGGACTGCGTGAAGCATGATATGTATAAACAGGGAGTGACTACAGAGATGATGTCTCATAGGGCTGTATGGAAAAAGAGGACATATTGCGTCAACCCCAAGTAGTTGGGGTAAGAGCAAGAGAATGGTGATGATGATAATGAGTGTGCCATTGCGACATAACCTGTTATTGTACATTCGAATTTGTATTGTTTGATAACCATATTTGTTGCATTATTTAATAATAATTATAATGACGCCGAAGGTAAGTGTACCCTTTTTTTTTCCTATCGTTTAGGTATTAACCTAAAATAATAATAATAATTTTCTAAATAAATTTTCCTTGTAAGTAATTATACTTAGGAAAAATTATTTTGAAAATTTTCCATTTGATGATGTGTTTATTTTTAATGCATATGATCGCAAAAAAGGAAACAGCATACCTGATGGTAATCGTTATTGCCGCTCGTGGACTTTTAAAATACCAGAGGTATAGCTAGGCGGCCACCGAAGACAAAGATTGGGTATCGGTGGTCCGCTCGCACGGCGGAGAGAGGAGTTTACATGGTGGGTCTATGGGGTCACGCCGCCTCTTCCCTCACCCCGGACCGATTTGGTGGAGCGAGACGCATCCATAGTCAACCACAAAAAAAAACGGGGTTTAGCTAGGCCACTGTCTGTCAAAACCCGAGCTTTTCTGCGAGTGTAAACCTATCCCGGACGGACCGGCCCGCGGCTGTAGACAGAAAACTGTCAACAGAGTAAACCTCTACTGTATTTAAAGAAATCTAGTTCAGAATAAGCCCTGTACCAACCCATCTAACCAGCGTAATTGTAGATCAATTTCCTTCTTACTATGGACGTGTCTCAAGCCCAGCATTGGGCAGTATAAGTTGATTTGATGATTGACTGTACAGCTGGCGTCCTTCTAGGCCAGTGCCGTTCACAAGGCTGTTGTTCTGAGTCTGAGTGTAATTTGTCTGCGTTAATTTCATGTGTGTAAACTCCCCCGCAATACAAGAATTATTTTAATCTTGGTGTCTTTTAAAAAATATTAAAAAATATATTGAAACAAGAAAAGAAAATTCGTTATAAAATCCTAAAGTTAATTTCACATCTAATGTAGAGGAGGTTCGTGGCCATTCATCATCATCATCGTAACAGCTCATATATGTCCCACTGTTGGGCTTCAGTCTCCTACATATTTGGAAGGAAATTGACCTACTATACCACGCTGGTCAGACGTGTTGGTATAGGGTTTTATTACGAGTTTGTCTTTTTTAACATAAATGTTTAATGCGTATTTTTGTCTTAGTCATCTTTTACGATCACCCACGGGTAAGTAAGATGGTGAGGTAAGGGTAGTGAATAGTAGTCTTACTCCATAGCTATTAGGGGGACGTATATAACAGGAGATAATAGTGACTTTAATGGGAAAAACATTTTATTGTAATATTGATTTATTGAACTCAATATGTTGCAAAAATATGTTTGAAAAATGTTCGTCAGGTAATTTTAATAAAAAAAAGTAATAAAAATCATTAAAATAGTTTTATTTCTTTTTATGATTCATATCCATTCCATTTTATGATTCATACGTAAATATAATTCAAATTATATATATTTCCTATACTATTAAATTTTATAGAGCAGCGCCATCTATCAATGAGTAGAAGCAAACACTAACGTTTCGCGGTTTGTATGCTTAGATATTTTAAAGTACATAACGGATTTTAATTTGGTTTTCATCACTATACAGAGAGATTCAAAAAGAAGATTCATATGTATATTAAATACATATTATATAAGAGACAAACTGAGAATTTAAAAGACTTCTAATGTGATTGCCTGCAAAACATATTTTATGCGCTTACGTCGCACACGCTGCCTAAACCTTACGAGATATTTCAAAATAATGTACTACGAAATTTTATATCATATAAATATCTACAAAAATATTGCAGATAATATATGTCTATCTCCTAAGAATACAACAGTAATCATTTTTATATGTTACATATTACTAAAAATAAGTTATTTACGAAGCTATTTTAAACAATATAGTATTATCTCTTTACCAATTAAATACATTAGGCATATAGTACATTTAATGTAGATAAAAATTACTCTTTACAGTATATTATTATAATGAATATCTTAAAAGTTATCAGAGGTTTTAAATACGGGGCTAGAGCGACCACAATCGAAGCGAAACGAGGGCGGGTCGCTAATATTACAGGCATAATACAAATAAAATTCATTGCTACATGGTAGCGGCTACGAATACTACCAACCCTTACTTTGCTCGTAGATTTCGTAAAAGACTACTAAGAGCTTTATATAGACTTGAGCCAAATCCATCTGATGCCGTTTGGTCAACAATTAGATTCCCAAAGAGGACTAACGTTAGATAGACGGCTGGTCATAAAACTATTACCAATGAGTTTTGTAATATGTACGATGAAGAAGGAATACATATTGCGTCTAAAAGTAGAAAAATGATTAATATTATTAAAAATTAAATTTGAAATAAAAGTACTTTTACGGATTCTATACCGTTTGTATTTGATTTATAATTTCCCGACATTTCACTTAGGGTCACTTAGGGTTTGCATTTTATTGGCGTAGAAGTCGCTAGATTTTCAATATTTTTGACAAACAATTCTTTTGCAATGTATGATTTTTGATAATTATTTAAGGACTTCAACGCGAGTGAAGCCGCAGGTAAAAGCTAGTTTTAAAATAAAAAGTAGATCTTATATGCACAAAAGCTGGCCACACCTGCTATGTAGTCTCTAAATATTATTTGATGCTATAGCATAAGAGATAAAAGAAATATTACAAAATAAATATGATACGCCATACGAATGTCCTTCACGACGTTTTCTAAACATTGTAACAGCATAAATGTATGGATAAGTAAGTAATATCTAATTGAATTATTGCTACAGAGTTTCAAAGTATGTTTTTAACATCTTGTATCTAATGAAATTGACAGTGATTCAATATCAAAGAAACTCGCTGGTCATTTTACAATTGAATTTAGCGAAATATATGTACGGGTGTTTTGAAATTGTGTAAGCTAAAGGGCTACGTTACTGATAAAGAATGTTTTGGATATGAAGTTTTGAATGTGGATATGGATTCTTGAAGTGAAACTTCCTTACGCTTGACTTGAGAAGTAAGCTTGTGAATGGGTAACGAGGACGTTACGAAAAGTGTGATCCGGTAAGGCGAACGGAAGCTGAGAGGGAGATATAAGTTAGTGAAGATAGATAGAGAGAGTCACGTTTCGTATATTACTAGAATTACGAGGACCAAGCACATATTTTCTTTCTGACTTTCCCATATTTATTTATCCATAAGGCAGGCAGATCTGGACATGCCTCCGCCGATTCTGTCTAGGGTGACGGAAGGGCGGCGTGCGGTCCCTTAATGCACCGCGTTTTTTTCCCATCGTCATTGGATGGATGAAGAACTACTGATACCGATTTAATATCCGCGGTCAGCCCAATGGGTTACCCTTTCGAGTATCAATTACATCGACACAGTCATACTTCTAAGTAGTAACGGGTTGTGTCAAAAGTAAGTTGTGCTATATGTATTATTTTAAAAAATATTTCTAAATATAAAAATATAGAAAAATATAGAAATATACAAAAAAAAGATTTTAGAAGTAAAAATACAATTCACCGCCCCCTATCTTACCCGTGGGTGATCGTAGGAGACGACTAAGGGATATACATAATACGCATATAACATCTATGCAAGAGAAGAAACACTCGAAACAAAACCCTATACCAACACGTCTGACCAGCGTGATATAGTAGGTCAATTATATAGGAGGCTCGAGACTAATAGTGGGATATATATGAACTAAGATGATGGTGAAAGGTGAAGATATTAGATTATATACAAAAGCGATGATTATATTATAAATGAACAAAATGATTATATTATAAATGAATGGAATGCTCCGATGGTTCGGACATGTGGAAAGAATGCCGAACGAACGTCTGGTTAAGAAGATATACAATGCGAAAGTGGAAGGATGTAGGTACCGGGGGAGACCGAGACTCACCTACCTAGACCAGATTGGTCACGTACTGAAGGAAGGTGGAGTCAAGAGTCTCCGAAACCGGCGAGCGTGTATGAAGAGAATTATGAATGTTGAGGAAGCGAGTGAAGTGTGCAAGGATAGAGTTCTTTGGCACTCTGTTCTCTCTGCCTACCCTGCAAGGGATATGGCGTGATGATATGTATGTATGTATGATTATATTATGCAAATATTAGTTTCATCTCAAAATTTCCTCATGCGGTCAAATGAAATCATATTTGGTGAATTCTTTGAATCATAATTACGTCAGCGTGTTATAATATTAAATATCCTAGATAACACTATTCGAGGTTGGTTTTTTTTTAAGTAAAAATCTTATGTGTCAGTTTTGAAAATTGCAATATTCTGACGTATTATAAATCAATGAACGCCGGCTGCACGCACGAAAAAGTGTAACGTTCCAATTGAGCTGAGCGTGTAAGCGAAAGCGAAGAACAAGCGATGGTGGAGGCACGATCGGTCTAAGCGTTCTTACATTTTAAGAATTTGACGTGAACTGTTGATGAAGCGAAGTGAAAAGTTAATGCAGTTTCCATTGTTTAACTTAGAATATTTTTTGAAGTGAAACTTCTTTGCGCATAAGGGGAAAATTTTTATACGCATAAGGGGAAAATTTTTATACGCATAAGGGGAAAATTTTTACAGACGAAACTCAATATTAGTGACACGAAAATGTTGGATGTTTTTATCCAAGAAGAGGGAGAAAGCAATTGAGACCGATTGAAAGAGAGTGAGAAAGGGCGAACTTAGCATGAATCACCTATGTGCTATCCATGGAGCGAGAGGAGGGAGAGAGCTAGTGAGAGAGAGCGAGAGAGAAAGTGAGATCGAGAAAAAATACACGCTATTGGTTGATGACGACATTTAAAAATTAGTTTCACTTCTGACATGTGTACTTTGTACGCAAGCACTTTTAATTTTTTTTTGCTCTGCACTAAGTTCTTGTAATATGTGAGACTTTACAAATCATCATCATCATCATCATCACAGCCCATATAAGTCCCACTGTTTGGCTCGGGCCTCCTCCGTAATGGAAGGGAAATTAACCTACTATACCACGCTGGTCAGACGTGTTGGTATAGGGTTTTGTATCGAGTTTTCCTTCTCTCGCATAGATGTTATATGCATTTTATATCCCTTAGTCGTCTCGTACGGTCACCCACGGGTAAGCTATGGGATGGTGAATAGTATTCTTACTCCGTCACCACACGGATAACTTTACAAATATTCAATTAAAAATATAAATAACAGCAGACTTGAAATAATAACTTTTGGATCGCAATTGAAATTGAAAAAGGGTTCTTTAGTGCCAAGAATTTACAAACATTCCATATTGTTTGTATTCTTTACGTGATTACACTATATTTAGATGACTGATGAGCTTAGCTAGTTATTTCTTTCTATAATAAATTGACAAATATATTTAGATATATATTACTTACCGTGTGGTGACGGAGTAAGAATACAATTCACCACACCGCGGGTAAGATACCTGTGGGTGATCGTAAGAGACGACTAAGGGATATAAAAAGCATAAATATAACATCTATGCAAGAGATGGAAAACTCGAAACAAAATCCTATACCAACACGTCTGACCAGCGTGGTATACATAGTAGGTCAATTACTCACGTTATGGAGGAGGCTCGAGCCTAACAGTGAGACATGTACGAGTTGAGATAATGATGATGATGATTTAGATATAAAAAAAATAATAATGAAATAATGACGAATATTTTGGAAATTTATAAAAAAAAACGTAAATAATTAATGAAACAGGACAAAAATAAAGATCGAAACGAATAGTCAAATCAAAACTCGGTGATAGCGTCCAAATTTGCCTTCAAAATCTAAATAGGTACCTATATGTTTTTCATTAGCTAAAAACACAATCCAATGTTCGCCCAAAATGTCTTACATATTGAATTTTATAGAAATCGCTAGTACCGTTGCCAAGATTCGGACCATGTAGAAATTAAGAACAATTGCTCGTTTAAAGACAAAAATAAAATAAAATATATAATAAAAAAAATAATGAATACTAATTTATGAATTTGATTTTTAATAAAACCAGCCGAGTGAAAGTCGGTCAGCGCATGAAAGATTTGTGAGTTTTAATTTTTTTACGCAGCATACCTATTAATTTTTTTTTTCAAATAAAAGTAACTTAAGTTACTTTTTCTAACATCTATCAGCTATCAACTATTGAGTCTCGTTAAAATTGGTCAAGTCTTTTCAGAGATTCTTCAGAACAAACAAATGAACCGCTATACAATCAAAAAATTTAACATTTCTTTTTATTATAAATAGGGACATTATATTTTGACGTTATTAAGAGACGCTTCAATTTTATTTATCTGTATTTATGACATAATCTGTGGTCAGTCACATACATTCGCAATAATATCATCGGATTATGCCACCTTGGCCTTTCATCCTTCAATAATGTCTTAAGCAACATTTGCCTGGTAATTTTTTTCTCACATCTCTGTCCTCAGCTTTCGCAATATTTTTATAGTAAGGTGAAAATTTTATGTCTTTTAATAATAATCAATATCTTAGCGTACTGTAGTAATATTAATAACCATGTTAGTAGATTTATTACAAGTTTTGGCGCGAATAAGGAAATGGAACTATTACGTGGGGGTATTAAATTTTATTAATAATTTTAGTGTATATTTGCTGTGATTTTTTGTAATATAATACAAAGAAAGTGTTGAAGTGTAGTGCAAAAACAAAATAATGGTTCAATTTACGGCAATTTAGCATGCTTGATTATTCATAAAAACTTGATTACGAGCGAAAAATTAATATCACACATGGGACTCGAACCCATACGTTTTGGAAATCTGTTCCAATTATGCTGCCACTTATGCCAGCGTGAGCTGCCGTATGACATTAAATTTCCGGTGCGTATTATATTTTCGTCATTTAAAAGATCAAGTTAAATTTATAATGTAAATGCTAAATTTCAGTAATTTGAATAACAGGGTCGTGTCATCTTTTAATACAATTCTAACTGCAAAGTTAGAGTATTAAATCTGTATAATGTGTAAACATTGTCGGGTAGATGGCACACGCCTCCTTTAAAGACGTAAATATAATACGAGCCGTAAATTGAATGTCATACGACAGCTCACGCTGGTATAAGTGGTAGCACAATTAGAACGGATCTCCAAAAGGTGTGAGTTCAAGTCCCATGTGTGACATTAATTTTTCGCTCGTAATCAAGTTCTTATAAATATCAATCAATCAAATCATTCATTTGCGTTGTATGTATGTACATTGATAGGGTCTTACAAAAAAAATAGTTCGTCCAGATACATTCTGCCCATTGAGCATGCAAATATTAAAAAGTTAATGCTAATAGTTAATAAATAATTCACACAATATTTAAATTACACAGAAATTAAAAATTATAATCAAACAAATGTCATATTATTTAAGATTAAACGAAATATCACTAATCAATGTTAAATAAATGTCACATCATACAATAATTAATTAATAAAAAACTTACACATACATACATATCATCACGCCATATCCCTTGCAGGGTAGGCAGAGAGAACAGAGTGCTAGAGAACTCTATCCTTGCATACTTCACTCGCTTCCTCAACATTCATAATTCTCTTCATACACGCTCGCCGGTTTCGGAGACTCTTGACTCCACCTTCCTTCAGTACGTGACCGATCTGGTCTAGGTAGGTTAGTCTCGGTCTCTCCCGGTACCTACATCCTTCCACTTTCGCATTGTATATCTTCTTAACCAGACGTTCGTTCGGCATTCTTTCCACATGTCCGAACCATCGGAGCATTCCCTTTCGCATCTTTACACCAATACTCTCTTTCATACCTACTCGCTCTCTTACGTCGTCGTTACGAATGCGGTCGGTCAGCCTTACTCCAAAGATTTTCCGCAGAGATCGCATTTCGACCGCATTAATTTTACTTTCATACTCTTTTCTGCATACCCAACTCTCGCTTCCATATAGTAATGTTGGGACAAGCACTGCGTTATGTATTGCTACACGTGCCTTCTGGCTGAGGTGGTGGCTACCGAGAAGTTGCCCCAACGCTCCGTTCAGGCGTTCACTCTATTTCCCGCATTCACTCTTCGCTCTATATCAGTGGTGTACCTTCCATCTCGGCTAAATCCACATCCAAGATATACAAATTCATCCATCTAAAAAATCCATCATAAAAAACTTAATATTTAATAATCATCATCATCTCAGCTCATATATGTCCCACTGTTGGGCTCGAGCCTCCTTCATAATGGGAGGGAAATTGACCTACTACACCGCGCTGGTCAGACGTGTTGGTATAGGATTTTGTTTTGAGTTTTCCTTCTGTAGCATAGATGTTATATGGTTTTTATATCCCTTAGTCATCTCTTACGATCACCCACGGGTAAGAGAGGGAGTAGTGAACTGTATTCTTGCTCCGTCAACACACGGAAATATTGAATAAATATCATTAAAAAATAATTTATTAACGTTGCAAATGCAAGATATATTTATTCCGCGGTCTGATGTCCCCGACATTTAATTGACAAGACTGACGATTACCTTACACTCGCTCAACAAAGAGCTGAAGCTTTCCGGGTTGAGAACCCTGAGCGTACACCTTATAGTCGTAAATCTGTAAAAAGCATCTACAGATAAATAAAACACAACCCAATAATAAAGATTGCTTATTCGTGTGGTGACGGAGTAAAAATACAATTCACCACTCCCAACCTTACGTCGTATTGGTGTATTTTGTATAGCGGTAATCTTATCTGGACAAGTTGTCACCCCATTTTTTCTTATTGTGAACCCTAAATAAGTCACAGACTTTGGTTCGGACATGTGGAAAGAATGCCGAACGAACGTCTGTTTAAGAAGATATACAATGCGAAAGTGGAAGGATGTAGGTACCGGGTGAGACCGAGACTAACTTACCTAGACCAGATTGGTCACGTACTAAAGGAAGGTGGAGTCAAGAGTCTCCGAAACCGACTAGCGTGTATGAAGAGAATTATGAATGTTGAGGAAGCGAGTGAAGTATGCAAGGATAGAGTTCTCTGGCACTCTGTTCTCTCTGCCTACCCTGCAAGGGATATGGCGTGATGATATGTGTTTATGTATATAAGTCACCTCATCTGCAAAAAATATACATTTTTCCTTTTTAACCTTCAGTCCGTATTTCTGTAATCTATCAAAAACTTTATATAAAGTCTGAATATGTTCTGCATCATCCCGACCTATTAAAATGACGTCATCCAAGAAAACCTCCACTCTCGACAGGTCTCCGAAGATTTGTTCAATTTTTCTTTGGAAAATGCCAGGGATTGACGACAAGCCACCGAAGATAAAGATCGGATACCGCTGGCCCGCTAGCACGCGAAGAAAGGAGATTGCATGGTGGGCCTATGATGTCACGCGCCGCCTCTTCCGTCATCCCGGACCAATTTGGCGGGGCGAGGCGCATCCATAACCCACCGCAAAAAAAAAGGTCTTGACGACAAGCCATAAATTAAGCGGTTATATTTAAATAAACCTCGATTAGGGTTTATTAAAGTATACGATTTCAACTTTTCAAAATCTTTTTTAATAATCCAAGCGCCGTAGCAAAAAAAGTAGGTTTCTAATGCAACGTACGGGACCTGGTATTTTTTTTTGGAATATGTTCAAGGTTGTCCCCTGATTGTAATTCCAAGTTGGTTCACTTCAGCCGCCATCTTGGAAACATGTTTTATTGAATATCTCGCGAACCACGCATCGTACGACAAAAATTGTAGATATCATTATTGTAGATAATAATATTTTCCATCTTTTTTATTTGAAACTTTTTTTTTATAACACATAGGTTTTTAATTATAGCGAATCAAACTTTTTACAATATGGTTTTTACTAAATATTTATTTAATGGTCAATGATAAATTAAAAATAATGGTAACTGAATTGTAGAGCATGAAATTACCTATAAAATTTATAAGAAACTTTTTCTCGTAGCATTTATAGTTTAAGAGCTATAACGCTGTAAATGAGATTATAATGCTGTATATTTAATTATGTCCCTATAAGTTGTAGTATATATTTCGGGTCGTTTGGAATTTCTCCCTCTTAACATTCCAACAGTATTCAGGTATAAATCCCAACCGTTTTACAAAATCGGAAGTCTCTATTAACTCGCTTCACTACAAATGCTTCGGGAAATTGGCGAGTAAGACAAGGTTGAATTTATCACTTCTACCTCCAACACAAGATACGACACGCTACCATTCTTTCAGAGTGTACCACCAGGTTTAAACTTGGCTTGGATTTTATCACGACACTGAAAAATGGGGTTGGAAGCGAACTGCACAAGGGCTTGAACCAATTCGAACTGCTGTGGTTCCTGCACCGTCGAGTTTGTTGCAAATAATATCGTGCAAATGCACCAAAAATTGCGGAGCTGCCTGCGGATGCCGAAAAGCTGTTCTCAAATGTTCAATTATTTGCTCCAATTGTAGCAGCCAAACATGCGACAACGTGCCAGACATATTAGATGCCATCCCAACCGACGACCCAACCTTTGATTCGTCTCCTTCGGATATGGCGGAGGCAGAAGAGATAGATCCACAAGACGATGAGTGTCTTCCCTCGACATCGAAAAAAATAAGACTCGCCCTGTAAAATAATGCGCCACTCTTTGTTTGTGTAAACAAATGTTTTTTCCGTTTTTTTGAAGTAACATTCGTAAAATTCTTTTCATTTTAGTGATTTCGATAACAATTGGAGATACATAATAATAAAAATAATAACTATTACAATTCTTACGATGTAGCGGGATGTACTATTGTTTTTTGCTCCATAGACAATCTTTTATGATGATACCGTTTTAAGTAACAATAAAGATCGACAAATTATTAGTTGTTCTCCACATTATTTATAATTTTAATTGATTTGCTGCACAGCTGTATTGACATTTTTTTGAACACTTTATGCCATTTTATGCGTTATGAAATGGTTTTCGTATACAGCGAGCAATATTGCCACTGATAATGTACGAGGTGCAAGTTTTACTAAGCTGCAGCTCTTAGACTATAATTGCTACGAGAAAAAGTTTCATATAAAATTTATAGGTAATTTCATGCTCTACAATTCAGTTACCATTATTTTTAATTTATCATTGACTATTAAATAAATATTTAGTAAAAACCATATTGTAAAAAGTTTGATTCGCTATAATTTAAAACCTATGCGTTATACAAAAAAAAATTTCAAATAAAAAAGATGGCAAATATTATTATCTACAATAATGATCTCTGCAATTTTTGTCGTACGATGCGCGGTTCGCGAGATATTCAATCAAACGTGTTTTCCAAGATGGCGGCAGAAGTGAACCCTTCCCCGCCGTGCCCACTTGGATTTACTTTCAGGGGACGACCTTGAACATATTCCCAAAAAAAATACCAGGTCCCGTACGTTGCAAAAAAAAACCCGGCGCTTGGCCTATAAACAAAATTGGGGACGTATGCTTGTGAAAGAAAATTTCTGACCTGAGTGTAATTTTGCGAGTAAATGTTCTACCCTAGGTAAGGGAAAACGGTCAAGTTATGTGCCATTTATGTTGCTCTTAGGTGTTACCTAAACAATGAATAATGAATTAATCATCATTCTCCTACACTTATTTCAATTATTTGGGGTGGATACAATATGTACTCTTCTTACATAGTATTTATTGTAGAAGTTATTGTCAATAGTTTTATGACCGGCCGCCTGCCAGACGTCAACCCTCCTTGGGAATGTAATTGTTGACCAAATGGCATCAGATGGAGTTGGCATAGGTCGTTATAAGGCTCTTAGTAGTCTTTTACGACATCCACGAGCAAAGTAAGGGTTGGTAGTATTCGTAGCCGCTACTACACAGCAAATAATTCATAATACACTACAGATTTAACAAATTACATAACCAATTATAATTGAATCAATTAATAAGTAATTGAAATAATTATATTCGTAGTTTAATCACGTGAACGAAGTGCTCTTGACACAGGTATCTAATTAATCGTGAAATATATATATTTTTGTATAACTTCTTGCATTAAACATTGTAACTAATCTGACCATACATTCCGTAGTACAATGAAATTAATAAACAAAAAAAAACATATTGTAAATAAAAAAAGATAAAAGTGCGTGCGTACAAAGTACACATGTCAGAAGTGAAACTAATTTTTAAATGTCGTCATCAACCAATACCGTGTATTTTCTCTCGATCTTCCTCTCTCGCTCTATCTCACTTGCTTTCTCTCTCCTCTCGCTCCATGACTATGTGCGTTATGCGACGTTCACCCTTTCTTCATCATCATCATCATCATCACAGTCCATATATGTCCCACTGTTGGGCTCGGGCTTCCTTCGTAACGGGAGGGAAATTAACCTACTATACCGCGCTGGTCAGACGTGCTGGTATAGGGTTTTGTTTCGAGTTTTCCTTCTCTGGCAAAAATGTATATGGGTTTTATATCCCTTAGTAGTCTTTTACGATCACCCACGGGTAAAATAGGAGGTGGTGAATTGTATTCTTACACACTACACGGATAACTCCCTATCTTACTCTCTCTCCATCTTTCTCGCTAGCTCTTTCCCACCTTTCGCTCCATGGCACTTGTGTGATGCGACATCCGCTATCTCTCTCTCTCTCTCTCGATCCTTCTCACTCGCTTGTTCCCTACTCTCGCTCCAAGGCTATGTGCTTCATGCTACGTTCGCTCTTTCTCACTCTCGCTCAATCGGTCTCATTCGTTCTCTACCTCTTCTTGGACAAAAACGTCCCACATTTTTGTGCCACTAATATTGCGCTTCATCTGTAAAAATTGGACCCTCATGCGTGCAAAGAAGTTTCACTTCAAAAATGGGTCAAGTGGACTACTTGGGTACGTTCCTTACCGTTTCTTACTTAGCGATGGTTAGGTATCGGTAACCCATCCTGCGAGTTACCCTTTCGGGTATAATTCTCTGTCGACGGCAAGGTCTTACACAAAGAAACTGGGGGACTCTGTATAAACATGCACCAGGCGCAAGTTACATTCAGACTCAGAACAATCTCTTGTGGAGGGTATAAAGTATTTTTGAAGTTATACTTTTTAAGCGCGTTTTTAAATGCTGTGTGGCAGCGGCTACGAATACTACCAACTCTTATTTAGCTCGTGGATGTCGTAAAAGACGACTAAGCCTTATTACGACCTGGGCCAGTTGGCCCAGGTCGTTATAAGTAGATGGTAGTTCCATCTGATGCCGTTTGTTCAACAATTACATTCGCAAGGAGGGTTGACGTCTGGCAGACGGCCGGTCATAAAACTATTGCCAATAACTTTTACAATATCTACTATGAAAGAAGAGTACATATTGTATCGACCCCAAGTAATTGGGATAAGAGTAGGAGAATGACAATTTGACTTCTTCTTCTTTAAGCGCGTTATGAAAAAAATATATAAGAGTGAAATTTTAAGATGCGCATCTCTGTTCATTAAATCTCGAAAAAATCTAACAACAAAATACAAATAGAACCTCTTTCTAGTTTCTACATTTTATATATGTGCTAATAAATTATATTCAGTAGTGATTTAAAGTGAATATTTTGATTAATAATATTTACTATTCGTAAATATTAGTGAAAAAAAATATTCTATCTTTTTGCAGTCCTTTTATTATTTTATTGTAATTAATTATTTGCATGCAAATAAAAACTATTTTTAATGATGCCAAAGAAATATAACTTGTCGCGCGTATACATAATATACATAAGTATACGCACACATTTCTTCTTTTATTATGTTACAATCGAACTCAGGACACTCGCAGGCCAGCGAGTCCCACATTTTCATTCAATTACTATATTTTTAAATTAAAAAAAGGATTTTTTGCTATACATTAAAAATACGTTTAGTTAAATAACAAAATTATATTTAGAATCATAACCTCTAGGACCCCTCTTGAATCTGCACTTACCACAAGGGCAAATATCTTTATTTTTTATTAAATTATATTATTATTATTGGTTATTACTAAAAATGAGATAGACTTCATCTTGACGGACAAACGACAAATATTCAATGATGTCTCTGTGATCAGCAGGATTAAAACTGGGAGTGATCACCGGATGGTTCAAGGCACATTGAATCTTCGTACGAAAGTCGAGCGGTCCCGCTTGATGAAGTCTACACTCCGACCTACACCTGTCCAATACCAGAACCCCGATAGCTTTCAACTCGAATTACATAATCGCATCCAATGCCTGGAAGAGTGCGAATCTTCGAACGATATGAACAACAGGTTCGTGGAAACTGTCCACGCGGTCGGGTCAAAATTCTTTAAGGCCCGTCGCGCTACTAGAACAAAAAAGCTTTCTGACCAGACTCTTCAACTCATGGAGAGGAGAAAGGAAATGACGGTACAGTCTTCAGCCGATTGGTCCGAACTCAGGCAGCTTAATAGACAAATCTCTAAATCTATGCGACGCGATATTCGCCGATTCAATACACTGCGTATTGAAGAGGCGATAGAGCGAAATCGAGGCTCCAAAGTGTTCGCACGAGATTTGTCTATCGGGCAGAGCCAAATGACTAAGCTGAAGACGGATAACGGTACTGTCATTTCATCCCAGAGTGAGATTTTGGGAGAGGTCGAAAGGTTCTATGGGCAGTTGTACAAATCATCCCTGAATCCTGTTGTCAGCTTGGTCCAAGACCCCAGATCCAAGCTAACTCGGCACTATACCGAAGAAATCCCGGACGTCAGCTTGTACGAGATCAGAATGGCTCTAAAACAATTAAAGAACGGAAAGGCACCGGGAGATGACGGAATTACCACAGTGCTCCTGAGGGCGGGCGGCAAGCCAGTTTTAAAAGCCCTACAGAAGCTGTTTGATTCTGTCATTCTTGGGGGTGACGTTCCAGAGTCGTGGACCAGGAGTGTGGTGGTGCTGTTTTTCAAGAAGGGCGATAAAACGCTCTTAAAGAATTACAGACCCATCTCACTCCTGAGCCACGTGTACAGATTGTTTTCAAGAGTCATTACGAACCGACTCGCGCGCAAGCTAGACGACTTCCAGCCGCCCGAACAAGCCGGTTTCCGAAAAGGTTATAGTACCATAGACCACATCCACACGCTACGCCAGATTATACAGACCGAGGAGTATAATCGGCCTCTGTGTCTAGCGTTTGAGGACTATGAGAAAGCCTTTGATTCTGTCGAAACTTGGGCAGTGCTGCAGTCCCTTCAGAGGTGCCAAATTGACTATCGATATATCGAAGTGCTGAAGTGTTTGTATAGAGACGCTACTATGTCAGTCCGCATCCAGGATAAGAGTACGAAACCGATCCAGCTGCAGAAAGGCGTGAGACAGGGAGACGTTATCTCTCCGAAACTGTTCACCACTGCGCTGGAAGATGTCTTCAAGCTCTTAGACTGGACCGGACTCGGCATCAACATCAATGGCGAATACATCACTCACCTTCGATTCGCAGATGATATCGTAGTCATGGCAGAATCCCTGGAGGACCTTGGCACCATGCTCAATGACCTCAGCAAGGTCTCCCAACTAGTAGGGCTGAAAATGAACATGGACAAGACGAAAATCATGTCTAATGCCCATGTCATTTCTGTACCGGTCCTGCTTGGGAATGCGATTCTCGAAGTTGTCGATCACTATGTTTACCTAGGACAAACAGTCCAATTAGGTAGATCCAATTTCGAGAAAGAGGTCAGCCGACGAATCCAACTCGGCTGGGCAGCGTTCGGGAAACTTAGGAGGATCTTCTCGTCTAATATTCCGCAGTGTCTGAAAACAAAGGTTTATAACCAGTGTGTGTTACCAGCGATGACTTACGGCACTGAAACGTGGTCTCTAAATGTCGGCCTCATAAAAAGGCTCAAAGTCGCTCAGCGTGCTATGGAGAGGGCTATGCTTGGTATTTCTCTACGTGATAAAATCCGTAGAAGAACGGGTGTAACCGACATAGCCCGAAGAATTAGCACGTTGAAGTGGCAATGGGCAGGCCACATCGCTCGACGAACCGACAACCGTTGGGGAAAAAAGGTTCTCGAGTGGCGACCACGAATCGGACGACGCAGCGTAGGACGACCCCCCACTCGATGGACTGATGACCTCATCAAGGTCGCAGGAAACCATTGGATGCAGGTGGCACAGGACCGTTATAGATGGCATTCTCGTGGGGAGGCCTATGTCCAACAGTGGACGTTTACGGGCTGATGGATGGATGGATGGATTATTATTGGTGACGGAGTAAGAATACAACTCACCACCCTATCTTACCCGTGGGTGATCGTAAGAGACGACTAAGGAGTATAAAACTCATATAACATCTATGTAAGAGAAGGAAACACTTGAAATAAGACCCTATACTAACACGCCTGACCAGCGTGGTATATTAGGTCAATTTCCCTCCCATTATGGAGAAGGCTCGAGCCCAACAGTGGGCTTAACTTATATGAGCTGAGATGATTATGATGATGATATTACATATTAACCTTACTAATATTATAAATGCGAAAGTAATTCTTTCTGTCTGTCTGTCTGTCGCACTTTCACGCCAAAACTACTGAACCGATCTAAATGAAATTTGGTACACAGATAGTCTAGAACCTGACAAAGGACATAGGCCACTTTTTAATGCAAAAAAAAAGGGTTGTAAAGGGGGTTGAGAAGTTGTAAGGATGTATCGTCATTTTTAAAGCCAGAAGCTTGAAACTTATTTTTAGGCTATTGATTAGATGTAAATAAATATGATATTAAAATTTGTAAAAAGTTTACCTTTAAGGGGTAAATTAAAAATTGGGGATGAAAAACTTTGTGAAAGTAACCTTTTACGCGGGCGAAGCCGCGAGCAGAAGCTAGTAGCATATATTTTTACAAAGGGCTTACGTAAATCTATTGAAGATTAAAATGGCCTTGCCTTATTAGTATATTGCTTTGGGTCATAATTACTTTTACCATACTTGTCCCTGGTTTGTATTATAAAATTCGCCTCCGGCTGTGTTCTGCGAAACACTGATGTAATATAGCTGTCATTAAATAACGCTGGCTTGCTAAAGAACAATTAAATTTCGCAACAAAACGTTGATACTTTACCCAATAAAGCGTTGCAATGTCAGCTATTGATTGGCTTGTTTGTTACTATTACATAATAGATGGCGCTACAACCAACAAATGTGAAATAACATTGTTCACACAACTACTGTATCTATTTCTGAAATACCTATACATAAAAAAAAATAAGCTACTGTGTAAGAATATTTATTTTAATATAAGTATTATTTAAAAGTATATATTTATAATCTTATTTTATGTTTTTTAAAATTCTTTTTAACTATGTCGTTACTTTAATTTGCAAATAAATCATATAACATTGTAAGATCTAACTTTTACCATAAATTCTAATTAGTTTTGTGAGCTAAGAACTAATGAGGAGTATTGTTGTATATTCATTTAGAAAGATGGCGTTAATATACAATCAGTTATTTTCCTGTTATATTAGTTCCATTTAATTCTAATAGATGGTGCTCAATCAAATCTTCAAGAAACGTTTAATAATTTGTTAAGTTTCTGACCATTAACAACAGATGTCAAGAGTTGATTTATAATTTCAAATTTAATACATTTTCGTCATTCAAGTTTTGTATTCGTGTTTCCTAATTAACAGTTATGCGACAATTTTGTTAGCTAAGCATATTATATAATTTTGCTTGTGTGAAATTTTGTTTATTTAACAATGTATTATTAGTATATGTATTGTTCCTTTCACGCGGTTGTCATTCGTAAAGTTAAATATCAAAGATAGAAGCACATTGAGTAAAATGGCGCGAAATAATCGACGAGTAGGGTTGCCATCTTGTTATGTAAATAAAGTAGATTGATTAATGAAAGTAGTAAAAAAAGTACCTGGTCACTGCTTAAAATTAAAATACGAGATACGTTATTTCATTACCTTGCTTAAATTTTTTTTTGCCTCCATATTTTAAGTAAAAATAAATACTTAAGTAATAATTTTTTATTAGATCAAAACCATCTCTTTTTTGCGATTTATTCTTCGCAGAAAAAAACTGGGCAATTATTTTAAAAGTCACCAGTCTTAAGAATAATCAGCAGAAATCAATTCTCGAGAAAGAAAATAGATATTCTCAGTAACTTACTAAGAATAAAAATTCTTCACATAAAATCATCATCATTCTCCTACTCTTTTATTGGAATAAGAATCCCAATTATTTGGGTTCGATACGATAATACCCTCCTTTATAGTACATGCCTATTGTAAAAGTTATTGGCAATGGTTTTATGACCAGCCGCCTGCCAGACGTCAACCCTCCTTGTGAATGTAATTGTTGACCAAACGGCATCAGATGGTAGTATTCGCAGCCGCTACCATACAGCTAAAAAAAATTCTTCACATAAATTATAGATTAAAATTACCCGAAGCATTATATTACTTTATAAGAAAATTTGAGTAGCAACCCTAGTCTCAAGTTAATGAAATGTATTTTTTTTGCGCATAAACGTAGCATGTAAAGCGCGTGTGGCTGTTAATTTTAAACTAATTACGTGTTGGGTATTTTAAAACTAATTTCTTTTATCCATCAGCCAATTCATCAACATAGGACTTATCTAGGATGATGATACCGTAATACCCACCTTTAGCAGGTGGGTTGGACATTGTAGTGGGTGTTGCTCAAGCGATCTCTCAACTTATTTTGTAAGAGAAAGAGTTTAGGAGTTTTGCTACTTTTTTATGATCCCTTATACTCCTTTATCCATCCATCCATCAGCCCGTAAACGTCCACTGTTGGCCATAAGCCTCCCTACAAGAATGTCATTCGCAACGCGCCTCTGCCACCTGCATCCAACGGTTTCCCGCGACGTCATCAGTCATCAGTCCATCTAGTGGGGGATCGTCCTACGCTGCGTTGTCCGATTCGTGGTCGCTACTCTAAAACCTTTCTTCGCCAACGGTTGTCGGTTCGTCGAGCGATGTGGCCTGCCCATTGCCACTTCAACGTGCCAATTCTCCGGGCTATGTCGGTTACACCCGTTCTTCTACGGATTGCCATATTCCGGATTTTATCACGTTGATCTCCTTAATTTTCTATATATCGGTCATTCCCTAAACTACTATTAGACAAAGACCTCCCCTTAAGAATACTACTCAGAATGGTCCTCTGCCACTTGTATTGGCCATGCGTTTTGCAATGTCACCAGTCCACGTAATTAGTCCATTGCTGCTTTCGATACGTGGTCGCTACTCGAGAACCTTACTTTCCCAATGGTTGTTGGTTCGAAAAGCTTATGGATTACCCATAGTCTCTTCAAGGTGCTAACTCTTCGGGCTTCTTTGTCGTAATCGTCTAAGAAACGCAAGTAGACGAGTTGCTAGTAAGAGTTGTAAGACAGCATTGTTGACAGTTTTTTATCTGAAGGCGCGAGCTGGTCCGTTTAGTACCACACTCTCGCTGAAAATCAACTGAATCTGAGCAGTGGCAATATGCTGTTGTGCTTCATTCAGTTAGCGAGAGAGGTAGCCCAAATTTCTGGATGATTTTTGGTTGGTAAGCAAAGGCCTAGCTGTAATCCCTTGAATTGCAAAGGTCCATAGGCGGCACTAACAAGTAAAATAAATTAAAATTTTTAATAAACATGTAATTTTTTTTTTTATAAAATATCCAGATGGTTGTCTGTAAAGTCGGTTTATAAACGATAATTTTATGTAATAACGTCATAAGAATACATTGATGAAACATTGCTTACTTTTATGAATTGAACAAACATACACAATGGAAACCATATTAACTTTTCACTTCATTTTATAGATAGTGTACAAAACAGTTTAGGTCAAATTTTTCAAATGCAAGAACGCTTAGGCTGCTCGTGCCTCTCTATTTCTTGTTCCGCGTTCTCGCTTGCACACTCGGCTCAGACGGCACGAGACACTTTTTACAGCCGGTTTTCTTCGCTTTATAAGATGATATCACGTCAAAAATACCAGTAAATAAAAAAAAATATTTCTAAAATCAAAAAACCCGACTGCGTAAAAAGTGAACCAAACTACGTGCATAATAAAAAGAACGGAAAAGAAAAAAAAAAACAAGCACTTAGATGTCCGGTGGTCTATTCTGTAATATATTATTGAATGAATACTATTGAAGAAAATAAAATATATTTTAATAATGGAACATAACAACTGAACAGTCGGGATCCATTGAAAATTAGATTTGCTGTCGAATAATTGACATAGTTTGTTTGACTTTATTTTTGTTCATTTTCACAATATGGCGTCCAGTAGTCGCCATATTGAATTTTCATTAACTACATGTCTTTAGTGACACTCGCCGGACTAAGAGGAATCGATTAACGTATGAATAATAAAAATCGGTCCCGGCGTTTGGTCGGTATAGTGCTTCAAAGGAACATACATACTTACATAGACTGTTAAACATAATACCACTCCTTTGCGTTGCGCAGTCGGGTAAAAAATAAATAATATTAGATAAATTCGCTGAATTTCTTGTCGTTACTTCTCAGTAGGGGTCACGTTCTGATCCGGTGATAATTTGTTAGATTAATTTAAAATTTACAATTATGTAGATATCCTCGTGGGGATTATTAAGTAATAAATAAATGAATTTCAATTCTAATGTTTACGCGAGTATTACACATTTGAAATAAAACTACTTTTACGGATTCTATCGCGTTTGGTCCTCCCGTGACCATGATCACTGTAAAGTGTTCGAAACATCGCGAAATTAATAATCAAATAAAAACATGATAGAATCCGTAAAAGTAGTTTTATTTCAAATATGAATTTGATTTTGTGAATAAAACTAAATGTACAATTTTTAAAGCTGTCAAGGCATACATATTATATTATTTCCGTAAATATAATTAAATTTAAATTGAAAGAAAACTAAAAAGTAAATAGAAGAAACGAATTCGACGCAATATGTATTCTTCTTTCATAGTACATATTGTAAAAGTTATTGCCAATAGTTTTATGACCAGCCGCCTGCCAGACGTCAACCCTCCTTGGGAATATAATTGTTGACCAAACGGCAGGCAGTCAGATGGAGTTGGTTCCTGCCGATAGCTCTTAATCGTCTTTTACGACATCCACGAGCAAAGTAAGAGTTGATAATATTCGTAGCCGTTATCTGAATACAAATAAAAATATAATATTTCACCCATCAAATTACTCGCCTAACTATATTCACTTAACCTAACCCAGTTTGCAAACACCTCAACTAGTTCTCACCCATCGTATCGTATTTCAAAAGTTTATATTTCCTAATCGTCTTACTAACTTGTTCAACCGCGATGGTACGGTTGGCGTAACCGGCATACATGGTTAAAACCGGTTCGATAAATAGTGTTGGGACATGTATCGATAAAAATATATCGATAATATTATAAACCACAATATTGCATATAAGAAATAAGATTTTTGCTGCACAGATGGCGTACTAGTTAAGATACTGGCCTTTCATGCCAGTATCGTGGGTTCGATTTCCACGCAGTACAATACTTTGTGCGATCAACAACTTTTTTCTGAGTCTGGGTGTAATTTGTCTACGTTAATTGCATGTTTGTAAAGCCCCCACAGTACAAGGATTATTTCCATAATGCTGGGTGGTGTCTTAAAAAAACTATTTTTAGGGCATTTTATTACTAGAGTATCATGATCAGTTTACCGTCACCATGAATGTAAAATATTCGTGCAATTAAAAATCAAATACAAATGTGATAGAAATTTGAAAATGAAGAATTTCCGTGTGGTGAAGAATACAATTCATCACACCAAATCTTATCCGTGGGTGCACGAGACGACTAAGGAATATAAAACGCATATAACATCTATCTAAGAGAAGGAAAGCTCGTAACAAGACCCTGTATCAACACGTCTGACCATCATAATAAACTGTTTTTACAGATTTCATTACGCGTTTGTATTTCCTGATTTTTTTTTCAATTTTGTTTGTATTTGATTTTGTGGAGACGAATTTAAAATATAATCTATTGCTCGATATGCGTACCGCAATGCGGGTTAGGGCGTCCCCCCGAGGCGACGCGTACCGACCCGCCCCCGTCGGTACGAACATCGGCAGTTGCGGCGATGGGGGCCGCCACCCATCACGCCTTGCCCAGTTAGGCGAGTCGAGGAGAACGGAGTGCCGGATGGGCACGTGGAATGTAAGAGGTTGTGTGGAAGGTAAGTTGCACGAGCTGATATCCGTCATGGCGGACAAACAGCTAGACGTGCTCTGTATAACAGAGACCAAGCGAAGGGGCAGCGACGCCTGCGATCTTCCTGGTGGCGGGATGGCTCTGTGGTCTGGTGTACCACAGAGCGATCGAGCCAGCATGGGGGTAGGAGTGCTGTTGTCCTCTCGCTTGGCCTCAGGTGTGAAGGATTACGGAATGTATGATCCCAGACTTCTTTGGGTCCGTATAAAACTAGGTGTCACCAAGGTATTCATGGTTGTAGCATATGCTCCTGTAGGATCCTCGGTGGCATTAGACCTAGAGAAGTTTTGGGACAATGTTAGGGAAGTTCTGGATATAGCAGAAACCAGTGAACGCGTGATTGTATGCGGAGATTTGAACGGTGGGTGGGGACCAAGCGTCCCGACTATGAGGACGTACTTGGTCCATTTGGTGATAAGAGAGTGAACGACGCAGATAGGCTCATAGCGGATGTATGCATGGAGAGAAACCTTATTGTGTCAAACACATTTTTCCAACATAAGGACATCCATATGTATACATGGAGAAGGAATGAACAGAAAGGCATAATAGATTTAATTTTGGTAGACAGTCGCCTCCGAAGCAAAATATTGGACGTAAGAGCCTACAGGGGCCCCACAGTCGACACGGACCACTATCTCGTTATTGCGAGATGTAGTGGTCTGTTCAGAAAGTGGAGGCACTGGCGAGAGCGTGTCCACTTCGGAGGGCTAGAAAGAATAAAGGTTGAAAGGTTGCAAGAAGAGTGTGTAAGAGAAAAGTATGCAGAGGGTGTCCGAGAACGGCTGACGATGGCAAGCCAGCCGCAGTCGGGCATTGAAGAATGCTGGAGAGTATTGAAAGAGAGTATGGTAGACACAGCGAAAGAAGTATGTGGAAGTTCAAAGAAGCATAGAAACACAAATGGTGATGCATGGTGGGATGCGAAAGTGGCAGCTTCCGTAGAGCAAAAGAAGAAAGCGTGGCTGGACTATGTCTCTTCTTTGAATCTGAATGACAGTATGACGGAACAGAAGAAAGAAATATATCGGCAATGTAAGAATGACACCAAGGCCTTAGTGAAAGAGAAACGTGATAGAGCAAGTATGAGTGCAGAAGATAGGCTGACTAAAAACTTCGAGGGTAACACCAAACTCTTTTGGAGGGAGGTGAAGAAGTCTCGGGGTGGTTGGTCAGCCTTCAGAATGAATAAAATAAGGTCTAAAGGTGGAGACATTCTTACACAAACACAAGACGTGTTAAGCCGATGGAGTGAATATTTTGGCGATATGTATGCGGATACTACGGTTGGCGCCGGTGTCGCATGTGGTCTAGTAGATCAACAATCGGCGACGGCGTCCTCCGATGGCATCAGTACGGATGAAGTTGAATGGGCGATAAGAAGCTTGAAAAATGGTAAGGCAGCGGGCATTGATATGGTGTCTGCCGAGATGATCAAGCTTGGTGGCTCCTGTGTCCGGGGGGCGTTCCTGTTGCTCCTCAATTTATGTTGGAGCTCGGGAATGGTTCCCGGGGACTGGAATAGCGCAGTCATCGTGCCTTTGTTTAAAAACAAGGGTTCACGTTATGACTGCGCAAATTACAGAGCCATAAGCTTGACCAGTTTGGCAGCAAAAGTGTATGGTAAAATTATTGAAAGGAGAATGAGGATGGTGTCCGATGGTTTACTGTGTGAGACACAAGGAGGTTTCAGGAGTGGAAGGGGATGCATGGATCAAGTGTTCTCTCTGCGCAACATTGTGGAGAAGCATCTGGCTCTCGGTCAGAGGGTTTTCTGCAGTTTTGTGGATCTGGAGAGAGCATTTGACACGGTTGTACGAAAGGAACTTTGGGACATTTTACCGGAGTATGGTATTGGCGGTAAACTGCTACAGGCTGTGCAGTCCAGTTACATGGGCTGTAGAGCCTGTGTGCGGCTGGATGATGGAATGTCGCCTTGGTTTGACGTCAATATCGGCGTTAAGCAGGGGTGCGTTCTGTCAGCCAGGCTGTTTATCATATATCTGGATAAATGTCTCCAAAGGTTGAACGATATGAATGTGGGAGTCCAGATGGGCGACTCAGTGGTCACTGCTCTGCTTTATGCAGATGATGCAGTCCTGCTGGCACACTCAGCGACTGATCTGCAGACCCTAGTCGACACAATGACAGAAGATTGTAAGAAAAGGGGTCTACGCGTGAATGTGAGCAAAACCAAAATAATGGTCTTTGAAAGAGATAAAACCAGAACAGATGTAAGAGTAATAATAGGTAATGACGTACTAGAGCAAGTGGATGAATTTGTATATCTTGGATGTGGATTTAGCCGAGGTGGAAGGTACACCACTGATATAGAGCGAAGAGTGAATGCGGGAAATAGAGTGAACGGAGCGTTGGGGCAACTTCTCGGCAGCCACCACCTCAGCCAGAAGGCACGTGTAGCAATACATAACGCAGTGCTTGTCCCAACATTACTGTATGGAAGCGAGAGTTGGGTATGCAGAAAAGAGTATGATAGTAAAATTAATGCGGTCGAAATGCGATCTCTGCGGAAAATCTGTGGAGTTAGGCTGACCGACCGCATTCGTAACGACGACGTAAGAGAGCGAGTAGGTATGAAAGAGAGTATTGGTGTAAAGATGCGAAAGGGAATGCTCCGATGGTTCGGACATGTGGAAAGAATGCCGAACGAACGCCTGGTTAAGAAGATATACAATGCGAAAGTGGAAGGATGTAGGTACCGAGGGAGACCGAGACTAACCTACCTAGACCAGATCGGTCATGTACTAAAGGAAGGTGGAGTCAAGAGTCTCCGAAACCGGCGAGCGTGTATGAAGAGAATTATGAATGTTGAGGAAGCGAGTGAAGTATGCAGAGATAGAGTTCTCTGGCACTCTGTCCTCTCTGCCTACCCTGCAAGGGATATGGCGTGATGATATGTACATACTCCTTATTTTGGCTGTACCAGCTAATACTTTTTTTGTCCAACACTTTTCATAAAAGAAAAGAATTTTACATACATATAAAAACAAAATGTGTTGATCTGTTATTAGTAAAAATTAATTTTAATTATTTATTTATGGCAATTTATTAATTTAAACCTAACAAATCTATAATAGCATATAGCTACTACTTTGAGTAGTAGGACAATTAAAATTCGAATACAAACGCTGATAAATTACCATAAAAATAGTTTTATTTCACTTAACTCACGTTTAATTAAAATATCGATACCTTAACCTTCCTCAATACGTTTCGCTTCAAACTATCGATACTGAGTACAACACTAGTTTGCAATGACGCAAGATAACTTTCACCGCCCTGTGTTCAAAGTTTCCTTCATAACGCATATTACATATAACATTCTAGGCCCAGAACACTGGTATTACCCATTATAAAAACTAAAAATAGCCATATCATAGACAGAGTGAGATATTAAATTTTTCCTTTGCCGTGGCTGATGAAAAACAATTAAGACACAGCCATTAGATAACAGATATATAATGAAACCTCGAAACGAAAATCTGTACTAGAGAAAAAGAAAAGAAAGAGAAATATTTATTCCTTTCTTGGTTTACAAAATATTTATTCCTTTTTTTTTATTTGTGTGCGCTTAATACCACACAATAGAAGTAATAACTTCATTAAATCACTTCACCTGAACGAGTCAGTTTCATTCATTACCTACAAAATAAAGTGCATAGCGCTAATATAAAAACCTTCATTTCAAAAATCTATACAAGCAAGAAAAAGAAAGGAAGAAACAATGTCATGTTTATTCTGTTCTCATTTTACAATTAAACAATTTGTAATTATTTTTATAATTACAAAAACATTGTCGACATAAGCTAATTATACCTTTTCTCAAAATAAAAATCAGCATTAAAGGTATTGAGCCTAAAGAGGTTATTAAGAGGTCCCTATTTATACTATTAACATTTCTTTTTTCAGATAACATCCTGTACGAAGGAAGAAATCCTTGTATCTTCTTTTTTTTTCTATTGGTAATCCTTTATTCCGCCATTAATACGAGCTCATTTTTGCCAGAGTCGAGTTACAAATTTTTACACATTACATATTTATTTTTTCATATTAGTTATTGCTGTCAGTAAGTCGCATCAACGCCTTCCACAGTGCCATGGCCACACTGGTAATGGTATATTCTGGGTAGTTTGGTGGAAAAGAAAAAAAAAATACCTAAATAACTTTTATATCATATTCGCTAAACCGTAGCAGTTCCTTCGCATCACATCACATAAAATGCCATCAAAATTATTTAATATAACACGTTAAAAAAATAAAATATTGAATATAATACAAGACCATCACATGACACTCACATTCCCGCCAAAACAACACATGAACGCTATTTACCATATTATGATAACTTTTTTTTATATTTTTTTCAGACTACACCTTGCTCTAACAAAAACAATTGTATCGAGAGGACTTTACAAATATATAATTTACGGACAAAACATTTGCAATCGCCATTTTGTGACCTTGCCTGACGACATGTAAGATTACGCCATTTGTAAAATGGACATATGTAACAGTATTAAACTTTTTAATTAAGTAAGAATTATGTCAATTGAATCATCTTACCGGATCTTCCTCGATACGTTTCGTGGCGGTTGCCAACTTTGTTTACAATCAAATATATGAATGAATTAAAAATGATAAAATCCTGTTTTACTTTTTTTGATTGATGTGTATAGATTACGTGGGAGTTTAGGCGGGAATCTGAAAACGTAATGTTGTGGTCTTGTATTATATTTAATATCTTAGTGTTTTAACTTATAACGACCTGGGCCAACTCCATCTGATACCGTTTGGTCAACAATTACATTCCCAAGGAGGGTTGACGTCTGTCAGGCGGCCAGTCATAAAACTATTGCCAATAACTTTTACAATATGTATTATAAAAGAAGAGTACTTACATATTGTATCGACCCCAAGTCATTGGGATAAGAGTAGGAGAATGATGATATAACTAAACCAATTATTAATGACGTCTAGTCAACAATTACATTCACAAGTAGGTTTGAAGTCAAGCGATCATAAAACTATTGCTAAAACTTAAGCAATATATACTATGGAAGAAGACTACTAAGTAATTGGGATAAAAGCAGATTAAAAAGTATATTATCTGATAGTAAGTTAAAAACTCCTCTCAGCTCATATACGTCCCACTGTTGAGCTCAAGCTTCCTCCTTCCATTATGGAAGGGAAATTGACCTATTATACCACGCTGGTTAGACGTATTGATATTTGGTTTAGTTTCCAGTGTTACTTCTCTTGCAAAGATGTTATATGCATTTTTATATCTCTTAATCGTTTCTTACGATTATCTACGGGTAAGATAGGGAGTGGTGAATTGTATTCTTACTCCGTCACCACACGGAAAGACTTAGTCGCATTTAATATTATCTACAATGATTATATATTAAATTATATCTTCTGAGGTTTTGTTGAAACATGAAGACATACATAAAACACTATTGTTATCTATTTTATATTCATTAAACTTTCTCTGCATTAAATTATAAAAAATGCCATCAAAATTATTAAATGATGTGTAACATTCTAAAACACTAAAATATTTAAAAATATTTTGTTAGACTGTCGCGTGATCGCTGCTTCTTTTTTTTTTTAATTACCAATGAGCTACTTATACATACTATTGTAGCCAGTTGCAAGTTATAATTTTCTTTACGTTTTTAGTCTCTTCATGTTAGTCTTTGTCCGGCAGTAAGTCATATTGTCACCATTAACAGCGCTATGGCCACACTGTTAATGGTACTTTCTAGGAAGTTTGGTGGAAAACTAAAACGTTGTGAAGCACTTTTATCTATATCTTATTCACTAATGCCATCAAAATTATTTAATATAACACGTTAAAACACTAAGATCATCATCATCATCCTCCTACTCTTATGCCAATTAACTGGGGTTGATGCAATATGTACTCTTCTTTCATAGTACATATTGTAAAAGTTATTGGCAGTAGTTTCATGACTGGCCGCCTGCCAGACTTCAACCCTCCTTTTTACTGACTGATAATTTTAATAAAATAATGGAATAAAAATGACTGAATTGAAAATTTACTGTATAGATGATGCACGTCATTATCTAAGGTATATACTGTGCCAGTGATGTGCGTACGATTCCCACGTAGTACAATAATTTATTAGATCGATTATCAATCCATCCAAAATTCTTTGTCCCTTAAAAATAAAGGAATTAGTGATGTTTTTATTGCATTTTATGGCAAATGAACAAGTAGGTATCTGATGACAGCTTATTATAAATCTATGCAAAATTTTAAATATAGACGGATCATTGCGTACCGTAAGGCGGGTTTTGAAACTCCGGTTCTGACGCTCATCGCGCACGAAATGCATTTTGTGAGTGTGGTACTACCGTGAACGAGTTGACACATTTATGAATGTAGATAGAAATTTAATGGCTGTGTGGCATTACCATTATAGAAATTCATACTTTAATATAATATAATTTAAGATAAGAAGATAAAAATGTCCTTCACGTAGCTGCTGCAAGCGGGAGCTCTTCACCTCTCACGCGTCGAACTTCGCGGCGCAGAATATGACTAAACCAAAAACAAATTAAATACTTCTTAATCCTTATTAATCTACTAATAGGTAAGTATTATAAATGTGAAATTTTGTAAAGATGTTTGTATGTTTGTTACTCAATCACGCGTAAACCGCTAAACAGATTTGGATGAAAAGTAGCACACAAATAGACCATTCACCTGGATTTAACATATGGGATACTTTTTAAGGCGGTAATTCCTGGCGATAATTTTGTGATAAAAAAGTGTGAAAGTCACCGAGATTTTTTCCGCCATCGATATTATTTGCATACCATATCCCCTGGCTATCATTTACGACACCCATGAGCAAACTATGGGGTGCTGATTCGTATTCTTACACCGTCATTATATAAAAATATTTTCCGTGTGGTGACGGAGTAAGAATACTTTTCACCACCCCATATCTTACCCGTGGGTGATCGTACGTGAAAACTAAGGGATATAAAACGCATATAATATCTATGCGAGAGAAGGAAAACTCAAAACAAAACCCTATACCAACACGACACGTCACAACACGTCTGACCAGCGTATATCGCGCTGGTCAGACGTGTTGGTATATCACGCTGGTCAGACGTGTTGGTATATCACGCTGGTCAGACGTGTTGGTATATAACGCTGGTCAGACGTGTTGGTATATCACGCTGATCAGACGTGTTGGTATATCGCGCTGGTCAGACGTGTTGGTATAGGATTAATTTCCCTCCCACTACCATTTATGGGCTATGACGATGATATGAAACAGCAAGAAAAGTATGCGGTGCGAACGTGATACAATAGGCTTAAAGGAGATAATTCCTCTGATAGTTACTTGTGGTAGCAAACGAGTGAGCAGCACACCTGATGGTAAGTGTTAGTGTCCATGAACATGATAAGCACACAGAAAGTTGGGCTTCCGGCTCTCTCGATCACCGAATGAACTGCATTGCCACTGCTCAGACGTCGATTTTCTGTGAGAATGTGGTACTGTCTCGAACGCATTGGTTCGCGGTTTTAGACAAAAAACTATAAACAGTGTGATCTTACCACTAATAAAGATATGATGAATTTTATTTATAATATTTTTAGGTACTTAAGAAATGTACTCAAAATATTAAGAAGGCATCTATTTCCTTAACAAGGTTGTTTCGGTAAGGCGAGGTTCATTGGCGACATAACCCAATTGCATTTTATTGCCCGAAGACACGAAGCTGCGATTTTATAAACAGCATTATACCATTGAATTAAAGGATTTGCAGATGAAGATTAATCACTAGGTTGAAATGTAAATAAACCGTGTTAGGTATCGCTGGTTCAGAGCCCACGCAGTGCAACACTATGCGATTTGCGATCCACAAATTCTGAGTCTGGGATGTAATTTGTGTTTCTTAATTGTATATTTGTAAAGTACCCCAAAATACCTACACGGCTAAGCAGAGTGTGATAGATCAATTTTGCTCTTATTGTGGAGGATGGTGTAACCGAACAGTGGGTTATACTTGAGCTGAGAAAATGATTATGAACTCATACTAAAATATGCTTCGATATATACTTTTATAATTCACATTTTATTTAATTTAAAAAAGACAAAACCCTGCACGAAATAATCCTTGCGGGGGACTTTACAAATATATAATTAACGGACACAAATTAAATCCAGACTTAAAAGAACCATTTATGGACTGCACAAATTATTGTCCTGCGTGGTTCAAACACACGACACACGATAGTTCAGTATCTTAATACGCCTGCATAGTCAATGATGAAATTCCTCAACGTAAGCTCATAGTATACGCTCGGTATATACATACTTATGTATATTCGATGGTGTTATGTATTAGAAAAGCCCTATATATTTAATAATAGCTTGTAAAGACTAGTGCGTAATGTGAAAACATACGGCAGAGATACTGTTAAGGCCCGCTGTGGCGTTTTTATCTATATTATACAGTCATTTGAATTTAAATCATAGTCGCTTATGAATGAAAGAATACTAGGTATAAAAAAAGAAGAAAAAAAAAGCAAGCAAGCAAGAAACAATTTATGCTGCACCATATTTATTCTAAGCATTATATGCTTGTTCATAAGAACCATATTTTATATGAATAGTATTATGTTCTGATTTCATTAATTAATCAGCTTTATAAATCATAAAAGAAAATAGATTTATAATTTTCCATTGCATTCTGCATTCAACCATATTCAGCGTCTACCTCGATACGTTGCGTGAAATGAATGATTCCATTTTTCAGCCATTCGCTCTCGTATTTAGTGAAACGAGACGTAGAAATCAGACTAAATCTGGTGTAGAAAATTGACCTAAATTCACCGGTGTCTGATTTAGTTAGTTAGCGCTAATGTCATGTTCATTATTGTGTAAAAAAATAATAGTAAATATGGCTAGGATTTTTTATAATAACGCTTGTACTTGCATAATACATATTCAACTTAATACTAACAGAAACTAGTAGGACATTCATCATGTCAGCCTATACATATCACATGGCTGTGTTCGAGCCTCCATCGTAATAGGAGGGAACTTGACCTACTATAGTATACCATGGGTTGGTACAGGGTTTTATTTCGAGTTTTACTTCTCTATGTAGGGCTTAAAAAGATTACTTTTTTTTTATTTTTACCGACCATATGTATTTCAACATAGCAGAGAAACCTTAACCCCAAATACCGCCATCATACCGGCCAGATAAATTAGGTTGATCCAGCTTACTATCTATTGCAGGGCTTTTATCTGATTACCTCATTTGTATTATCCGCCTCATACTTCATAGTATGTATGCTATATATCTAATATCTATGTATATATTCCATTTTTATTTGAATAGTTATTAATCTCCGTAACTTATGAAATCAAATTATTTTTCAGATTTTATCATATTTTAATATTATTTTTACTGTAATAAATTGTTAAAAAAAAAATTTAAATCACAATTGCGAAGAAATTAAGATTTTTTAATACTTACGGTTACAAAAAAGCAATAATATGGAAAATTTTGTATCCAAGCATATTTATAACAAAAAATAAATAATTAAATATCTTAGCTCTAAAACTTTTCAAATTTCTCTAAGATTTGACATATTATTTTTTGGCATCCATTTGAACACTTCACCATGAAATATTTTATTATTATTATTACAGCTTCGCACTGCTAACAATGCTGTTCGACATTGATTTTGTATACCACGTTTCTCAGACGGATTTTTATAGTTTTATTTTGTCTTTTCTATCTCTTGCATAGATGTTATATGTATATCCGTGTGTTGACGGACTAAGAATAGAATTCACGACCCCCATCTTACTCATGGGTGATCGTAAGAGACAATTAAGAGATATAAAATGCATATAAAATCTATACAAGAGATGGAAAACTCATAATTAAACCCTATACCAGCGCGTCTGACCAGCGTGGTATAGTGGGTCAGTTTTTCTCCTGTTATGGAGAAGGCTCGAGCCCAACAGTGGGATGTGTATGAGGTGAGATGATGAGATGATGAAGCAAGAAATAGTTCAATGAACTGTATTCTTACTGTCAGCATAAGGAATTTAAACAATGATCATCGACTATTTATTTTGATTTGAAGCGTTTACTTTCGAATTTTAGTAGATAGAGTTCAATAGTATAATCGTCTTCGCTCGCAATATCAACTCGTATGTTTTCAATGTATTACAGTGTCTATTACGTGTACAACAGTTCAGTGAAAGCCGGTCCGCGTAGCGAGGCAGTCCTCAAATATTGAATGGAAAAAATGTTAAAATAATATAAACAAGTACTAATTTAAAAAAAAATATATCTGTGACCAAAAAGAGACGCTTCGCTTCAATTGTATTGTGGTATGTACATATATATACATATATATATATTTATATCAACTTATTAGTTTAATGAGTAGTCTGGTATCAAATACAGCACTTACGTCCTTAAAAAAAAGCTACCGCTAAAAATTTTGCAAAATAAAAAAGTTTAATAAAATAGTGATATATTAAAATTAAAATTCATCATCCATCCCCATTTAGCTTCAAGACAGTGAGATGGACAAGAATGAAATATTTTTAGTTTATTTTCTAAATAATACACAGACAGATAATCAATAATTATAATTATTAATACACAGACTGCCCAAATGGCATATTAAGATATCTTACCGTGCCAGTGTCGAGATTCGATTTCCATTACAATAATTTGTGGAATCTACAAATTGTGAGTGTCTGTGTAATTTGTCTGCGTTAATTATCTGTTTGTAAAGTCCCCCGCAAATAAAACATATTTTATTAGTGTAATTATTTCTTTAATGTAGTGTTATTTACTTAGTAGTAGCAAATAGTTTTGGGATAAAACTGAGGTCCTCCTGTAATCAAAAAAAAGATCTTTATTTGGTTTACAATTAAAAAAAAAACAAATTAAGGTAAAAACAAAATGGTATTAGAATCAACTTGTGGCCGGGAATGCAGGTGCACCCAGCCATTGATTTTGAGCCCAAACCAAGATTATAAACTAGACACGCTTACATTACTGCCCTCATAAACCCAAAAAATAGTGATCATTTTATGTACTTATTTGCTTATTATATAATAGAGTCTGATAACGTTCTAAAACTAAATGACGATAGCAATATTCTTTGAAAATTTAATCATCATCATCAACTTGCTCTTATCCTAATTTATTTGGGGTCGACGCAATATGTCTTCTCCTTCCATACAACTCTATCTGACGTCATGTCTGTGGTCACTCCTTGACTATCCATGTCATGTTTCACGCAGTCCATCCATCTTTTCTTCGGTCTTCCCTTATCCTTTAAGCCTTCAACATTCATACTTAAAAACTTTCCTCATAACATTAATTTCATCCGTCTCATCACATGTCCATACCATGTCAATCTTTCACTCCTTAACTTTTTTATCACTGGCGCAACTTTCTTTGAAAATTAAATATAAGATTGAATATGTTGGTGTTAAGTGTTCAAAACATCATCATTTTAGCTCAGATATGTCCCACTGTTAGGCTCGAGCCTCCTCTATAATGGGAGGGAAATTGACCTACTATACCACGCTGGTCAGACGTGTTGGCATACGGTTTAGTTTCTAGCTTTCCTTCTCTTGCATAGATGTTATATGCATTTTCTATCCCTTAGTCGTCTTTTACGATACCCACAGGTAAAATAGGTGGTGATGTATTGTATTCTTACTCCGTCACCACACGAAAAGCAAAAACATTAAGAAAATAAAAATCAAATATAAAAGTAAAAAAAAATCTGTTAAAATTAGTTTAATTTTATATTAAACATATACTCAGATAAAATGTTTAATAATCAGATAAAAACTACGCAAGAAATCTCGAATCCAAAATGAAATACTATATAAAACCGTTTGCGTGGAACGTAATTTTTTCGTCTATTGTGTTTGGATATCAGTGTATCAGAATATTTCAAGGTACTGTTTCTCCATATCAGCTATTGTAGAGTTTCATGTTAATAAACTTTCCGGCTTGAAGGCTATATAAAGGTTATATATAATGGTTTAACATACTTTCGGCGGTAATATATATATAAGATCCATCTTTGGAATGGGTAGCCGGCAATCTGTCAGGGCCGTGACCGACGCTTTAAGCTGAACGGTATTAGAGACCACATTTTCGGTTTACATAAACGCCTGCACAGATGACTTAATGATTAAGATACTAACCTACAGTACCAAACGTCGAGGATTTGATTCTCAAGCAGTAAAATACTTTGTGTGAACCACAGAATATTATACCGAGTCTAATTGTGATTTGTGTTCGTTAATTATATATTTGTAAAGTCCGCCGCAATGTAAGGATTAGTTTCACAATTCAGGATTGTTGTTCTTTAAAAAAATAACTTAAATTATATGCCAGATTATTAGGGTAGTTAATTAATGAGGTTTAACATGGCAGGTTACTGCCGAGAAGTCTGACAACGTTATCAATTTGAATGGTAGTTTTTTTTAAAAGACCCCACTCTGCACTAAGGAAATAATCTATGTATTCGGGGGGACTTTACAAATATATTATTAATGCAGACAAATTTCAACGAGACTCAGCGCACTGTGGATCGCACCAAATATTGTTCTGCATAAGAATTGAACCCACAGCATTGGCACAGAATGTCGGTATCATAACCACTACGCCATTTATGCAGTCGATCAATGCTAATGTTTTTTTGCAAATATAGGCCAGCCTTCTTTCTAAGTCTGCTCGCGATATCTTTGTAAAAACTGCGAGCACGATCAAAGCGTTTCGATCTTAAACGGCTAGAAAATATAATATAATCCTACATTTGAATTTGAGCAAATACATAGCTTATTTTTTTTATCGCTTATGGTGGCAAACGAGCAGACGGCACACCTGACGGTAAGTGTCACTGCCGCCCATGGACCTTTGCCAATGGTATAGCTAGGCCGCTGCCTACCAATACAAGCGCCGAACCCACCCCAGTTGGGCTTCCGGCTCTCTCGCTCACCGAACGAAGCGCAATAGCACATTGCCATTACTCAGACGTCGATCTTCTGCTCAGTGTGGTGGAACGGGCCCGCGGCTGTAGACAGAGAACTGTCAACAGCGTGATCCTACCACAATTAAAGTAAATTAAAAGATAACTGTTATAGATTCGAATCCAAGACATTTATTGTGACAGTTTATAAGTGTTTTGAAGTAATACTCACTGATACAGCATCACCTTATCATCATAGCTCACACACGTCTCAACCCTTTTTTTTTTTTTTTGTGGTGGTGGGCTATGGACGTCGCACCCCGCCAAATCGGTCCGGAGTGACGGAAGAGGCGGCGCGCAACCCCATTGACCCACCCTGCAAGCACCTCTTCTTCGCCGTGCGAACAGGCCACCGGTACCCGATCTTTGTCTTCGGTGGCCCGCTCGGCGGTATGCCCTCTCGGGCTCCTCTCCTGTCGACGCCCCGACAGCTTTCGCCATCGAGGCGTCGTCCTCACGCGGTGGCCTCACGTTGGGTGACCGGACAATTCCCCGGTCCGATCACCCGAAGCCTCGGTTAGGGTGGCATCAGGCGCAGGTACTCGCGCCTGCGCCGCCCCGGCCGCGGGCGGCGGCCCGGGACACGTCTCAACCCTAGACCCAAGCCTCATTCACAATAGAAAAGAAACTGACTCACTACACCACGCTGGTCAAACCAGTTAGTACACGATTGCATTTCGAAAAGAATAACAGTCGTCTTTTAACCCCACATACCAGATTGTAAAGTCTTACTCCGTCACCACACGCAAACAAAATATAAGACTCCGCTGTCTGTTCGTTTGTCTATTGCCAGGCTTGTATCTCATGAATCATGATAAGTAAACAGTTTAAACTTTCACAGATGACGTATTTCTGTTACCGGTATAACAAACAAATACTAAATAAAATCGGTCAAGTGCGAGTTGTACTAGCGCACGAAGGGTTCCGTAAAATTGAAAAAAAATCAAATTTGTTGTATGGGAGTCACCTTTAAATATTTTTAGTATTTGTTGTTATAGCGGCAATAGAAATACATCATCTGTGAAGAATTTCAACTGTCTAGCTATCACCGTTCTTGAGATACAGCCTGGTGACAAACGGACGGACGGACGGGCGACGAAGTCTCAGTAATAGGGTCCCGTTTTTACCCTTTGAGTAAGGAGCCCTAAAAACAATAAAATTAATATTTAATGGGGCTCCTATACAACGAGCGTGATTTTTTTTTGCTGTTTTTATATATAATGGTACGGAATCCTTCGCGCGCGAGTTTGACTCGCACTTGGTTGTTATGTATTTATTTTATTGATTCATCTAATAAAATTCTATATTGCACAGGTCCCCTGTAGTATTATTATATTATATTATAATATATATTCGCCATACTTGGTAGTTTTTTCTGAAGATTGCTTTTATTTATGTAGTTCCTTGTCTGTCTGTCTTCCGTGTCCAATCAATCAGCCGGTAATTATAAATTACACAGGAAAGTAAGGTGTAGTGACGAAATATGTAATTATAATGTTCAAAAAAAAATACGGTAAATTAATATAAAAGAAAAAAAACAGACAATTGTCTGTAAAGTCAGTTTACGGCCGATAATTTCACGTGATAACGCTATAAGAAAGCATTGATTGAAAATAGTAAACTTTTATGAATTGAACACACGTAAACAATGGAAATCATATTAACTTTTTACTTCATTTTATAGACCTAAGGTAATGTATTTTCCGTGTGGTGATGGAGTAAGAATACAATTCACCACCTCCTATCTTACCCGTGGGTGATCGTAGGAGACGACTAAGGGATATAAAACGCATATAACATCTATGCAAGAGAAGAAGAAATCGCTATACCAACACGTCTGACCAGCGTGGTATAGTAGGTTAATTTCCCTCCCGTTACGGAGGAGGCTCGAGCCCAACAGTGGGACATATATGGGCTGTGATGATAAGATGATAAAGGTATATGACACTAATGTTGTGTCATTAAACACGATAAGTAATATTGAGACTTAAATTGATTTAGGAGTCACCTAAAATGTAGGTGTAGTTCGTGAAAACGGACATCGGAAATATCTCTATTTCCATCTCTGAGTGTTATAAGCAAATTTTAATTTTAATAAATACGAGTATAATTATAAAGTTGATAATCTTTATTATCAGTAAAACATTACTTTTAAAATAACGTGTTTAATTTTCAAATGAGAATTGTAGTGTAAGTAGGAAATATCACAAAATTTGTTGGTTTTTTTTTTATTGCCACCCTCCACCATGGAAATAATCCTTGTATTGCGGGGGACATTACAAACAGGCAATTAACGCAAACAAATTACACTCAAATTCAGAATAACACTATATGGAACGCACAAAATATTGTCCTGCTTAGGAATCGAACCCATAGCATTGGCACTGAAGGTCGGTATTTTAACAATTATGCCATCTGTGCAGTCAAATGAGACATTTTCGTTTTGACTGGGGACAATGTGACAGCCAGTTTGTAAGCGGCATTGTCCCAGCAAGAGTGATACAGCAGACTTGCCAATAAAGATATTGACTCGGTGACCTGCCTAAATGGCAATAGGTAAGGTTTCTATACAATCATGCTTGCCATATCAACTGCAGTCATTATGCGATAAAAATAGGCTTAATTAATACTTTTACTGGATTCAAATTACTGAAATTTAGCATTTAATATGCTTAATTATTTATAAAAACCCCGATTACGAAGCGAAAAATTATGTCACAAGTGGGGTTCGAACCTACACCTATTGGGAATCCGTCCCAATCATGTTACCACTTACACCACCGGGAACTATTGTAGGACATTAAAATCTTTTACTGGATTATTAATAGATGGTGGAAAGTGGAAGGATGTAGGTACCGAGGGAGACCGAGACTAACCTACCTAGACCAGATCGGTCATGTACTGAAGGAAGGTGGAGTCAAGAGTCTCCGAAACCGGCGAGCGTGTATGAAGAGAATTATGAATGTTGAGGAAGCGAGTGAAGTATGCAAAGATAGAGTTCTCTGGCACTCTGTTCTCTCTGCCTACCCTGCAAGGGATATGGCGTGATGATATGTATGTAGATGTTATATGCGTTTTATATCCCTTAGTCGTCACTTATGATCACCCACGGGTAAAATGGTGAATTGTATTCTTACTCCGTCAACACACGGAATAAACTTTCACGTTTATTATATTAGTAAAATTAATGTATACATATAAATAAAATTGAAGTATCTGTTTTTAATTCCAAAGCTTTTCACTAAATGCATATGAAAAATCTATATACTTACATAAAACAATCCATTTGAAAAAATCGCTATCTTTCTGTTTTTTCCGGCTAATCTCTGAAACGGCTGGACCGATTGTAGCGATACTTTCACTGGCAGGTAGATGATGTTTTAAGGAGTAATCAAAATAATAGCTGATGTTACAAGGCTACTTTTACACATACATACATATCATCACGCCATATCCCTTGCAGGGTAGGCAGAGAGAACAGAGTGCCAGAGAACTCTATCTCTGCATACTTCACTCGCTTCCTCAACATTCATAATTCTCTTCATACACGCTCGCCAGTTTCGGAGACTCTTGACTCCACCTTCCTTCAGTACATGACCGATCTGGTCTAGGTAGGTTAGTCTCGGTCTCCCTCGGTACCTACATCCTTCCACTTTCGCATTGTATATCTTCTTAACCAGGCGTTCGTTCGGCATTCTTTCCACATGTCCGAACCATCAGAGCATTCCCTTTCGCATCTTTACACCAATACTCTCTTTCATACCTACTCGCTCTCTTACGTCGTCGTTACGAATGCGGTCGGTCAGCCTAACTCCACAGATTTTCCGCAGAGATCGCATTTCGACCGCATTAATTTTACTATCATACTCTTTTCTGCATACCCAACTCTCGCTTCCATACAGTTATGTTGGGACAAGCACTGCGTTATGTATTGCTACACGTGCCTTCTGGCTGAGGTGGTGGCTGCCGAAAAGTTGCCCCAACGCTCCGTTCACTCTATTTCCCGCATTCACTCTTCGCTCTATATCAGTGGTGTACCTTCCATCTCGGCTAAATCCACATCCAAGATATACAAATTCATCCACTTGCTCTAGTACATCATTACCTATTGTTACTCTTACATCTGTTCTGGTTTTATCTCTTTCAAAGACCATTATTTTGGTTTTGCTCACATTCACGCGTAGACCTACTTTTGCTTTAGTAAAAAAAATAGATTGCCGCAAAAACAAAATTAAAACTATTGAGGGACGCCGAGAACATAGGTTACCTTTTTATCAAAAAAACCGCGCGGGCGAAGCCGCATGCAAAAGCTAGTCATCATTCTCCTACTGCTATCCCCAATTACTTGGGGCCGATACAATATGTACTCTTCTTTCATAGTGCATATTGCTATAGTTATTGGCAATAGTTTTATGACCGGCCGCCTGCCTGATGTCAAAACTCCTTGGGAGTGTAATTGTTGACCAAACGGCATCAGATGGTGTTGGCCCAGGTTATTATAAGGTTCTTAGTCGTTTTTTATGAAATCCACGAGTAAAGTAAATGTTGGTAGTATTCGTAGCCGCTACCACACAGCTAGCAGACAAAGGCTAGTATAAAAATATAACAAAAACCAAATACGTCTAAGAATACAATATAGTATTGATTAATTCAAATTATACAATTATTATATTATACATAATTTTTTTTTTAATAAATATTAATATAAATTCCTATTTTACTTATTTTTGTAAGCGTCCCGTATCCAATATAAAAAAAGTCACTTTATGTATTTTGATTTATTTTTTTTAAAGACAAAATACCTCGCATTTAGGAAATCCCTGTCGTTGAATATAAGCAACGTATGCAATTAAGTGCCAAAATGAGAACGTTTTTCGAATTTTATAAAGAAATATCCAGCGTGTGGCGCGTAGCCACTATAAAGTGTATTTAATGAAATACACGCTCTGTTTTATTAGTTTTTTGAAGTAAAAAACTTCTTTACACACGCTTGAGGAGTAAGCTGGTGAATGAGTGACGAGAGCGTTACGAAAAGCGTGATCGGGCGAGGCGAACGAAAGTTTAGAGGGCGATATAAGTATAAAACACTATCAGCTGCTATAGCAACTTATTATTATATTAGCTTGTATATTAAATTCTTCACTTTGATGTATCATTATCATCATCAGCTCAGCTCATATATATCCCACTGTTGGGCTCGAGCATACCCATACACACCATAATGGGAGGGAAAGGTCAAACGTGATGATATAGTGTTTTGTTTCAAGTTTTCCTTTTCTCGTATAGATGTTGTATGCGTTTTATATCCCTTAGTCGTCTCGTACGATCACCCACGGGTAAGATAGGAGGTGGTTCATTGTATTCTTACCCCGTCACCACACGGAAAACACTTCGATGTATGCGTCAAGACGTCGCGGAAAAATTGTAATTGCTTTAGCTATTTACTTGTCAAACAAAAAGATTTCTCTTATCCCAATTACTTGTGGTCGATACAAATATGTACTCTACTTCCACCGTACATATTACAAAAGTTATTGACATGAGTTTTATGACTGTGTACCTATCAGACGTCTACCCCCCTTTGGCATATAATTGTTGACCAGACGGCATCAGATTTAGTTGACCCAATTCGATATAAAACTCTGAGTTGTCATTGGAAATAAAATTACTTTGTGTAATATTCGCGTAAACATGAGAAATCATTATCTTAGTTGTCATTTAAGACATTCACGAACAAAATAAGAGTTGATAATATTCGTAGCCGCTAGTACATAGCTAAAAAAATCCCTCCCTACTAATATATAAATGTTAATGTAAGTTTGTTTGTTACGCTTTCACGCTAAAACTACTCAACCGATCATCATGAAACATTGTACACATATTCTTGGAGGTATTAAAAGTAACATAGGATATTTTTTATTAAAAAAAAATCGAAATTTTTATATGAAAAATAAAAAATTGTTTGTCAAAAAATCTCAAAATCTAGCTTCTTCAACGCCATCTAGCAGTCCAGTAATGAAGTTCCAACCCTGAGTATTGTAATACCGTTGCACTGTATTACCGACGGTCAAAAATAAAAATAGGGGATCAAAAACTTTAGGAAAGTAACCTTTTACGCGGGCGAAGCCGCGGGCAGAAGCTAGTGCAGTTATATAAATAATAAATCCTCAACTGACAGTACAAAGTATTCGTACGGTTTCTATTAAATATAAATATCACGAGCGTTTGTACATTTTGTAATATTATTACTCAATAATATATTTGCCAACTTAACGGCTCGTATTTTAAGCAAATACGATTACAAAATATACTTCGCTGCATGTAATACGATTTCCGTATGATAAAGGAGTGAGAATAGAAATACTCACTCCCCTATCGTACCCATCGGTGTCGTACAAGATGACTAAGAGATGTAGTATGCATATAACATCTATGCAAGAGAGAGAAAAAAAAATCAAAACAAAACCCTATACCAACACGTTTGACCAGCACAGTATAGTAAGTTAACTTCCCTCCCATTACGGAGGAGGCCCGAGCCCAACTGTGAGACATATTTTTTTTTTTTTTTTTTGGTGGACTATGGATGCGTCTCGCCCCGCCAAATCGGTCCGGGGTGACGGAAAAGGCGGCGCGTGACCCCATAGACCCACCGTAAAACCTTCTCTCTTCGCCGTGCGAGCGGGCCACCGGTACCCGATTTTTGAATTCGGTGGCCGACATATATGGGCTGTGGTGATGATGATAAACATCTATGCAAGAGAGAGAAAAAAATCGAAACAAAACCCTATACCAACTTACCTAGCCAGCGAAGACAAACGGGATCAGTTGGCCCACTCGCACGGCGTCGAGAGGTACATGAAGGGCGGATTTATAGGGTCGCTCGCGATCGCTTTATCTGTCGCCACGGACTTATTTAAAGGGATGCTACTACACCATAGTAAAAAAAAAAATAAAAAAAAATACCAATCTATCTGTACAGGTGGCGTAGTGGTTAAGGTACCGATCTTTCATGTCAGGGATATGGCTTCGATTCCTACGCAGGACAATACTTTGTGTGATCCAGAAATTTTTATTCTGAGTCTGGTTATAATTTGTGTGTGTTAATTATATGTTGCACCTCTGGACGGCCGACAGAAGTGATATAACTTAAATTTAATATTGAATTTAAGTTGAACTATTTAATATTGAAATTGTTTAACTTGAGAAAAGCTTAGTAATACTTTAATTTTATGTATATTAATATGATAATTTATGGAAAGGTTTTTTTTTTTTTTTTTTTTTTTGTGTGTCTTAGTTGTTAGCCTCAGATGGCTATGAAAACTTTACCCGGACTGTGGGTGAGCGCTGAGGGCTCTCAACCCGTAGGAAAGGTTATTTATTAATACAATCTTATAACATCACATCTAAATACGGCTAGCGCAGTGAGATATAGTGAGAGAAGAAGAGCCTGCCTACCGCTGCCGTTTGCATGAGTGAAAGAGAAGCCGGATAGACTGGCGCCGTAACGCGTTACGTAACGAAGCGTTACACTCCCATGAGAAGTTATCACTTCAAAAATCTGATCAACGTGGTGTGTTATATCAGTTTCCTTCTTATCGCCGAGGAGGCTCGAACCCAACAGTGGGACATAATATGAGCTGAGACCGCTGCCTACCACGCTGTAGACAGTTCTTTGTCTATGTCAAAACAAGGATTGTTTCCTTAATAAAGAGCGGCGCCTTTTTTTTTTAATGCATTTGGTAGTATACGAGCAAGTAGCGTACATGATGGTAAGTGTTACTGCCGCCCTTGGATCTAAGCTGCCTACCAATATAAAACCCAGACCCATCCAGTTGGCCCACCGGCTCTCTCACTCACCAAACGAAGCACATCAGCACATTTCCATGGCTCAGACGTCGATCTTCTGCTCAGTGTGGTACTACCTCGGATGGACCGATACGATCGAACAGCGTGGTCCTACCACTATTATATATAGATAAACTAGCATACTCGGCCACGCGTTGCTGTGGCTAAAGTAGCCTCAGTAACACGTGGTGGTTATACTAATAAATTGTAGCTTACATGAAACGTTTGTACGTTTAACATAGTGCCATCTATTAAATACTTACTTAATCCAGTCAACAGATACCGCCATCTGTTAGGATCGTTTGGAGATAACAGATAATTGTGACTGTCAAATAATAGACAAATAATTTGTAATAAAATAATATTGCGACTATAAATCGAGATGGAAGCTATCCTATCTTTTAAGTTGGATCAAACTACACATGCTGTGCAAATTTGATTAAAATCGGTTAAGTACTTTAGGAGTCCATCGCGGACAAACAACGTGACGCGTAATTTATATATATTAAGAAGAAGAACATATAGTTACTATTGGTTATCTTTAGCAGGTAATTTTGACATATCTCATAAGTTTTAATTAGCGTTTACAATCCCATTACAAATCTTTGATTTTCTCGACGTTTCTTTATTATAATATGCATGTATTATACATATAAACCTTCTTCTTGAATCACTCTGTCTATTGATGAAAACCTCATTAAAATCCGTTGCGTAGTTTAAAATATGTAAGCGTACATACAACGGCGGCAACTTTATACTATGTATAATCATCATCATCTCAGCTCATATATGTCCCACTGTTGGGCTCGAGTCTCCTCCATAATGAGAGGGAAATTGACCTACTATACCTCGTTAGTCAGACGTGTTGGTATAGGGTTTTGTTTCGAGTTTCTCTTCGCTTGCATAGATGTTATATGCGTTTTATATCGTTTATTCGTCTCTTACGATCACCCACGTGTAAGATAGGGGTGGTGAATTGTATTCTTACTCCGTCATCACACGGACATGTACTGTAATATAATAATGACTATGTATACATATAGATTATATGAAATACATATAGATTATATGAATTTGATTATATGACATGCTGCTTTTTCTTGTGTTAATTTATTGAGTAGTATTTTATAATTTGATCTACTTAAATGTATTATTGTAGATTTTTGATTAATTTAATGTATTTTTTTTTCTTATTGAAATTACTCTACTTTGATGCAAAGGGTCAAACATGATTCGATGCTACTAATTTCATATTAAATGCTTTTGTATGTAGGTATACATATCGCTTGCCCAGAAGAATAGTGACACAATCCAAAAAAGCTAAATTTTTCGGGAGGGTCAAAATAAGTATTTCCTTCTTTTCAGCTTGTTTCAGCAGCGATTTGAAATGCATCAAACGTCAGCATAATATCCTTAAGAATGACGACGAAGAGTTAATAAGGAGAACTTATAATATTAACACCCCTCCACCATCAAAAATTGATATAGGTATAATGAAAATTGTAGTTTTTAGAGTTGTGACACTATTCTTCCGGGCAAGTGATATGTTAGAAGAAATAAAAATTTATTATTATTATTGTTGTATCTCAAATAATTTTTACGGTATCTGCCAAGGGATAGCCAAAATTCTCATGGGAGGCGTACATAAGAATAGGAGCCCAACACGCAAGAGTTTATGACAATGACACATATCCACAAGAAAAAAAGTGGACTGTTTTGGGTGTTTGACAAAGATTTTCCAATGTATTTTTTATCGTTGAATACGAATATGAAGTCAAAATTAGGGGTCAAACTGCAAAAAAAACGGAGAAAAATTTAAAACAAATATACATAATAATAATTATTAGATCGTAGATTTTATCGGCTTTTTTTTAATTTCCCCGTTTTTTGCAGTTTAATCCCCCATTTTGAATTCAGATTCATATTCAGCGGTAAAAAATATATCGGCAAATCTTTGTTGAACACCCAGCACAGACCACTTTTTTGTGGACCTGTGTTATTAATCTACAAATGGGAAGGAACCCTTTAACGTGGACACTTGACGTCTGCGCATAACATATTTGGAGTGCCAACGGTAGATCTAAAACTATTGTATCATCATACTTGCTTTTATCCCAATTTATTTGGGGTCGACGCAATATGTCTTCTCCTTCCATACATCCCTATCAGACGTCATCTCTGTGGTCACTCCTTGACTATCCATGTCATGTTTCACGCAGTTCATCCATCTTTACTTCGGTCTTCCTTTACCACTAACGCTTTCAACATTCATACTTAAAACTTTCGTCACAACATTACTGTCATCCTTCTCATCACATGTCCATACCATGTCAATCTTTCACTCCCTAACTTTTCCGTCACTGATGCAATTTTCAAACTTTCTCTTATATGTCTAAAACTATTGTATGATAATCGTATTTTATAATATGACTATGGGATTGGAAGTTTAATGGATTGGTTTATCTTAAAACTAATGATTTAAAAAACTGTCGTTTGCTTTTAATACCATTATATCTTGGACTTTGGCAGACGATTATACGGTGGAATTATTCTTTCCAACTCTTTCTCTTCTACCCTTTTTCTAATTAAATTTGTTATATTAATTAAAAGTACCTCCAGAGGCTGCCTGAGGGTCAAACCAAGGTGTGTTTTATGGAGATTGTTGCAAATCCTAGTTTAGCTGTGTGGTAGCGGCTTCGAATTCTACCAACCCTTACTTTGCTCGTGGAGGTTGTAAAAGAGGACTAAGAGCCTTAAATGACTTATGTAGGTCAACTCGATCAGATGCCGTTTGGTCAACAATTACATTCCCAATGTGGGTCTGGCAACCGGCTGGTCATACAACTATTGCCAATAACTTTTACACTATGTACTATGAAAGAAGAGTACATATTGTATCGACCGCAAGTAATTGGGATAAGAGTAGGAGAATGATGAATGATGATGTTGGGTTCGAGCCTCCTCCAAAATGGGCGGGCAATTAATCTACTATACCACGTTGGCCAGACATGTTGGTAAAGGGTTTTGTTTCGAGTTTTTCCTTTCTTGAATATATGTTATATGCGTTTTATATCCCTTTGTCGTCCCTTACGATTACCTACGTGTAAACTATTACCAATAACTTTTACAATATATACTATGAAAGAAGAGTACATATTGTATCGACCCCAAGTATGGGGATAAGAGTAAAAGAATATTGATGATATATTTACAAAAAAAAAAAACACTAAAATGTAAGTACCGAGCTACGCTCAAATCATTCAAATATTACATCTAATAGTAACAAAAATATTCTCACGAATCTTAAAAATTTTAATTATTACTTAATCTATTATATCACCTTCATCACACTCGAACGAATTAAGATTAATGATAAAACGCACATTAATGATATAATTATAATTAGCATAAGATAATAATTAATCTTAACCTAGTAGCTAAGTTTAACTTAAACTAGAACATTGGAACATAACGACGTGGAACTACTGAGGCTGTGATAACTAAAGTGATATACAGACAACTGCTTCATGGGCAGTAACTTTGTACAACTGTGGACTTTTATATACATTTTTATTTCTTTTACATACATACATACAACGTAAGAGAGCGAGTAGGTATGAAAGAGAGTATTGGTGTAAAGATGCGAAAGGGAATGCTCCGATGGTTCGGACATGTGGAAAGAATGCCGAACGAACGCCTGGTTAAGAAGATATACAATGCGAAAGTGGAAGGTTGTAGGTACCGAGGGACACCGAGACTAACATACCTAGACCAGATCGGTCATGTACTGAAGGAAGGTGGAGTCAAGAGTCTCCGAAACCGGCGAGCGTGTATGAACAGAATTATGAATGTTGAGGAAGCGAGTGAAGTATGCAGAGATAGAGTTCTCTGGCACTCTGTTCTCTCTGCCTACCCTGCAAGGCATATGGCGTGATGATATGTATGTATGTATGTTTATTTCTTTTTTTTTCCACTACTCAGCACTAATCTTATATAAACCTTGTATTGCGATGAAACTTTATAAAACATGCAATTAATGCAGACAAATTACCACCCAGACTCAGAACAATATTTTATGGATCGCAAAAAGTATTGTCCTGCGCAGTGATTGAACCGTCGACACTGACACTGAATCGGTATCTTAACCACTACGCATCTGTGCAGTGATCTTATTTCTTCGTTGTCCTCTAAAGACAAATAAAAAGAAAAATATCAGTCGATATTATCATCATCATCACCACCCATATATGTCCCACTGTTGGGCTCGGGCCTCTTCCGTAATGGGAGGGAAGTTAACCTACTATACCGCGCTGGTCAGACGTGTTGGTATAGGGTTTTGTTTCGAGTGTTTCCTTCTCTTTGCAGATCTTATATGCGTTTTTATATCCCTTAGTCGTCTCTTACGATCACCCACGGGTAAGATAGGGGGTGATGAATTATATTTTTACTTCGTTACCACACGGATAGATATGATTTAATAAGCAAATAAATAGCATACGGATATTTTGTGTAAAATTCGGTCAATTAACTTTACGAAGCCTTGACACGGTAAATTAATACATATATGGCTTCACAGATGGCGTTGTAATAAAAATATCGTACCGCGCAATAAAAGTATTAATTCCTATTTTTTTTAAACCACACTGCACTAAGGAAATTATCCTTGTACTGCGGTGGGACTTTATTAAAGATGCAATTAACGCAGACAAATTACACCCAGACTTAGAACACTATTTTGTGGGTCGCACAAAGTATTATACTGCATAGGAATCGAACCCACGATACTGGCATATCATTATCCCACCTAAGCAGTCATCTTAGTTCTCTAAAGACAAATAAAAAGAAAAATATCATTCGATATTATTATCATCATCTCATATCTATATGTCCCACTTTTGGGCTCGAGCTGTTTGGTAGCGGCTTCGAATACTACCAATCCTTACTTTACTCGTGGATATCGTAAAAGACGACTAAGAGCCTTGTAATAACCTGGGCCAACTCCATCTGATGCCGTTTGGTCAACAATTTCATTCCCAAGGAGGGTTGACGTCTGCCAGTCGGCCGGTCATAAAACTATTGCCAATAACTTCTATAATATATACTATGAAAGAAGAGTACATATTGTATCGATCTCAAGTAATTGGGATAAGAGTAGGAGAATGATGAATGATGATGTTGGGCTCGAGCGTCCTCCATAATGGGAGGGAAATTGACTTAATATACCACACTAGTCAGACTTGTTGGTTTAGGGTTTTGTTTCGAATCTTTCTTCTCTTGCACAGATGTTATATGTATTTTATATCGCTTGGTCGTCTCTTACGATCATCCACGGGTAAGATAGTGAGTGGTGAATTGTATTCTTTCTCCGTCATCACACGCATAAGTATATATATTACGCATTAATCCTTGACAGATATATCTCAAGATATTTGTATTAAAGTGATTGTGCTAAAGATAAATATTTAGTAATATATATTGAAAGTGATTGCGTGCGAATGTAATTTCCATAAAGAAATCTGTTGAGAATACATAAATATTAACAAATAATTGCATCAAATAGAATAAAATTATATGGTTGTTTTTTTTTTTAAGATTACGCGAAGTTAAGGAGTTTTTGTCGAGCATAACTAATCCACAACTTAAAATAGAGCAATAGAAATACAAAAAAAATAATACGAGATGCAAATTGGATGTCAAAGGACAACTTACACTTGTCTAAGTCTAAGTGGTGGAACGATTGGAACGGATTTCCAATAGATGTGAGTGGGTTCGAGTCCCAATTATGACATTCATTTTTCGCTCGTAAATAAGTTATATTATTATATAAAAAGATATACAATTTAGTAACTTATATTTTGATCTATTTCGTAATGTTTAGGCAGAATTTGCAATTTAAACTCACAAAAATATGTTTTTTACAACATCGCATTACAAATTTCCGCGTGGTGACGGAGTAAGAATACAATTCACCACACCATATCTTACCCATGGATATCGTAAAAGACGATTAAATGATAAAATATATTTTTATTATTAATATAATAAAAATATATTTTTATTATATTAATAAAATACTATATAACAATATCTAGACTAGACTAATGTCTAGTCTAGATATTGTTAGCGTAATAATTTGAATATAATAAAGTCTTGCTATAATTTTTCTTCCTAACCTATAGTAACCTATTATATTCCATTTCTATATATAAAGTAGCTTATACATAATAACAGTCTAGAGTAATAATTCAATTCGTTATCTCTAATTGGGTGCTGATAATCAGATCAATGAATATAGATCAGATCATATATGACATCTGTGCAAGAGAAGGCAAACTCGAAATAAAATCCTCTACCAACACGTCTGACCAGCGTGGTATAGTAGGTCATTTACCTCCCATTGTGGAGGAGGGTCGAGCACCAACAGTGGGACATATGTGGGTTGGGATGATTACAAATTCTTGAATTTCTAATGTTTTCAATTCTCTAGACTTTTCTGTATTATAATATGCATCAATTGTAAATAGTGGTAGGACCACGCTGTTGACAGTTCTCTGTCTACAGCCGCGGGCCGGTCCGTCCGGGGTAGTACCACACTGAGCAGAAGATCGACGTCTGAGTAATGGCAACGTGCTATCGCGCTTCATTCGGTGAGCAAAGGTCTCTAAGCGGCAGTAACACTTACGATCAGCTTTGCTATTTAATTTACTCGTTTGCCAGCATAAACAATAAAAATCCCACATTTTATACAAAATAATTATTTAATATTACACGTTAAAACACTAAGATATTAAATATAATACAAGACCACCACATGACACTTTCGACATCCCGCCAAAAGTCAATTGTAAGATTTTTATTGTCGTTATGTAATAAATACAAGATCGCCATAGAGCCAACTTCCGTCGTATATCCGGTTAAACGACCTTCAAATTTGACCTCGTTATGTTTAGTTTCACTTTAAAAAAAAACCGTGTCAGTGGTAACGTCTATGAATAGTAATAATCTTAATAAGTTAAAGGGTTAGTAATTTTTTTATGAATGGGTTTTTCATGACCATGGATACAAAGGCCTTTTGTCTTTCTTTTTTTTTTAGTACTCTGGACACACGCCGTCCGTTACCATTGTATTCCCTCCCATTCGCCACTGGGTAGCCACTGGTACCGCTTCCTTGACATTCGTGGCCAGCCTAAAAGTCTATTAGTCTAGTCTAGACATTGCGTCACAATTTGAATATAATAAAGTCTTGCTACAATTTTTCTTCCTAACCTATAGTAACCTATTATATTCCTTTTCCTATTTCTATATATAAAGTAGTTTATACATAATAACAGTCTAGAGTAATAATTTAATTCGTTATCTCTAAATGGGTGCTGATAATCAGATCAACCTTTTGTACCTTTACCTTTTTACTTTTGTACCTTGACCTTTGATACCTCTGGCTGAGGTTCTTAGCGGCACTTGAAAATTAACGTAAATAATTATTGTATTATATTCGCTACACTTTAGGACTTTCTCTGTATTAAATTACAATAAAATACAAGCAAAATTATATACATACATACATACATATCGTCACGCCATATCCCTTGCAGGGTAGGCAGAGAGAACAGAGTGCCAGAGAACTCTATCTCTGCATACTTCACTCGCTTCCTCAATTTCATTCATAATTCTCTTCTGTATGAAAAGGTCCATGGGTAGCAGTAACACTTACTATCAGCTGTGCTGCTTGTTCGTTTGCCACGCAATAAATAAAAACGAGCAAGCACCACACCTGATGGTAAGTGTCACTGCCGTCCATGGACCTTTGCAATTCCAAGGGTATAGCTTAGGCCGCTGCCTACCAATAAAATCCCCAAACCCACCCAGTTGGGCTTCCGGCTCTCTCGCTCACCGAACGAAGCGCAAATGCACATTGCCATTACTCAAACGTCGATCTTCTGCTCAGTGTGGTACTACCCCGGACGGACCGGCCCGCGGCTGTAGACAGAGAACTGTCAACAGCGTGGTCCTACCACCATTAGAGTAGGAGAATGATGATGATGATTTCAACATAACAAATAATAGGGGTTGGGTGATATTATCTGTCACAAAATACAAACTTTGCCAGTATGTAGTACACAGGTTGCCGATTTAATTAGTAGAATACTTGAAGGGGGTGTATCAGACTATGATACAGTATCCAAATCAGTAAAAAAAAATAGTACTTAAGTTTTGATTGAATTGCCATACTGATAAGCGGTCAATATACTTGTACTATAAAAATTCGTACGAAACTTCGTACTTGTACTATAAAAATTCGTACGAAAGGAACTTTGGGACATTTTACCGGAGTATGGTATTAACGGTAAACTGCTACAGGCTGTGCAGTCCAGTTACATGGGCTGTAGAGCCAGTGTGCGGCTGGATGATGGAATGTCGCCTTGGTTTGACGTCAATATCGGCGTTAAGCAGGGGTGCGTTCTGTCAGCCAGGCTGTTTATCATATATCTGGATAAATGTCTCCAAAGGTTGAACGATATCAATGTGGGAGTCCAGATGGGCGACTCAGTGGTCACTGCTCTGCTTTATGCAGATGATGCAGTCCTGCTGGCACAGTCAGCGATTGACCTGCAGACCCTAGTCGACACAATGACAGAAGATTGTAAGAAAAGGGGTCTACGCGTGAATGTGAGCAAAACCAAAATAATGGTCTTTGAAAGAGATAAAACCAGAACAGATGTAAGAGTAACAATAGGTAATGATGTACTAGAGCAAGTGGATGAATTTGTATATCTTGGATGTGGATTTAGCCGAGATGGAAGGTACACCACTGATATAGAGCGAAGAGTGAATGCGGGAAATAGAGTGAACGGAGCGTTGGGGCAACTTCTCGGCAGCCACCACCTCAGCCAGAAGGCACGTGTAGCAATACATAACGCAGTGCTTGTCCCAACATTACTGTATGGAAGCGAGAGTTGGGTATGCAGAAAAGAGTATGATAGTAAAATTAATGCGGTCGAAATGCGATCTCTGCGGAAAATCTGTGGAGTTAGGCTGACCGACCGCATTCGTAACGACGACGTAAGAGAGCGAGTAGGTATGAAAGAGAGTATTGGTGTAAAGATGCGAAAGGGAATGCTCCGATGGTTCGGACATGTGGAAAGAATGCCGAACGAACGCCTGGTTAAGAAGATATACAATGCGAAAGTGGAAGGATGTAGGTACCGAGGGAGACCGAGACTAACCTACCTAGACCAGATCGGTCATGTACTGAAGGAAGGTGGAGTCAAGAGTCTCCGAAACCGGCGAGCGTGTATGAAGAGAATTATGAATGTTGAGGAAGCGAGTGAAGTATGCAGAGATAGAGTTCTCTGGCACTCTGTTCTCTCTGCCTACCCTGCAAGGGATATGGCGTGATGATATGTATGTATGTATGTATAAAAATTCGATGTAGGCATATACTCATGCGTGTGACATTGAACTAGTAGGCAAGTAGACCCGTTCTCGCCAAACTCGCCGCCGCACAGCTGGTCGAAATGTACCTACTGGTCAATGTACGCTGACAAATCTACTGTTTTGATAAGTAACAAATCACTATCTCGAGATTGGGCAGAGCTAGGAGTCTGTCTTTTTTATGACTGTCTTTTTTATGACGTCATTCTCACACCTAGTTTAAGTTATTCTAGTAATAAAATCAGCATATGAACACAGTATGTTAATAAAACCCACTAGCCCACTTTAGTTACCCAAGAATATATATACATAGATATATTTTTACATAACAATTTGCCGATTTGATGCTATCTTTATTATGTCTTTGGTAAATATGTTATTGCTTTCTATTATTTTTGTGTTTAAAGTGATGTATTCATTATTTTTTAAACCCTGACCTAAAAGAGATATCTTTCGCTGTATGGTAGATACGGCGAAAGAAGTACCTATGTGGAAGCTAAAAGAAGCATAAAAAAACAAATGGTGATGCATGGTGAGATGCGGAATTGGCAGCTTCCGTAGAGCAAAAAAAGAAAGCGTGGCTGGACTATGTCTCTTCTTTGAATTTGAATGACAGTACGTATGACTGAACAGAAGAAAGAAATATATCGGCAATGTAAGAATGACACCAAGGCCTTAGTGAAAGAGAAACGTGATAGAGCAAGTATGAGTGCAGAAGATAGGCTGACTAAAAACTTCGAGGGTAACATCAAACTCTTTTGGAGGGAGGTGAAGAAGTCTCGTTGTGATTGGTCAGCCTTCAGAATGAATAAAATAAGGTCTAAAGGTAGAGACATTCTTACACAAACACAAGACGTGTTAAGCCGATGGATTGAATATTTTGGCGATATGTATGCGGATACTTGGGTTGGCACCGGTGCTGCATGTGGTCTAATAGATCAACATTCAGCACTGGCATCCTCCGATGGCATCAATATGGATGAAGTTGAATGGGTAATAAGAAGTTTGAAAAATGGTAAGGCAGCGGGGATTGATATGGTGTCTGCCGAGATGATCAAGCTTGGCGGCTCCTGTGTCTGGGAGGCGTTCCTGTTACTCCTCAATTTATGTTGGAGCTCGGGAATGATTCCCAGAGACTGGAATAGCATTATATATTGTCTCTGCCTACCCTGCAAGGAATATGGCGTGATGATATGTATGTATGTATGTGTATGTACCGAAAAAGAGGGGTGTTATAACTTTGACGTGAATATGTATCCTTAAAAAAATACACCAAATTACTAAGATTTAAGGTTATTTAGGTTATTTTTTACTTTAGGTTTTTTTTTAGTGAGGTTTTTTTTTATTTAACATGCAAAATTATAATAAAAACTTGTTTACGAGTGAAAATGATTGGACTTCAATTTACGCTTATTAGAAATCCGTTCCAATTGTTCTACCAAACTAGACGAGCGTGGTATAATACGTATACGTATAACAACTAAATTGACTGCAATGATGGCGTATACATACCAGGACCGTACATTCGATTCTCACGCAGGAGAATACTTTGCAAACTACAAATTATCGCCCTGAGTCTGGATGTAATTTGTGTTTCATCAGGGCACTCGTTAAAATTAAAATAAAAACAAAATTTATCATTCGCATTGTCGTCTTTATAGGAAAATGTGCGCCGTCTACCGGCAAACGCTTGCACATTATTCCGATTTAATACTCTAACTTTTTTATTTATAATTGTATTTATTTTGTTACAGGCCTTAATATATTGGAAGCGAAATAATAGTTTCAGAAATGGACACAGAGATTATTTCTACGGACAAAATGAACGCTTATCGGTAAGTTTGTTTTATTTAATTAAGGATTATCACGCTGAAGTAGAAGCTGTGTGGTAGCGCCTTCGAATACTACCAACCCTTGCTTTGCTCGTGGGTGTCGTTAAAGACGACAAGGAGCCTTATAACGACCTGGGCTACCTCCATCTGATGCCGTTTGGTCAACAATTACAATCCCAAGGAGGGTTGACGTCTGGCAGGCTGCCGTTCATAAAACTGCCAATAACTTTTACAATATGTACTATGAAAAATTAGTACATATTGTATCTACCCCAAGTAATTGGGATAAGAGTAGGAGAATGATGATATCACGCTGAAGTAGCAATGGGCAGTTCACATCGATAACCAATGGGTAAGAAAGTTTCTCGATTGGAAACCCCGTATCGAAAAACGGGGTGTTAAAGGCCCACCCATATGGACCGATTGCTGCCTTGAGAGTAACTCGCCGGTGGACCACCGAAGACTAAGACCGGGTACCAGTGGCTCGTTCGTACCGTGTTGAGAGGTACCTGATGAGTGGGTCTAGGGGGTCGTTCGCCGTTCTTTCTATCGCCTTGGATGAAATTAATGGGGTGTACCACACCATAACCCGCCGCCAAGAAAAGGTGGACCGACTACTTGGTGAAAATTGAGGAGAGTCATTGGATGCGTATAGGATGTGATGTGGCTTTGTGATGAAGTATGAGGAAGGCCTATAATAGCAGTGGATGGATAAAGGATGAGTGGTGAATAATATTTTTGGGGAGTATATTTGTGGTCGCCATTCTTTTCTTACCCGTTTTATCATGATTCTAGCGTTATTTTTTCTTACTGCTAGACTAAAATAGGAGGGAAATTCTAAATATAAAATAGGAGTGAAATTGATAAGGAATAATAATTTAATGTTGAGGCAGCGAGTGAAGTATGCAAGGATATAGTTCTCTGGCACTCTGTTCTCTCTGCCTACCCTGCAAGGGATATGGCGTGATGGTATGTATGTATGTATGTATGATTTTCTGCGGTATTATATATTACGGGGGACTTTACAAACATATAATTAACGCACATAAATTACACTCAGACTCAGACCAACACTTTGTGGATCCCACAAAGTATTGTCCTACGTAGGAACGATCACGATCATTCAAGGGTAAGATAGAGGGTGGTGAATTGTATTCTTACTCCGTCACCACATAGTTAGGGGCAATGTATGACGTGATGATAATGTTGATTTTTACTTTCTAGAAAACAACTTGAAATGCTTAACGGGAATGATTTAACGGCAGTTAATCTTAACTTCGAAAATTACGTGAATTTGGAACAACCTGCTAACTCATCAGAAGCAATATCCGATTTCTATGAAGATTCTGTAGTTATGGTGACTGGTGGGACAGGTTTTGTTGGTAAAGCACTGTTGGAGAAACTATTAAGAAGCTGTCCAGGGATAAAGACGGTTTATGTTCTCATGAGACCAAAGAGAGGGCTTTCAGTTGACCAAAGGTATAAGGAGCTACTTAAACATCAGGTATGTTAACTAAAATTGGCTTGTTTTTTTTTTGTTGGTAAGTAATATAACAGTTTAAAATGATTATTAAATTGCTTTTTATAATTATTAATTAAAATTAAGCAATAAGTTATATTTTTATGACATTTTATGAGTTTAAAGTGCTTTTATAAAGAAAAAATGTGTTGTGTGAAAAACAGTGCTTGTCCCAAAATTTCTGTATGGAAGCGATAGTTGGGTATGCAAAAATGAGCAAAAAAGTAAAATTAATACGGTCGAAATGCGATCTCTACGGAAAATCTGTGGAGTTAGACTGACCGACCGTATTCGTAACGACGACGTAAGAGAGCGAGTAGGTATGAAAGAGAGTATTGGTGTAAAGATGCGAAAGGGAATGCTCCGATGGTTCGGACATGTGGGAAGAATGCCGACCGAACGTCTGGTTAAGAAGATATACAATGCGAAAGTGGAAGGATGTAGATACCGGGGGAGACCGAGACTAACTTACATGGACCAGATTCGTCACGTTCTGAAGGAAGGTGGAGTCAAGAGTCTCCGAAACCGGTGAGCGTGTATGAAGAGAATTATGAATGTTGAGGAAGCGAGTGAAGTATGCAAGGATAGAGTTCGCTGGCACTCTGTTCTCTCTGCCTACCCTGCAAGGGATATGGCGTGATTGTATGTATGTATGTATTATAAAGAAAATCTATACCAAATCTAGACCATAGCTTTTTTCACGCTGTGAAAAATTGTTCATTATTTCGCTTTGCATGGCCTAGGGTTTGTAACTAATCAATTGGAAAACTAAATAAAAAAAGTTTAATAAGTTCACGTCTTCGTTTAGTTTGGTGCGTCAAAGGTTCGCCTTTCACATATACAAGTCAAAACCCGAGGCGTCCCTGTCTTACTTTCTGAAATAATTAAAACAAATTTTTATTCTTTGCTTGCTTTTAGCGATAATATAAATATCGCGTGAAGAAATTTTTACTTATTTAACAGATATTTACAAAGATCACAAATCCATGTCATGCGTATGCGTAAGCGTATAAAAGCTGTCATGGTCATCATAAATATTTATGACAGTCGTTATGGTGAGTCAATACTCTCAAAACTGACATTTGTCGGCTTACATTCAATTTGAAGGTTTTAAAATATTTCTCATCACCACCTCATCATCATCTCAGCTCATATATGTTGGGCTCGAGCCTCCTCCATAATGGGAGGGAAATTGATCTACTATACCACACTGATCAAACGTGTTGGTATAGGATTTTGTTTCGAGTTTTCCTTCTCTCGTATAGATGTTATATGCGTTTTATATCCCTTAGTCGTCTCTTACGATCACCCACGGGTAAGATAGTGGGTGGTGAATTGTATTCTTACTCCGTCACCACAGGGAAGTAAAATATTTAACTGGATTCAATTGCTTAGTTTTATTTACTTGTTTAATAATAGAAAATAGACACATAAAAAATGACAATCGACGGGGACTTCACCCGAAAGGGTAACCCCCTACTGGGCCAGCCACGGATATCAAGGAAGCGGTATCAGGCCTGATGGTATTGGAGGGTGCAAGAAACATGGTAGGTTATGAGCCCACAAGCCTTTTCGTTGCCCCGGAAGAAATACGCATAGCGTATCCAGACTATAGCCTAACCAAAAATAATAATATCAATCTGGATACTAAATTAAGCTATTAAGCTACATCAATTTAACATTGAATGGTCGAAGTTACTAATAGCATGATTATTATTCCCCTTTTTTTTTTTTTTTTTTTATTGGTGGGCTATGGGTGCGTCTTGCCCCGCTGAATCGGTCCGGGGTGACGGAAAGGCGGCGCGTGACCCCACAGACCCACCGTAAAACCTTATCTCTTCGCCGTGCGAGCGGACCACCGGTACTCGATTTTAACTTCGGTGGCCAGGTTTATTATTCCCCTGCTCTTATCTTAATTACTTGGGGATGCAATATGCATTCCTTTTCCATAGTACATATTGTAAAAGTTATTGGCAATAGTTTTATGACCGGCCACCTGCCTGACGTCAACCGTTGGAATATAATTGTTGATCAACGGCATAAGATGATGTTAGCCGAGGTCGATATATAGCTCTTAGTCATCTTTCACGATATCCACGAGTAAAGTAAGGGTTGGTAGTATTCGTAGCCGCTACCACACAGCATGTCAACGTTAATGATTTAATTATTCATATTATACATACGTACAAAGAGCTGTGTGGTAGCGGCTTCGAATAATACCAACCCTTACTTTGCTTGTGGATGTCGTAAAAGACGACTAAGAGCCTTATAACGACTTAGGCCAACTCCATCTGATGCCGTTTGGTCAACAATTACATTCACAAGGAGGTTTGACGTCTGGCAGGCGGCCGGTCATAAAACTATTGCCAATAACTTTTACAATATGTACTATAAAATAAGAGTATATATTGTATCGATCCCAAGTAAATAGGATAAGAGTAAGAGAATGACATACGTACAAAGAACAAATGTGTGTATATACGTATCTGAACTAGAACTCAATGCTTTTTCCCCGTCTCAAAAGTATCCAAGGTGCCTAAAAATGATTTAATTTCAAAAATTGTATCTTACCATTAGGGGCCGTCTATTAATCACGTGAGGTTTGAAAAGGGGGAAGGGGTTTGACAAAAATCACGAAATATCACAAGAGGGAAGTGGGGTGTAGTAAGATATCACGTGTTTTTTTTTTCGTCACAAGCTGAGATATCTAAACTGAAAAGTGGCGTGTGACTTTGACTTGCCATTGCCATATGTGATCTGTATAAAGACCTTTTTGCAAAGTATAAAAATGCATAATACATGCGGAAAGAATGCCGAACGAACGTCTGGTTAAGAAGATATACAATGCGAAAGTGGAAGGATGTAGGTACCGAGGGAGACCGAGACTAACCTACCTAGACCAGATCGGTCATATACTGAAGGTGGAGTCAAGAGTCTCCGAAACCGGCGAGCGTGTATGAAGAGAATTATGAATGTTGAGGAAGCAAGTGAAGTATGCAGAGATAGATTTGTCTGGCACTCTGTTCTCTCTGCCTACCCTGCAAAGGATATGGCGTGATGATATGTATGTATGTATAAAAATGCGAAAAAAAACGAGAATATAATAAGCTGTGGGCTATTTCTTTGTAAATACTAAAAATTCACGTGATGTTGGTGGGGGAGGGGGTTCATAGTCTTAAACCTCACTACGTATCACCAAGGGGGTGGGGGGTTAAAAAATGCTAAAAAAAAAAATGATCACGTGATTAATGGACGTCCCCTTAATTTGTAAATGAGAACTTTTAATCATAAAGTTAATTATCATCAGGTTTTCGATCGTATCCGAGCTCGTTGGCCAGAACGTCTGGGTAAACTGTACCCAATTACTGGTGATGTATCAGCTCCAAATCTTGGTGTGAATCCTGAACAACGGGAGCTCCTTGGTAAAGTAACAACGCTGTTCCATTCAGCTGCGACGGTCCGGTTCACTGAACCTTTACAGGCGGCCACTGTACTTAACGTCCAAGGGACTGCATCATTATTAAAATTGGCTGAGGATATGCCCAAATTAAAGGTAAGAATTCATACTAAATCATCATCATCATCATTCTAACTCATGAATGATATTAGCATCTCAATAGAAGAGAAATGAATGAAAGAATGAGAAGAGAAATGGTAAGAATGTCAAACGAACGTCTGGTTAAGAAGATATACAATGCGAAAGTGGAAGGATGTAGGTACCGGGGGAGACCGAGACTAACCTACCTAGACCAGATCGGTCATGTACTGAAGGAAGTTGGAGTCATGAGTATCCGAAACCAGCGAGCGTGTATGAAGAGAATTATGAATGTTGAGGAAGCGAGTGAAGTATGCAAAGATAGAGTTCTCTGGCACTATGTTCTCCCTGCCTACACTGCAAAGGACATGGCGTGATGTTATGTATGTATGTAGAAGAGAAATTGGCTTACTATATCATGCTGGCGAAACGGATGGATATTTAGTTGAGTGCTTAGTTGAGTTTTCATTTTGTTGGAAACATGTTATTTGCATATAATATTCCTATTGTATTTGATTTTGAATTTCCCGATATTTCGAACATTAGAGTTCATGGTCATGGTAGGACTAAGAACGCTGTGAAGTATTGGTAACATCGGGCAATTAATAATCAAATACAAACGCGATAAAATCAGTGTAATATTCGCGCAAATATCGTTTAGTGTTTTTTTTTAATAATCTTCTTTACTTACTAATAAAACTAGTGTTAGGGAATCTATCGCGTTTGTATTTGATTTTTAATTCACCGACGTTTCGAACATTTTACAGCGTTCATGATCAGGGGACGACACGTCCAGCGATAAAATCCGTAAAACTAGTTTTATTTCAAATGTTTAATACTCGCGTTAACATTAAAAATCATAATATACTTTATTCTCCAGGCCCTGGTTCACGTTTCCACTGCCTACAGTAACGCACCCAGGTCGTACATCGAAGAACGTGTATACCCCCCACCATATGATCCAGACAGCATTGTCAGGTGTACAAAGATGCTACCACCGGAAACTGTTGAAGTTATTTCAGATGCCTTGCAAGTAAGTCCTTGCTTTTTACACCTGGAAGCCTTATGGTCCTCAATTGTACGTTCAGTGATCATTAGTCTCGCTATTATCGACATATTTTCATTTTTCAAATTAGATATATTTTCGGGGTGACTATCCGAATTGATTTTTAAATTAGATATATTTTCAGGATTACCAACCGAATATTTTTTCTTATTACATATATTTTCGGGGTGACCATCCGAATTGGTTTTTTAAATTAGGTATTTATTTATTTATTGCATCAAAGAAACATACAGTATTATAATTAATTACAATAAGAAAAAAAAAATTAACACTATCACCAATGAAGTTTCTAATATTAATTAAGAGATAAGTAATTAAAAGTCTATTAGATGTTAAATAAAATAAAAGGAAACGTAAAGAAGTAGATAAAGAAATACATGAAATTACAAGATATATTTTCAAGGTGACCATCTGCATTGTTTTTCAAATTAGATATATTTTCAGGGTGACCATCCAAACCCTTACACGTTGACGAAGGCGTTAGCAGAAGCGATTGTGTATAGTAAATCGAATTTACCCGTCTGTATAGTAAGGCCATCTATTGGTAAGTAATTTTTAATTTATTATTTTTATTTAAGATAATCTCTTCTACTATGGAATACTTGTACAAAATAAACTCCACGAGAGATTTACAAATATTTAATTAACCAAAGAACATTAATACAAAGAAATTGCATTCGTAGAAGCTCAATCTTCAAAATTTCAAATCTTTTACTACTTAAAAGAAACCTTAAGAACTTTTTTTAAAAGATCCTTATATTGCAGTGTGTAAGTCACAAACATAAAATTAACTGACACAAATTACAGACATTATAAGAACTATAATTTTATAGAGAGGTCACAGTATTGTACCCATGACAAATAATTTTTGAGTAACATGGCGGCGCTTAAGCTTTTTTTCTCGCAAAGTTGCGATCATAGTAGTTTCTGGATAAGAATTTCAAAAGCCTTCTATAAAAAAGAAATACTTGCGTGTAAAGTTCTTAATTGAATTGTCTATATATTATTGCATAATATATATCCTATCCTTCCTTCCTTCGTATAAAGCTTTCCTATATACGAAGGATATAATTTCAAACCATACGTCGTTACTCGACACTTTTCTCATGGCATTTATTAAATAATAATGATAGATTTATCGATTTTTACTATATACAGTACAACTGTTCATTCTCACAGACTTGAATATTTAATACGTGGATCGAATAAGTTGTTTTGAAACGTATAATAAAGTTATTATAGTTTCGTTAATAAATGGCGATTATGTATGGTGATGGAATATAAATACAATTCACCATCTTGTCTTATTCAGGTGTGTCGTAAAAGACAAACAATGAACGAAATTCAAATAATTTACGCGGCTGTAGACAGAAAAATGTCAACAGTGAGGCCATACTATATAGGAATGGGCAACTCATAACACTGCTTTCTATTGCCAATCCAAGTAATAATTACGGCAATATCTCTTTACTTATGATGGAGGAATATCTCCAGCAATAGGCCGATTGATGTTGATGAAAAAAATTAAAGAATCTATTCTTTTGTACAAGGAGTTAACTTTTTAAGGGTTCCGTACTTAAAGGGTAAAAACTGGACCCTATTAGTGACTTCGCTGTCCGTCCGTCTGTCACCAGGCTGTATCTCAAGAACGGTGATAGCTAGACAGTTGAAATTTTCACAGATGATGTATTTCTATTGCCGCTATAACAACAAATACTAAAAATAAAATAAATATTTAAGAGGGGCTCCCATACAACAAATTTGATTATTTTTATAAATAATGGTACAGAACCCTTCGTGTGTGAATCCGACTCGCACTTGGCCTGTTTTTAAAATAACATCTGGCATTATGGAAACAATCCTTGTATTATGGTGGCTTTTACAGACATATTACAGACTCAAATTACATCTAGAATCATAACTACAAATGTGGATCGCATACAGTATTGTCATCATCATCAGTTCAGGTCATATATGTCCCACTGTTGGGCTCGAGCGTCCTCCATAATGGGAGGGAAATTGACCTACTAAACCACGCTGGCATATTAGTATAGGGTTTGTTTCAAGTCCTTCTTTTGCATAGATGTTATATGCGTTTTATATCCCTTAATCGTCTCTTACGTGTAAGATAGGCGTAGTGATCAAATTATGGTATTGTATGGGAATTATTATATATTAGGTACCGGGGGAGACCGAGACTAACCTACCTAGACCACATTGGTCACGTACTGAAGGAAGGTGGAGTCAAGAGTCTCCGAAACCGGCGAGCGTGTATGAAGAGAATTATGAATGTTGAGGAAGAGGAAGCGAGTGAAGTATGCAAGGATAGAGTTCTCTGGTACTCTGTTCTCTCTGTCTACCCTGCAAGTGATATGGCGTGATGATATGTATGTATGTGTATGGAAATTAAACTCACGGTACTAACATGATAGGTAACATCTTAACAATTAACCATCTGTGCAATCAAAAATTTAAAAAAAAATGTCTCGTTTATGATCAATAGCAATAAAAAAAGGTAATTTTCAAATGAATATATAATCGACTAATGCGTTTTATATCGTATAATTGAAGAAATTAAATCGATCCATATACATTCGAAGTCATATTGAGTTTAGTTTAAAATTTATAACTAAAAGGACTTATTTATATAACGACTTATAAGTACTAGTATTTTTCTTTTATGAATGGCTCAAATGTTTAGTCTCTTACTATAGATCTCGTCATCATCTGTTCTTATCCCAATTATTTACCCAGTGGTAGGACCACACTGTTGACAGTTCTCTGTCTACAGCCGCGGGCCGGTCCGTCCGGGGTAGCACCACACTGAGCAGAAGATCGACGTCTGAGTAATGGCAATGTGCTATTGCGCTTCGTTCGGTGAGCGAAAGAGCCGGAAGCCCAATTGGTTGGAGTTTTTATTGGTAGGCAGCGGTCTAAGCTATACCCTTGGTATTGCAAAGGTCCATGGGCGGGAGTGGCACTTACCATCAGGTGTGCCGCTTGCTCGTTTGCCACTATAAGCAATAAAAAAAATACTTGTAGTCGACGCAATATGTACTCCACTCCCATAGTATACATTATAAAAGTTATTGACAATAGTATTATGAATCGTCTGCTTGACGTCATCTCTCCCTGGGAATGCATTTCATTAAACGGCATCAGGTGGAATTGGGTCAGGTCGATATAAAGCTCTTGGTCGCCTTTTACGATGACATATGTGATATCCACAAGCAAAGTAAGGGTTGGTAATATTCGTAGCAGCTACCACACAGTATCCAATTCTGATAGATCTATAAAGCATTTTAGATGTTTAAAAAAATATACAGAGAAACCCGCGTGGGTTCTGAAGGGACTTATATTTTTTTTTTTATTTATTACTTACAAATGGGTTTTTCATTTAGTCAGTTTCTCAAATAGGCAGGCTAATGTGATAATTGTCTTATTTATATAGGTTTCCACTGTTAGTTATACAATTATATTGTTTTAGACTATTTAATTACAATCTTTTAATTAATATATAAATTGAGGAATATCACCTTTGGTAACCATTTTTTTAACGCTTATTTTGTTTACATATATATGAATGTTTGGCTGTTAGTGGAAAATAAATATTTGTGCTATTATTATTATACTTATATAAAAAAAAACCTGTAGGTCTCGGTACGTCCGACAGAAGTCATAACTTAAACTAATCTAAGTTGAACTATTTAATATTGATATTGTTTAACTTGAGGAAAGCTTAGGTTATTACTTAAATTTTATGTATAATAATATGATAATGTAAGGAAAGGTTATTTATTAATAAAATCCTTTATTGTTTCTAAAATACATTTTATTCTTTGTTACAATTATTGTATGTAATGCACATTATAAGCCAGACAGACTGGCGCCGTAACGCATTACGTAACGAAGCGGTTTACTCTACCATAAGAACATATCACTTCAATAGCAGCGTTTAATAACATATAATCGTCACGAGTACCGTGGATGTATTAACTGCAGCCAAATGAATCGATTGCTCAGATCTAAGTAGGCGGCACCGGTAAAGTTGGTCCCGCCCATGTTAAGAAACTAGATTGTTAGAAACGCATCATAAATTATATAAAACTAATCAATTGTACCACTTCGAGCTATAGAGGTAAACAGTTCCAATTATAAAGATAAACATTAAAAAGATCTAAGAAATCAGGTCTCAGTTGTTGCCTAACCACAGTGGTAGGTATAGAAGGTCAATTTTCCTCCTATTGTGGAGGAAAATTGATAAAAGGTGAAAGAGATAAAACCAGAACAGATGTAAGAGTAACAATAGGTAATGATGTACTAGAGCAAGTGGATGAATTTGTATATCTTGGATGTGGATTTAGCCGAGATGGAAGGTACACCACTGATATAGAGCGAAGAGTGAATGCGGGAAATAGAGTGAACGGAGGGTTCGGGCAACTTCTCGGCAGCCACCACCTCAGCCAGAAGGCACGTGTAGCAATACATAACGCACTGCTTGTCCCTACATTACTATATGGAAGCGAGAGTTGAGTATGCAGAAAAGAGCATGAAAGCAAAATTAATGCGGTCGAAATGCGATCTCTACGCAAAATCTGTGGAGTTAGTCTGACCGGCAGCATTCGCAACGACGACGTAAGAGAGCTAGTAGGTATGAAAGAGAGTATTGGTGTAAAGATGCGAAAGAGAATGCTCCGATGGTTCAGACATGTGGAAAGAATGCCGAACAAACGTCTGGTTAAGAAGATATACAATGCGAAAGTGGAAAGATGTAGGTACCGGGGGAGACCGAGACTCACCTACCTAGACCAGACCAGTCATGTACTGAAGGAAGGTGGAGTGAAGAGTCTCCGAAACCGGCGAGCGTGTATGAAGAGAATTATGAATGTTGAGGAAGCAAGTGAAGTATGCAAGGATAGAGTTCCCTGGCACTCTGTTCTCTCTGCCTACCCTGCAAAGGGCATGGCGTGATGGTATGTATGTATTAGTAAACATTATAGAATAGCTAGTTCATTCCTTCTTAAGCTCATGAAGTTTCCCAAAAATCTCATATATATGCACATTGCTAAATGCCATATAATACAAAAATAATTTTTATACTTGTTCATAATAAACACCTAAAAGTGAAAAGATACGTAAAAATAGATATGTAAAAATGCACAGTTTAATAACGTAGTGAAATTTACTAAATTGTCATGAAGGGCAGAGTATATGTAGAGAGTAATCTAAGAGTAACAATAGGTAATGATATACTAGAGCAAGTGGATGAATTTGTATATCTTGGATGTGGATTTAGCCGAGATGGAAGGTACACCACTGATATAGAGCGAAGAGTGAATGCGGGAAATAGAGTGAACGGAGGGTTCGGGCAACTTCTCGGCAGCCACCACCTCAGCCAGAAGGCACGTGTAGCAATACATAACGCAGTGCTTGTCCCAACATTACTGTATGGAAGCGAGAGTTGGGTATGCAGAAAAGAGTATGAAAGTAAAATTAATGCGGTCGAAATGCGATCTCTTCGGCAAATCTGTGGAGTTAGGCTGACCGACCGCATTCGTAACGACGAAGTAAGAGAGCGAGTAGGTATGAAAGAGAGTATTGGTGTAAAGATGCGAAAGGGCATGCTCCGATGGTTCAGACATGTGGAAAGAATGCCGAACGAACGTCTGGTTAAGAAGATATACAATGCGAAAGTGGAAGGATGTAGGTACCGAGGGAGACCGAGACTAACCTACCTAGACCAGATCGGTCATGTACTGAAGGAAGGTGGAGTCAAGAGTCTCCGAAACCCGCGAGCGTGTATGAAGAGAATTATGAATGTTGAGGAAGCGAGTGAAGTATGCAGAGATAGAGTTCTCTGGCACTCTGTTCTCTCTGCCTACCCTGCAAGGGATATGGCGTGATGATATGTATGTTGTGGAGGAGATTCAAGTACAGCATAGGAATGTTTATGGTCTAATGATGATGATAAATTGGATATAAATACCTTGATAGTGAAACTAATTGAATCGAACCGCCAACAGAAAGAACCTAGTAGTAAGAAATAAGAATATTGTAAACGGCGATAGAAGCTATATACATCAAAAAATTGATATTCAAGCCCATTTGCTCGCAAGTTTCAGTCTAGATTTTTATACCTTCATTACCTTCTGCAATCTTACAGCACAAACCTTGAACATCGTAATTACGGAGTAGGTATCGTTGCGATACTCCCTTTTATTATACCTTGAGGGAATAAAGTGAGGTTATATTTTTTTTCTTTTTTTAGTTACAGCTGCTATAGCGGAACCTTATCCAGGGTGGATCGATAACATATATGGAGTTACAGGTGAGTACTTTTGTTGAAGGTATTTATGATCAAAACGTTAATTAAATCTTGAGGTCTCCATACGACTTAAGGATACAATGTGTGACCATTGATTGCATTTTGGCAAGGGTTTTAATAGTCGTTTGGTGACGTATTAATACATTTCACCACTATATTTCTTGCTTGTGGGTCTCTTAAAAATAACTAAGGGATATAATATCTTGCATATTCTCTTGCTTAGAAGAGGCTCATCCTCAGCTGGACGTTTTTATACTTCAGAAATTTTAATCCCATTTCCTCAACAGGTTTAATCATGGAAATATCACGGGGCACATACAGATCTGGTTATTGCAGAGAACGGTACGTGGTGGACCTGGTGCCTGTGGATATAGTGGTCAACTCGTGTATCTTAGCTGCGTGGAGACAAGGAGTGAAGCGGTAAGTCTTTTCAATCTCGTCTCTCTCTCATTTTAGACTGAAATATCTTTTTTATATTTGATATCCATCTGCACATGGATATTCACCCTGGGATAGGACACCCTTGGAGGGATGAATCTTGGCTGGACTTACCTTGGATGGACCACCCTTGGACATGGTTATTACTATAATAGTCGTGTTTATCAGACAGATTGGCTACCATAGTGAGGGTTATAAATTTCTCAGAAAAGTGCTGCTGAATTATTCTGGTCATTCTTTAGCTAATTTTTTCGAAATTCTCGGGCAAGTAAGATCTGTGTCACCATGGCATAGTAGGCAAAATTGTCTCATATAATAAAGAATATTCTCTAGGAATGGAATATATATGGAGTTAGGGGCTATGGGTATTGTCACTCTCCGCTCGATCCGTTCGGGATGACAGAAGAAATGCCGTGGAACCCTACAACCTGACGACCACGTACTACTTTATCGCCATGTGGGCAAGACACCAGCACCTAGTCCTTATCTTCAGTTCCTAGTGGATCAGATCTAGAGGATAAGTTACTGAGAATTTCTTGATAATCAGTTAAAGTTAAGGGTTTAGCCGCCATCTTAGAGTGGATTACTTTAACTAATATTTCTGTTGAGAGTTCTGCCCAGTGTTGAGTTATATGACAGGATAAAGAATACTGAAGTCATATCGTCTGTTCATGTTGTTATTTGTTATTTTCAGACCTGGTCATTGCCCGGTATACAACGTGACATCAGGTTCGATTAATCCATTGCAATGGGGACAATTCACCAGGCTTTGTATAAAGTGGGCTTTGGAGAATCCAACCAAGTATGTATTTTTACATATATATTAATTTCTTTAAACCTATCGACTGATATGTACGCGATGATATCTAATGTTTACACGAGTATTACACATTTGAAATAAAACTATTTTTACGGATTCTATCGCGTTTGTATTTGATTTTTAATTTCGAACACTTTATAGGGTCCGAACTTTTTACAGGGTTCATGGTCACGGAAGGACTAAAGTGTTTCACTTTTTTTCATTTTGCAATACCAAGTGTATAGCTAGGCCGGTGTCTACCAATACAAACCCTAAAAACACTCAGTTAGGCGTTCGGCTCTCTCGCTCACCGAACGAAGCGCAATAGCACATTGCTATTACTCAGACGTCGATCTTCTGCGAGAGTGTGGTATTTACTTCGGATGGACCGGCCCGCGGCTGTAGACAGAAAACTGTCAACAGCGTGGTCCTAACACTACTAAATTACGCCCATTTTTGCAATAAAACTATTTTTACGGATGCTATCGCCTTTGTATTTTATTTTTAATTTCTTAATGTTTCGAATACTTTACAATGATAATGGTCACGGGAGGACACTCCTCCAAATGTGTAATACTCGCTCAAACATCAAAACTCATTATGTACGTCCAGTTTATATGTAGAATGTTTTTCCTTTTGCTTAAGGAAAATAATATTTATGCATATCACTATGCAAGAGAAGGATAAGTCGAATTAGAAGCCCTACATCAACACGTATGACCAGCGCAGTATAGTAGATCCCTTCAATTGTGGAGGTAGCTCAAGCCCCACAGTGGGATATATAAACTGTAATGATGATAATTTTCCGTGTGGTGACGGAGTAAGAATACAATTCATCATCTCCTGTCTTACCCGTGGGTGATTGTAAGAGACGATTAAGGGATATAAAATGCACATAAAATTTAGGCAAGAGATGGAAAACTCGAAACAAAACCCTATACCAACACGCCTGACCAGCGTGGTGTAGCGGGTCATTTTCCCTCCCATTATGTAGGAGACTCGAGCCCAGTAGTGGGACATATATGAGCTGAGATGATGATAATGATTGATGATAACGTATATGGTACCCAAACTTATTATTTATTTTTTTAATTTCAGATATGTGATGTGGTATCCAAACTTTTCATTCACCGAATCACGTTTCATAAACACATTCTGGGAGCTGACGTGCCACTTTCTACCTGCTTTTGTATACGATGTAATCTTGAGAGCACAAGGAAGAAAAGCCATGTAAGTTTTTTTAAAGACACCATCTTATTCTAAGCAAATAATTCTTGTATTATGGGGAACTTTACAAACGTATAATTACCGCAGATAAATTACATTTACGAGTAGACTTAGAATAACAGTTGGTGATTTACACAAACTAATGTCCTACGTGGGAATTGACCTCATAGCGCTGGCACGGAAGATTGGCGATCTTAAACACTAGGCCATCTGTGCAGTCAAGTTTCATCATCATCATTGTGGTGGAAATCACGAATATTACAAACTTTAATACAGTTGTACTTCGAGATACGAGTGCCCTAAATTACAAGTTATTTGAGATACAAGCTGTCGAGCGTGCAAAATATTGTTTAGTAATTTGAGATACGAGGAACGGCCAGCTGCGATACTACACACGACCCACCCAGTTTACTGTGCTTCATATATTAGCCCACGTATAGGGAATACGTCCTTATACTAAAACACGTAACAAAAACTATTAGGGGTAACATTTTTACAACTGACGGTCAAGTCACTCTGCGCCGGTAGTCGGCCTAACGACGAAGGCGACGTGTTACGGTTGGGTTACGGATGTGCGTGCTTACGCCCCTCTGTAGCCCCGGACGGAGTGGTGCGAGGAGTGCGCCGACCGTGACCTACCCCTCAAAGAAAAAAGAGTTAACATTTTTGGGGCTGGAACGGATTAATGGCATTTCAATCAATTTCAATGGGAAAAATAGCTTTGAGATACGAGGAAATTGACACACGGGCAAGTTTACGGAACGAATTAAACTCGTATCTCGAGGTATTCACTGCATTACTAAATATTGAAATAGCTGGCTGTTAACCCTGCTTGACTAGGGCTAGTAAGTGTAATATTCGTGTAAACAGAAATCATTAAACTATTTACAATTATTACGACGTTAGAAGAGTACATGTTGTAATAACTCTATACTGTTAGTTGGTCTGACCATCGTGGTATAGTAGGTTAATTATCCTCCTATTGTGGAGGTGATTCGAGCCACAAAGTGGGACATATGTGAGCTGATACGATGAAGAAAAGAAAACTAAAAATAAAACCATGTATTAAATCAACATGAAAGAATGATTTTTAAACGAGACCATGATCTTGCGGAACTTGGTCTTGGAACTAATCCTTGTATTGCGGTGGGATTTAACAAATCTGATAGCACAAATGGCGTAGCGGTTAAGATACCGATACTATCCGTGCCAGTGCTGTGGGATAGATTCCCAAGGGGATAAACCTTAGTACGATCATCAAACTGTTAATCTGAGTCTTGGTGTGATTTGTCTGTGTTAATTGTGTTTGTGAAGTCCCTCACAATACAAGGATATTCCCTTAATATATATACACAGAGTCAATATAATATATTGTAGATCGCATAAAATATTACCAAGTTTTATATTATTTACTATTGTAGTTTTTGTATAAATAACCGAATGTTTTCTCATTATCATTATCTGAGCTCATATATGTCCCACTGTTGGGCTCAAGCCTCCTCTACACCAGGAGGGAAATTGACCTACTATACCACGCTGATCACACGTGTTTGTTTCGAGTTTTCCTTCTCTTGCATAGATGTTATATGTGTTTCATATCCCTTAGTCGTTTCTTACGATCACTCGCGGGTAAGATAGGGGGTGGTGAATTATATTCTTACTCCGTCACCACACGGATAATATTTATAATTGTCATTTATACAAAATGTTTATTTATTTTTCCACAGTATGATGAAGTTGGCTCACCGTTTCAAAATGGCCGCCGCCACTGGAGAATACTTTGCAAATAATGAATGGCAATTCGGTATCTCTGAGCTGTCCGCCCTTCACACAGACGCGTGTATTGCCCGTGATGCTAGTATCTTTCCTCATTGGCCAGCGGATATGGATTGGGACACATATATAGGTGCCTATATGTTTGGTATCCGAAGATATATTTTAAAAGATACAGCTGACTCTTTGCCAATGGCTAGAACGAAATTGAAAAGGTAAGTTCTTTATTTTTCTATCTAATTATTGAGGAACTCGAGTTTCAATTTTGATATGGCCAATTAAATATTTTTTTGAAGTGAAAACTGCAATTGGTGCCCCGGGAATTTTTGAGATGAGAAAACTGTTAAATTTGCGCTAATGTTACCGTTATCTACACCTCTGTATCATCATTCTGCTACTCTTATCCCAATTGCTTGTGGTCGATACAATATGTACTCTTCTTTCATAGTACATATTGTAAAAGTTATTGGCAATAGTTTTATGACTGGACACCTGCCAGACGTCAGGAGGGTCCTTGGGAATGTAATTGTTGACCAAACTGCATCAGATGCATGGGTTGAAATACTTTGATAAAATAACTACATATATTTTGTATCTATCTAAAATTGCTTTTAATTTTTCTTTTTTATATGTAAGTTTTCACTCCTGTCGGTAGTTCTCGCGACTGCTTTTTTATTTGTCGTTTACATTGGAAAGGCTACAGTCATTATAATATACTGCCTCTTCTGACGACAGCAATCAAAAATCATATTATTCAATTCGTTTCTAGTTATCTGTTATCACAGAAATATTATTATAAATATATATTTTAATAATGATTTATTAATTAGAATTTTCATTGTATTATATACACATACATATTACTAGTACCATCTGTTGAGCATTACAAAAACGAATAAGGCGAGTAATATTTTATCAACTACAGTAGAACCCCGAATATCCGAACCTCGATTATCCAGACTCGCGTCACGTCTATACTTGTTGATTTTAAACATGTTAATAAATCTAGAACATGACGTTTGTCTGTATATTTTTGTGGCCTGTTTCTGTTAATATTTCATATACCTTAATTTTATTTTTAATAATAAGCGACTAGAAATAATATTTTTTATCTAGAATATTTTTTTCTACTGGCATTTATTTTATATATTTTTAACGCTTATGCTGGCAAACGAGCAAACAAACCACCTGATCATAATTGTGCCTGGCGTCTATAAAGTTTTGCAATAAGGAGTACCTACAGCTAGACCGCTGGCTATAAACCAAAACCCACCCCAAAATTTGAGCTGACGGCTCTTTCTCTTACCGAACGAAATGCAATTGCATATTGGCACTGCTCAGGCGTCGTTTTTCTGCAAGTGTGGAACTACCCCGAACCGACCGGCCCACGGCTGTAGATAGAAAACTGAAAAAGCATTATCATTATTAAAAAAAGTGTCAAAACTGAATATCTATATCTAATATTAGTAGTAAAAAGGTTTGTAATAACGATAATTAATTGGACGTATAAAAAATTGTATTTATATGTCCCTGAAAATTATTTCAAATGTAAACGTGATTAAATCTATGTAAATAGTTTTATTATATTTATTATTCGAATAAAAATAAGAGAGATTATTAATTTTCTTTTTTTTTCCAGGTTATATTGGGTTCACAAAGTATTTCAAGCGGCCACAGGTTATTATATATTTAGAATTTTAGCCGGTCGTTTACGATAGATAATTAATATATTTTTACATCAGTATTTTATTTTTTATCTATGATTAATAAACAATGAAAACGAAATTTTATCTTTTTAAAGAAATATTATGTAATTATATGTTATAATTACAATTGGTTATATAAAAATATAAATTTGCAATCTTAGTTTTTTTTTTATGTAAAGCAGGTAACCCTTGTAGAAATATGTCTATGGGTTATTGGAAAATTTCAAATTTTTTTTCCTATTTGGTAAATGGTTTACGATTCGATTTAATGAGAATAATATTCCAATATTGTGTATAATGCTACGTCTAACGCTTAAAAAAAAAACAATAGTTTAATTAAAAAAGTTGCCATTACCAAAGACATTAAATCAAGTGATTACCGATTAGATTCGCACTTTTTAAATGTTAATCCATTAAAAAAAAACTCAAAGGCATTATTTGTCAATATATTTCAATTTCAATCAATTTCAACCTTTAAAAAAAGTGTGAGTGATTAGGTACTCACATTTTTTTAAGGTTTCAGAATATTATATTTAAATTTCTTGCTAATTGTAAAATAAGTGCTACAGTTTAAATGTTTTTAGAATAAAATCTTATCTGTGATTCATTAAGATTAAAATAATCTGTGGAATTTCATTCCAAATTTAAAATAATCAAATAATTTGTATGTATGTATAATTCGATTAATTTGCATATTTTTTATTCTTAATTTTATTCTCATATGGCAAATAACTACTAATTTAATACCATAGTCCATTAATTGTCAAATAGTTCGAATTTCAAATAGACTAAAAGCACGTTAACATTTAAAAATAAAAAATGTAAACGTGAATTTTTACGGGTGTATAGAAAAAAAACTTTTTATTTTCATCATAGTTGCCATAATTATGTAATAAAATAAATCTGTAAATAATTAATCACATTTCTGGTTTTTTTTTTTAAATAATAGATATATTGAAAACAGGCAAAGGACAGTTGTTTTAAAAAAAAATACTTTAACAGTTTAAAATTATTATATTTTAAGTATAATAACTTCGTAGACATTTTAGTATCAACACTGTCGTTTTTTTCCACTCACTCTATATAAATGCAAATAATATGTGAATTTATTTGACACAAATAATTATTCAAGTATCAGAAATGCCACCGTCATAATAAATTTTAGTTTTAAAAAAATGTAATAGACTGTAATAATAAGAAATATCAAAATAAATATCATAATATATGTGTTTTGTTTTTTTATTTTGTAAGTACTATATATTATAGTACCCGTCTAACTCAAATATAGCACATTGACCCTTGGAAAAAGATCACCAGAGAAGAAGAAGAAACTCCAGGCGGAACGAACGACCGTTTGCCAAGATCAAAGTCTGCCAAAAAAAATACAGTTAGTGTTAATATCTAATCCATTATAAGGTAAGTTATTAGTTAATTATCTTCGTAATTATTTGTAAAATTATTCTCCTACACTTATCCCAATTACTTGGGGTCGATACAATATGTACTCTTCTTTCATAGTACATATTGTAAAAGTTATTGGCAATAGTTTTATGACCGGCCGCCTGACAGACGTCAACCCTCCTTGGGAATGTAATTGTTGACCAAACGGCATCAGATGGAGTTGGCCCAAGTCGTTATAAGATTCTTAGTAGTTTTTTACGCCATCCACGGTCCCTTCCGTCACCCCGGATGGTTCCTACGGTGTGTGACCATATCATAAGTCGTCCCCAAACGAATTAAGTCTGACCAAGACTATTGTATGATTCTTTTTTTAAGACTCCGCCAGAGAATGAAACCTTGTATTACCGGGGACTTTACAAACATGCAATTAACGCAGACACATTATACCCAGACTCAAAACAACACTTTGTGGATCACACGAAGTATTGTCCCACGTGGAAATCGAACCCAAGTCACGGGTACGGAAGGCAGGTATCACCATTACGCCATCTGTGTCAATTATGATTGTCCAATAACTGAAAACTTTACCAATAGTAACTCGATTTTATTTTGGCTGAGAATAAATAAAATATTTAATATTATTTCAGAATTTTATTTATATATAACATCCATTCTTTTATTTTTTTTACATCCATTAACATGGCAAGACCGATAATATTTTTTTTATCAATATACATATATAAAAAAGTCATACAGTAAAAGAAATAGATATATTTATAAAATTAAAGCTTCATCGCTATATCTTACTAAGTCTAAAAATAATTTCATTTTTTTAAACAATTACTTTCTATAATCATGGCTGAGAAATAGAAATAGAAAACTTACTATTCCTATTTCGACAAAACTTGTTTTTTATTTCAAATGGAAAAAAGAATAAAAATATATTTCGTTATAAAGATCTTTTATGGCAATTTTTAAAATTTCAAATATTAAAATTTAATTCTTAGAAATTGTTGTTGCAAAATTTAATTATTGGAAATTGTTGTTGCAAAATTTAATTATTGGAAATTGTTGTTGCAAAATTTAATTATTGGAAATTGTTGTTGAAAAATTTAATTATTGGAAATTGACAACGAGTTCAATATCTATACTATCAAATCCTTTAATTAAATCTATTAAATTATATTTTTCACATTATACCCTTAAAAATATTAAATCAATTATATAACTAAATATATTCTAAATATAGAACATGTTATATTTAGGAATCCATAACAATAATGGTGGGTGAGGTGCTTGGTTCTGTCGCAGTGGATTCTGTAGGAGACATCACGTATCCACTCAACCAGTATAAGATGAGACCCCAGAACACGCAGCGTGTGATAACATCCACCCAATACATGCTGAAAAAAAAATTTGCAATTAAAAATCATCATCATTCATCATCTTAGTTCATATATGTCCCACTGTTGGAATTGAGCCTTCTTCATATGGTAGGGAAATTGGCCTAATACACCTCTTTGGTCAGACGTTTTGGTATAGGTCAGGAGTCGGCCACCTTTTAAGTCGGCAGAGCCAAAAATTAGAATTTATAAAAGTTTAAAGTTTTTAAAGAGCCACAATTTTTTTTTGCCAACAATAATTTGTGCGTAATCCTCATTAATCAATTCAGAACCATTTTTAAATGTTTTCTTTATAAAATATTTTTTTGCGTATAGAACTAAAGAGCCGCAACTTCACATCCAAAGAGCCGCATGTGGCCCGCGAGCCGCAGGATGCCGACCCCTGGTATAGGGCTTTGATTCGAGTTTTCCTTCTCTTACATAGTAACATCTATGCATTTTATATCCCTCAGTTGTTTATTACGATTCACGTGTAAGATAGGGGATGGTGAATTATATTCTTACTCTGTCACCACACGGAAAACTACTCTATTTTTACAAATCATTTCAGAAGTGTAATGATTATTACACTTCGCAATTGCGTTATACATCAGTAATAATTAAGAAGTCAATTAAAAAATATTTCAATTTATAAAATTGACTTAGAAATTATAAAAAAGGTTTTATTTTAATTTTTTTTTTAAAGGTATTATAAACATTTTGCTAGTTATTCTCCTGTGAGCAGATATAATAAAAATAAAATGGGTCACCACAAATTACCTTCAAACAAGAATCGCGAACACGATTTGAAGGATCAACAGCTCACCACTCCAGTGGACAACTCATAAATGCAATCGTTAACCAATATATAAACGTGGCAATTACGACATTATTCGTCTTATAAAAATCCCCTAGTAAACGTAGATAGACTGATGAAGAAGAAATTAAGGAGGAAAATGTATAAAACTTGTTTATGAGGCAAAAAATGATTGTTACACGTGGGATTTGAAACCACGCCTATCGGACTAGGCTACACCAGTGTGAGCTACGATAATCAAATTGTCAATTGCATTATCATATTTATAAGAAGACGTGCCATCTATCGGACAACGATTACAGTTTGTTCCGATTTACACATTAACCAATAGATGTGGATAGCAAAAAAAGTGTGTTGTTTGAGTACTTGTTCAACGTCCCACGTGCCCTTTTTTTACGTGACTAAAATTTGTATAGGTACCCCTCCATCAAACGTACAGGGATTTTTATTCTTTTAAAATTATTTGTCTACTACTGGAAGTAGTACAAATATTTTCATCATTATTACTCCTGTAACCCAGGATCTACAATGGTCAGCATAAATGATGCCAAGATTAGACCCTCAGAAAATGCCACAAAGCGCTTGTCTTGGGCACCCGCAATAAATTCAATTATGAAAGAACAGATGGGAGATATTTTACTATCATCCTATGCAAAGCAGGAGACAGCAGTACAGGAGAACCAAAATTGCCTAGTTAGCCAATTATGTAAGAAGATGTGCAGCTAAGATAAGGCAGGAGTAGTATACTGCTCTCACAATGCAAGGCTCAGCCTAGAAGCTTGTGGTATCCATACGTATTGTGTTGCCCATAAAACCATTTTTGTCATTTCATACTTACATTCTCATATGCCGTCTCGCAGCAGGAAGTGTATCATCAAACTCTTTCAGGATAAACACTCGCGTCGCTTTGATGCAGTTCTCGAAGTACTCGGAAATATCCAAACCTGTACATAGAGAATCACATCTTTATCTTACCAGTTCCATGTTCTCTTCTTCTAAGATAGTTTTTATCATTTTTAGGATGGACGAGCTTTCCACGTGCGGGGACGTGCGTGCACGTACGTTACGGGTTAAGAATACAATTAACCTCCTCCTCTTGAGACTGTGACTGTCGTAAATGACGATTAAGGGATATATGCAGGTAACGTCGATGCAAGAATAGGAAAATTGATAAAGAAGCCTAAAAAAAGCCTATTCCAACACTTCTGACCAACGTGGAATAGTAAATCAATTTCGTTCCCATTGTGGAGAAGGTTCGAGACTCATAGTGAGACTTATAAGGGCTGAGATAATGATGACACTTGATGAATAAGCAGGCCATTTAATAGTAAGACGTAATTGCCGTTGATGAACTACTGCAACATCAGGGGTTTAAAAACATCGATGACTGCTGTAAAATATAATTTGGACTTTTGCCGCTCTTATTTACCAAACGAAGCGTACTAGCAAAATTGTTTAACGATATAGCAATATCGTTAAACCTCGAGGTTTTGCGAGAGTATGGTAACCCTCGACAAGCTGGCCTATTTCGTGCACATAGAAGACTATCAACAACGTAACTTGCCACTAATATTAATCATCTGAAATTCGACGTCTTTAGTAAGCATATACCAACTGGATTTAATTCCAATGAATGAGATTTTTAAAGGACCCATTAATGTCTGTCGATAGAAAACTATCAGCGCCTTGGCCCTATCAATAGAAAAACGTGAAAGCAAAACATGTTGTGTTTTTTCCAAGTTTGAAGCCTGTTTGAAATGAACACTTCACGGGATCAGAATCGTTGTGTCTTAAAAACCTCTAAAGGGTCACTGTTAGAATAGCTGCCAATACTTTCTTGAGAAACTTATAAAAGCAGTTCCTTCAATTATCAAAATGCCTGTCAATTGTAGCGAATGCGTTACTTCAGAAATAATAATAATAGACAAACCCACTGAGTTTCTTGCCGGATCTTCTCAGTAGCGGTTACGTTCCGATCCGGTGGTAGTTTATTGTATTAATTTAGAATGTTAAAATTAACAATATATAAGTACCCTCACAGGGTTTATAAATAATAAATGAATTTTAAATTGGAACTTACCACTGCCATCTATTTTATATGCATCTCTCTCTCTTGCGTTTAATTTATTTCTCATAATTTGCGAGATATCGGATTTGAAGTCCCACTGATTGTTCGTATAATACTCGAAGACCTCGAAACCTTTGTTGATGCGTCTTTGTACGCGACAGAGTCTGAAATATTATATTAAAAGATTAATTATTAAGGAATCACAACCGTTGAGTCGCGAGAAACTTTAGAAAGATAAATAATAATTAATGTATAATAACGTAAGTAGACACATAAACAAACATGGACACAGTTTCATACCATTTAAGTTCTTATAGTTTTAATTTAAAAGTATCCTAGGTGTTGTCACAATATTAACTCTATTAATATGAATATATGTGCGAAATATCACAAGCTGAACCAATAGCTTTTTGTTCCCCGTTAAAATGAAACTATTTTACAACAGTTATCGCTTTTTTTGGCAGGCTATGGTCTGGGAACACCCCGTGCATTCCATCCGGGGTGACAGAAAAACGATGAGTCGCCTCGTAACCCACCGTATACCCCATCGTCATTGGACCGGCCACAGGTACCGAATCCTTGCCATCCGTGGCCAGCCAAATTACACCTAGATTCAGGACAACAATTTCTGGATCACACATAGAATTGTCATGCGTGGGAATCGAAACAGACACTGGGAAATGTAGATAAACAGGTAGGCAGATTGAAGTATTATCATCCCCTTGTCACCATTGATTGTTGGACGCAGACCTGCCTTATAAATGAGAGGATAGAGTGAAGTCTTTGTTAGGAAACAAGAGACAGCTGCTGCTTACTTTTTATGGTGAACCCTCATCTGATTTTTACTTCCATTCTATAGCAAACGTTGATAATTTAATAGATGAGAATGAAAGAATACTTACACGGGTTTATACCCAAGACAAAACAGTAAAGTATCAACAAGAACCGCTGGTATCCAGTGGAATAAGATCATACATATGTTATGGTACAATCTCGAATGCTTCATAGAGCCACCCGGATACCTGAAATGAAAAAAAATCTGATTACTGAAATTTAGCATTAAAGATGCTTCATTATTTACAAAAACTTGATTACCAGTGAAAAATAATGTGTAAACATTGGCAAGTAGATTGCAAACGTCTCCTTTAAAAGATATATAATACGAAGCGAAAATTTAATGTCATACTATAGGTCACGCTGGTGTAAGTGGTGGCACGATTGGAAAGGATTTTCAATAGGCGTGGGTTTGAATTTCATGTGTGACAATCATTTTTTTCTAGTAATCAAGGTTTTATAAAAAAAATAATCTGACGTTTACGCGAGCCACATTTGAAATAAAACGGATTCCACTGCGTTTTGTATTAGATTTTGAATTTTCCAACGTTTCGAACACTTTACAGCGTCCACGGTTACGGGAAGATAGTCCTTCGAAACATGGGGCAAATAAAAATCAAGTACTTTTATTATCCATAAAAATAGTTTTATTTCAAATCTAAAATGAAAACAGTAGCAAAATTAATAAAAAAATGTCTTTAATAACGTATTTTTCGTGCTTAATAATGGATTTCTTAGTCCTGAAACGCCTAACACTTTTTTAAAGACAACAAACAAACAGTATTGCGGTGACTTTACAAATATATAATCCAGGGACACAAATTACACTCAAACTCAGAACCATGTGGGAATCAACCCACGACATTGGCACGGTAGATTGATATATTAACCACTACGCTATCTGTTCAGTCAAATTCAATCAATATTGTAATATAGATGCCAGAAAACATCTTCAAAAGTCGAAAGGATACGTTGCAAATAAATATATCCATATGGTGACGGAGAATGGTGAACGGTCTACGCATGAATGTGAGCAAAACCAAAATAATGGTCTTTGAAAGAGATAAAACCAGAACAGATGTAAGAGTAATAATAGGTAATGATGTACTAGAGCAAGTGGATGAATTTGTATATCTTGGATGTGGATTTAGCCGAGATGGAAGGTACACCACTGATATAGAACGAAGAGTGAATGCGGGAAATAGAGTGAACGGAGCGTTGGGGCAACTTCTCGGCAGCCACCACCTCAGCCAGAAGGCACGTGTAGCAATACATAACGCAGTGCTTGTCCCAACATTACTGTATGGAAGCGAGAGTTGGGTATGCAGAAAAGAGTATGATAGTAAAATTAATGCGGTCGAAATGCGATCTCTGCGGAAAATCTGTGGAGTTAGGCTGACCGACCGCATTCGTAACGACGACGTAAGAGAGCGAGTAGGTATGAAAGAGAGTATTGGTGTAAAGATGCGAAAGGGAATGCTCCGATGGTTCGGACATGTGGAAAGAATGCCGAACGAACGCCTGGTTAAGAAGATATACAATGCGAAAGTGGAAGGATGTAGGTACCGAGGGAGACCGAGACTTACCTACCTAGACCAGATCGGTCATGTACTGAAGGAAGGTGGAGTCAAGAGTCTCCGAAACCGGCGAGCGTGTATGAAGAGAATTATGAATGTTGAGGAAGCGAGTGAAGTATGTAAGGATAGAGTTCTCTGGCACTCTGTTCTCTCTGCCTACCCTGCAAGGGATATGGCGTGATGATATGTATGTATGTATGTATGTATGTGACGGAGAAAGAAATCACGAGCAAGGAGCTGGTCATTTGCACGTGTCTATCGTTAAATCGGGTGTATAATATGCATATATGCATATAAATTAAAAATCATATACAATCTTAATAAATAAAATACATACATACATATCATCACACCACTCTGCCTACCCTGCAAGGGATACCTTGCAGGGTAGGCAGAGAGAACAGAGTGCCAGAGAACTCTATCTCTGCATACTTCACTCGCTTCCTCAACATTCATAATTCTCTTCATACACGCTCGCCGGTTTCGGAGACTCTTGACTCCACCTTCCTTCAGTACATGACCGATCTGGTCTAGGTAGGTCAGTCTCGGTCTCCCTCGGTACCTACATCCTTCCAATTTCGCATTGTATATCTTCTTAACCAGACGTTCATTCGGCATTCTTTCCACATGTCCGAACCATCGGAGCATCCCCTTTCGCATCTTTACACCAATACTCTCTTTCATACCTACTTGCTTTCTTACGTCGTCGTTACGAATGCGGTCGGTCAGCCTAACTCCACAGATTTTCCGCAGAGATCGCATTTCGACCGCATTAATTTTACTTTCATACTCTTTTCTGCATACCCAACTCTCGCTTCCATACAGTAATGTTGGGACAAGCACTGCGTTATGTATTGCTACACGTGCCTTCCGGCTGAGGTGGTGGCTGCCGAGAAGTTGCCCCTACGCTCCGTTCACTCTATTTCCCGCATTCACTCTTCGCTCTATATCAGTGGTGTACCTTCCATCTCGGCTAAATCCACATCCAAGATATACAAATTCATCCACTTGCTCTAGTATATCATTACCTATTATTACTCTTACATCTGTTCTGGCTTCGTCTCTTTCAAAGACCATTATTTTGGTTTTGCTCACATTCACGCGTAGACCCCTTTTCTTACAATCTTCTGTCATTGTGTCGACTAGGGTCTGCAGGTCAGTCGCTGACTGTGCCAGCAGGACTGCATCAACTGCATAAAGCAGAGCAGTGACCACTGAGTCGCCCATCTGGACTCCCACATTCATATCGTTCAACCTTTGGAGACATTTATCCAGATATACGATAAACAGCCTGGCTGACAGAACGCACCCCTGCTTAACGCCGATATTGACGTCAAACCAAGGCGACATTCCATCATCCAGCCGCACACAGGCTCTACAGCCCACGTAACTGGACTGCACAGCCTGTAGCAGTTTACCGTTAATACCATACTCCGGTAAAATGTCTCAAAGTTCCTTTCGTACAACCGTGTCAAATGCTCTCTCCAGATCCACAAAACTGCAGAAAACCCTCTGACCTAGAGCCAGATGCTTCTCCACAATGTTGCGCAGAGAGAACACTTGATCCATGCATCCCCTTCCACTCCTGAAACCTCCTTGTGTCTCACACAGTAAACCATCGGACACCATCCTCATTCTCCTTTCAATAATTTTACCATACACTTTTGCTGCCAAACTGGTCAAGCTTATGGCTCTGTAATTTGCGCAGTCATAACGTGAACCCTTGTTTTTAAACAAAGGCACGATGACTGCGCTATTCCAGTCCCCGGGAACCATTCCCGAGCTCCAGCACAAATTGAGGAGCAACAGGAACGCCTCCCAGACACAGGAGCCACCAAGCTTGATCATCTCGGCAGACACCATATCAATGCCCGCTGCCTTACCATTTTTCAAACTTCTTATCGCCCATTCAACTTCATCCATACTGATGCCATCGGAGGACGCCGCTGTCGAATGTTGTTCTACTAAACCACATGCGACACCGGCGTCAACCGTAGCATCCGCATACATATCGCCAAAATATTCACTCCATCGGCTTAACACGTCTTGTGTTTGTGTAAGAATGTCTCCACCTTTAGACCTTATTTTATTCATTCTGAAGGCTGACCAACCACCCCGAGACTTCTTCACCTCCCTCCAAAAGAGTTTGGTGTTACTCTCGAAGTTTTTAGTCAGCCTATCTTCTGCACTCATATTTGCTCTATCACGTTTCTCTTTCACTAAGGCCTTGGTGTCATTCTTACATTGCTGATATATTTCTTTCTTCTGTTCAGTCATACTGTCCTTCAGATTCAAAGAAGAGACATAGTACAGCCACGCTTTCTTCTTTTGCTCTACGGAAGCTGCCACTTCCGCATCCCACCATGCATCACCATTTGTTTTTCTATGCTTCTTTGAACTTCCACATACTTCTTTCGCTGTATCTACCATACTCTCCTTCAATACTCTCCAGCATTCTTCAATGTCCGATTGCGGCTGGCTTGCCATCATCAGCCGTTCTCGGACACCCTCTGCATACTTTTCTCTTACACACTCTTCTTGCAACCTTTCAACCTTTATTCTTTCAAGCCCTCCGAAGTGGACACGCTCTCGCCAGTGCTTCCACTTTCTGAACAGACCACTACATACATACATACATACATATCATCACGCCATATCCCTTGCAGGGTAGGCAGAGAGAACAGAGTGCCAGAGAGCTCTATCTCTGCATACTTCACTCGCTTCCTCAACATTCATAATTCTCTTCATACACGCTCGCCGGTTTCGGAGACTCTTGACTCCACCTTCCTTCAGTACATGACCGATCTGGTCTAGGTAGGTTAGTCTCGGTCTCCCTCGGTACCTACATCCTTCCACTTTCGCATTGTATATCTTCTTAACCAGGCGTTCGTTCGGCATTCTTTCCACATATCCGAACCATCGGAGCATTCCCTTTCGCATCTTTACACCAATACTCTCTTTCATACCTACTCGCTCTCTTACGTCGTCGTTACGAATGCGGTCGGTCAGCCTAACTCCACAGATTTTCCGCAGAGATCGCATTTCGACCGCATTAATTTTACTATCATACTCTTTTCTGCATACCCAACTCTCGCTTCCATACAGTAATGTTGGGACAAGCACTGCGTTATGTATTGCTACACGTGCCTTCTGGCTGAGGTGGTGGCTGCCGAGAAGTTGCCCCAACGCTCCGTTCACTCTATTTCCCGCATTCACTCTTCGCTCTATATCAGTGCTTACGCTCTATACAGACCACTAAATCTCGCAATAACGAGATAGTGGTCCGTATCGACTGTGGGGCCTCTGTAGGCTCTTGCGTCCAATATTTTGCTTCGGAGGCGACTGTCTACCAAAATTAAATCTATTATACTTTTCTGTTCATTCCTTCTCCATGTATACATGTGGATGTCTTTATGTTGGAAAAATGTGTTTGACACAATAAGGTTTCTCTCCATGCATACATCCGCTATGAGCCTACCTGCGTCGTTCACTCTCTTATCACCAAATGGACCAAGTACGTCCTCATAGTCGGGACGCTTGGTCCCCACCCAACCGTTCAAATCTCCGCATACAATCACGCGTTCACTGGTTTCTGCCATATCCAGAACTTCCCTAACATTATCCCAAAACTTCTCTAGGTCTGATGCCACCGAGGATCCTACGGGAGCATATGCTACAACCATGAATACCTTGGTGACACCTAGTTTTATACGGACCCAAAGAAGTCTGGGATCATACATTCCGTAATCCTTCACACCTGAGGCCAAGCGAGAGGACAACAGCACTCCTACCCCTATGCTGGCTCGATCGCTCTGTGGTACACCAGACCACAGAGCCATCCCGCCACCAGGAAGATCGCAGGCGTCGCTGCCCCTTCGCTTGGTCTCTGTTACACAGAGCACGTCTAGCTGTTTGTCCGCCATGACGGATATCAGGTCGTGCAACTTCCCTTCCACACAACCTCTTACATTCCACGTGCCCACCCGGCACTCTGCTCTCCTCGACTCGCCTGACTGGGCAAGGCGTGATGGGTGGCGGCCCCCATCGCCGCAACTGCCTAAGTTTGTACCGACGGGGGCGGGTCGGTACGCGTCGCCTCCGGGGGACGCCCTAACCCGCATTGCGGTACGCATATCGAGCCGGATTAGTAGTCTAATTAGACTGGCAGGAGACGCGAACGAGCACGCTCCGGACTATGCCCCAATAAATAAAATACATAAAAATATAATGTTTACGCGAGTATTACACATTTGAAATAAAACTATTTTTACGGATTCTATCGCGTTTGTATTTGATTTTGGCATGTCCGACCTTTTGAACACTTTACAGCGTTCTCTTGTGATCATGATGGCTGTTAAGTTTTCGAAAAGTCGGTAAATTAAAATTAAAATACAAACGCTATAAAATCCGTAAAAATAGTTTCATTTCAAATACAAATAAGAGACAAATTACACTTAGACTTTGAACAAAATTACACTTAGACTCAAATAATTTGTAAATTGTTCAAAGACCTTTTTTACGGGTGGATCTAACTCACAATATATCACAGATGGGGGGGGTTTTCTAATATGATTATAACGCCACCTATACAGTTTTACTCGATCGATGGTATCTATAGGATAAATATAGTTTCTATTAGTACTTACCATGCGACTCCATTAAGGGGTACTCTGGTCATTATTATCTCTTTACCAGCTTCTATCATCTCTGACCATGTCACTTTAATTTCAGCTGATGATGTGAAGTTTATAATGTTTGATTTTTTGTCTCTGAAAATATAAAAAAATATATAAATATTAGTATTGATAAAGATTTTAGGTAGTTTTGGCGAGACTGTAAACATTTACGATCTTTTTTGATGTTGTATATGTACAAGAAATACACTTCGAAACTTCTTCTTTCAAAAACTCTTCTTCTTCAAAAACTTTCCGTGTGATGATGAAGTAAGAATACAATTCACCACCCCCTATCTTGCTCTTGTTTAATATACAGAGTGGAGACGTCAATACGACAATAAATGAAAACACCGTCAATACTAGTGTATAGGAGTATTTTGAAACTATTAAAAAAGTCCTCGCATGCATATTTAAAAAACAATTTTTTCAAACAAACTTTTTATCATAAATATTGAAACAAAATAGAACACCGTTTGTAAATATTAGTTCACTAACCTGTGGTCGGCAAGCGGTGAGTGACCTTGTGGTATCATATGTTACAACTTCGAAACGTAGGTAAATACATTGGGCGCTATTCATTCTCACTTGATTATTTTATTAAAATAATCACGATAACTTTAATAATTCACTTGGTCGTTAAACTTAAATTTTCGATATGTGCGCCATGGACCCGAACGCACAAATTATATCGTCTTAAAATATTATTTCGAACTCTTGTTAACAGGTCGCCATTGACGGCGATGTATTTTAACTTGTCGAAAGATCGTACAATTCCTTTTTTTAAGTTCTCTACATTATCAACCTGTGTCAAATTTGCGAGAAAAATAATTTAAAATTTGTTCATCTAGGGTGACTCTTACACGCGAAGGAGCACTATCCATATGAGGCAGTAAGGATTGATTATCCCGTAACCTCTGGACAGCTTGCACAATAGTCCGGCCATTGGTAGTACAAACACGTGTGTTTCCATATCTCTTTCGGTACGTACGTATGGTTAAAGCTGCATTTCCGTGATATTCTCCATAAATTAAAATCATATCTGTATACCCGAAGCTGTGTAATTATAACCAGGCATTGTAAATGAGAAAGAAATACTATTCTAACACAAAGTAAGCGTCTAATTACGCACATTCACGTCACAGGATCACGATGGCACACTGGCCTACAGACCTATTATAATAGTTTTGAACATGAGACCGAGGTCTTCTTTCATTAAGCCGCATTAGGTAGTTTTAAATTTCTCATCTAAGTCTGATGACACGGTTTATATGTTAATTATTGATGTCTGATGACACGGTTTATATGTTAATGTATGATTTAGGAATAAGGTATAATATGCATTGATTTGTATTACGTTTGGGGAAGACTTGAACTGGTAAACATGGCGATATGTAGGTACTAGTTTCATATTGGTTTATACCGATGCGGCGCGGGAGCTCATTGATAGGCGAATAATTTTAATTTTTATACAGAGTGTGGAAATTGTTAATAATACAAAGTAATGTGCTGCGGCTAAACTATACGACATATTGTATTCAAAGTTTGTATACAGGCTGGGCAAGTCATCAGATACACTAGATTAAAATTATTGTCGTATGGTCGTCTCCACCTTGTATAAACATAAATTCAATTTTCTGGTAGGTAATAAAGACTACCGGTTGCCACAAGGAATGATTTTTGCACACTATGACAATTATTGTATAATTCTTCTTCGTATTCATTAATATCCCAATTACTTAGGGTTGACGTAATTATATATATATATATATATATATATATATATATATATATATATATATATATATATATATATATATATATATACTCCTCTTCAGTTCTATAAAGTTTTATGACGCGTGCTTGAAGTCAACCATCCAACTCCTTGGAAATATAAATATGAACCAAACGCTGTCAGGTGCAGCTGGGCCAGATCGATATAAAACTCTTAGACGTCTTTTACAATATCCACGAACAAACTAAGGGTTCCTTTCGTGATCAACAATGAAAATCTATAGGCTGTTGGATAGATGGTTTGAGGACAGAGAAGTAAATATCGCTTACCCTTCCTTCAGATAGTTCCAGACAACTATCATGATGCCGTTGATGAAGACATCCACTGGTAGGTAATCAGCATAACTGTTGCTCTTGCAGTACATGGTCCTGAGAACTCCTTTACCAGCACCTGGAATTCACACAAATATGTTTAAATATAATCTTTGGATAATTGTTATGAATGGAATATTTCAGCATTATGACCAGTATGCCTACTGTGTCAGATAACAACTTAACTGCGATTGGTAAACGCGACCAATATAAGTTGACCCCTTCTAGATAGTTATATACCAAAATATGTTAACCCCTGTCACGTCATCATCATCATTCTCCTACTCTTATCCCAATTACTTGAGGTTGATACAATATATACTCTTCTTTCATAGTACATATTATGAAAGTTATTGACAATAGTTTTATGACCGGCCGCCTGCCAGACGTCAACCCTCCTTGGGAATGTAATTATTGACCAAACGGCATCAGATGGAGTTGGCCTAGGTCATTATAAGGCTCTTAGTCGTCTTTTACGACATCTACGAGCAAAGTAAGGGTTGGTAGTATTCGTAGCCACTACCACACAGTTTTGAGCCCTCTCAGGTAGCGACCAAAATAAGTTGATCCCTCTCAGGTAAGGACCAAAATAATTTGACCCCTCTCAGGTTAGACCAAAATAAGTTGACCCCTTCTAGCTAACGACGAGTAGAATTCTTTTGTTAAAAAAAATTCTATTGTTAAAAAAAAATAATATCTAACAAATTGATTATTTGATTTTCTAACAGATAGCGTTAGTAGTATAGTAGAATATCCAATTAATACAAATTGTTATAATTTTTTTTTGATATCTAGATCCCACATCTAGATATATTATAAAGTTAAATTATTATGTTAAAGCACAAATCTATAAGCGTAATAGTTTTTTAGTAAAGTTTACCGCAATATCGTTGCGGGATAGTGTTAGGGGCCGTCCATTAATTACATGAGGCATTTTTGAGGATTTTTTTTAACCTTCCTCTCCCCTTGGTGAGATGTCGTAAGATTTTTCTTGATCTCTTTCACTTCCCCAATCTCATTGATGTGGGATTTTCAAACCTTGTACTTGGGTATAATGGTTTATTACTTTCATTTAATTTTAATTTAAATTAACTTTCACGCAGTTTTACACCAGTTTCTGCTAATAAAAAATATTTACCAAGAACCCCTTCTCTGCCAAGAGGACGTCCATTAATCACGTGATCTATTTTTAGCATTTTTAACCCTACCTTGGTGATACGTGGTGAGGTTTAAGACTATGAAAACCCACTCCCCCACCAACATCACGTGAATTTTTAGTACCTACAAAGAAGTAGCCCACAGCTCATTATATTCGCGGTTTTTTGCTTTTTTATACTTTGCAAAAAGGTCTTTATACAGACCATCTACTTTAAACTTCGTTCATTCCCTGGCAACGGCAAGTCAAAGTTACACTACACGCCGCTTTTCAGTTTAGAAATCACAGCGTTTCACGAAAAAATACACGTGATATCTTACTACACGTTGTGATATTTCGTGATTTTTGTCAAACCCCTCCCCCTTTCAAACCTCACGTGATTAATGGACGGCCTCCGAATGAGATTTATTAAGATTCAGCTCGACATTCTCCCACTCCACCTGGATACCACCTCACGTAATTAATGGACGCCCTCTTAAGGCAAACTAAGCGAGGCCTGATAAGGTTATAAATTTTATAATATTAAAGGTATAAATTTTCAGCTTACATTACAGCGACAGAGACAAATTTCGTTCCTTCTCCATCCCCAAATGGAAAGTAGATACATATTTAAAATCAAACTTACCAATAAGTAAACCTGCGGGTCCGTTGATATTGTCAGTCCAGCCAGGCACCGGCTCCTTCCATATTGGAATCACTGTAAATAATACGAATTATAAAATATTAACTCTAAGGATAGCGTTGGTCTATACAGGGTGGAAGTGGACCGCTCCCGAAAACAAAGACAGGTGACCCTACTAGTCCTACTTGTAATGATAGGCTAGAAAAAAAATCGATTCGGACGAAAAAAAATTTTTTCCATCACGAATTTTAAGTTTTTTTTCACATTCCATCATATTAGGACAGTGCCATGTAACGATATTTCCATAAAAAATACGTAACTATACTCAGATGAGAAAAGACGAAATCTATTCAAAACTCACGATCATATGTTCAAGAGTTCAACGACCTCGCGTGGTGAAAAAAAATTTCGATCTCAACGTCGAGTGTCATAGGTTCGATACTTAGGCAGGACATTTATTATGTATAAACCCCACGAGGGCACTTAATTATTTTCAAATTTAAAATTTTAACTGAAACTGAAAAGTTTCAACCTACATTATGTCAAGTACGAAAGTGAAAAGTTGATAATTCTACATTCAATTATCATTATTTTAAAGTTATTTTTGTATTGCATTATTTGGATTGTATTGTTATATATATTATATTTTGCGTGTGGTGACGGAGTAAGAATACAATTCACCACCCCATATCTTACTCGTGGGTGATCGTACGAGACGACTAAGGGATATAAAACGCATATAACATATATACGAGAGAAGAAAAACTCGAAACAAAACCCTATACCAACACGTCTGACGAGCGCGGTATAGTAGGTTTTCCCTCCCATTACGGAGAAGGCCCGAGCCCAACAGTGGGACATTTATGGGCCGTGATGATAATGATGATGTATATTATATGTTTCTATGTATTTTAAATGTGTTATAGTATTTTATTTGGCGAATGTTAAGTCGCCATCTTATAATTTCCATATTCGATTCTTTACATACATACATATCATCACGCCATATCCCTTGCAGGGTAGGCAGAGAAAACAGAGTGCCAGACAACTTCACTTATTGATAATCTTCGATTATTTAAGATTCGATTTGTTTTTTTTATGTCGTATCTTTTAGTTGTAACGGCAGATGACTTTCACAGCTTGGTCCGGACTATTAAGTATTTTTTTTTATTTTCTACAAAAAGAATAATATAAACATTTTTGCTTACCAATAGAAGGTCTGACCACCACGGCAGGTATAAAAGGCATTGCTTCCACGACCAAAGCTTCTCCCAAGGCTTTTGTGAAGGCATAAGAATTTGGCAGTTTGCTCAGTAACCTGTAAAAATATTATAATTTTAGCATATGTGGCATAGTGTTCTCAATAGTCACCTCTCGTGCCGAGTGCCGTGAGTTCGATTCTCATGCAGTGTAATTATTTTTCCGGCCATAAGCGTTCCTAGTCTGGTTATTATTTATATTCGTTACTGCTTTCTTGTAAAATCCTCCAAATTAAAGAATTTATTCCTTATAAAAACCCGATTACGAGCGAAAAATGATTGTCCCAAGTGGGATTCGAACCCACACCTATTGGAAATCCGTCCCAATCGTGCTGCCACTTACACCACCGTGAACTATTACAGGACATTCAATTCTCGCATCGAATTATATTTTCGTCTTTTAAGGTGACGTGTGCCATCTATCGGACATTGTTTACACATTGTACAGACTTAATACTTCAAACTTTGCAGTTAGAATTGTATTAAACGATGACACAACCCTTGTTTTTAAATTACTGAAATTTAGCATTTAATATGCTTAATTATTAATAAAAAACAGATTACGAGCGAAAAATTATTGTCACAAGTTGAATTCGAACCCACACCTATTGGAAATCCACCCATTAATGATACATATATGAATGATACTTATAATAATGATACATAGGTACCTTATATATTACTTCTTCTTCTTCTTATTTTTATGTATTGGCAATCAGCTACTTAAATGAGCCATTGTTGCCAGTGTCGAGTTATAATTATCTTCAAGTTTTTAGTGTCTTCAGATTAGTCATTGTCCGTCAGTAAGTCAAATTGTCGCCATCAACAGTGCAATGGCCACACTGTTAATGGTATCTTGTGAGAATTTTGATGAAAAACGAAAACGTTGTAAAGCACTTTTATATGATATTCACTACATCCCAGTATTTCCGCACATCATATTACATAAAATGCCATCAAAATTATCTGATTCCCGCCAAAAACTCTATATATTACTTAATTACTATATCACAAAAAGGCATTACGAGATATCGATAGAAAATCGATTTTCTTCGGTCAACAAGATCGATTCTTCAATTAATCGATTTGAAATAGTCATCATTATTAACGATAATGGCAGTACTACTATTTGGGGAAATCTATGTTCCATACATACATATCATCACACCATATCCCTTGCGGATGGTGTCCGATGGTTTACTGTGTGAGACACAAGGAGGTTTCAGGAGTGGAAGGGGATGCATGGATCAAGTGTTCTCTCTGCGCAACATTGTGGAGAAGCATCTGGCTCTACGTCAGAGGGTTTTCTGCAGTTTTGTGGATCTGGAGAGAGCATTTGACATGGTTGTACGAAAGGAACTTTGGGACATTTTACCGGAGTATGGTATTAACGGTAAACTGCTACGGGCTGTGCAGTCCAGTTACATGGGCTGTAGAGCCTGTGTGCGGCTGGATGGTGGAATGTCGCCTTGGTTTGACGTCAATATCGGCGTTAAGCAGGGCTGCGTTCTATCAGCCAGGCTGTTTATCATATATCTGGATAAATGTCTCCAAAGGTTGAACGATATGAATGTGGGAGTCCAGATGGGTGACTCAGTGGTCTCTGCTCTGTCTTATGCAGATGATGCAGTCCTGCTGGCACAGTCAGCGACCGACCTGCAGACCCTAGTCGACACAATGACAGAAGATTGTAAGAAAAGGGGTCTACGCGTGAATGTGAGCAAAACCAAAATAATGGTCTTTGAAAGAGATGAAGCCAGAACAGATGTAAGAGTAGCAATAGGTAATGATGTACTAGAGCAAGTGGATGAATTTGTATATCTTGGATGTGGATTTAGCCGAGATGGAAGGTACACCACTGATATAGAGCGAAGAGCGATTGCGGGAAATAGAGTGAACGGAGCGTTGGGGCAACTTCTCGGCAGCCACCACCTCAGCCAGAAGGCACGTGTAGCAATACATAACGCAGTGCTTGTCCCAACATTACTGTATGGAAGCGAGAGTTGGGTATACAGAAAAAAGTAGGAAAGTAAAATTAATGCGGTCGAAATGCGATCTCTTCGGAAAATCTGTGGAGTTAGGCTGACCGACCGCATTCGTAACGACGACGTAAGAGAGCGAGTAGGTATGAAAGAGAGTATTGGTGTAAAGATGCGAAAGGGAATGCTCCGATGGTTCGGTCATGTGGAAAGAATGCCGAACGAACGTCTGGTTAAGAAGATATACAATGCGAAAGTGGAAGGATGTAGGTACCGGGGCAGACCGAGACTCACCGACCTAGACCAGATCGGTCAGGTACTGAAGGAAGGTGGAGTCAAGAGTCTCCGAAACCGGCGAGCGTGTATGAAGAAAATTATGAATGTTGAGGAAGCGAGTGAAGTATGCAAAGATAGAGTTCTCTATAGATATGGCGTGATGATGTGTATGTATGTATGTATATCCCTTGCAGGGTAGGCAGAGACAACAGAGTGCCAGAGAACTCTATCTCTGCATACTTCACTCGCTTCCTCAACATTCATAATTCTCTTCATACACGCTCGCCGGTTTCATCTATGTTCCATAGAGGAGGAAAACTTGAAATAAATCCTATATCAAACCGCCAGACTTCTTTCCATGGTTGTAGAGGCTCTAACCCGGTAATGGCAAGTATATGAGCTGAGATTATGATGATATCCAGCACGTCGATAGGCTGATGATAATGACCATAGGTATACATACTTAGGAGTCAAAGCCGCAATAGTTTCATCATCCATCCACTCCATAGATTGAATGATTTGATGTGGATCAGCTGGAGGTGGGTACGCCTTCTCTTCTAAAAGTTTCTCGTGCAAGTGACAGTATGCCGTCGATATATGAAGGAACATCTACAAACAGAAGAATAAAACATATGAGAGTCATCATTCACCTGCCAACGGGTTGAGAGCCCTCAGCGCTCAGCCACAGTCCGGGTAATGTTGTCATAGCCATCTGAGGCTAACAACTAAGACACACAAAAAAAAAAAACATTCACCTGCTCTTCCCCCAATTACTTGTGGTCAACGCAATAACTGCACAGATGGCGTAATGGTTAAGATCGACCGACCCCCCGTGCCAGTGCAGTGGATTCGATTCCAATGCAGGACAATACTTTGTGTGATCCACAAAGTGTTATTCTGAGTCTGGATGTAATTTGTCTGCTTTAATTGCATGTTTGTAAAGTCCCCCGCAATATGAGGATTATTTCATTAATGCATAGTGGTTTGTCTTTAAAAAAAATATGTACTCCACTTACTATATATATATATTACAAAAGTTATTGTCAATAGTTTTATGACCGGCCGCCTGCCAGACGTCAACCTTCAAGAATGTAATTGTTGATCTAACAGCATCAGATTGAATTGTTCCAGGTCGATATAAAGCTCTTAGTCGTTTTTTATGACATCCACGAGCAAAGCAGGGGTTGGTAGTATTCGTAGCTGGTACCACACAGCATTTATGAGAATAAAAAAACTTTATTTATTAACTACAAATGAAGTATAAAAACACGTAAGTAAATATAGATTGTACACGTCCATATTATTGAGATTTAGCACTTATCATGCTAAGTTATATTTATACATACATACATATCATCACGCCATATCCCTTGCAGGGTAGGCAGAGAGAACAGAGTGCAAGAGAACTCTATCCTTGCATAATTCACTCGCTTCCTCTACATTCATAATTCTCTTCATACACGCTCGTTATATTGATAAAAGCTTGTTTAAGAGCCGGGTTGCCTTGCGTTGCTGTACCACTGGTATTGCATAGGTCCATGGACGGCAGTATCACTTACCATCAGTTGTGATGCTTGCTCGTTTGTCACCAACGGCAATAAAATAAAAATGAATGTCACACGTGGGATTCGAACTCACAACTATTGAAAATCCATTCCAATCGTCCTAACACTTAGACCTGTGTGAGTTGTCGTATGACAATCAATATGTGACTCACAAAGTCGACAAAATAAAAACAGATGGTCATCTGTAAAGTCTGTAAAGTTTATGGACGATAATTTTACGTGATGACGTCATAAGAAAACAATAATGAAAAATTGCACATACTTTTATGAATTGAACAAACATAAACAATGGAAACCACATTAACTTTTCACTTCAATTTATAAATAATTGACAAAACAGTTCACGTCAAATTCTTAAAATGCAATAACACTTCGGCCGATCGTACCTCTTTATCGCACGCATGGTTCAGGCGGAATGTGAAATGTTTTGTGCGTGCAGCGTTCATCGCTTCATAAGACATTATCACGTTAATAACCCGAATTATACAATAAACACGTTATAATAAAACAATGTATGTCACCTTTAAATTCTTGCACTCCTTTGCCAATTCCACCATGAGTTTTGTGCCTCTTACGTTCAGAAAAACAGCTTTTTTCAGCTCTTCATCGAACCTAAAATAAAAAATATATATATATATTGATTCAGACAAATTACTAACATACATAGTTACTAACATACATAGTTATATTCTTCTTATTTTACAATTACTACCTATTTAAACCATATCTTAATTAATATTTATAAATTTACTAATATAGTGCTTCACACTTAAAAAACAAATAATCAAACATATTTAGTCTTGTCTGTTATCCTTGCATATACTGTATGTGTTTTTCATACTACCGACATGGTGTATATCATTACGTCGCTCACTGCAAATGTTGAGATCTACAGTCACCCACTCTTATATTTAATTATGTTCTTGTAATATTTTTTAAATTATGTTCAGTAATATACGTGAAATGCAATATACATATGTGATTGTATTGGAGGATACTGTCTTACCGTGATACAGTTTTCACTAGTACGGAGGACAGTGCGAATCTAGTGTAGCCAAGTATTTTGTATCACACAAACTATGCAAATCATGTGAGTAAATGTTTATTTTGTTATCGCTAAGGTATGTAATGAATTGTAATATGCTGAATAAATAAATAAATTAAAAAAAAGACAAATGTAAATATATATATATATATATAGTTTCAGTTACATAATCATCATCATCTTGCTCTTATCCCAATTACTTGGGGTCGACGCAATATGTCATCTTCCTCCACATAGTCCTATCAGACGTCATCTCTGCAGTCACTCCCTGTCCACCCATGTCACGCCTCACGCAGTCCATCCATCTTTTCTTCGGTCTTCTTTTACCCCTAAAACCTTTAACATTAATTCTTAAAACTTTCCTCACAACATTTCTTTCATCCCGTCTCATCACATGTCCATACCATGTCAATCTTTCACTCCTTAACTTTTCCGTCACTGGTGCAACTTTCAAACTTCCTCTTATATGTTCATTTCTTCAGTTATATAATATCCATTTTAATTGTTTTAAATATTTTTGACTGCACAGATGGCGCAGTGGTTAAATAACCGACCTGCCGTGCCAGTATCGTGGGTTCGATTTCCATGCAGGACAACACTTTGTGCGATCCACAAAGTGTTATTCTGAGTCTGGGTGTAATTTGTCTGCGTTAATTAAGATAATCATCTTTCAAAAATAAATTCAAGTTAAAAAAAATAAAAAATACTATTTATGTTTTCACAATAATCTATTCATTATCATCATCTTAGCTCATATATGTCCCACTACTGGATTTGAGTCTCCACCACAAATGGAACCCACTTTCAGACGAATTGGTATAGAGTTTTATTTCAAGTTTTCCGTCTCTTGTATAGATATTACATGCATATTATATAACTTAGTCGTCTTTTACGACACCCACAGGCAAAATAGATGGTCAGTCCGGGGGTTGACGTCGCTCCTCGAGCACTTCGAGCCTCGCCTCACGCAGCTGTTCAACGCCTGTCTGACGTCTGGACGGTTCCCTGAGTGCTGGAAGGAAGGGAGGTTGGTTCTCCTAACAAAGCCGGGACGGCCCCCGGATTTGCGGTCGGCCTACAGGCCCATTGTGCTTCTGGATGATTTGGGTAAGCTGCTGGAGCGTGTCCTCGCTGCCCGCATCGTCCGACACCTGGAGGAGGTGGGGCCCGATCTGTCGGACGCTCAATATGGGTTTCGGAGGGGGCGTTCGACCATCGGGGCCCTGCTACGCCTGAGGCAGACGGCCGCGGAGGCTGTCGCCGGCAAGGGAGTGCTGTTGGCGGTGTCGTTGGACATCGCCAACGCATTCAATAGTCTGCCATTCAGCTGCATCAGGGAGGCGCTCCGGTTCCATGGAGTGCCCCTGTACCTCAGGCGGCTGGTGGCAGACTATTTGGAGGGGCGCAGAATCCTCTGCGCGGGTCCCGCAGGGGACATTGTGCGGACGCCCATGTCATGCGGTGTTCCACAGGGGTCGGTTCTAGGCCGACTCTGTGGGACATCGAGTACGACTGGGCGTTGAGAGGGAGTCTCCCCCCTGGGCTGAGCTTGGTGTGCTATGCTGACGACACGCTCGTCACAGCCCGGGGCAGGACACTCGAAGAGGCGGCGATCCTGGCCACTCTCGGCATCGAGGAGATGGTCAGGCGAATCGAGGCGCTGGGGCTCAGGGTGGCCCTAAACAAGACGGAAGCCCTATTATTCTATGGGCCCCGTGTGGGGCTGCCCATCGGCGCCTCGTTAGTCGTCAACTCCATCCACATCAGTATCCAGGCCCATATGAGGTACTTGGGTCTGGTGCTCGACGGGCGATGGTGGTTCCGGGAGCATTTCCGACAAATTGCTCCCCGGCTGGTCGGCGCGGCGTCCGCCCTTTCTCGACTCATGCCGAACGTGGGCGGACCCAGCTTCGAGGGCCGACGGCTGTATGCGGGGGTGATCCGCTCAATGGCCATGTACGGCGCACCCGTGTGGGCGAGGGCTCTGAACGCCCAACTCAGGGCGGTTCTGTGGAGGCCACAGAGAGCCATGGCAGTCAGAGCCGTTTGCGGGTACCGCACGGTGTCGACAGAGGCGGCGTGCCTATTGGCCGGGACACCCCGTGGGACCTAGAGGCGGAGATGCTCTCCGACCTCTATCGGCGGGTTATCACAGCGCGCGAAGCAGGTGGCTCCCCATCGTTGAGTGAGATAGCCACCTGGCGCGTGGACGCCCGCCGAGACGTCATCGCCCGTTGGGCTACGCGGCTGGAGAGGCCTAGGCACGGTGTTGTGACCGTTAAGGCCCTCCGGCCCATACTGATGGAGTGGATGGAGCGGCGGCACGGAGTCCTCTCCTTTCGGCTGGTGCAGGTATTGTCGGGGCACGGGTGCTTCGGTTTGTACCTGCACACGGTCGCGTATAGGAAATGGACTCCGGCCTGCCACCATTTCAGCAGCGACGAGGACACGGCGCAACACACACTGGAGGTGTGTCCGAGCTGGGACGGGCAGGGCCGTGATCTCGTCGCTGTTATCGGTGCCGACCTGACGCTGCCGGCTGTCGCCAGGGCGATGGTCGACAGCGTCAGGAACGCGGTCGCCGCCTTCTGCGAGGCTGTCATCTCGCAGAAGGAAGCGGCGAAACGAGTCCGGGAGGATCCCCGCGACCCGGGCCGCCGCCAGCGGCCGGGGCGGCGCAGGCGCGAATACCTGCGCCTGATGCCGCCCTAACCGAGGCTTCGGGTGATCGGACCGGGGAATTGTCCGGTCACCCGACATGAGGCCACTGCGTGAGGGCGACGCCAAAATCTGTCGGGGCGTCGACGAGAGGAACCCGCGAGGGTAAACCGCCGGGCGGGCCACCGAAGTTAAAAATCGGGTCCCGGTGGCCCGCTCGCACGGCGAAGAGAGAGGATTTTTACGGTGGGTCTATGGGGTCACGCGCCGCTTTTCCGTCACCCCGGACCGATCTGGCGGGGCGAGACGCATCCATAGTCCACAAAAAAAAAAAAAAAGGCAAAATAGATGGCGATGAATTGTATTCTTTCTCCGTCACAACACTGAAAAAAGATCTAGTGACCCAAATTGCTGATGGTTTTCTCCCTGCAGTCCATAAATATATCAGCTTCTCTGTGTTAGTAGGTATCTCATTCACGTAGTAATACCACATGTAGTAGTAGTTTACTGCCGCACTTCATTCAGTGAGTGTGAGAGCTGGAGACACAAACTCGACCTAGAGGCAGAAATCCGACCTTAAAGTACGTAGGGACCTGGTAGTACTTCCAGTATAGCAGAAATCCTTGAGCAAAATTGACCACCTCCCAAGAGGGCCGCTTGTGCTTCTAGCACTAAAAAAATGAAAAATCTCTTACCTAATAGTGGCTGCAGCGTGTACTATGATATCCACTTCATCGATTATCAGCTTTCTGTCAGAGAGGCTGACAGCTAAGTCAGCTTCACCCACGTCTCCGCTGACGATGGCCATCTTCTGCAGTAGGGGCTCAACGCCTCCCCTCATCGTACGAACCTTTTCGAACAGCTGGAAATGTCAAAAGATCTCTTTATAATTACGTTCTGATCATCATATTTTTATTTGACAGACTATCATTTAATCACACTCCATCCGAGCTGGCCAGCGCCATAATCTTCCAAATTAATGATGATCTTATAGAGAAGGCAATTGGAACCGATTCCTTGACTGTAAACAGGGTGACCTTTACCCACGTCGACTTGCAGGCATTCGGTTACCTCTTGGTTTTATCATCATCATCATCATTCTCCTACTTATATCCCAATTATTTGGGGTCGATATAATATGTACTCTTCTTTCATAGAACATATTGTAAAAGTTATTGACAATAGTTTTATGACCGGCCGCCGGCCTGACGTCAACCCTCCTTGGGAATGTAATTGTTGACCAAACGGCATCATCATAATTATAAGGCTCTTAGTTGTCATTTACGACATCCACGAGCAAAGTAAGGGTTGGTAGTATTCGTAGCCCCTACCACAAAATAAGTACACAGCAGCATTTCTTTTAATACTGTTAAAAATAATATTTAATTAAATAGTTACTTACGGCTCCATTGAATATTTCCTCCAACCTCTGCATTGGATTTTTCCCTTTCTTCGGTCTGACCAACAGATATATTTTTCCGATATCTGGGCATTTTCTATAAATAAATTAACCATTATTAAACTTTTGCAATCACTATATAGATTGACAACCGTGAGTGAATGAGTGGTGGTGGAGTTCGTGGGCCAGCCCACGAACTCTCATCAGAGCATGATGCTCTGATGGCTTAGCAGAAAACCATAAGCCTACTGAAGTTATATACATATAGTTGTATACTAGTATATCAGTAGTGGTAGGAGCACGCTGTTGTCAGTTTTCTGTCTACAGCCGCGGGCCGGTCCGTCCGGGGTAGTACCACACTGAGCAGAAGATCGACGTCTGAGTAATGACAACGTGCTATTGCGCTTCATTCAGTGAGCGTAAGAGCCGGAAGCCCAACTGAGTGGGTTTGTATTGGTAGGCAGCCAACTAGCTATACCCTTAGTATTGCAAAGCTCCATGGGCGGCAGTAACACTTACCATCAGGTGCGCTACTTGCTCGTTTGCCACTACATGCAATAAAAAAAATACCAGTGGCTTATTGAAGACCAGGAATATGGTTACATAGCTGATTATGTTTCCAAATACTGCTGTAACCAAATAGCCAATAGGAATCTTTCTATTCATATTTTAACAATAAAAAGAAAGATTGAACCAGGTTTCAGCATATTTTAGGTTATCACTCAGGTAGTTTTAAATACTCCCACCAGATCGTGATGGATGGTAACTTAGTTTTCATAATCTGTCACCATCAAGATTCTTAAATAATTATAGTCTAAGTAATTCTAAAAAAAAATCTGACCTTAAAATTTTCTCAATGAGTACTTTTCCCATGAAACCTGTTCCACCTGTGATGAGCAGTTTCAGTCCTGTGAAGGACTCCGCGATGCGGTCCGGCAGCGACTCCATATCAGCAGTAACTGTATCTCCTGACATATTTACTGGAAAAGAAAAGAATACGATAAGTTTGAGACAGAAAAGAAATATTTTACTAGGTGACAGAAGGCAGGTGTACCCTAACAAAACGAATATTATTTTTCTCAAACATGCTTGGAAATTTGAGATTATTTTGGCAACCTTATTCGAGATAAATCGAAATTGCTGTACTGACTATGCCACATGCGAGCAGCGGCCGGCAAAAAATGTATGAAATTAATATACCTACATATAAATTCATATCTTTTTTTTTTTTTAGTGTGGGTTATGGTCAGCGCTCTTCTCGCACCACTCCGTCCGGGGCGACAGAGGGGCGTACGCAACAAATTCATATCTATCGTGTAAATTTTAAAAATGGAACGATCTGTTACTTCAAAACGTGGCAACCAAGGAGGCAACTTATCAGAGTTTTATTTAAATTTCGAACTGGCTTGAAAAAGAAAACTGTTTGATTGACTGTTTGATAGAGAACTGTTTTAATTTCCGCACATTATTTGAGAAAAGTACCTACTATACAAGCCTTGGCTACAACTAGGTATTGATGGACTTACGTATATGTGCCTCGACTTCGCCTCGGCCCACATTTACACGTTCGTCCATCAATGCCTCTTTTGCTGGCCGCTACAGTAATGTACGATTTTTCTTATTTCTTAAGCTGCACTACGGTACACTTTTTTGCGGTGGGCTATGGACGTGGTCGCGCCCCACGCCAAATTGGTCCGGGACAACGGAAGAGGCGGCGCGCAACCCCATAGACCCACCCTGCAAACACTTCTCTTCGCCGTGCGCGCGGGCCACCATCGGGTACCGACCCGATCTTTGTCTTCGGTGGCGCACTAACGGTACCCTAAGCTTAATCTTAAAATACATTATAGACGAGAAACCAATCAGTTAATATTAAAGTTTAATGGTACAACATTTACCATCATAACTCAAAATGGCAATTAATGAGTTATTTAGTCTTGTTGTAAATGATTTCTCAACATCATCATTTTTTAGCCATTTTCTAGTTACTGCTGGGCGTAGACGTTTCCCATATCAGGAGATAATACTGTGATCACCACGCTTGGTAAACGTAGTAAATCGTTATACTTTTCTCAGTAGAAAGATGCTTCCCTATTTCCTCGTGAAACTATAAGCGACTTTTACGTCTCCAATGGACAAACAAGGAATGACGACAATTGTAATGTTTTAAAGTATCACCACACAGGGTAAAACGATTTGTAATGTTTCAACACATCGATACACAAGGTGAAATTGCTCACCATTATATTATTATGATGTGATTGTATTTTGTCTCTATTGGGATAAAAGCGACTATTTTTGTAGTCATTTTGTTCTAACAGTTAATAAAAATAAGAATTGCTGTGTGGTAGCCACTAAGATAATACTACCAATACTTGTGGATGTTGTAAAAGACGACTGAAACTTTTATATTAACCTGAACCAATACCACCTTGATGCCGTTTGGTCAAAAATTACATTCCCAAGGATGGTTAACGCCAGGCAGGCGGCCGGTCATAAAACTATTGGCAATAACTTTTACAATATGTAAGATAGAATCTATATACACTCATTTGCAAAAAAAACGGGCACCTAAGCAATGAACCATTTCAAATGTTAATATTTCTTTGTTTGATAATTATAGGTAGTTTTATCCACACAATTTGGTAAATTAATAAGAAAATAATCGTTTTCATCAGTATTTCATAAAATTTAGATACAATTTATGGGAAATAATGCTAAACCTCGCTAGTAGTGTATATTCGCTAGTAGTGCATATGCTCATGAAGTAAAAATAAAAAAGTTTTTTTGTTTGTTTTTCTTTAATAAAGTAAAAGCAGATAAATGTTTTAGTATCGAGTGTGACCCCCTCTAGCTAAAATCACAGCTTGAATTCGTCTGGGCATGCTAGCGAGTATATCCCGGATACTTGCTTGCGGAATACGTTCCCACTCCGCAGTAATCACATTCTTCAGCTCTCTGATGGTCTGCGGAGCCGGGTGTACTGATCTCACACGCCGTTTCAGAACGTCCCAGACATGCTCTATGGGATTGAGGTCGGGACTTCGAGCTGGCCAATCCAAACGACGAATGCCGACCTCTTGCACATACGCATTAACATCGCGGGATCGGTGGGCGCGAGCATTGTCGTCCATAAAAATCGAGTCTTCACCTAGAGCGGCCAATGCGGGTTGTGCATGAGAAATTAGAACTTCCGTTATGTATCGATGCCCAGTCAGTGAGCCGTTTTCAATGAAGACTAACTCTGTACGATCCATTGAATTTATTCCTGCCCAAAACATAACAGAGCCCCCACCATAAGGTGTGATTTCTTCGAAACATGCCTCTGCAAAGCGTTCTCCTTGTCTTCTTAGCACTCGCCGACGTCGATCTTCACCGAACAGAGATATCCTGGCTTCATCAGAGAACAAAACCCTATTCCAATCGTCTTGAGTCCATGATTCACAATTTCTAGCGAACCTAAGCCTGTGAACTCTGTGCTCACGGAGTAATTTGGGGCCGCGGGCCGGGCGGTGACTGCGTATATTGGCAGCGAGAAGCCTCCTCCTGACCGTCCATAGACTAATATGCACATTTCTTACTTCTTGGAGGTTGTTCTTAAGATCCACATACGAAGATTTGCGATTTCTCAATGCGCGACTCACAAGAAAACGATCATCCCGTGGTTGGGTACATGGTTTTCTTCCAGAACCAGGCCTTCTCTCGACGGAACCAGTCTCCTGATATCGCTGCCAGGTCCTTTGGACTGTCGAGCGACTAACATTTAGCCTCCTAGCCACGAAACATTGGCTGCAACCCTCTTCAAGCAGCGCGATAATTTTGGTAGCTTTTACCACTTTATCTACCATTTTTGATACAGCCAAACAGCATTAAATAAAGCTTTGACAGTCAAGGATATGAAATTAATCGATAAAAATTGAATAAAAGTTATGAAAGTCGATGTTAACTTCTGGAACTTCGCGCCAAAAATGTAGGATAAAAAGGGGTTTTCTGTAAAAATGAACATCAAATGAAAAATTGAATTTAGAACGTACTTTTTTAAATACCACAGCATTTTTAAAACCGGCCAGTAACGTGTACAAACGATTGAAACCTTTTTGGTATTGTATCTTTTTAAATATGAATGAAAATCAAAACCGCCCGTTTTTTTTGCAAATGAGTTTATAATAGAGGAGTAGAATACATATTGTGTCAACTCCAAGTAATTGAGAGAAGAGCCGTGGAATGATGAGTTAATAAAAAAAATAAAAATTAAAATTTTCGCCACTCCCAATAAATTGGCGTTTCTAAACATTTATCTAGACCCGGGCCTAGCGAGCCTAAATACGTCATTATTTATACTTCCTTAGACTTATTGTTAAGAGACTTATTTCAATAAACTTAACCAGCCACAGTACAGGAAGAAAATATCTACATTTATAAAGTTTATTACTCTGTGGTCTATTTAATATGCTTACGCCGTTAAAAGAAAAGAACTGTTTTTCTAAGGTTATGCGATTTGCGGTTCAACTTGACTTAATATATGGAATTGTTTGCATAAATAGCTTAGTGGTTAAGATACCGACATACTGTACCAAGTATTGCGTTCGATTCTCACTGAGGAAATACTTTATAGCTTCTTTATATAAAGACTAGCTTCTGCTCGTGGCTTTGCCCTCATGGGATTTTGATAAAGGAAGGAATACACGTTCCCCAGGACTACACAGCAGTGCGCACTTACTTTCTTATCGTCTTAACTTTTGAAATATTGTACCAAACGGCATAGGGAATATCACAAGCGGGAGGGGGAATGTAGTAGGTGATCTGTATAAAGACCTTTTTGCGAAGTATAAAAAAGCAAAAAACCAAGAATATGATGCGCTGTGGGCTACATATTTGTACTAAAAATTCACATAATGTTGGTGGAGAAGGAGAGTCATAGCCGTAAACCTCACCACGTATCACAATTGAGGGAGTTAAAAATGCTAAAAGAGAGTTCACGTGATTAATGGACGTCCACATAGGGTAAAAGAAGAAAAATTGAAAGCGATAAAAGCATTTAATTTGCACAAGAATCAATGCATTACTAAAAAATGTGCATTGGCAATAAATACCAAATTTTATTGTATTTTTAATTTACTATTTTAACGATAATACATAAAATATTATATATGCTTTCGCGGACTTTTTTTGTAGAACTATTTAAGAGGTACAATTTCACCAAACGTTTTTTTTTTTGATCACGCGGTGGTCAAAATGCTATTACGCACTACCCCCGCCCGTTACAGACGGGGAGTGTGGAACTCGCCAGCCCCGGGGCTGGAATACCCACTAAAAGTCCACTGCGGTCGCTGTTAGCCGAGATGGCTTTCGACAGCTTAACCGGACTATGGGTGAGCGCTGAGAGCTCTCAACACGGTAACCACCATACATAACATTCATCCATCTTTTAAGATCTTTGCAGCGCATGCAAGAATAGCTCGCAGATGGGCGATTTCTTCTGTCTCAAGTGATATTTATCGTTATATTTTAGGTAATTTTCAAAATATCTTTATAAATGTGTTATTCTGATTTTTAAGCTATATTATTTAAGTAAGTAGGTAAAGTTTCGTCAAAATCCATTTAGTAGTTTTTGCGTGAAAGAGTAACAAACATAGATCCACACATCGATACATCCATACTTTCTTACAAACTTTCACGTTTATAATATTAGTAGGTAGATGAGTAACTATATAGATAGCATTGTGGTTAAGCTATGTACCGTACCACTATCGTGAGTTCGATTCCCACGCAAGCACTAAAGAGTATTTATAAATTGGAGACAATGGATAAAGAATTCTTACATACAAAATTTACCATTGTCTATGAAATCGAATTGAATATTTTAAATTAACCTTTCATTGTATCATTTCAAAGAAACTATTGCCAAAATTTCCCATTTATAGTTTTAATAGTTTTGGTTCGACGCTGATAGCTCACACAATCTTTATTTTTTTTTTTGCGGTGGACTATGGATGCGTCTCTCCCCGCCAAATCGGTACGGGGTGACGGAAGAGACGGCGCGTAACCCCATAGACCCACCATGCAAACTCCTCTCTTCGCCGTGCGAGCGGGCCACCGGTACCCGATCTTTGTCTTCGGTGACCACACAATTTTTATTTAGAGAAAAAAGAAATATGACGTGTTCTTAGGACAGGAATACTAAACACTTGCCATCGAATACTTAGCTGCATATGTAGTGAACAAGTATTAATTTACATAAACCTAACTAGCACAATTACAAATACGAGTTAGCTTGTAATGTCTCAAGGACTTGCTACTTTCTATCGAAACCTATTTGGCTGTTGCATGAAATTTTACGATATATGCAATCGCATATCAATCCATCCGGTTAGCTTATCCATGTACAACATTGTAAGCCTGTATTGGATATATCACAACCCACTACAATTTATAAAAACCGAGATTACGAGTGAATAATGATTGTCACAAGTGGAATACGAACCCACGCTTATAGGAAATTCGTCCCAATCGTGGTGCCACTTACACCACCGTGGGATATTCAATTCTCACATCATATTATATTCACGTCTTTAAGGAGACGTGTGCCATCTACCTGACAATGTTTACACATTGTATAGGCTTGATACTTCAAACTTTGCAGTTAGAATTGTATTAAACTATACGAAACGACATTTTTCGTTCGTAATAGGATTTTTATAAATAATCAAGCATATTAAATGCTAAATTTCAGTAATTTGAACCTCCTACAATGTTTATTAAAAGAATTATAACTAAATCCATTCTCGTTTGTGAGATCTGGTTCTGTCATTAATTTTAATTACTATTTTATTTTGAACTAGCAAACCCAGTTTTTTGGTTTGTTTGTAGAAGTCTATATATCGCAGCGCCGTCTGGTGGCGAATTACATCGATGCTGATAAAATATAAACCTTCTCCGTGAAAAAATATATATACATACTAATTTTCATTTTTTTTTCATTTCATTCAAATAGTTTTTGAGTTTATCGATGTCATACAAACATCCTCTTTTGTAGACATAGTATACAGTATTTTAATAGTGGTAGGACCACGCTGTTGTCAGTTTTCTGTCTACAGCCGCGGGCCGGTCCGTCCAGGGTAGTACCACACTGAGCAGAAGATCGACGTCTGAGCCATGGAAATGTGCTGATGTACTTTGTTTGGTGAGTGAGAGAGCCGGAAGCCCAACTGGAAGGTATGGAGTTCATATTGGTAGGTAGCGGCCTAGCTATACCCTTGGTATTGTAAAGGTCCATGGGCGGGAGTGACACTTACCAACAGGTGAGCTTCTTGCTCGTAAGCCACCAAAATAAATTTAATAAAAAACATAGATGAAAAGAAAATATATCCTGGTTCATAGTGCTTCATATTGAAACTAATACTTAAAAAATTGTAAACATATTTTTTTTAATGATCTTATTGAAGTTATTGTACATACACACCATCACGCCATATCCCTTGCAGGGTAGGCAGAGAGAACAGAGTGCAAGAGAACTCTATCCTTGCATACTTCACTCGCTTCCTCAACATTCATAATTGTTTTCATACACGCTCGCCGGTTTTGGAGACTCTTGACTCCACCTTCCTTCAGTACATGACCGATCTGGTCTAGGTAGGTGAGTCTCGGTCTCCTCCGGTACCTACATCCTTCCACTTTCGCATTGTATATCTTGATTAATTTATAATTATTTATATTATATTATCCGTGTGGTGACGGAAGAGATATATGTATGAAAGTTGTAAATGTAGATATGACGGATGATAGAAGTTTATGGAAGGAAAGAACGTGTTGTGCCGACCCCAATTAGCGTGGGATCAGGGCAGACAAATCAGTTGTAGGCAATAAAGATCCGAATCGATGGTTCTGTCCGGCGGTAAAACCTCATAATAAACTATATCCTTCCAATCCCACCATACACACAACACCACCTTATTGCGACTTAACCTGGGTTTTGCCACAGTCTATGATACCTGGGTTTTGCCACAGTCTATGATACCTGACTGACCTTTGACCACGTCTTTATACGCACATCCTTATAGTACGTGATCCACTTTTCATCATCAGTTATCAATCTCTTCAAAAACGGTGCAGCATTTGATTAGCTTCGTAGATAGCTCGATCAAAGCTAACGCTATCAGCGGACTGCACAGAAAATCATTTTAATGAAAATTGCTAGCGCCATTGCAGAGATTCTGATATACATATATAGCAATACACAGAAATTGCTCGGTTAAAGATATTAGATAGAATGTGACTTGTATATTACGGGTGACATTTTGTACTTTTTTTTATCAGAAAATATCTCACACATTATTGTGATTTAATGATTGCACTGTTTGATTGATTAATATACAGGCCTTTTTTTTTGGTGGTGGACTATGGAGTGGCCATACCCAGCTAAATCCACAGACAGAAGAAGCGGCGAGCGACCCCATAGACGCGCCCTATATGTACCTCTCTTCGCCGAGCGAGAGGGCCGCCAGAACTCGGTCTTTATCTTCGGTGGCCTGCCCAAGAGACACCACGTTGGTCAGACGTGTTGGTATAGGGTTTGATTTCGAGTTTTCCTTCTCTTGAATAGATGTTATGTGCGTTTTATATCCCTTAGTCGTTTCTTACGATCACCCACGGGTGAGATAGGGGGTGGTGAATTGTATTTTTACTCCGTCACCACACGGAAATCTGTGCAATATTAATATCTAATTCAACAATTGAAATTCATAATAATCTTCAAGGTTATATTTTTTAGCGGTAAACATCTTTACAACTATCTATTAATAAAAATTACGTAATCTAATACCTTTAAACGAGGCATTCTTGTTCTTTTCGAATATAATCTGAATCTCAAAAACGGCTCCTACGATTTTCATGAAATTTAGCATGCAAGAGGTTCCGGGAGCGATTAATTCGATTTAACTAGCTTTCATTTATATAAAATGTTGTTTTATTTATATTTTCGGACAGCCAAAAATTATAATTTTTTGTTGGCTGAAAACTATTCTTCTTATATATTGGCAATCAGCTACATATACGAGCTATTGGTGCCAGTGCATAGATAATATACTATAAATTAGAAATGCCAGTGTCAAGTTATAAATATTTTCACGCTTTTAGTCTTTCAAGTTAGTCATTGTCTAAGTCAAATTGTCGCTATCAACAGTGCAATGGCCACACTGTTAATGGTATCCTGTGGGAATTTTGATGGAAAACGAAAACGTTGTAAAGCACTTTTATATGATATTCACTACATCCCAGTAGTTCCGTCGCTTCATATTACATAAAATGCCATCAAAATTATCTAATATAACACGTTAAAACACTAAGATATCGAATATAATACAAGAGCACTACATGACGTTTTCAAATTCCCGTCAAAAGTCCTGGCTGAAAACTATTAAAATATGAATGCAAATTTTGACACTGTCATTAAGAATAGACATGGCTCTATTGTCAAATCGAGTGGTATATAATCCAGAAAACTACGTTTCTGATCCTTAGTTTCCCTTTTTTATTATTTTAGCCGTTTTTAATTTGTTTTATTATTTTATTAAATATTTTTATTAAATTTAAATATATCTTTCCGAAACACAATAAAATAAATATCGGAGATTCAAATATTATTAGAAAAACGATGTGAATACTTAAAATAAAATTCATAAATCAAAGTAAAATTAATAAAAAAACATAAAAACAATCGACATATAATATAATAGTATAATCGGAAAGATGTAAATAAATAATAATTATAATTACATCTTTGCAAATAATGTAAGGAAAAAAATATGTACGCCGCTTGCTCGTTTGCCACTATAAGCAATAAAAAAATTAATAAACCATAAGCTAGGTCGCTAATTCGTTATATTCGCTTACTTCGAATAACAATGGAATATTACTGTCGGTATATATATATATATATATATATATATATATATATATATATATATATATATATATATATATTGGGTTCAAGCCTCCTCCATAATGTGAGAGAAATTGACCTACTACACCACGCTAGTCAGACGTGTTGGTATAGGGTTTTGTTTCGAGATTACCTTCTCTTGCTGAGATATTGCATTTTATATCCCTTATCATCGTGTCATCTCTTACGATCACAGTAAGATAAGGGGTGGTGAATTGTATTCTTACTCCTCTATCACCACACGATATATATTTTTTATTTTTTCTGTGTGTATGTAACTGTATTACTCCTAAACGGTTGGATCTATTTTGATGAAAAATACTGTGTGCTTGGATGGATTTTGAGAATGATTTTGAACAATGATTGGAATCTGTAAGTACCGCTGTGAATATATTTCCATCTAAGTTTTTTATCAAACACCATCTTTTGGGTAAGCTCTTTCATGTGTTGTTTAAATTATATAATAGGAAAAATATATAAAAAATAGAAGCCAACTGTGGAATTAACAATAAATTGGCTATTGGCTGACCGACCGCATTCGCAACGACGACGTAAGAAAGCGAGTAAGTATGAAAGAGAGTATTGGTGTAAAGATGCGAAAGGGAATGCTCCGATGGTTCGGACATGTGGAAAGAATGCCGAACGAACGTCTGGTTAAGAAGATATACAATGCGAAAGTGGAAGGATGTAGATACCGGGGGAGACCGAGACTAACCTACCTAGACCAGATCGGTCATGTACTGAAGGAAGGTGGAGTCAGGAGTCTCCGAAACCGGCGAGCGTATATGAAGAGAATTATGAATGTTAAAAAAGCGAGTGAAGTATGCAAGGATAGAGTTCTCTGGCACTCTGTTCTCTCTGCCTACCCTGCAAGGGACATGGCGTGATGATATGTATGTAGCTATTGGTAATTATCGTTCATTGACCGACCAATTTACAGTCACTATCATTATCATCGTCAACGCAATATGTAAGCCTCTTTTATCGTATAAATTGCAAAAGTAAGCTTCAATTTTCTTATTGGCCTAACGTGAACCCAGAACGTGAAAACAGCATCAGATTTAGTTGGTTCAGATCAATGTAAAACTCTTAGTCGTCATTTACGACATCCAAGAGGGAAAGTAATTGTTGGTAGTATTCGTAGCCGGTTCCAAAAACCACTATTTCCATGCCTGCCATGAGAATAATAGTCTTAAACATTGGTGAATAGGTGATGTCTGAAAACATTCGGGGAATCATTTTTTCCCATAAAAAAATCTTGTCTGCGTCACACATAAAATCCACAAGTAAAAAACATATTTATTTAACAAATTCTATAGACACGTACTTAAATTGAAATATTCCATGCGATTTTTATCATGTCATCATGTTTTTTATAACTTGCTTTCTTATATGTCTATTAAAATGGAATTTTCTAGTTAAATAACTTTTCGTTGTGGTGGATACATGAAATTTAGACTATAGCTCAGAAGTGTCGTGCAGACCCATGTAGTACAATACTTTTTAATAGTGGTAGGACCATGCTGTTGACAGTTTTCTGTCAACAGCCGCGGGCCAGTCCGTCCGGGGTAGTACCACACTCTCGCAGAAGATCGACGTCTGAGTAATGGCAATGTGCTATTGCGTTTCGTTCGGTGAGTGAGAGAGCCGTAAGCTCAACTGGGTGGGTTTGGGGATTTTATTGGTAGGCAGCGGCCTATGCTATACCGTTGGTATTGCAAAGGTTCTTAGGCGGTAGTGACACTTACCATAAGGTGTGCTGTTAGCTCGTTTGCCACCACTTGAATATAAAATAATTTCTCCTTCACCTTCCTTCAGTACATGACCGATCTGGTCTAGGTAGGTTAGTCTCGGTCTCCCCCGGTACCTACATCCTCATCATCATCTATCTTATAAGTATATAAAAATATGGTATTTACGAAATCACATTAGCAAACTTTTAAATTTTCGGTTTTTCATGACGAGAATTAAAATTAGTTACAAGTACAAATGGCACGAAGCAACTTTATTTTCGAAGTGTGTAAAGATATAAACCCTTTTTTTTTTTATTGGTATGGATGCGTCTCGCCCCGCCGAATAGGTCCGGGGTGACGGAAAAGGCGGCGCGTGACCCCATAGACCCACCGTAAAACCTTCTCTCTTCGCCGTGCGAGCGGACCACCGGTACTCGATTTTAACTACGGTGGCAAAGATATAAACCCTTAGGCGAGTTGTAAAAGACCGCTAAGGAAGTACCCTTAGCCGTCTTTTACGATACCTACTGGGAAGATAGGGAACAGTAAATTGCAATCTTACACCATCGAAAAGCAGGTAGTTTGAAGTTCTGTCTTCCCGTAACCATGAACGCTGTAAAGTGTTCGAAACGTCAAGAAATTTAAAAAAATCAAATACAAATGGCGATAGAATCCGTAAAAGTATTTTTATTTTAAACTAGCTTCAGCCCGCGGCTTCGCCCGCGTAAAAGGTTACTTTCCTAAATTTTTCATGCCCTATTTTTATTTTACCCCTTAAGGGTAATTTTTTTTACGAAATTTTAATGTCATATTTATTTATATCTATTATTATTAATCAATGGCCTAAAAATAAGTTTGAACCTTCTGGCTTTAAAAATGACAATAATTCCTTACAACTTTACAATCCTTTTTTGCATTAAAAAGTAGCCTATGTCCTTTATCAGGCTCTAGACTATATATGTACCAAATTTCATTTAGATCGGTTCAGTAGTTTTGGCGTGAAAGAGCGACAAACAGACAGACAGAGTTACTTTCGCATTTATAATATTAGTAAAGATGTATAACAACACAACATCAAAAATAAACATGTAATTTCAAGTTTGAATTGACCATTTATCATTCTCCTGCTCTTATCCCAATTACTTATGGTCGATGCATTACGTACTTGTACATATTACAAAAGTTATTGGCAATAGTTTTATGACCATAAATTAACAGGATGTAACTTAAACTTTTAAATAATTAATTAATTTTATGTTAATATATGTAGAATAGTTTTGTTTGGATAACAATAAAATAAAGGACAAAGTATTAATTAAAATGTACTTAGATATAACGAAAATAATAGTTTTTAGGGTACCGTATCCAAAGGGTAAAACTGGACCATATCACTGAGACTCCGCTGTCCGTCCATCTGTCTGTCACCAGGCTGTATCTCGTGAATTGTGATAGTTATATAGTGAAAATATTCACAGATGATTTATATCTATCTGCTGCCGTTACAACAATAAATATTAAAAAACAGAATGAAATAAATATTTAAGTTTGGCCTCCTACACGACAAACGTGATTTTTTTGTCTAGTTTTGCTCCATATTCATCATAAAGGCAACAGATAGACGCTTAAAATATTCACAGAAAATTAAATTATATATTCACATTTGAAATAAAACTAATTTTACGGATTCTATCGCGTTTGTATTTGATTTTTAATTTCCCAACGTTTCGAACACTTTACAGTGATCATGGTCACGGGAGGACTGAGGTGTCTTACGTCCAAAAGTCATCGTTATTACAGAAAATTATATCTACCCGCTACAGTATCAGTTATTAAAATTTTGACCCACATTTTAATACAAATTTATTGCCAGTGCAAAAAGAAAATGATTCTATGTATTTTTTTTTATTAGATATTAGAAAGATATTAAAAACCATTATATATTCACTTTAAATAAACAATTAAATTAAAATAAAATAAAGAAAGGTTCCATACAATAAACGTGATTTTTTTTTGCTCGTTATGGATAATGGTACCGAGCCCTTCATGCGCGAGTCCGACTTGTTTGCGCTTGGCTGGTTTTTTTTAATGTATTTAAAATATAAATGACGAAAGTAACCTACAAATGTTGGTCTCGTAAGGGTTTACAATATAGTGGTACTATAATAGTACCACTATATGGTACATTTTTCCGTGTGGTGACGGAGTAAGAATACTATTCACCACCCCATATCTTACCCGTGGGTGATCGTACGAGACGACTAAGGGATATAAAACACATATAACATCTATGCGAGAGAAGGAATACTCGAAACAAAACCCTATACCAATACGTCTGACAATGTGCCATGTGTGTCGTGGCAATGTGTTGCGCTTCGTACGATGAACGAGAGAGTCCGAAGCCCAAATTTCTACCAAGAATTTTGTAACTAGACTGGCTAATGGCACTAGTAGCACTTATCATACTGCTTGCTTCTTTGCCACCATAAGCAATATAAAAGAAAATTCTCTTAGTAGTTTCTTTAGGTAGTATTCGTAGCCGCTACCACACAGCTGATCAAGGGCGTAGCCAGAATTTTATATAGAGGGGGGGCAGATTAAGAAAATTCTAGACTATATTGTTTTAATCGTGGTTTTTAACATAATATGACTATCTCATATTATTTATTAGTGTAGGTTAGGTAAAATTAAAAAAAAAAATATATATCAACTATAAACAGCTTTATTACTAGGAATGAAGCTCGTGAGTATTAGTGACCGACCGGTCTTTAGAGATAAGCTGCCCCTCACTGCTCGTACCTCGCTACGCCCTTGCAGCTGATGATGATGATGAAATATATTAAAAGATGTAAAAATATAAATAAATAATTTATATTTATGGATAATTAATGAAATGTTAAAGTAATGCCTCGTTTAACACATATTCGTATCATCAAGAATGTAATAAATTCTTAATTATCATTACATTTTTGCAACATATAAAATTTTAAATCTGAAATAAACATATAAATTTTATGTTTATTGTTTTATAAGAAATTTAATTCCCGTGTTGTGACGGAGTAAGAATACAAAGCATAACCCCCTATCTTACCCGTGGGTGTCGCAAAAGACGATTAAGGAATATAATATGAATATGACATCTGTGCAAGAGAAGGCAAACTCAAAATAAAACCCTATACCAACACGTTTGACCAGCGTGGTATATTAGGTCAATATCCCTCCCGTTGTGGAGGAGGCCCGAGCCCAACAGTGGGACATAAGTGGGCTGAGATGATGATGAAGAATTTTTTATTATAGCCGAATATAAATTATGAAATTCAGAGTGAACTGTCAAGTTACACGTAAAATCTGGTTCATCATTATCATCTCAGCTCATATATGTCCCACAGTTGGGCTCAAGCCTCCTCCATAATGGGAGGGAAATTGACTTATATACCACGCTGGTCAGATGTGTTGGTATACAGTTTTGTTTCGAGATTTCCTTGTATAGATGTTATATGCATTTTATATCACTTAGTCGTATCTTACGATCTACTTGTAAGATAAGGGGAAGTGAATTGTATTCTTACTCCGTCACCACATCGGAAAGTGTAGTATAATAATAATATGTATAATATATTTCATATTCAAATTCATTATGTATAAACCCAGCGAGGGTATATACATATTGTCAATTTTAACATTATAAAATAATACAATAAACTACCAACAGATCGGAACTAAACCAGATCCAGAAAGAAACTCAGCGGGTTTGTCTATTATTGTTATTTTTTTACTGATTTTTAATATAATAATAGTACAACGCTTAGTAAAAAATAGCTACAGTGTGATGCCCTTCGAACCTAATAGTTCAAATACAATGTAGAAGACCATGGCTGGACCAGATCCCGCAAACGTTATCCGATCACAAGTTAACTAATAGACCAGTCATCATCATATAATTAGAATTATGTATAATTCAACTCTGTAATCTATTCTTCACCTATTCAAGGTTTACTTGCAAAAAATACTAGACAAAACCTATTATAAAGATAATTGTTACAAGGAAATAATTAATGTTAATAATTATTTAATAATTTATGAATGCGGTCGAAATGCGATCTCTGCGGCAAAACTGTGGAGTTAGACTGACCGACCGCATTCGTAACGACGACGTAAGAGAGCGAGTAGGTATGAAAGAGAGTATTGGTGTAAAGATGCGAAAGGGAATGCTCCGATGGTTCGGACATGTGGAAAGAATGCCGAACGAACGTCTGGTTAAGAAGATATACAATGCGAAAGTGCAAGGATGTAGGTACCGGGGGAGACCGAGACTAACCTTGCTAGACCAGATCGGTCATGTACTGAAGGAAGTTGGAGTCAAGAGTCTCCGAAACCGGCGAGCGTGTATGAAGAGAATTATGAATGTTGAGGAAGCGAGTGAAGTATGCCAGGATAGAGTTCTCTGGCACTCTGTTCCCTCTGCCTACCTTGCAAGGGATATGACGTGATGATATGTACGTATGTATGTATGAAATAATTAAATAATTCATCGTTTTGATTCACATGTTATTAGCAACTACGAATACTACCAACCCTTACTTTGTTCGTGGATGTTGTAAAAGACGACTATGAGCTTTATATCGACCTGAACTAAGTCCATCTGATGCCGTTTGGTCAACAATTACATTCTCGAAGGTTGACGTCTGTCAGGCGGCCGGTCATGAAACTATTGCCAATAACTTTTACAATATGAAATATGAAAGAAGAGTACATATTGTATCGACCCCAAGTAATTGAGATAAGAGTAGGAGAATGATGATGTGGATGATCATATTAATTATTTAATAGAATAACGTGAATGTTTAAATACGTAACTAATTTAATCAAAGGCAGAGCTAAAACGCTTATATTGATGGACAAAGGTCGTATTTTGTATGGATAATCCGAATCACATGAATCTATGAACAATATCTTATTTCTTTTTTGTCTATTTAAATGCAGGAAAACCATTGACGTATAACAGAATTAAAAATATAATAAGTATTTATAAAAAAGTTGGTGGTTATACGCATTAACAAATGTATTCAAATGGCATATTTATTTTCTTTATATAAGGTTTTTGTATAGCTTTAGTTAACTCCTAATTTAAATGGCATTTTTTTATTGATACCAAAAACAATTTTAGTGATGTATCTGTTTTTTTTTCCTTTTAGTTTGTCTTGTAAGAAAAGGGGTCTACGCGTGAATGTGAGCAAAACCAAAATAATGGTCTTTGAAAGAGATAAAACCAGAACAGATGTAAGAGTAACAATAGGTAATGATGTACTAGAGCAAGTGGATGAATTTGTATATCTTGGATGTGGATTTAGCCGAGATGGAAGGTACACCACTGATATAGAGCGAAGAGTGAATGCGGGAAATAGAGTGAACGGAGCGTTGGGGCAACTTCTCGGCAGCCACCACCTCAGCCAGAAGGCACGTGTAGCAATACATAACGCAGTGCTTGTCCCAACATTACTGTATGGAAGCGAGAGTTGGGTATGCAGAAAAGAGTATGATAGTAAAATTAATGCGGTCGAAATGCGATCTCTGCGGAAAATCTGTGGAGTTAGGCTGACCGACCGCATTCGTAACGACGACGTAAGAGAGCGAGTAGGTATGAAAGAGAGTATTGGTGTAAAGATGCGAAAGGGAATGCTCCGATGGTTCGGACATGTGGAAAGAATGCCGAACGAACGCCTGGTTAAGAAGATATACAATGCGAAAGTGGAAGGATGTAGGTACCGAGGGAGACCGAGACTAACCTACCTAGACCAGATCGGTCATGTACTGAAGGAAGGTGGAGTCAAGAGTCTCCGAAACCGGCGAGCGTGTATGAAGAGAATTATGAATGTTGAGGAAGCGAGTGAAGTATGCAGAGATAGAGTTCTCTGGCACTCTGTTCTCTCTGCCTACCCTGCAAGGGATATGGCGTGATGATATGTATGTAGTTTTGACATCCAACTAAGCTGAATGAAGTTATAACACCTTTTAGCAGTATTGACGATAGCGGCAACACTTGCCATTAATAAAAACAGAATATACAGACTTTTCTTTTAGTTACACAATGTAGGCTGAATGGAGTATATGACACACATTTTTTTTCTTATAATTTTCACACACAACTAGGCTGAATGGAATTATGTCATCGTGCTCTTTTCTTTTACGATGAGCTATAAATTTGAACACATTGTTGCCAGTATTTCAAAACTTGCAGTATTAAAAATTTGAAGTCTGTTGTCAAAGGGTGTGTAGGTAAGATTTTAGTATAGTAATAGCACTTTTTTATTCTATTTATGAATTTTGATAGGACATGTAAACCCATTAAAAGCACTTTTATAATATATCAATCTTAGCACTTTTTTTGCATTGTATCATAAAAAAAATAATTTTCACGTGTGGTGACAGAGTAAGAATACAATTCACCGCCTTACCCGTGGTACATCTTTCCCGTGAGTGATCGTAAGAGACAACTAAGGGATATAAAACGCATATAACATCTATGCAAGAAAAGGAAAACTCGAAACAAAACCCTATACCAACACGTCTGACCAGCGTGGTATAGTAGGTCAACTTCTCTCCTATTATGGAGAAGGCTCGAGTCCAACAGTGGGACATATATGAGCTGAGATGATGATAATGATCATAAAAATAGTATAAAAATTATTTAGTAGTTGTAATACGCTAAAACACTATGTCACAATTAACTTGATTAATCAAATAAAAATAAAAAATATTAAAATGGTGTTGCATCATTATTACGTTTTGAAATGTCAGTTTGCAAATTTGATTTGATTACATTAGGGGAAGTCTGAAGGTTGCATTATCGATAGAAAAGATTGTGAGCTCAAGATTGTCTTGGAATCGACATGTAATATAGATAGTTGAAAAACATGTGTAAAACTACTGAGCCGGAAGCCTGAGAGAGCCGGAACCCCAACTGGGTGAGTTTGGGGATTTTATTGGTAGGCAGCGGCCTAAGCTTGATATTGCAAAGGTCCATGGGCGACAGTGACACTTACAATCAGGTGTGCTGTTTGCTCGTTTGCCACCATAAATAATAAAAAAAAAAACTTATACGGATTCTATTGCGTTTGTATTTGATTTTTAATATTCCGATGTTTCGAACAAGGACTGAGGTGTCTTACGTCCAATATGTGTAATAACAATGACTTATTGGACGTAAGACACCTCAGTCCTCCCGTGACCATGATCACTGTAAAGTGTTCGAAACGTCGGAATATTAAAAATCAAATACAAACGCAATAGAATCCGTAAAAGTAGTTTTATTTCAAATGTGTAACACTCGCGTAAAACATCAGAAATCATTAAGCATTTGACAAGTTATTAATATGAATGTATAACCAATGAAAAAATTGTCGAAGACAAAATAACTTTAGGTAATGTGAAAGAGGATCAACATTCTCCTACTCTTATCCCAATTACTTGGGGTCGATACAATATATACTCTTCTTTCATAGTACATATTGTAAAAGTTATTGGCTATAGTTTTATGACCGGCCGCCTGCCAGACGTCAACCCTCCTTGATAATGTAATTGTTGACCAAACGGCATCAGATGGAGTTGGCCCAGGTCGTTACAAAGTCTGCAGATGGTAAGGACACATTGCATCGACGTTATTCAGTATGGAATACTGAAAATACTGAACTAAGCTTGGTCATCTAGACACTGTATATGTAAAACTAGCTTCTGCCCGCGTAAAAGGTTACTTTTCTAAAGTTTTTCATCCTCTATTTTTATTTTACCCCTTAAGGGTAAATGTTTTACAAAATTTGAATGTCAAATTTATTTATATCTAATCAATAGCCTAAAAATAAGTTTCAAGCTTCTTACTTTAAAAATGACGATACTTCCTTATAACTTTTAATCCCCCTTTACAACCCTTTTGCATTAAAAAGTAGCCTATGTCCTTTATCAGGCTCTAGACTATCTGTGTACCAAATTTCATTTAGATCGGTTCAGTAGTTTTGGCGTGAAAGAGCTACAGACAGACAGAATTACTTTCGCATTTATAATATTAGTAAGGAAGTAAGGACTAGCACAAAAGGCTTTATAAGCAAGACTCTGTTTTTATCATTATTTTATTTTTAAATTATTTAAAAACTAAAAACTAGTCAGTCATGAAGTTTAATACACCTCTTATTATCACATTTATAAGGCAGATGGAAATATACAAGTATTAGGTAATGGTCAAATGTTTATTTAAATAATTTTATTAGTGCACGAATCAACCATCATCTTGCTCTTATCTCAATTACTTGTCGACGCAATATATACTCCACTGCCATCGCATATATTGCAAAAGTTATTGGCAATAGTTTTATGACTGATCGCTTGTCTGACGTTGATTTTCTTTGGGTATGTAATTTGTTTAGCAGACGGCATCAAGTAGACTTAGATCTAGTAATGTAACGTTTTTTAACCGACTTCAAAAAAGGAGGAGGTTCTCAATTCGTCTGTATTTTTTTTATTTTTGTGTTTGTTTTTTTTTTATGTTTGTTACCTCATAACTTTCGACTGGGCAAAGCGATTTTAATGATTCTTTTTTTATTTGAAAGCTGGTGCATTCTGTTTGGTCCCATTTCAATTTAGTCCAGTTCTGACCATGGCATCCATGAGAAAACCATATAATTGTAAAATTAGCATTAAATATGAGTACGACAAATGAACGAGTAGCTCAAGCCCCGCTACTAATAGAACAACCTATGTGTGTCTGTAACACTAAAAAGTAAAAAAAAAGCTACGTTTAAAAAAACCGACTTCAAAACTGAAAAGTACAAAATAACTTAAAATACTATCATTTCTATGTGCTATCTATTGATAGGTTTGAAGTCGTGGGACTCGAACCCACGCCTATTGGAAATCCACTCCAATCGTCCTACCACTTAGACAAGTGTGAGTTGTCGTATGACATACAATTTGCTGCTCGCATTATTTTGTCGTCTTCAAGAGAGATGTGTGCCATCTACCGGACAATAATTACACAATAATACCGATTTTAATACTCTAACTTTGCAGTTTAGATTTATATTAAACGATGACACAATAGTGTTTTCCAAATTACTGAGATCTAGGATTTATATTTTTATTTATTTATCTTAAGTTATTCCACAGACTTTTTGTCCGTGCTCTTTTTATGTTATATTTAATTTTTATGGTGGTTTGTTTTGAAAATTAATTTCCTGGAAGCGCAATTCATGTGTCATAGATGTTAAGTGACAACATGTCTTTTTGGGATTTCTTCTTGGCGCTGGTGGTCTTGTTATTTGTGAAACCCTTCTACTTGTAGATGTTGTTGTCCTCTGTGATGTAGTTTTAGTTTAGGTTTTACTGTTAGTTTTAGTTTTAATGTGAGATCTAGCATTTAACATGTTAGATGAAAAAAAAACTTGTTTATGAGCGAAAAATTATGTGCAACTGACAGCATTCACACGTTGAATGACAATGCTTATCTTTTTTTTGCAAAATATAAGCCAGTCTTCTATTCAATTGAAGCATCATTTAGACTCTTCGCGATCACCTTGCAAAAGACTATGATCGTTTGGACCACAAGGACCGTTTCGACCCCTAATAATATTAAAATTTTATATGGACTAGGCTATTGAATTGCAATCAAAATCAAGGCGTTATAAGACTGCACGCCGCCCTTTCATCACCTCGGACGATTCGAGCGTGATACGTCCAAATTCATAGAATGTCAAAAAAAGGCCTTCGATTTCCGTGAATTATTAGTGTATCTTCTATATATATAAAAGAAAGTTGTGTTAGTTACAACACTTATAACTCGAGAACGACTGCATCATTTTTTATGATTTTTATGTTTTTGAGTTTGTTGTCGTCGGGAATAGGATATAGGATATTAAAATATGATATTAATAAACAAAAATAAAATTATATAAAAAAAATTTCAATTTCTAAACGTCCATTTTGTTGATGATGTAACCAATGGCAACTGACAACTCACGTCATTACGTGGTCTAATGGTTTGTTTGAAAAATACCGCGAAAAGTTAAGATTATAATTTGGAAAATCCAAAAGTGCACGCCTCATAATTTTTATATTATTTATCATTTACTATTAGTCAATGCTATAATATGCACGCTAAATAAAGCGCCTTAATTATAAGTGCGTATAAAGTACGTACACATATCAGAAGTGACACTTTGGCTAACTACTCTGTCTCTTCCTCTCTCTCTCCCTCTCTTCCTCTCCCTCTCCCCCCTCTCTCTCTCTTCTCTCTACCTTCGCGCGCTTATAATCTCAGCTCATATATGTCCCACTATTAGGCTCGCGCCTCCACCATAATGGGAGGGAAAATGACCTACTATACTACGCTGGTCAGACATGTTGGTATAGGGTTTTGTTTCAAGTTTTCCTACTCTTACAAAGATGTTATATGCGTTTTATATCCCTTACCTTAGTCGTCTCTTACGATCACCCACGGTTAAGATATGGGGTGGCGAATTGTATTCTTACTCCGTCACCACACGGATAACCCTCTCATGCGCTTTACACTTCAAGATAAATATGGCGCGTAACAGAAAAACGTTACAATATAAAATTTCGCCCACACGTTGTCAAAAAAGTTTCTCTTCAAAAAGTTAGAGAAACAAAAATAATGCAATATTTTTAAGATACTGTTCTTTTTCTTCTTATATATTGGCAATCAGCTACATATACGAGCTATTGGTGCCAGTGTCAAGTTATAAATATTTTCACGTTTTTAGTCTTTCAGGTTAGTCATTGTCTAAGTCAAATTGTCGCCATTAACAGTGCAATGGCCACACTGTTAATGGTATCGTGAGAATTTTGATGGAAAACGAAAACGTTGTAAAGCACTTTTATATGATATTCACTACATCACAGTAGTTCCGTCGCATCACATTACATAAAATGCCATCAAAATTATCTAATATAACACGTTAAAACACTAAGATATCGAATATAATACAAGAGCACCACATGACGTTATCAAATTCCCGTCAAAAGTTTAAGATACTGAAGTTAACAGACATGTGACAATTTTTCATTATTTTATTTATCATTTACTATTAGTCAATGGCATAAATGAAAAAGAAAAATAATTTCGTGCCATTCTCGACGCAGTACTAAACATAGCTATTCGTTTTTAGTTTTTTTTTTTGCCATAGTTCATATTGTAAAAGTTATGGGCAATAGTTTTGTGACCAGCCTCCTACCAGACATCAACCCTCCTGGGGAATGTAATTGTGGACCAAAGGCCATCAGATGGAGTTGGCAGGTCGTTATAAGGCTCTTAGCCGTCTTATACGACATCCACGACCAAAGTAAGGGTTGGTAGTATTTGTAACCGCTGCCACACAGCTAAAAATAACTTAATAATATTAAATTAATCGAAATCTGCTTATCTCATTCATTAACTGTTAGGCGGAACGAAGTGTGCCGGGTCCGCTAGTATTTTATATATGTGTGGTGACGGAGTAAGAATACAATTCACCACCCCCTATCTTACCCGTGGGTGATTGTAAAAGACGACTAAGGGATATAAAATGCATATAACATCTATGCAAGAGAAGGGAAACTCGAAACAAAACCCTATACCAACACGTCTAATCAGCGTGACATATTAGGTCAATTTCCCTCCTATTATGGAGGGGGCTCGAGCTCAACAGTGGTACATATATGAGCTAAGATGATGATAATGATGATTTTATATATCTTCTAGGAATTTGAAAAAGAAAATGTTGTAAAGCACTTTTATATCATATTCACGGCATCCCAGCACTTTTTTCGCATCACATTAGATAAAATGCCATCACAATTATTTAATATATTAAACACGTTAAAACACTATATTTAATATAATACAAGACCATCACATGACACTTGCATATGCCCGCCAAATGTCGTGTCTCGCTTCCATTCCTCAGTTTCAAAATATTATTGCCACGTTAAAAAATATAGAGTAATAACAATAAATATCTTAATAAATTTAAAAATGTTTTGATTGGGAAAGATGTCATTGTTTTGTGTTCTACGTTAAAGGTCAAAATTGTTTGCAATTTTTCTTATTTTTCTTAATTTCGGCAATTGATGATTAAGAAGTGAAGATGAGTACGAGTCCATTGTTTAGATAGGCCTCGTCCAACTTTATCTGATTCTGTTTGGTCCACAATTATTGTTGCCAGCGATAAGTGAAATTATTTGTTTAGTTTATTTTGCACTTAAGTTTTTTAAAATCATCATCTGTCAACCGATTAACCGACAAATGCTATCTTAATAAAAAAAAGTGTGTGTGTGCTGATGTACACGCGTTAGAAGTTATATTTCTTTGGCGTAACAAGATAAAAATCTTTTCAAAAAATTTATCTATCACCTTATTCTATGTTTGTATAAAATCGACACTAACAATAGAAGAAAGGTATTTAATATGTACATTAAAAGTTTTATTATAACGCATTATCTAGTTAAATAAAGTTTATTTAAATATCACAAAAAAACTAAAATATTGACTATAGCTAACTTCAGAGTGTCAGTTTTACGTGACGATGTGCGCGCGCATCGTAAAACTTTACTCTCAACATTTGTCCCTAACGCGCCAAAAGATGTATAACTTCAAAAATCATTGGCAACTTTGATACAACATGAAAACATGAAGCACTTGTTATCACATTCACTACACTTTAGCACTGTTCCTGTTACATAATATATATAAATGCCATCAACAGTATTTAAATGATTAAATAGCATATGAGATTAATATAGCATAGCAGGAGAATATTGATGACACTATTCTCCTGCTCTTGTCCCAATTGCTTGTGGTCGACGCTGTTGCGTCTCCTGTGTACCTATTCCTATGTATTCCTCTTCCATCGTATATATTACAAAAGTTATTGGCAATAGTTTTATGACCGGCCATCTGCCTGATGCATCCTTAAGAATCAACAATCCCTAAAATGTAATTGTTGATCAAATAGCATCAGGTGGAATTGGCGCAGGTCGATTAGTTGTCTTTTATGACATCCACGAGCAAAGTGAGGGTTGGTAGTATTCGTAACCACTACCACAAAACACCATCAACATTATAGAAAAATGCAATAAAAAAATATACTTCGCGCATCCAACTTTTTTTCAATTCTGCACAGTCACTGTTGTCATAATAACTGCTTTTATAACAAAAATGGTGATTGATGTATTGTGAATCATCATCATCATCATTCTCCTACTCTTATCCCAATTACTTGGGATCGATACATTATGTACTCTTCTTTCATAGTACATATTGTAAAAGTTATTGGCAATAGTTTTATGACCGGCCGCCTGTCAGACGTCAACCCTCCTTGGGAATGTAATTGTTGACCAAATGGCATTAGATGGAATTGGCCCAGGTCGCTATAAGGCTCTTATTTGTCTTTTACGATATCCACGAGCAAAGTAAGGGTTGGTAGTATTCGTAGCCGCAGCCACACAGCACAACAAAAATGGTGATTAATGAATTGTGAATATTATTAATAATATCATTATTATTAATGTCACGGAACGACATAAGTATTTAAATAATATAATAATATTAAATAAGATCTGAATCACAAAAGAATGAGGTATCTAATATTGAATATAACCAAATTACACATATAACTTATGTTCACATTGCCGCCAAAACTTTTCTATACAATTAGCGGCTTAAAGGACGTGGCCATTGCCTAATTATTACGTTCCAATCAAAATTGTATAGAAAAAAAATATAATTCCAACATTTTTCGAAACATGGTGTCGTACATCGTTAAAGAAGTTCGTGTTATAGCAATAACAATACAAACCATTAGAATTTTCGTAATATCTACGTATTATATTGCCAAGTTTATTTTACGCAATATTTGCTTTTACATTTAAATATAATAAGTACATAATTTATCCGTACATACATTATCCGTGTGGTGACGGAGTAAGAAAAATTACCCTCTATCTTACTTGTGGGTGATCGTAAGAGATGACTCAAGTGATATAAAACGCATATAACATCTATGCTAGAGAAAGAAAATTCGAAACAAAACCCTATACCAACACGTCTGACCAGCGCGGTATAGTAGGTTAATTTCCCTCCCAATACGGAGGAGGCCCGAGCCCAACAGTGGGACATATATGGGCTGTGATGATTATGATGATGAATCATTATTTTAGAGTGGAGCTAATTGAAATTTGTCGAAAAACAAAATCAGTAATGTTACATATTTTTCTTAATTGTTTTGTATAGGGATTGATTCATTACCTAATATTAGTTTTTCTCATATATAGATCAGTTTAGCTTTATAATTACAATAAAAACGATATTTTATCATAATCATATGTAACTTTGTTCTTCGTATAGGTCGATATATTCACCACAGATAAAGACCGGGTCCCGGTGGCCCGCTCGCTCGGCGTAGAGAGGTACGCGGAAGTAATCGGGATAAGAATTGATTGCGATTTAATATCGTATAAGGCTACTAAAGGATATGATTTGCAGTTAAAAAGAGAAGGATAACTAGAAATAAAACATTAACAATACCAATCTTTCTGATCAGCGTCATATATTAGGTCAATGTCCCTCCTATTGTGCACAAAGCTCGAATTCAGTAAAGGGGCACATATGAGTCGAGATCAGATAATGATTAATCTCAGTTTTTATTTTTTACTTTTATTACTTGTGGTGGAAAACGAGCAAGCAGCACACTTGATGATAAGTGTCATTGCCGCTTATGGACCTTTGCAATACCAAGGGTATAGCTAGGCCGCTGCCTACCAATACAAACCCGAAACCCATCCAGTTAGGCTTCCGGCTCTCTCGCTCACCGAACGAAGCGCAACAGGTAATTGCCATTACTTAGACATCTATCTTCTGCTCAGTGTGGCACTACCCCGGACGGACCGGCCCGCGGCTGTTGACAGAGAACTGTCAACAGCGTGCTCCTACCGCTAATGTTTTTACTATAGTAGTTGTAGCGCCAAACTGTTGACAGATTTCTTTCTAAATTATTTAATTTCACATCTTCTTCTTCTTATATATTGGCAATCAGCTACTTATATGAGCTATTGGTGCCAGTGTCAAGTTATAAATATCTTCACGTTTTTAGTCTTTCAGGTGAGTCATTGTCTTAATCAAATTATCACCATCAATAGTGCAATGGCCACACTGTTAATGGTATCCTGTAGGAATTTTGATGGAAATCGAAAACGTTGTAAAACACTTTTATATGATATTCACTACATCCCAGTAGTTCCGCCGCATCACATTACATAAAATGCCATCAAAATTATCTAATGTAACACATTAAAACACTAAGGATATCGAATATAATACAAGAGCACCACATGACATTTTCAAAGTCCCTTCAAAAGTCCTCTAATTTCACATCATCTTCTCTTTGTATATTGGCAATCAGCTACATATACGAGCTATTGGTGCCAGTGTCAAGTTATAATTATTTTTACGTTTATAGTCTTGTCAGGTCAGTCATTGTCTAAGTCAAATTGTCACCATTAACAGTGCAATGGCCACACTGTTAATGGTATCTTGTGGGAATTTTGATGGAAAACGAAAACGTTGTAAAGCACTTTTATATGATATTCACTACATCACAGTATTTCCGCACATCACATTACATAAAATGCCATCAAAATTATCTAATATAACACGTTAAAACACTAAGATATCGAATATAATACAAGAGCACCACATGACGTTTTCAAATTCCCGTCAAAAGTCCCAATTTCACATCATATTTCCAGATATTACTATTGACAGAGTGGCCATGACACTTGAGGGCGACGTTTTAACTTAATGACGGACAATGACTAATATGAAGAAACTAATGCGTGTCGAAAATTGTAGTTATGATACTGGCAACAATGAGCTTATATTAGTAGCTGATTGCCAATACAAAGACGACAAAATAAAAAAGTGTGTGTGTACTTATGTACACGCGTTAGAAGATATAATTCTTTGGCGTAACAAGATAAAAATCTTTTAAATTTTTTATTTTTCGCCTTATTCTACGTTTATAGAAAGAACGACACAATAGAAAAAAAGTATTTAATACATTGAAAGTGTTATTATAATGCATTGTCTAGTTAAAAAACTAAAATGTTGACTATAGCTAATTTCAGGGTGTCGGTTCTTCGTGACGGTGCGCGAGCATCTTAAAAATTTACTCTCATTATTTTCCCCAACGCGCCAAAAGAAGTATAACTTCAATAATAGATTATTAATAAAAAAAAACTAGTGTCTACATGTCACAAGCGAAACTTATGTGTTACAGATAAAATATTTTAATTATTACATCCTCTTTTGGCGGGAATATGAAAGTGTTATGTGGTGATCTTGTATAATATTCAATATCTTATAATATAATAAACGGCTAAACGCTAGGAGAAGGAACTGCAGCATTCCTGGGCATTCTATAACATCATCTTTTGTGGCTAATATCTAAACAAAATATCTATGGTATTATTCTCCTTCGGTGATATCAAAGTCTAATAGCCATTGGTAAGCTAGTTGTTTGGAAAAATGGTAAATTACGTTTTTTTTTTAACATATTTTTCTATACCTACGCTGCTAGTTTACCTTGCTCACAATAAATTAAAAAAAAACATCGTTAGATTATCTGTATATAATTGCACAATGTGATAAGACCTTCTTATTGTACAAGTTTCGAAATTTCGAACACTTTTCAGCGTATATTATGATCACACGAAATCGTTTCCAATAAACGCAGTCCTCCGTACAAATGCGATAAAACGTGTCCTCAAATTATCATCAACCGTGTCCTTGCGTAATTTTGAACCCTGTATAGTGTTCAAAACCCTGTAAAGTGTCCAAAACCCTGTAAAGAGTTCGAAACCCACAATGGATGAATTGGATGACGAGGTTTAACCTACAGTCAGTCCCAGGAAACCCCTTTTAAAAATATATAATCATCATTCTCCTGTTTTATCCCGATTACTTGGGGTCGACCTGATATGCACCTACCCGTATATATTGCAAAATTAATGGCAATAGTTTTTAAACCGGCCGCTTGTTTGACGTCAATCTTCCTTGGGAAGGTAATTGTTGACTAAACGGCATCAGGTACAGTTAGCTCAGGTTGTTATAAAGCTCTTATTCGTCTTTTACAAAATCCACGATCACAGTAAATGTTGGTAGTATTCGTAACCGCTACCACACAGAAATTTTAAAATGCATAACGCTCGTATAATTCAGCCATCTTTCCATTGCCTCCTAACTTTCGTATACATCAGCCGCTTGGTGTCAAATTTTAAACATAGATCTTCTCATGCATAAATAATGTCATAATAATGACATTTGGCAAACAAGTTAACAATAGCAATTATTGTTATAAATTTCCCTAGAAAATATTGCATACTATTTTCATTAAATTCGTAGTAAGAGTTGATAAAACACTATTCGACATAACTTCAAAACTTTTATGTTTTATAACTTTTAAAACACAGATAATAAAAAAATATAAAAGTTAAAAAATTCGAAATAATTATTTACGCTATAGTTTAATTGTATTATTATTAAATCTTAATAACTTAAGCAAAATATTTATTTGTACATTCACTTTAATAACTAATAAATAAACTATAATTTAAAAATATAAATACTTACTCAAATTTATGCGCCGCGTTTCTTGGAATTTGAACTATAGTTTTTTTTTTAAACAAAGCACACGTTCGTACTGACTAAAGTCGTATTGCAAACTGCCAAAGGATTACCGGTTACGATACGAAATTACTAAATGATTGCATTACACTTTATGTTGAAACGCTTACCGACGGATTTATTTCTTTACAATTCTTTAAAGTTCTTAGTAACAATATTATTTTATTACATACAGACGTTAATTTTCTTAAATAATTATTTAATTATTGCTATGTAGCTGTGGGTTTGAAATATAATCTGTTCTACTGTTTTAATTTACTTATAATCATAAAACAATGAATAAGAAACAACAGGATATGTGGTAAAAATACAATATTGACGTGAAACATTTTTATTAAAGGGAAATATTGTAAATATTTATCAATTACTTTTGTTTTTTACTAGTGTTTATCGTTTATTTAATTATTTTAAACTAGCTTCTGCCCGCGGCTTCGCCCGCGTAAAAGGTTACTATCCTAAAGTTTTTCATCCCATATTTATATTTTACCCCTTAAGGGTAATATTTTTACGAAATTTTAATGTCATATTTATTTATATCTAATCAATAGCCCAAAAATTAGTTTCAAGCTTCTAGCTTTAAAAATGACGATAATTTCTTACAACGTTTAATCCCCCTTTACAACCCTTTTTTTGCATTAAAAAGTAGCCTATGTCCTTTATCAGGTACTAGACTATCTGTGTACTAAATTTCATTTAGATCGGTTCAGTAGTTTTGGCGTGAAAGAGCGACAGACAGAGTTACTTTCTCATTTATAATATTAGTAAGGATTAAGAAAAAAAGAAAGGCGTTCGACTCTCACTCTTTTCAAAATCGCGAGAAAAAGAACTTAACAGTTGCTTTATTGGAGAAAATACTTTTATTGGAGATAAAGGCTACACTGTTGACAATTATCTGTCTACAGCTGCGGCCCGACTCGTCCAGGGTAGTAACATACTGCCGATGACAAAGATCGGGTACCGGTGGCCCGTTCGCACGGCAAAGTGGTTGCAGGGTGGGTCTATGGGGTTGCACGCCGCCTCTTCCGTCGCTCCGGACCAATTTGGAGGGGTGCGACCACGTCCATAGCTCACCGCAAAAAAAAAAACAAATTTGTACCACACTCTTAATAATCAATGTCTGAGCAATGCCAATGTGTTATTTTACTTCATTCGGTGAGCGAGAAAGTAGAGCCGGAAGTTCATTTTTCAGGGTGGGTTTGGAGGTTTTCATTGGTAGGCAGCGGCCTATTGATACTATTAATACTTCTGGTATTCCAAAGGTAACATTTACCATCAGGTATTTAGTCCCATATTCTTGTGTATCCAAAGGTCCCGCCATGGCCTAAGGTAACCTTGACTCTAATTTATTACGATAAAGCAACGCATCAATCGCGATACACCGCTGAGGTGGAATATTTTTACGTACCTATATTAAAATCTCTGATATAATCTTAATTATTCAACGAAATGGTTTGTTGTGATATGATCTATATCGAGGCTTAGTGTGGCGATGGAGTAAGAATCCACAACCCCCCCTCTCTTACTCATACATACATACATACATATCATCACGCCATATCCCTTGCAGGGTAGGCAGAGAGAACAGAGTGCCGGAGAACTCTATCCTTGCACACTTCACTCGCTTCCTCAACATTCATAATTCTCTTCATACACGCTCGCCGGTTTCGGAGACTCTTGACTCCTTCCTTGAGTACGTGACCAATCTGGTCTAGATAGGTGAGTTTCGGTCTCTCCCAGTACTTACATCCTTCCACTTTCGCATTGTATATCTTTTTAACGAGACATTTGTTCGGCAGTTTCTCTTACTCATAGGTGTTTTGAAAGATGATTATGACTGCTGTCATAGCAGTGAGTACAAATATGGATGCTGACAGGAGTTTCTGGCAGATAAGGATATTTTACTGGTGGACCACTCGCCCGGCGTTGAGAGGTGTATGTATGGCGGATCTACGGGATCACGCGCCGTTCTTTCTATCATCCCGGACGGAATTAACGGGGTGTGACCATTCCATAGACGGAAGACCAACTTTCTCGGTGGGTTTGGGATTTTTATTGGTAGGCAGCCGCCTAGCTGTGCCCTTTTTTTGGCCATTCCGTCTGGGGCGATGGAAGGGCGGCGCATGGCCCTGTAACCCACCGTTTTCCCTCCCCATCGCCTTTGGGCCGAGCACTGGTACCGCTTCCTTGACATTCGTGGCCAGCCCGGCGGGCTACTCTTTCGGATATCATCCCCCGTCGATGCCCCGGTCTAATGCCGGGACGTCACCCTCGCGCGGTCAGCCTCTGTAGTTGTACCCCCGGCATTGCAAAGGTTCGCGGGCGGCAGTAACACTTACCATCACGTGTGTTGCTTGCTCGTTTGCTACCAAGAGCCATAGAAAAAAGAATATCAGCGTAATATAAAAAGCAGGCTCAAACCAAATATAAAGAGCAGGCTCAAACCAAATATAAAAAGCAGGCTCAAATTAAATATAAAAAGCAGGCTCAAACCAAATATAAAAAGCAGGCTCAAACCAAATATAAAAAGCAGGCTCAAATCAAATATAAAAAGCAGGCTCAAATCAAATATAAAAAGCAGGCTCAAACCAAATATAAAAAGCAGGCTCAAACCAAATATAAAAAGCAGGCTCAAACCAAATATAAAAAGCAGGCACAAACCAAATATAAAAAGCAGGCTCAAACCAAATATAAAAAGCAGGCTCAAACCAAATATAAAAAGCAGGCTCAAACCAAATATAAAAAGCAGGCTCAAACCAAATATAAAAAGCAGGCTCAAACCAAATATAAAAAGCAGGCTCAAACCAAATATAAAAAGCAGGCTCAAACCAAATATAAAAAGCAGGCTCAAACCAAATATAAAAAGCAGGCTCAAACCAAATATAAAAGGCAGGCTCAAACCAAATATAAAAAGCAGGCTCAAACCCGGCTGTAGGAAGTACACGAGTTATAAGTTAAAAAAAAATCCGAACTAAAAATATATTAAAATCAATAATTATTATTATTGCAAGAGCCTCGTAAATATTACCTTAAAAAAGTCTTAAAAATATGATTCGCGCGTTTGTTTATTTTTTTTTTTAATGAAACTGCTCAGATTGACTTAGTGGTTAAGGGAAGTTGTAGAAAAAGATATATTAACACGTTTTAGTTTTAGCCACACTTGACAGTTTTCTGTCTGCAGACACGGGTCAACTTTGTATCTTAGAAATGGCTGGCTGCACAAATAGCTTATTGAAGTGAAACTTTAACTTTATCGGCGTTGGAAAAAAAATTAACAGTCACATTTTTCGGTTACGCGTCTCATTTTTCCGTTACGCGCCTATTTTTTTCCGTTACGCGCCATCTTTTTTTGAAGGAAAACTTTTTTGCGCGCATGAGGGTAAAATTTTTGCAGATGAAATGCATCACGAGGAATGCGCCACGAGAGGGAGAGAGAGATAGATATAAACGAGATTTAAAAAATAGTTTGCCGAAGTTTCACTTCTGATTTGTGTACTTTGTACGCACGCATAATTTATTAGTCTAACTAGCGACTTTTTATGACAAATATCGTAAATTCATTCACCAACTAGAATATTTAGTTGTGCGATCAATAGGTCGTCATTAGCCTGCTTTGTTTAGTAACTCACCACCTCCAAACATGATTGTGGTGATCGCAAAAGACATCTAAGAGATATAATATGCATATAACAGCTATACAAGAGAAGCTGGCAATAAAACCCTTTACCAACCCGTCTGACCAGTGTAGTATACTGGGTCCCCCCGAGGAGCACACATCCGTGTGTCTGGGGTTGTCGTGCCGGTGCGGGCTCAGATGAGATATCTGGGCCTGCAACTTGATTCTAGATGGAATTTCGGGCCACAGTTTGCCCAGCACGTCCCAAGGCTCATTAAGACGGTCGTGGCATTGGGTAGGCTTCTGCCAAACACTGGCGGTCCCGGGTCGTCCTGCCAGCGTTTATACGCTGGAGTCGTGCACCTCATGGCGCTGTACGGAGCCCCTATTTGGGCGGAGTCCCTCACCGCCCGCAACAGAGTCCTTTTGCGAAGACCGCAAAGTTCATGGCAGTGAGGGCTATTAGGGGCTACCGTACGGTTTCCTGGACCGCGGCGACATTGTTAGCGGGCGATCCACCTTGGTCGTTAGTGGCTGAGGCTCTGGCGGAGGCTTACCGAATCCGCGTTGCAGCGCGGGCTGACGGCGAGCGAGTCTCCATAAGGGGACCGGACAGAGCATTAGAAGTGGTCCGAATGGGAGTCATCCAGCGATGGAGAGAAGAACTGGAGTCCCCCGTAGCAGGGCGGGGGACTGTAGAGGCAGTTGCGTTCCATCAACAGAAGGCACGGTAGCCTAAGTTTCAGGGTGGCGCAGGTGCTTACCGGACACGGGGTCTTCGGTAAGTACCTGCACAGAATTGGGAGAGAAGAGGCCCCAGGGTGCCATGAGTGTGGCGCGCCAGTGGGCGATGCGCGCCACACACTGGAGGTATGCCCCGCCTGAGGGCCTCAACGCCACGTCCTGGCGGCGGTCATTGGAGGGGACCTGTCGCTGTCGACCATCGTCTCGAAGGTGCTCAATAGCGACGGGTGCTGGTCGTCGAGTCCCACACTCCCCCTCGCCTATCACCGGCGGGAGATAGTGCGTAAATGCGTTTCTACAGCGTGAAAAAAAAAAGTGTAGTATACTGGGTTAATTTTTCCTCTGTTTTGAACTAGACTCGATTTCAGCCGTGGGAAATATATTAGCTGAGATGACGACAATGATGGCTCAGACTATACTGCAATTAAAATCTGTGCTATTAATAAATATTTTGCGGTTTTTAATTTTTTAGCGGAAAAAATAGCCATTAATATTTTTTACTCCGATCATTATCCACAATTTAAAATAATGCAGAAACGATTTATTATAATTGATATTATTATGTATTCTACGACGCCATTGTTTCATATTTTTTACCCGCGGTTTGTTAATTTGGCTCCCATTGTAGAGACGACTCGAGTCCAACAATGGGACGTATATAAACTGAGATGCATTCTTTTTTATTGTTTATAGTGGCAAACGGGCAAGCAGCACGCTTGATGGTAATTGTTATTGTCGCATATGGCAATACCAGTAGTACAGCTAGGCCATTGCCAACCAGCTCAAACCCTCCCAGAAAATTGGGCTACCGGCTCTTTCGCTCACCGAATGAAGCGCAACAGTACTTTAGCATTACTCAGACGTTGATCTTCTATGAAAATATAAATATATACCTTTGACGAAACGGCCCGCGGTTGTAGACAGGAAGTTTAAAAGTGTTCTCTGCCTGCCCTACTATTACATGATAAAAGGCATAATAAAAGACTATATTAAGTCTCTAAGTAAAAAAAAAACAAATTAAACACAATATAATATACAAAAAAATATGTTATTTTTTTCATTAAAATATAAGTAATTGTACATACATACATACATACATATCATCAGGCCATATCCCTTGCAGGGTAGGCAGAGAGAACAGAGTGCCAGAGAACTCTATCCTTGCATATTTCACTCACTTCCTCAACATTCATAATTCTTTTCATACACGCTCGCCGGTTTCGGAGACTCTTGACTCCACATTCCTTCAGTACTTGACCAATCTGGTCTAGGTAGGTTAGTCTCGGTCTCCCCCGGTATCTACCTTCATTCGGCATTCTTTCCACATGTCCGAACCATCGGAGCATTCCCTTTCGCATCTTTACACCAATACTCTCTTTCATATCTACTCGCTCTCTTACGTCGTCGTTGCGATGCGGTCGGTCAGCCTAACTCCACAGATTTCCCATAGAGATCGCATTTCGACCGCATTCATTAATTAATTATTAACTTTTAAGTAATTGTAATTTTTTAAAATCTCTCGCCGTACAAAAAATTATTCCTTTGAGTGTTGTCGTTTTACAAATATATAAAAAAGTCAGCTTCTGCTCGCGGCTTCGCCCGCGTAAAAGGTTACTTTCCTAAAGTTGAACTATTATCGCAAGGGAACACATTACCGGGATAAAAGTATCCTATATGTTAATCTAGGCATTGCTTGTAAAGGAAACATAAACATAATAAAACAAAATTTATAGCTAACTTATTTATATATAATTAAAATACAGGGTGTAAGGGGACCGCTCCCGAAAACAAAGACAGGTAACCCTACTAGTCCTACTTGTAATGATAAGCTAGAAAAAAATCGATTCGGATGAAAAAAAATTTTTTCTTTCACCTCGCGAGGTCGTTGAACTATTGAACATATGATCGTGAGTTTTGAATAGATTGCGTCTTTTCTCATCTGAGTATAGTTACGTATTTTTTATCGAGTTATCGTTACATGGCACTGTCCTAATACGATGGAATGTGAAAAAATACGAGTATTTGTGAAAAAAATTTTTTTTTTCATTCTGATCGATTTTTTTTCTAACCTATCATTACAAGTAGGACTAATAGGGTCACCTGTCTTTGTTTTCGGGAGCGGTCTCCTTACACACTGTATAAGATGAGATATCATAAAAAAATATAAGAAAAAGATGATCGCAGGAGACAGCATTTTTGTATTTAGCCAACTATGTGTCTGAGTTGCGAGCCATGGTACCTCGCAGAGCAACTGACAGCAGGCGGTCAACTTTATGACATTTTTTATTAAATCTAATTAAAAGCGCAAAAATAAAACGTTTCGTCAATCTCGCTTCTAAAATAACCAATTTCCATATAAACTTTCATCCCCTATTTTTATTTTACCCTTCTAAGGGTACATTTTTTACAAAATTTTATTGTCTTATTTATTTATATCTGATCGACAGCCTAAAAATAAGTTTCAAGCTTCTAACTATAAAATAACGATACTTCCTTACAATTTTTCATCCCCCTTTACAACCCTTTTTTGCATTAAAAAGTAGCCTATGTCTTTTGTCAGGTTCTAGACTATCCGTGTACCAAATTTCATTCAGATCGGTTCAGTAGTTTTGGCATGAAAGAGCGACAAACAGACAGACAGAGTTACTTTCGCATTTATACATACATACATACATATCATCACGCCATATCCCTTGCAGGGTAGGCAGAGAGAACAGAGTGCCAGAGAACTCTATCTCTGCATACTTCACTCGCTTCCTCAACATTCATAATTCTCTTCATACACGCTCGCCGGTTTCGGAGACTCTTGACTATTGACTCGATTACTATTATATTATTTTATTTATATTATTTTATTATTATATTATATTATTTTATTATTACTATTTCGCATTTATAATATTAGTAAGTAAGAAAGGATGTATAAATAAGGATATGGATATATATATATATATATATATATATATATATATATATATATATATATATATATATATATATATATATATATATTATTTTATAACTATTTAAAAAATTACAAATTATATAAGCATTTTATTTATTCATGCCAACTCACAAAAACCACTTAATTGGTTAGACCAGAGACTATTATAAACTTATATCAATGCAAAGATTACTTCGTCCTTACTGACCTTTGAATCCTAACTCTAATCTTACATAATATTATATGTTATCATTTTAAAATATCTAACTAAATTTTCGTATGGTAACTGAGTAAGAATACAATTCATTTATATATCATCATTCTCCTACTCTTATCCCAATTACTTGGGGTCGATACAATATATACTCTTTTTTCATAGGATTAGTATTGATGGAAAAGAAGGAAGCGATACTAATGGCCGGTCCAATGGGCGATGGGGAAGAAACACGTTGGGTTATAGGGCCTCACGCCGCTCTTCTATCGCCCCGGACGGCATTGGCTGTGTATGACCAGACCATAGCCTACCAAAAAAAAAAACAAAAGAGAAGGGTGTCTTCAAAAAATATTCAATTAATCATAACTTATTTACTGGCATTTTGACGGGAATCTGAAAACGTCATGTGGTGCTTTTGTATTATATTCGATATCTTAGTGTTTTAACGTGTTATATTAAATAATCTTGATGGAATTTTATGTAATTTGATGCGACAGAAGTACTGGGATATAATGAATATCATATAAAAGTGCTTTACAACGTTTTCGTTTTCCATCAAAATTCCCACAAGATAGCATTAACAGTGTGGCCATTGCACTGTTAATGGCGACAATTTGACTTAGACAATGACTAACTTGAAAGACTAAAAACGTGAAATTATAATTTGACACTGGCACCAATAGCTCGTATAAGTAGCTGATTGCCAATATAAGAAGAAGAAACTTATTTACTTGTAAGTAAACAATATGATTCATCATCATTCTCCTACTATTATCCTAATTACTTGGAGTCAACACAATATAGTCTCGTAAATATTGCAAAAGTTTTATGACCGGCCATCTGGTTGACATCAATCCTCCTTGGTAATATAATTGTTGATCAAACGGCATCAGATGGACTTTCTCCGGGTCGATATAAAGCTCCTAGCCGTCTTTTACAACATCCACGAATATTAAAGGTTGGCAGTGTTAGTAATCGGTACCACATGGCACGATTATTGCAATTTAAATTAATGCGATTATTGTAATTATTCGATTATTGCAACTTTAAATGTCATATTATAATACATTTACAATTATTAACAAAAATATTTTTTGTAATAGATATATTAACACGAAATCGTGTTTTAATTTTACATAAGAATCTTATACGGTCTTCTAACAAATAAATTTCATGATTGTCTCTGGAATTTAGCGCCAAAATCTTAATTCTTTTAACGGTATAGAGGCGCCAAAGTCTCAATTCTTGTGGGATCTGGTTCAGTCATAATCTTTTGCATTGTATATAAATTTTACAGTATATTGGAGTTCGAAGGACATAAAACTGAAGCTAATTATTACGGAACATATTGTAATATTTTCTATAAAAGAATCAGTAAAGAAATACTAATAATAATTGACAAACACGCTGAGTTTATTGCCGGATCTTCTCAGTGGCGGTAACGTTCCGATCCGTTGGTAGTTTATTGTATTAATTTACAATATTAAAGGTACGGCCAAACCTGCGCGACAAAGCGACTGCGAAGCGGGAACGTCAGCCCCGCGACAGACGCTACCGGTGATATCTTATGGCGCCATGCACACCTAAGCGACCACGGTGCGTGACTTATTGTACGCGTTTTTAGACGCTCGAGTTTCGCGTCCCGCGTCCCGCGTGTTGGACGCGCAGGTTTGGCCGTACCTTAAAACTGACAACATGTAAATGCCCTCGCAGGGTTTATACATAATAAATGAATTTGAATTTTTGTACAATCTATAATCATACCATAATTATTATAATTTAAACTTGACTCCCATATTAATAATTAATTTTTTTAGTAGTATATAACAGCGGACAACAAAGGCTTTCGAGCCTTCAGCGCTTACAATAGTTTAGTCTAAATTTTCAAAGCAATTGCTAATAACTGTACATGACCACCGATAAAGAAAAGCTACATAGATAATTCGCAATTCGTAAATAGATTTCGTATATTTTAACATGAAACTCATGAGCTAATATGTATGCCCTACTTCCGTATGAATGACCTTCAAAATATACACGCCATTTGATTACACATCCATATTTTAACAGCGGATTTACATCACACAGTCTGTAGTAATGGCAGCCTTGACTTGATTCTTGTAATAACCGGTTTTGTATGCGCTCAACTACAGACAAGCGAGACACTTTCTGAACGTTTTAGTGATAGTTTTAACCAAAAATGTTAAATGTCACAGCGTTAGAAAAAAAAATGAACAGTTTTTTTCGTTTCGCTATAAAAATTACAGTTCGCAAAGATTTGCGTAATGGTTAAGATGTCAAACGTAATAACAGTTGTGGGTTCGATTCCACAATACAATAGTTTATACACACGCAATTTGTCTGGGAATAAATTGTCATTATGTTAAATTTTTGTACAGAATACCTACAAGGATTATTTTCTTAGTGCAGGGCTGTATGTTTCTTAGTGGCTGGATGAGTTGAGAGTTCGGGGCGAAGCTCCGTAAATAGTGCTACGGGGACTTCAACGGGAACGATACCCGAAAAAGCAACCCCTTGGGCTGACTATAGAGGTCAAGTAATCAGTACCAGTAGCCAGCCTAAGTGCGATGGGTAAGAAATACGGTGAGTTATGGGGTCGCATGGCACGAGCAAAGTGTGTCTATAAAACAAAAATAGTAGCTAATAAAAAATATAAAAGTATTATTACAATTTTTTAACTCCAACCCAAAAAGAAGTTACTTTGACGTCTCTGTACGTCTGTGTATATGTTTGTGTGTTCATAGCTACTAAATGAATGGATCGATTGTGATGCTAGTTTCTTTGTTAGAAAGCTAACGTGATTGAGATGGTTCTTGTTACAATTTACGAATATCTATTCAGGCTTTTCAATGTTTTCGGGTCTTTTTTAGCTACCATAGGGATCTTAGATAAGTACATAGTGAGTATTTACTTGACTTTCAAACACATATGTTCGATGGTTCAATTAGATGATTATACAGGGTGTAAGGGGACCGGGTGTAACCGACATAGCCCTAAGGATTAGCACGTTGAAGTGGCAATGGGCAGGCCACATCGCTCGACGAACCGACAACCGTTGGGGAAAAAAGGTTCTCGAGTGGCGACCACGAATCGGACGACGCAGCGTAGGATGACCCCCCACTCGGTGGACTGATGACCTCATCAAGGTCGCAGGAAACCGTTGGATGCAGGTGGCATAGGACCGTTATAGTCGTGCGGAGGCCTATGTCCAACAGTGGACGTTTACGGGCTGATGGATGGATGGATGGAAGGGGACCGCTCCCGAAAACAAAGACAGGTAACCCTACTAGTCCTACTTGTAATGATAAGCTAGAAAAAAAATCAAAATGATGAAAAAATATATTTTTTTTTACCACGCGAGGTCGTTGAACTCTTGAACATATGATCGTGAGTTTTGAATAGATTGCGTCTTTTCTCATCTGAGTAAAGTTATGTATTTTTTTATGGAATTATCGTTACATGGCACTGTCCTAATACGATGGAACGTGAAAAAAACTTAAAATTCGTTATGAAAAAATATTTTTTTTCATCCGAATCGATTTTTTTGCTAGGCTATCATTAGAAGTAGAACTAGTAGGGTCACCTGTCTTTATTTACGGTAGCGGTCCCCTTTCACCATTTTTTTTTTTTTTTTTTTTTTTTTTTTGCGGTGGGCCATGGACGTCGCACCCCGCCAAGTCGGTTCGGGGTGACGGAAGAGGCGGCGCGCAACCCCATTGACCCACCCTGCAAGCACCTCTTCTTCGCTGTGCGAGCGGGCCACCGGTACCCGATTTTTGTCTTCGGTGGCCCGCTCGGCGGTATGCCCTCTCGGGCTCCTCTCCTGTCGACGCCCCGACAGCTTTCGCTGTCAAGGCGTCGTCCTCACGCGGTGGCCTCACGTCGGGTCACCGGACAATTCCCCGGTCCGATCACCCGAAGCCTCGGTTAGGGCGGCATCAGGCGCAGGTATTCGCGCCTGCGCCGCCTCGGCCGCTGACGGCGACCCGGGTCATGGGAATCCTCCCGGACTCGTTCCGCCGTCTCCTTCTGCGAGATGACAGCCTCGCAGAAGGCGGCGACCGCGTCCCAGTTCCTGACGCTGTCGACCATCGTCCTCGCGACAGCCGGCAGCGTCAGGTCGGCACCGATAACAGCGACGAGATCACGGCGCTGCCCGTCCCAACTCGGACACACCTCCAGTGTGTGTCTCGCCGTGTCCTCGTCACTGCTGCAATGGTGGCAGGCCGGAGTCCACTCCCTATACGCGACCGTGTGCAGGTACAAACCGAAACACCCGTGCCCCGACAATACCTGCACCAGCCGAAAGGAGAGGACTCCGTGCCGCCGCTCCATACATTCCATCAGTACGGGCCGGAGGGCCTCGACGGTAACGACACCGTGTCTTGGCCTCTCCAGCCGCGTAACCCAACGGGAGATGACGTCTCGGCGGGCGTCCTCGCGCCAGGTGGCTATCTCACTCAACGATGGGGAGCCACCTTCGTCGCGCACTGAGGTAACCCGTCGGTAGAGGTCGGAGAGCATCTCCGCCTCTAGGTCCCACGGGGGTGTCCCGGCCAATAGGCACGCCCCCTCTGTCGACACCGTGCGGTACCCGCGAATGGCTCTGACCGCCATGGCTCGCTGTGGCCTCCACAGCACCGCCCTGAGCTGGGCGTTCAGAGCCCTCGCCCACACGGGTGCGCCGTATATGGCCATTGAGCGGATCACCCCCGCATACAGCCGTCGGCCCTCGAAACTGGGTCCGCCCACATTCGGCATGAGCCGAGAAAGGGCGGACGCCGCGCCGACCAGCCGGGGAGCAATTTGGCGAAAATGCTCCCGGAACCACCATCGCCCGTCGAGCACCAGACCCAAGTACCTCATATGGGCCTGGATACTGATGTGGATGGAGTTGACGACTAACGAGGCGCCGATGGGCAGCCTCACACGGGGCCCATGGAATAGTAGGGCCTCCGTCTTGTTTAGGGCCACCCTAAGCCCCAGCGCCTCGATTCGCCTGACCATCTCCTCGGTGCCGAGAGTGGCCAGGCTCGCCGCCTCTTCGAATGTCCTGCCCCGGGCTGTGACGAGCGTGTCGTCAGCATAGCAAATAACGCTCAGCCCGGGGGGGAGACTCCCTCTCAACGCCCTGTCGTACCCGATGTCCCACAGAGTCGGCCCCAGAACCGACCCCTGCGGAACACCGCACGACATGGGCGTCTGCACAATGTCCCCTGCGGGGCTCGCGTAGAGAACACTGCGCCCCTCCAAATAGTCTGCCACCAGCCGCCTGAGGTACAGGGGCACTCCATGAAACCGGAGCGCCTCCCTGATGCAGCTGAATGGCAGACTATTGAAGGCGTTGGCGATGTCCAACGACACCGCCAACAACACTCCTTTGCCGGCGACAGCCTCCACGGCCGTCTGCCTCAGGCGCAGCAGGGCCCCGATGGGTCCCCTTCCACCCTGTATAATAAAATCATCATTCTCCTGTTCTTATCTCAATTACTTGTAGTTGACGCATTATGTAATTCTCTTCTATTGTATGCACATATTACAAAAATTATTGACACTAATTTTATGACCAGCTGCCTGTTTGCCGTCAATCAGCCATAGGAATATTGGAGTTGGCCCAGATATAAAGCTCTTAATCGTACTACATCCACGAGCAAAGTAAGGGTTGGTAGTATTCGTAGCAGCTACCACATAGAAATAATGCTTCAATGAAATGAATATACATAATATATCACGAGAAATAAGAGCCTGAGTTAAAGGATACATAAGGGAATGAGGTACAGGATAGCCCTTATTTTGATAACCTATGTAGATCAATTTCTCTCCTAGTTTGGAGGGAGGTAGAGCTTATGGTTTTATTTCCAGTTTTTCATTTTCTTACATTCTTAGATATTAATTGCATTATATATTCATAAGTCATAATGATTTGTAATATTTACGCAAATATTACATATTTGAAATAAAACTACTTTTACTGATTCTATCGCGTTTGTATTTGATTTGTAATCTCTCGATGTTTCGAACACTTTACAGTGATCATGGTCACGGGAGGACTCACCTCCCGTCCATAAATCATTTTTACAACAGCCATGGTTGATATAGATGGTGATGAAATGTATTCAAAATCCTTTAACGAAAAAGAAAGAAGAAGTACAAGAACTTTTAAAGTGGTAGGACAGTTTTCTCTCTTCAGCCGCGGGCCGGTCCGTCCGGGGTAGTACCACACTCACGCAGAAGATCGACATCTGAGCAACGGCAATGTGTTGTTGTACTTCTGGTGAGAGAGGGAGCCGGAAGCCCAACTGGGTGAGTTTGGGGTTTGTATTGGTAGGCAGTGGTCTTGGTATTGCAAAGTTTCATGGGCGGCAACAATACTTACCATCAGGTGTGCCACCAAAAGCAATAAAAAAAAAAGAAGTAAGAAGGTATGACAAAATATATTTTTTGTTCGTTGCCACACCGATAAAAACAAATATTAGGTAAACAGAAGGAAATACGTAATTTCAAATTGCATGCATAGCGTGTATAACTTTCAGTAATACCTACGCTAATATTTTCCCTACTTTGTATACCAGAACACTTAAGCAATAAATTTTTGCACTGCTGGGTTTGTGTCTCCTTCACAATAGGATGGAAATTGGTTTATTTCGAGATTTCCTTATCTTGTATAGATGTTATCTATATGTTATAACATACTTACTCACTTAGTCTTCTTTTATAACACCCACGGATAAGAAAGGGGATTCATCATCATCAAAGCCCGTAAATGTCCCACTGTTGGGCTCGGGCCTCCTCCGTAATGGGAGGGAAATTAACCTACTATACCGCGCTGGTCAGACGTGTTGGTATAGGGTTTTGTTTCGAGTTTTCCTTCTCTCGCATAGATGTTATATGCGTTTTATATCCCCTAGTCGTCTCGTACGATCACCCACGGGTAAGATATGGGGTGGTGAATTGTATTCTTATTCCGTCACCACATGGACAAACGTTATTACAAATTTACTAAGAAGTTTATAGAACTTATTTTATAGAACACGCATAGCCAAGATAGGGGGTGGGGAATTGTATTTTTAGACCGTTTTCACCAATTTAAACTTGACATCATCATCCTGCTTTTATCTTAATTAATTGAAGTCTACTCAATATAGCAGTACTTTTCAATCCTTAATAGTACTCTATATATTGCAAAAGTTAATGGCAATAGTTTTATGACTAGCCGCCTGAGGGACATCAACTATATTTAGGTATGTAGTAGTTGACCAAACGGCATTAGATTAAGTTTACCCAGTTCGATATTTTTTATTGGAGTTTACTCCTTAAGAATCGATTTTCATATAAGGCGCCCGGTATGAGAAAAATTTAAGGAGTAAAATCTAGTGATCAAATGATCTCGTTACGTTTTTGGTGCCGCAACCTATTCTGCGCACCTTTCACTTTCTGATGTGAGATAATACTTCACTGAACAGTTTTAATAAATGTAAATAAAAATCGGGACTTTTGACGGGAATTTGAAAACGTCATGTGGTGCTCTTGTATTATATTCGATATATTAGTCTTTTAACGTGTTATATTAGATAATTTTGATGGCATTTTATGTAATGTGATGTGCGGCAATACTGGGATGTAGTGAATATCATATAAAAGTGCTTTACAACGTTTTCGTTTTCCATCAAAATTCCCACAAGATACCATTAACAGTGTGGCCATTGTACTGTTAATGGTGACAATTTGACTTAGACAATGACTGACTTGAAAAACTAAAAACGTGAAAATATTTATAACTTGACACTGGCACCAATAGCTCGTATATGTAGCTGATTTCCAATACATAAGAAGAAGAAGAAGTAAATAAATATATATATATATTATTTTTAGTCAAATGAGCTTTTTTGCGCCTGTTTTGATAATCGTACTTAAGGAGTAAACTCCAGTCGTGCGTCGTCGGAGCTGACACACACACTTTTTCTTTTTATATATTTATTGCTTATGTTGGCAAACGAGCAAGCAGCACACCTGATGGTAAGTGTCACTGCCGCACATGGACCTTTGCTATACCAAGGGTATAGCTAGGCCGCTGCCTACCGTTACAATCCCCAAACCCGCCCAGTTAGGCTGCCGGCTCTCTCGGTAACCGAACGAAACGTAATAGCATATTGCCATTACTCAGACGTCGATCTACGATCTACTATCAAAGTAAATGTTGGTTAGTATTCATAGCCGCTACCACATAGCATAATTACAAATATTATGTATAAAAAATAAATAAAATTCGTACAACGTAAATAAATAATTGTACTGACAGATCCACGCTGTTGACAGTTCTCTGTCAACAGCCGCGGGTCGGTCCGTCCGGGGTAGTACCACACTGAGCAGAAGATCGACGGCTGAGTAATGGCAATGTGCGAGAGAGCTGGAAACCCAACATTCTATGAGGGTTTGGATTGGTAGGCAAAGGCCTAGATGCCCCTTATTGGTATTACAAAGGTCCATGAGCAGCAATAACGGTTACCATCAGAAGTGTTGCCTGCTCGTTTGCCATCATAAGCAATAAAATAAATAGATACGTATATTAATTTATCATCTGACTTTGACTAGACTTTAAAATTACTAAAATTTAACATTTAATATGCTTAATTATTTATAAAACCCGATTACGAAGTGAAAAATGATGTCACAAGCGGGATTCGAACCCGTGCCTATTGGGATTCCGGCCCAATCGTGCTGCCACTACACGCTTTCGCTTCGTAATCGGGTCTTATAAATAATTAAGCATATTAAATGCTAAATTTCAGTAATTTAAATAAGATTGTGTCATCGTTTAATACAATTCTAACTACAAAGTTTAAAGTATTAAAAGCCTATACAATGTGTAAACATTGTCGGATAAATAGCACACCGTCACCTTAAGACCTAAATATGATACGAAGCGAAATTTGCATGTCCTACAATAAGTCACGGTGGTGTAGTGGCAGCACGATTGGGCCGGCATCCCAATACGCACGGGTTCGAATCCCGCTTGTGACATTATTTTTCGCTTCGTAATCGGGTTTTGACTAGACTTGTTTCAGATACCTTTATATGCCTGGGTTCACGGGTTTTATTCTCGTTTCAGTTCAATGCTAAGTATTGGGATACACATATTGTTATTAAGAGTGTGGATGTAAAAAAATATAATAATAATGAAGTAGTTCGTCTGCACAAATGGCGTTATGGCTAAGATACCGACGTTCCGTGCCAGTGCCGTGGGTTTGATTCCCACGCAGGACAATACTTTGTGTAATCCACAAAGCGTTGTTCTGAGTCTGGGTGTAATTTGTCTGCGTTAATTACATATTGTAAAGTCCACCCGCAATACAAGGATTATTTCATTAATGCAGAGTGGACATATTTAAAAACAAAAAAAAACTGTGTTTTATTCGTGTAGTGATGGATTAAAAAAATACAATTCAACATTCACTTTGTTACCCGTGGATGATCGTATGAGATGACTCATCATCCTCCTTATCGCAATTGGAGTCGACGCAAGATGTACTCCTCTTCCATGGTACATATTGCAAAAGTTATGACTGACTGTCTGCTTAACGTTAATCTTCCTTGAAAAAAGTAAGAGACGTCTAAGAACATAACTGCAAGAGTAGGAAAGGAGTATAGTAGAAGGAAAGTATGTCAATTTCCTTCTCATTGTAGGAGAGGCTAGAGTCCAGCAGTGGGACGTTAATAGGCTAATGCGAATTATATATTCATGAGTTGTGTGGTAGCGGCTACCATTACTACCAACACTTACTTCACTCGTGGATGTCGTAAAAGACGACTAAGAGCCTTATAGCAACTGGGCCAACTCCATCTGAAACCGTTTAGTCAACAATTACATTCTCAAGGAGGGTTGATGTCTGGCAGGCGGTCGTTCATAAAACTATTGTCAATAACTTTTACAATATGTACTAAAAAAAAAGAGTACATATTGTATCGACCCCAAGTAATTGGGATAAGAGTAAGAGAATGATGATGAAATTCTATCGTAATTCAAAGATTATTTCTTTATTGGAACGATGTCTTTAAAAATGTATATTATACTCTTTACGGTTTTGGGATTTTTACTTTTATTGATACTGTGGAAATGTAACACACTGCTGGGATAGAGTGGGGGTGTCGGACTCGCCCGTCACTTGCTCGACTCCACAAACAGGGAACGTAAACCACCCAACTCGTCCCTAGGGCGCGCTGTGACGACCACCGATCGTTTTACATTTGATGTCGAACCGTCCCAAAGATGCCTTGTTCAGAGGCGAGACTAATCGAATCCATACTCGCATTGTGGCAAATTGCAAATTAAATTTCTAGAATCTGCTCATTACATAGGAGTAAGGTTTTTTTACATTCTATTCCACCTTGATCATATTTTTGTAATATACCCCGGCGAGAAAATGGTGACTCTCCCTTCCTGTATTCCCAAATAAAACATTTACTTAAAAAAACATACATTTATTTTTTATTTTCATTATATAATACATATTATGTACAAAATTATTTTATTATTTATTTATATATTCTGTTAATTCATTTTGCTTCGTCAGACTTCTCTTGGTACTCAATCGCGCCTCTTTCAATCAAATCTGGTATTTCAACGGCTAACCAGGGACCCAACTGGAAATAAAAATACGATTGCTATTGAATTTTATGGTTCCATCCGTGGTGACGGAGTAAGAATACAATTTACCACCCCCTTTCATCGCGTGGGTGATCGTATGAGACGACTAAGGGATATAAAACGCATATAACATCTATGCAAGAGAAGGAAAACTCAAAACAAAACTCTATACCAATACGTCTGACCAGCGCGGTATAGTAGGTCAATTGCCCTCCCATTATGGAGGAGGATCGAGCTCAACAGTGGGACGTGTATGAGTTAAGATGAATTGAATTTTATGAGGGGTTTTTTTTTTATCATCCTCTTTAGGCATTCTTAACCGTAGGCGATCGTAAGAGATGACTCGTCATCATTCTCCTGCTCTTATATTATACTAATTGCATGGAGTCCACGCAATGTATACTCGTACATATTGCAATAGTTTTTTTTTTATATTGCGTTTGATGGCAAACGAGCACGTGGCACATCTGAATTCTGATGGTAAATGTTACTGCCGCCCATGGAAATCTATAGTACCAGCTAAACCGTTATATTTGCAGTACATACATATCATCACGCTATATCTCTTGCAGGATAGGCAGAGAGAACAGAGTGCCAGAGAACTCTATCCTTGTATACTTCACTCGTTTCCTCAACATTCATAATTCTCTTCATACACGCTCGCCGGCTTCGGAGACTCTTGACTCCACCTTCCTTCAGTACATGACCGATCTGGTCTAGGTAGAGGAGTCTCGGTCTCCACCGGTACCTACATCCTTCCACTTTCGCATTGTATATCTTCTTAACCAAACGTTCGTTCGGCATTCTTTTCCCATGTCCGAACCATCGGAGCATTCCCTTTCGCATCTTTACACCAATACTCTCTTTCATACCTACTCGCTCTCTTACGTCGTCGTTACGAATGCGATCGGTCAGCCTAACTCCACAGAGTTTACCTAGAGATCGCATGATTGCAGTAAGTTATACATATGCCCAGAAGAGCGCCAGTAACCCATTCTCCTAGTCAAACCTCAGACAATTTAAATTTTAAACCCACATGCATGTGTGATGACGGAGTAAGAATACAATTCATCACCCCTATCTTATCCGTGGGTGATTGAAAGATACGACTAAAGGATATAAACTCATTACATTTATTGCAAGAGAGGGAAAACTCGAAACAAAATCCTATAGCAACAAGGCTGACCAGCGCGGTATAGTAGGTCAATTCCCCTCCTATTATGTAGGAGGCTCGAGCCTAACGGTGGTACGTATATGAGCTGACATGATGGTGATAACTGTATTCTTGTTACGTCGCCACGCGGGGATAAAAACCTGTCAATTTCAGCTCATATAAACAACAAACAACTATAAAAATTACAATTTTGATTATACACGGTGACATTTATGTCGTCTTACAAAAGCAGTTCAGTTAACTTATCCAGTATCTACTATTCATTCGTACAATTAAAAGATTAAAAAAATATATTTACTGGAATATTTTTACTACAAATTATTATAAATAATTACTATTTAAAATAGTAAGAGAACAGCATGTAGCGAGCGGTAGGCTACCTACTCGACGGCCACCGAAGTTAAAATCGAGTACCGGTGGTCCGCTCGCACGGCGAAGAGAGAAGATTTTACGGTGGGTCTATGGGGTCACGCGCCGCCTTTCCGTCACCCCGGACCGATTCAGCGGGGCGAGACGCACCCATAGCCCACCAATAAAAAAAAAAAAAAAAGGCTACCTACTCGACATAACCTACGTACTGTGTAGGTACTACCTAGGCGTAGGTACGTTATGGAATAGCAGTTTACATGGACTTAGTAGCTGTGATCATTATCATGCGGAATGCCATATGATTTCTTTTGTTTACAATGTAAACATTATAACCAGGTTGTTACAAAATATTAACTTTAATTTATTTTTGTTATTTTTTTATCACTACCACTATTGAACAATTAAATATGTTAGATGTGTTTCTTTGGTCGGATACTTTTATGGCACTTCTTTTGTAAGACGATATAAATGTCACCGTGTATTTCAATTTTTAGTGGTGGAGGGGGGGTTATTATAATAAATTCTCCCTATCAACTCTTCGTCGTCATTCTTAAGGATATGCTGACGTTCGTTCATTTGGAATCGCTGCTGAACAGAGTTATCCTCCTGAAAAAAATAGCTTTTTTGAATTGTATCACTATTCTTCTGGACAAGCGATATGTCCCACTGTTGGGCTCGAGCCTCCTCCATAATGACAGAGACATTTACCTAATATACCACGCTCATGAAATGGTACGGTATACGACTTCATTTCGAGCCTGGCATCTTCTCTATAGATATTATATGCGTATAATATCCCTTGGTCATCTTTTAGTATACCCAATAGGAAGATATGTGGGACCACGCTGGTGACAGTTCTCTGTCTACAGCCGCGGGCCGGTCCGTCCGGGGTAGTACCACACTGAGCAGAAGATCGACGTCTGAGTAATCTCAATATGTTGCTGCACTTCTTTCGGTGAGCGAGAGAGTCGCAAGCCAATTTATTGGGTGGGTTCAGGGTTTTCATTGGTAAGCTGCGGCTTAGCTATACAGTTGGTATTGCCAAGGTTCATGTACGCAGTAACACTTATCATCAGGTATGCTGTTTGCTCGTTTGTCACTATAAAAAAGTCATCACATGAAAAAAGAAAATACTTACACCTAAAGCCATAGCATGCGCGATCCCAAATCTGGGCACATTTCTCGCCCACAATGGTTTGAAATGGTCCGTCAAACAAATCTTGCCACCACGGTACATCTTCGCTGTTTTACCATCAAGACCTGGTAATGCAAGTTCAGGAGCTGTCGTTGGGTATGTTACAGGAATCTAAAATCGAAAGGTGGTATTACTATTAATTCAATTGATCAACATTTTATCATCATCATCTCAGCAGATATACAGGTTGCCGATTTTATTACTAGAATAACTTAAATTAGGTGTAGGAATGATGTCATAAAAAACATTAAAGTTAGTTCCAGACTCCTAGCTCTGCCCAATCCCGAGATAGTGATTTGTTACTTATCAAAACAGTAGATTTGTCAGCGTACATTGACCAGTAGGTACATTTCGACCAGCTGTGCGGCGGTGAGCGCAGCGAGTACGGGACTATCTATTTGCCTACTAGTTCAGTGTCACACGCATGAGTATATGCCTACATCAATTTTTTATAGTACAAGTGTATTGACCGTTTATCAGTATGGCAATTTAATCAAAAATTAGGTAATATTTTTTTTTCCTGATTTGGATAGTGTATCATGGTCTGATACAACCCCTTCAAGGATTATACTAATTAAATCTGCAACTTGTATATCTTACTGTTGGGCTCAAGCCTCCTTCGTAATAGATGGGGGGCTAACCTGCACATCACACTGGTAAGATGGGTTGATATGAGGTTTTATTTCAAATTTACCCACTCTTGCACAGATCATCATTATCTCAGCTCACATACGTCCCAATGTTGGGCTCGAGCCTCCTCCATAATGGGAGAGAAATTGACCTAATACACTACGCTGGTCAGACGTATTGGTATAGGGTTTTGTTTCGAGTTTTCCATCACTTGCATAGATGTTATACGTGTTTTATATCCCTTAGTCGTCTCTTACCATCACCCGTTGTTGAGATAGGGGGTGGTGAATTGTATTCTTACTCTGTCACCACACGGAATCATATAACATGGTCTTGCATATATATAACATGATATATTTCCTTTAGTCGTCTTTAACGATTATCAACAGGCAAGAGGTGGTGAATTGTATTCTTAATCCACTACTAGCACCTGCTAGCCACCTGCCTAAAGTCCTATTCTCCTTGGGAATGTAATCGTTGACCAGAAGGCATCAGTTGGAGTTGGCCAAGGTTGATATAATCTTTTTTATGTATAATAAAATTACTTACATCAAATTCTAAATCAAACTCGTACTTCAACAAGTTGTGGACATACCAACATTTGCCAAACCATTTGGTGCCAGTTTTGTCAGACTCCAGGCGGAACCAATCATTGTCAGCTTCTTTATTGTTCTGCACATACTGGAACCAAATATATTTAAAATTTAATCTTTATAAATAAATTTCTAATCTGCTTAAATTCTATCATAATCGACAACTGGTCTTTTGCAGTCCACTGCTGGACTAGGTCTCTCACACAAATGAGGGAATACTTTCAAAATAAGCAGTATTTGAAATGTCATGTAATTAATATACCTAAACTGTTGAATAGTAGACTAACAAATATTTAATCGACTGCACAGATGGCGTAGTGGTTAAGATACCGACATTCCGTGCCAGTGCCGTGGGTTCGATTCCCACGCAGGACATTACTTTGTGTGATCCACAAAGTGTTGTTCTGAGTCTGGGTGTAATTTGTCTGTGTTAATTGCATGTTTGTGAAGTCCCCCGCAATACAAGGTTTATTTCCTTAGTGCAGGATGGTGTCTTTAAAAAAAAAAAAATTAAAATTGAATTATTCATACACTCAACCTTTATTTATGCATTAATTTAGTACTCTTTCTAATTATTTTTATTCCTGGTTAAAATATTTACACTTGAAATTCATATATTCATTTATTGTGTACATATAAACTTTACAAAACAATTACAAATTAAATTAATTCATTACTCTAACAAGAGATGGTGGTGTGATTGCTTTAATTTTCTTGCTTATTTTCTATTCTATTACACCATGTGATGAACCCAATTTGTATAGCGTTTTAATTTGGATTTTTCCTTCTCTAGAAGTTACACGCATATTAAAATTTTTTTTTTGAATGGTCTGCACACATGCTGTCCATCCCATCCAGGACGACGGAAGGGCGGTGCATGGCCCCATAACCCACCATATTCCCTCCCAAACGTCATTGGGCCGGCCAGGCATATTAACCATGGTTGAGGCAAATTTCCTGGTTGGTTATTACAGTCATATTCTTACAGTCACTACATGGCAATTTAATTATTTAATTAAATTTATGGTATCTTTTGACTACTCTGTACCTTTTATATTTTATACTTCAAAATTGAGTTGTTTAAGAGTAAGGACAAGAGTCATGTGGTGCTCTTGTATTATATTCAATATCTTAGTGTTTTAATGTTGTATTGAATAATTTTGATGGTATTTTATTTAGTCTGATGTGCAGGAAATACTGAGGTGTAGTGAATATGATATAACAATGCCCTATATATTTATTTAAACAAAGAATTGGCTTAAAAGTCTTAGTAACCAAGCCATATACTCCAAGAAAAAATGCTTCGAAATTTGTAAGAATTACTTATTATTTATTCATTATAATTACCTACCATGCTGTTAGAATAGGTAATTATTACATTTTATTTTTTAATACTGATTATTTTTTACACTTAAAACTAAGTAGAATTGTTATCCTTTTAGATATCTAGATTCATAATATAAAAATAATAAAGTCAAAAGTATAAAATAATTTCATTTTGTGTATTCAATGTATTTACGTGGCGAAATCTAGGTTACAACTATCCTTTTGATAATAATGGCGCGATATTATAAACTTATAGAAAATAATTGATTAGTGCTTCGCTTTAATGTAATCCATGAACAAAAATAACATAACATTCTTTTATATTTACCTTAATTAATGCTTGATATTCTTCTTTCAGCCTGTTTACCCATAACTCTTTGTCTCTAGGTCCAGCCTTAGTTTGAAGCAAAGGAATGCTGCTCAAGGTTTTTCTTGTGCTTTCGTCTACCATTTTATCGTAATTACAAATAGTTTAAATCATTACGAGCTAAAATAAAGTAAATTACACATATAAACGTGTTTACAGCCACTAAATCACACTGAAGCTGAACAGTTGTGATTGTGAATTGTGCCAGTATGATTTGTGTCAACTGTGTCAAATTTGACGGCGACTCGCAACGTCATTGACATATAAAAAACAAAGATCTCTATAAACTATACAGAAAAAAGAAAACCCCCTCTGTGGTTGCTTTCCATTTAGTTAACACAGAAGGACTCTGCGGTTCATTGTGAAACACTGCCAAACACTGTGTAAAAGTTTAAATGAAACAGCTAGTTGTCTCAAAATAACACTAGAGTGCATCAATATCGCAAAATTATGGGCGTTGTATACCTAAATGCAAGTTCCTTGACAAAGTCCTGGCTCAATAATTTATAAACATAACCACATTATCAGGACTCACTTCAATAGTGCAATATTTATATTTGAACATTTTTATTAAATTTTAATTAGCAGTAAGAGACAAGCTCAATTTAATAATCTCAAATAATACTACTAGAATATGCCGTAAATAAATTGCGAGCTTAAGTAATGATACTTAATTCAAGCAAAGTAGTACCTATATATTTAAAGTACTCTATGAAAGTAGGTAAGCATTTGTCAAACACCACTTTTTCGAGTGTCGAACAGTGTACGGCTGTGTTCAACAGTGTCATTGATGGAAAGCACTTTATCGAACACTGCGTTACACTGCGTCACTTTTTGTGTTAAATGGAAAGCACACTGTATAAGTTTGTGAAAACTAGAAAAATAATAAAGTTTCGGGGGCAACGTGAAGTCGTCATGTGGTGGTCTTATATATTTTAATAATTGAACGTGTTATGTTAAATATTGTGATGGATTTTAATGTAATTTGATGCACAGAGTGTGCTGTGGTATAGTAAATATGACATAAAAGTGCTTTATATACGTTTTTCTTTAACAACAAAATCCCCAAAAGATACCATTAACAATATACACAATGGTTAATACCATTTATAATGTTAATATTATTGAAGGTAACTTTTGAGTTCCATCCATCAGCCCATAAACATCTATTGTTGGACATAGGCCTCCCCACGGGAATGCCATTCGCAACGGTCCTGTGCCACCTGCATCCAACGGTTTCCTGCGACCTTGATAATGTCATCAGTCCACCGAGTGGGGGGTCTTCCTACGCTGCGTCGTCCGATTCGTGGTTGCCACTTGAGAACCTTTCTTCCCCAACGGTTGTCGGTTCGTCGAGTGATATGGCCTGCCCATTGCCTCTTTAACGTGCTAATTCTTCGGGCTATGTCGGTTACACCCTTTCTTCTATGGATTTCCGTATTCCGGATTTTGAGTTAACATGCCATAAAATGCCTTAAAAGAAATATATAAAGCTAGCTAAGTATATAGTGAAACTAGCTTAAGGATAAAAGCTATTCAGTTTATATTTACTCATAGACAATAGAAATATAATTTGTTGTGCTTCTGTACGAAATTTTCATGATGAAATCATTTTTCTTACAATATAGGTCGACCCTACTTTACCGGTTTTGATTTTATACGACTCAATTATAACTTCCAGCTATTAATTATATAAAATTATTAGTTAGAATATATTACTTAATTTTTTCAGTAGGTCTTAAGTAAAAAAATACACATACATACATACATATCATCACGCCATATCCCTTGCAGGGTAGGCAGAGAGAACAGAGTGCCAGAGAACTCTATCTCTGCATACTTCACTCGCTTCCTCAACATTCATAATTCTCTTCATACACGCTCGCCGGTTTCGGAGACTCTTGACTCCACCTTCCTTCAGTACATGACCGATCTGGTCTAGGTAGGTTAGTCTCGGTCTCCCTCGGTACCTACATCCTCCCACTTTCGCATTGTATATCTTCTTAACCAGGCGTTCGTTCGGCATTCTTTCCACATGTCCGAACCATCGGAGCATTCCCTTTCGCATCTTTACACCAATACTCTCTTTCATACCTACTCGCTCTCTTACGTCGTCGTTACGAATGCGGTCGGTCAGCCTAACTCCACAGATTTTTCGCAGAGATCGCATTTCGACCGCATTAATTTTACTATCATACTCTTTTCTGCATACCCAACTCTCGCTTCCATACAGTAATGTTGGGACAAGCACTGCGTTATGTATTGCTACACGTGCCTTCTGGCTGAGGTGGTGGCTGCCGAAAAGTTGCCCCAACGCTCCGTTCACTCTATTTCCCGCATTCACTCTTCGCTCTATATCAGTGGTGTACCTTCCATCTCGGCTAAATCCACATCCAAGATATACAAATTCATCCAATATAATTGTAATTAAAATAAATGAATAGAAAAGCATATTATAGTTATTAAAAGAAATGATTTTAATTTCAAGTTAAAGATTAATTCAAAATAATTAAATATTAGAAAACTCAAATTACGGATATACGTACCTGCATTATGTTTTCTAAAGTAGAAGATGATACTTTTATGGTTTTTGGAGTTAGTAGAAAAATACAAATGTTGGCATCGGACTTTTGGCGGGCATCTAAAACATCATGTAGTGCTCTTGTATTATATTCAATATCTTAGTGTTTTAACGCGTTATATTAGAGAACTTTGATGGCATTTTATGTAATGTTATGCGACGGAAGAGCTGGGATGTAGTGAATATCATATAAAAGTGCTTTACAACGTTTTCGTTTTCCATCAAAATTCTCCCAAGATATCATTAACAGTGTGGCCATAGCACTGTTGATAGCGACAATTTGACTTACTGACGGACAATGACTACCTAATCTGAAGACACTAAATACTTGAAGATAATTGGACGTAGTTATGCAGAAAGGACTCAAACCACACAAAGTTAGTTTTGAGTTATGGGCATTTGAAGTTAAGCTGTAAATTTCTTGTAATAAAAAAATGTTCTTTAAGGATTTTTTTGTATTTTATGAAAATGATAGTCTATATTTTTTATCTATCAAATTTTAGTTTAAATTTTGTAATAGTTTTCGAAATATTCAGTAAAATGTGGGTTGAGTCTTTAGTATTTAACTGAAGTTTGTAAAGACAGATATCTTTTTTAATTTCTCAGAAAAGACTCAAAACTACCCTTCGAACCCCTTTATCCTTCTTTTTTTTAAAGAAATAAAAAATTGTGAAGTTAATACAACGTACTTTGTCCTTAAACTTATGGCTAGCCAAATCACATAGAAACAACAATATAAAAATTAGAAAGAAAGAAACAGTCAGTACAGTTCCAAAATGAGCGCGAATATCAATTTGTCTCATCCTCTTCCAAGACAAAATTGGTCCGTATCCATTAAAATCCTCATTAATATTGCCGTTTCCCTTAAGGTTATTGTAAAATTCATGACAGTCTTCAGGTATTAAACCAAACATAGATCTGAGATCATTAAGTATTGCTTGAGGATTGGTTTTAGATGATGGCGCCGCCCAAGTTAAATAAGGCCTTGAGATCGCTCTCTATGAGGTGTTTACCGCTCTCCTAGGGGAGAGATAAGCGGAGACTAATGTTATTGGGTGATGGCCAGTGAGTGCTAGATAGCATACAGATAGATGCTTCAAAATGCGCCAGAAGGGGCGGATCCACAGGCGTGCAGTGCAGCCGATTTCCTATAGTATATGAGTGTTCCTACCTGTGCTCCGGTTGTCCTGTCATTACGAACTATATTATAATTCGCAATTTTAGGGTCCCGGTTGAAAGGTTTAAGGAACGTCTCTGTACCATAAGAAAATCGAGTTGTTGTTCCCTTAGGAATGTACCTACTTCATCCCTCTGTTGGGACAGGCTATCGGCGTTAAATGTTCCTAACTTAAGGTGTAGTGGTTTGACTCTGCCGAGAGTGTAATGTAAATCCATTATTAGTTGAATTTAAGAGAGCCCAGGCTTTCGAGTGTGGGAGCAAATCTGATGGCGGTGTTGAGGAGGACGAGTCGTGAGTGTCGCTCGTTCCTCCTCAGCTCCGCTGCTATTTCGCGAATCTCCGCGAAGTTTATTAGAGCCGCGAAATTGGCCACAAGTGCTAAATCCAGGTCTGGTTCCTGTGGGGTTTTTGGGAGTGCATTGCTCGTTACCTTACTGTGTACTGTGTACCTTACGTGTGGGTTTATTGACTTTTATGCCCATAAGGGGCTTAGGCTGGTTTCCGGTAGGTTTGTCATGCCCAAAGGTGGGCGGGAGTGCTGTAGTCATCACCTGCATAGTTGGTTACGCGGGGGCTGCTCTTACGGCAGGGCGGGGAAGGCCTACTTATTGCTAAGTAAGGAGCGATTCCATCCATTATGAGTTTCACGAAGGCCTTGTTATAGTACTTGGCCCGGCTCTGATGCGGGGCCATTCTTTTTGGCGTCCTTGGGCAGCCGCGGTAGTTGGCTGGGTGGCTAATCTCTCCGCATAGAACGCACGAGGGTAGTTCGGTGCAAAGGGAGATGTCCTTGGGACGTTCACACTCCGATGTGTGGTGGTCTCCGAGATACTACGCATCTTGGACGGGCGAAGCAGGTGTTGGACGTATGTCCATACAGCTGGCATTTATGGCATTGCGTCAAATTACCCGTTTTGTAAGGGGGTTCTACTAATACCCCGGATAGGCCACATACTTTGGTGACTGTGGCCAAAAAGGTACTTTGTTGGTGTGAATTTGGCCTTTACCCTCTGGGGTATTTTTCTTTTTCTCTCTTATAATTCTCCTTTCTGTAACGGCTTTCTGCCGAGCAGTAAGGAGAACTCGTGAGGAAAACAATTTGTCTTGAAAAATACGGTTTATTCTTCTACTTCGATGTCCATTAAAAACGGTTGGGCGTAAACGCGCGAAGCACTCGGGAGCGGGAGGACGCAAGATGGCGGCACAAGTGCACACCAGTACGGACACATGCGGAATGTTGTTGTTCGTTTTGGAAAAAGGTGAGAGTTGACAGTTTTTATAAATAATTTGCCGACAGAAATTTTGCCGCTATAAAAATATCTGGAAATTAATAATCATTTAAATTCATTTAATAAATAATTAGTATTTATAATTTTAATACAATCATGTATTTTTTAAAATAATGCTAAATGTAATCCGTTTATTTTAGATAAATTATTTTCAAACTCTTAATAATACCCGATTTACAGAGACAGGTAGTCGAGTCATTCTACTCTGAGATAAAGCCCGATTGTTTTAAGTCAATTCGGCTGCATTAAAAGTATTTGTATTATTGATTAAATCTATTCTTTACAAATGACTGAGCCTGCCTGAATCGATTTAGGTTAACTGATAACATGAACTGTCACATTAAAAGCGTTTTTCTGAAACATGCCATGTGTTGAGTCGTTTCTGATGAACCAAAAAAAATATTTTGTCTCAGTAATCACATTACACAAAAAGAACCCAACCTGTTTGAGTCCTTTGAGTTATTTCTTTCAGTAATATTTCAGATCAAAACTATTTTTCAGAAAGGATCCAAACAGTTTGAGTTTATTTTGCATTAACAAAGTAGTCATAGAAATGTATTACTCAGAAATAATTCAAGCGGATTGACTTCACTCAGCGAATACATTTTGTGTGCTCTTCATACTGTGGGTTAGGTCAAGGTAGCGAAGAAAACAGTTTTCGTGTACCTTTTGAAAATAGAGTTTTCAGTACATGACAGATTCGACCTTAAGGAGTACAATGGCATAATTAACTCCATTTTAACCAATGTATGGTTTGAGTCCTTTCTGCTTACCTGCGTCCAATTATAACTCGACACTGGCAACAACGGCTCATATAAGTAGCTGATTGCCAATACATAAAAAGAATACGGGTTGAGAGCCCTCAGCGCTCACCCACAGCCCGGGTAAAGTTGTCATAGCCATCTGAGGCTAACAACTAAAACACACAAAAAAAAAAAAAAAAAAAACATAAAAAGAAGAAAAAATGTTGGCATCAGTGTTGTCACTTGTCATTATAGTTGTCACCATACGTCAATTGAAAATTGAAATTAAAAATCCTACGATTTGCGTATTTTTGTGTCTGTTTTATTTTTTAAATGCAAAATTAAATTTAAACGAACAGGTATGTTTTTAAATGTAAGTTTATTAATTAGTTTAACGTACACGGCACTCGTGTAGTCTTTTAACAATATATTACTACTAATTTGTAATAAAATCTGAAGACAATGTGTAAAAATTGTAATAAGTAATGTACATTGTTCTGGCACCCCGTTTGAAAAGGTATTGTAATTTATATCGTAGAGAAAAATCTGATTTACTTCCAGATGTGCTGTCTCAGGTATCTTGAATGTGACAAAATTGTTTTATCCTTATAAACTGCCAAACATTTCCTTATAGCAGATAAATATGATTAAAATTATCAACTCAAATTTAGATCTTCAGTATTTTAATACCTAACTGTGGCTTATACACTAATCGATTTCATCGTTTATTGCACCAACCAAGAGAGTGGGTGAACATTGTTAAATTTAATTATAATTTTCATAATAAGTTTATGATATTGTAAAAATTGTTTTATGTTTCTTTGTGGGATCTGGTGCAGCCAGAATTTGTATTATACTAGGTAATGTTAACAGAACAAAACTCAATAGAAACATTTCCTTTTTCTCAATTCAACATAAGTTAAAGAAGGTGTCATATGTACCTGAGATTTAATTTACTAAGGAAAACTATAGAAAATTTTGTAAACTTCAAACACTTCTGCGAGGCACTATTGCTTGAAAATTGGTGAATTTGCGCCAACAAGCCTAAAAAAAAAATTCTTGATTTAATAAATTTTCAAAATCCTCTAGAACAATTTTTATGATTTAAAACAAAATATACTTTTAAATTATGAAACTTTCTATCAGAAACCTCTATATAACGACAAACAGAAACAAACAATTATAGACAGGAAGTACAATGTACCTGCTTCTTTGCCACCATCAAGCAATACAAAAATAAAAAAAATTAGCTAATCGCGGTCGCCTTCCAATTTGTTGGTAGTTCTGTCTGATTTAAGTATAAGAGTTGATATAATTTAAGTATGTCTGCGAGGTTTATGGTTTATTTTTTTGGTTTTTATTGTACAAACTTACAAAATAATTGAAAATTGCATTTATTTTGTTTATAGTTACACTATGGGGTCAGAGCAGTCGTCAGTACCTCCTAAGAAACAGACCCAAAGAGCGCCTCCAGTGCGACGTGGACACACCATAGCTGTTACTAGTATTCCAGGTATACCTTTGTTAACATATTTTCATAGTCTTATGTCTTACGGCATATTGCTGTGGGGATGCTCTGCGGATTTGAGCAGTATCTTTGTTCTGCAAAAAAGGGCTGTCCGCGTAATTTATAATCTAGGCCCAAGAGTTTCACTTCGAGAGAAATTCAAAGAGGTGAATATTCTGACTGTTGTATCACAATATATATACGAAAATGTTTTGTATGTAAAAAGAAATTTCAGTAACTTTGAAAGATATTGTGACATTCATTGTGTGAATACTCGGAATAAGGACAAATTAGTTGTACACAGTACACGTCTTGAAAGAATTAATAGGTCATTCATGGGGCAATGTATACGCTTCTATAATAAATTACCAAAAGATATCCGAGATATGACTGTGAACAAGTTTAAAAGGGCTGTCAAGAACAGACTCTGTAAAAAAGGTTATTATAAAATCTCGGATTATCTAAGCGATAGTTCAGACTGGCTATGAGCAGCTCCTCTTTCAGCAATTACATTATTTTTTTAAAACTGTTTAGTTACTATTTCTTTTTAAAAATTATACATACTTGTAAAGCGTAGCGTGTGTTACCTGACGAATTTTGACTTTTTTTGCACTTTTAGTACATCATGGTATTGGTCATGCTCACTGAAAGGTCCGCTTGCGGTAGCTGCGTGGAGCGGGTCTCTCCCTTCCCTCCAAGGTGGTTGAGGGGAGTGATGGCTACTCTAGTAGTTAACTCGTGATCGGGTGCCGCTTGTGGGATCCGGTCCAGCCATGGTCTTTCTTTATTGTATTTTAACTATTGCATTCGAAGGGCATCGCACTGAAGCTAATTAAATAATAAACATGTACTATTTTTTTTTATATAAAAAATGAAAAAAGTTATAATAACATAGATAAAATATAAATAGACAAACCCACTGAGTTTCTTGCCGGATCTTCTCAGTAGCGGTCTCATTCCGATCCGGTGGTAGTTTGTTAGATTAACTTTAAATGTAAAAAAAAATGACAATATGTAAGTGCCTTCGCAGGGCTTATGCATAATAAATTAATTTGAATTTGAACTGTTTGGTTACGGAGTCAGAATATAGTTTTTATCCTTTATTTTATTCACGAATGTTATAAAAAACAACTAAAGGATGTAATATCCAGATACCATCAACACAAGGCAAGAAAAATGCTACTTTGTATTGTGGAGGAAGCCCGAGCCCACCAGTGGTATCTGTGTGGGCTGAGGGAAAGCTTGAGCCCAGTTGTGGGACATAATATGAGCTGAGTTGAATGACTGGATATAATAAGTATTAAATTTTTTTCCAGATTCAGCAAGACCGTCAGATCCAACAGCCAGTGGTAATAACTCACCGGGCACAAGTATATGTTCAGATTCGGAGCTTCCATACATATCTTATACAGTGGACCGACCTATTGGAGGTATAACTAAATTTTTTTTCATAGTTTAAGTGATCTTTCTCTGAGTTGGAGTCACAAGACAGTTCTTTATACAACCTCCAAATAATTGTCAAAGGTCCGAGTGCTATTTGTGTCCATTAAATAATTATATTTTAAGAAAGTCCTCTGCAATATTTGTTCATAAGTAACCTTTAAAACAAATTAGATTTACAATATCATCCTGTTTTTAGATTCACCGAAAGCATCAGCAAAGAATCAACGGACAGCTGAAAATAAAAAATCCATATTGCAAAGGAGACAGCTCAGTCTTCAAGCTAGGAAGACCAAGCGTGCCCGGGACATAGTAGTTGTGAAACCGGCCACTGATGAACAATTAGATGAGGATATTCAAAGATTACAGGTAACAATACTTTCAATTTTGAATTGCCATTTTTTTTAAAGACAACAACCCTGCACTAAGAAAATAATCCTTGTATTGCGGGGAACTTTACAAACATGTAATGTAACGGATACTAATTACATCCAGATTCGGAACAATAATTTGGGGATCACACAAAGTATTATTTTGCATGGGAATCAAACCCATGGCACTGGCATGGTAGATTAAGAAACAAAAGATAACACATGTATAAATTATTATATTAAATAAATAAAAATAACTAATTTTTGAAAACATAACTTTTTTATTTAACTAATTCATCATCATCATCAGGAGCCCATAAATGTCCCACTGTTGGGCTCGGGCCTCCTCCGTAATGGAGGGAAATTAACCTACTATACCGCGCTGGTCAGACGTGTTGGTATAGGGTTTTGTTTCGAGTTTCCCTTCTCTTGTATAGATGTTATATGCGTTTTATATCCCTTAGTCGTTTCGTACTATCACCCACGGGTAAGATATAGGGTGGTGAATAGTATTCTTACTCTGTCACCACACGGAAAATTTAACTAATTACAAGTATTTTAATTTTATTATTAAGACAGAGAAAGCAATACACACAATGTGACGTCAACGTCGTAATCTTCATGCTAATCTACATTGTGTGAGAAAAGGATAGAATGTGTTACATACATTTTTTAACCTCTTTAATTGTGTATGTATTTTATTGCACATTTTTCGCCTTGTTATCCGGGACATTTATAAGGGACGTGGTCAGACTAGAGCGGGCAAAAAATCCGAACTAGTCTTGGCACAAAGAAGCAAGCAAGTGCTATTTATTCTCGAAGCAGCCAGAGGGTTGTTATTCTTCTCTTCCGACGTATGTATCCAAAAGTGTCCAACATTTGCCGATGAGTGACCACTCGACAAGGAAAATTAGCCTAATATACCTATCCTATGCGTAGTCCTAGGCTTTTATTTCCAGTTTTCTTGCAGTGATATTAATTGCTTATATTCCTCATAGATTTTTTACGATACCCAAGTAAATGACAAGTATTAATCTTTTAAGAAATACTTATCAATGTGTATAAAATTCGGATTATCATGATTTTATTTTTATAGGAAATACCAGCATTTTTCCCTATAATGAGAGGTACACTTGGTCTACCTGGAGCTCGTGATCCTGAGGTTTTAGAAGGTATGTACTCGAAGGAATTGAATTTAAATTATAATAACAATTATTCGTATTTCTGTATCAATTATGCGTAATTTCTTTTCGGCATGAATTATCATTTGGTATTAAATGTGTACGTGTGTGCGAGAGTGTGTGTGTATGTGCGCGTGTGCGTGTGTCTTTGCGTGCGTGTGTGCGCGTGTGTGTGTGTGTGTGTGTGTGTGCGCGTGCGCGCCTGCGCCGTGTGTGCGCATGCGTGTGTGTGTGTGTGTGTGTGTGTGCGTGTGTGTGTGTGTACGCATGCGCGCGCGTGTGTGTGTGTGTGTGTGTGCGCGTGCGTGTGTGTGTGCGCGTGTGTGTGTGTGTGTGTGTGCTTGCGTGCGCGCCTGCGCCGTGTCAAATTCAAATTCAAATTCATTTATTATGTATAAACCCTGTGAGGGCACTTACATATTGTCAGTATTAACAATTTAATTTTAATCTAATAAACTACCACCGGATCGGAACTAGACCACTACTGAGAAGATCCGGCAAGAAACTCAGCGGGTTTGTCTTTTATTATTTTTTTTTCATTTTTTTTATATAGGTATATAAAAAGAATGGTACATGAAAGAAATAGCTCCAGTGTGATGCCCTTCGAACCTAATAGTTTAAATACAATGTAAAATAGCCAATGGCTGGATCAGATCCCACAAGCGGCACCCGATCACGAGTTAACTACTAGAGCAGCCATCACTCCCCTCAACCACCTTGAAGGGAAGGGAGGGACCCGCTCGACGCAGCTACCGCAAGTAGACCTTTCAGTGAGCATGACCAATACCATGTATTACTAACGCTAACCAAAGTCAAAATTCGTTAGGCAAGACACGCTACGCTTCACAGGTATGTAAGATCATTATAAAAAAAAACATAAAACAAACAGTTTACAAAGACAAGGTAATTTCTGAATGAGGAGCTGCTCATAGCCAGTCTGTACTATCGCTTAGATAATCCGAGATTTTATAATAACCTTTCTTACAGAGTCTGTTCTTGACAGCCCTTTTAAATTTATTCACAGGCATGTCTCGGATATCTTTTGGCAGTTTATTATAGAAGCGTATACATTGCCCCATAAATGACCTATTAATTTTTTCGATACGAGTCGTGTGTACAACTAATTTGTCCTTATTCCGAGTATTAACACAATGAATGTCACAATACCTTTCAAAATTATTGATATTTCTTTTTACATACAATACGTTTTCGTAAATATATTGCGATACAACAGTCAGAATATTTACTTCTTTAAATTCTTCTCGAAGTGAAACTCTTGGGCCTAGTTTATAAATTGCGCGGACAGCCCTTTTTTGGAGAACAAAGACACTACTCAGATCCGCGGAGCATCCCCACAGTAATATGCCGTATGACATAAGACTATGAAAATAAGCGAAATAAACTATTCTAGCCGTTTCAATATCGGTCAATACTCGAATTTTTTTGACCGCATAAGCCGCTGAGCTAAGCCTGCTCGACAATTTTTCAATATGAAGGCTCCATTGCAGTCTAGCATCTATAGTAATACCTAAAAAAACGGTTGATTCGACAAGGTCCAGAGCCACACCATTAATTTGAACATTGGTTCCCACTTGTCTCACATTAGGTGTGGTAAATTTGATACATTTTGTTTTATTCTCATTAAGAACTAAGTTATTTGTGTTGAACCAATGAACAATATTAGACAGTGCGTTGTTCACATCGTCATAATTAAGCTTTTGTCTTTTAATTTTAAATAACAAAGATGTGTCATCTGCGAACAACACAATGTTTTGATTGTCTCCTATATAGTAAGGTAAGTCATTATTGTATACAAGGAACAGAAATGGCCCCAGAATGGACCCTTGTGGAACACCCATTTTAATAACAGAACCAGATGATCGTGCACCATTAACATCGACCCTCTGAATTCTGTTGCTTAAGTAAGAAGGTAAAAGCTCAAGGGCGCTATCCCTGATCCCATAGTGGTATAATTTTCTGATGAGGGTTTCGTGGTGCACACAATCAAATGCCTTAGACAAATCGCAAAATATACCCAAGGCCTCATGCGATTCCTCCCAGGCTGCAAAGATGTTCTTTAACAATTCTACACCTGCATCAGTAGTAGAGCAATTCTTAGTAAAACCAAATTGGTTTTTATGAAATATACTATGTTTGCGCATGCGTATGTGTGTGTGTGTGTGTGTGTGTGCGTTGTGTGTATGCGCGTGCGTGTGTGCGCGCGTGTGTGCGTGCCTGTACGTGTGTGTGTGAATTTATTTTTGTTTGTTATAACGAATGAGTTTGAAAATAACAATACCTAACACAGTATTTACTCCCGCCACTTTTTGTAATATAAAAAAAAATTGCAGATTGATCAGAATTTCAAACCCCTTTTTTATAAATAGTTAAATTAAAAAAATATCATACTCTGTGTTTGGAGTGGAAATGTGTTAACATTGAATCGTGGCCTTTTGATCCATTGCAGGCTTGGACTATAGGCCGTGGGTGCGAGTGACCACACGGCTGCAGGCACATTTAGCCGCCTGCGCACATCCTTTAGCCGCCGAAGAAATATCACTAGCTACTAAAATTAAAGAGGTAAGCCGAGAATTACCTTCTGTTTTGATATAGGTTAAGAATAAAATGGATTACAATCCCTTACTTCCTGTGGAAGATATAAAAAATATTAGAGGGATTCCTGGAGGGAATCTGTGGGCATTAGCACTGATTACTACCGAACTATTAAACTATTGTTCGGAAACTACAAAGAGAATGTTCTCATCATCATCATCATCTCAGCTCATATACGTCCCACTGTTGGGCTCGGGCCTCCTCCATAATGGGAGGGAAATTGACCTACTGTACCACGCTGGTCAGACGTGTTGGTATAGGGTTTTGTTTCCAGTTTTCCTTCTCTTGCATAGATGTTATATGCGTTTTATATCCCTTAGTCTATCGTATATGATCACCCACGGGTAGGATAGGAGGTGGTGAATTGTATTATTACTCTGTCACCACACGGATAATGTGTGATGTATTACTGAGATGTAATTGTAAAGTTTATATTTTTGAAGTGAAAACTTTAGGCACACAGATTTTTTCGTGGGTAGTAAGTTAGGCTGATCCGTCATGCTCTGAGGTGAAACGCTCGATCGGGTGAACTCGAGACCGCCGAGTGTACCCGAGCGAGAAAGATACAGTCAGCTGCTCTTCGCAGTTGTATCGCCGTATTTCGTATGATCAATTCTTACGTCTTAATTGTCTTTATTAAATTAATAGTTATAATTGATACGTAATGATAATTATTATTATTTTAACAACTATATGTTTTACATTGTGAGGTTAGTGTGTGTATTTAGCGGTTTGGTAATATTGAAAACATTTTTGAAAAATTAATATATATTGAAAAATAAATTATAAACAATAACCGTTACACAAATCATAATAATTTTTTTATAGGCTGATACTGAAATAACACGGCTGTATTCCCAAATGGTGGATAAGCAGAGGGCGAATGCTCGTCACGCGGAGAGGCTGGCGAGGGTCCACGAAGTATCCCATCAATTGTCTAGATGTAACTCCTTACTTAATCAGGTATATTTTTATTTCTTTTTTTCTTTTAGAACACCACCCTGCATCAGTGAAATAATCCTTGTACTGCGGGGGACTTTACAAACATACGATTAACGCAGACAAATTGCACGCAAAAAGTATTGTCCTGCGTGGGAATCGAACCCATCTAATTGCTCAGATGTCGATTTTCTGTTCAGTGTGGTATTACCCCGGACAGACAGGCCCGCGGTTGTAGGCAAAAAATTGTCAAAATTGCAACCGTGACGTTACTAAACACTAATAAAAATCTATTATCTTTATTGTACAGTACACTAGATTTTTTAGTGGTAGGACCACGATGTTGACAGTTCTCTGTCTACAGCCGCGGGCCGGTCCGTCCGGGGTAGTACCACACTGAGCAGAAGATCGACGTATGAGTAATGACAACGTGCTATTGCGCTTCATTCAGTGAGCGAAAGAGCCGGAAGCCCAGCTGGGTTTGGGGTTTGTATTGATAGACAGCGGCCTAGCTATACCCTTGGTATTGCAAAGCTCCATGGGCAGCAGTGACACTTACCATCAGGTGTGCTGCTTGCTCGTTTGCCACCATAAACAATAAAAAAAAAAGAAAGTAACTTTAAGGTTAGTTTTGAAATATATTTTTTGTTTCAGACATTACAAGATGTTGAAGAATTAAATAATTTATTACCTGAAGATAAACGTTTGGAACCGTTTGTTTGGAATCTTGAAGAGGAATGAGGTTTTTTTTTATCTTGCTCTATATAATGTGAAAAGAGCGAGACGTTTGATCAATCTATGATGGTGGAATTGATGAACCAGTGGAACCTGGATAGTTTCTCCATTTATATCTATATAGCAAGGTTTTTTAATAAAATATTTTATTTTAAAGCCATGACAATCGAATTAAATTTGGATAGCAGTTGAATTCTTTCAAATATTTTTGTTAATGTTTTCCTTGTGGTGATGGAGTAAGAATACAAATCACCATCCCCTATCTTACCCGCTGGTGATCGTAAGAGCCGATTATAAAATGCATATAAAATATCTATGCAAGATATGGAAAACTAGAAACAAAATCCTATACCAACGCGTCTGTCTAGCGTGGTGTAGTAGGTCAATTTCCCTTCCATTATGGAGGAGACTCGAGTCCAACAGTGGGACATATATGAGCTGAGATGATGATGTTTATTAAAACCATAACTAACTGGTGGGAGGTGGATATTTCTCGTCTATATGGCAATGGGTAAATATAAACCTATAAATTTTATCAAAATCGCTTTATTTATTTTAAATCTCATGTAAGTCCGGCTGTTAAATTACCAGGAAAATGGATAACAGCATCTGAAAAGATCATAAAATCAACTCTGTGGCTGATTGCCGTTATACCACCTATTGAGTTTTGACGGGAACATGAAAATATGTGACACTCATAAATGATATTCAATACTGTATTGTTATTATTTAACTTGAATAACTTCGCTTGTATTTTATGTAATATAATACAGATAAAGTGTTAAAAGCTGTAGTGATTATTATATTCATGTTCTGCCAAAAATTGTTAGCGGAATTGTTAGTTGCTAGCGCCCAATTAATGATAGCAACCATAGTCTATAAAATATAAGTTGATCTCTGTGACAGTTGTCACTAGTGCTGCACGCTTACGATGTAGTTCGTATGTTTGTCGATGAAATTTCTTATTTGCTATTGCAATTGAAAAACAATTAATAAAATATTATTGAATTTAAATGAAATGGATGGGTGAGGCGATTATAATTGTTAAACAATGTATGAAAATGTTATTGAATTTAAATCAATGGATTTAATTTAATTTAAACTAAAACTGTTAATTATAGTCCTTAAAATATAGCTTGATCTCTGTGACAGATAGTGACAAAACCGATGAAGTCATTTTGAATACGCGTCATGTTTACAATTTTATTTTGTATTTTTTTTCATTGCTTATGGTAGCAAACGAGCAAGCAGCACACCTGAGGGTAAGTGTCATTGCCGCCCATAGAACTGTGCAATACTAAGGGTATTTCTTAGGCCGCTGCTTACCAATAAAATCCCAAACCCACCCAGTTGGGCTTCTGGCTCTCTCGGTCACCGAACGAAGCGCAATAGCACATTGCCAGTAATGTATATGAGTAATGACTCAGCGTTGATCTTCTGCGAGAGTGTGTACTACCTCGGACGGACCGGTCCGCGGCTGGAGACAGAAAACTGTCAACAGCGTGGCCCTACCACTATGATCGCCTATATTTTTATTATTTACATACCAGTTATATCTCAACTGAATAATGAATATAAAAATATGAATATTTACACCAAAACTTGTACCTCATATATTTTAAAATACTTAGTAACCATTTTATAAAAATATGATGCTTACGCAAATACAAGGTCATACTAGACTGAGAATAAGATAGAGATGGGACAATCGATAAACGTAAATCGATAACATTCTTATTAATTATGTATAAAACAAGTAAAACCAAATCATTACCTATATAAACCACATGGGTACTCCATAAAATAAGAAAATTGTGTTAATTTAGTATTCAGAACATCAATTACAATATTAATAAGACCATTTCTTTTATAATAAAAATATAAATTCTTTTATAAAATAAACATGATTACTCAGGCAATAATCAGTGAAGAACTCATCAACAACCTACAGGAATGCTCTAGCGATGATGTTAATTGTGACGATGAACTTTTATGTACTCCTTTCGAATAATAAAAATAATAAATTAACAGTTTCAGTTTAAATTAAATTGATTGAATTTAAATCAATGTATTTTACATTGATTTAAATGCAATAAGTTTATCATAGATTGTTTTAAATTTATGATCGATTCACTCATCCATTTGATTGAAATTCAGTAAGATTTTCATACACTGTTTTTCAATTGCAGTAGCAAATATCTTTAAAAAATATGGAATTATATCGATAAAAATACTGACTACATCGTGAGGCACTAGTGACAACTGTCACAGAGATCAAGCTATATTTTATAGACTATAATTCATGTTATTATTCGAAAGGATTAAATCCAAGTTCACCGTCACAATTATCATCATTGTTGGAGCATTCCTGTAGATAGATGATGAGTTCTTGGTCATAGATTATTTCATGAATAATCATGATTATTTGATAAAAGAAATTGTCTTATCAATATTATAACTTACGTCTCAATGCTAAATTAACACAATTTATTTATTTTATAGAGTAACCATGTGGTTTATATAGGTAATATATTGGTTTTACTTGTTTTATAAATAATTAACAATGATGTTATCGATTTACGTTTATCGATTGTCCCATCTCAATCTTATTCTCAGTCCAGTATGACCTTGTACTTGCGTAAGCATTTTATTTTTATAAAATGATTACTAAGTATTTTAGAACATATAAGGTACAAGTTTTGGTGTAAATATTCATATTTTTATATTGTTCTATAATATATAATGTATTGCTCTTCAGTTGAGATATAACTGGCACGTAAAGAATAAAAATATAGGTGATACAACATAAAATTGTAAACACGACGCGTATTCAAAATTACTTCATCGGTTTTGTAGCTATCTGTCACAGAGATCAAGCTATATTTTAAGGACTATAATGTTTATAAATAAGCTATTCAATATGAAGAAGTGGAATATAGTGCAATAAGTTATAAAAAAAAAAATAGTTGGTTGACTGTAAAGTCTGTGTTTACGGATGATAATTTTACGTGATAAAGTCATAAATAATGTTGAAAAATTGCATACTTTTGTGAATTGAACTAACATAAAAAATTTAAACCATATTAACTTTTCACATCTCACTTTATAAACAATTGACAAAACAGTTGGGCTTCCGGCTCAACTGTTTTGTGTGGGTTTTGGGATTTTATTTGTAGGCAGCCGTCTAAGCTATACCCTTGGTATTGCAAAGGTCCATGGGCGGGAGTGACACTTACCATCAGGTATGCTGCTTGCTCGTTTGCCACTATAAGCAATATTTTTTTTAGTGATAATACAATTCAGCTAGTGAACTCAGTAGTGAATTCAGTAGTGAAGTGTAATCTTACTCATTGTCAGTGACGTCACGGATATTGCATAATGCCTTAAGTGTTACTTAAAAAATAAGGGCTTGTCATTGAAAGGGGCATTTCACGTGAAGCGGACAGGGAAAAAAATGTCAGGTTATGGATATTGTTCATAATTGGGTCAATTGTACTTCCATATGATCTGAATAAATGTGTCTTTACTTTTTATGTTTTTTTGTCTACCTAAGAATTTATGGGGGTACCAAGAACTATAAAAGTTTGAGGAACTGATTTTTTGATAGCTATTATTGAAGTTAACTAGATAGATTGAACTATAAGTAAATAATGTTTATTTGAGAATATTAGTTGCTTTTATTGGCAATCGACTGAAATTTGAAAAAAAAATTTTTTTTCATATATTAAACCGGAAGTTTACATTAAATATCCTTTTTTTTTAAGTTCGCATTTTTTATTTTTTTATTTTTATCTGAAAACGTACCTTGTAGTATATAAATAATATGTAAAAAATATCAAAATCGTTTCTCAAGTCGTTTAGGAGTTAGATGTACTAAAGTACATACGTGTCTTACGTCGCGCAGTACTGGACGGTAACTGTTTTTTTTTTTTTTTGTGTATGTCTTTTAGCTGTTAGCCGCAGATGGCTGTCACAGCTTAACCCGGACTATGGGTGAGCGCTGAGGTCTCTCAACCCGGTGAAAAATTTACAAGTCAGGATGGCCGAACGGTCTAAGGCGCCAGACTCAACGTTACCTTGCTCACTAAACACGGTTACTGAGTATGACGCGTGTGATTTATAAGATATAAATTACACGAGTCAACACAGAAATCAACTGTTGAAACATAGTTCCCACCAACCACAATGAGAAAGAAAATTAAATTAAATTGAATAAATATATTATCTGTAATTATCATCAAATATAAATGACTAGCTTCTGCCCGCGGCTTCGCCCGCGTAAAAGGTTACTTTCCTAAAGTTGTTGATCCCCTATTTTTATTTTTGACCGTCGGTAATACAGTGCAACGGTATTACAATACTCGGGGTTGGAACTTCATTATTGGACTGCTAGATGGCGTTGAAGAAGCTATATTTTGGGATTTTTTGACAAACAATTTTTTTATTTTTCATATAAAAAAAATGATTTTTTTTTAATAAAAAGTATCCTATGTTACTTTTAATACCTCCAAGAATATGTGTACAATGTTTCATGATGATCGGTTGAGTAGTTTTAGCGTGAAAGCGTAACAAACAAACTTACATTAACATTTATATATTAGTAGGGATTATAGTTACCAATCAATTACATTAGATTCGCTGTAACTATTGCTTGTGAAGTACAATAAAACAGTAAGGTTTATTAAAATATTTATTTAGTAATTTTAGTTATTTTATAGGTAGTGTCAAAACTTGTACGTTGTATAATTATGCCTTCAGACGTTGGTATAAAGACATGGAACTTTTTAGTACCTTGAATGGTGATAGCTTTATCAAACCGCGGTTGTAAAGCTTCTCTATGTTGTTGAATCTCTTCTTTGGAACTATAATATACTGCAGTTTCTGTTAAAGCTGTTTTAGCCCACTCATATAATTTAATAGGTTTACTTATAGCTCTACTTGCAGGTAGTTGAAGGCTTGCACGGGTCGCCAGTCTCTTGAGATTCCCGCCAAGACCATCACATGGCCCCTTTCCGTGTGAGGTTGTATCAAAATGAATTTCAGCTTCAGTACCAAAATCTTCTTTGTGATGGTATATGTTTATAAAATTAAATCGATTTTTAAAATGTTGAGACGCTCCATCTGTACTATAAATGTTTTTTTTTAATGACATAACCTTTATTCAAGAGATGTTTGTGTAGTATTTTCTGGAATGCGTAAAATAAAACTGTATCATGTTTTAAGTCATCAGATATCATGACTATGCTACCATGCTTTAATTGTGTTCCATCGTTGTAATAAAAAACTGATGTCAATAACGTAGCTTGTTCATTATTCCAATGGAAAGATTGTGGGGAATCTTGTACAACGAAACTATAATTTTCGGAAAAATCGCACAGAACCAAGATTTTACGGTCAGCTATTGTTTCTTTTAACGTTTTAAAGTAAAGTGCTTGTTGTTCAGCTATATAGGCATGCGGCTTCAGAATGTTCAGGGCGTTGCATAAATTATCCACGAAATCATCTGCTGGAAGGACTTGGGTGATTATCTAAAAGCGATCTATACCTATCCATTGCTCAAACTGTACACTTGTGATTTGATTGTCATCAAAAACCACTTTTAAATGGTCACGAATTTCATCCAATCCAGGACAAGAAGCGCAGCGTTCACTCGGAGATGATTTTGATGTCATCAAATGACAGATTGGTGTGGGATTGGGGCACATCATCATTCGTATATAATCTTTATAAGATGAAAGATGTATGTTGGTTTCAGCAGTAAGTGAATCAGTATTTACTGCTGCCAGCATCAGTTTGACATTCTGGTGATATGTAGGTACATACACAAACAAGGTGTGTGCCAGAATCTCCAGCAAGGATACATTGTTTAGGTCTGAATGTAAAAAACCTAGTTAATCCGACTTTAATATCAGGATATTCAATTTTAAATTTCTGATATAACTTATTAATATTGCTCACTAGAAGTTCTTTTTGTAAATGAGTTCTTTTGCCATTAATTAATTTTACAGATTCAAAATCATTCTTGCCAGGCATAATTCTACTAATATCTTCTCGAAGATAAAAAGCTCTTACTAAATCTTCTGTTTCTACTGGTAGCTTATGACCGCTACGAGGATTAGGAGATGACAAAATACGAAACTGCTGCACAAGATTTTTTGCTTTTTTAGCTTGTCGTCGTGATGTTCCAAATTCTTCCGCGAGTTTATTTTCGCTCCAAGACCGTGGTGCAACGGTAAGTATCTTAGTTCATGGAACAAGAGGTAGACAGGTATTTAAACGTCTCCTTTAACTGGTTCAGAATTTCTTGATCTGCTACTGTAATCTGCGTCTGTGTCGAAACAGTTTTATATTTATCGTCATCGGGAACAAACGATTCATTTTGAGTGTCTAGTGAATATTCACTAGATGTTTGGCTGCTTTGCGACTGTACCAAATCAAAATTGGTTTCTGAAGGTATTTCCTTCGAAAGGCGTAACCTGCCGGACGTACATACGTAAACAAAAGCAGGAACGCCCCACTTCTCAGCTAAATTTGTTGAAATTTTTCTAATATCGGTAGACCTTAAATGACATGGTAGGTTAAAAGGGTTGTAACAGCGATTGCCGTAATAATTCAATATTAAATCTTAATGCCACTTTTTTTATAATGTTACTCTACAAATGCGCGGCAGCCGACTAAATAAATAACGCACGAATTGCTTGACGCTTGGCGTCACTAACTATCTCCTTCTAATATTATGATAGATAAGAGATGACACTACAAGTCACAATGCGATATGATTGGATATTTTATGGTTATGAATCGTTTTCTTGCGCATGCGCGTAAGACTCACACTGGAGGACCGTCCAGTACTGCGCGACGTAAGACACGTATGTACTTTAGTACATCTAACTCCTAAACGACTTGAGAAACCATTTTGATATTTTTTACATAATATTTATATACTACAAGGTACGTTTTCAGATCAAAATAAAAAATTTATTAAAAATGCGATCTTAAAAAAAAAACGATATGTAATGTAAACTTCCTGTTTAATATTTGAAAAAAACTTTTTTTTCAAATTTCAGTCGATTGCCAATAAAAGCAAGTAATATTCTCAAATAAACATTATTTACTTATAGTTCAATCTATCTAGTTAACTTCAATAATAGCTATCAAAAAATCAGTTCCTCAAACTTTTATAGTTCTTGGTACCCCCATAAATTCGTAGGTAGACAAAAAACATAAAAAGTAAAGACACACATTTATTCAGATCATATGGAAGTACAATTGACCCAATTATGAACAATATCCATAACCTGACATTTTTTTCCCTGTCCGCTTCACGTGAAATGCCCTAGCTGGTATTATGTGTATAAAATTGATGATTTTTAAGCGCTTATTATTTTATAAAATATGCTGTGTATTATTTATTTTAAATATTAATTATATTTATATAGTTATAAATAAATTAAATTAAATTTATTGTTTTATTTATTTATTAAATTTCACCGCTGGGCTCGGCTTCCACAATAAGAGGGCAAGTTGACCTGCCACGCCTGGTCAAAAGTATTGTGATAGGGTTTTATTTTTAGTTTTCCTTCTATTGCATAGATGTTATACTTGTATACTTTAGTCGCCTTTTAAAATACCTGTCTGAACACGTGAGGGAGCTCTTAAAACCTGATCATCAGGAGAATTGCGGTGGTCGTTAGTATTTCTGGTGAACTTGTAAAATACTATATACAGAAGTATGTTAGTATATACAGTGACACCCCTTTCACAGTACTCTTATAACGCATTTTCATATTACGCGATTTCAATCCCCCGTATAACACGGGTATTCCTAACGTTGAGATTTCACACGTTTTCCTTAGGTACTAATATTATAAATGCGAAAGCCACTCTGTCTGTCTGTCGCTCTTTCACGCCAAAACTACTGAACCGATCTAAATGAAATTTGGTACACAGATAGTCTAGAGCCTGATAAAGGACATAGGCTACTTTTTAATGCAAAAAAGGGTTGTAAAGGTGGATGAAGAGTCGTAAGGAAGTATCGTCATTTTTAAAGCCGAAGCTTGAAACTTATTTTTAGGCTATTGATTAGATATAAATTAATGACATTAAAAATTACTCTTAAGGGGTAAAATAAAAATAGGGGATGAAAAACTTTAGGAAAGTAATCTTTTAAGCGGGCGAAGCCGCGAGAAGAAGCTAGTATGTACATATTACGTTCATAATATAGTTTTTTTCTTAATATTCAATTTGAATCCCCTTTTTATATGAAAAGTTAAACGTGAATCGTTTGTATATAATGCGTTATATGGGGTTATAAGAGCGCGTTATACGAGAATAACTCTTACAACGCGTTTCTTATAACGCGGAATTAATCATCATGTATAACAAGTAAATAGATTCATACTAAAATCGTTGATATCGTCGTGGTTACAAACCTTATAGTGACAGAGAGGATTTGTTTACTCCACTGGCGTAAATAGGTAATAAACACACAGACATTTCTCACTCTGTTCTCTCTGCCTACCCTGCAAGAGATATGGCGTGATGATATGTATGTATGTACATACACACGTACACATGAACGAGCACAGTGCGCGCGCGCACGCATAGGTACACATATACAAGCATGCATACATTTTACTTATCTCTATCTCATATAAGAAAACATGTAAAATAAAATAATTATAGCATACACATACATACATATCATCACGCCATATCCCTTGCAGGGTAGGCAGAGAGAACAGAGTGCCAGAGAACTCTATCCTTGCATACTTCACTCGCTTCCTCAACATTCATAATTCTCTTCATACACGCTCGCCGGTTTCGGAGACTTTTGACTCCACCTTTCTTCAGTACGTGACCAATCTGGTCTAGGTAGGTGAGTCTCGGTCTCCCCCGGTACCTACATCCTTCCACTTTCGCATATAATTATAGCAACTAGGTATTATTGCAGTTTATCTCGTAAGTGGGGAGCCTGCTGATCTGTGCCACAGGATTCCTTATTACAGACATCAGCCTCTCACAGAGGAATGAGTGTAATCATAACCATATATTTACCTTTGTGATAAAGAAATAAATAAATTATTAAACTATAGTACTATTTTTTTTTATCGCTTATGGTGGCAAACGAACAAGCAGCATACCTGATGGTAAGTATCACTGCCGTCCATGGACCTTTGCAATACCAAGGGTAGAGCTTAGGCCGCTGTCTACCAATAAAATCCCCACCCAGTTGGACTTCCAGCTCTCTCGCTCACCGAACGAAGCGCAATAACACATTACCATTACTCAGACGTCGATCTTCTGCTCAGTGTGGTACTACCCCGGACGGACCGGCCCGCGGCTGTAGACAGAACTGTCAACACCTTGTAGCGAATGCGTGCTACTGACGTTCATGTGTCATTATATTTTATAGTTCTCGTAAAATGAGAAACGTGTTCCAGAGATGGATTTAGTTAAGAATACGATAACTTTGTAAATCGACGACTTGGCAAATCTCACTGGAACTTGGATACGGCTGGCACAGGACCCCACTTTGAGGCGAAGTATGAGGGGAAGTCTACGTCCAACAGTGGACGCTAAAGACTGAATGCTGAAATTTTAAATTTTCTATACCGCGGCCGTGTACGGACCTACCGTACCATGACTCACGATTTCGTATCCCACACAGGACAATACTTAATCATCATTCTCCTACTCTTATCCCAACCATTTGGGGTCGGTACAATATACACTCTTCTTTTGTAGTACATATTGTAAAAGTTATTGGCAATAGTTTTATGACCGGCCGCCTACCAGACGTCAACCCTCCTTGGGTATATAATTGTTGACCAAACGGCATCAGATGGAGTTGGCTCAGGTCGCTATAAGACTCTTAGTCGTCTTTTACGACACCGACAAGTAAAGTAAGGTTTGGTAGTATTCGTAGCCGCCACCACACAGCAATGTATCACGCATATATTTAGCACTAGTACCTAGTACACAGGACAATACTTAATGTGAACCATAAATTATTATAAAATCCGATTACGAAATGAAAAATGATGTCGCAAGCGGGATTCGGACCCGCGCCTATTGGGATTCCGGCCCAATCGTGCTGCCACTACACTACCGCGACTAATTGTAGGACATGCAAATTTCATTTTCGTATTGTATTTACGTCTTAAGGTGACGGTATGCTATCTATCCGACAATGTTTACACATTGTTATAGGCTTAATACTTCAAACTTTACAGTTAGAATTGTATTAAACGATGACACAACCTTGTTATTTAAATTACTGAAATTTTAGCATTTTTAATATGCTTAATTATTTATAAAATCCGATTACGATGTAGTGGCAGCACGATTGGGCCGGAATCCCAATAGGCGCAGGTTCGAATCCCGCTTGCGACATCATTTTTCATTTCGTAATCGGATTTTATAAATAATTAAGCATATTAAAAATGATAAAATTTCAGTAATTTACATAAATTATTATTTTGAGTGTAATTTATATATTTATTTATTTAAAAAAAGTAATTAAGATATACCTGTTAATTGTATATTTGTAAAGTCACCTGCAATACAAGGATTAGTTCCTTAGTGCAGGGTATTGTATTTTAAACCATAAAATCAATAATTACATGTAAAGAGCAAAGGGTTGCTGAGGTCAAACGGCATCAGCTCTTTGTAAAGAACAAATAATGATAATATGTATAGATATGTAACCTAAATAAAACAATTTGATTAAACTTCAAACAATGCTTGGTCCTACCACTATAGTTTTTATATGCAGCTGTGTGTTTTATTACGTTCTGTGTTTATTTACAGCTGTTATTTGTAGGTACTTATAACTATATATTTTCAATCAAATATTTTATTACGTTCATAGAAGTAAGTAATAACATTTTGAAATAAAATGTAAAAATAAAATTTATTTTCTTATCAAATGTATTTATTTATTATACACAGTGATTGTATTGTAATATACAAAAAAAAATATCTAAAAATTCGATTATGAAAATACTGTGTTAATTAAAAAAAAATACAATATTACATATTATAAATATAAAATATATTAAATAGGTAAGTTAAAAACTCATCATTCAGCCAGTTCACTGCTAGATGTAGGCCTCCCCTATAATTGAGGGAATAGAGTCGTCGGCACGCTTGTTAGGTGGGTTGGCAATCGCAGTGAGTTGTTCTACGTTTCCTAATAGAGAGCTGCTGTTCACGCACCCTGTGAGACCCTCAACCAATTTTTTACGACTCCCACATGCAAGTAAGTGGTGACGGCAATTGGATTTTTATTCCGTCGTCATTATTTGTTTTTACTACATGTGGTTGCAAACGATTAAGCAACATTCCTGATGTTAAATGACACTGCTACACATGAACCTTAGCAATACCAGCCCCACAGCTAGACCGCTGCCTACCGTGAAGAAAGTGGTGTTCTTTAAAAACCTTGTTTAAAGAAGGATATGTCATAGGACTCAGGAAACAAAGCAGCAGGTAGTACCTGCAAAAAGAAAACCTATAATGTCTACAGTTGCAAAGAAACCTAAACCCTGGCCGTACCAGAGTTTTATGACTTATAACCAGGCGCTTGCATCTGATGTCTATCATCCTTGGAGACGTAATTATTGACCAAACGGCATCAGGTGGAGTTGACCCAGACTGATATAAAGCTCAGTCGTCTTTTACGACATCTTCGAGTAAAGTAGTAGTATTCGTAGCCACTACCACACAGCATAAAACTAAATAAAGAAACCAACATTTGTGTATCGCACAAATAATATTTATCAGAATCGAATCTGTTATCAATAGATAGTGTAGATTACTGATTTCTGAGTTTTACGCGAGTATTACACATTTGAAATAAAACTATTTTTACGGACTCTATTGCGTTTGTATTTGATTTTTAATTTCCCGACGTTTCGAACACTTGTTACTGGGAGGACGGGAATACACGAGATCCTTCCTTGACCATGAACGCTGTAAAATAGGTATTAAGATAGTATACGTTGAAAAAAGAAAATCAAATACAAACGCGGTCATCATTCTCCTACTCTTATCCCAAGTACTTGGGGTCGATACAATATGTACTCTTCTTTCATAGCACTTACATATTGTAAAAGTTATTGGCAATAGTTTTATGACCGGTCGCCTGCCAGACGTCAACCTTACTTGGTAATGTAATTGTTGATCAAACGGCATCAAACAGAGTTGGCCCAGGTCGTTATAAAGCTCTTATACTAATCACAAAATAAAAGGCCCGTTTTGACAGTTCACACCCAAGAAGTTCTCTATTTTTTACCGATCGAAATGTTCTAAGGTAATTACATTTTTCATTGATGGGTACCGCCCACTCGGCAAAGTGCCGTTCATAACGATTTTTTCATATTCTCCACAGACTATTAATAATTGGTTAAAGAAAAATAAATCGATCAAAATATTTTCTTTTAAGGTGGACTTGCAGTTGTCCGGTTTTAATAATTTTAATACTAGTGTTTAGAATAACTGAATTTCACCAGCTGTGTATTGATCTTTACTGAAAGTTATGAGTTTGGAGCTAACAAAGTCACAAATTGGCACAATGTCATATTTGTCGAAGAGATTTGGCTGAACTCGAATCATATAGTGCCACAGTCGTGGACGGACGATACCAAGGCATCTTGCTCAAAAGTGCCAATGGGAAAAGGTGTACGCTTAATAATCTGCCACGCTAAATCAGCTGGGGGAAGTTTTTTTTTAATGATGCCTTGCTTGCAATGGAGTCTAAAAGTACAAAAAAATATCACGAAGGAAAGGACGCAAATAAATTCACAGAGTGGTTCAGCATGGACACAAAATGATAAGAGCGCCACCATACCATTGTCAGTACAATACTTTGATCTGGGCTCTAATGAATGGATACGCAGCTCGCCACAATACAAAGCCGCCATTCTCCACTAAGAAAATTATGACATTGTTGAATGAAGCTTGTGCCAAAATTACTAAAGAAGACTGGACAAAAGTGGTAGAAAACTCGAAAAATAATTAAGGAAGACTATGATAGAGACATCAATATTGACAATATAATTGAAAATGAAATAATTATAGATGCGGGTGACGATAGCTCAACCGACAATTTTGGCTCATCATTTGAAGAAATTGAAGTTTCACTTTTTCTCGATTTTTTATTTTGTGATTGAGTGAATGTTATTGTAACACAAATATATAATGATAGAAAATTGACCTTTCATAACATTGTGTCATTTCAAAATACCCATAATATCAAAATGTTACTTAAATTTTCAAATCAGAACTTTAATCCAATGCACTTTACAATACATATTCAAATCGATTAAATACTCACGCAAACTTGAATCGATATATCGTGAGTATCGAGTACCGAGTCGTATGGTTATATCACTATATCCATCAATAAGACAAATGTCAAAACGGGCCTTTTATTTTGTGACAACTATAGTCGTCTTTTACAACATCCACGAGCAAAAGATTGGTAGTATTCGTAGCCGCTACCATACAGAAATACAAACGCGATAGAATTCTTAAAAAATGTTGATTTCAAATGTGTAATTAATATTTAATTTTACAGATAATAAAGTAATATGGAAACATTCATCGTATTTCTACTATTTTTTGCTGTTGCAACATCTCTGCCAGTAGTAAGTAAAATATTATAGACATGGGACTTTTGGCGGATATATATACGAAAGTGTTATGTAGTGATCTTGTATTATATTCAATATCTTAGTGTTTTAAAGTGTTATGTTGGATACTAGTAATGGCATTTTAGATAATGTGATGCAGAGGTACTGCTGGGATGTAGTAAATATGATATAAAAGTGTTTTACACATGTTTTCATTTTGCACCAAATTTCTAAGAAAATACTATTAACAGTGTGGCCATAGTAGGTACTGTTAATGGTGACAATATGACTTACTGACGCACAATGATTAGCATGAAGAGACTGAAGAAGTCAAAAAATATAATTCGACACTGGCAACAATGGTTCGTATAAGCAGCTGATTACAAATGCAAAAAAAGAACAAGAAATATATATATATATATATATATAAACTCATTTGCAAAAAAAACGGGCGGTTTTGATTTTCATTCATATTTAAAAAGATACAATACCAAAAAGGTTTCAATCGTTTGTACACGTTACTGGCCGGTTTTAAAAATGCTGTGGTATTTAAAAAAGTACGTTCTAAATTCAATTTTTCATTTGATGTTCATTTTTACAGAAAACCCCTTTTTATCCTACATTTTTGGCGCGAAGTTCCAGAAGTTAACATCGACTTTCATAACTTTTATTCAATTTTTATCGATTAATTTAATATCCTTGACTGTCAAAGCTTTATTTAATGCTGTTTGGCTGTATCAAAAATGGTAGATAAAGTGGTAAAAGCTACCAAAATTATCGCGCTGCTTGAAGAGGGTTGCAGCCAATGTTTCGTGGCTAGGAGGCTAAATGTTAGTCGCTCGACAGTCCAAAGGACCTGGCAGCGATATCAGGAGACTGGTTCCGTCGAGAGAAGGCCTGGTTCTGGAAGAAAACCATGTACCCAACCACGGGATGATCGTTTTCTTGTGAGTCGCGCATTGAGAAATCGCAAATCTTCGTATGTGGATCTTAAGAACAACCTCCAAGAAGTAAGAAATGTGCATATTAGTCTATGGACGGTCAGGAGGAGGCTTCTCGCTGCCAATATACGCAGTCACCGCCCGGCCCGCGGCCCCAAATTACTCCGTGAGCACAGAGTTCACAGGCTTAGGTTCGCTAGAATTTGTGAATCATGGACTCAAGACGATTGGAATAGGGTTTTGTTCTCTGATGAAGCCAGGATATCTCTGTTCGGTGAAGATCGACGTCGGCGAGTGCTAAGAAGACAAGGAGAACGCTTTGCAGAGGCATGTTTCGAAGAAATCACACCTTATGGTGGGGGCTCTGTTATGTTTTGGGCAGGAATAAATTCAATGGATCGTACAGAGTTAGTCTTCATTGAAAACGGCTCACTGACTGGGCATCGATACATAACGGAAGTTCTAATTTCTCATGCACAACCCGCATTGGCCGCTCTAGGTGAAGACTCGATTTTTATGGACGACAATGCTCGCGCCCACCGATCCCGCGATGTTAATGCGTATGTGCAAGAGGTCGGCATTCGTCGTTTGGATTGGCCAGCTCGAAGTCCCGACCTCAATCCCATAGAGCATGTCTGGGACGTTCTGAAACGGCGTGTGAGATCAGTACACCCGGCTCCGCAGACCATCAGAGAGCTGAAGAATGTGATTACTGCGGAGTGGGAACGTATTCCGCAAGCAAGTATCCGGGATATACTCGCTAGCATGCCCAGACGAATTCAAGCTGTGATTTTAGCTAGAGGGGGTTACACTCGATACTAAACATTTATCTGCTTTTACTTTATTAAAGAAAAACAAACAAAAAAACTTTTTTATTTTTACTTCATGAGCATATGCACTACTAGCGAATATACACTACTAGCGAGGTTTAGCATTATTTCCCATAAATTGTATCTAAATTTTATGAAATACTGATGAAAACGATTATTTTCTTATTAATTTACCAAATTGTGTGGATAAAACTACCTATAATTATCAAACAAAGAAATATTAACATTTGAAATGGTTCATTGCTTAGGTGCCCGTTTTTTTTGCAAATGAGTGTATATATCTCACTATATCTTTAAACGAGCAATTCTTGTATATATATGTATATATTATATATATATTGTTTAATGAATTTCAGAGTGAACTGTCAATTTATCAGCTTTAAATAAATTATATTTTATAATGATCATTCTCCTGCTTTTATCCTAATTACTTGTGGTCGACGCATTATCTTTTTTATTATTTTACTGTATTTATTTTAAAAGATTTGGCAATATTTTTATAACGGACCATTTGCCGGACGTTAATCTTAATTGGGAATGTAATCGTTGACTAGACGATATCATATTTAGTTGACCTAGGGCTACGTAAAGCTTTCACCAAAGACAAAGACCTTGTTCCCATGGCCCACTCGCACCGCCAAGATAGGTACTTTTAAGGCGGGTGTATGGGATCGCACCGTTCTTTCAGTCGACCCGGAGATAGTTAACGCGGTGTAACCTCAGAACAGCCCGCTGCTAAAAAAAAGCTAAATAACACAGCAAATATAAATTCTATGTGAAAAATGGAGCAGTAATATTATTAGATTAAAGCAGTTTCATAGAAGATTTGACAGATAAAGAGGCTGATAAATAATAGTGCTTAATGTGTGTGGTGGCGGCTACGAATACTACCAACCCTTACTTTACTCGTGGATGTCGTAAAAGACGACTAAGAGGTTTTTATAGACCTGAGCCAACTTCAACTGATGCCGTTTGGTCAACAATGAAATTCCCAAGTGGGTTTGAATCTGACTCAGACGGCCAGTCACAAAACTATTGTCAATAACTTTTGTAATATGTACGAGTACATATTGAAGCAATCCTAAGTAATTGGGATAAGAGCTGGAGAATAATGAATGATGATATTGGTCGTGGATATCGTAAAACGCGACTAATAATTTTATATAAATCTGAGTCAGCTCTATCTGATGGCGTTTGTTAAGTAATTACATTTCTAAGAACTGTTGACGTCAGGCAGACGGCTGATCATAAAACTATTGCCAAAACTTTTCAATATAAACGATGGAAGATGCGTAAATATTCTACGATATAAGTAATTGAAAATTACCCACCACTTGTTAGACTGATGACATTACGAAAGTCACAGTAAACCGTTGGATGCAGGTGGTACAGGTCGTTTCAAATGGCATTCTCATGTGGCAATGGCATTCCTATGTCTAACAGTAGACATTTACGGGCTGGTGGATGAATGTATGGAAGTAATTGGAATAACAGCAGGATAATTAATGACTTCCAGGACTATTTTTAAAAAGAACACCGGAATAATACAATGTGTCGCGAAGGATTACAAAAATGTAATAACACCTGCTTGTAATATGAGTTGTATTCGCGATCGGGTGCCGCTTGTTGGACTTGGTCTAGCCATAATATTCTACATTGTATTTTACATTATATCGAAGGGCATCAATCACACTGGAGCTAATTCTTATTAAACATGTACTATTTTTATAAAAATAAGCGTATTTATACAGAGTGGAAGTGGATCGCTCTCGAAAATAAAGACATGTAAGCCTACTAGTCCTACTTGTAACGATAGGCTAGAAAAAAAATCGATTCGGATGATAAAATATTTTTTCTTCATCACGCGAGGTCGTTGAACTCTTGAACATATGATCGTGAGTTTTGAATAGATTGCGTCTTTTCTCATCTGAGTAAAGTTACGTATTTTTTATGGAATTATCGTTACATGGCATTGTCCTAATACGATGTAATGTGAAAAAAACTTAAAATTCGTTATGAAAATTAAAATATTTTTTATTCGTTTCGATTTTGTTTCTAGCCTATTATTACAAGTAGGACTGGTAGGATCACTAAGTATATTAAGTGTTTAATGAAAAAATATCTAAGTATATTAAATGTTTAATAGCCAGATGAAGGCGAGGTGACAGACAACACTGAAGCAGATCAGACTCAACCAGAAACTCCTGCTGAAGACGAAACAACTACTGAGGTATATAATATAATATAAATAACATATTGTTTTTTAATATGAAATCATCATTGTGTTAGCTGATACAGGTTCCACTACAAAGCTCAAACGCCAAAGCCTTCATACAACAGTTGTAGCTATATGCAAATAAACTCTGCTTACCATATTTTTTTTTCTTTTTTTTTTTGCGGCGGGCTATGGTGTGGTTACACCCCGCTATTTCCGTCCGGGGCAACAGAGGAAGCGGCACGCGACCCCATAGACCCGCCCTACATCTACCACTCATCGCCGAGCGAGCGGGCCACTGGGAACCGGTCTTTGTCTCCGGTGGCCCGCCCGGCGGTTTACCCTCGCGGGTATCCTCTCGAGTCGATGCCCCGGCAGAGACTCTGCTTAACCTATTCAAAATGCTTTAATAATACTTTGAAATTAATATTTTTTAATTAAATTTACTAATAATAAAATACGCGGCATCTGTCATTAAAAATATTATTTTTTTATTGCTTGGAAACGAGCAAGCAGCGCACCTGATGCCAAGTGTTACTATGGAATTTAGGCCGCCTTTTTTTTTTGGGTGGGTTACGATCGGCGCACTCCTCGCACCACTCCGTCCGGGCCAACAGAGGGGCGTAAGCACGCACACCCGTAACCCACCCGTGACGTCGCCTTCGTCGTTGGACCGACCATCGGAGCAGCGTGAACTTGACGTCAGTGGCCGGCGCGACGGAATACCCCCTGAAGAGTACCGTCTCCTTGACCGACGTCCCTCTCTTCGGGGAGGACGTCGGTCTTTCCTCACGCGGTCAGCTTCTAGGTGGGTGACGAATTAATTCCCCGGTTCAGTCACTCACGGCCTCAGCTAGGGCGGCATCAGGCGCAGGTAATCGCGCCTGCGCCGCTCCTCTGCCAACCTATCCACCTCTCTCACTCACCACTGCTCAGACGATGATTTTCTCCAAGAATGTGATATCCCTGGACGGTCTGATCCGCAGCTATATCCACAGCACTGGCACTTCCGTTCTAGTGCTGTGTGTTCGATTCCTATGCAGGATAATACTTTGTGCTATCCACAAAGTGTTGTTCTGAGTCTGAATGTAATTTGTCTGCGTTAACTATATATGTTTGTAAAGCCCCCTTCGCAATACAAGGATTGTTTCTTTAGTTCAGAGTGGTGTCTTTAAAACAAATAATAATGTTAAACGTCTTTCAAAATTAGTATATAGAGATTTATAATTATTATTAGGCAAACAATGAAGTTACTACTGCCGAAGACATTCAAGAGGAAACTCAACCCAATGACGCTGACAATACTATCGATAATGAACCACAAATTACTGATGTCGTTGAAACAACTGCAAGTATTGATAAAGAGACGGATGCAAAGGTAAGGTATACATACACGTAAAACAACGTATCACAAATAGTATATCTATTCTCTTCCTTTTTTAAATTTGATTCAGGAATTACGAATCCATTGTTTTCAATGTCAGTTTAAATAAACTAAATTTGTATTTTGTTCAGTTACAGTTACTATACCAACACGTCTGACCAGCGTGGTATAGTAGGTTAATTACCCTCCCATTACGGTGAAGGCTCGAGCCCAACAGTGGGACATATATGAGCTGAGATGAAAGACTCACATGAAGCACTGTTATATCACACATGCTACGCTATAGCACTTACTCTGCATTAAATTATTTAAATTTTAAACTAACTTATTTAATATAAACACTATACAAGACAAAAATTATTTATAAATTTTACAAAACACCAAAATATTTATATTATATTTATATTTTATCTGGAGCAAGTGGCTGAATTTGTATATCTTGGATGTGGATTTAGCCGAGATGGAGGGTACACCACTGATATAGAGCGAAGAGTGAATGCGGGAAATAGAGTGAACGGAGCGTTGGGGCAACTTCTCGGCAGCTACCACCTCAGCCAGAAGGCACGTGTAGCAATACATAACGCATTGCTTGTCCCAACATTACTTTATGGAAGCGAGAGTTGGGTATGCAGAAAAGAGTATGAAAGTAAAATTAATGAGGTCGAAATGCGATCTCTGCGCAAAATCTGTGGAGTTAGGCTGACCGACCGCATTCGTAACGACGACGTAAGAGAGCGAGTAGGTATGAAAGAAAGTATTGGTGTAAAGATGCGAAAGGGAATGCTCCGATGGTTCGGACATGTGGAAAGAATGCCGAACGAACGTCTGGTTAAGAAGATATACAATGCGAAAGTGGAAGGATGTAGGTACCGAGGGAGACCGAGACTAACCTACCTAGACCAGATCGGTCATGTACTGAAGGAAGGTGGAGTCAAGAGTCTCCGAAACCGGCGAGCGTGTATGAAGAGAATTATGAATGTTGAGGAAGCGAGTGAAGTATGCAGAGATAGAGTTCTCTGGCACTCTGTTCTCTCTGCCTACCCTGCAAGGGATATGGCGTGATGATATGTATGTATGTATGTATATATTTTATCTCTACCATTTATTTTTAGCTGTATGTATTGTTTTGTACGAGGTAAACGCATAATGTTTTTTTTACCGCGACAATTTTGTAACGTTTCGCGGTTTTAAAATCAGTTGCGGATAAAAACCGTAAGTAAGTGCGGCCGCTTGTATTCGTTTTCCTATTTCATAAACTTGCACGGTTAAAACCCGCTGCAATTTCACCGTGTGCCTAAGCCGTCATTATTTTTTTTCATAATAAAGGCTGCTTAAGTAAAGAGTTATCCTTGTTGTGTTACCGTAGCATTTAAAGTGCGCGAGGCTGTTAATCCTACCATTCAGAACTTTATTTTTATCCCAATGTATTCTTAATCACGAGTCGCCTCTTTAATGGATATGAACATAGCCTACTAATCCACGCTGATCAGACTTATTAGCAATCGCTATTGAGACTAGTTATAAGTTTTTCACAAAATGGTTACTGATCAATCTTCTGGTGATTACTTAACTGGTTTTTACAACTCCTACGGGGAAATAAGAGTTGATGAAACATTGTATTCTTAAACCATCAGATAAGTGGAGTTAGAGATCATAAAATAAAATTTATCTAAATTTTATCATCATGATCATGGTCTTATCCCAATTACTTGGAGTCGACACAATAAATCTTAAGATACAGGAAATATTTTTGGGAATAGTTTTATGACCGACCGTCTACCTAAAGTCAAATTTCCTTGGGAGTTTATTGACCAACAGCACCTCTGGAACAGCTGATCTACATACATACATATAATCACGCCATATCCCTTGCAGGGTAGGCAGAGAGAACAGAGTGCCAGAGAACTCTATCCTTGCATACTTCACTCGCTTCCTCAACATTCATAATTCTCTTCATACACGCTCGCCGGTTTCGGAGACTCTTAACTCCACCTTCTTTCAGTACGTGACCAATCTGGTCTAGGTAGGTGTCTCGGTCTCCCCCGGTACCTACATCCTATAATTTACACTTTATAATATTGTGTATTGTTATTTCAGCTAGCAACGGTAAGACGAGTGAATTAATATAACATTTTTGAAAACTTGTTTACGAGCGAAAAATGATTACTACATGTAAGTTCGAATCCATGATTATTGGAAATCCGTTCCAATCGTCTTACCAATTAGACAAGTGTAAGCTGTCTTAGGGGCGTCCATTATGATGTCGTAAAAATTTTCTCGATCCCCTCCTCCCCTTTCCCAATCTCACGTGAGATTCTTCAAAAAACTTGTACTTGGGTATAAAAGGTTTTTACTTTCACTTAACATTAATTTGACTTACCTTCCTCAAAGATTTACACCATTTTCTGCTAAAAAAATTACCTGATATTTGCTAAGCCCTTCTCCCCCAAGTAAGATATAGTATGATTCGGCTTACCCCCTCCTCCCCATGAATACCTCACGTAATTAATGTACGCCTCGTTATAACAATCAAACTGTGGCTCGTATTATTTTGTCGTCTTTATGGGAGATGTCTGCCATCTATCGGATAACGATAACACATTGTTTTTTTAGTATAATATTTTATGCCACTGCACAGTTAGCATAGTAGTTAAGATACCGGCCTAATATAAGTATTATGGGTTCGATTCCCACGCAGTACAAAACTTTGTGCGACCTACAATTTTTTTTTAGTTTTAGTGTAATTTATTGATTTATACTTCATATGTTAGAACCACCTCCTCACTAAGTGGACTGACGAAATCTTAAAAGTCATAGGAAGTTATTGCATGTAGGTGGCACAGGATAGTACTGAGAGGCATACTCTTGGAGAGGCCTAGTACAACAGTTGACGTCTATGGACTGATGAATGAGGATGTATGGTTTTAGAAAAATAATAATAAAATTTATTTATTATATATTACAGAAAGTAAGTATTAATAATTTATTTATTATTATAATGAAGAAAATTTTTATTAGAATTATTAAGTAACTCTAAAATCTCTAATAATTTAATAATAATTAACTTAATATCTCTAATTTCTTAAGCGTCTAAGAATACGAGCAATCCTTACTTTGCTCATGGATGTCGTAAAAGACGACTAGCTTTATATCGATCTGGGCCAATTCCACTTGATGCCGTTTGGTCAGCAATGACACTCCCAAGGAGATTTGACGTCAGGCAGGCGGCCGGTCATAAAACTATTGCTAATAACTTTTACGATATGTGCAATAGAAGCAGAGTACATATTGCATCAACTCCAAATAATTAAAAATTAAAATAGATAAGAGCAGGAGAATGATGATATATCTAATAATTTAAAAAAAATCTAGATTTTCTGCTCAAATTTTTCGCATCTACCACTAATTTGTATTACTGTACCAGTACTGAAACGTGGTCTGTAAATATCTACCCTATACTAAGAACCAAAGCTTGCACAGCTTGCGATGAGAAGAGCTATGCTCGTCATTTCTCTACGAGATTAATTTTGTAGGAAAACGTATATAACGATTATGTTGCAATGGTCAAGGCATATCGCTCAAGTAAGCAAGCACTGCCAACGAAAGGTTTTTAAATAACGATATCCCTACTAATATATAAATGTGAATGTAAGTTTATTTGTTACGCTTTCGCGCTAAAACTACTCGACGGATCATCATAAAACATTGTACACATATTCTTGGCGGTATTAAAAGTAACATAGGATACTTTTTATTAAAAAAAATCAAAGTTTTTATATGAAAAATAAAAAAAATTGTTTGTCAAAAAATCTCAAAATCTAGCTTCTTCAACGCCATCTAGCAGTCCAGTAATGAAGTTCCAACCCTGAGTATTGTAATAACGTTGCACTGTATTACCGACGGTCAAAAATAAAAATAGGGGATCAAAAACTTTAGGAAAGTAACCTTTTACGCGGGCGAAGCCGCGGGCAGAAGCTAGTATGCAATAATGCAATGTAGAACGGACTGAATTCTGTACTGAGAAAACAATACTTGTATTGTGAGGGACTTTACAGATATGTAATTCGCGGACACAATACCTGGACTCGGAACAATAATTTCTGGATGGCTCATAGTATCGCAGCGTCGGAACCGTAACTCTTGACAATGACACGCTACTTCGATATTCTTACTACAGCGCCATCTATGTAATTAAGATAATCAAGTCAGATATGAGAAGTTACTACTTTCATGTATACAGGCATCCCATTTTAATCAGAAGGTTTAAAATGGGATGCCTGTATGGCCTGGTTTAAAAGTTGACTGCACAGATGGCATAGTGGTTAAGATATCGACCTTCCGTGTCAGTGCCGTGGGTTTGATTCCCACGCAGGACATTACTTTGTGCGATCCACAAAGTACACTTTGTGGATCGTTCTGAGTCTGACTGTAATTTGTCTGCGTTAATTGCATGTTTGTAAAGTCCCCCGCAATACAAGGTTTATTTCCTTATTGCAAGGCGGCGTCTTATTAAAAAAAAAAAATTCTTAGAAAAATAATGTTTATAAAAATGGCCTGTGAACCAGAATTTATACCTTCAAAGTAATTATATTTTTAATTTAAATTATTATTTATTATTTTTATAGCCAAATGTAAGTATAAACTTTATAAAAGTATGTATAGTTATATATATTTTTTTAAATATTGGGACAGAATAACAACTCAAATTACTGAAATTTTAGCATTTAACATGCTTGATTATTTTTTAAAACTTGATTACAAGCGAAACATGATTGTCACACATGGGATTCGAACCCACACCTATTGGAAATCCGTTCCAATCGTGCTACTACTTACACCATCGTGAACTGTTGTATGACATTCAATCTTCACATCGTATTATATTTTCGTCTATAAAGGAGACGTGTGCCATCTACCCGACATTGTTTACACATTGTACAGATTTAATACTCTAACTTTGCAGTTAGAATTGTATTAAACAATTTACCATCCCTTTATTCATCATCATCATCATCATCTGAACTCATATATGTCCCACTGTTGGGCTCGAGTCTCCTCCATAATGGGAGGGAAATTAACCTACTATACCACGTTGGTCAGACGTGTTGGTATAACGTTTTGTTTCGAATATTTCTTCTCTCGCATAGATGTTACATGCGTTTTATATCCCTTAGTTGTCTCGTACGATCACCCACGGGTAAGATAAGGGGTAGTGAATTATATTCTTACTCTGTCATCACACGGATAATCCTTTTATTGTTCTTTTTTATTACAAACTTCCTAACCCCGCGAGGATACTTAAATATTACCTATATTAATATTTCAAAGTAATCTAATAAATTACCACCGGATTGGAGAATAATCGCTGCTGAGAAGATCCGGTAAGAAACAACGACTTGGTCTATAATAATGTTTTTTTAATGACTTAATTTATGTAATTTCTATAATTTGAATAGATTATTATACATACTTTGTAAATTTTTAAAGTGATTTTATTTTCTTCTAGTGTATGTGCTTAACTCGAGGACCGCTCTCATTGTTTAAATTAAGAGGGAATTTACATTTCAGGAATATCAAATTTCGTGTTAGTATTCCTTTTTGTATGTTTTTATAATATTAGTGAGTTGTTATAATAATTGATTGATTTTTTTTAAAACTTCACCCTGCACTTGGGAAATAATCCTTGTATTTTTTTGTGGTGGGCTATGGTCGGCGCACTTCTCGCACCACTCCGTCCAGGGCGACAGAGGGGCGTAAGCACGCCCACCCGTAACCCACCCGTGACACGTCGCCTTCGTCGTTGGGCCGACCACCGGATCAGAGTAGAGGTACCCTCTCCTTGACCGATGTCCCCCTCTTCGGGGAGGAGGTCGGTCTTTCCTCAGATAATCCTTGTATTGCGGGGGACTTTACAAATATGCAATCAACGCAGACAAATTACACACAGATTCAAAACTACAGTTTGTGGATCGCACAAAGTATTATCCTGCGTGGGATTCAAACTCTCTTAACCACTATATCATTTATGCAATCTTTTTTTTGCAATACATGTTGCAGTCTATGCAAAACATAGGTGAAATTCATTATTACTTGTAACAAAATTGGAAGGGCAACATACCAATTTCTCGCTTTAATATATGCCATACTTCAAGAAAGGATAGGGGATAAAATTAAGGGATGAAAATACATGACACAATTTTAAAGCTGAAATATTTTGAGACGCCTCGATCAGCAACGAAAAACGTGTCTATTCAATATTTAAAATTTTGTTGATTTATTTATTGTTTACTAGCTTCTGCCCGCGACTTCGTCCGTGTGGAATAGTACGACTATTCCACACGGACGGAGTTAGCGTTAATCCAAAGTAATTATTCCTCCTACTATATTTCATTCTCCTTTTCAACCCATTACAACGCTTTTTTCAATTAAAAAGTATGCCTATGTCCTTTCTCAGGCTTTAAACTATCTGTGTACCAAATTTCATTTAAATCAGTTCAGTAGTTTTGCCGCGGAAGCGAGACAGACAGACAGACAGAGTTACTTTCGCATTTATAATATTAGTAAGGAAGGAAGGATTGTGGAATAGGAGTAGGTAGTACACCCGATGGTACGTATAACTGCCACTCATGTACCTTTGCTATATCAACAGTAAAGCTAGAGTATTGCCTACCATCCAAAACCCACCAAGAAAATCGAGCTTCCGGGCCTTTTGCTCACAGAACGAAGAACAACAGTAAATTGCCGCTGCTCAGACATCAATCTTCTGCCACAATGTGGTACTACCCCGGAGGGACCGGCCCGCGGCTGTAGACAGAGAACTGCCAGCAATGTGGCTCTATCACTACCTATCCCAATTACTTGGGGTCGATAAAATATGTACGCGTCTTTCATAGTACATATTGTAAAAGTTATTGGCAATAGTTTTATGACCGGCCGCCTGCTAGACGTCAACCGTCCTTGAGAATGTAATTGTTGACCAAACAGCATCAGATGGAGTTGGCCCAGGTCGTTATAAGGCTCTTAGTCGTCTTTTACGACATCCACGAGCAAAGTAAGGATTGGTAGTATTCGTAGCCGCTATCACACAACTAGATAAATATTTAATATCAAAAGCAATATGATTATTTAATATTATTTATACTTTAGAAACGTTCAAGATTGACAACAACTGAATCAACAACACCGTTATGCCCTCCTTGCGATTGCAGCAATTGTTTTACATCTGAGAGGACCACGACGCCTAGAGTTACAATATGCTGATAAAATATTTAAATATAACGAATTTAAAACTATAAATATGTTTTTGAAATAAAATCTACTATAAAAATATATTTCTATTATAAATCTAAAGAGTTTCTTTATTCGTTTGAACACTTTAATCTCGGGAACTACTAGCCTGGTTTCCAAAAAAATCTTATTGTGTTAAATAGTCTGACTTTTGAAATAAAACTAGTTTTATGGATTCAGGATTCAGTCAAACAGTCCTCCCATGACCATGATCACTGTAAAGTGTTCGAAACGTCGGAAAATAAAAAATCAAATACAAACGGCGATAGAATCCGTAAAACTAATTTTATTTCAAATGTGTAATACTCGCGTAAACATTAGAAGTATTTATGATAGTCTGTGGTTTTCAATTGGGGTTTTTCTTTTCACCAGCGATAAGCATATATCTGTGCTTTTCACTTGTGTATCTGGACAGAAAGCATTTTGATCCAATCACTCTCTTCAACTGCATGGAGTAAAGGCATATGCTTTATATCGACGATAAACACCAACTTTCAATCTTGTTTGATGATACGAAAAGTTTCTAGCCGGAATCATCCTCTCGTGATAATTCTTTCTAGTACGTGGCCGACCTTAATAAAGTCCTCCACAATACAAGGATTAGTTCATTAGGTTTAATTTCTCCTATTCTTTTGGGTATAATCGTATTTTAAATAAAAAATTTAGATTCATCTCAGAACTTTCAAAGAACACGATAATACACATAAACCACTGTTAAATCATATTTAGTCTTTCCGTGTGGTGACGGAGTAAGAGTACAATTCATCACTCCCTACCTTACCTGGGAGTGATCGTAAGAGACGACTAAGGGATATAAAACGTACATAACATCAATGCAAGAGAAGGAAAACTCGAAACAAAACCCTATACCTACACGTCTGACTAGCGCGGTATAGTAGGTTAATTTCCCTCCCATTACGGAGGAGGCCCGAGCCCAACAGTGGGACTTAAATGGGCTGTGATAATGATCTGATGATCATGATGATGAAATTATATTCACTACGTTTTAGCACTTATGGACTACATAAATTACCAGCAAAATTGTTTAATATCATCATCATTATCACAGCTCAAATATATCCCACAGTTGGGCTCGAGCCTCCTCTATAATGGGAGGGCAATTAACCTACTACACCATGCTGGTCAGACGTGTTGTTATAGGGTTTTGTTCCGAGTTTTCCTTCTCTTTCATAGATGTTATATGCGTTTTATATACCTACCTTAGTCGTCTCTTACGATCACCCACGGGTAAGATAGGGGGTGATGAATTGTATTCTTATTCCGTTACCACACGGATGAACACAACATAACACAAAAAAAAAAATAGAGCGTTACGTGACATTTTCACCATGGAAGTAATAAGTACTCTATACAACAGGAATGAGCTGTTGTCGCAAAATAGAAGCCGAGCGAGAGCTCAGAACTGTACCTTATATCCCTCTCTGGCGATGGTGACCATATTGAAATATGATTTAAGGACAATAATTATAAAAAATATTTGTGATCTGACGTCAGCAAATCATTGCTTCAGATGGATTTTAATCGAAGATGCTAATTATAAACTTGCCCTTTGTGGCACTATACTTTTCCTGTTTTTGCTTGCTTTTCACACTCGCGTCATATATGTAGGTAGGTACTTATCTACTGGTCCTTGTGGGACACGACATGCAGCTGGACTGAGATAAAATTACGATAAGGTGGTGTGTGGTATATTTAATTAAGAAAAAACAGTTAAGTTTACATTTAAGTTTAAATCAGACATTGCTAAATAAGACAGTCTTGTGAAGTTTCTGCCGCAAACCCAGCTTATTCCTTATATGTTTCATTGATTCTAATTTTGCATTGAGTTAAACGTAAATTGAGATATGAATTCGCTAACACCTTCATCAATAGAATATCATGTGGATCTTCAAATATAGATTGAGGAGGATGTGCTGATTCTAACGATGTATGTAGTTTGCTATAAAATTCTCGGACGACATACCTACATGATAATTTTATTTTTGTTTACGTTTTTTAACGATTGATTTAATAATTTAATAAACAGTGTTCTATGGTGTTGTGATCCAACACCACACAATTTGGACAAGAAATTTTGTGAATCATCCCATTCACGATATATCCAGCAATATAATAAATAATGTTCAGTTTAAAATCTGAAACACAAGCGTTATCTACGAGATCTAACAAATCATCTATTGATGTCGATCATGTCGACTGATCTTTATTACATTCTTCCACAATAGCTTTCTTTTTGTTCCTAAATTTTCTAAAGAACTTAATGTTAGGGACATTAATATCTTTAGGCAATTTGAAATCTAAACAAAGTTATTTTCATAAAAAAATAAAAAATACATAGGTATTTAAGTTATTTGTTCTTGAACTAGGATTGAATAGTCATGTATGGTCACCGTAATTCTTCACTAACAAATTATGTTATTATTATTATTTACGATTTCATGTGGGGTTGTCAGGTCAGGTGTCCGTATTTCATACATATAAAAGAAAACCTATACTCCAATCGCAAAATGTTTGCGTTAATAAGGTTTTACACTTAGCAACAAATAATATTGCTTTAATATGTCGGTAATAAATTATTATTTATATTTAAAAACATTTTAGAAGTAAATGTTTTTACTTCATTACATTACATCAATCGCATATTTTTCTACCAACAAGGAAAGGATTGAAATCAACTTAACTCTGGCAATTCTAAGTCCACTGTTAGAAGGGACACAGGGTACACTGGTTGCCCTCTCACTCGGCTTCATTTTTATTTTGCGCGCAACAAGACTCTTACTACCTTAGCATAAGGTTTTATTTTCTTTATTTTTGCTGCAAGATGCACAGATAGAGCTCATTCCTGTTGTACAGAGTACTTATTACTTCCATGATTTTCACACGCCCACCATTATTTCTCAAAATTATATGACTGATTTGTGTCACCAACGATGACTTATGGCACTTAAATGTGGTCCTTAAATGTTGCCTCCGTAACTACACCCATAACACGCTCAGATTGTTATGAAGAGAGCTCTGAATATACAAGATAAATTCGAAATCTATTGAATAACGGATACAACTGATATAGTAGAAATTAGCGCGCTAAGTGGCAATGGGCAGCCCATATCGCTGTTTGTAATTGACAAATATTGAGAGAGAAAAGTTCTCAAATGTCAACCACAAATCGGATGAAGACGACCATTCAGGTGCACTGATGACATTGTAAATGTCGCAGAGAATAGTTGAAGACACGCTTACATTGTAATCAACGGTAACAAATTACATTCAGAGTAAGAACACGGCACTTGGCACAGTAGATAGGTTTCTTTACTACTGCGCCATATCATCATTCTCCTATCCTTATCCCAATTAGTCGGGATCGATACAATGTGTATTCTTCTTTCATAGTACATATTGTACAAGTTATTGGCAATAGTTTTATGACCGACCGCCTGCCAGACGTCAACCATCCTTGTGAATGTAATTGTTGACCAAAAGGCATCAGATGTAGTTGGCTCAGGTCGTTATAAGGCTCTTAGTCGTCTTTTACTACATCCACGAGCAAAGTAAGGGTTGGTAGTATTTATAGCCGCTACTACACAGCTTATCCAGCCATCTGTGCTGTCAAACGAAGATGTCAAAAATATATCTACTCTATAAATTATGAAGAGTACAAGACTTGTTTATATTCATATATTTAAGCTAAAAATGTATTCGGACCTAGAGCTTTGTATCTGTGTGGTCATGAATAAAAGATTTAAAAAAATAAACGTTTGTTTTATCATAATTAATTTATTATACGTTACCACAATTAATATATTATATACCTAATAAAAACAGTAAGTATTTAAAAATTAATTTACATAAACTAATATATTTCAAAGTGAACTTGTTGAGTCTTTGGTTGTTTTAATATCATTACCAGTTCCAGTGTCGTTGCTTGAAGTAAATACAGACGCTGTTGAAATATGTAAACATTCTAAATCAAGATCAGCTTTACATTGTTTTATACCTGGATCTGAAGACGGACCTTTTGATTTCCTTGACAGCAATGACATAACATTCTTGACTATATTATTTTTTGATGTCTTAGATGATCTAGCTGATGTAGTGCTTTTTGCAGCACTCGATAGACTCGTAAGAGAATATTTGGAATTATTATCTGCAAAGAACGCTACTCCTCTTTCAGATAAAAAATCTTCTATAGAATCATTGGAGAAGTAAACTTGTGCGCTTTTCTCAATTGAGGTTCCTGCCTTCTTCTTTTCATTGTAAGCTCCAAATCTAGTGGAACTCTTTTTGAAGCCTGTCAAGTTAGAATTATAATCGTAACTGTGGCTACGGATTTCTCTTTCAGAAGATTCATTTATGTGTTCCTCATAAGATACACTCTCGGTTCTGCTACTTCTGTCGACATCATTAACTTTATTTATATATTCTTCTTGAAAATTAACTTTAACTTCTGGTTGTTTCTTTATTTCATTTTGAGTTATATTTAATTCTTTATTTGAATTTTCTTTATAAATTTTAGCTTCTGTTATTGTATCTGATCTAGGTAATCTATGCCAATCTCTTCTGGTAATACATTTGGATAAAATATCATCTGACATGCTGAGTTTCATATTATTTTTTCTCTCTTTCTGACATGCTTTATAACATTTGATTTTTTTATCAACATAATTAGATGATTCACTTAAATATTGAAAATCAGTCGTGTCTGTGTCTATATTACTTGTTCCTATTAAAGGAGTAGTAACTGATGCGTCTTGACGATAGTTAAAAATCTTTTTAACTGTCGTTTTCTTTTTGCAACAACCACAGTTTCTAGACATACAATACACCATTGTGCATATTAAAAGGCATTGCATTAAAATTACACCAGTTAAAATAATCGTTGCGTATCTATTAGTTGTTAAGTATGTCAGAAAATTATTGAAATTTGGATGTTTTGGCATTTTCATTAATATATTAGCCGTTTTTGTGAATTGTTTATTTATGTTATTATGATTATTTCTATCAATCTGATTGATCATATTGTGATCATTTAATGCTTTAGCTTTATAATTTATTTCATTATTATTAGATATGTCATTTTTATTTGCAAGATATTCTCCTTTAAAATCATCCAGATTAGTATCTTTGACATTAGAAAGTGTATTATTTTTACTTTTTTCCTTTTCAGTTTCGATAATAATCAAATCTTTCGGATATCTTCGTTTATTACCTTGTGCTAGTTGCCTTACTATTTCAATATCATTTTTATTAATATAATTTAAGTCTATACAGTTATTTGTAATTGGATTATAACCTGCTTTAGGTATTTTAGTATTATTTGTCAGGCAAGTTGGTATTGATACGCATCGTTTCTTTATCATGCTATAATATGACTTCTTACCATTATAATAAGTATCACAATTAACCGGCTTACAGTTGTCAAATGGATCTTCATCAATATTTTCACATAGCGTAACATGATAAGAATCTGGTTCAATTTTTAATTTGGTATCAAATTTTATTTTGACTGTATCTCTTACAATATCTTTTGGTGCTGATATTGGGCTCGAATCGATGTAAAGCGTGCAATATCCTTTCCTTTCAAATGGATGCAGTAATGGCGCTACCAATACAATAGTTTTATTTGTACCTGAAAATATGATAATTTTAGTAAGTACTGGATATCCCTACATGGTGACGGGTAGGTAATATAATGTATTACCATTCTTACTGTCCCATGAAGTATCTAAAACCACCTAATGGATCCCCAGGGGAGTAGGTAGTCTCCTCGGCACCCCATAACATTAACTCAGTACGCTAACCCGCCTGCTATGTATAGCGATTATGGAATTATTTCTTTTTGGTTGAGGAAGCTGATATCTATAGGCTGAATGATTGAATTCGATCGAATAAATTCAATGTAAAATTAATAGTAGTGATTCTATTCTTATTAATACTACTCGGAATTCTCTAACTCCTATCCTTATAAAAGTATATGTGTAGGACGTATGTGATACCATCAGCCTTATTAACCCTCGTGTGATGTTTGGTCTCGTGTGATCACTGTACCTCTCACCAGGTGCACAGATAACATTATAAATATTGCAGGCACTCATTGGATGCAGGTGGCATAGGACCTTTTTAGAGGCATATGTCAAACAGTGGTCGTCTACGAACTGATGGATAACTGTACAAGAGTTATAAGAACTGGTTGAAAGATCAACGAAAAAGTGTATGTCATTTTCCCTTAGGTAAATCTCGCGTACAGCACTAGATATGCATAGGTTCTATTGTAATCTACTTGGTGATATATTAATTCTTGTAAATAAATTATTGGATTATTCACTCTTATATTTACATACATAGATATCATCACGCCATATCCCTTGAAGGGTAGGCAGAGAGAACAGAGCGCCAGAGAACTCTATCCTTGCATACTTCACTCGCTTCCTTAACATTCATAACTCTCTTCATACACGCTCGCCGGTTTTGGAGACTCTTGACTCCACCTTCCTTCAGTACGTGACCAATCTGGTTTAGGTAGGTTAGTCTCGGTCTCCCCCGGTACCTACATCCTTATCCTTAGAAGATATACAATGCCTACAATGTGGAAGGATGTAGATACTCTTATATTTAGGGTATTTTTATTTTGTCTTTTATTCCGCAGTAAGGATTGACTCTTTGATTCGTTGAGAAATTTACAAATATTAAATTTAATTCATTCATTTATTTATTTATTCGACCAAACAAGATCATTCTAAACACAATAAATTATCTAAATATCATAAAACAATTTACTTTAAATAAATACAATATCTTAAAATAAAATCTTAACGTTAGTCCGTACGTGAACCATGCCACAGTGATTCAAGTACTGACAGTCATAACGTTCAGCGAATGCGTTTAAAATTAGTAAAAAAATAGTATGCTGTTGCGGCTGGCCCGCACCCTGCGCAGTAGGGATGTGCACCGCTTTCGTATGGTTGCATAGAAACAATCCACACGTGCTTCGGCGAACATGCCTGACGCACTACAGAACCGAGGCAACCCCAACAGCACCCTAAACGCATTGTTGTACTGTATACGCAGTGCACTGTACTGTTCCCGGGAATAATTCAACCACAAACTACACGTATAGAAGGACGTACAAAATGCTCTAAACAGAGTAATTTTGACGTCCCTCGAACAAAGCGCAAATCTGCGAGCTATCATATTAGCACGAACAGACAATGCCCTACGCTCCCTCTCTATATCAGCATTATCCTTCAGAGCCGAAGAAAGTAGATGACCTAGGTATTTAAATGTCGCCACTCTATTTAGAGGACACCCTTTAAGTTTAATGGTTGGTATATTACCAAGGCACTTACCTTTTTTATTTTTTTTATTTTTTTTTATTGGTGGGCTATGGGTGCGTCTCGCCCCGCTGAATCGGTCCAGGGTGACGGAAAGGCGGCGCGTGACCCCATAGACCCACCGTAAAACCTTCTCTCTTCGCCGTGCGAGCGGACCACCGGTACTCGATTTTAACTTCGGTGACCTAGGCACTTACCTCGGGGCCGAAAGACCATGCTCACACTCTTTAATGGTACCTACCTATATTTATTTGGACTTAGGACATATATTTATAGATCATCTTTATATATATAATTCTTATGTACGTGTGTATGTCATTGAACTTCTCCTAAACGGCTGGACGGATTTTGTTGACATTTTTTGATATTTTTTTTTTTGCGCTGTGATCGAGTTGTAGAATTTTTACTTTACGTACAATGACTGTAAGACGGAATGAAGTTTGCCGGGTCCGCTAGTAATATTTATAGAAATACTAGCTTCTACCCGTGGCTTCGCCGGCGTAAAAGGTTACTATCCTAAAGTTTTTCATCCCCCAATTTTTATTTTACCCCTTAAGGGTAATATTTTTACGAAATTTTAATGTCATATTTATTTATATCTAATCAATAGCCTAAAAATAAGTTTCAAGCTTCTGGCTTTAAAAATGACGATAATTCCTTACAACGTTTCATACCCCTTTACAACCCTTTTTTGCATTAAAATGTAGCCTATGTCCTTTATCAGGCTCTAGACTATCTGGATACCAAATTTCATTTAGATCGGTTCAGTAGTTTTGGCGTGAAAGAGCGACAGACAGACAGAGTTACTTTCGCATTTATAATATTAGTAAGGATTATATGGCAATCGAGCCCATGCTATTGATGCCCTGTTGTCTATAGTTTGGCAGTAGCATATTATGAAGTTAATAATACTATACCATAAAAAGCCGATTACGAAGCGAAAAATGAGGTCAGAAGCGAGATTCGAACCCACACCTATTGTGAGTCCGGCCCAATTGTGCTGCCACTTACACCACGTGTGTTACACATCATTTTTCGCTTCGTAATCGGGTTTTTATAAATAATTAAGCATATTAAATGCTAAATTTCAGTAATTTGAAATACTATTCCAATTTAATTATATTTATTTTTTTCTATATCTTTCTTTTTATTTGCAGATTATCATCATCATCATCATCATCATAGCCTATATATGTCCCACTGTTGGGCTCGGGCCTCCTCCGTAATGGGAAGGAAATTAACCTACTATACCACGCTGGTTGCATGTGTTGGTATAGGGTTTTGTTTCGAGTTTTTCTTCTCTTGCATAGATGTTATATGCGTTTTATATCCCTTAGTCGTCTCGTACGATCACCCACGGGTAAGATATGGGGTGGTGAATAGTATTCTTACTCCATCACCACACGGAACAGATTGCATTGGATTGCAGATAATATACGACTGCTATTGGACAGTTAACTTTTCCGTGGTAGAAAAATCAGTCAACTATACCATGCAAACCTCTAAAATAAGGTGGTTTTATTCTTCTTTTGCAGTAGTTCTATTTGTTAATGTTCAATAGTAGTCTTTAACGATTGGCATTGATACAAATGACATAATGTATTTTAAATTTATGATGAATTTTATTAATGCTGTGTGGTAGCGGCTTCCAATACTACCAACCCTTACTTTGCTCGTGGATGTCGTAAGAGACGACTAAGAGCCTTATAACGACCTAAGCTAACTCTATATGATGCCGTTTGGTCAACAATTACATTCCCAATGAGGGTTGACGTCTGGCAAGCGGCCGGTCATAAAACTATTGCCAATAACTTCTACAATATGTACTATGAAAGAAAAGTACATATGACGCTGCTAGAACCAGAGCGGCCTAGTTACAAAAACCATATTTTACAAGTCAAGAGTCTCCAAAACCAGCGAGCGTGTATGAAGAGAATTATGAATGTTGGGGAACCGAGTGAAGTATGCAAGGATGGAGTTCTCTGACATTCTGTTCTCTCTGCCTACCCTGCAAGGGATATGGCGTGATGGTATGTATGTATGTATGTGTATATTTTACAATAAGAAGGGAATTAAAATTCAATTCAATTCAATGTAATCGATTTGAACATAAGTCGAAAATGTACTTGTACTGCCATCTATTGTTAAGAGCTTGTAAACAATTTTAGGCTGCTGTGGTTTTGTAGATTAATATTTTTAGATTACAAAATTGCAATTAGGTTGAAAGTTGCAAAAATGCAATTAGGACTATATGGTTCTAGCAGCCTCATATTGTATCGACACCAAGTAATTGGGATAAGAGTAGAATGATGATCAATTTTATTATTAATATTACCTGCACCTATAACTTCACTTACTCCACCAATAATTTCTATAATATCACATTTGTTATCATTAGAGTCGAGGCAACACTCCTCTGGGAATATTTCTATGAGGTTGTCATCGTCATCGTTGTTGCTTATGTCTGTAAAAAGTCTTATCCCAATTGAATTCGGTGTAGGATCTTCTACACCAGATGTAATACCTATATTTTTACTAAAAACTCTTGTTAACATATTAAATAATAAAAAATAATAGTACAAAACCATCGAAAGTGGTTATAATCTGACATTATTTTTGACGTAATAAGACTTATAACCATAGAACATGTAAATAAAAGGCTTTTTCTTTTTCTTATTTGAATTAATATTTATCAAAGTTGCCTGTCAGTAAGTCGAGTCGCTGTTTGTATATCGGTCGGTAGTCAAGGTACTAATATATTATTGCACGCCTCATAAGCGAAGCGTTGAGAGGCAATTTTATATTTCTAAACTTCTTGATAAAATCTTTTTCAACTAACAATAATTACAAATAATTTGGAAAATTCAAAAGTGCACGCCTCATAATTTTTATATTATTTATCATTTACTATATGTCAATGCTATAAATGAAAATGAAAGAAAAAAATACTTTTAAAATTTCGTGCCATTCTCGACGTAGTGCTAAACATAGCTGTATATAGGCTGTATGGGATTTCTTTCCTTTGTCTGTCCGAATGGACGAACAAAAAATGTAAACGAACCCAATTCTTATAAGGTATACATACACTAAAATCTAAGCAGTTTAGTTTTTTATTAACTGCATTTAAACTACAAAGAATTACCAAGCCATTTTTGAAAGGAAACAGCGCGTTGCGATTATGAAGCTTTTAATAAAAGAAAAACTTCGATACGTTAATTTTTACGATCGTGATCATTAAACAAAATAATTGCTTTTAAAAATATCAAATACGTTTAAACGAATGTTTTTTCTTGACATATGTATCATAATATTATCCTATAAGTGCAATGTGAGAAAAATACAATCATTTTTAGGTTTTCATATATCGAGAGTAGAGCAAGACATCAACGCTTCGCTTATGAGGCGTGTAATACCTATATTTAGGTTCTAAAACTCTCATTCAGTTTGTTGCAGTTCAATCGGTGCTATAATGTTCGATCCTATATCTTCCACATCTATTCCATCCTCATCGTATTTATTAGGTCCATCTACCCATTGCCATCGCAGCACACGGCTGACGGTATGCGGTCTCTATTCATGCATATTCCTGGTCCATTGTTTACTTCAGTCGCAGACAAGTCCAGATCATTAGCTCGCAAAATATATCAACTCACCCAAATAAAATAGATATTTCATTTTAAAACTTTATTAACTTACAATAAAATGGCATTTATTTTACAATCGCAAACTATTATAATTAAAAAAAAAAACTATCACAATTATAATTATAATTTTTACAAATATTTTACGTTATATATAAAATCCATTATCCGTTTTTTTTTTGTAGATATTATTTATAATGTCAAGAGACTTGTATAAACATTTTATTTACTTAAATTATTTAATAAAAAAATCATTCTTTATATGTCTATTATACTTTTGTATATTATACTTCTGATGTGAAACTTTTATTGAAGAGTTTTTTGTAACTAAACCGCAATCTTTGTGCTAAAAATTAATCGCGAGATAAGAAGCTTAAAAAAAGCTATATCGCGTATTTACGACGAAGTGTTGAGTACGAAACTTTTGAAAGTGAACTGAAGAAAAATAAACACTCCTCACCCTTTTTATTAAATTTTATGTAAATAAATGTACAATAAACAATAAAAAAAATATAAAAATAAAATATATACATTATAAAAATTTATTCTGTACATGTAAAATTATATTCCAAATACAGATTCGTTCAATAAATTTTTGAATGTATTCTTCGTTAATTTCATTCAATAAAATTATTTCCTAATTCACTATACGATGTAGAGCGAAATGGAAATATCACTGAAATTATTTCGAAAGAGAGCGATAGAAAATAATACAATTCAAGTGCTACTCCATCTACCGCGTAGAGAAATATATTCCACTATGTCTCAGGTATAGAAGATGAAAGAATAATGGTTTCTGATATTTACGCGAGTAATACACATTTGAAATAAAACTACTTTAAGCTGTGTGGTGGCGTCTAAGAATACTACCAACCCTTACTTCGCTTGTGGATGTCGTAAAAGACGACTAAAAGCTTTATAACGACCTGGGCCAACTCCATCTGATGCCGTTTGGTCAACAATTACATTTTCAAGGAGTATTGTCGTCTGGCAGGCGGCCGGACATAAAACTATTGCCAATAAATTTTATAATATGTATTATGAAAGAAGAGTACAATATTGTATCGACCCCAAGTAATTGGGATAAGAGTATTCTGGGGTGTCGGGGATAGAATGTCAATAGACGATCTCTCCGGCATCCCGTAAAAGCGCGGAAGGGACCGCTGTGGTTTTAGTGGGTATTTCGGTCGAACCAGCTGACCGGCGAGTCCCACACACCCCCTCGTCTGTCACCGGCGAGGGCTAGTGCGCAAAGGCATTTCCACAGCGTGAATAAAAAAAAAGGATAAGAGTATTCAAGAAATTACATTCCAAGTAATTGGGATAAGAGATTCTATCGCGATATCCTAGCGGACGGAATCCCGTGACCATGATCACTGTAAAGTGTTCGAAACGTCGGTAAATTAAAAATCAAATACAAACGCGAGAGAATCCGTAAAAGTAGTTTTATTTCAAATGATGAAATAATTCACATATTATAAAATCTTGCATTGAAAGCTATACCGCGGTGGGCAGGAATTGTACAAATAAACTGCAAGTTATTTGAGCTTATTCATAACCAGAGAATACACATTTTTTCTTTTCGAAAACTTTCTAAGGACAGTTGAATCATTTTAAAATTATAGACAATATATTAAATAGAAATTTTTAATGAAATAAAATCATTAAATTACAATTTATCTAACCAATAAACTATATGTTTACATTTTTATTATTATCTCTGCTTATCCACACATTTATTTTCTATTATCGTAAAATAATAGCCGTGTTTAAATACTTCAATGAAAATTTTCATACGAACATATTATGACAATGGTTGTTCTGACAACAATATTTGTCTAGCCAATAATTATTTCGCGTCGTAACTATTCATTGCAGCTATAACCTCTCTATTCAAACAATTGAATATAATTGAGAGGTCAGGTTTTGTTTTGTGATTCTCTATAGATAATAGATTGTTTAATGGTCTCCTTTATGAGGATCTTTGACCCACAACAAATATTTGTGTGATGCATAAATTAGTTGTTAGAGTCGTATTCTTTAATTGTATTTATGTATATTAAGATTTCTCCTATGATATACTGTAAAAAATCACCAAGAAATTCCACTTTTTTTTACAACTAAAAACCTAGTATACTCTTAAAAATTGCATAAAATAATCTTAAACATAATACTCCTAATATAGAACAGAAAACGTAGTGGAGTAGCTTCAGTCTGGTATTTTTTTTGATACCATCCGCTACGGTGTCCACGGGATCCTTTAGAAGGTATACCCTTACTCCTCGGATGTAGGTGTAGAAATAATCAGACCACACTACATTATCCATATTGAAATCAAATATTTGTTTATCAGCTTTGCAAAGCTCTTGAAATAAATTTTGAGTGTTATTATTGTAAAATTTCCATTCTCTAGTCGCGAAATAAGCCAGAACTTCAGCAAATTTGGATATTTTCGTATAAGCTTTTCTTAACCTGTAACAAAAATTATATACAATTCGTCTCTACGTAATATTATCATCATCATCATCACAGCCCCTATATGTCCCACTGTTGGGCTCGGGCCTCCTCCGTAATGGGAGGGAAATTAACCTACTATACCGCGCTAGTCAGACGTGGTTGTATAGGGTTTTGTTTCGAGTTTTCGTTCTCTCAACGTAGTGTTGCCCAAATGCAAAACTAAGGCGTGCAGCAAGAACCTCGCAGTGCTCCCTTAGACATATTTCATGACTGCTTTAGCAAAGTAAGGGTTGTCAACACTTGTATTCTTAATACCAGTACACTCTTATGATAGATAGGTGTAATTTTAGCCTCCCTCGTGGTAAGTAATATGTACTTAATTATAGATTGCTCAGTTAATGTCACTAGATGAATGAAATTTCATTAATTTAGTTGGATTTTTCGTTTCTGTGGAATGTATACAAAACTCTGTATTATTGTAACAGTGAGTTGCAAAACTTGTGAGACTCTTGCTGCAAGTCTTTGGTTTGCATTTGGGTAACACTATTTCCTTGCATTGATGGAGTAAGAATACAATACACCAACTACAGTCGTAGGCCAATAAGTTCTCCAAAATATTAACATACCATGTGGCAATTTATGGTGAAACCTATTTCCAGCAGTGAACAGTCTAATCCTGAACGACGTTGAAACCGTCTGATCAAGGGAAGTGAAGAACGATTACAATGAAAAGAAAACTCGAAATAAAACCCTATGACATCATCCGGGGTAGTATAGTAGACCAATTTCTTTTTCATTGTGGATAGAGTTCAAATTTCGTAGTAACGGAGGAAGAATACTTTAATTTTTATAAAGGACACCCACCCTGCACTAAGGTGATAATCCTTGTATTGCGGGGGACTTTACAAATATATAATTAACGCTGACAAATTACACCCAGACTCAGAACAATACTTTATAGATCAGACAAAGTATTATCCTGCATAGGAATCCACCCACGGCACTGGTACGGAAGTTCGGTATCTCAACCACTACGCCATCAGTGCAGTCACCATCCCTATCTTGTATGTGGACGTCGCAAAAGACGGTTGTGAAGAATATGCATATAACATTTATGCAAGAGAAGGGAAAATCCGAAAAAAAAGTCTGTATAAATTTGTCTAACCAGTGTGATACAGTCAATTGCCCTCTTATTGTAAAGGGAACTCAGTGGTACTTATATGAGTCGAGATAAAGATGAGGTGATGAGTGTTCAATCATTGTTGCACATTTATGACTCATGTTTAGAACAACATAAATTTTTTAGCATTCATCATCCATTAAGAAAATCATTGCTTATTTTTGCCCGCATATGGTGACGGATTGAGAATACAATTTATCACCGAACCTTAGATTCCTTGGAAGACGTAAAATCCTACTAAAGGAGCATCAAAGGAATGGGCAGTAGTGTTTTTCTGGGAAATTTATTAACCCAATTACGATTTAAGCGATTAGTGAATTATTTCCTTTTTAGAAAGACTGATATTTCACGCCGATAGGTTCTTTTTTTATCGCATAGAGTGGCAAATAAGCAAGCAGCACATTTGATAGTAAATGTTATTGCCACTCAAGGACCTATACAATATCAGAAGTACAGCTAGACTGCTGCCTATCAACCAAACCCCCTCCGATAATTGGACTTCCACATTCGTTTAGCAAACGAAGCGCATCAGCATATTCCCACTGCTCTGACATTGATTTTCTGCGAGCATATGGTACTACCCGGAAAGGATTGGCCTATGGTTGTAGATAGAAAATATTCAACAGTATGGCCCTACCCCCCTTTCCAGTACTAAATGGTTGATGGATGGATGGAAATATATTTTAAATTTAACTTACATAGGCTTCTTTCCGATAATTATAAAGATTCCGTCGATTAAGTAGGCTGGGATCCAGTGTAGGAAGAAGAAGTATAAGGTGTAGGCAAGCTTAGAAGAAGTCAGATATAATAAGTAGTAATATATTGCGTTGACTGTTGGTACTTGGAAACCGTAGATTTCGTTATACTTCATGAATTTTTCTGAAAGAAGAAAGTACAGTTATATTTATTATAGTGGCAAACGACTAAACAGCACATCTGATGGTAAGTGTTACTGCTGCTCATGAAACTATGCAATACCAGATGCATAGCTAGGCCTACCAAGCAAAATAAACGCAGAACTTTGGGCTGCCCGCTCTTTCGCTCGTCGAATGCCCTCGGTTTTCTGCAGGAGTGTAGTACTATCCACACAGACTGGCTCGCGACTACTGGATTTTTAAACTATAACACGCTGATCCAACGGGTTTGACGTTGTTTGAGCTTTATTTGGAGTTTCCCTTCTCCAGCATTGATATCTGCTTGCGTCCTCTTTGTTATCTTTTACTACCATCCGCGTAAAAGATTGATGATCATTGTAATTCTAGTGCATCATTTTCTTTAAATAACCCTGCACTAAGAAAATAATCCATGTATTGCGGGGGACTTTACAAATATATAATTAACGAACACAAATTACACACAGACTGAGAACATCACTTGACCGCACAAAGTATTGTCCTGCGTGGGTATCTAACCCACGATACTAGCATGAACGATCAGTATCTTAACCACTGCACCATCTATGCAGTCGAAGGGATCATCATATATATATTTTTAATAATAACTGCTAAATTTATGAAATATTAACGACATAAAAAGTAGTTTTTAAATAATGCCCTAATACTGAAACTCATTAAAATTAATTTTACGTATGATAACGGCGTAAGAATACAATTCATGGATAACAAAACGATCGAGAGTTATAGTACGCATACAACATATATGTAAGAAAAGAAAAACTCTAAATGAAACCCTATACCAATGCGTCTGACTAGCATGATATAGTAGAATAATTTCTCTCCCATTATGGAAGAAGCTCGAGCCAAATAGTGGGAAGTATATGAGCTGAGATGAAGGCAACTGAAAGTCGCTTAAAGTGCTTCTGAGAGGGCTATGCATTTGATTTATTTACGTTATAATTGGATTAACAGAATCAATTGGCAAGGGTCACACAGTCAGATTGTCGTATTCTGGATTCTCTTCTCGTAAAATGCTGTCTCCATATGTAAAGCAAGCCAAGTAACTTTAAGCTTAGCTGTAATGTTAACATTCTGAGATCATCTTCTTCCTGCACTATCAAATATGTCGTTGTATTTGGGATTTCTTTGTAGATTGCTTATTTTTTAGATATCAAAACTTGGGACACCGTCGACAAAGACCGGATTCAGGTGGTTCACTCGCACGGCGTTTAGAGGTACATTGCGAGGCGGGTCTGTGGGGTCGTGCATCGCTTCATCTGCCGGCCCAAACGGATTTAGCGGAGTGTGACCAGACCATAGCCCGCCACAAAAAAATAAAAAAAAGATATCAAAACTTAAACTAATATGAATGATATATAAGTTTTTGCATTCCAGCAATTTTATCAGCTTAAATTACTTATCATTGGTGCTCGTAAAAGACAGCTTTTTTGGTACCGCCTATGCCACACTATGGCGCGGTACCACGCTCTGTTAATTCCGTCCCGGGCAACAGAAAGAAAGGCGCCCTACCCCATAGACCCACCTTACATGTACCTCTCTTTACCTTGCGAGCGGGCCCCCGGAAACTGGTCTTTGTCTTCGGTATCCCGATGTAAAAAACAGCTAAGGAACGCAATCAGATAATATAACTTGGAGAGAAGTAATACTCGAAATAAAACCTTAGCCATCTTACCAGCTAATTCCATTATAATTATGGAGAAGGCTCGAGCCCCGTAGGGACGTATTTCATCTAAGATGATAATGATAATAGTTACTTAGAAAAATGATGAAGATTAATTAGTTATGGCAGGACCTGATTACGTTATTACATACCCCAAGTTAATGGATTCTGCTCTGAAGACACATAGTTATATACAGGTGGGGTAAGATCTGGAGGGGGAGCATCTTCATGATTAGCAGGGTATTCTTTAGCCGTCTTCCAGGCGGTAGCTATGCAGCCATTTACTACCATATCTCCAGGGACCAGGTCGGCAACTGCTTTCGGATCGCAGTTCAACACGTGAAGAAGACCTACTGCAGCTCCAACTACTACCTGAAAAGTCAACATGTTAAAACATATTTGGAGAATTTTATGATGATTCTGTGTAGTGACTGCTACAAGTCCTACATTCCATTGCTGGTGGATATCGTCCTTACATTGCTGGTGGATATCGTAAAAGACAACTAAGAATTTTATATAGGTCCGGGTCAACTTCATCTGATGCTATCTGGTTAATAATTATATAACCAAGGATGATTGATGTCAAGCAGGCGGTCGGTCATAAAACTATTGCCAATTTTTTTGTATTATGATGGAAGATGAGTTAATGATAATAATAAAGTTAATGATAATAATAAAGTTAATGAAGATAAGATAATGAATGAGCGTATAAGAGAATGTTTGAAAGTAGCGCCAGTGACGGATAAGTTAAGGAGTGAACGTTTGACCTGGTATGGACATGTGATGAGACGGGATGAAAGTAATGTTGCGAGGAAGGTTTTGAGTATAAATGTTGAAGGCTCTAGGGGTAAAGGGAGACCAAAGAAAAGATGGATGGACTGCGTGAAGCATGATATGTATAAACAGGGAGTGACTACAGAGATGACGTCTGATAGAGCTGTATGGAAAAAGAGGACATATTGTGTCGACCTACAAGTAGTTGGGATAAGAGCAGGAGAATGACGATGGAAGATGAGTACATATTGCTTCGCCCATAATCAGTAAGTAAATCCGCTCTATTTGGAGCGCAGATTAATAGCGTATCTTACAGCTTGGCTAAAGGGTAATAATAATTCTTGCTTGGCTGGTGAGTCAGCAGCCAGTGCAGCTTATAAGCAGCCAGTAGGGTTTAGGTAAATGCTGATGTCTATTCTCGTTGTAATTCTTCAAGCATACATACATACATACATATCATCACGCCATATCCCTTGCAGGGTAGGCAGAGAGTACAGAGAGCCAGAGAACTTTCTAAAACCCTTCAAGCAGCTTTTCAAATTTCCAAGAAAAGTAAAATGATGGTAACATCTATATTCTATTCTTAAACAGTCATCATGCGTTATCTAATTATTATATTTATCTTACTTTTTGATTTTTTTAAGACACAATATAACCAAAAACAAAAACACACAAAATAAATGAAAGAAAAGGTATGAAAGTAAGACGTAAGTAAGTAAGACGAAAATTATAGTTTTTGAAAAGGATACATGTATGACGGAATGTAACATTTTTATAAATGGTGAGGAACTGGAACAGGTGAAAGAATTTTTGTATTTGGGTGTTTTGTTTACTAGAGATGGTAAAAATGATGATAATGTTGAAAGAAGAGTAAATGCTGGTAATAGAGTGAATGGGGCACTATACACCTTTATGAAAAGTAGAAACGTGCTCAAAAAGGCACGTTTAGCTGTACATAAGGGAGTATTAGTACCTACTCTCATGTATGGTAGTGAAAGTTGGATTTGGCAGGGAAGACATGAAAGTAGAATAAATGCTGTAGAGACGAGAGCTCTTCGTAGTATGTGTGATGTAAGTATGAAAGATAAATTTAGGAATAATGTTATAAGAGAGCGCTGTGGTGTGAATGAAGAAGTAGTGACAAAGATCAAAAAGAGTATGCTGAGGTGGTTTGGACATTTAGAAAGAATGAGTAACGAGAGTTTGACGAAGCAAATATATAAAGCAAGCGTGAATGGGACGAATACAAGGGGAAGACCACGCCATACTTTTCTGCACCAAGTTGGAGATGTGTTGACGAGAGGTCTTATTAAGAGTATGCGTAATCGTAGAGCATGCATGAAGACTATTATGAGTGTGAATGAAGCGATGGAAGTATGTCAGGATCGTGGTTTGTGGCAATCCGTAGTCTCTGTCTACCCCTCTGGGAAACAGGCGTGAGGCTATGTATGTACAATATAACCGGCACCAAGGATTAAATCATTTGTCCTGGGGTACTTTACAAACATACTATTAACGACCACAAATATTACCTAGATTTACAACAATCATAAGTAGTTCACATAAAGAATTGTTCTGCAAGCGATAATTCCCATGTACCTACTTAGACCATTTCGCCAGGGATTGTTTTTTATTGCTTATGGTGGCAAACGAGCAAGCAGCACACCTGATGGTAAGTGTTACTGCTGCTCATGGACTTGTGCTATTCCAAGGCTAGGCTGCTGCCTACCAATATAACCCCCAAACCAAACCAGTTGGGCTGCCGGCTCTATCATTCACCGAACGAAGCGCAACAACATATTACCATTACTCATACGTCGATCTTCTGCTCAGTGTGGTACTACCCCGGACGGACCGGACCGCGGCTGTAGACAGAGAACTGTCAACAGCGTGGTCACTATTAATAATTGTTAATAAAAAAAGCTACTTACCCCAGTAGGACCATAGACATTGTCGATCCAACCTGCCACTGGTTCTTTGGATGTTCCAATGACTGAAAATTAGATATTTTAAGTTTTAATTTAATTTTACATGTCCCGCCTGTAATTACATGACTGCACAAATGGTGCAATGGTTAAAATACCGACCTTCCGTGCCAGTGCCGTGGGTTCGATGCCCACGTGGGACAATACTTTGTGCGCTCCGCAAACTATTGTTCTGAGTCTGACTGTAATTTGTCTGTGTTAATTGCATGTTTGTAAAGTCCCCCGCAATACAAGGATTATTTCCTTAGCGCAGGGTGGTTATAAAAAAAAATTAAATCCTGCATTTTCAATTTGATATTCATCTCAGTTCATATATGTCCCACAGTTGGGCCTAAGCCTCCTCCATAATGGGAGGGAAATAGACTTACTACGCTGGCTAGACGTGTTGCTATAGGGTTTTCTTTCGAGTTTTTCTTTTCTTACATAGATGTTATATGTACTTTATATCCCTTAGTCGTCTCTTACGATCACCCACAGGTAATATTGAGAGTGTTGAATTGTATACTTGAAATTTGACAAACATATTGACAAATATAATTAGAATATGAAGGTATATGATATATATTTAGCCACTTTCATCACTAAGAGAGATACCTTAATTCAGTAAGCGAGCAGTTGCGTAATCGAAACAGCTTCGGTTTGATCTTTAGTTTTACTTTTTTTTTTTTTTTTTTAATTAAATATTATCCCTACATCATTTTTTTTTTTTTTTTTTTTTTCTCATTATTTCATCAATTATATTTTACTATCTAAATACATTAAAAAAAAAAAACACAAAACATACTAAAATACAGAGCTTATATACCTATGCTACGATAAAAAGAAGAAGACTTGGCCTTACCAATTGATGGTCGAAAGACTGCTACGGGTAGACCGATGGAATATGTCTGCACGATATTCTCAGCCACAGCTTTCGTATACGCGTATGTATTCGGAAATTCACCAAGAAGTCTGAAAAGAAATACTATAGTAAATAATATAATTAGCTAACATGAAATCGATTGCAATTGATTTGAAATTGAAATCGATCGCAGCGCCGTCTACTGTATTCAATTGTTAATCTATACCACTTATAGTATTAGGACCTCACTGTTGACAGTATTCTGTTTACAGTCGCGGGCTGGTCTGTCCGGGCAATAGTACAACATTCTCGCAGAAATCGACGCCTGAATAATGGCAACGTACTGCTATGCTTCGTTCAGTGAGCGAGAAAGCCGGAAGCCCAAATTTCTGGGTGGGTTTTGTATTTTTATTGGTTGGCAGCAGTCTAGCTGTACCCCTGGTATTGCAAAGGTCTATGGAAGATTGTTTGTGTTACTGCCGTAACACAAACCATCTTACTGCCGTAACACAAACAATCAGGTGTGCTGTTTGCCCGTTTGCCACTAAGAGCAACAAAAAAAATAATTGAATTATTAATAAATCCAAAGTAATCCCTAAGTGATTACTTTAGCGAGTAAGGGATAATAATTGAATTATTCCTAACAGATAGCCAGTTGCATAAAATCTTTTGAGTTTCAATCTATGCTTACAAGCGAACTTATACAACGTTTACTATGTAGGGGAGGCAATGCTGGATAGATTGATTACACAAATGACGTTATGGTTAAAATATCGACCTGCCATGTTAGTGACGGAGTTCAATTTCTATGGAGGACAATAATTTGTGCGATCCACAAATTGTTATTCTGAGTATAATTTGAGTAGGTTAATTGTTTATTTGTAAAGTCTCCCGTAATACAAGGATTATTAATTTAGTGCTGAATATTGGCTTAAAAAATGCCAATATCACATTTGGCAGGTGGGTTGGAATGGTGACCCCAATTAAAGTTGGAAGTTTACCCATTTAATCTTTTCAGTTCTTAAGACACCCTCGTGCAATTAAATACAGATAATATATTGTATTTTGTCCATTATCATATAGATATTGTTAGACTTACCCAGGAGTAATATTATTGATGGTTTTTTCATCAACAGTCTCCACCAAATCTATCAACTTCTCCCCGGGTAGTGGACTTTCGTAAAACTTCTCCTCGATAACCTTTTGCGGGCAGTAACTGAAAGAAGAATCAAATAATATTCAATTGCATACATAGCTCATGGAGTGATCTAAAGACTTCTTGAACCCGCACAGGACAAATTCTGTGGCAAATGTGCGACTGAAAAAAGATTATTCAGATTCTGAATACCGTTTATATCCACTAAATAAATACAGAGATGCCACGATTAAGTAACCTTAAGTACCAAATGTCATTACTTCGATTTCAAAGGAGGACAATATTTTGTGAGATTCATAAATTATTGTCTGATTCTGCTAATTATATCTTCTGAGTCTTCGGAGTCTGTTAATTATATATTTGTAAAGTCCACCGCATATAATATCTATGCAAGAGAAGGAAAATTCCAAATAAAATCCTATACGAACTCGCTTCATCAGCATAGTATTTTCTCCTATTGTAGAGGACCCATTTAGTGTTTACCAATTTTTTTAGGTTATCAAATCTAATATTGATATTACTGATTATATAGTCCGGTCAATTTAGACATTCGAAGCTACATAAATTCCCAACAAGCTGAAAGTCAGTAAGATTGTTTAAAATATGATTAAAAATAAAATTTGAAAGTTCCCCATCTTGCCTCTGTATGGAAAAAAATATTCAAGGTTAAAGGTTAAAAAAATGAGTTCTTCGCGATTTTCAGCAAAATTTTATCATAAAATACTTCAGACAAAAATTGATACTTTTTTAATTTAAAATTTTTCAATTTTTTAAAAAAAATTGTTCAATTATAACTTTTGTGCCTATATTTTATATTATAGGTGTAACTTTTATCATAAAATACTTCAGACAAAAATTGTTATTTTTAATTTAAAAATTTTTAATTTTTTAAAAAAAATTGTTTAATTATAACTTATGTATATTTTGTATTATAGGTGTAAGTTACAATGACCGATAGAAACATATTTTACAATTATTACAACTGTAGAGATGTACTCGTATATACGTGGCGTACACATGCATATTATGACGATTACAACTTTTTGAATCGTTATATCTCAAAAATGGTGGCTCGTAGGAAAAAAGTATTGATACATTTTTTGTAGATAATTTTATGATCTACAATTTTTGTCTAAAGTATTTTAAGATAAAATTTATCGTTTTGCTGAAATACATATTGTATCGACTCCAAGTAATTGAGATAAGAGTAGGAAAATGATGATGATTAAATAATATTCTTACCTATAAGCCGTGGATATATGAACGAAAGCTTTCAACTTGGTACAACCTCTAGCCAATTTGAACATTTCCCTGGTACCTCTCACGTTGATTTGTACTGCAGTCTTGAGTGGCTCATCGAATCTTACCGTTGCTGCGCCGTGAAAGATTAATTCTACCTATAAAAGAAAAAGATTTTCTTTTATTGATTAAATTATTTATACTCAATATGCTAGTTCATCATCATCATCATCTCAGCTCACATACGTACCCACTGTTGGGCTCGAGCCTTTGCCGTAATGAGAGGGAAATTAACCTACTATACCGCGCTGGTCAGACGTATTGGTATAGGGTTTTGTTTCGAGTTTTCCTTCTGTTGAATAGATGTTATATGCGTTTTATATCCCTTAGTCATCTCTTACGATCACCCGTTGGTGAGATAGGGGGTGGTGAATTGTATTTATACTCCGTCACCACACGGATAATATGCTAGTTAAGAGAAAGAAAACTCGAAACAAAACCCCTATACGAACACGTCTGACCAGCGCGGTATAGTAGGTTAATTTCCCTCCCAATACGGAGGAGGCCCGAGCCCAACAGTGGGACATATATGGGCTGTGATGATGATGATGCTAGTTAATTTATACAAACTTATTTGTGGGCGAAAAAAATATCGTTTTAAAGTTAGAGTATTAAATTTGTACAATATGTGCACGTTATCCGATAGATGGCACATGTCTTCTGTGAGATTACGAGTGAGAAATTGGTTGTCTTATATCAGGCTACGCTCATCTACCTAGTTATAAATAATTGAAATGGATTTGCTATAGATATGGGTTCGAGACTCGAACTTTTGACAATAACTTTTCACTCGTATTTTTTTTATTTTTTTTATTTTCACGCCAGACTAGCCAGCAATTTAGTTGATGGTAGGTGATATCTGCCACTTACAGTTGCCAGCAATACTAAGGGCACAGTTAAACCGTGGCAAAGAAAGGATTGAAATGGTGTGGTAGGGAGAGAAGGTTCTGGTCGTCCAACCAATTTTTTCTTTTTCTAACCACACGACTCACTAAGAGGACTGAGCCTCCTAAACAATGGGAGAGGATTTAGCCGAGGAATTTTCTACTATTACATGCATGTGTTTTGAACCTATAATACTCGGCATACAAGGTCGTTACTTAAACCACTATGCTATCAGTACAGTCATATATTACAATACCTACATATCTATAATTCAATGACAGTTCAATACTAACTTGTTATTACGATGGTTGTTGTGATGACAATGGTTACGTAATAAAGCGTTATGTGTTAGTATCCATATATATATCCACATTATACATATATCCACATTATCCGTGTAGTGACGGAGTAAGAATACTATTCACCACCCCCTATTTTACCCGTGGGTGATCGTAAGAGACGACTAAGAGATATAAAACGCATATACCATTTATATGCAAGAGATGGAAAACTCGAAACAAAACCCTATACTAACACGTCTGACCAACGCGGTATAGTAGGTCAATTTCCCTCCCATTACGGAGGAGGCCCAAGCCCAACAGTGGGACATATATGGGCTGTGATGATGATGATGATGTGTTAGTATTATTATTTAGCCCGATTTGTTTGACATTTACAATCATAATATGGTTCTTATCTACAGAGTTATATTTTATATCCTATCTCGATGCACTTTTAATAGTGGTAGGGCAAGATAGGCAGCGGCCTAACTGAGCGGCAGTAACACTTACCATCAGATATACTGCTTGCTCGTCAGCCTTCATACGTAATAAAAAAATAAACCTTATACCCTCACATCTGACCAGCGGGATCATCATCATCATCTCAGCTCATATATGTTCCACTACTGGGCTCCAGCTTTCTCCATAATGGGAAGGAAATTGACCTACTCTACCACGCTGGTCAGACGTGTTGGTATAGGGTTTTGTTTCCAGTTTTCCTTTTCTTTCATAGATGTTATATGCCTTTATATCCCTTAGTCGTCTCTTACGAACACCCACGGGTAAGATAGGGGGTGGTGAATTGTATTCTTACTTCGTCACCACACGGAATGTCATGTAGTATAATTTAAAAATATTTCCACGTTCCTACGTAAACGAAATTGTGAATTAAAGTTAACATTAGCCCAAAGTAACTATTCGCAGACGAATATGCGGGTAAATTAATATATAGCCTTCTTCGATAGATGGGCTATCTAACATTGAAAGAATTTTTCAAATCGGACCAGTGGTTCCTGAGATTAGCGCGTTCATACAAACAAACAAAATCTTGAGCTTTATAATATTAGTACTGATATTTTTTTAAGAGTAACTTGTTTGCCATAACGTTTATCATTTTAATGTAAATTGATGTTTTAAATTGTACTTCATTATTGTTTGTTTATTCATCAGAATATTGACGTCTATTATTTTTATTAAGGGCCACCAGGAGGATCCTTAAGGGAGAATAATAATATCACCGTATTAGGTAAACCGTGTCAAGTTGGCGTTAGCAGTAAATAAGTTATAAGTAGAATAATACGGTTATTTTAGTAGTCATTCGTGATTGGGTGCGTTTGTGCAGCCTTGTTGTTCCAGTCGACTAACAAATATAAAACGCATAATACGCGAAGAAAATCTCGAAACAAAACCCTATATACCAACACGTCCGACTAGCGTGGTATAGTAAGTCAATTTCCCTCCCGTTATAGAGAAAGTTGGAGCACAGAAGTGGGACAGACCTGAGCTGAGATGATATACTGGTTTGGGTATCACATACCTGGCTGCACACGGGAATAAAAAAAATAATACCAGTGATCAATCTAATGGCGATAGGTAGGGAATATGGTGGATTATGAGGCCGCGCGTCGTCCTTTCGTCGTCCTGGATGAAATGCGCGAAATATATCCAGATTTTGGAACTAATATATACTAAATATATATACAATCCTATTAATATGCTATGTGGTAGAGGCTACGAATACTACCAACCCTTACTTTGCTCGTGGATGTCGTAAAAGACGACTAAGAGCCTTATAACGACCTGGGCCAATTCCACAAGACGCCGTTTGTTTAACAATTACATTCCCAAGTTGACATTAGGTAGGCGACCGCTCATAAAAATATTGTCAATAACATTTGCAATAAGTATTAGTAAGTTTACATATCTATCCGTGTGGTGACGGAATAAGAATACAACTTACCACCCGCTGTTTTACCCGTGGGTGATCATAAGAGGGACTAAGGGATATTAAATGCATATAACATCCATGCGAGAGAAGAAAAACTCAAAACAAAACCCTATACCAACACGTCTGACTAGCGCGGTATAGTAGGTTAATTTCCCTCCCGTTACGGAGGAGGCCCGAGCCCAACAGTGGGACACGTATATGGACTGTAATGATGATGATGAAGTTTACATATTACGTCGACCCCAAGTGATTGGGATAAGAGTAGAAGAATGATCATGTTTACAATCCTATTAATGTTATAAATATGAAAGTTTGTAAAGATGTTGAGATATTTGTTATTTAATCCTGAATAATCAACTAATATTAACTAACTAATAAATATTCTCATATTTGGATGACCGTGGTATTTTCTTTTTGATTTAAAAGATATATTTAAATATAATAAAATAATAATTAAAAAAGGGCAAAAATAACAAAAAGAGAAACTAAAAATCCGAACCGAAGCTGTCTCGATTAGGCTGCTCAATATTCCAATTGAGCTATGTCTATCTATTCTTAATGACAGCGTCAAAATTTGCCTTCATATTTTAATAGTATCCATCAAAATAAAAGTATTTTTTCGTTGTCTGAAAATACTGACAAAACAATATTTTCTATGAATGAAATCTAGCTAGATCGATTAATCGCCCCCGGAACTCCCTGTATGCTAAATTTCATGAAAATCCTTGGAGCCGTTTATGAGATTCAGATTATCATCATCATTCTCCTATTCTTATCACAATTACTTGGGGTCGATACAATATGTACTCCTTTTTCATAGTACATATTGTAAAAGTTATTGGCAATAGTTTTATGACCGGCTGCCTGCCAGACGTCAACCCTCCTTGGGAATGGAATTGTTGACCAAACAGCGTCAGATGGAGTTGACTATCTTTTAAGTTGGATCGAACTACACATGCTGTCCAAATTTGATTAAAATCGGTTAAGTACTTTAGGAGTCCATCGCGGACAAACAACGTGACGCATAATTTATATCTATTAAGATATATAGATACAGGAATCGCTCATTTAAAGATATTAGATTAAATACTTACGAAATAAAAGCATATAATTAAAATAATAATTTCAATGTTAATGAAATATAAAGCCTGCTAAGTTCAAGTATAACGTCTGTACTTATTTACTTAGTTATTATACAAATATACATATGTGTTTGTATAAGACCACTTAAAATATTAAATGACATTGTTGAAGGATGTGTCAATACCGGTTGCAGAATTCTTGTTGTTTCATCAATAGAATTAATTTTACATTGAATCTTAAATTTATTTGCCTGAGGACCTGATGCTGGAACTTATAAGTGATATTTGCCGCTAATTAATCTTAGCAATATACGAGGCAAAGCCAAATCATCATCATTGTCATCATCTCCGCGTGGTGACTGAGTAAGAATACAATTCACCACCACCTACCTTACCTGTAGGTGATCGTAAGAGACAACTAAGGGATATAGTATGAATACGTGTGACAAGTGTGGTCTAATAGGTCAATTTCCCTCTCATTATAGAGGAGGCTCGAGCTTAACAGTGGGATATGTATGAGCTGATACATGTCCCACTATTGGGCTCGAGCCTCCTCTATAATGGTAGGGAAATTGACCTACTCGTACTATACCACGCTGGTCAGATGTGTTGGTATACAGTTTTGTTTCGAGATTTCCTTGTATAGATGTTATTTGCGATTTATATCCCTTAGTCGTCTCTTACGATCACCTACAGGTAAGGTAAGGGGTGGTGAATTGTATTCTTACTACGTCACCACACAGATAAAGCCAAATAGTTGCCTTTCAATAATATCATTAAAATATTTTTCAAATTACTTACCTCATTCATTATTTTGACTCTATCTTCTGGACACAGACCCAATTCCATTTGTCCTATATCTCCTTCTACAATGCTTATCTTCTGGATAAAGTTTGGGTGCTCTTTCCTAAGTCTATCATAAAGCTGAAAAAAATAATATAAATATGAATTAAAAAAAACCTTCCGTGACCATGAACACTGAAAAGTGTTCTAAATGTCGAGCAAATAAAAATCAAATACAAACGCGATAGAATATGTAAGAATAGTTTTATTTCAAATGTGTAATACTCGCATAAACATTAAAAATCATTTTATTATAAATTTATTTAAACCTAAATACATACATACATACATATCATCACGCCATATCCCTTGCAGGGTAGGCAGAGAGAACAGAGTGCCAGAGAACTCTATCTCTGCATACATCACTCGCTTCCTCAACATTCATAATTCTCTTCATACACGCTCGCCGGTTTCGGAGACTCTTGACTCCACCTTCCTTCAGTACATGACCGATCTGGTCTAGGTAGGTTAGTCTCGGTCTCCCTCGGTACCTACATCCTTCCACTTTCGCATTGTATATCTTCTTAACCAGACGTTCGTTCGGCATTCTTTCCCCATGTCCGAAACAACGGAGCATGCCCTTTCGCATCTTTACACCAATACTCTCTTTCATACCTACTCGCTCACGAATGCGGTCGGTCAGCCTAACTCCACAGATTTTCCGCAGAGATCGCATTTCGACCGCATTAATTTTACTAAAATACTCTTTTCTGCATACCCAACTCTCGCTTCCATACAGTAATGTTGGGACAAGCACTGCGTTATGTATTGCTACACGTGCCTTCTGGCTGAGGTGGTGGCTGCCGAGAAGTTGCCCCAACGCTCCGTTCACTCTATTTCCCGCATTCACTCTTCGCTCTATATCAGTGGTGTACCGTCCATCTCGGCTAAATCCACATCCAAGATATACAAATTCATCCACTTGCTCTAGTACATCATTACCTATTGTTACTCTTACATCTGTTCTGGCTTCATCTCTTTCAAAGACCATTATTTTGGTTTTGCTCACATTCACGCGTAGACCCCTTTTCTTACAATCTTCTGTCATTGTGTCGACTAGGGTCTGCAGGTCAGTCGCTGACTGTGCCAGCAGGACTGCATCATCTGCATAGAGCAGAGCAGAGACCACTGAGTCACCCATCTGGACTCCCACATTCATATCGTTCAACCTTTGGAGACATTTATCCAGATATATGATAAACAGCCTGGCTGATAGAACGCAGCCCTGCTTAACGCCGATATTGACGTCAAACCAAGGCGACATTCCATCATCCAGCCGCACACACGCTCTACAGCCCATGTAACTGGACTGCACAGCCTGCAGCAGTTTACCGCTAATACCATACTCCGGTAAAATGTCCCAAAGTTCCTTTCGTACAACCGTGTCAAATGCTCTCTTCAGATCCACGAAACTGCAGAAAACCCTCTGACCTAGAGCCAGATGCTTCTCCACAATGTTGCGCAGAGAGAACACTTGATCCATGCATCCCCTTCCACTCCTGAAACCTCCTTGTGTCTCACACAGTAAACCATCGGACACCATCCTCATTCTCCTTTCAATAATTTTACCATACACTTTTGCTGCCAAACTGGTCAAGCTTATGGCTCTGTAATTTGCGCAGTCATAACGTGAACCCTTGTTTTAAACAAAGACACGATGACTGCGCTATTCCAGTCCCCGGGAACCATTCCCGAGCTCCAACATAAATTGAGGAGCAACAGGAACGCCTCCCGGACACAGGAGCCACCAAGCTTGATCATCTCGGCAGACACCATATCAATGCCCGCTGCCTTACCATTTTTCAAGCTTCTTATCGCCCATTCAACTTCATCCATACTGATGCCATCGGAGGACGCCGTCGCCGAATGTTGATCTACTAGACCACATGCGACACCGGCGCCAACCGTAGCATCCGCATACATATCGCCAAAATATTCACTCCATCGGCTTAACACGTCTTGTGTTTGTGTAAGAATGTCTCCACCTTTAGACCTTATTTTATTCATTCTGAAGGCTGACCAACCACCCCGAGACCTCTTCACCTCCCTCCAAAAGAGTTTGGTGTTACCCTCGAAGTTTTTAGTCAGCCTATCATCTGCACTCATACTTGCTCTATCACGTTTCTCTTTCACTAAGGCCTTGGTGTCATTCTTACATTGCCGATATATTTCTTTCTTCTGTTCAGTCATACTGTCATTCAGATTCAAAGAAGAGACATAGTCCAGCCACGCTTTCTTCTTTTGCTCTATGGAAGCTGCCACTTCCGCATCCCACCATGCATCACCATTTGTGTTTCTATGCTTCTTTGAACTTCCACATACTTCTTTCGCTGTGTCTACCATACTCTCTTTCAATACTCTCCAGCATTCTTCAATGTCCGATTGCGGATGGCTTGCCATCGTCAGCCGTTCTCGGACACCCTCTGCATACTTTTCTCTTACACACTCTTCTTGCAACCTTTCAACCTTTATTCTTTCAAGCCCTCCGAAGTGGACACGCTCTCGCCAGTGCCTCCACTTTCTGAACAGACCACTAAATCTCGCAATAACGAGATAGTGGTCCGTATCGACTGTGGGGCCCCTGTATGCTCTTGCGTCCAATATTTTGCTTCGGAGGCGACTGTCTACCAAAATTAAATCTATTATACTTTTCTGTTCATTCCTTCTCCATGTATACATATGGATGTCCTTATGTTGGAAAAATGTGTTTGACACAATAAGGTTTCTCTCCATGCATACATCCGCTATGAGCCTACCTGCGTCGTTCACTCTCTTATCACCAAATGGACCAAGTACGTCCTCATAGTCGGGACGCTTGGTCCCCACCCATCCGTTCAAATCTCCGCATACAATCACGCGTTCACTGGTTTCTGCCATATCCAGAACTTCCCTAACATTATCCCAAAACTTCTCTAGGTCTGATGCCACCGAGGATCCTACGGGAGCATATGCTACAACCATGAATACCTTGGTGACACCAAGTTTTATACGGACCCAAAGAAGTCTGGGATCATACATTCCGTAATCCTTCACACCTGAGGCCAAGCGAGAGGACAGCAGTATTCCTACCCCCATGCTGGCTCGATCGCTCTGTGGTACACCAGACCACAGAGCCATCCCGCCACCAGGAAGATCGCAGAATCGCAGAATCGCAGATGCGTTTTTATATCCCTTAGTCGTCTCGTACGATCACCCACGGGTAAGATAAGGGGTGTTGAATAGTATTCTTATTCCGTCACCACACGGAAATAATTTAATAGCACATAGGTATATAATTCGCGCTTGTTTAAAACTAAAACACGTATTGTGAATGTAGAAACTAGAAAGAGGTTTTATTTCTATTGTGTTGGTAGTTTTTTTTTCGAGACTTAATGAGCGGTTTTGCGGCCAACTTCAAGCTGTTTTACATTTGTATTACAGAGATGAGCGTCCATCTTAAAATTTCACTCTTATAATATTTCATAACGCGACGAAAGAAATATAACTATAATAAATGGATATAGTACAATGGGCGGCTTTATCGCTTAAAAATTACCATAAATTCACCAAATTTCATTTGCCTAGTTTTTTTTTTCAGCAAATGAAATATATAAAATAACTTGCTTATTAGATAAAGATAATAAGTTGAACTGAATATAAAATGTCTTTAGCTGAAGTTAAGTCAAATCTTGAGGTTCAATAGAACATATATTATTTACTTTATGCAAATAATTTGACTATTATTGGAATTTGAAAAGTCATATTTATAAACTGCTTCGCTTTGGTATACGATCACTTTGTACTTGCTTTTTAATTCTCTCATAACTTCTGGGATATACATTTTAATGGTAATTTTTAATGTATATTAAATTCACTACGTAACTCATCTCATCTCGGTTCACACTTGTCCCATTGCTGGGTTCGAGTCTGTTCCAGAACAGCAGGGAAATTAAAGTGATCGAAACAATTTTCTTAAAAACCTCTATTTTTTTGTTGGTTATTTTAATTGTTATTTTACTTGTTTTTCTTGTATTATAGAAATAAATAAAGATTTTTTTTTTATTTCAAGTATTATCTTATACAAATTATATCCTGGTTTAGAGAGCATTACTAAAAAATATGTTTTGTATACAAGCTTCTTCTTTTTTATATCTATAAAGAAGGATGTTTGTATATATGATCATCGCTAAACTCGGAAACTATTTGACTGATCATTATGAAAATTGGTATGTATAAGTATTTTTTCACGAAAAAAGTTTATATGCTATCACCAATGATGTAATTCGCCACCAGGCGGCGTTCCGATATATCAACTTCTACAAACAAACCATTGGGCTGCTTTTGATAGTTTAATATAAAAAGTTATTAAAAAAAAAAAAGAAATGCTTGCTAAGTTTCATGCCGGATCTTATCAATCCTATTTTCCAATTTGATGGTAGATTATTGAAATAATTTAAATTGAAATATAAAATTGACAGAATGATTGCGTCCCCTAAGGGTTTATACCTATGGGAAAGCTGTCGGGGCGTCGACTCGAGAGCAACCCGTAAGGGGGCCACCGAAAACAAAGATTGGGTACAGGTGGCCCCGCTCACACGGCGAAGAGAGGCACTTTGCGGGGTAGGTGTACGAGGTTGGGCGCCGCCTCTTCCGTTGCCCCGGACCGATTTGGCGGCGCGTGAGCACTCCATGGCCCACCGCAAAAAAAAACCGTTTACCTATACATAACAAATTATTTTTAATTCGAATACTTTAATTAAAAGTTTCAACTGTAAGGTTTTATTTTTAAAAATGATATGTTTTTAATGAACATCCCTAAGTGATATAAATAACACATAACATCGAAGTTAATTATTTTTTTTTATATTAGTTTAAGTTAAACAATAATAATAGTTTAGACATCATCGAAAGCGTCAAATCTGTCACATAACAATAATGTTATGTGTGATTTACATCGCTTTATATAACACCTATAAAATTTAGGGGTCGTTGATTAAAACGGCCACCGTTTCATAATTTTTTTTTCCTATTTCTTATGGTGGCAAACGAGCAAAGCAGCACACCTAATGGTAAGTGTCACTGCCGTCCATGGACCTTTGCAATACCACGTGTATAGCTTAGCCCGCTGCTTACCAATAAAATGCCCAAACCCATCCAGTTGGGCTTCCGGCTCTCTCGCTCACCGAACGAAGCGCAATAGCACATTGCCATTACTTAGACGTCGATCTTCTGCGAGACACTTACCACATCGTTGAATTGTTCTTGCAATCTTTTAGCAGGATCCTTGTTCTTTTTCGGTCTTGCCAGAACGTATATCTTCTTTAAATCTGGGCAGGATCTGTAAGAAAAATTCTTTATTGATTAATTTAGCTTTCCTTTGGGAATAAACCCAACATAAAATTCTGTAACTATAACTCTTATAAGCCAGGATCCACAACGGTCCCCACAGATGGACACCAATGTTAGGATTTCAGATAGTCCCAAAAAACGCTTTTAAATGGAACCCGCTACAAGATTAATTAGAAAAGAACAATTCAAGAGGAGTAACACTTTCTTCTTGTGCAATGCGGGTGACATGTAAAAAAAATCACTAAAAAAAAACAATAAAAAGAGTGCACAGCTACGAGAATCGCAGAAGTAGAGCACCAATAATACGACAGACATTAAGTTGCCTATATATGAGCTTTATCCGTTTGGTGACGGAGTAAGAATACTATTCACCACCCGCTTTCATGTCATGGTGATCGTAAAGGACGACCAAGCGACACAATCAAATGACATTACTGCAATAGAAGAAAAGCTCGTCATAAAACATTATACCAATTCGTCTAACCAGCGTAGTATACAGGGTGGAAGTGGACCGCTCTCGAAAACAAAGACAGGTAACCCTACTAGTCCTACTTGTAATGATAGGCTAGAAAAAAAACGATTCGGATGAAAAAAAAAAATTTTTGTAACATATAATCGTGAGAGAATAGATTGCGTCTTTTCTCATCTGAGTAAAGTTACGTATTTTAATGGAATTATCGTTACATGGCACTGTTCTAATACGATGGAATGTGAAAAAAACTTAAAATTCGTTGCGTAAAGAAAAAAAAAATCATCCGAATCGATTTGTTTTCTAGCCTATCATTACAAGTAGGACTAGTAGGGTCACCTGTCTTGTTTTTCGGGAGCGGTCCACTTCCACCCTGTATATATCGATTCTCCTGTAACTGCAGGAGATTTGAGGCCAGAAGTGGGATGTATATGAGCTACGACAACGATGTAAGCTTTAATAATGATTGCAATAGTCGATATAATAGAAACGATTGAACGTGTGGAAATTTTTTCGAACTGCCACAAGGTCCGGTAAGTATATTACTCCAGACGTGAATATTGACTGTGAAATATTGTGTTTGCAAATTAAAATTTGGTATCTGTGTTTTTTTTCTTTATTTGCTAGTTTATGGTCTGGTCACACTATGCCTGAAAGGACAGAAGTGTTCGTGTATAACGCTGTGGAAAATAAAAGTGAAGCGCGAAATATAGATGTTAAGAAATCATAATTTGATAATAAGATAACGATAGTCACGATAATTGTTGATATAACAAAAACTGAGATTGATGTAATGTGAATGAATTTTGTTTGCGAATGTTATTAATGTTCTTGTTTCACTTTTTAACAAAAAAAAATGTCAACCACCATTTTGGAACGGCGGCCATATTGGCCATATCTTGTGACATTCATTGTGTTAATACTCGGAATAAGGACAAATTAGTTGTACACACTACTCGTCTGGAAAGAATTAATAGGTCATTCATGGGGCAATGTATACGCTTTTATAATAAATTACCAAGAGATATCCGAGACATGCCTGTAAATAAATTTAAAAGGGCAGTCAAAAACAGACTCTGTAAAAGAGGTTATTATAAAATCGAGGATTATCTAAGCGATACTACAGACTGGCTATGAGCAGCTCCTCATTCAGCAATTACTATATCTTTGTAAACTGTTCGTTTTTATTTTATAATATTTTTACATACTTGTAAAGCGTAGCGTGTTTTGCCCAACGAATTTTGACTTTGGTTAGCGTTTGTAGCTCATGGTATTGGTCATGCTCACTGAAAGGTCTTCTTGCGGTAGCTGCGTGGGGCGGGTCTCTCCCTTCCCTCCAAGGTGGTTGAGGGGAGTGATGGCTGCCCTAGTAGTTAACTCGTGATCGGGTGCCGCCTGTGGGATGTGGTCCAGCCGTGGTTATTTTACATTCTATTTGAACTATTGGGTTCGCAGGGCATCACACTGGAGCTATTTCTTATTAAATATGTTGTACCATTTTTTGTATAAAAAAAATTTAAAAGAAAAAACAATAATAGACTAACCCGCTGAGTTTCTTGCCGGATCTTCTCAGTAGTGGTCTACTTCCGATCCGGTGGTAGTTTATTGAATTAATATAATATGTTATAACTGACAATATGTAAGTGCCCTCGCAGGGCCTATGCATAATAAATGAATTTGAATTTGAATTGGATTAATTTTATTATAAATTCTTTTTTAAATTACTGAAATTTAGCATTTAATATGCTTAATCATTTATAAAACCCGATTACAAAGCGAAAAATGATGTCACAAGCGGGATTCGAATCCGCGCCTATTGGGATTCCGGCCCAATCGTGCTGCCACTACACCACCGTGACTTATTGTAGGACATGCAAATTTCGCTTCGTATCATATTTACGTCTTAAGGTGACGGTATGCCATCTACCCTACAATGTTTACACATTGTTATAGGCTTAATACTTCAAACTTTGTAGCTTGTAAAAAAAAGGAGGAACCAGTTTTAAAAAGTCATAGGCGATGTCATTATTATTCAAGTGTCATCATGAGATTGTGATTTTCATATACTTATGCTAAATAAGCTAAACAAGTTCGAGGTTATATGTATTGTAAATATAATATATGTATGTATATTTTTATAATTTACATTACCATAAACATGGCAGCACGATTCGACTATATATATATATATATATATTTTAAACGGACACCACCTTTTTTTTTGCCGTGGCCTATGGTCTGGTCACACCCCGCCACATTCGTCCGGGGTAACAATAGAGGCGGCGTGTACCCCTATAGACTCGCCAAGTAATGCTTCTTATCGCCGTGCGAGCGGGTCACTGGAACCCGATCTTTGATTTCAGGCGACCGGACTAATCCCCGGTCTGATCACCCGATGCCTCAGCTAGGGCGGCATCAGGCGTAGATACTCAGAGTCCCCGTGGAGGAAATCTTTTCGGACTCGTTCCACCGCCTTCTTCTGCGAGATGACTGCCTCACAGAAGGCGGTGACCGCGTCCCAGTTCCTGACGCTGTCAACCATCATTTTCACGACGACCGGCAGTGTTAGGTCGGCACCGATAGCAGCGACGAGGTCACGGCGCTGGCGAGCCCAGGTCGTACAGACCTCGAGCGTATGCTGCGCCGCATCCTCGTCACTGCCGCACTGTTGGCAGGACGGAGTCAACTCCCTGCTTGCGACCGTGTACTGGTACTTACCGAAGTAACCGTGCTCCGAAAAGACCTGCACAAGCCAGAAAGAGAGAACTCCGTGCCACCGCTCCATCCACTCTATCAGTACGGAAAGGAGGGCCTCAACGGTAAGAACACCGTGTGGAGGCCTCTCTAGCCGCGTAACTTAACGGACAATAACGAAACGGACACTACCCTGCGCTAAGGAAATAATCCTTGTATGGCGGGGACTTTACAAATATGGAATTAACGCAGATAAATTACAGTCAGACTCAAAACAATACTTTGTGGATCGCACAAAGTATTATCCTGCGTTGGAATGAAAACCTCGGCTCGTATCCATCCAGGACGACGGAAGAGGCTGCGCGTGATCCCATAACCAGCTGTTTACTTTCATCTCTTAGGTTAGGTTAGGTTAGGCCAATGTTACTCGGTACTTGTGGTTGTTGACCCATCCGATGGGTTACGCTTTCGGGTACTATTCAAGTCTACGTTCTGGCAATAATCACTGCCGAAGTGTTACTCTAGCGCGGTCGGTCTCTCCGCGGGTGATGGGTTAAATCCCAGTGCGACCACCCGCTACCTCAGCTAGGGCGGTGATCGCGTGCTAGTTCCTGACGTTGTGGAACAGCTTCCAAGGTAAGGTCAGAAGAACAACATCCTATTATAATATTTAGAATTTATAATTTAACGAGTTATGTATTTATTTATCCAAGCTATCTGTTTCAAATTTATAGATTATGGTGTGGTCATGCTCACTGAAAAGGTCTCTGCTTGCGGTAGCTACGTGGAGCGGGTCTCTCCCTTCCCTCCAATGTGGTTGAGGGGCGTGATGGCTGCTCTAATAGTTAACTCGTGATCGGGTGCCGCTTGTGGGATCTGGTCCAGCCATTTTTCTTTCTTTTTTGTTTTATAAATATTCTTAGTTTAATTTTGTATTATATACAAAATTTTAAAAATGATTCTTTACTCGAAGGGCATATCACTGGAGCTAACATAAATTAAACATGTAACCAAACTCTTTTGTGACAAAATATAATAAAAAAAAATGACGAGCCCACTGAGTTTCTTGCCGGATCTTCTCAGTATGTGGCTGCTTTCCGATCCGGTGGTAGATTAATTAAATTTAATTATAAAAAAACAATGTAAAATTGACAATATGTAAGTGCCCCTATGGGGCTTATGCAAAATAAATGATTTGATTTGATTTGATTTGATAATATTTTATAATATTAGAAATTATAATATTTGTATTATGGGGGACTTTACAAATATTATTGTTCTTATTGTTTTGTATTGCCAATCAGCTACTAATATAAACGCACTATTGCCAATATAAACTTACAATTTTCTTTCACAAATTAACAGTTTATTTACATTTTTAGTTTCTTTAAATTAATTGTCCGTCAGTAGCTCAAATACTCGCCTTCAACAGTGCCATGGGCACACTTTTAATGATATCTAAGAAATTTTGTAGAAAACGGAAACACATGCAAAGCACTGTTATATTGTATTCATTACTACCCGCGAGGGTAGACCGCCGGGTGGGCCACTGAAGAAAAAGACCGCGTACCAGTGACCCACCCGCACGGCGTCGAGAGGTATATTGTAGGGCGGGTCTACGGGGTCTTGCGCCGCTCTTCCTGTCGCCCCGGACGGATTAGCGGGGTTTGAGGTACCGTAGCCCGCAGCCAAAAAAAAAAAATATATATTGTATTCATTACATCCCAGCACTTCCTTCGCATCACATTACATTATTATGACACTAGATATTGAATTTAATACAAGCCAATCACATAATGCTTTCACGTTACTGCTGTAACTCTATAAAATTTTTAATCAAACAGCTCACGCATAGAGAACGATCGATCATGATGCGATAACAGTATTTCTAGGCCTCCATTCTTTAAACAGCTGTCAATCAATACAGGTATTACTTAATTCATTACTATGCATAAGAGACAAAGAAAACGTGCTCAATCAAATGGAATGATAACATTTGTATTATAAAATGTGCAGTAATCATTTTGCGTTTACAATATGAACCTTTTACAAGAATTTAGAGATTGTAATCATCATTCTCATACTAATTATTTAAAACAAGTTATCCTTGCCGACTTTTCGTGGCATATTATATAATATACGTAACCAATAGGATTAAAATATTTATTTTAAACAAATGACAATCGAATAGAATACATTTAGTTACAATCATCTCAGCCCAAAACTTCAACCCCGCACACGACGTCGTTTTAACATCACTGCTCAAAGCAAAAGACGATCTAAAGAATAGGATTACCCAACGCATGGGGGAAAAGGCGGCCAAGAACGTCTACACAGTAGCATCAGCCCTGGCAAACGGAGTCAGAACGAACAAAAACCAAGCGCTTCACCGGCTAATCATAGATGAAGCGCTCATAAATCACTTCGGCTCCGTAGTCTTATTAATGCGAACTGTCAAGGCCAAAGAACTCCTCCTCATTGGAGATACAAACCAAATCCCATTCATAGATCGGGACAACCTATTCAAAATGAGACATGACAAGCCTCTGACCACACCATCGGCAACACAAGAACTGCTGTGTACGCATCGGTGCCCCATGGACGTAGCATATGCCCTCCAGAACAACTACAATGGCATATACTCGTCAAATAAGATCATAAAATCCCTGAACATATACAAATACACCGACGCCGTCATACCACCCGACCTTCCCGAGACTCTATACCTGTCACACACCCAGGCAGAGAAAGAAAGCTTCAAGGAAAAGGGATACGGCACCGGTGAGGGCTCCGAACTGCGAACCATCCACGAGGCACAGGGACTCGGCGCACCTAACGTCATCATAATTCAGACTAGAGACTCGGTGCAAAAGTTACATAACAGCATACAACACGCCGTGGTCGCCATCTTCAGGCATACCAGATCCTGCACTTACTACACAGACACCCGTGAAGATGCCATCTGGAAACTCATGAGGAAGTCCATAGATCAGGATTCTGGTACTATACTGGAATACGTCAAGAAGATGGCGGTAAAACATAGAGACGAAAGGGTAATGAAAGAGCTTGGTCTACTACCCCATTAAACTAAAGTCAACACAAGCGTGGAGTCAATTACCATCAACCTAGACATAGACTTCCAAAGTCACACAAAATAAAACGTCACAGACATTATTATCATCATCACAACATCACAGAGGACAGAAACATCTACAAATAGAAGGGTTTCACCAACAACAAGACCACCAGCGCCAAGAAGAAACCCTAAAAGACATGTTGTCGCTCAACATCTATGACACATTAATTGCGCTCTTCAAGCTTTATCCAATTGTAATAAAGCCACTTCAAGAACATTAATTTTATAAACAAACCACCATAACAATTAAATTAAATATAAAAAGAGCACGGACAAAAAGTCTGTGGTATAACATACTCATAATAAAAAAAAAAAAAAAAAAAAATCATCTCAGCCCATATATGTCCCACTGTTGGGCTCGGGCCTCCCCCGTAATGGAAGGATAATTGACCTACTACACCACGCTGGTCAGACGTGTTGGTATAGGGTTTTGTTTCGAGTTTTCCATCTCTCACATAGATGTTATAGGCGTTTTTTTTTATTCCTTAGTCATCTCGTACGATCACCCACAGGTAAAAAATATAGGTTCCTGATAAGTGATCAACAACATATCATATACTAAAATCTTCTTCAAAACACGTTGCATTTATGGTTATAAGTATTTTTCTAATCGGTTCAGTAGTTTTCGCAGTATAACCAAATAAAAATCGGCTCTCCATTTTAATAAATGTATATAAGATAGAGCCGAAGATGAGTAACATCCGCGTGGTGACGGAGTAAGAGTACAATTCACCACCCCCTGTCTTACCCGTGGGTGATCGTAAAAGATGATTAAGAGATACAAACAGCATATATCATCTATGCGAGAGATGGAATACTCGAAGCAAAACCTCATACCAACAAGCCTGACGAACGTGGTATAGTACATCATTTGCCCTACCATTATGGAGGAGGCCCGAGCCCAATAGTGGGACATATATGAGCTGAGATGATGATGATGATGATATAAGATAGATATATTAACATAATAAGTACTATTCTGTCATTGTAAATATGGCAAAAGTTTTGTTTATAGTTTTATTTCAGTCGCTTGTTCGATGTCAACCTTCCTTGGAAATTATGATCGAAATGCATTAGATAGAGTTGGCCCAAGTCTATTGAAATCTCTTAGTCGTAATTCAAAGATGGCAATATGAGGGTGTAAATTTCAATTGCTAATAGTTTTCTAAACGAAATTGTAGTTAAATAACTACTGGAAGTTAAAATTATTTCCACATAATACTAATACGAATCGGTAGGACCACTCCCCCACTAGGTGGACTGACAACATTATCAAGGTCGCAGGAAACCGCTGGATGCAGGTGGCGCGGGACCGTGTTGAATGGCATTCTCGTGGGGAGGCCTATGTCCAACAGTGGACGTTTACGGGCTGATGGATGGAAAGATAAATAATAATACAGTTAAAAATAAAATATTATTCATAAAAAAAAACCTGTAGGTCTCGGTACGTCCGACAGAAGACATAACTTAAACTAATCTAAGTTGAACTATTTAATATTGATATTGTTTAACTTGAGAATAGCTTAGGTTATTACTTAAATTTTGTGTGTATTAATATGGTAATATAAGTAAAGGTTATTTATTAATACAATCTTTTATTAATTATAAAATATATTTTAATCTTAGTTACGATTCTTGAATATGTACATTAGAATTTTGTGTATGTACATTATTAGTATCATTATTTAATCTTATAAAAGAAACAATTGGTTTATGGTGGCTTAATTAACGAACGAAGGATGTAGGTACCGAGGGAGACCGAGACTAACCTACCTAGACCAGATCGGTCACGTACTGAAAGAAGGTGGCGTCAAGAGTCTCCGAAACCGGCGAGCGTGTATGAAGAGAATTATGAATGTTGAGGAAGCGAGTGAAGTATGCAGAGATAGAGTTCTCTGGCACACTGTTCTCTCTGCCTACCCTGCAAGGGACATGGCGTGATGATATGTATGTATGTAATTAACGAAATTTTTACATTAATATCATTTAAAAATTTTGCAAAGCCTGGCCGCCGCTGCCGTATGCGTTAGTGTGAGAGAAAGGGAAGCCAGACATACTGGCGCTGTAACGCGTTATGTAATGAAGCGGTTTACCCTCCCATAAGGAGTAAAATTAAAAAAAATCTTTTATTTCATTTAAAATAACAAAAACAGTAAATATAATTTACTATTAAAATAAAACTCCTATTAACAATTGATAACAGCAGAAAAATAAAATAATTTAGCACGATTTTATTTTGGTAACAGATTCTTGATAAGTTATTAATTATTTTTTATAAAATAAATGCTCGTTTTCAATTCTGTTTTGTTCATTTTTAATTGATTTATTATTATATAACTCATCGTCTCTTCGATATTCAACTCTTTTTCTTCTCCTTCTTCCAGATTCAACTCTTATGCCATAAATTCCCCATTTTTTAAAAAGATAACCTCTTTTTGTGGTAAATTACCGTCTGGACATCGCTCCACCCAATCCCTCTAGGACAACGGAAGGGCAGCCTGTAGCCCTATAACCCACCACGTTCCCTTCCCATGACCAATGATACGGTTCCATTGGTTAGATACCAATGGTAGGTACCGATTTCTTAGCCTTGGTAGCAAGATAACAGGGTCAGTTTTTTTAGGCAGGTTATGGTATGGCTACACTCTACCCCCACGACGACGTGATGGTACGTGACCTCATAGTCTGCTATACACGTACCTTTTAACGCGATATAGATGGGCCACTAGCTATCCAGTCTTTGTCATCTTTCATTTGATTCCGATTTTTGCCATCAGTGGTCCGTCCAGCGGGCAGATAACACCTATGTAAATAATATTTGTATTGAGGGACTTTACAAATATGCAATTAATGAGTAAAAATTACACCTAGACTATTGCCGCTTAGTATCACATGGAATGTTAGATTGTATACTATCTAAAAGTACCAAATTTAAAGATATTTACTGTAATATATAACGGTATATGATTACGCCATGTAGATGCATTCCACATAACAATTGACTATGTAATTATGGTTAATATTCTTTACGAGTAACTGGTAAAGTTTACGCGAATGGTGCCAGTGACCTATTCAACTATTCTATTTTGAAATAGAAAAATGGATGGGAGAACTTCAACATGAAATTTGCCGCAGAACTTCGGATATGATATTTTCTTTAAAGAATTATGCATTAAGGAAATATTACTGGAGTTGCGGGGTACTTTACAAACATACAATTAATGGACAACAAAAATTACACTTAAACTCAGAATAATATTTTGAATTTGTAGATTGCATAAAGTATTATATTGTGTAAAAGTTTTTTTTTTTAATATAACACTCTGGATTAAGGAAATAATTCTTGTATTGTGGGGGACTTTACAAACAATCAATTAACAAACACAAATTACACTAAAATTTAGAATAGTAATTAGTATTTGTAGATCGCTTAAAGTATTATACTGTGTAGGAATCGAACAACCTGCCATCTGGTAGTTCAGTATCTTAACCATTACGCCATCTAGACAGTCTGTGGTATTCTATGTCTGTCACCACAAGGAGTGTCCATCAGCATTTATATTTATTATTCTAAATACGTATGATACAAAACTAAACGAGGAAAAGGCAATGATTTAATCTTGAAACGCAACACTTAAGGTGCGTTTGCAGAAAACTAAAAAGGTTAATAGGGTGACAATATTATTATTAATTTTTTATTGCTTTTGGTGGCATACCTGATGGTAAGTATTGCTGCGAACCTTTACAATACAAGGGATACAGCTAGATAGCGTTATCAGACGGAAAATATATTAGGACCTAAGTAATATATTAGGTCAATTGCCAGCGTTAGAGTTTGGTTGGGTAATCGCCTCTAGTAAAATGCAAAGCATTAGCTATCATCATTCTTCTGCTTTTATCTAATTAGTTAAAGTTAACGGAATATGTACTCGTAGTTATTGCAAAAGTTACATAGATCCACAAAAAAAAAGGTCTGTGCTGGGTGTTCGACGAAGATTTTCCAACGTATATTTTAACGCTGAATACGAATCTGAAGTCAAAATTGGGGGTCAAACTGCAAAAAAACGGAGAAAAATAAAAAAAAACGATAAAATCTACGATCTAATAATTATTATGATATAGTAACAGATGCGTACAGACCAATTTTTTTTATTTATATTATGGTACAGAGCAATTTTTTTTATTTATAGTATGGTACAGACCATTTTTTTTTATTTATAGTATGGTACAGACCAATTTTTTTTATTTATAGTATGGTACAGACCATTTCTTTTTTATTGATAGTATGGTACAGACCATTTTTTTTATTTATAGTATGGTACAGACCATTTTTTTTTATTTATAGTATGGTACAGACCATTTCTTTTTTATTTATAGTATGGTACAGACCATTTTTTTTATTTATAGTATGGTACAGACCATTTCTTTTTTATTTATAGTATGGTACAGACCATTTTTTTTTATTTATAGTATGGTAAAGACCATTTCTTTTTTATTTATAGTATGGTACAGACCATTTTTTTATTTATGGTATGGTACAGACCATTTCTTTTTTATTTATAGTATGGTACAGGCCAATTTTTTTTATTTATAGTATGGTACAGACCATTTTTTTTAATTTATAGTATGGTACAGACCATTTTTTTTATTTATAGAATTGTACAGACCAATTTTTTTTCGTGGTTGCAGGTTGTTATATTGCAGAAAAACTGATTAGATCGTAAAATTTTATCAGTTTTTTTATATTTCTTTGTCTTTTTTTGGTAGTTCGACCCCCAATTTGAACTTCAGATTCGTATTCAACGGTAAAAAATACGTCGAAAAATCTTTGTCAAACAACCAGCACAGACCACTTTTTTGTAGACCTGTGTAATGTGTTATTAGCAATAGTTTTATCCCCGGCCGCCTGCCGGAATTCTCCTTCAGACCGTAATTGTTGACCAGAGGCATCAGGTAGAGTTGACTCAAGTTGAAAAAACTCTTAGTCGTCTTTTACGACATCCACAAGCAAAGTAAGGGTTGATAGTATTCGTAGCCTCTACTACTCAGCATCTAAATATCAGTATGTTTAAATTACTGAGATTGGGTAATGAAAGAGCTTGGTCTATTATCCCAGTAAACTGAAGTCAACACAAGCATGGAGTTAATCACTACCAACCTAATAGACATTCAAATTAAACCCATCACAAAATATAACACCACAAACTCAGAGAAAGCAGGAGAAGACAACAAAAGAAATAAATCACACTATTATCATCATAACTACATCACAGAGTACAACAAGGTCTACAAGTAGAAGGGTTTCACAAATAATAAGACCACCAGCGCCAAGAAGTAACCCAAAAAAGTCATGTAGTTACTTAACATAAATTGCGCTCTTAAAGTTTTAATCAACTGTAACAAAACCACTTCAAGAAAATTTATTTTGTAAACAAACCAACATAACAATCAAATTAAACATAAAAAGAGCATGGACAAAAAGTCTGCGGAATAAATTAAAATGAAAAAAATACTGAGATTTAACAAATAAAATGCTAAATAATTTATAAAAAATTGTTACGTCAACGAAAAATGAGTAAATACGTGGTATTACTAAAATACAGTCTCAGGCTTAATTTAGACTGACCACCGAAGACAAAGATCGGGTACCGGTGGTCCGCTCGCACGGCGAAGAGAGAGGAGTTTTACGGTGGGTCTATGGGGTCACGCGCCGCCTTCTCCGTCACCCCGGACCGATTTGGCGGAGCGAGACGCACCCATAGCCCACCAATAAAAAATAAAAAAAAAGGCTTAATTCAGACTCTAGATGGCATAATTAAATTAAAATAATTGGATTTTAATTTGGAATAATTGTTAACAAATTTAGTTGTTAAATGTTGTTTGTGGAGATGAATAAAAAGTTATTATTATTATTTGAATCCAAATCTGTATACGTTTTCCAATAAATGGCGGCTAGAACGATAATTTGGTTATAATCGCCCACATTGGTCTAATTGATAAAACGATTGAAACATATGTGCAATAGATGTGGGTTCTCCTAAATATGGCAATCATTTCTCACTTGCAAAATAAAGTTTTTTATGTTACCTTAACATACATATATACATATCATCACGCCATATCCCTTGCAGGGTAGGCAGAGAGAACAGAGTGCCAGAGAACTCTATCTCTGCATACTTCACTCGCTTCCTCAACATTCATAATTCTCTTCATACTCGGTCTCCCCCGGTACCTACATCCTATGTTATTTTATATGTTTTTAACATATCACATTACACATTATCTGTAGATCAATTAACACAACCCGTGTGGGGGGTTTTAGCGGGAAAACAAAAGTGTCATGTGGTGCTCTTGTATTATATTCAATATCTTAGTGTTTTAATGTATTATATTAAATAATTTTAATAGCATTCTATGTAATGTGATGCGCAAGAAGTACTGAGGTGTAGGGAATATGATATAACAGTGCCCTACATACGTTTTCGTTTTCCACTAAAATTCCCAAAAGATAACTTTAACAGTGTGGCCATGGCACTATTGAAGGCGACGATTTGACTTACTTAAAGACGACGGCTTTAAATGAAAACTTGTTTACGAGCGAAAAAGAACGTCACACACATGGGACTCGAACCCACGCTTATTGCAAATCCGTTCCAATCGTGCTACCACTTACACAAACGTGAGTTGTCGTATGACATTCAATTCTCGGGTCGTATGATACTATATTTTCGTTTTTAAAGGAGACGTGTGCCATCTACCCGTCAATATTTACGCATTACTCAGACATTATTTTTTGTTCGTAATCAAGTCTTCATAAATATTTAAGCATGTTAAATGCTAAATTTCAGTAATTTGACTTTAAATGTAGTTAATTTATAAACAAAGGTTTGGCTTAAAGGTCTTAGTAACCAAGCCAAAAACTCCAAAAAAGAAAACTGTGTGATAAAAAAAAAAACAAAGCAGTCATGAGGACTGCCGACAGAAGTGAAAACTTAAACCTATAAAAATAATGAATATTATAAATTAAAATAGAAAAACAAATACGTATTTCAGCTAATTTCACGACGCTCACACTGTTTACTTCGCTGCATAGCAAGAAAACCACGCGCATGAGCTTAGGATCTACCGACTCACTCTCTTTCTCTCCCCTACTTTCTACCATTGTGTATCTTTCTTTCTCTCTCCCTCTTTCGTTGGAATATTGGACGCTACTCATTGCTAATGCTCGCGCTGGCCTGTAACGTTCGAGTGCCATTGCGTTAAACGTTTAACGCAACATTGTTGAAAGTCGCATTACAAGTTTTACTTCAATAAAAAATCTTCCTTCTAAATAAAGTACTACGTACATACTTTTACATAATATAATTACATACAGCCCTTTTTTTGACGGGCTATGATACGTCCTACCCCGTTAATCCATCCGGGGCGACAGGAAAAGCGGCACAAGACCCCGTAGACCCGCTCCACAATATACCTCTCGACGCCGTGGGTGGGTCATTGGGACGCGGTCTTTTTCTTTAGCCCTATACATATAGCCCTACAGACAGATTGACCAACAAATTAATACGCTGACGTAATATTACTTAAATTATTGTTACCCTACATTGCAATGTTGTGCTATGAATAATAAATATATACTTATCGAGTTGTTATTCGGTTTTAAACGTCATTTTTTGTTACATAGAGTATATTATCGTTTTAATATAACATTGAGGGCAGTTGCCTTTTAACTCGATAATGGATCAACGTAATTTTAAAACTATATATCTATACATATATACATACATATCATCACGCCATATCCCTTGCAGGGTAGGCAGAGAGAACAGAGTGCCAGAGAACTCTATCCTTGCACACTTCACTCGCTTCTTCAACATTCATAATTCTCTTCAAAGACCATACAAGCTCGCCGGTTTCGGAGACTCTTGACTCCATATATGACTCAATTACTCTTAAAACGGCTGAACCAATTTTGATGATTGTCTTCGTGTGTTAAGGTGTATTCAAGTATTTCAAGACCCGTATCCAAGGTTACCTTAGGTGTAATTTGTATGCAGGTGACTGGATCGGGGAATTAGTCCGTCACTCGCCTAGAGGATGACCGCGTGAGAAAAGACCGACGTCCTCCCCGAGGGGGGTCACCAGAACTCCCTTTAAAGGAGGGTAGTATTTTTATATCATAATAGATAACATTACAAGGATTAATGGTAACAATTTGACTTACTGACCATGAATAAGTTATTGAATGTAAAGAAATGTTAATAATTAAGGGAAAAAACATGTATAAGTCTAGGCTGTATAGGCTCTACCGGCCCGCTCGCACGGCCAAGAGAGGAGTTTGCATGGTGGGTCTATGGGGTCACGCGCCATCTCTTCCGTCACCCCGGACCGATTTGGCGGGGCGAGACGCATCCATAGTCCACCGCAACAAAAAAGGCTGTATAGGCTCTGTACCATTTGCCTGTCCGACGAGACATTTAGAACAAAAAAAAAATGTTTATGGCTTCGTATATCTCTTAATAAAGCAATTTCAACGCTTGTAACATATACTACTATTAAATTTTATTACCTCTTAAAATAGTTTTATATTAAATTAATTTAAATTAATTTTTTTTAATGTATTTACTTCCTTAAAAGACTAAGTGCCTTTTTGTTTGTGCAAATATTTATTCATGTTTTAATTAAAAAGATATGTGATTACTATAGTCATTTTCTCTTCCTGTAGAGACTTTAATAGGCTGATTCATAGCAGAATTTTGTGAAATGTTGGGTGGAGGAACTGGGGATGAATCTGCTAGAGCGGCACCTAGCACATTGTTGCCAGAACGACAACAGGAAATGCCCGAAAGGGCAATCTATCAAGCTAAATAGCAATGTCAAAGAATCGGAAGGGAGTTTATGAATTGCATGCCTTTCTTTCGTCACCCCGATAGGTACAAGTGTTGGGTATACAGACTATAGCCTGTTAAAATAGGGAATGGCTGAAGTAAGAATGCGTTTAAGCTTATAATAACCCATTCGGGAAAAAGAGGGTTGACTATAAACGTAATTGAATCACTAAACCTAACGAGAAGACTTATCATCATCATCATAGTTCACATAACCTCATCATAGTAAGGAAATTCACTTACTATATCTGGCTGGAGAGATGGGTTGCTATAGTAGGGACATTCGATATACATCGATGCATCGAAAACATCGATGTTTACAATGCGATACATCGAATCGATCCGATGTTTTGAAGAGCTATCGAAATACTCGATGTATCGATGTTCTTTCATAAAACATCGAAACGATGATAACCAGTAAATGCCACAAAAATGACCTTTCCATCCGATACATCGAAAGACATCGATGTACAGTTTCGATTTATCGAATCGAAAAAAACATCGATGTTATTTCAAAGTGGACACCCCTATGCTATAGTTACTCACGAGTTTCCCTTCTAATAATCTAATTTGATGAGTATCTGCTCAATCGTCTTTTATAATAGGTGAAAAATTTACCTTCTATACCACGTTGGTCAGACGTGTTGGTAAGTATATAGTTTCTTTTTACTTTTCTTTCTCTAGCATATATATATAATCTATATATTATCCACCTTAATCTCTCGTCTCTTGTTTTTATCGAATTCCACAGGTAATACAAGAGAGTGATTTAATTCTAAGTGCATCACTATACGTAACGTCTGGTTAAGAAGATATACAATGCGAAAGTGGAAGGATGTAGGTACCGAGGGAGACCGAGACTAACCTACCTAGACCAGATCGGTCATGTACTGAAGGAAGGTGGAGTCAAGAGTCTCCGAAACCGGCGAGCGTGTATGAAGAGAATTATGAATGTTGAGGAAGCGAGTGAAGTATGCAGAGATAGAGTTCTCTGGCACTCTGTTCTCTCTGCCTACCCTGCAAGGGATATGGCGTGATGATATGTATGTATGTATGTATGCATCACTATACGGAGGTTAGAAGATATATCTAGTATTTTTATTATTGCAAGAATGTATTTTTCACTTATTATGAAAATTATCACATAACACGGTTACAATATACATATTGGAATTGAATATTAAACATTATTATCTCTAATAATGAAATAATATATAAATATATTAATATAACTGTTTTCATTAATAAATTATAATTTTGAACGTATATTGTTAATACATTATTTTAGCTGTGTGATAGCAGCTACAAATAATACCAACCCTTACTTTGCTCGTGAATGTCGTAAAAGATGACTAAGAGTCTTATAACGATCTGAGCCAACTCCATTTGATGCCGTTTAGTTAACAATTTCATGCCCAAGGAGGGTTGACGTCTGGCAAACGGCCAGTCATAAAACTATTGTCAATTAATTTTACAATATGTACTATGAAAGAAGAGTACATATTGTATCGACCTCAAGTGATTGGGATAAGAGTAGGGGAATGATGATGAATTGTACTTGCGTGCGAAGAGTTCCGTACCATTATACAGGGTGGAAGGAGACTGCTCCCGAAAACAAAGACAGATAACCCTACTAGTCCTACTAGTAATGATAGGCTAGAAAAAAAATTTCGATTCGGATGAAAAAAAATTTTTTTTACAACGAATTTTACGTTTTTTTCACATTCCATCCTATTAGGACAGTACCATGTAACGATAATTCCATAAAAAGTACGTTATTTTACTCAGATGAGAAAAGACGCAATCTATTCAAACCTTATGATCATATGTTCAAGAGTCCAACAACCTCGCGTGGTGAAAATAAAATTTTTTTTTCATCCGAATCGATTTTTTTCTAGCCCATCATTACAAGTAGGATTAGTAGGGTTACCTGTCCTTGTTTTCGGGAGCGGTCTCCTTCCACCCTGTATATATAAAAAAATCTATTTTATTGTATGGGAGCCTTAATTATTTATTTTATTTTATTTTAATTAATTATATTTAAAGAGAACATAAATCTAAATATTCTGTGAATAGTTAAAGCGTCTACCTATCACCGTTATTAGTATCGAGCAAGAAACGGTAAAAAAATCTAATTTGTTGTATGGGAGCCTATCTTAAATATTTTTAGTATTTGTTGTTATAGCGGCAATAGAAATACATCATCTGTGAAAATTTCAACTGTCTAGCTATCACCGTTCTTGAGATACAGCCTGGTGACAGACGGACGGACGGACAACGAAGTCTCAGTAATAGGGTCCCGTTTTTACCCTTTGGGTACGGAACCCTAAATACGATATGGTATCATAATCATATGTAACTTTGCTCTTCGTATAGATCGATATGTAGGTTAAAAAAAACTATCCAGCTGGATTGAACCAACGGTATACAGTTTAGAAAGTCGGTAATTAAACCACAGCGCCACCTGTAGTTGGATGAATTTAGTATATATATCTATATATATATAAATAACGTGTCACGTCGTTTGTCCGTAATGGACTCATAAAGTACTTAACCGATTTTAACCAAATTTGCACAGAATGTGTAGTTTGATCCAACTTAAAAGATAGGATACCTTAAAACTCAATTTATAGTAATATTATTTTATTGCAAATTATTTTTCTAATATTTGACAGTCAAAATCATATGTTATATCAAAAGGATTTTAAAAGATGGCGGAATCTGTTGACTTGATTCAGTAAGTATTTAATAGATGGCGCTATGTTAAATGTACAAACATATAAGCTAAAATTTGTTAGAATAAACAAAAAGTGTTACTGAGGCTAACCTAAGCCACAGCAACGCATGGCCCGGTCTGCTAGTATATATATAAAACAAATCAACATATGACAAATCATTAATATTTTCTCTGCGTATGACCTTATCACGTATTAGCCTTGGTTTATTGTGTAATCAACGATTATTACGTTACTTAGCGTATTTGTATATATGGCTCAGTTGTTTTAAGTATCTATACTCTCATAATAAGCAGCGTGGATTCGATTCTCACGCAAGATAATTTTGTATATCACCATCTTAGCTTATATATGAAGTACATATGTACTATGAATATATATATACATATATATCGTAATATATTTAAATTACACGTCACGTTGTTTGTCCGCGATGGACTCCTAAAGTACTTAACCGATTTTAATCAAATTTGCACAGCATGTGTAGTGTGATCCAACTTAAAAGATAGGATAGCTTCCATCTTAATTTATGGTCGCAATATTATTTTATTGAAAATTATTTAATAAACACAATTATCTGGTATCTCCAAACGATTCTAATAGATGGCGCTATGTTAAAAGTTCAGTTAAAACAATCGTTTGGAGATAACAGATAATTGTGACTGTCAAAGTCACAATATCTGTTATCTCCAAACGATTCTAACAGATGGCGGTATCATATTGAGTAAGTATTTAATAGATGGCGCTATGTTAAACGTACAAACGTTTCATATAAGCTACAATTTATTAGTATAACCACCACGTGTTACTGAGGCTACCTTAGCCACAGTAACGCGTGGCCGGGTCTGCTAGTATATATAATGACAGATAGACTGTATGCCAATTTATTTTATTACAAAGTTAAGGATGTATAATAATTTAACTGTACATACAGGTCGGCCACTCCTAGTTTCGATATCAAGGTTTGCGAAAAAAAGCGATATCAGATTTAAAAAATGTAATTGATATTTGGGTGCATACATAGTTTCACGCCTGTTTCCCAGAGGGGTAGGCAGAGACTACGGACTGGTCACACTCATCACAGATTATTACGCATATTCTTAATATGACCTCTCATCTACAGATCTCGTTTCATTCACGCTTCCTTTATATATTTACTTGTTATTTAGGTATTTCAAATTAAATGTCAGTATTATGAACAAAAGACGATGCTAATAAAAATTAAAAAAAGAAAAAACAAAACATATGTATAAGAGACATATACCAAATTTTTAAAAATTTATGTTATGTTATATATATTATAATATATATATATATATATATATATATATAATATTATGTTATATATAATATATTATACGACGTAAGAGAGCGAGTAGGTATGAAAGAGAGTATTGGTGTAAAGATGCGAAAGGGAATGCTCCGATGGTTCGGACATTTGGAAAGAATGCCGAACGAACGTCTGGTTAAGAAGATATACAATGCGAAAGTGGAAGGATGTAGGTACCGGGGGAGACCGAGACTAACCTAACTAGACCAGATCGGTCATGTACTGAAGGAAGGTGGAGTCAAGAGTCTCCAAAACCGGCGAGCGTGTATGAAGAGAATTATGAATGTTGAGGCGAGTGAAGTATGCAAGGATAGAGTTCTCTGGCACTCTGTTCTCTCTGCCTGCCCTGCAAGGGATATGGCGTGATTATATGTATATATGTATGTATGTTATGTTTGAAATGCCTGCTTGACGAGCTAGGCTTCGATTTAGGAGAACCTCGAAATCGAGGCTAGAAGTGGCAGACCTGTCTAGATATTTATTATACACTTTCTACTTTAGAAATAAAGCTACATCGCGTTCGTGGATCCCGTGATCATGAATATCATCCCGTAATAAATCAAATACAAACGCTTTAAAATCCACAAAAAATAGTAAAACTATTTTTTTCAAATGTGTAATACTCGTGTAAATATTACTGTCAACTTGAAAACATTGGATTTGTTTAGTTTTCATATAAAACAAAAATGAAAAAATGAATTCTCTTTTATAAAATATTTATTAATTTTCCGTGTGGTGACGGAGTAAGTACAATTCACCACCCCCTCCCACCCCCCATCTTACCCTTGGATGATCGTAATAGACATCACTAAGGGATATAAAACGCATACAACATCTATGCAAGAGAAGGAAAACTCGAAACAAAACCCTATACCAACACGTCTGACCAGCGTGGTATAGTAGGTCAATTTCCCTTCCATTATGGAGGAGGCTCGAGCCCAACAGTGGGGACATTTACGAGCTGAAAAGATTAAGATAATGATGAAAATATTAATGTTAGTTTGATATAACTGTATATGATTTTAATTCTAGTTCTTTCTTCTAGAATCTTGCATCCCATATATTATTCGCGGTAAGCAAAAAAGTGAGTTATTACGTTTTTAGATTATGACCGGGCAGAAGTATCCGTTATTATACGTAAAATCCCTCTCATAGTAAATACAGATGTATCTGCGGTTGGTTAAAAAAACACGTCTCAATATTTACAAAAAAAAAATGTAAATTGATACATTTATGTACATATATTTATACAATATATGAATACAAAACTACATTTAAATAAAATACTAAATATAGAAAACAAGATTTTGCAGACTTCTTTGTTCGCTTAGAAATTTATGATCCGTTTAATAATTTCAATACTTATATTTTAAGATGGAACGACGGAGCAAGAATTATAATACTATTCACCACATGTAGTAAGATATGACTAAGAGAATCATCATCATTCCTATATATATAAGATATGACTAAGAGAATCATCATCATTCCTATATATATAAGATATGACTAAGAGAATCATCATCATTCCTATATATATAAGATATGACTAAGAGAATCATCATCATTCCTATATATAGTAAGATATCACTAAGAGAATCATCATCATTCCTATATATATAAGATATGACTAAGAGAATCATCATCATTCCTATATATATAAGATATGACTAAGAGAATCATCATCATTCCTATATATAGTAAGATATCACTAAGAGAATCATCAACATTCCTATATATATAAGATATGACTAAGAGAATCATCATCATTCCTATATGTAGTAAGATATCACTAAGAGAATCATCATCATTCCTATATATAGTAAGATATCACTAAGAGAATCATCAACATTCCTATATATATAAGATATGACTAAGAGAATCATCATCATTCCTATATATAGTAAGATATCACTAAGAGAATCATCAACATTCCTATATATATAAGATATGACTAAGAGAATCATCATCATTCCTATATGTAGTAAGATATGACTAAGAGAATCATCATCATTCCTATATATAGTAAGATATCACTAAGAGAATCATCAACATTCCTATATATATAAGATATGACTAAGAGAATCATCATCATTCCTATATGTAGTAAGATATCACTAAGAGAATCATCATCATTCCTATATATATAAGATATGACTAAGAGAATCATCATCATTCCTATATATATAAGATATGACTAAGAGAATCATCATCATTCCTATATATAGTAAGATATCACTAAGAGAATCATCATCATTCCTATATATATAAGATATGACTAAGAGAATCATCATCATTCCTATATGTAGTAAGATATCACTAAGAGAATCATCATCATTCCTATATATAGTAAGATATCACTAAGAGAATCATCATCATTCCTATATATATAAGATATGACTAAGAGAATCATCATCATTCCTATATGTAGTAAGATATCACTAAGAGAATCATATTCATTCCTATATATAGTAAGATATCACTAAGAGAATCATCATCATTCCTATATATATAAGATATGACTAAGAGAATCATCATCATTCCTATATGTAGTAAGATATCACTAAGAGAATCATCATCATTCCTATATATATAAGATACGACTAAGAGAATCATCATCATTCCTATATATAGTAAGATATCACTAAGAGAATCATCATCATTCCTATATATATAAGATATGACTAAGAGAATCATCATCATTCCTATATGTAGTAAGATATCACTAAGAGAATCATCATCATTCCTATATATATAAGATATGACTAAGAGAATCATCATCATTCCTATATATAGTAAGATATCACTAAGAGAATCATCATCATTCCTATATATATAAGATACGACTAAGAGAATCATCATCATTCCTATATATAGTAAGATATCACTAAGAGAATCATCATCATTCCTATATATATAAGATATGACTAAGAGAATCATCATCATTCCTATATGTAGTAAGATATCACTAAGAGAATCATCATCATTCCTATATATATAAGATATGACTAAGAGAATCATCATCATTCCTATATATAGTAAGATATCACTAAGAGAATCATCATCATTCCTATATATATAAGATATGACTAAGAGAATCATCATCATTCCTATATGTAGTAAGATATGACTAAGAGAATCATCATCATTCCTATATGTAGTAAGATATCACTAAGAGAATCATCATCATTCCTATATATATAAGATATGACTAAGAGAATCATCATCATTCCTATATGTAGTAAGATATGACTAAGAGAATCATCATCATTCCTATATGTAGTAAGATATCACTAAGAGAATCATCATCATTCCTATATATATAAGATATGACTAAGAGAATCATCATCATTCCTATATGTAGTAAGATATGACTAAGAGAATCATCATCATTCCTATATGTAGTAAGATATCACTAAGAGAATCATCATCATTCCTATATATATAAGATATGACTAAGAGAATCATCATCATTCCTATATATAGTAAGATATCACTAAGAGAATCATCATCATTCCTATATATATAAGATATGACTAAGAGAATCATCATTCCTATATGTAGTAAGATATGACTAAGAGAATCATCATCATTCCTATATATATAAGATATGACTAAGAGAATCATCATCATTCTTATATGTAGTAAGATATCACTAAGAGAATCATCATCGTTCCTATATGTAGTAAGATATCACTAAGAGAATCATCATCATTCCTATAAGATATGACTAAGAGAATCATCATCATTCCTATATATATAAGATATGACTAAGAGAATCATCATCATTCCTATATGTAGTAAGATATCACTAAGAGAATCATCACCATTCCTATTGACTAAGAGAATCATCATCATTCCTATATGTAGTAAGATATGACTAAGAGAATCATCATCATTCCTATATGTAGTAAGATATGACTAAGAGAATCATCATCATTCCTATATGTAGTAAGATATGACTAAGAGAATCATCATCATTCCTATATGTAGTAAGATATGACTAAGAGAATCATCATCATTCCTATATGTAGTAAGATATGACTAAGAGAATCATCATCATTCCTATATGTAGTAAGATATGACTATTAGAATCATCATCATTCCTATATGTAGTAAGATATGACTAAGAGAATCATCATCATTCTCCTACTCTTATCCCAATTACTTGGGGTCGATACAATATATACCCTTCTTTCATAGTACATATTGTAAAAAAATGACTTTTTTAAATATTTATTTTTGAAAGGGTTTATAATTGGTATACAGTAACCTATAAGCTAATTGAGACCCTCATCAGTAATTTTATTTCATAATATAACCCCTGATACCGGTAAGGCGAGAATACTATTAATTACCAACTTCATAACTTCTTAAACCTAAGTTTGTCCCCTCAGTTTAATTACTAATATTTTCCGCGTGGTGACGGTGTAAGAATACAATTTACCACCCCGTATCTTACTCGTGGATGATCGTAAGAGACGACTAAGGGATATAAACACGCATTTAACATCTATTTAAGAGAAGGAAAACTCGAAACAAAACCCTATACCAACGTCTGACCAGCGTGGTATAGTAGGTAAATTTCCTATTATGGAGGAGGCTCGAGCCACAATTGGACGTAATATGAGACTTAGATGAAGATGATGATGATTCTCCATGAGTATATGATAGAAAAAGTTATGAAGCTGGTTTAAAAATAAATAAAAAAACTTGTGCGTCTCGGAACGCCCGACAGAAGTGGTAACTTAAACTAATCTAAGTTGAACTATTTAATATTGATATTGTTTAACTTGAAAAAAAGCTTAGGTTGTTGATTAAATTTTATGTATATCAATATGATAATATAAGGAAAGGTTATTTATTAATAAAATCTTTTATTAATTATAAAATATATGTTATTCTTAATTACAATTCTTGAATATGTACATTAGAATATTGTGTATGTACATTATTAGTATCATTATTTAATCCTATAAAGCGGCCATACAGACTGCCGCCGTTACGCGTTACGTAACGAAGCGATTTACCCTCCCATAACAAGTTATCACTTAAAAACTTCATGTACCGTAAGGATAATATTTATAAACTTGCAAGTGATTATATTACTAAGTAATTATAATTTTTAGTCGTTCATATTACGGGTTCTTGTGCATTTTATTTTTGTTAAACTTAAAGGTTAATTTAGCGCCAAGACTCGTTTTATTTCTTGTACCTAGTTATTTTGAAATACAAAATTAGTTATTCGATAAATTAATGACGTTGCGTCGTGCGTTATTTAGATTGTACAAATAGTATAATTTGCTGTGTGGTAGCGGCTACGAATACTACCAACCCTTACTTTGCTCGTGGATGTCGTAAAAGATGACTAAAAGCATTATAACGACCTGGGCCAACTCCATCTGATGCCGTTTGGTCAACAATTACATTCCCAAGGAGGGTTGACGTTTGGTAGGAGGCCGGTCATAAAACTATTGCCAATAACTTTTACAATATGTACTATGAAGAAGAGTACATATTGTATCGACCCCAAGTAATTGGGATAAGAGTAGGAGAATGATGATGAGATAGTGTAATGGGTTCGATTCCCATGCAGGATAATGTATTGTATAAACCATATATTGTTGTCCTGAGTCTGTGTGTAATTTGTGTTCGTAAATTATATGTTTGTAAAGTTCTATCGCAGTACAAGGATTATTTCCTTGTTTTTTTTTAATTATTTTTTTGGCTGATTATGGTCTAGATACAGGCCGTCCTTTCCATCCGGGGTAACGAAATGGCGGTGTGTTTAAAAAAAGAAAAACAAGATAGGTTGTTTAAACTGATCATTATTATTTCATGTATGAAGAGAATTATGAATGTTGAGGAAGCGAGTGAAGTATGCAAAGATAGAGTTCTCTGACACTCTGTTCTCTCTGCCTACCCTGCAAGGGATATGGCGTGATGATATTTATGTATGTATGTATGTATTATTATTTCATACGAAAGAAATCAATAACTACATTTTTTTTAACGAGTTACCACCCTCTTTTTGCGGTGAACTATAGATGTTGTTACGCCCCGTCAAATCTTTCCGGGGCAACGGAAGAGGCGGTGCGCGACCCAATAGACCCAACCTGCAAAACGCCTCTCTTCACCGTGAGAGCGGGCCACCGGTACCTGATCTTTGTCTCCGAAGGCCATGAGACACCACCTTGCACTAAGGAAATAATCCTTGTATTGCGGGGGACTATACAAAAAAGCATATTTCATTTGGTGATGGAGTAAGAATACAATTCACCGCCCCCTGTCTTAAACGTGGGTGTCGTAAAAGACGACTAAGAGTATATATGAACGGGACTTTTTTTTTGCGATGGGCTATGGATGCGTCTCGCCGCGCCAAATCGGTCCGGGGTGACGGAATAGACGGCGCGTGACCCCATAGACCCACCATGCAAACTCCTCTCTTGGCCGTGCGAGCGGGCCACCGGTACCCGATCTTTGTCTTCGGTGGCAAATACTGAATGGGCCTGCCTTTAACAACTAGTAACCTGTGACCGAGTGCTGCTTTGGAATCTGGTCCAACCATATTTCTTTTTTATTCTTGTAAAAAAATGTATTCTAATTCAAAGAGCATCACGTTGAAGTAATACTTGCTAAACTTGTCATCATTTCGGCTCCTATATGTCCCAATGTAAGGCTCGGGCCTCCTCCATAATGGGAGAGAAATTAACCTACTATACCACGCTGGTCAAATGTGTTGCTATAGAATTTTGTTTCGAGTTTTCCATCTCTTGTATAAATCTCTATACAATGTGTAAACATTGTCGGGTAGATGGCACACGTCTCCTTAAAGACGTAAATATAACACGATGCGAGAATTGAATATCCTACAATCGTTCACGATGGTGTAAGTGGCACCACGATCGGAACGTATTTCCAATAGGTGTGGGTCCGAATATCACTTGTGACAATCATTTTTCGCTCGTTATCGGATTTCTATAAATAATCTCTTGCATAGATGTTATATGCGTTATAAATCCCTTAGTAATCTCTTACGATCGTCTACAGGTGAGATAGGGGGTGGTAAATTGTATTCTTACTCCGTCACCACATGGAAAATGTACTTGTAATATATTTATACATACATACATATCATCACGCCATATCCCTTGCAGGGTAGGCAGAGAGAACAGAGTGCCAGAGAACTCTATCTCTGCATACTTCACTCGCTTCCTCAACATTCATAATTCTCTTCATACACGCAAAAAAAAATAAAAAGGTAGGTTAGTCTCAATCTCCCTCGGTACCTACATCCTTCCACTTTCGCATTGTATATCTTCTTAACCAGACGCTCGTTCGGCATTCTTTCCACATGTCCGAACCATCGGAGCATTCCCTTTCTATATTTATAAATTAATTTAAATAAGTAATTAAAAAATGACAAGCCCGCTGATTTTGTTTGTTGCACTTCTCAGCTTGTAGCCGCGTTTCGATCCAGTATTAGTGTCTTAGATTATTTTTTATAAGAAATGTGAAATTGACAGTATGTAAGTGTGTTTCCGTGTAGTGATGGAGTAAGATTACAATTTACCACCCCCTATCTTACTCGTGGTGGATCGTAAAAGACGTTTAAGCAATAAAATGGGCATATAACAGCAAGCGAAAGAAAACTCGAAATAAAACCCTGCACCAACACGTCTGACCAGCGTGGTATAGTAGGTCAATTTCCTTTCTATTGTGGAAGATCACAAGCCCAGTAGTGGGACATATATGAGTATTAATAACAGAATAAATAGCCAAGCTTGATATGAACTCTTCAAATCTTTGCATGGCGTCCGTATTTTTTATAATATTTACGATAAAAATGAGTAGTTTTTTATGACGCATTCAAATCATTCTAATAAGCAGTTATAATAATTATATTGCAAAAACATAAATCATAGACAAGGTTATTTTTAGAAGTAAATAAGTATAGCGTTTTTTTTTTAAATATCGTTGAAGGTAGACGAGTCATATCACATTAAAAGTTTGCAGTGGAAATTTTTGATCGAGATTTTATGCGAATGATACAGCATTTTTTTTGTGAAATCCCTCTATATCCTGTTTTTTTTTTATATTTACCTAATAATATGAAGTCATTGTTGATTGCGAATTTACTTATTTATTTTAAAGGACGCTTCAGTTCAGGAGTGACATATACATATATGAGCTGAAATGACGATGGCTTCATTGTCATCTCAGTAGTAAAAAAGAAATAAGTATATAATTTATATATCAGTATTGTTAATTTTCATCCTCCAATAGTGTAAAATAATAAAAATAATAAATTGTTTATTGTATTATTATCATTTTACTATTTTTTATACAAGCTGTGATTCCTAAACTAGCTACTACGCTGAACGTAGCTGTTGGGAAACAGCTCCATTTCAATAACAAGTTAATTACACAGGAAATTATTAAATAGCTACATTGATTTATATATATATATATATATATATATATATATATATATATATATATATATATATATATATAGTTTGATGCGACTTAAAATATAGGATAGCTTCCATCTTAGTTTATAGTCGCAATATTATTTTATTGCAAATTATTTGTCTATTATTTGGCCGTCACAATTATCTGTTCAAAGGATTCTAATAGATGGCGCTATGTTAAACGTACAAACGTTCCATATAAGCTACAATTTTTTAACATAACCACCACGTGCTACTGAGGCTACCTTAGCCGTGTCCATATATATAGCTTATTCAAGAACTTACATGGACAAAATGTATTTATGCAACGTGCTTGTAGCTGTTACAATATTAAGTATAACAACATTGATATTTTTAATAAAACTCTTAGTACTTTTATATCTCTATTTTCCAAATATGCGAAATAACTTGTAATTTCATGTATTTCTTTACCTAGTTCCGTTTTATATAACATCTAATAGACTTAATCACTTATCTCTTAATATTTATTAGAAGCTTTATTGGTGATAGTGTTAATTATAATATTTTAATATTTCTTTCTTATTTTAAATTAACTATAATACTGTTTGTTTCTTTAATGCAATTAATAAATAAATATACATGTATATATATATATATATATATATATATATATATATATATATATATATATATATATATATATATACACACACACATATATATTACTGTTGCATGTCTGTATACATGTATGCATATATTTTGCGCGTGAGCTTTCGTGCCTGTGTATAGTGTGCGTGTGTGTGTGTATGTGAATGTGTGTGTGTGTGTGCGTGTGCTTGTGCGTGTGTGTGTGCGTGTGCGTGTGCGTGTACGTGTAAGTGTGCGTGTGTGTGTGTGTGTGTGTGGATGTCGAGATTAATTTTTTATTTCGATCCTATTTTATAATTTCTAAAAGCTTTTCAATTTTATTGTAATCTAATTCCTTAAGCCATAGTTTAATTTTATTTTGAATTTGATTATTAGATTACTTTTATATTTTAAATTAAATGTGTTATACAATCTAGGTGCAACGTTACTATAGTGTTGTAGGGCAAATTTACTTCTCACTCTAGGGACATTAATCTACCCTTCTACTCGATGATATGAAATGCGGTACAGTAACTTTGTGATATCTGCGTATATATTGATACATGATCTACTAGGGAACAGATAGAACATCAGCTTTTTCATATACTGCTTTTGTTGGGTTTCGAAATGGTAGGTAAAGTAATATTTTGAGCACAGCTCGTTGGGCTCTCTCGAGCTCCAGCATATATGTTTTTGCTGACGAACCCCAAGTACATATGCAATAGGTAATCACACACTTTGCCAAAAATTCAAATATTTGGATCAGCAATGTAGTATTTGGTAAACTTCTCAAATCTTTAAAAATATAAATAAGATTACTAAGAACAGTTATATTTTTCTTTCAGCTTAACTTATAATCAATATTTATTCCTAAATATTTGAACTCTGCAACTTTTAGGCAATGTAGGGCAAATACAACGTGATATCAGAAAGTTGTTGGAAGAGTTACAGGGATTACAATATGCACGAAGTTGAAAGCTTTTGGGTGAAGACGCCATGCTCTTCCTAAAACGAACAAATAACGTTTTATCTACATTGAATGATAACAAACTATCTTCAAGCCATATTGTGATATAACCTCTTCGCCTACTTGCCTCAAATTCGCTCAGGTATTGCTGTAGAAAAGTATGACAATTTCGTCAGCAAACATTTATATGTCAACACCTTTGAGTCGAAATTTACATAATTCATTAATATATGTCAAAAATAGTGTCGGGCCAATTGTACTACCCTGCGGCACCCCATAAAATCCCACGCCAAAATCACTAAAATGATTCGCAACTCTGAAACTCTACATTCTTTCAGTGAGATATATTTTTATCCACAAAAGTGCTTTACCTCTAATTCCCATATTTTTTTGACAACGTAAAAGTATTGGTATAGATACGATTTCAAACGCCTTCCGTAGATCCAGGAATATTTTAACACATTTGTCGTTTCTGTCGAGGTAAGTTGTAATATTACCGGTGAGTTGTAATACAGCGACATTAGTATGTAGTTTAATATTTTCTAGCTAATTGATTAGTCGCATGTGCATAACTTTTCTATTACTTTGGATTACTTTGGGTACTTAATGTGATCCCATGATCCACCATGACGGGAGACCATTCACGACGATGACCATTCACAAGAAGAGTGTAATAATCACTGTAAAGTGTTCGTAACGTCGGAAAATTAAAAATCAAATACAAACGCGATAGAATCCGTAAAAGTAGTTTTATTTCAAATATGTAATACTCGCGTAAACATTAGAAGTCATTATGATAAGAAGATGTTTAGGATTTAAAATTATATATTTATTATTAATATATTATTTGCTTAAAATATTGTATATTTGGTGACGAAGTACAATTACCCCCCATACATATACCCCTTATCTTAGTCGTGGATGACTGTAAGACAAGACTAAGGGATGTCAACGCATTTAACATCTATGCAAGAGAAGGACACCTCAAAACAAAACCTTATACCAACACGTCTGACCAGCGTAGTATAGTAGGTCAATTTCCCTCTCATTATGGAGGAGGTTTGAGTCCAATAGTAAGACATGTATGAGTTGAGATGATTTTACATTTAAAATTTTATATTCATGAATAATATATCAAATATTATTAAAAATAAATTGGTGCCATACAAAATATATTCGTGTCCATCATCATTGTCCTACTCTTTAAATCCCAATTACTTGAGATCGATACAATATGTACTCTTCTTTTATAGTACATATTGTAAAAGTTATTAGAAATAATTTTATGACCGGCCGCCTGCCTGACGTCAACCTTCCTTGGGAATGTAAGTGTTGACCAAACGGCATCAGATAGAGTTGGCCCAGGTTGTTATAAGAACAATATATATACAAAATATACTCTTTTCCGTATCTAGTAGTATTAGCGCTGTGGAGAATTCTCTTGAAATCTTTACTAACAAAGTTGCGAGCAAAAACTAATATAATATTCGTACCTGCGTCATAAGCATTAGATTTTTATGACCTGGTCGTTCACTTAAATAATTAATTATCGAGACTTGTTTTGTAAAAATAATTCATAGATTAGTTTATTTATAGAAGCAATATTAACAGGTTTAATGAAAGATACGTATCTTGTGGCGGAATAGGCATTTTTTAAATATTCATATGATTTTTTTTTATTACATTTTTTTTCTAATTTGTATAAAACAGCTTATGTTAGGTCAACAGTCCGAGTTATCTATTAACGTATAATCGAAATCAATAGTGCTAAAAGTGTGAAAATTTATCCACGTCTTACTTTTATATTATACAAGTGACCCGCCCTCGCTTCGCTTCGGTTACGTCAATTCAGTTGTATAGTTTTACTTTCGCGACATAGAATTCCTTTTGGAGAAAGAATTTCTTAAAATCGTACTTGATCCGACCTTTACAGGGTAGAAAGAAATACCACTAAATTCCAAGTCTGTAAGGGTAGTATTAGAAAATGTGGATTTTTTGAGGTAACACCTACTTAATCCCCTTTATGGGTGGCTTTTTAAAAAAAGCCGTTCTTAGCTTATCTAAGTATCGTAACACAAACATGCCTACCGAAATTCAAGTCTGTAGAAATTATATTTAAAAAAGTGATTTTTACACACCATTTCGTAAAATCCGTTCTTAGCTGACCTCTACTCTACTAAAAGAACATTCCTACTAAGTTTAAAGTCTGTAGGCCTTATGATTCCAGAGATATAGTGATGAGTCAATACATAGGTTGAAATCTCTTATATATATATCTATAACTAGCAGACCCGGCCACGCGTTGCTGTGGCTAAGGTAGTCTCAGTAACATGTGGTGGTTATGCTAATAAATTGTAGCTTATATGAAACGTTTCCACGTTTAACATAGCGCCATCTATTAAATACTTACTCAATCCAGTCAACAGATACCACCATCTGTTAGAATCGATCGATCGATCGAAATTTGGAGATAACAGATAATTGTGACTGTCAAATAACAGACAAATAATTTGCAATAAAATAATATTGTGACTATAAATTGAGATGGAAGCTATCCTATCTTTTAAGTTGGATCAAACTACACATATTACGCAAATTTGATCAAACTCGGTTCAGTACTTTAAGAGTGCATGGATGATATATGGGCTGTGATGATGATGCGGCGGAACTACTGGGATGTAGTGAATACATATAAAAGTGCTTTACAACATTTTCGTTTTCCATCAAAACTCCCACAAGAGACCATTAACAGTGTAGCCATAGCACTGTTGATGGTGACATTTTGACTTAGACAATGACTAACCTGAAATACTAAAAACGTAAAAATAATTATAACTTGACACTGGCACCAATAGCTCGTATAAGTAGCTGATTGACAATACACAAAGAGAAGAAGAAGAACGTTTATGTGACATCAACCTTTTTAGAGTTCCATACCCAAAAGATAAAACAGGACCCTATTACTAAGACTCTGCTGTCCATCCGTTGCTTAGCCTGTCTGTCACCAGGTTGTTCTCATGAACCGTGATAGTTGGACAGTTGAAATTTTCACAGATGATGAATTTCTTTTGCCGCTACAACGACAAACAAATACTAAAAAACAATAAAATAAATATTTAAGAGCACACAACAAAGGTAATCTTTTTGCTCGTTTTTGCTCGATATTGATAACAAAAATAGGTAGACGTTTGAAATATTCACAGAATATTTAGTAATATATTTCCTTTAGCAATAAATTATTAAATTAAAATAAAACAAATAGAGAATTTAAGCTCCCATACAACAAACCTGATTATTTTGCCATTTATAGATAATGGTACGAAACCTTCCGTGCGCGACTCCGAGTCGCTCTTAGCCGGTTTTTTGAATATAATCGAATTGAGTTTTCAAACATGTGCCAAAATAAAATGTCTTTTAAATCAAAATCACTAAGAAGTATTGATATCAACTTTAAAGCAAATCACCCCTAAAATAACTTTCCACCCCTTTTTAACCAAGTTAGGAGATAAATCTGAATAAAATATGAATCACATCTTTCATCAATTCTGTTAAAGAATGTTTATGCAAAATTTGAAATAGATTGGACCAAGGAATCACGTTGTCCCATACAAACTTTGCCCTGCTTTTTCACCCCTTAGGGATATAATTTCGTAAAATTAGTTCTTAGCTGACCTCTACTCGGCTAAAGAAATATTCCTACCAAATTTGAGGTTTGTAGGCCTTATGGTTCCAGAGATATCGTGATGAGTCAATACATAGGTGGAAATCTCTTATATATATATATATATATATATATATATATAGATTCACATACATGTTTATTTTATTGCTTATGGTGGCAAAGTAGCACAATCGAGGGGAAGTGTTACTGCTATCCATGAACCTAAACAATACCAGTGGTATAGCTAGGCCACTGCCTATCAAAGAAAAATTCCCAAAACCTCCGCAGAAGGTTGAGCTGCCGATTCTCTAGCTCACCGAACGAAGCGCAACAGCATATTACCACTGCTCAGGCATCAATTTTCTACGAGAGTGTGATACTAGTCCGGACGGGCCACCTCGCGGCTGTAGACAGAAAACTGTCAACAGTGTGTTTCTACCATTAAAAACGTTTATTGTGACACAGAAGGAACGGCTCGAGACCCAAAGTCTGCTGTACCTTTCAAGGCCATGTAGACGTGACACCGGTATCAGTTCTTGTCAACGGTGGCCCGTACATGGGGTTACCGTTTCGGGTACCAACTCCAGTCTCTCTTACGCAATCGATCTCTCTAGGACTCTGGGATAGTGGACTAATGCCCGTTCTGTCCACTTGCGACTTCGGCTAGGGAGAAATTCAAAGCCCCTTAGGGGCAAAAACAGTGTAATAGTATTTTGTGGAAGATTGAAATTGTTAAAGGTACAGGATTTTACTCTTAAAACTTTATTTAACTGTTAAAATATGGTAAATGGCTTAATTAGTGGTAGGAACACGCTGTCGATGGTTCTCTGTCTACAGCCGCGGGCCGGTCCGTCCGGGGTAGTACCATACTGAGCAGAAGATCGACGTCTGAGTAATGGCAACGTACTATTGCCCTTCGTTCGGTGAGCGAGAGAGCCGGAAGCCCAACTGGGTGGGTTTGAGGATTTTATTGGTAGGCAACGGCCTAAGCTATACCCTTGGTATTGCAAAGGTCCATGGGCGTCAGTGACACCATCAGGTTTGTTGCTTGCTCGTTTGCCACCATAAGCGATTAAAAAAAAAGAAAATATGGCGCGACGTGACGGCGCTGCATGTGTTAGTAGCAAAAAATATTATCGAAGCGCTGTTGCGTTGCCATTTTCAATTTTCACGCGCATTATATAACCATAGATGCTTTTTTACGTATCGTAATTATTTTAATTCGATTGTGCACTTTTTATTTGCATGGCAATCAATTTTTAACTTTTTTATGCATAGCAATATTTCAATAATTTTTAATATGCATAGCGATTTATAGACATTTAACAAAAAAATAAATAATTTAAATGTTTACAACAGGTCGATACAAAGCTATTAATAATTATTAAAATATTATAAAGATTATAATCCTTTACGACATTCACGAACAAAGTATAGTTTGGTAGTATTCGTAGCCGCTACCACACAGCATATCATTCTCCTATTCTTATCCTAATTACTTAGAATCGATACCCTTCTTTCATTATACATATTGTAAAAGTTATTGGCAACAGTTTTATGACCGGCCGCTTGCCAGACGTCAACCCTCCTTGTGAATGTAATTGTTGACCAAACGGCATCAGATGAAGTTGGCCCAGGTCGTTATAAGTCTCTTAATTGTCTTTTACGACATCCACAAGCAAAGTAAGAGTTGGTAGTATTCGTAGATCCTTCCACACAGCATATATCTATTAATATGAATTTAAATAAAATCATAAAAACACATACATACATATCATCACGCCATATCCCTTGCAGGGTAGACAGAGAGAACAGAGTGCCAGAGAACTCTATCCTTGCATACTTCACTCGCTTCCTCAACATTCATAATTCACTTCATACACGCTCGCTGGTTTCGGAGACTCTTGACTCCACCTTCCTTCAGTACGTGACCGATCTGGTCTAGGTAGGTTAGTCTCGGTCTCCCCCGGTACCTACATCCTTCCACTTTCGCACTGTATATCTTCTTAACCAGACCATAAAAATAATAGATTATAATAATAAAATATATCGCTAATGCTGTTATTAAATTATTGCAATTGTCATAACAACTATTGGAATAACAAGTTCGTATTGATATATAAAATATATTGTGCGCAATACAATCTTAAAATATATTATTTAGAAGTTATAAACATCTATAAGTATTATGGGAAATACCCAAGGTGATTTCTATATTACAAAATCAGATGATTAGACTAAGCAGGTTTTCATACAGCTAATGGAATTTTTTTTAATGCGATTATTATTTATATATATTTTTCCATGAAACTATGGAAATTATTATGGACTAAATCTTAATTGTAGACGTATTTATATTTAATTGATAATTATGACGAAGGCCACTTTTTTTTTTTTTGCGGTGGACTATACTATATTATATATACGTGGTCGTGCCCCGCCAAATCAGTGCGAGGCGACGGAAGAGGCGGCGCGCAACCCCATAGACCCACCCTGCAAACACCTCTCTTCGCCGTGCGAGCGGGCTACCGGTACCCGATCTTTGACATCGGTGGCACCCCCGGCATGACGAAGGCCACCTGATGATATGTTTACTGCTGCTTAAGAACCTTTGCAATTCCATGGATAATAGTTTTAACGTGTTAAGGATTAATGACTTCTAATGTTTACGCGAGTACTACACATTTGAAATAAAACTACTTTTACGGATTCTATCGCGTTTGTATTTGATTTATAATTGCCCGACGTTTCGAACACTTTACAGTGATCATGGTCACGGGAGGACTGAGGTGTCTTACGTCAAATATGTCATTGTTATTACAGAAATTTATTTATATCCACCCTATAAGATATTAAATATTAAATTTTGACCCACATTTTTATACAAAATTAATACAAATTCATTGCCAGTACAAAAAGAGAATGGTTCTATATATAAAATTTATGTTGTTTATGATTTGTTATTATTAAGGTATTTAATTTATGATAATTATTATTGTGGCAATTTTACAATTTTTACAAAACTAACAAAAACTATTCAGCTACTACCGGATCGGAACGCGGCCACACTGAGAAAGATCCGGCGACAAAACTCAGGGGGCATGATACATACTAATTTTATTATAGATTTTTTTTTTCTTTTCAAAATTTTATATATATATATATATATAATATATACAAGAATTGCTCGTTTAAAGATATTAGATAGATTAGATGATGGAGCGCTTCAGTTATTTTTTTTTTTGATAAAACTTTATATGTTGCTTTAACGATATAATCCTTCAGGAGGTCTTTATAAAAATATTTAACGGATAAAAATTACATCCAGATTCAAAACAACAAATTGTGGATCACACAAAATAATGTCTTGCGTGGGAATCGAACCTATCTTCATCTGTGCAATCATTACAAGCAATTGCAATATTTCGCGATCCATCTATCAAGGAATAGGCATCGGCTTTCTCCTGTTCAACTCAAAGCATTGGTTGCTATTGCCAACACGTCTACTAAACGTGGCGATTACGGAATCAGCCTTCTAATAAGGAGGCCTTTGTCAAACCTTGGACATTGATTTGGAATAAAGTTTATTTTAATTATTTCCATATACATATATAATGGCGGAAGCGATGGCTGAGTGATTGAATCTTCATTCTCGCTGTTCAATGGTTATTGGGTTCATTTTGTTTCATGATGATGATGATGGGTTCATTTTTGGTACCAGAGAATAATAGATCCGTGTACAAAATAACTTCACTTTTATTGGGTACTTTTTCAGCTCATATATGTCCCAATGTTGGGCACGAGTCTCCTTTATAGCAGAGAAATTGACTTAGTGTATCAAGCTGGTCAGACGTATTGGTATAAGGTTTTATTTCGAGTTTTACTTCTCTTGCACAGATGTCATATGCATATAGTATCCCTTAATCATCTTTAACGATCACCCACGGGTAAGATAGAGGGTGGTATATATATATGGGTACGATATCATACATATTCTACGATATGTATTTTATTTTGATGGTTTAACACGTCCAGTGCCGACCACTCGGATCCGAGTGGGGCGGGGCTATAGTAGTGTTGCCTCCCACTCGGATCCGAGCGAGCGTCCCGTACATTTTGTATAGTAGCATTCGAGTGTTCGGCCCCCAGCGTGTATGCATACCGACCACTCGATATGTTCTTAATCAAAATTCACTTTAAAAAGTTTTGGCACCCTCGTAAAGTTTTTATTTATTTGGTTGGCTTAGAATGTGTTTAGAATACAATTTATCTCTTTCCTTATTGCCTGTGGGTGTTATAATAGACTCATTATCATTATCATTCAGCTCTTATCCCAATTAAAGTTAACGTAATAGATTCTTCACTAGACAATATTGCAAAAGTTATTTGCAATAGTTCTATGACCGCCCGCTTGTCTGACGTCAAACCTTCAATTGGAATGTAATAGTTGATCAGACCGCATCAGATGCAATTTACCAAGGCCGATATAAAAAGGTAAACTTAAAAGACGAAAGATATTCATATAACATCTATGCAAGAGAAGGAAAACTCGAAAATAAAACCCTATACCAACACGTCTGACCAGCGTGGTATAGTAGGTCTATTTTCCTCTTATTGTGAAGGAGGATTGAGTTGATTAGTGAGATTTACGCGGGTATTATATCATTTTTTTATGGATGTTATCGCATATATGTGATTGATTCTTGTTTTTTCTAAATTCCATCCATTTTTAAGCCATTAGATCATTTAATAATTAAGATTTATTAAATAAAAATTAAACTTCCACTAGGTAGGACTAACGACATCTTAAGACTAGTCAGAAGCCGCTGGATACAAGTAGCGCAGGACCGTGCTGAGTGATATTGTCATGGGCAGGCTTAAATTCAACAATGAACGTCTACGGACTGATGAAATAAATCTTGTAAATAATGAATCGATTTAATAAATAATTCGATTATTTGTTAAATCGATTACTATCATCCATGTGGTGATGGAGTAAGAATACAATTCACCACCCCCTATCTTACCCGTGGGTGATTATAAGAGACGACTATGGGATATATAACGCATATAACATGTATGCAAGAGATGGAAAAAACAAAACCCTATACCAACACGTCTGACCAGCGCGGTATAGTAGGTTTACTTCCCTCCCATTGCGGAGAAGGCTTGAGCCCAATAGTGAGACAAATATGGGCTGAAATGATGATGATGATGATGATTTACTATCATCATCATGCGATAAATGAATTCCATATAATATAAACACATAATTACGAAAGAACTTTTTATAGAATATTGATTTTGAAAGGCAAAGAAAAAACACCGTATAATAATTCTTTGGTAATCCACATCTGTAATTATCTAGTCTTGTAATAAATTACAATGTTATTATAATAATTATTAGACCGTATTGTACTATTATTATAGTTGTAATAACATATTATCTCTATGTTACTACAGTTGTGTAAAATAATTAAGGTTATTTAGAAATGTTATGGTTGGTGAAAGTGCGTTGGATGTTGTAAGTATTGTAAGAAAAATGTATTTAAATAATATCATAAGTGATAGGACCACGCTGTTGTCAGTTCTCTGTCAACAGCCGCGGGCCGGTCCGTCCGGGGTAGTACCACACTGAGCAGAAGATCGACATCTGAGTAATAGCAATATGCGCTTCGTTCGCAGCCCAACTGGGCGGGTTCGGGATTTGTATTGGTAGGTAGCGGCCCTAAAGATCCATGCGCCCATGGATTGCTTGCTCGTTTGCCACCAAAACAATAAAAAAAAAAAATATATACTAAAATTATTGCCACACGTGAAATTTCTAGTTTGTATCATCGTCATCATTTTTTGCTCTTATCTCAATTACTTGGGCGATCCAATATGTACTCCTATTCCTATATATATTGCAAAAGTTATTGCCAATAGTTTTATGACCGGCTGCCTGTCTGACGTCAGATCTCCTTGTGAATGTAATTGTTGACCAAACGGCATCAGATGGAGTTGGTCCAGATCGATATAAGGTTCTTAGTCGTCTTTTACGATATCTACGAGCAAAGTAAGTGTTGGTAGTATTCGTAGCCGTATATATCGATTTCTAGTTCGTATATTTTTTTTATAAATATTCTGACATGTTAAATACTAAATCGTTTAAAGTTAATTAAAGGAAACGTTTAGAATTCATTAATAAATTATAAGAAGGTCGATACAGGGTGGAAGTGGACCGCTTCCGAAAATAAAGACAGGTGACGCTACTAGTCCTATTTGTAATAATAGGGTAGAAAAAAAAATCGATTCGGATATTTTTTTTTTCACAACGAATTTTAAGTTTTTTCACATTACATCGTATTAGGACAGTGGCATGTAATGATAGTTCCATAAAAAGTACGTAACTTTACTCAGATGAGAAAAGATGCAATGCATTCAAAACTCACGATCATATGTTCAAGAGTTCAACGACCTCGCGTGGTGAATAAAAATTTTTTTTCATCCGAATCGATTTTTTTTTCTAGCCTATCATTACAAGTAGGACTAGTAGGGTCACCTGTCTTTGTTTTCGGGAGCGGTCCACTTCCACCCTGTATAATATCCCATTCGTCATTATAATCGCCCTGCTCTTATCCTAATTACTTGTGATCTACGCAATATGTATTAATATAAATTCTTCCATCAATTATTCCATTACGCAATATATATTCTTCCATCCTATATATATTGCAAAAGTTTTGTCTAAAAGCAAAAGGATTCAAATTACTGAAATTTAGCATTCAATATGCTTGATTATTTTCGAATCCTACTTGTGACAATCATTTTTCGCTCATAATCGGGTTTTTATAAATAATCAAGCATATTGAATGCTAAATTTCAGTAATTTGAATAACAGGGTTGTGTCATCGTTTAATACAATTCTAACTGCAAATTTTGAGTATTAAGTCTGTACAATGTGTAAACAATGTCGGGTAGATGGCACACGTCTCCTTAAAAAAGACGAAAATATAATACGATGCGAGAATTGAATGTCCTACAATAGTTCGCGGTGGTGTAAGTACGACTGGAACGGATTTCCAATGGGTGTTGGATTCGAATCCCACTTGTGACAATCATTTTTTGCTCGTAATCGAGATTTTATAAAAACAAAAGGGTTCTCGATTTGTATTTCTAAATTTTATGAAAATGAAAGACACTTACCTCAACAGCTTTTCAACAAGCAATTTTCCTAGGAAACCAGTACCACCAGTCAGTAGTACTGTAGAGCCTGCAAACAGCTTCTGTATTTGAGATTCTCCTAGAGGCTCCTCTTCTTCCTTCATGTCCTGGTAAGTGATGTCACTTCCCTGCTTAGTTTCGTATAGTTCTGTAGTCATTTTCACTGGCATCTAGAAAAAAGAAGAGACTCGTAAGTGGCGAAAATACTATATATATATATATATATATATATGTATGTTCTTTTTTATTTGTGTTTACTTTTTACTACTAGTGCTTTGCTGACGGACGTTGCAGGATGCTGCGGAATAACATACATACATATCATCACGCCATATCCCTTGCAGGGTAGGCAGAGAGAACAGAGTGCCAGACAACTCTATCCTTGGATACTTCACTCGCTTCTTCGACATTCATAATTCTCTTCATACACGCTCGCTGGTTTCGGAGACCCTTGACTCCAACTTCTTTCAGTACGTGACCAATCTGGTCTAAGTAGGTGAGTCTCGGAATAACAGCGTTGTGGTATCACTTTTTGAAGTAGATACCAAATTATGCTGAGCAGCGTCCTTTTCCTCATTTGTGTAGGGGGCGCCACTGCCATTATTGATAACTCATCCGCGTAATATTTAATTTTTCTTTTTGGTTTTTTAATTTTATTATTATCATTATTTTTATTTGAATACAGTTCTAAATATCCTTATATTTTAAGTAGTTTAGTATTTAAGTATATAGTTTAGTATTTAAGCTCATTCTATTGTGTCCTTTCCATGAGTGGAGAAATATTTTTTTTCCTTTAGTTTTTTAATAATCGAGTTACGTTGTTGACAATTTACTATGTACATACATACATAGCCTGTTTCCCAGAGCGGCAGGCAGAGACTACGGATTGCCACAAACCAGGATTCTGACATACTTCCATCGCTTCATTCATATTCATCACAGTCTTCATACATGCCCTACGGTTACGCTAACTATTAATCTGATCTTTTGCCAATTTTTTATTTGCAGTTATTAATAAACCAAATAGTGGTGGAGTCATACAGCTGATAGTTGTTTATCTACAGGTACCAACCGGTCCGTTTGGGGTTGTACCACACTCTCGTACTCTTTGTTCTATGAGCGAGAGAGCCGGAAGCCCAACCTTTTGAGTGGGTTTGAGATGGTAGGTACGGTCTAGGCGTGCTCCCGGTATAACAAAGGTTCATCAATGGTAGTAACACTTACCATCAGATATGCTGTTTGCTCGTTTGTCACCAATACACACGCAGACCTTCTTGGAAATGTAATTGTTGACCAAACGGCAACAGATGGAGTTGGCCCAGGTCGTTATAAGGCTCTTGGTCGTCTCTTTTACGACATCCACGAGCTAAGTAAGGGTTGGTAGTATTCGTAGCCGCTACCACACAACTAATTATTTATAGTGATAAATTAATTATTTTAAAAACGTAAATTCGTATTCTAAAATTATGATCTTAAATTAATATGTTCAATAATTATAAACAATATTTCAATTTAAATAAATTTCCCCTATGTTCGATTATTTTTGTTAAGCGGGAGACCGAGACTAACCTACCTAGACCAGATCGGTCACGTACTGAAGGAAGGTGGAGTCAAGAGTCTCCGAAACCGGCGAGCGTGTATGAAGAGAATTATGAATGTTGAGGAAGCGAGTGAAGTATGCAAGGATAGAGTTCTCTGGCACTCTGTTCTCTCTGCCTACCCTGCAAGGAATATGGCGTGATGATATGTATGTATGTATGTGTATTCTAAAACTATGAGCCTAAATTAATATGTTTATTTTTTCTATCCGTTTGGTGACGGTGTAAGAATACAATTCACCAACCCCTATCTTACCCGTGGGTGATCGTAAGAAATGATTAAGGGATAGAAAACGCATATAACATCTATGCAAGAGAAGAAAATTTAGAAACAAAACCCTATACCAACACGTATACAGATGAGGCTCGAGCCCAACAGTGGGACAAATATGTGCTGAAATAATGATGATAAATTATAGATAATATTTCAATTTAAATAAACTTCCTGTATGCTCGATTATTCTTATTAAAATCTGATTATTGTTTAGTAAATATGGAATACTAGCTTCTGCCCGTAAAAGGTTACTTTCCTAAAGTTTTTCATCCCCTATTTTTATTTTACCCCTTAAGGATAATTTTTTTACAAAATTTTAATGTCATATTTACATCTAATCAATAGTCTAAAAATAAGATTCAATCTTTTGGATTTAAAAAAGACGATATATCCTTACAACTTTTCATCCTCCTTCAAATGAAATTTGGTACACAGATAGTCTAAAGCCTGATAAAGGACATAGGCTACTTTTTAATGCAAAAAAAGAGTTGTGACAACTATTTTTTTGCATTAATAAGTAGCCTATGTCCTTTATCAGGCTTTAGACTATCTGTGTACCAAATTTCATTTAGATCGGTTCAGTAGTTTTGGCGTGAAATAGCGACAGACAGACAGAGTTACTTTCGCATTTATAATATTAGTAAGGATAGCCGGTATTTCATATCTGATATTGCTGTTATTATTTATACTATGTGGTGTACTGCACAACTGATCATTACGTTTCCACACCGCCTCAGTTTGCCGTGACATAATTTTATTCTGTGACGTGTAATAATAATTGTAATAATTACATTACGTAAAGATTACAGTTTGTGAAGCAATAATTGTAATGTTGTATTGGATTCAATTTCTCAGTTATAGTCACGTATCAATCAGATATCAGTTCCATGATTTATATTTAAGAAGGTTGATAAATGTGTAACTTGATACTGTATGCAGTTCGAGATTAATGTTCGATGTCGCCCTAGGCACAAGTTAATATATCTTTTTGCTTGCTTTTGGTGGCAAACGAGCAAGCAGTACATCTGATGGTAAGGGTCACTGCCGCCCATGGACCTTTAGAGCCGCTGCTAACAATACAAATCCCAAACCCACCCAGTCGGGCTTCCGGCTCTCTCTCTCACCGAACGAAGCGCAATAGCACATCGCCATTACTCATACGTCGAGCTTCTGCTCAGTGTTTTACTACCCCGGACGGACCGGCCCGCGGCTGTAGACAGAGAACTATCAACATCGTGGTCCTACCACTATTAAATACCAACGACAAATTGCAAATTCCGTTGGCTCACTCGCATGGCGTGGAGAAGTACATTAGGGGACGGGTTTATGAGGTCGTGCGCCACGTCATCTGTCGCCCCGGACGGATTTGTGTGATGTGATCAGACCAGAGATGACCGCAAAAAAAAAAGGCACAAATAATATTTTAACGCTCTTAGATGTATATAATAAATACTTTAACAAAATCGTTTTTTTTTTTGTAACAATTTTTTTTAGACATGTTTTTTTTTTCGTATTTATATGATTAATAATTTAATACCTACCAAATAGAATTTTACTATTTTGATATATTGTGAAATACTTTGGTATTCTACTTTATAAAAAAAATACTTTCAAAATTTTGGTGTCTCATATTATTGAAATTTAGCATTTCACATGCTATTTATAAAAAACTTGATTACGAGCAATAAATTTATGTCACACGTAGGACTCGAACCCACACCTATTGTAATACTGTTCCAATCATCCTAACACTTAGACAAGTGTGAGCTGTCGTATTTCATTCATTCAATCTTCGGCTCGTATTATATTTCCGTCATGTGAGTGCGTCATGAGAGTCAGACGTGTGCCATCTACCCGACAATTTTTACACATTATACAGAGTTTGGTTTAGTCTCTCTAAAAATATGCTACTCTAGTCCCAGGCCGCGCGGGGTTCAGTCGAAATTTATCACTTATTGTATAGTAACTACGAATACTAACAAACTGTTCATCGCACGTTAATTTCGTAGAAGAAGATTAAGGCGGAACGAGCCCGGGAGGACTCCCTCCATGCGGACTCGGGCCGCCGTCAGCGCTTCGGGCAGCGCAGACGCAAATACCTGTGCCGGCATAGTCCGGTCACCCGACGTGAGGCCACCGCGTGAAGACGATGCCCCTAAGGCGAAAGTTGTCTGGGCGTCGACGAGGGGAACCCGCGAGGGTAAACCGCCGGGCGGGCCACCGAAGACAAAGATCGGGTACCGGTGGCCCGCTCGCACGGCGAAAAGAGGAGTCCTTGCACGGTGGGTCTATGGGGTCACGCACCGTCTCCTCCGTCGCCCCGGACCGATGTGGCGGCGTATGACCACATCTATAGTCCACCGCAAAAAAGAAAAAAAAAGGGTGATCGTAAGAGACGACTAAGGGATATAAAAAGCATATAACATATACACTAAAGAAGGGAAACTCGAAACAAAACCCTATACCAACACGTCTGACCAGCGCGGTATAGTAGGTTAATTTCCCTCCCATTGCGGAGGAGGTTCGAGCCCAACAGTGGGACATATATGGCCTGTGATGATGATGATATATTCAAAATACTATTGTAGTAGCACCAAATTGTTGACAGTTCTCTGTCTACAGCCGCGGGCCGGTCCGGTGGGGTAGTACCACACTGAGCAGAAGATCGACGTCTGAGTAATGGCAATGTGATATTGCGCCCCGTTCGGTGAGAGAGAGAGCCGGAAGTCCAACTGGGCGGGTTTTTTTTGTTTTTTTTTTTGGTGGGTTTGGGGTGTGTATTGGTAGGCAACGGCCTAGCTATACCCCTGGTATTGCAAAGGTCCATGGGTGACAGTAACATTTATCAACAGGCGTGCTGCTTGCTCGTTTGCCACCATAAGCAATAAAAAAAATATTCTATTCTAAAAAAGGCAACACCAAGTAATAAATTATAACCATATTTCGTCACTAAATTAATAAATGTAGTTGTTTAAACAATAATTTTACACAAACGGAAGTCGAAAAAACCAAACGGATTAATGTAAATATATTCTAAGTTATAAAAAATATGTATTGTAAGTTATTAACATTAATTTGTTAATAACTTAAAATATTAAGTTCAAAAAAAAAGATATCATCTTTTTTTGATATTTATTTATATAAAATACATGTAATTGTTTAATTTATTAATCAGTATTACAACTTTATATTTATGTATGAAAAACGAATGATTCATAGATTTTTTACCGAAACTCATCATTCATCATCATCATCATCATCACAGCCCCTATATTAGCGATAGGTAATTCGAATAATTTAATTCGAATAACTCGAATAAGACTCTTTTCTCGTTCATTCGAATCGCCTTTGACCGAAACCGAATCAATTCGTTAACTCGTGTCGTACTCGCAGCACGGGCGACCGCGTCGGCGCAGCAATCAGTCGACTTGGCTTGATTGGATATTCGTTGCTTCGCTCTCTCGCTCTAATACGAAGTCGAAGAATCTAACGAATGAATTCTACGAGTGAGAAAATACGAAAATACATGAAATGTTCTAAGAATCACGAGTTGTTTGGATACAATTCGTTTCGTTTGACGTACCTATTACCTACATTTGCAAATCGTCCGTCGTCTAGAGTAAACAAAAGTTTGATCTGGAAGTATTTTAATAAATGTGAAGATGAAAACAGTTTCCTGTAAACTATGTTTCTGTAGTTATAAATATATTGGTAATACGACCAACTGTATAAATCATTTAAAATGAATAATAATGTAAACGAGTTATAACTCGCCAACTCGATTTAACAGGTGGATGACTCGACATACGAGTACGAATTCGACTGTAATGCTTTCGCAAATTCATCGCGCGATTTGATGACTTCCAAGTGACGATTCGAATCAATTCGAATTGTGATTCGAATCAATAGTAATTTTAATTCGATCGATTCGAATTAAAAAAAAAAACAATTTGTCTCATCGCTACCCTATATGTCCCACTGTTGGGCTTCAGCCTCCTCCGTAAAGGGAGGAAAATTAACCTATTATATCACGCTGGTCAGACGTGTTGGTATAGGGTTTTGTTTCGAGTTTTCCTTCTCTTGCGTTGACGTCGACGCCCCGGCAGCTTTCGCCGTCGAGGCGTCGTCCTCACGCGGTGGCCTCACGTCGGGTGACCGGACAATGCCCCGGTCCGATCACCCGAAGCCTCGGTTAGGGCGGCATCAGGCGCAGGTACTCGCGCCTGCGCCGCCCCGGCCGCGGGCGGCGGACCGGCTCACGGGAATCCTCCCGGGCCCGTTCCGCCGCCTCCTTCTGCGAGAAGACAGCCTCGCAGAAGGCGGCGACCGCGTCCCAATTCCTGACGCTGTCGACCATCGCTCGCGCAACAGCCGGCAGCGTCAGGTCGGCACCGATGACAGCGACGAGGTCACGGCGCTGCCCGTCCCAGCCCGAACATACCTCGAGCGTATGTTGCACCGTGTCCTCGTCGCTACTGCAATGGTGGCAGGACGGAGTCCACTCCCTCCGCACGACCGTGTGCAGGTACTTGCCGAAGCAACCATGCCCCGACAAGACCTGCACCAACCGGACGCTGGACGTAGGCCTGCCTCATGTTACGCCACAGAGTGCGCTACTGTGCCGTTTGTATCCAACGACGCCCAGCAACCTTCACCAGGTCGTCTGTCCACCTTGGGCGTCCTACATTGCGTCGTCCGGTACGTGGTTGCCACTCTAGAACCTTTCTTCTCCAGCGGTGGACGGTTGCTATTATTTAAAATAGCACAAGCATAGACAGGTTTAATTAAATATATTTGAATAAATTATAATCTATAAATGAATATAGATTCGTGATTTATCTACTTTGTCGCTAACGAGATTTGAGATATAATTATGATGATTGCCAACATATGCTGAAGTATTTTCGTGTGATGATAAAAATCTTGCTCATGGGTGTCGTAAAAGATGACTAAGGGATTATAATATGCGTATAACATCGATAGATGTTCCATAGAAAAGAAGCAAAAATCTCGATATAAAATTCTATAAGAACCAGTTTGATCAAAGCGGTTAGGTCAGTTTTTCTCCTATTATGGAGAGGGCTCAATCTCATTGGTAGAATAAGCTGATGATGATGATGATGCGATAATTACACTATATTTACTATTATAATGTTGATGATTTTATTTTTTTATACGCGCTAAACTTGAAAACTAACAATTGGATTCCAAAATATCTTATTATATTTGGTAGTTCTTTTTATTAAGAAATATTATGATTGTAATATTGTTATAAATGTGAACCGAGTAGTAATTATAAATGTTAATAAATTGGGAAATATATAATAGCAATGACTTATATTTTTTTTTCGTGTGGTAACGGAGTAAGAATACTATTCGCCACCCCATATTTTACCTGTGGGTGATCGTAAGAGACGACTAAGGGATGTAAAACACATATGACATCTATGCGAGAGAAGGAAAACTCGAAACAAAACCCTATACCAACACGTCTGACCAGCATGGTATAGTAGCTTAATTTCCCTCCCATTAATGAGGAGGCCCGAGCCCAAGAGTGGGACATTTATGGGCTATGATGATGATGATGATGATGATGATGATGATGATGATGACTGTTATTTTTATTTCAATCATTTGCATTAAAAAGACAACACTCATCACTAAGAAAATTATACTTAGGTATGTTGCGGGGGACTTTACAAACATATAATTTAACAAACACAAATTACACCCAGACTCAGAACAACAATTTATGGATCATATAAGGTATTGTCCTGCGTTAGAATCGAACTCACGGCACGGTAGGTCGGTGTCTTAAACATTACGCCATCTGTGCACTCACCGACGGATACTTCGCCTACGGATTTTTTATAATGGGGTATTGATTATAATATCGACATATAGTGGCAAATTTTACTTTGTTCGAACCATAAATTGTTGTTCTCAGTCTGTATGTAATTTGTGTGCGTTAATTGTGTTTGTAAAGTCCCCCAAAATATAAGGATTACTTCCTACAAAGAAACAGTTCAAAGATCTAGCAATAAGCAAGCAATATGTTTCCAGAAATAGATTTAAAAGTATTCTGACAAATTATTTTTCTGCGTCTGTTAATTGCATTTTATTACCGCGGCAAATTTAAAAGAAAATAACCATTCATGGTTGATTTTTTATATATGCAAAGGCACTTACATACATAACCTCACCTAATTTTATTTTTTTGGGTCTATTTTTATCAGTATTTTTATAATACTCTCTCTATTTTATATATAATATGCGGCATGTTTAGTATGTATTAATTCTAGTGTGATGTACTATGAGCCACGATATAATGTAAAATTTAAATATAATAAAAAATATTAAGGCTGGAACAGATCCCAGAAGTGGCACTCGATCTTGACTTAACTAGCAGCCATCACAGCCCTCAACCTCCTTGGAGGGAAGGAAGAGCCCTGCATCATAAAGGAGTCGCTTATAACTTCTAACCTGCTGTATCCCTCACTGGTACTAATGTCTTCACTCCGCTGGCCTGCCATATTGTATACTAAATTACTAAGTCACTAACTGCACAGAAGACTAGTAGTTAAGACGCCGACCTACCATGCCAGTATTATGGGTTAGATTCCCACAGAAAATAATTCCTTATACGATCCATAAATTAATATTCTCAATTTGAATCTAATTTGTATTTGTTAATTATATTTGTAAAGTCCTCCGCAATACAAGTATTTTATTTTAGTAGGTCTCTTTCGGTTTGTAGGTCTTTACTATAAACAAAAAAAAAATTAAACCTTCAAGTTAATGTTAGATCACGCATATTTTCTAAGAAGAATCAGTCCATGGTCGTAGCAATAAATAATCACTATATTTCTAGAAATAGATATAAAAAAAAAAAAACAATCCCAATTAAGAAATAGCAACGAATACTTTCTGTTTTAAAATTTTTAACCTCGACCCGCATAATGAATATATTCAAATATCAAATTCATACACAGCACGGGCGTCGAACCAGTAAACAACGTTGATGATTCAAATTAAATGAAATTATTTATACTAGCAAATTCCTGCAGTTTCACTCGCGTAGTTTTTTTTTTTTTTTAATAATAATATATTTATTTAATTATTACAACTGTTATCTTATTTCATTTGTCATACATAGTTCTCATCATTGTGATAATGTAGCTTTTCGCTGATTTATATTTTGATTAGTGAAAGATTTTTTAAATATGTTAAGTAATTTATGCGTGAAAGAGTAACATATAAACAAAAAAAATTGCATTTATAATATTACTTATGATAGGCTCTATAAAGGCCCTTGTGTATTTTTTTTTAAATATTAAATTTTTTTTTTGTTAAACTCTAATGCTTAATCTAACAACGGATCGGAACGCGAATATAAACTGAGAATATTCGACAAGAAACTAAACGGTCTTATCATTTTTAAGTTATTTTTGTTTAAGTTATGTTTAGTAAGTATGATTTGCTTCAAACTAGAGTTTCTCTCTTTCAAAACATAATACAAAAAATATATAAATAACTTTATCATCTCTCACAATTCCTAGTATATTCATTGGTTTTGACTTAGAATTTACACACATCTTAGGATTAGACCGTCACCCGAGATGACCGAACGAGTTTAACATAACATTAATGTTATCTATTATTTATATTTAGCCTTAGGTGTTACCTAAACTGTAGGAGTCATTGATGAAATCGGGCATTCGTATTGTAGGAAAGTACTGATACTTTTTTTACTTGATCCCTCTTCTGATTCAAATTACTGAAATTTAGCATTTGATTATTTATAAAAACCCGATTACGAGCGAAAAATAATTGTCACAAGTGGTTCGATTCCCACTTGTGACAATAAATACAATAGTTCATGGTGGTTTAAGTGGCAGCACGATTGGGTCGGATTTCCAATAGGTGTCTATTCGAATCCCACTTGCAACAATTATTTTTCGCTCTCAATCGGGTCCCTCTTCTGATGTTTCCGTAGGCCATTTTTACTTCACGTTTCAAATATCTAAACGTAAAAGGTCATTGAGGTATTTTTTTTTTGCGGGCAACACCCTGCACAAAGGAAATAATCCTTTATTCGTCTCTTATGATCATCCACGAGTAATATGGTGGTGAATTATACCTATTCCTATTTCATTAGCACACGAAAAATAAAATAAAATATTTATTAATTAGATAAATTTAAATAGGTATTACATATACTATATGTATGTATATATAACAATTGTATAATTTACTGCAATTACTGATTGCACAGATGGCCTAGTGGTTAAGGTACCTACTGTGCAGTGCCTTGGGTTTGATTCCTGTGCAGGACAATAGTTTGTGCGATCTACAAAGTGTTGTTCTAAGACTCAGTGAAATTTGTCTTCGTATATTTGTAGAGTCCCCCGCAATACAATGATTATTTCCTTAGTGCAGGGTGGCGTTCTTAAAAAAAAAATTCTAAATTTCAAATATATATATATATATATATTTTATTTTTAATTTTATAATTTCAAAGGCGACGCGATACTATAAAGTGCAATAAACTTTAAAAATAGCTGTATTATAATTCATTGAGCAACTAATTCCGGTTTTTTTTTTATGATTTGACTTTAAAAATCATATTTCATCATAACATATATATATATTATTAATCATAATAACATTTTTTTATTTATATTAATTTGGTTTGTATGTAACGGAATTTTTGAACATGTTTTTCACCGACCTGCGCCAACTCCACCTGTTACCGTCTGGTCAACTACATTCTCATGGAGAGTTGACGTCAGATAGGCGACCGGTCATAAAACTAAAGTTAATAACTTTTGCAATCACCATCATCTTCACAGCCCATATATGTCCCACTGTTAGGCTCGGGCCTCTTCCGTAATGGGAGAGAAATCATACCTACTATACCGCGCTGGTTAGACGTGTTGGTACAGGGTTTCGTTTCGAGTTTTCCTTTTCTTGCACAGATGTTATATGCGTTTTATTTCCCATAGTCGTCTCTTACGATCACCCACAGGTAAGATAGGGGGTGATGAATTATATTTTTACTCAGTCACCACACGGATGATAACTTTTGCCATATTACGTACGATAAAAGTCATCATTCTCCTGCTCTTATCTCAATTACTTGTGGTCGAGATAATATGTACTCGTACATATTGCAAACGTTATTGACAATTTTGTACGGCCGCCTGTTTGATGGCATCCCTCCTTGGGAATGTAATTTTTTTTTTTTTTTTTTTTTTTTTTTTTTTTTAAAACACCACCCCGCACTAAGGAAATAATCCTTGTATTGCGGGGGACTTTACAAACATGCAATTAACGCAGACAAATTACACCCAGACTCAGAACAACACCTTGTGGATCACACAAAGTAATGTCCTGCGTGGGAATCGAACCCACGGCACTGGCACGGAAGGTCGGTATCTTAACCACTACGCCATCTGTGCAATTGTTGACCAAATGGAATCAGATGAAGTTGGCCGATATAAAGCTCTTAGTCGTCTTTAACGATATTGACGAGTAAAGTAAGGGTTGGTAGTAGTCGTAGCCGCTACCACACAGCACATAATGTACGATGGAAGCAGATTACACATTGTATTGACCACGAGTAATTGGAATAAGCTGCAGCAAGATAATGATGATCAAGAAGTTGAAAGTTTCAGGTACTATCAACTGCACTTAAATGAAATATAGAACCTCCTACTTTTTGAAGTCGGTTAAAAATAATTTTATACAAATTATTTACCGAGGAAGATTTTATGTTATCCTACTAATATTATTAATGTAAAAGTTTAGAAAGATGTTTGGATGTTTATTACTCGATCATGCAATAGCTATTGTCATCACAGCTGTTGAGATAACAAAATGATGATTGATATTTTATGGATGTTGTTAATGTTTATCATTAATTAAGACGTAGATATGAAAAGAGAAATAACACGGCGCAATTATTTCAATAATGTATTTAAGTTATCGTCTATGAAAATTATGGAAAAGAAAGGAAAGTGTACGCCAAGGGCGTACGTGACTGCACAATCACCCTTATAATAAGCATCGGATATATTCGCCGGGTCGATATAATCGATCCTAACTTTTAAGTAAATTATCTTTTAGGTAATTTTTTTTCTAATAATTGGTAGACTGAAGTGGCAATATGCAGGACACATCGCTCGAAGAACCGACAACCGTTGGGGAAGAAAGATTCTCGAGTGGCGATCACGTACCGGACGATGCAGTGTAGGACGCTTCCCCACTAGGTCGACAGACGACCTGGTGAAGGTTGCTGGGCGTCGTTGGATGCAAACGGCACAGGACCGCACTCTGTGGCGTAACTTAAGGGAGCCCTACATCCAGCAGTGGACAACGATAGGCTAAAATGATAACGTGGTAAACTCGCGATACTTTCAATATTAAAAATGAATGCAAAGATTGAAATGTATTTTTACACACTTGAAATAAAACTATTTTAATGATATCAATTTAATTTCCTGATATTTCGCATACTTTACAGCGTTCATGATCACTGGAGGACTAAGTTGTCTCACGTCCAACAAGTCATCGTTATTACAAAGATTTATATCTACCAGCTACAATATCAGTTATTAAATTTTGAACCTTATTTTAAATACAAAATTTATTGCCAATACAGTACAGCGTTCATTGTCACGGGAAGACTTTAAAATGAACGCTGTAAAGTGTTCGAAACGGCGGGAAATCAAAAATCAAATATAAACGCGTAAGAATCCGTAAAAACAGTTTTATTTCTTACGTATAATACTCGCGTAAACAACGTAAGTCATTATTTTTACTCACCACAAAGAGATTTTCATTTTAAATAATATAAATATATATTTGACCTTTGCATTATTCAAATCATAATGCGTATCGTTTTTAAAACATGTCATATGAGTTGTATAAATTAACTGGTTTACAATTAAACGCGTTTACATTTATAATAAAAAAATAAATATTTAATATTATTTTAACCTTTTAAAGTGTTTAAAAATGTATACTAAGACATTTAACATTGAATTGTGTTTAGTTAGAAATAAAATTTACGCCATGAATTTTATAGGGTTTCATTGTTTATATTTATGGTTTTTCATAGGTAATTAAAGTTGGTCCCCGCCTCTATTCTTTGTGAGTTAAACGAGCTGTTAAAGAATTCTTCTATATATGTGGAATTTGTCGCCATTAATTTTCTAATATCTTGATAAACGAGCTTTATTCGGTATTTATATTAGTTTGTCGTTTTGTTTGTGTGTGTGTGTGTGTGTGCTTTGGAAGATATATTTAAATTTAATAAAAATAATTAATAAAATAATAAAAAATGAATGCTAAGGATTCGAACCAAGCTTCGGTTTATCTGGATTGGTTTGCTTGATTTTCCAATTGAGCTATATCTATTCTTAATGACAGCGTCAAAAAATTGCCTTCATATTTTAATAGATTTCAGCCAACGAAAATTTTTATTTTTCATGCCTAAAAATATGGACAAAATATTTTTTTTCTACAAATGAAACCTAGCTAGATCGATTAATAGCCTAAGGAACCCTTACAATGTATTTAGTTGTCGTAAGAGACAATTATGAGATTAAACAGACCATGACTGTATCTGATGCTATCTGTTTAACAATTACATTCCCAAGAATTGTTAACGTTAAACAGACGGTCGGCCTTAAAATTAATACCAAAACTTTTTTTAACACCACCCTGCATTAAGGAAATAATCCTTTCATTTCGGGGGACTTTACAAACATCCTATTAATTAAATCCCATTAATTAAATTTGTTGCGGGTTCCAAGACAATTAAAATCATTTCCCGGGACTGCCTGAGGGTCAAACCTCGGTGTCATTTATAGTGACCATGGTGGATCCTGGCTTACAGGAGTTACAATGGTGGGAATGTGTGGTGGGATTAGTCCCAGCAAAAAAAAAACATCCCATTAACGCGGACTTTACAAACATTGGGTGTTAACGCAATTACAATTGTACGGTAGTTGAAAAGTATTGCATCGACCACAAGTAATTGATGATAAGAGAAGGATAATGATGATTAATGTATGTAAAACCTCTCTTTTACGTGTAGTAAAAGTGTAAGAATACAATATATGACTAACGATTTATTACCCAATTAAGGGTTGTAAGCAGATAACATAACTACAAGAGAAGAAAATTCAATACATACATACATATCATCACGCCATATCCCTTGCAGGGTAGGTAGAGAGAACAGAGTGCCAGATAACTCTATCCTTGCATACTTCACTCGCTTCCTCAACATTCATAATTCTCTTCATACACGCTCGCCGGTTTCGGAGACTCTTGACTCCACCTTCCTTCAGTACGTGACCAATCTGGTCTAGATACGTTAGTCTCGGTCTCCCTCGGTACCTATATCCTTCCACTTCCGCATTGTATATCTTCTAAAGTTCGATAGGTGAGGTAGTAATTAGGATTACTATTCATTTTATAGTGAGTATTCCGATGCCATCCTGCGTTAGTGGATCCTATATACTTCATAATGTTCAGGAAGAATGCACGAAAGATTAGAGAAAGAAAGTATTTGCTCCAGTGGTAGTTTAATTTCTTTTTAAACGACTTCAAAAAAGAAAGAGGTTCTCAATTCGATTGTTTTTTTTTGTTTGTTACCTCAGAACTTTCGACTGGGTAAACTGATTTTGATGTTTTTTCGGTCCAGTTCTGACAACGGCATATAAGTCTTAAATGCCCTTTGCATTTGCAGTTGACTTAATAGGGAATGCACGTGACTCCAAAATTAACAAAATATTTTTTTTTGTAATCTTTATTGCTTAAAAAACATACCTATACAATTATTTTTGAAATTCATACACATACATACATACATATCATCACGCCATATCCCTTGCAGGGTAGGAAGAGAGAACAGAGTGCCAGAGAACTCTATCTCTGCATACTTCACTCGCTTCCTCAACATTCATAATTCTCTTCATACACGCTCGCTGGTTTCGGAGACTCTTGACTCCACCTTCCTTCAGTACCTGACCGATCTGGTCTAGGTAGGTTAGTCTCGGTCTCCCTCGGTACCTACATCCTTCCACTTTCGCATTGTATATCTTCTTAACCAGACGTTCGTTCGGCATTCTTTCCACATGTCCGAACCATCGGAGCATTCCCTTTCGCATCTTTACACCAATACTCTCTTTCATACCTGCTCGCTCTCTTACGTCGTCGTTACGAATGCGGCCGGTCAGCCTAACTCCACAGATTTTCCCAAGAGATCGCATTTCGACTGCATTAATTTTACTGTCATACTCTTTTCTGCATACCCAACTCTCGCTTCCATACAATAATGTTGGGACAAGCACTGCGTTATGTATAGCTACACGTGCCTTCTGGCTGTGGTGGTGGTTGCCGAGAAGTTGCCCCAACGCTCCGTTCACTCTATTTCCCGCATTCACTCTTCGCTCTATATCAGTGGTGTACCTTCCATCTCGGCTAAATCCACATCCAAGATATACAAATTCATCCACTTGCTCTAGTACATCATTACCTATTGTTACTCTTACATCTGTTCTGGCTTCATCTCTTTCAAAGACCATTAATTTGGTTTTGCTCACATTCACGCGTAGACCCCTTTTCTTACAATCTTCTGTCATTGTGTCGACTAGGGTCTGCAGGTCAGTCGCTGACTGTGCCAGCAGGACTGCATCATCTGCATAAAGCAGAGCAGAGACCACTGAGTCACCCATCTGGACTCCCACATTCATATCATTCAACCTTTGGAGACATTTATCCAGATATATGATAAACAGCCTGGCTGATAGAACGCAGCCCTGCTTAACGCCGATATTGACGTCAAACCAAGGCGACATTCCATCATCCAGCCGCACACAGGCTCTACAGCCCATGTAACTGGACTGCACAGCCTGCAGCAGTTTACTGTTAATATCATACTCCGGTAATATGTCCCAAAGTTCCTTTCTTTCGTACAACCGTGTCAAATGCTCTCTCCTCTCTCTCTTGAAATTCATCATTATTTAATAGTGAAATTTAATTATCAAAAATCAGCTTTTTTAAAATCCGCTCGCAAATTTCTAAAACGCGACGCGATTGGTTGTTCAAAACGTGACGTCATCGTGCACTCGAGTCTTCTGGTATCAAGGTGTTTCTAGTTATTATTTTGTATCGTTACTCAGTTATTTCATGAGTTATTAGTTTTCTGTGTTAAGTATTAGTCCTTGTGAATAAGAGACTTAACAAACGTCACTTTTTGTCCCTGTTCTAATGCCATTATTTTGTATTGCATATAATTCTCTGTATCTTAAACCCAATAGAAAGATAAATAATAAATAATTTCGAACTTTTCTCTTACTCTAATAAGTTACATGTTTTCATTCATAGGGATCATAGATGATTAAACATATATTACTTTTATGGATAAAGACCCATGTACCTAGTAGATATTGAGAATATATCTTTAAGAACGTTACGTAAACTAGGTAGGTATGTGTACGTCGAAGTTTGTAAACAAAACAAGTAGGTAAATTAAGGAAAAATGATACTTTTATGTACTTTGTTCATTTCTCTAATGTGATTACTTACGTTAAAATGTTCTTTACAATAGTATAAACTGCTCAAACACGACACATTGTTTCTTCTCATCGCCTTGCATAATTTTTTTCTTATTTATTACATTTCTCGGCATAAGGAAATATACTTTGTTAGGTGTAGTTTTGATAATATTTTGGCACATAGGAACGACACAATATTTATAATACGGTTTTCTGTTCTTTTCCATGGTAATAAGTTGACTTTACACTCACTTTTTTAATTTTCAATAACTTCGTGAACCAAACATTTCGTTGTTGACATCCAACTTCTGTGTGTATTCTGACGTCACAGAAGCGCGCCATAATAGCCGCGTTTACATCGTCCAAAAATTATAGTGATTTTAATATTTTTTTTTTAGCTTAATGGCTTATATTTTGGATGTGTTATATTTATTTTTGGTAATGTGATAACTATACTATTTCCATTTCTTTCTTTTCTCGATGACAGCTCCTGTGGAAACTTGAACGAGCGTCTTTTTTACATTATGTATACATTATTTCATAAAAATATGACGCTTACGCGCGTACAAGGTCATAGCAGAGTCGGAGAAACTGATAGGGATGGAGCTATCGATAAACGTAACACGATAAGAGACCCGATATTTTTTTACAAAGTGTAAGAAACTAAACTATTGCCGGATAATTTTATACAAATTTATTAACTAATATTACATTTCATTACAAGATGTAATTATATTATGTTGATTGTTCATTTATTTATTTTAATCAAAATCTGATGAATCGCCACTATCACTCGATGAGCTCTCCTCAACATTTATTATAAGTTCCTGTATTTCTATATTATCTAATGCCACATGAATTTCCCAATCCGACGCTATAATGTTTTGGGTTCTTCTCACTTTTTTTCCCAGTGTTCGGCGGTTATTTCCGCACATGCATTTTTTAATAAATCTAACATCTTGTTTGCCATAAAAGGGGGATGGGTATTGTTTCGAGCGGCGTGTCCTTTGATTTGCGCCCATATTAGTTCTATAGCATTGTACTGGTAATGATACGGCGGAAATCGAAGAACCCAATGACCACATTCGGCAGCTATTTCGTCGGTAATATATCTTTTAGGGAGGTTTTTTTTTAGATTTTAAAATATTTACTAATTGTACTTTTAATAAAGTATCATCCACATTTTCGCCATGACGTTTGAGCCAGTCAATTATCTCTCCTTTTTTACTGGCCGAATCCTTTCGTAGACCCTGCATGGCATATGCTAAGGCGTTCACCTTTTCCCATTGGCACTGAACTAGTGAAAGCGGCGGTGTCGTCAGTCCAGTTCTTCGATACTGTGTGGTTTGCATTTAACCAAGTCTCGTCAGTGAAAATAACATTTGACCAATCTGATATCTTTTTGGCTTCGCTCAAAAATTCGCAGCGAGCCATAGCAACGTCGTGACGCTCCATCAATATTTTACGTTTGTCCGATTTTTTATAAGAAAATCCAATTTCTTTCAAAACTAAGCTTAATGACGATTTTTGGCCATGGAATAAACCACGTTCACGTAAAGAAACAACAAGTTTTTTAAGTGTTGGAATTTTTTTGCGCAAGTAATAGTCATATATATGACGACGAATAGCGTCAGCGTCGAAGTTGTCAACCGATGTCACACGACGTGGTTGGCCTTTCTTCTTCGGCGTACGAAGCTTATTTGCTTGCATGCCGCCTGTACCGTAAGCTTCAGTAGTAATTTTTGAAACAGTAGGTCCACTAATTCCTAATGCGGCCGCAACACGCTCTCGCACTTGCGACAGTGGTAATAGCGGGCCACCATTTTGATATTCTGCTGCAAAGTAATTACGAACCTTGATCACCAGTTCTCTCGCCTGACTTTTCAGAACAGATCCTTTAGGCATTTTGATATTTGACAGCTGGGCAGCAATCAACACGGAGGAACACAAAATACACAACGTAACGTATGGATAATGTGAAAAAACTCAGCGAACAGAAATGTAGTGACCATATAGCACGACCGTCTTGTTGCGAGTGACAGATTAAAACAAATACAAAATGGCGGTGGGTCATTGAGTGTTCCCAGCTTGAAAAAATATATTTAAATGGTTTTGTTGAATTTGTCTTTGTTCAAAACATATATGCGATCGATATCATAACTTATTTGGTCACAACACTACAACTATCAAATTAGAACTGTCATCGAGAAAATAAAGAAATGGAAATAGTATAGTAGAAACGTTTAAAAAAATAAAAAAAAATCATGCATATTCCCCATTATGGTTGAAAATTTTATACCCTGCACTAAGGAAACAATCCTTGTATTGCGGGGGACTTTACAAATATATAATTAACGAACACAAATTACATGGAAATTTACATACAGACTCAGAACAACACTTTGTGGGTCATACAAAATATTATCCTGCATAGGAATTGACTCAACGGTACTGGCACCTAAGGTCGGTATCTTAACCACTACGCCATCTATGCAGTCCTAAAAAAAATATAATATATAATTAACAACAAAAGAAGAGCATATGTCTATATTATAGTAGATTCTCCATGTACGCTAACCGCCGCGCCGTGACCGAGATTTTGCTGAGAAGGACAATATTTATAATAACAAGTAAGTATATAATTGTTTATAAAACCTTTAGATGTTGAGGTCAGTACGAGTACTGGATGACCTTAGCATAACATCATTGTCCAAACTGAATCATTCATTAATTTCATTAAAAGTATTTATTTAATCATTTCAGCTCATACACCTCTCACTATTGGGCTCGAAGATCCTCCATAATGAGAGGGAAAAAAAGGGGCAAAAGTGGAAAAAAAGAAAGAAAAAAACCTACTATACCATGCTGGTCAGACGTGTGATATAGGGTTTTTATTTCGAGTTTTCCTTTTCTTGCATAGATGTTATATGCGTTTTATATCCCTTAGTTGTTTTCTTAAGATCACCCACTGGTAAAATAGGGGGTGGTAATTTGTATACTGACTCCGTCACCATACGGATAAAGTATTTATTTGTGTGTGATCAATGTCATATTTCATTTTCTTTTTTGTTTGAATCTATTACAATTAGAAATTCGCACCACTAAACTCCTGTAAGCCAGAATCTTTAATAATCTTTATATATAAAAAAGAAGTTTGAATGTCTCGGAACCAGAAATCCTAGGTTTATTTGGGACCAGCAATAAATTTAATTCATCATTGACATCTCAGCTCATATACGTCCCACTGTTGGATTCGAGCTTCTGGGCAGGAAGGTTGACCTACTATACTACGCTGGTCCGAAGTGTTGGTATAGGAATTTATTCCGAGTTTTTTTTCCTTTTCTTGCATAGATCTTATATGCATTTTATATCCCTTAGTTGTCTTTTAAGATCACCCACGGGTAAGATAGGGAAAGTAAATTGTATTCTTCCTCTATAATCACAAGGAATACAAAAAAAAAACACAAAAAAAATAAAAATCAAAAACAAACTACTAATAGCATAGATAATTTGTGTTAATTAAGTCCCACCGCAATAGAAATAAAAAGAAAAATATTTTCGATTCCCAAGCAGTATAATATTTTATATGCTATTCACAAACCATTTTTCTAAGTCTGGATTGTAATTTGTCTCAATTAAATTGTATATTTGTAAAGTCTTCCGCAATACAAGAATTACTTCCTTAGTGCAGGGTATTTTCTTATGATAAAAAAAAATGCAAGTATTATAATGCCACACAAGGCAATAATAAATTTAAAAAAAAATGTTCTGTAATTGATTGTTTTATTTGTGTCTATTAAACTGTATATTTGTGGGGTCCCACGAGCAAGAGAGTTTATCACTCAGACCTCTACGACGTAATTATTACTTTAAAATTATTAATATTCATATACTTAGTATAACTTAAAAGATAATACTGATTCAATAATTACAATAGATATAATGAGCTATTGTATTAGACATACAACGGAGAATATCAATTGTAATTTATTTTATTTAAAGCCTCATAACTTTATCCCCAAAGGGATAAATAGTAGAGTAATAATAAAATATAGATGATAAAATATTACGAGCTGCAAACTGAATGTCATACGACAGCACACACTTGTCTAAGTGGTAAGACGATTGGAACGGATTTCCAATAGGTGTGGATCTATGTCCCATTTAATCACAGCATACATTTTTCAAACATTCATTTTTCGCTCGTAAACAAGTTTTTATAAATAACCGTTTATAAATGCTAAATTTCAAAATTGGCAATAATAGCACATTACTGCAGCGGCCAGCAAAAGAGGCAGACGAACGTGTAAATGTGGGTCGAGACGAAGTCGAGGCAAACATACGTAAGTCCATCAATACTATAGTTGTGGCCAAGGCTTGTATAGTGCTTTTCTCAAATAATGCGCGGAAATGAAAACTAAGTAGTACTAAGTAGAACTGTATACATGACGAACAACGAACAACATTTTTCAAGTGCTAAAGGGTTCATTTGTTTGTTTTTCATTGTCAAACAGGTTTCTTTTTCAAGCCAGTTCAATCTTAAATAAAACTCTGATAAGTTGTCTATTTGGTTGTCATGTTTTGAAGTAACAAATCATTCCATTACTAAAATACACGATAGATATGAATTTGCATATATATTTATTTAGTTGCTAAAACACGACAAATATGGATTTTCATACATTTTTTGCCGGCCGCTGCTCGCATGTATTTGGTCAGTACAGAAATTTCGATTTATCTCGAAGAAGGTTGTCAAAATAATGCTTAAATTTCCAAGCATGTTTGAGAAAAAAAATATTTATTAATAAAATCAGCGAAACTAACTATTAAATTAATATATTCTGTTGATTATCAAATATTTTAACTATACGACGTAATATTGGTGAACTTGAAAGAAGTTTTGTCATTATACTGAAGATCCGTGAGTCAAGGTCATGTTAATAGTTGAAGGTCAACTGTAGAGTCAGCCCATTAAACCTTTTACGTACTTTCCTTATCGGATACATCACAATGCAGCGAATACTTTTTAAATACGTTAAATAACTAATCAATTATGTATATTTGTTTGTAAGGTTTTCACATCTTAATAACTAAATCGATTTTAATTTTTTTATTAATAATGGAAAGCTAAGCTGAGTCAATTACTTTTGCCTCTTTTTTTTAATTTTCTTTTTATTGTAATTTATTGTTTATAGCTTTAGTTTTGAAAAGGATTAAATTATTATTATTATTAGCATCTCTTTTCTATTCACGGCATCTTCTATAGGGTTGGTTGAAGTTAGAAGGAATGTGCCCTTTGGCAGATTTACAAGGAGACGTGGGCCCAACACACATTTGAAGCAGCCAATGAAGAACGAGGTCCTGACCGACACTCTGGAGTATTCAGGACCGCAGTGTTACCACACACATTCAGTTCGCCACAAACTGCCATGTGGTTTATTGGCTTTCCTATAAACCTTTTGATACAGTTTTTACATCAATACTCTGTTCTCTCTGCCTACCCTGCAAGGGATATGGCGTGATGATATGTATGTATGTATGTAGAACTTAGTGTGGTGACGGAGTAAGAATACTATTCACCACCCCATATCTTACCCGTGGGTGATCGTACGAAACGACTAAGGGATAGAAACACATTTAACATCTATGCGAGAGAAGGAAATCTCGAAAGAAAACCCTATACCAACACGTCTGACCAGCGCGATATAGTAGATTAATTTCCTTTCCATTATGGAGTAGGCCCAAATCCAACAGTGGGACATTTATGGGCTGTGATGATGACGATAATGATGAACAATATAATTTTCCTCCGAGTTTTCCGTTAGCCTCATATTAAGACAACGAATAGCCCAGTTTATAATAATAATAATTATTAATATGAAAACATACACACGCACACGCATGCAAGCACATAATATAATAAATACACAAGGACGGCTAGAAAATCAGCGCTGTACTCAGTGATAGCAGAAGCTGAGCCAATTCAATGCCTTATGCCTTCTAGTTTTTTTTTTTTAGTTTTTTTTATTATAATTGCTTGTTTTTAGTTTTTAAAAGGTAATTAATTATTATATTATTATTATCTTTATTAAAATTTACAACTACTTAATACATTATATCATACCGGCCTACCGTGTCAATGTCGTGGGTTCGATGCCCACGCAGGATTATATATTTTGCGATACACAATTTCTTGTTCTAAGTCTGGATTTATATTGTGTTCCTTAATTATGTTTTTTAAGTTCTCCGCAATATAAGAATCATTTAGAGAGCTTAGGGTGTTTTAAAAAATAATGAAAAAAGAACACAAAGCAGTGACAAGGACTGCCGACAGATGTGAAATTATAAACCTATGAAAAAAAAAACAAATACAAAAAATAAAAAGCGTACCCCAGGGAGTATGTATGGGTTTGAACATGCCATAGACATCCATCAAAAAAAGATATTTTGTAATGATTAGGGAATAATTTCGTACGCAATTGCTTTATTTATCAGTATAAAAATACTATCATTTATATGGTTAAATACAATATTCTCCTACGGTCTACTCTCCCTCCATCTTACGAATTTTCGATCAGGTCACCTGTCCTGACGCAAGTTAAACATTTTTTACGATGAGTAAAAATCCCTTATCCGTGTGGTAACGGAGTAAGAATACAATTCACCACCCCCTATTTTACCCGTGGGTGATCGTACGAGACGACTAAGGGTTATAAAACACATGTAACATCTATGCAAGAGAAGGAAAACTCAAAACATAATCTATACCAACATGACTGACCAGCGTGGTATAGTAGATCAATTTCCCTCCTATTGTGGGGGAGGTTCGAGCCCAATAGTGGGACGTATATGAACTGAGATGGATAGACCCATCCCAAAAACGCCGCTAAACAAATTTTTCACAAACATCATAAAAAATAAGTTTATGATATTTTTGAAGTGAAAATTCCTTAGTTCTTAGTTTAACTATATCCACGTGATCATGCAAAATATTTATGTGGTGAATTGTATTCTTACTACGTCACCATACGGAACGCAGTGCCCAGCCTGTTATAAATTTTTTTACTTATTTTAAAGCTTATTTTAAATTATAAAAATGGAGACACATTGTATAAAATACGAATAATTTTACATAAATTAAATGAAACCTTTTTAGATACTATAAAATAACGTTACTGCTCGCCATCTGTATGCTTAGATCTTTTAAAATACGTTTTAATATATTTTTCATCAATACACAGATTGATTCAATGGTGTGTGGTAGTGGCTACGAATACTACCAACTCTTACTTTGCTCGTGGATGTCGTAAGAGAACGAGTAAGAGTCTGATAACTTGGGACAACTCCATCTGATGTCGTTTGGTCAATAATTACATTCACAAGGAGGGTTGACGTCTGTCAGGCGGCCGGTCATAAAACTATTGCCAATAACTTTTACAATATGTACTATGAAAGAAGAGTACATATTGTATCGACCCCAAGTAATTGGGATAAGAGTAGGAGAATGATGATGAGAGTGTTATTGATTTTAAAAAAATGTAATTAACAGACACAAATTCTGTTCAGACTTTATGAATCACTGATATTATCTTGCATATGGATAAAACCCACGTTAATTGACTATTTCGTCATACAATTCAATTTGTAATTAGTACCTTGTTGATACATGTTCCTTATTGATAATTAATTACCCGCCCTAGTTTCACTACAATCTTATTTGAACTAATCTGACATTTTAAATCTATAAAAAAATAAAAAATAAAAGATATTCATTATAATGATATGCTGTAAAATAAGCTTAATTTACATCAAATGAACCACGCAACTCATTCATCATTCTCCTATTCTTATCTCAATTACTTGGGGTCGATACAATATGTACTCTTCTTTCATAGTACATATTGTAAAAGTTATTGCCAATAGTTTTATGACCGGCCGCCTGCCAGACGTCAATCCTACTTGGGAATGTAATTATTGACCAAACAACATCAGATGGAGTTGGCCCAGGTCGTTATAAAACTCTTAGTCATCTTTTACGACATCCACGAGCAAAGTAAGTGTTGGTAGTATTCGTAGCCGCTACCACATATCAATGCATCACGCATCTAATGTATTTCATTGGATAAGAAATAATATTGTATCGTTTGAAATAGCTTCATTAATAACCCATTATATTTAAGTAATTAAACATGGCTATTGCGTGTTATTCATAGGATATAGACGTTTAATATCGGGTTTTATTTTTCTAGATATTTTTAAAGATATATAATTTAGTACAACATTATTTTGGTCTATGTCTTAACGTTTGCGTTTGAAATGTAAGCGAACAAAATTATATATTTAATCACTTTACAATTTTTTCAAAATTCTCTTATTTTTTCTTTAATTTAATATGCATTTACTATACTATACTTCCTCTTGAATCAATCTGTCTCATCATCATTCTCCTACTCTTATCCCAATTGCTCGATGTCGATACAATATGTACTCTTCTTTCATAGTACATATTGTAAACGTTATTGGCAATAGTTTTATGACCGGCCGCCTGACAGACGTCAACTCCCCTTGGAAATGTAATTGTTGACCAATCGGCATTAGATGCAGTTGGCCCAGGTCGTTGTAAGGGTCTTAGTTGTCTTTTACTACATCCACGACCAAAGTAAGGGTTGGTAGTATTTGTAGCCGCTACCACATAGCTAATTAAATCAATAACACTCTGAAATAAGGAAACAATCTTTACTGGGGACTTTACAAATATATAATTAAAAGACACAAATTACACTCAGACTCAAAAATTTGAACAGATATGTTCATCGTACAAAGTTTTGTTATAAATCGGAATCGAACCTGTGACACTGGCGAAGTAGGTTAGTATTTTTTACATTATGTAATTGGTGCAGTTAAATTTATTCCCCAGTGTGGGGTTTGGGTTTGCTTTTAAAAAGATTTTTTTTTTTTACTTTTCTGCAGAGGAAAGAAATTATATTTCAACTAGCTTCTGCCCGCGGCTTCGCCCGCGTAAAAGGTTACTTTCCTAAAGTTTTTGATCCCCTATTTTTATTTTTGACCGTCGGTAATACAGTGCAACGGTATTATAATACTCAGGGTTGGAACTTCATTACTGGACTGCTAGATGGCGTTGAAGAAGCTAGATTTTGAGATTTTTTTGACAAACAATTCTTTTATTTTTCATATAAAAAAATTGTTTTTTTTTTTAATAAAAAGTATCCTATGTTACTTTTAATACCTCCAAGAATATGCGTACAATGTTTCATGATGATCGGTTGAGTAGTTTTAGCGTGAAAGCGTAACAAACAAACTTACATTCACATTTATATGTTAGTAGGGATTCTAGCCAATACGCCGAGATGGTATCTCTAAATAAATTATAAATTTATTTTATATTTTATAATTGAATATAAAAGATATTATAAAAATTACGGGACTCATCTCAGCTCATATACGTCCCACCGCTGGGCTCCAGTTTCCTCCATAGTGGAGGAAGAGGAATTGACCTACTATACCCCTCTATTCTGACGGAAAGGGTTTTATTTCGAGTTTCCCTTCTTTTTTCTAAATGTTATATGCATGGATCTCTTAGTAGTTTTTTTTTGGATATTATGTCTTCGTTACAAAGACCTTTAAGCCATGTCATTATTTATAAATTAACCTTATTTAAAGTAATCGACGGTAAGCAAGTCAAATCGTCACCTTCAACAGTGCCATGGCCACAGTGTTAAAGGTCTCTTTTGGGATTTTTAGTGGAAAACGAAAACGTGTGTAAGCACTGTTATGTCATATTCACTACACCTCAGTACTTCCCACGCATCACATTACATAAAATGTCATCAAAATTATTTAATATAACACGTTAAAACACTAAGATATTGAATATAATACAAGAGCACCACATGACACTTTTCCTTTCCCGCTAAAACTCCTCCCTTAATAGACTTTCACGACAGTCATAGATAAAATAGGTGGGTAACTTTATTTTCGCTTATCGTACGGAAATAACATAATTTAAAAAAAAAATACGTATATTTATAGACTTGGAAATTTCTAAGAATAGCTTTACCGCGGTTGTTTGAAATAAAAATCGAGTTGCGAAAATAAAGGTGTAACATTCTAAGTGGGGACCTATCATAACGAATATCACGAGTTCGATTCCCGGAACATTTCTTGGTACTATCAACAAATTATTGTACCGAGTTTAGGTATAATTTGTGTCTATTAAATCATCATTATTTTGACTTATATATGTCCCAGTGCTGGTATTAAGACTCCCCCTACGATAATAGGGGAATTGACCTACTATACCACGCTTGTCAGATAGGTAAGTATAAGATTTAATTTCGTGTTTTCCTTCTCTTTCATAGATGTTATATGCTATATGTTTTAATTTATATATTGTATATTGTAACTGTCATTTTTGTTCCAGGAAAAGATCAAGGTTGCTTTATAAACTTGGAGAAAGTACGATACTTCGACCTCACACTTGCCACACCAAGGACGCACACCAATTAAAATTTATTTTAATTTATTTTTAATTTCTTTTTTTTAATATATAATTTTTTTTAATAAAAATTAGTTAATTTATCAATAATAATATCTCTGCGTATTTCCAAAATACCTAAAGAAATTAATGAAATTAATTTAAAGATTCTATATCGTTTATTTTATCTTAACTTTTACGACGTTTCGAAAACTTTTCAGCGTTCTGATTGGACTTAAGGATTAATGTCTTTCCGTAATCTAAAAAAAAGCCATAAATAAAAAAAAAAAAAGAAAATTAAAATCTCACCTTTCTCGTTACGAAGAAACAAAAAATATAAAACTTTTAAAAATCACTTTCTTTTTTAAAAAAATAGAACATCACTGTTTAATAAAAAAAAAAACAAAATTACTGTTCCAAATTTAAATTATTTTCGTTTATATAAATGCCAATGTCCACGCGAGCGATTGTCGCGAGTTCGTATTGTAGACTGTATGAGTGTATGCTGAGTGGACATTTCGCAAGAATACGTGAGATGTACTTCGGCAGTGTACACGCACGCTGGTGACGTCATCTACACCGTAAAACACATTGTTGATTAAATAAAACCATTGCAAATATTAATCTTATAATCTAAATTTTAGTTTTAATGTTTTATTGATTAACTAGTAAACACTAGATGGTAACTCGTCGTCAGCTTAAAGGAATTGTATCCATAGCCGTTAATAAAATTTAAAAAAAAACTCGTCGTCATGAAAACCAACTCGCTATCTAATATCATATCATCATTCTCCTGCTCCTATCCCAATTACTTGGGGTCGAAACAATATGTACTCTACTTTCATAGTACATATTGCGAAAAGTTATTGGCAATAGTTTTATGACCAACTGCCTGACTGACGTCAACCCTCCTTGGAAGTGTAGTTTTTTTTTTTTTTCAATATAAAGCTCGTAGTCGTCTTTCACGACATCCTCGAGCAAAGTAAGGGTAGTATTCGTAGTCGCTACCACACAGTGAACCTCGTTATGCAATGTATCAGAGAATATATCGGAGAAAAATGTTATAAAAATAGGGATTGACACAAAGAGAGGGAAGAGGTTTTGAGCCTTCGCCTTCGGTATATGTCACTGCCACCCCTGGACCTTTGCAATATCAAGGGTATAAGCTAGGCCACTGTCTACCAACACAAACCCCAAACCCACCCCAATTGGACGTCTAGCTAATTGATTGTTACCAGCCAAACAGTATTTTTTCAATCAAATCATTTATTATGCTCATCATTTATTATATATAAGTCCCATAAAGGTACATATTGTCAATTTTATCATCATCATCTCAGCTCATATATGTCCCATTGTTGGGCTCGCGCCTCCCTCATGATGGAAGGGAAATTGACCTACTATACCACGCTGGTCAGACGTGTTTTGGTATAGGGTTTTGTTCTGAGTTTTCCTTCACTTGCATAGATGTTATATGCGTTTTATATTCCTCAGTCGTCTTTTATGATGACCTACGTGTAAGATAGGGTAGTGAATTGTATTCTTACTTCATCACCACGCGGATAAGTGTTATTTTTGTAAAATGTGTTTATCAAAAAAGTTTGTTGAGTTAATTTTAATAACCTCTATCTTAGTCATGAGTGATCGTAAGATACGACTAAGGGATACAAAACACACATAACATCTATGCAAGAAAAAGAAAACTCGAAACAAAACGTTATACCAACACGTCTGACCAGCGTATAGTAGATCATTTTCCCTCCCATTATGGAGGAGGCTCGAGCCGAATAGTGAGGCATATATGAGCTGACATGATAAAATAATAATAAAAAGATAAAAACACAGACTCAGCTGTTGGCATTTACCACAAGTAGAGACAATTATGAAATGCCACGACAGGCAAATTCAAGGTGATTAAAAATTGAAATAAGCAAGTGGTAATTACTGAAAAAAAAAATAGCAGCAAGAGAATTAATAACCGGATTAATGCCACAAAATTAAAATATCTATTTAATATCTATTTTGGGACAATATATATAATTAGACTTAAATGTTTGTTAACAAAGTCCCTAGTGACACAATAATTATTGCCCATTTTCTTTCATTCATTTCAAATGACAAATTTCCCAGTAATTAGCTCAAACTTGAACTACAATGGGAGGGAAGTTGTTCCACTATACCACAGTGGAACAACTCCCTATATCTGTTTGTGTAGGATTTTTTTATATAAAATGACACCACCCTGGACAAAGGATATAATTCTAGCATTGCGGGGGACTTTACAAACATATAATTAACACAGACACATTACATCCAGTTAAATTTCCAAGATTTTTTTTCTAAGTTTTATTTCCAAGATTTTTTTTTCAAGTTTTATTAACAAGATATTTTTTTGTGTATAGTTTAGTCGTTTTGAACTATAATTTGATTCAGTACTTAATTCGGGTTTTCTCTGCAATGGATAGGATATTGACCTGCTATGCCACGCTGATCAGACGTGTTGGAAACCTATAAATTATATAACGACTTTTCCTTCTCTTATATATTATTTACATATCATATCCCTTAGTTCTCATTACGTTCATATACGTCCCACTGTTGGACTCGAGCCTCCTCCGTAATGGGAGGGAAATTGACCTACTATACCACGCTGGTCAGACGTGTTTTTAGTTATTGGGTTTTGTTTCGTATTTTCCTTCTCTTGCATAGATGTTATATGCGTCATATATCCCTTAATTATCTCTTAAAATCATCCACGAATAAGATAGAGGTTGGTAAATTCTATTTTCTTTTTTACTTTTTTTTTTAGCGTTGAGTTATGGTCGGCGCTCTTCTCGCACCACTCCGTCCGGGGCGACAGAGGGGCGTACGCACGCATACACGTAACCCACCCATGAACCTCGCCTACGTCGTTGGACCGGCCTCTGGAGCAGCGTGAACTTGTCGTCAGTGGTCGGCCCGACGGAATACCCCCTGAGAGGTACCCTCTCCTTGACTGACGTCCCCCAGGGGGGCGGACGTCGGTCCCTCCTCGCGCGGTCAGCCTCTCTGCGGGTGACGGACTAATTCCCTGGTACAGTCACCCGCGGCCTCGGCTAGGGCGGCATCAGGTGCCGAGACGCTCCTCGCGCACGCGCTCCGCCGCCTCCTTCCTCGAGACTACTGCCTCGCAGAAGGCTGCGACCGCGTCCCAGTTCCTGACTCTGTCGGGCATCGCCCTGGCGATGGTCGGCAGCATAAGGTCGGCACCGATGATTGCGACGAGTTCACGACGCTGCTCTGCCCAAACGGCACAAGCCTCGAGGATATGTAAATTGTATTCTTACGCCGTCACCGCACGGAAAAACACTCACAAGTCAAAAAAAATGGTGTGCCAAATTTTATTATTAGTTCGTCAAAATACTGACAAATAATAATAACATTTTATTAACAAAGTTACGATAATAAATAGCGAAATAGTTAATTACACGAATAAATAAATAAATTTTGAAAGTAACCAATTGTAATATGCAATTATTGCATTGTTTTCATAAATATAACACGCGTAGACCTTGTAATATGAATTCTTTGTGTTATTTTATTCCGTGTAATGACGAACTAAGAATATCAATTTATTGCCCCAATTTTTGCTCCTAAATGTCGCAAAATATGCTAAACGGCTAGTAATAACTAATGTGACCAGACGTCCCGCTTTGAACGGGACTGTCCCTTTCTATAATAACGAGTCCCGGTGTCCCCGAAATGAACTCGGGGATGTAAAATTTGAGAAGTCGAGCCGGCCGACCGTTCGCGAGGGGTTTACGAGAGCGTCGCCGTCGTAGATCGACGCGAAGATAGGTGAGAGCGCCCAAGTCTTCACCCGCGCTTTGTTGACTATTTGTTTGACATATATTATTATTTGTTTGACATATATTATAATGACATACATTATAGATCTTGGTGTGGTCATGCTCACTAAAAGGGTCTCTGCCTGCGGTAGCTACGTGAGCGGGTCTCTCCCTTCCCTCGAATGTGGTTGAGGGGCGTGATGGCTGCTTTAGTAGTTAACTCGTGATCGAGTGCTGCTTGTGGAATCTGGTCAAACCATTTCTGTTCTTTTTTGTTTTTTTTTTGTTAATGTTGTATTTAACTTTTAAAAAATAAATCTTTACTCGAAGGGCATCGCACTGGAGCTTAAATGGTCTAAACATGTATCCAATAATATTAAGAAAACATCTAATTTAAAAAAAAAATGACGAGCCCGCTGAGTTTCTTGCCGGATCTTCTCAGTTTGTGGCGGCTTTCCGATCCGGTGGTAGATTAATTTAAAAAAAAAATGTAATATTGACAATATGTAAGTGCTCTTTTAGGGCTTATGTATAATAAATGATTTGATTTGACAGATTTTTCGTTCTCTCACTTCTCGCTATTTGTTTTGTTAAGAGTTTTTTCTATAAGAAACAAATTGTGAACATAGGAGAAAACCCAGTTACAAATTTTAGTTCAAAGGTTGACAATTAAGGTGAATATAAAATTCTTACTTAAAATCTTCACTAGATATATTAAAGCAAATTTGTTACTCTGATAAATATAAGTACAACTAAACATTTTGATTATATTTTTAAAATGTCCCGTTTTGAGTCAAAGAATAAATGCTCACGTTAGTAATACCGTCATTAAATCGTTAGTACATATTGTAAAAGTTATTGGCAATAGTTTTATGACCGGACGTCTGCCAGACGTCAACCCTCCTTGGGAATGTAATTGTTGACCAAACGGCATCAGATGGAGTTGGCCCAGGTCGTTATAAGGCTCTTAGTCGTCTTTTACGACATCCACGAGCAAAGTAAGGGTTGGTAGTATTCGAAGCCGCTACCATACAGGCATTCATCATCATTATAATCACAGCCCATAAATGTCCCACTGTTAGGCTCGAGCCTCCTCCGTATGGGAGGGAAGTTAACCTACTATACCGCGCTGGTCAGACGTGTTGGTATAGGGTTTAGTTCCGAGATTTCCTTCTCTCGTATAGATGTTATATGCGTTTTATATCCCTTAGTCGTCTCTTACCCACGGGTAAGATAGGGGGTGGTGATAAGTATTCTTACTCCATCACCACACGGATATACAGGCATTATTCTAACATATCTATTGATATAGAAATCGATTCCAGTTAAAACAAAGTACCTTAATTATAATTAGTAATTGTTATAATATGGTATAATTATCTTATAATTATCTAACGGGAACGATTTGGCTTCTAACTAAACGTTTTATCTATTACCACATATCTTTAATATGCATATCTGTTAAATCGTCATTTTATAACTTTTTTTTTGCGGTGGACTACGGATGTGGTCGCTCCCCGCCAAATCGGTCCGGGGCGACAGAAGCCACCCTGCAAACACCTCTCTTCGCCGTGCGAGCGGACCACCGGTACCCGATCTTTATCTTAGGTGGCACTCATTTCATAACTCAAGATTTTTTAGTATTAAGATTGATATGCCATTTGTGTGCATTAGCCACCTTAAGGCAATACATCACCTGTGAAGTCGTAATTTTGAAACAGTACAACACCTTTGCAGTCGTTGATTTAGACCAATACACTATTTATGTAGTCGCCATTTTCGAACCATATATCATATGTAATTTTAATAATGGTAGGATCACGCTGTGGAGAGTTTTCTGTCTACACAGTACAGTACAGTCGCCATTTTAAACCAATACACTATCGCTGTACAAGTCGTATTTTTAAAAAACACACCATTTGTGCAGTCGCCATCTGGGACCACGCCGCCATCTTAGAACAATACACAATGTTTTGAAATATTAATTTTACACAAGCGAAGTAAACAAATATGATTAGTTAAAAACGAAATCATTAATTAATTATACATCCATCGATAGGTAACGAAATATATAGGTACATATAATTACATAAATAATGTATGCTTGAGTTTATTAACACGCAAGGTATTGTATATTCGCTAAAAATCACCAACTCTATTTTAATTGAAGGACATTTTTACAAAGTGACCTATTTTATTTTAAGTAAACCCTTTTTCGATGGTTCGGACATGTGGAAAGAAGGCCGAACGACCGTCTGGTTAAGAAGATATACAATGCGAAAGTGGAAGGATGTAGGTACCGGGGGAGACCGAGACTAACCTACCTAGACCAGATCGGTCATGTACTGAAGGAAGGTGGAGTCAAGAGTCTCCGAAACCGGCGAGCGTGTATGAAGAGAATTATGAATGTTGAGGAAGCGAGTGAAGTATGCAAGGATAGAGTTCTCTGGCACTCTGTTCTCTCTGCCTACCCTGCAAGGGATATGGCGTGATGATATGTATGTAAACCCTTTTTCTTTTTTAACAGTTCAGTTAAATTTATTTTATACCAAAACAGCAATTTTATTCTGTTCACATTTTTCTAAAAAAAAAATTCTAACACAGCAAGATTAAATGGTAAGGTGGAGGCGTAGAGCTGCCATTTGATAAGACCTTTGCTTTATTTAAATTTTTTATGTAGGTACTACGAACTATGAAGAAAGATTTTAACCAACAATATTGTACTCTAGTACGAGATGGTTCTTCGCACCTGCCCACTGCTCACGTAAAGAGAGATATGGCACACTTGTAGCTCTCTTCAGCAACAACACAACTTTTCTTCGCCTTCATCAACAAAGTGACTATATAATTTGAATTGGATTTTTTACTCCGGACTAATTTAACGAAAGTGGAAGGATGTAGGTACCGAGGGAGACCGAGGCTAACCTACCTAGACCAGATCGGTCATGTACTGAAGGAAGGTGGAGTCAAGAGTCTCCGAAACCGGCGAGCGTGTATGAAGAGAATTATAAATGTTGAGGAAGCGAGTGAAGTATGCAAGGATAGAGTTCTCTGGCACTCTGTTCTCTCTGCCTATCCTGCAAGGCATATGGCGTGATGATATGTATGTATGTATATATGTACTAATTTAACATTGTGGTGTATTAGTCTAAGACGAAAGCATAGATGGTGTATTGGCTTAAGTTGGCGACTACAACCCGCACATATGATTTGTTTTATTGCTTACGGTGGTCGCTGCCTACCAATACAAATCCCAAACCCACCCCAGTTGAGTTCCCAGCTTTCTCGTTCACCGAACGAAGCGCAATAGAACATTGTCATTACTCAGGTGTCGATCTTCTGCGAAAGTGGACTGGACCGGCCCGCGGCTGTAGACAGAAAACTGTCCACAGCGTGGTCCTACCACTTTTAAAATTACATATGATATATTTATCAAAAATGGAGACTACTTATTTTTATTTATAGTGGTGGCAAATGAGCTTGCAGCACACCTGATGGTAAGTGCTACTAACTAGGCCGCTGCCTACCAATATAAACCCCAAACTCACCCAATAGTGTATTGGTCTAAATCAACGACTGCAAAGGTGATGTATTGTTTCAAAATTACGACTTCGCAGATGATATATTGCCTTAAGGTAGGTACGACTGCACAAACAGCATATAAATCTTAGCACTAAAGAAAAAATCTTGAATTATGAAATGACGAATTAACAGAAATATATATTAAAGAAATGTGGTAATAGATAAAACGTTTAGTTAGAAGCCAAATCGTTTCCGTTAGATAATTAAAAGATAATTATACCATATTATAACAATTACTAATTGTAATTAAGGTAGTTTTGTTTTAACTGGTATCGATTTCTTTATCAATAGATATATTAGAATAATGCCTGTAAATCCGTGTGGTGATGGAGTAAGAATACCATTCTCCACCCCCTATCTTACCCATAGGTGATCGTAAGAGATGACTAAGGGATAGTGCCTGTATATTCATGAAGAAATTATTTAAAATATTTTGGACGAGGCTCGAGCCCAGGAATGGCCTGCAACGGCCAATATTACTGTATCCATATACAAAGAAATTATTTTGAGTTTTCATTCCCTTTCAACAATGATAGCCGTTTATAACTTTATGACCTTTTTCAAGTAGGTTTCAACATTGTTTTGACATTATAACGTCTTATAAATCGATGAATATAGGTACTGGGGGGAGACCGAGACTAACCTACCTAGACCATATCGGTCATGTACTGAAGGAAGGTGGAGTCAAGAGTCTCCGAAACCGGGCGAGCGTGTATGAAGAGAATTATGAATGTTGAGGAAGCGAGTGAAGTATGCAGAGATAGAGTTCTCTGGCACTCTGTTCTCTCTGCCTACCCTGCAAGGGATATGGCGTGATGATATGTATGTATGTATGTATCATCATCTCAGCCCACATACGTCCCACTGTTGGGCTCGGGCCTCCTTCACAATGGAATAGAAATTGACCTACTATACGACGCTAGGCAGACGTGTTGGTATAGGGTTTTATTTCGAGTTTTCTTTATCTTGCATAGATGTTATATGCGTTTTATATCCGTCTCGTATATTACAATCACCCACAGGTAAGATAGGGGGGTGGTGAATTGTATTCTTACTCCGTCACCACACGAATAACGGTATGGTATAAACAATAAAATTATGATTTTTTAATTAATAAATCATCGTATAATAACTTGTTTTTTTTTCTAAAGAATATAAAATGTTAATATGCTTATACTATTATTGAAACTCAATCAAAATAACAATAAAAAAAAGCATAATTCAAACCGCTGGACCGGTATTACAAAAACAAGTTTTTACTTTAACTTAATAACAGGTGATAGTTCTGTTGTATTGCAATACAAATTTAAAAAAATACTATTTTGATAAATTTGTGTTTTAAATACAGTTTAAATGTAGATATATGTATATAGATATATATATATATATACAGGGTGGAAGTGGACCGCTCACGAAAACAAAGACAGGTAACCGTACTAGTCCTATTTGTAATGATAGGCTAGAAAAAAATCTATCTGGATGAATTTTTTTTTTTCTCTACGGGTTTTAAGTTTTTTTCACATTCCATCGTATTAGGACAGTCTAGTTTAGTATCAAAACTCACGATCATATGTTCAAGAGGTCAACAACCTCGCGTGGTGAAAAAAAATTTTTTTATCATCCGAATTGATTTTTCTTTCTTTTGATCATTACTAGTAGGGCTAGTAGGGTCCCCTGCCTTTGTTTTCGGGAGCGGTCCACTTCCACCCTGTATAATATTTTACATTCAGTTTGAAAGTTTATTCAGTGAGCTAAAGATTTCTTTTATCATCGGGAAGTCATCCGGTGACCATAATCACTGTAAAGTGTTCGAAACGTCGGGAAATTAAATAACAAATACAAACGCGATAGAATCCGTAAAAGTATTTTTATTTCAGATGTGTAATACTCGCGTAAACATTAGAAATCACAAAATATATTACTTCGCTTTTATTAGTTGAACAACAGAATTTGTACGACTTTTCAATAAGTTCTTTTTCATTGCGTAACTATCGTTTGAGGGTTTGCTGTCTTGCGTAGATGCTAAAGTGATGTGAGATGTCCTGAATATTTTGGGGATTATTGAAGATCAATTCAATGATGCCGTCAGCGATTCCTTTACCTGGGCTGGCCACGGATGTTAAGGAATTAGTACCAGCGGTCGGTCTTATGACAATAGATAGGAATCCAAATCGCGTCGCTCCTTCATCAGAGCTTCGGACAGAACAGATGAAGTGTGTCCAAATCATAACCTTGATAAAAATGAGATAATACTTTGTACAACCCACGAATGCTTGTTTCGAGTCTGTTTATAGTTTGTGTTCTTGTCCCAACATTACTGTATGGAAGCGAGAGTTGGGTATGCAGAAAAGAGTATGAAAGTAAAATTAATGCGGTCGAAATGCGATCTCTTCGGAAAATCTGTGGAGTTAGGCTGACCGACCGTATTCGTAACGACGACGTAAGAGAGCGAGTAGGTATGAAAGAGAGTATTGGTGTAAAGATGCGAAAGGGAATGCTCCGATGGTTCGGACATGTGGAAAGAATGCCGAACGAACGTCTGGTTAAGAAGATATACAATGCGAAAGTGGAAGGATGTAGGTACCGAGGGAGACCGAGACTAACCTACCTAGACCAGATCGGTCAGGTACTGAAGGAAGGTGGAGTCAAGAGTCTCCGAAACCGGCGAGCGTGTATGAAGAGAATTATGAATGTTGAGGAAGCGAGTGAAGTATGCAGAGATAGAGTTCTCTGGCACTCTGTTCTCTCTGCCTACCCTGCAAGGGATATGGCGTGATGATATGTATGTATGTATGTTATAGTTTGTGTCCGTTAATTGTATGTATTTTAATGTATTTTGCAATAAAATGAATATTTTCTTAGGTAGGTATACAGAGTACAGCAAAAACTCTTTATAACGAATTTCAAGGGACCGAGCATTTTCTTTCGTAATAAAGAGTTTTCGTTTTTTTTAGGTAAATTATTCTAAACACATATATTGTGTTTACTTTGCCTGACGTGTTTTGTTATGCAAATATTTATAAATACCCGAATACGAAACGAAAAATGATGTCACAAGCGGGGTTCGAACCCGCACCTATTGGGAATCCGGCCCAACCGTGCTGCCACTTACACCAACGTGAACTATTTTAGGACATGCAAATTTCGCTTCATATTATATCTTACGTCTTCAAGGTGACGTATGCCATCTATCGGACAATGTTTACACATTGTATAGACTTAATACTTATTACTATTCCTATTACTATTCCCAACCTCGCTTGTGACATCATTTTTCGTTTCGTAATCGGGTATTTATAAATAATTAAGCATATTAAATGCTAAAAATTTCAGTAATTTGAATGCCAATATTTGTTTTATATTTTTTTTAAGTATTTTGTGCATGTCTTGGTATGTGGTGGTCAATCTTCATCAAATATGTCCGACTACCATTTTTTTTTTTTTTTTTTTTTTTTTTTTTTTTTTTTTTATTGGTGGGCTATGGGTGCGTCTCGCCCCGCCAAATCGGTCCGGGGTGACGGAGAAGGCGGCGCGTGATCCCATAGACCCACCGTAAAATCCTCTCTCTTCGCCGTGCGAGCGGACCACCGGTACCCGATCTTTGTCTTCGGTGGTCCGCTCGGCGGTTTACCCTCGCGGGTTCCTCTATGTCCGACTACCATGGACACTCGCTTATATAGGAGCCTTTACCACTACTACGATAAGATATGATATGAGATATCTTCCTATAATATATATGATATACGTATTTAAGAGATTGAGAAATGCAGCAGAATTAGAAACACTAATAATGGTCTATTATGGTCTTGGACAATCCCTACTTATAGTCCTTAAAGTATAGCTTGATCTCTGTGACAGATAGCGACAAAACCGATGAAGTAATTATGAATACGCGTCATGTTTACAATTTTATTTTGTATCGCCTATATTTTCATTTTTTGCATGTCGAGCATTGAAAAAGACGGATGAGAGACGATTGCATGGTACTGAGATGCGTATGTTAAGATGAATGTGTGGGGTGACAACACTAGATAAGATACGAAATGAGTATATTAGGGGAAGTTTAAAAGTAGCACCAGTGATAGAGAAGTGTAGGAGCGCGAGATTGTCTTGGTGGATGGACATGTGATGAGGAGGGATGAAAGGTATGTGACAAGGAGGGTTACCAATATGCTTGTGGATGGGCGTAAGAGTCGTGGGAGACCCAAAAAAAGATAGATGGATTGTGTAAACGAGGATACATACATACATACATACATATCATCACGCCATATCCCTTGCAGGGTAGGCAGAGAGAACAGAGTGCCAGAGAACTCTATGTCTGCATACTTCACTCGCTTCCTCAACATTCATAATTCTCTTCATACACGCTCGCCGGTTTCGGAGACTCTTGACTCCACCTTCCTTCAGTACATGACCAATCTGGTCTAGGTAGGTTAGTCTCGGTCTCCCTCGGTACCTACATCCTTCCACTTTCGCATTGTATATCTTCTTAACCAGGCGTTCGTTCGGCATTCTTTCCACATGTCCGAACCATCGGAGCATTCCCTTTCGCATCTTTACACCAATACTCTCTTTCATACCTACTCGCTCTCTTACGTCGTCGTTACGAATGCAGTCGGTCAGCCTAACTCCACAGATTTTCCGCAGAGATCGCATTTCGACCGCATTAATTTTACTATCATAATCTTTTCTGCATACCCAACTCTCGCTTCCATACAGTAATGTTGGGACAAGCACTGCGTTATGTATTGCTACACGTGCCTTCTGGCTGAGGTGGTGGCTGCCGAGAAGTTGCCCCAACGCTGCGTTCACTCTATTTCCCGCATTCACTCTTCGTTCTATATCAGTGGTGTACCTTCCATCTCGGCTAAATCCACATCCAAGATATACAAATTCATCCACTTGCTCTAGTACATCATTACCTATTGTTACTCTTACATCTGTTCTGGTTTTATCTCTTTCAAAGACCATTATTTTGGTTTTGCTCACATTCACGCGTAGACCCCTTTTAGTAGAGACCTAAACGAGGATATGTGTATGAAAGTTGTGAGTGCAGATATGACGGCTGATAGAAGATTGTGGAAGGCAAGAACGTGTTGTGCCGATCCCACTTAGCGTGGGATGAGGGCAGGCAAATGATGACTTATATCTCAACTGAATTATGAATATAAAAATCTGAAAATTTACACCAAAACTTGTACCTTATATGTTTTAAAATACTTAATAACCATTTTATAAAAACATGATGCTTACGCAAGTACAAGGTCATACTGGACTGAGAATAAGATAGAGATGGGGCAATTAATAAACATAAATCGATAACATTCTTATTAATTATTTATAAAACAAGTAAAACCAATACCTATATAAACCACATGGTTACTCTATAAAATAAGTAAATTGTGTTAATTTAATATTCAGACATCAGTTATAATATTAATAAGACCATTTCTTTTATATTAAAAAGATAATTTCTTTTATAAAATAAACATGATTATTCATGAAATAATCTGTGACCAAGAACTTACCATCAACGTACAGGAATGCGCCAGCGATGATGATAATAGTGACGATGAACTTGGATGCATTCATTTCGAATAATAAAAAGAATGAATTAACAGCTTTAGTTTAAATTAAATAAAATCCATTAATTTGAATTTATTAGGATTTTCATAGATTGTTTTAAATTTATAATCGATTCATCCATCTATTTGATTAAAATTCAATCAGATTTTCATACATTGTTTTTCACTTGCAATAGCAAATAACTTTAAAAAATAAGGAATTATATCGACAAAAATACAGACTGCATCGCAAGCGTGCGGCACTAGTGAGAACTGTCACAGAGATCATGCTATATTTTAAAGACTATAGTTACTGTATAACAGTATGGGGTGGCACTCACAAAACGAATATGTTGAGAATAGAGAGGGCCCAGAGAGCAATAATCAAGGTTATGCTCACAAAACCCTTTCGCTATTCAATCTCGTTTCTGTATCAGGAATGTGGTTTCCTTACAGTACAGACAGCTCTTTGTCTTACAAGCGACTATACATACGTATGAGACCTCACAAACGCTTTTGTTGAGCATCACTTCTGGATACAAGGCTCACAACTTTATAATATAATAAATTAATAAATATGAATTTGCATTTTCTCTCGAAACTAACTTAAAAGAGCTGTAGGTAATTGGCTTAAATCTCTAAGCTATGAAGACAGAGGCAATGTTCACAATTATAAAATTGTATGCACGCGTACATATAATGCACTTGTATGCACGCATGCACGCGCACACGTACATACGCACACACACACACACACAAGCACGGGGTGGTGAATAGTATTATACTCCGTCACCACACGAAGATGCCAAATCACTCCTATATTTTTTAAATGTTTGTTTTTCTAATATAAGGAGATTATTGTAAAAATAAAGTGTATAGTTATACAAGAATGTTAGTTACGTCACCAAAAGGGTTTCGAAATGCCTTCCAGCCGATAGCGTTTTTTTTTGTTTCTCATGAATGTTATTTTATACTAGAAGTTATTTTCTTTAGTTCTGTTAATTTTATTAGTTTTAACGAGATCAAAATAAATGTTACATAAATGGAAATATTTTTTTCTAATTACCTGGGGTCGATACAATATCTACTCTTCTTTCATAGTACATCTATACATCTTCTTCTATACATATAATAAATGAGTAGAAAGCCCGTGTCTGTACATTTGATAAATTTATAAAAAAATGAACCTAGGCAGTAAGAAAACACTAACAGAAAACAAAAAACATTTTTTGGAATTTCTTGTCTGTCTGTCTGTATGTCTGTAATCGCTAATCTCCGAAGTTACTGAACGGATTGTTTCGCAGTTTTGATAAAAAGATTGAGCCCAATTCAGAGCAACATTTAGTCTTTGTTTCATTGAAATCTGATGTCTGTAAAAAAAGTTATGGTCATTTAAGTTTTTAAAATCACCGCTCGCCTTTTATGTCACTAGAAGGTTCAATTCAAAATAACTATTTAATTTATCTATAGTATAAGGAAAGTATTTGTATTACTTAATATATAATAGTTTCATCAATTCAGCTCATATACCTCCCACTGCTGGGCTCAAACCTTCTTCAAAGTTGAAGGGAAGTTGACATAATACATAACATTAGTCAGGTAGTCAAAATAACTATTAAAACTATTTGTGATAATAAAGAATGTTTTAATTAGTTAATAATATATAATTTAGCTATAAATTAATAAAATGCATGATTTATTTAGTTTGTTAAATGAGCAATAGATGGCGCTATAATTTAGTTTAAAACTTTAAATAATTTTTTCGTTATATTTTCAAAAGCTACTACATTAACTTCTTGAACTTAGTAAAGGTACTTTGGGTAGCAAGCTCTCAGCACTCACCTAACAGTCCGAGTAAAGTTGTCATAGCCATCTGCGACTAACAACTAAGTCAAACACGAAAAAGAAAAGTAAAGTCCACATCATAGAGCGTACAAAACGTATATTCTTAGTTAAGATGCTACTTAGGGGCGAGTATGCAAAGTGAACTCTTTTTTGTTTTTGTTTGGTAGGCTATGGTCTGGACACAGCCATTCCTTCCGTGGTAGCAGAAGGGCGTCGTGTGGCCCCATAACTCATCGTGTTCTCTGCTCAAACCATCAGGCTGGCCTCTGGTACCGCTTACTTGACATCCGTAGCCGGTTTGGGGGTTTACCCTTCCAGGTATCGTCTCCGTCTACACCCCGACAAACAACAGTGTTGTATCGCCTTCACGCGATCGGTGTTTCTGCGGGTGGTAGATTAATTCCCATGGGACAGCTATCGAGCATCGTCTTTGCGATAGTCGACAGTGCCAGTTTGACCCCGATGATTGCGATGAGTGCACGGCACTGCTTTGCCCAAGCCACGCAAACTTTAAGCGTCTGCAGCGCCGTGTCCACCTCGCAATCGCAGTAGTGGTTAGACGGAGTGCTCTCCCTCCTTGCGACCGTGAGCAGGTACACGCCGAAGCAACCATGCCCCATCACTACACCAGTCACTTTAGCAATAGTGCTGTTACTGCCGCCTGTTGCTGCATATTGTGCGAGGGACTACTTTTTTACATTTTTATACACTGTTGATAGCATAAAGCACGTTTCAAGCAGCTTGCAGAGCACTTGAAGGTGATCAGCGCTGAGATGACACCCTTGAGTAGGCCTGTAACAGTCATAGCCCCATTCGTTTGAGTCTTTTGCTTTTAACGATGTTATTGTTTTAGAGTCTTTCAAAGCCATTTATTATATATTAATCCGCGCGGTTGCGCAGTTAGAATACAATTCACCAACCGCTTTCTTACCCATGGGTCGATCACCCACGAGACGACTAAAGGATATCATACATCTATGAAAGAAAAGGAAAACTCGAAACAAAACCCTATACCAACACGTCTGACCAGCGTGATATAGTTGGTCAATTTCCCTTCCATTACGGACGAGGCTTAAGCCCAATAGTGGAACGTATATAAGCTAAGATAATAGATGTCCATGTCCCCACGTAGCCCTGAAAAGATTTATCTGAGCAGAGCAATCTAACTAAAATGAGGAGACAGCGTAAAATAACTTTGGAAGTAACTACGTCAGAAACTGCAGCTGCATTATTTCTTGGTGGTAAAAGAGCTTTGTTTAAAAACCCGATAGATTTATACACATTGTTTATAAACCCGACAGATTTATAAAGCAATGAAACACCGAGATGTTCAATAACACAAAACTGCGACACATTCAATGTGTTTTTTGTTTTATTGTGTACGGTGGTAAACGAGCAAGCAGCATGCACTTATTTTTTTGGACACACGCCTTGCATTCCGTCCGCGTGGACCCATAACTCACCGTTTTCCCTCCCCATCACCATTGGGCCTTTCGAGTACCATCCCCGATGACGCCCCGGGTCATCGGGCTTCACACTCACGTGGTCAGCCTCTCCGCGGGTGACGGACTATTCCCCGTTCCAGTTACCCGCGACTTCGGCTAAGGCAAGTAGACGTAGGTAATCGCGCCTGCGCCACTCGCCGCCTCTTACAAATGAAGCGGAAATAACACATTGCCACTGTTCAAACGTTGCTTTTCTGCAAAAGTGGGGTACTAGGTCCGACTGGGGGTCGTACCGGCCCGTGGCTGTCGAAAGAATACTATCAACTGTGGCTTTACCACTATTAGTGTTTTTATTAAGGATTGCTGTCTCATCGTTTGCGTTGATTGGACAATGATAAATAAAAAGAAATCGTAGGGGCCGTAGATCGAGCACTACGAGATCGTAATATAAAGTCAATGGTGCTTTTCTTTGGAGATTTTTGGCAAATCCTTCCTGTTCAAACTCGGGGAAATAGAACTGATGAGATCAATGCTTCACTGAAGTGTTCTTATCTGTGGCCCCAAGTAGGAAAGCTGACCCTAACCATCAACATGCAAGCAAACCCAAGGTCACCATTTACATTAGTGTTGCCCAAATGCAAAACCAAGACTTGCTGCAAGAGTTTCGCAGTGCTCCCTTAGACATGATTTTACGATTTTCTTAGCAAAGTAAGGGTTGTCAACATTTCGTATTCTTACGAGTAATACCAGTACATGGAAGGATAATAGCCCTACTTCGGTTTAGTGGTATGTACCCAATTATTGATAGTTGTACAGTTACTGCCACTAGATGAATAGAATTTCATTAATTTAGTTGTATTTTTAAAGTCTATGGGGATTTTTTATTTTTATCAAAACAAGTGACATTATGTTATTCTAAAAGCAAAAGTTGCAAGATTTGCGAGCCTCGTAAGAGTCTTGCATTTGGGCAACACTATATCACATGCTTAAGAACTTGCCGATGTTTTAAAGAAAATTGGAGCAAGCGTCCTAATTGATGAAAATGCTCAAGTGGCTGCCGCAAATACTTGGTCGAGTTAGAATTTTTAAGTTTCAAATAGGGGTGCGCAGTATAATTGAATGTCACGCGGACGAAGTCGCGGGCATCAGCTAGTATTGTATAAGTTATTGGCAATAGTTGTATGACCGGCCGCCTGCTTGACGTTAACCCTCCTCGGGAATATATTTGTTGACCAAACGGCATCAGATAGTTGGTCCAGGTCATTATAAGGCTCTTAGTCGTCTTTTACGACATCCACGAGCAAAGTAAGGGTTGGTAGTATTCGTAGCCGCTACCACACAGTTTGATACCATGAACAAAAAAAATCAATTCTGGGGTAATAGTACTCTCAAAACCAAAGTATTTATACTAACCCAACGTACTCAGAAAACTAAACTGGAGAAACAAGCTTTTACAACACACCGAAAATATATGCAGTTGATATACAGGGTGGAAGGGGACCGCTCCCGAAAACAAAGACAGGTAACCCTATTAGTCCTACTTGTAATGATAGGCTAGAAAAAAAATCGATCTGGATGAATTTTTTTTTTCTCTACGGGTTTTAAGTTTTTTTCACATTCCATCGTATTAGGACAGTCTAATTTAGTATCAAAACTCACGATCATATGTTCAAGAGGTCAACGACCTCGCGTGGTGAAAAATAATGTTATTTTTTATTCGAATCGATTTTTTTCTAGCCTATCATTACAAGTAGGACTAGTAGGGTCCCCTGCCTTTGTTTTCGGGAGCGGTCCACTTCCACCCTGTATAATATTTTACATCCAGTTTGAAAGTTTATTCAGTGAGCTTAAGATTTCTTTTATCATCGGGCAGTCATCCGGTGACCATGATCACTGTAAAGTGTTCGAAACGTCGGGAAATTAAATAACAAATACAAACGCGATAGAATACGTAAAAGTAGTTTTATTTCAGATGTGTAATACTCGCGTAAACATTAGAAATCACGAAATATATTATATTTTACTTCGCTTTTATTAGTTGAACAACAGAATTTGTACGATTTTTCAATAAGTTCTTTTTCATTGCGTAACTATCGTTTGAGGGTTTGCTGTCTTGCGTAGATGCCAAAGTGATGTGAGATGTCCTAAATATTTTGGGGATTATTGAAGATCAATTCAATGATGCCGTCAGCGATTCCTTTACCTGGGCTGGCCACGGATGTTAAGGAATTAGTACCAGCGGTCGGTCTTATGACGATAGATAGGAATTCAAATCGCGTCGCTCCTTCATCAGAGCTTCGGACAGAACAGATGAAGTGTGTCCAAATCATAACCTCATAAAAATGAGATAATATTTTGTACAATCCACGAATGCTTGTTTCGAGTCTGATTATAGTTTGTGTCCGTTAATTGTATGTATTTTAATGTATTTTGCAATAAAATGAATATTTTCTTAGGTAGGTATACAGAGTACAGCAAAAACTCTTTATAACGAATTTTAAGGGACCGAGCATTTTCTTTCGTAATAAAGAGTTTTTGTTATACGGAGGGACGAGAAAAATACAATAATTTCTAATTTCATTACTATCAATAGGTAAATTATTCTAAGCACATATATTGTGTTTACTTTGCCTGACGTGTTTTGTTATGCAAATATTTATAAATACCAGATTACGAAACGAAAAATGATGTCACAAGCGGGGTTCGAACCCGCGCCTATTGGGAATCCGGCCCAATCGTGCTGCCACTTACACCATCGTGAACTATTTTAGGACATGCAAATTTCGCTTCATATTATATCTTACGTCTCCAAGGTGATGTATGCCATCTATCGGACAATGTTTACACATTGTATAGACTTAATACTTATTACTATTCCTATTACTATTCCCAACCCCGCTTGTGACATCATTTTTCGTTTCGTAATCGGGTATTTATAAATAATTAAGCATATTAAATGCTAAAAATTTCAGTAATTTGAATGCCAATATTGGTTTTATATTTTTTTAAGTATTTTGTGCAAGTCTTGGTATGTGGTGATCAATCTTCATCAAATATGTCCGACTATCATGGACACTCGCTTATATAGGAGCCTTTACCACTACTACGATAAGATAAGATAAGATATGAGATATCTTCCTATAATATATATAATATACGTATTTAAGAGATTGAGAAATGCAGCAGAATTAGAAACACTAATAATGGTCTATTATGGTCTTGGACAATCCTTACTTAGTTACTGTATAACAGTATGGGGTGGCACTCACAAAACAAATGTGTTGATAATAGAGAGGGCCTAGAGAGCAATAATCAAGGTTATGCTCACAAAACCCTTTCGCTATTCAATCTCGTTTCTGTATCAGGAATGTGGTTTCCTTACAGTATAGACAGCTCTTTGTCTTACAAGCGGCTATACATACGTATAACGTGGTACCACATACCTCTACCCTGAGACCTCACAAACGCTTTTGTTGAGCATCACTTCTGGATACTGGGCTCACAACTTTATAATATAATAAATTAATAAATATGAATTTGCAGTTTCTCTCGAAACTAACTTAAAAGAGCTGTAGGTAATTGGCTTAAATCTCTAAGCTATGAAGACAGAGGCAATGTTCACAATTATAAAATTGTATGCACGGATACACGCGCACACGTACATACGCACACACACACACACACACGCACGGGGTGGTGAATAGTATTCTACTCCGTCACCACACGAAGATGCCAAATCACTCCTATGTTTTTCAAATGTTTGTTTTTCTAATATAAGGAGATTATTGTAAAAATAAAGTGTATAGTTATACAAGAACGTTAGTTACGTCACCAAAAGGGTTTTGAAATGCTTACCAGCCGATAGCGTTTTTTTTTGTTTCTCATGAATGTTATTTGTTAACCTTCCTTGGGAATATAATTGTTGACCAAACGGCATCAGATAGTTGGTCCAGGTCATTATAAGGCTCTTAGTCGTCTTTTACGACATCCACGAGCAAAGTAAGGGTTGGTAGTATTCGTAGCCGCTACCACACAGTTTGATACCATGAACAATAAAAATCAATTCTGGGGTAATAGTACTCGCAAAACCAAAGTATTTATACTAACCCAACGTACTCAGAAAACTAAACTGGAGAAACAAGCTTTTACAACACACCAAAAATATATGCAATTGATATACAGGGTGGAAGGGGACCGCTCCCGAAAACAAAGACAGGTGACCCTACTAGTCCTACTTGTAATGATAGGCTAGAAAAGAAATCGATTCGGATGAAAAAAAAATTTTTTCACAACGAATTTTAAGCTTTTTTCACATTCCATCGTATTAGGACAATGCCATGTAACGATATTTCTATAAGAAATACGTAACTGTACTCAGATGAGAAAAGACGCAATCTATTCAAAACTCACGATCATATGTTCAAGAGTTCAACGACCTCGCGTGGTGAAAAAAAAATTTTTTTTCTAGCGATTCGATTTTTTTCTAGTCTATCATTACAAGTAGGACTATTAGGATTACCTGATTTTGTTTTCGGGAGCGGTCCCCTTCACCACCCTGTATACAAAATCCACCCTGTATACAAAAATCTCCAAATACAAGGATTATTTCTCATCACAAAGTTGTTATCTTTCTTTAAATCTTTATTTGTGAACATATTTTGGTGTCTATAAAGCCTTCTTTTTCTTTTGGCGGTGGGCTTAAATACGTTACGTTTATTTTGGCGGCTGGCTATGGTACGTCACGCTCCGCTAATCCGTCCGGCGACAGAAGCGGCGCACAACTCTGTAGACCCGCCTTACAACGTACCTCTCGATGCTGTGCGGATAGGTTCGGTGGCCCACCCGGCGGTCTACCCTCGCGGGTATCCTCTCGAGTCGACGTTTCGTCATCTTAACCTGATCCTGACCTGTCAGGGCATTGAGCTCGATTATAGGTATTTAGTATTCATTAAATTTGAATATAAAATGTTTATTATCATGACATTTAGTGATGTAATTATTAAATTACAAATGTCACATATGCATAGTTTGTATGAGACAATGTGATTTCTTGATCCAACCTATTTAAAATAGAGTTTTAAATTTAAAATTGTTGGACGGTAATTTTCTATGCGGAATATTGTAATTGAGAGTCATGCTATCTCATTGCATCTAATAACCGAATTCCATGGCTCATACGATGCATTACAATACCCGTTTATATCTTGCTACGGCGGTGGATACTCTATTCCAGCGGTTGTTTGGTTTTAGAATTGCACTGGGATATACCCAGTGCGATCTTAAAACCACAAACGTCGCTTAAGAATATTATATCTACTGCAACTTTTTATTTTACCCTTTAATGATAGGAAATGAACATAAGGTCATCTGCTATGTTTTCGTTCACACTTTAGCCAGTTTTTAATCAACATGTTTGCAAAAATCGAGATGAAAAGGTTGAGCTGTAATAGGAAAAGTCAGTAAGATGCGATAGGAAGACAGGAGGTTGATGCTGTTCAGCTAGGTCCCAAGACACTATGACGTATGCGCTACTAGGATCGTTCCGATCTCTTTATACCATTTTCTTGAGATAATGTAGAGCAAATATTTTAGATCATTCCAAGAGGTCAAACATCAATATAAACCCTTCGAGTAAGTGATGAACACCAACACATACATTATCTGGTAAAGTTCCTAAATACACGGAAGCCTTTTTTTTTGCGCTGGGCTATGGATGTGGCCGCGCCCCGCCAAATCGGTCCGGGGCGACGAAAGAGGCAGCGCGCAACCCCATAGACCCACCCTGCAAGCACCTCTCTTCGCCGTGCGAGCGGGCCACCGGTACCCGATCTTTGTCTTCGGTGGCCCGCCCGGCGGTTTAACTTCGCGGGTTCCTCTCATGTCGATGGCCAGACAGCTTTCGCCGTCGGGGCGTCGCCCTCACGCGGTGGCCTCACGACGGGTGACCGGACAATTCCCCGCGTCCGATCACCCGAAGCCTCGGTTAGGGCGGCATCAGGCGCAGATATTCGCGCCTGCGCCGCCCCGGCCGCTGACGGTGGCCCGGGTCACGGGAATCCTCCCGGATTCGTTCCGCCGCCTCCTTCTGTGAGAATACACGGAAGCCTGCGGTCTCCCAACGCACATATTAAAATTGAGAGTTGGCACGCCAATTATGTTGCTGCGCGATATAAATCTACCAAAATTATGCATGCCACCAGATTGCAAGTGAAAACATCACATTGCAATATAATCGTTGCAACTATTCTGATCGGTTCTTCGCGAACAGAGTCTGTATCTATTCCTAGAATTCTCCTATTACCATCAAATTACCCCCGCTTGAATTCCAGAGAGTTCAGTTTGCCATCAAAATCTGCTTCGCAATGACCATAAGCAAAGCTCAAGGTCAAACTCTTAAAATAGCTAGAGTATACTTGAGAGAAAGCTGCTTCTCGCACGGGTAGTTGTATGTAACACGCTCTAGAGTATGCTTATAGAGTAGTCTGGTAATTCTAGCATCCGATGGAAAAACAGAAAACATTGTTTACAAAGTTTTTTTTTTATTGTCATTGGTGGCAAATGAATAAGCAGCACACTTGATGGAAAGTGTTACTGCCACCTGTGGACCTTTGCAAAACTAAGGGCTGCTACCTACCACTACAACCTCAAATCTACCCAGTTGAGCTGACGGTTTTCTTGCTCACCGAACGAAGCCGAATAGCACATTTCCATTACGCAGACGTCGATCTTTTGCAAATATGGTACTAGCCCGGACGGACCTGCCCGCGGCTGTAGACAGAGAACTGTCAATAGCGTGGTCTTACCACTAAATAATACAATAGTTAGTGTAGTATTGCGATTGGATGGACCGGTTGTTAGTCCGCCATCCGCAGAGAGGTCAACCTCGTAATGGCGACGCCTCGACATCACTGTTGTTTGCTGCCGGGGCGTCGATGATGCCCGATAAGGTAATCTGCCACGGATGTCAAGGAAGCGGTATCAGTGGTTGGTCTAAGATCGATGGAGAACAAGGTGGTTAATGGGACAGCATATCGCCCTCCCATTGCCCCGGTCGGCTTCTGTGGAGTTCGTTCAAATTACAGTCTGCTAATAAAAAAGCTTCGTGTTCATAAAATATAAAAACAAAATATTTTCATTTTTATTTAGCCTTTAAATCCTTACACTATAATAAATATTATTATATTTTATAAGTATTCAAACATTTAAACATAATAATTTATATGTTATAACAAAATTAAGAACGTAAAAAAACCAATCAAACACTCTATTAGAATAATTTTCGATTTCTATGCGGACGATGTCGCGGGCGAATGTTAATATTTAATAATGTCAGTGGTTATTCAGTCAATGTTAAGTTTAGTAATATCTATATTAGATTGATTTATGTCAGATGAATTAGAAAAATTATGATTATTATTTAACAGATTATTGCGTGTGATGAAACAGATGAAATGTCATACGTTAGCCAGCTAACTTACAAAATAATAATATTAATAAAAAAAAACACACACAAACATGTATAAGCACCCACCCGCCAGCATTTATGCGCATACACGAACGTACGAATTCATATATTCCTGCACGCATGAATGCACGGTCATACCGGGGTATGTGCTCACATACGTACGTACGCATGTATGCAAGCACTTACACGTGCACGCACGAACACATTCACACACACACTGCGTAGTTAATGAAGCTAAAGAATTTCTGATATTTAAGCGAATATAAAGCCGGCTTTTGACTATGTAATATAATATATATTACATCTTGAGATATGATATTTTATCGCTCGTCATACATTTTGTACGAGACCGTTCTGCTATAATATATATTATATCCCGAATTATAAATATTGTTTCAACTAAATAAGCAATATTTTGATGGAGTATATTTTACCTCACGTCCCCGAACACCGCGCCTCCCCCTACCTCGCCCTCAGTTCGAATGGTGACCGAAGCTGAACTGTTCCAAAATATTTTACAGCGTGAACAGCAATTGCGGGATGTAGATAATATATGTAATATATCAAGATGTGATATATATTACATCCCATAGTCAAAAATTAGCAAAATGTGTAACATTTGAAATAAAACAGTTTTTACGGATGGTACCGAGTTTGTAAATAATTTTTAATTTCACGATGTTTCACATGTTGAAGTGAAGAACGCTGTAGTATTCGAAATGTCAGGGCAATTAAAATTCGAATATAAACGCGAGTTTCTTTATAAACTAGCTAACCCGGCGCACTTCATTCTACCTAATACATACACATACATATCACCACGCCATATCCCTTGTAGGGTAGGCAGAGAATAGAGTGCCAGAGAACTCTATCCTTGCATACTTCACTAGCTTCCTCAACATTCATAATTCTCTTCATACACGCTCGCCGGTTTCGGGGACTCTTGACTCCACCTTCCTTCAGTACGTGACCAATCTGGTCTAGGTAGGTTAGTCTCGGTCTCCCCGGGTACCTACATCCTTCCACTTTCGCATTGTATATCTTCTTAATCAGACGTTCGTTCGGCATTCTTTCCACATGTCCGAACCATCGGAGCAGTCCCTTTCGCCTATCCCCTTCTACCTAATAAATACCGCAAAACCGCTCATCCATTGACTGCCAATGTTCTATATGTATATTCAACGGTTTACGTGTGATTGAGTAAGAAATATCTGAACATCTTAAAAAAACTGTCCTCTTTTATAATACAGAGCGACCAAAAGACAACATCCGGAACTAAGAAAATAATCTTTATATTGCGGGGGACTTTAAAAATATATATTTTACGGACACAAATTACACACAGAGTCAGAACAACAATTGATGGATCGCACAAAGTTCTATTAAAATAACGTGTTGATAGCTATAGTCCTTAAAATATAGCTTGATCTCTGTGACAGATAGCTACAAAACCGTTGAAATAATTTTGAATACGCGTCATGTTTACAATTTCATTTTGTATCGCCTATATTTTCATTCTTTACGTGTCAGTTATATCTCAACTGAATTATGAATATAAAAATATGAATATTTGAACCAAAACTTGTACCTTCTATGTTTTAAAATATTTAGTGACCTTTGTATAAAAATATGATTCTTACGCAAGTACAAGGTCATACTGGACTGAGAATAAGATAGAGATGGAATAATCGATAAACGTAAATCGATAACATTCTTATTAACTATTTATAAAACAAATAAAACCAATACATTACCTATATAAACCACATGGCTACTCTATAAAATAAGTAAAATGTGTTAATTTAGTATTCAGGCATTAGTTATAATATTAATAAGACCATTTCTTTTATATTAAAAAGGTATTTTTTTTATTTTATGATGGTTCGGACATGTGGAAAGAATGCCGAACGAACGTCTGGTTAAGAAGATATACAATGCGAAAGTGGAAGGATGTAAGTACCGAGGGAGACCGAGACTAACCTACCTAGACCAGATCGGTCAGGTACTGAAGGAAGGTGGAGTCAAGAGTCTCCGAAACCGGCGAGCGTGTATGAAGAGAATTATGAATGTTGAGGAAGCGAGTGAAGTATGCAGAGATAGAGTTCTCTGGCACTCTGTTCTCTCTGCCTACCCTGCAAGGAATATGGCGTGATGATATGTATGTATGTATTTTTTTTTAGAAAATAAACATGATTATTAATGAAATAATCTGATCATCAACCTACAGGAATGCTCCTGCGATGATGATAATAGTGACGATGAACTTGGATGTATTCCTTTCGAATAATAAAAAGAATTAATTAACGGCTTTAGTTTAAAGTAAATAAAATCCATTAATTTAATTTCAATAAGATTTTCATAGATTGTTTTATGTTTATAATCGATTCATCCATCCATTTGATTGAAATTCAATAAGATTTTCATAAATTGTTTTTCAATTGCTGTAGCGAATTACTTTAAAAACTAAGGAATTATATCGATAAAAATACGGAATACATCCTAAGCGTGCAGCACTAGTGGCAAATGTCACAGAGATCAAGCTATATTTTATGGACTTATAGTTCTTGTTCTTTTGGCTAGCAAATTTTGTTATCGCTTCACGCCTGTTTAGATAACTTGATGTACATAAAATTTTCTCCATTGTTATCGCACATTGGAAGGTGGCGATTCAAGGAGTATGCTCTGGCAACATTAGCGTTACGGTTGAGTGGTTTCGTGGCAAAAACGGGTATAAATAGCGGTTACAGACGCGTAGACGGGATTCTGTTGTGATATCTAATCTGTGGTAGAAGTCTGTTAATAAGTTATATGTAGTAATAAATGTTTAAGTGTATATCTATGTCATTTGTTTGTTGTACTCTTTTACGATCCTCCTGTAGACATGACAACTTAAGAGTAGTTTTAACATCGGCATAGTAAAAAAATAAGACTCAATATAATCCGAATTATTATTTTTTTAATTTTATAAGTGTAATCGGGTACTTTCCTTGTGACGTAGTAAGAATACAATTCACTACCCTATCTTACACGTAGGTGATCGAAGAGACGACTAAGGGGTATAAAACGCATAAACATCTATGTGAGAGAAAAAAAAACTAGAAGAAAACTCTATACCAACTAGACATACGCGAAACAGTACTTCGCGAAGTGATGTGATATGGCATTACATTTCGTGCCGAGTAATATTACATTTTATCATCACTTCAAACATCACACATGACATTTCATGTCGCGTAATGCGATAGCGCTCTATATATACGGCGGGCGGCATCAAGAAATATAAGCCTTAACGTTCTCAAAATAAAGCTCAAAATAAATATTGAATTGCCAGACACCGAATATTGCGGAACACACGTACACGGGTGTTCGCGTCATGTTTAATGTGATGTGATGTTTAGCCGCGTAATATGTAATGGGTCAGTACACGGTCAGGTAATATTACGTGTGATGCATCACTCGCATTACTTACACATGTCTAATACCAACACGTCTGATCAGCGTGGTATAGTGGGACAATTTCTCTCCCATTATGAAGGAGGCTTAAGTTTAACAGTGGGCAGTATGATGATGAATGCTAGCGTATACTTCAAAAATCTTATATTGCGTAAAAATAAATCGAAATAGTTTGATTTCTATTGATTCTCCTGTGTGGTGGCGGCTACGAATACTACCAATCCTTACTTTGCTCATGGATGTCGTAAAAGACGACTAAGAGCTTTATAACGATCTAGGCCAATACCATCTGATGCCGTTTGGTCAACAATTACATTTCCAAGGAGGGTTGACGTTTGGCAGGCGGCCGGTCATAAAACTATTGCCAATAACTTTTACAATATGTACTATGAAGAAGAGTACAAATTGTATCGACATCAAGCGATTGGGATAAGAGTAGGAATGATGATGATGAGTTTGATTTCTATTGAATCTAAAAATATTATACATTGTTTCGTGTAATACCAGGAATAACATTATAAAGTAATCCTTACTAATATTATAAATGCGAAAGTAACTCTGTCAGTCTGTCGCTTTTCACGCCAAAACTACTGAACCGATCTAAATAAAATTTGGTACACAGATAGTTTAGAGCCTGATAAAGGACATAAGCTACTTTTTAATGCAAAAAAGGGCTGTAGAGGGGGATGAAAAGAAACCAGAAGCTTGTAACTTATTTTTAGGCTATTGATTAGATATAAATAACTATGACATTAAAATTTCGTAAAAAAATTACCCTTGAGGGATATAATAAAAATAGCGGATGAAAAACTTTAGGAACGTAACCGTTTTACGCGGGCGAAGCCGCGGGCAGAAGCTAGTTCTATATAATTAGAATTTTATAATCTCAAATTCATTCTAATGGTATATTTAAAAAAAAAATAGTCACACACACACACATATATTCGATATCTTAGTATTTTAACGTGTTATATTAAATAGTATTGATAGAATTTTATGTAATGTGAAATCTCTACGAATATACCGAGGTTAGGAGAAGTCGTATAAACCTATTTCCCATTGTAGAGGTTTTAGTTCAAGTTTCTTTCGCTTGCTTTTCGTAGATCTTATATGCATATTTTATCCCTTAGTCGTCTTTTACGATCACCTACGGGTAAGATAACGGAGTGTTGAATTGTATTCTTACTCCGTCACAACACAAAAAATGTATCTATGTATGTATGTAATAATGCTGATTGCCAATACATAAAAAGAAGACGATATTCTACATTAAACTGCCATTTTGATTGCTGAAAAAGAACTCTTTAAGTGCGTGCATATTGTAAAATTTAGTCTCTTTATGTTGTTTTCTATTTAACTGACGATCATGTCCGATCATATTGGTGGTAAGACCACGCTGTTGTCAGTTCTCTGTCAACAGCCGCGGGCCGGTCCGTCCGGGGTAATACCACACTGAGCAGAAGATCGACGTCTTGAGTAATGACAATGTGCTATTATGCTCCCGCGCCGGAAGCCCAGTTGGGTGGGTTTGAGCTTTGTAATGGTAAGCAACGGCTTAGCTATACCCTTGGTATTGCAAAGGTCCATGTGCGGCAGTGACACTTACCATCAGGTGTGCTGCTTGTTCGTTTGCCACCATCATCATTCTCCTTCTCTTATCCCAACTACTTGGGGTCGATACAATATGTACTCTTCTTTCATAGTACCTACATTTTGTAAATTTATTGGCAATAGTTTTATATCCGGCCGCCTTGGGAATGTACTTGTTAACCAAACGGCATCAGATGGTGTTGGCTCAGGTCGTTATAAGGTTCTTCTTAGTCGTCTTTTACGACATCCACGAGCTAAGTAAGGGTTGGTAGTATTCGTAGCCGTGACCACACAACTCATTTGCCTCCATAAGCAATAAGAAAAAGATAAAGTAAAAAACTGTATATGAATATTACCTATAAAAACTACACCAAAAGCACACGCTTTTAAGTACGTCATTCAGATTTTATCTACACTTGTAAAATTAAAAACTATTATATCATTATGTTAGTTAGCTCATTAAATTGTAAAGTTAGTGTAGATAATAAGAAGTGGGTAAAAATGTACAAAAAGTGTTATTTTACTTTTTGTCTGTCAGTTTATATTTGCAAGCTAATCGACAAAAAAATTGGATGGATGTTTTGTGAGTTTCATTGAATAGATTTAATGATGTAAATATTCATATTTTTATAATCATAATTTAATTGAGATATAGCTGGCACGTAAATAATGAAAATATAGGTTATAAAAAATAAAATTATAAACATGACGTGAATTCAATATTACTTCATTGGTTTAGTAGCCATCTGTCACAGAGATCAAGCTATATTTTAAGGACTAAAGTTAATATTTTATTAAGATCTATGTTATTTTTTTAATAAAAAGACAATACATTGCACTAAGGAGTTAATCCTTGTATGGCAGAGAATTCTTATTCTTTTTCTTTTATAAAATTCCACCCTGGACTAAGGAAATAATCCTTGTATTGCGGGGCACTTTACAAACATGGAATTAACGCAGACAAATTACACTCAGACTCGGCACAAAACTTTGTGAATCGCACAAAGTATTGTCCCACGTGGGAATCAAACCCACGACACTGGTACGGTATCTTAACCACTACATTATCTATACAGTATATTATTAAAGTAATTTTCAAACGATTTTGAAAATATCAGCCAAGTGTATTGAGGTTAATCATCATTTGGAAAGTGTTTCATGAGTTTTTTTCTACTGATTTATTTTTTGAAATTGCTGGGCTCGAGACTTCTCCGTAATAAAAGGCTTAAGTACCTATGAAAACTTTTTCTGTGGTAGACAGTTTCTATTACTTGCATTAGAAAAGGGAAATAGAACTACTTGGGGTAGAAATAAAACCTATGTCGTACAGACCCAGACTCTATCTAAAAGATAATGTAAAAAAAAAAGAAAATGTATATATCTGTAACTTTTATATTGGTTACGGTTTAAGACATATTTTAATTTCAGATATCCGATAGTTATAATTATGGAACTCCATAGTATCTCTACTAAAAAGAGCCTGAAAGTACTAAAAGAAAGAAAGAAACATTAGGATTAATATAAGGAAGCTTATTCGCCTAATATGGCACGACTGTCTCGCTACAGTATGTACTTGGCTGTTGGATTTTTTTATTGGATGTCACTCCCTCTATAACATATTTCTATTACAAATTATGCAGTTACCCCCTAAGTCGGGAGAAATTTGTCGCATTTCTTTAAATATTTGTTTAGTAATGAAACGCATTGCTATAAATAGTCTAACAGGCGTCTAATACTCCAGAAATATTGTCGGTTTGAATATTTTCATCTTTTATACTATTTAGACCGGTATTATTATATAATCGGGTTTTAATTTTGAACTTATTATTTATTAAAAATAAAACACTTAAAATGAAAGTGAAGCCCTGACCCTTAGAAGGAAGTGTTTCGTGGGCTGGAAATTGGCGCCAAAGAATATACCTACATATATCATTAATTGACGCTTACACATACATATCATCACGCCATATCCCTTGCTGGGTAGGCAGAGAGAACAGAGTGCCAGAGAACTCTATCTTTGCATACTTCACTCGCTTCCTCAACATTCATAATTCTCTTCATACACGCTCGCCGGTTTCGGAGACTCTTGACTCCACCTTCCTTCAGTACATGACCGATCTGGTCTAGGTAGGTTAGTCTCGGTCTCCCCCGGTACCTACATCCTTTCACTTTCGCATTGTATATCTTCTTAACCAGACGTTCGTTCGGCATTCTTTCCACATGTCCGAACCATCGGAGCATTCCCTTTCGCATCTTTACACCAATACTAACTATTGACGCTTAAGTAAAAAAAAATTAATGCGTTTTTATCATTGTCTCATCACGACGTCACGTCATATCACGTCACGTCTCATACACGACCCATTGCTGGACTCGAGACAATCAACACAATGGGAGAAAATTGATCAATTACCATAACAGTTAGACGAGTTTGTACATATATAGCCTCACGCCTGTTTCCCAGAGGAGTAGACAGAGACTACGGATTGCCACAAACCACGATCCTGGCATACTTCTATCGATTCACACATACTTATAATAATCATAACGTATGCTCTACGATTACGCATACTCTTAATATGACTTCTCCTCAACACATCGCCAATTTCGTCCAGAAAAGTATGACGTAGTCTGCCCCTTGTTTTCGTCCAATTCACGCTTGCTTTATATATTTGCTTCGTCAACCTCTCCTCACTCATTCTTTCTAAGTGTCCAAATTACTTCAGCATACCATTTTTGATCTTTGTCACTACTTCTTCATTCACACCACAGCGTTTTTTATAACATTAGTCTTAACTTAATCTTTCAAACTTACACCACACATACTACGAAGAGTTCTTATCTCTACAGCATTTATTCTACTTTCATGTCTTCCTTGCCAAATCCATCTTTTACATGAGTGTTGGCACTAATACTCCCTTATATACAGCTAGCGACGTGCCTTTTTGGACACAATTCTACTTCTCATAAAAGTGTACAGTGTCCCATTCATTTTATTACCTGCATTTCCTCTTCTTTCAACATCATCATCACGACGACGGATGGGCTTGTAACTTAATAAAACCTCATTATTATTTTTTTAAAAGATTTTACACAGACATCATCATCATCATTCACCTACTCTTATCCCAATTACTTGGGGTCGATACAATATGTACTCTTGTTTCATAGTACATATTGTAAAAGTAATTGGCAATAGTTTTATGACCGGCCGCCTGCCAGACGTAAACCCTCCTTGGGAATGTTTTTACATTTTACACAGACATTTATTTTTATTTATTTATTTTTTTACATTTACAATTATGAATGTTGAGGAAGCGAGTGAAGTATGCAAAGATAGAGTTCTCTGGCACTCTGTTCTCTCTGCCTACCCTACAAGGGATATGGCGTGATGATATGTATGTATGTACACAGACATTTTATTAAAAATAAAATAGGAGTTACGAATAAATAATATAAAATTTAACAATTAAATCGATAAATGATCAATATATCAATATAATCCTATGTTATCCTTATTTTAGATTGTATTTTTATTTTTTTCTTTATTGTTGATTTCGACAAACGAGCAAGCAGCACACCTGAAGGTAAGTGTTACTGCCGCCGATGGTCTTGTACAATGGAAGCAGCTAAGCCACTGTCTATCAACGAAAATCTTAAAACCACCCAGAAAGTTAGGCTGCCGGCTCTCTCGCTCACCGAACGAAGCGCAAAAGCACATTGTCACTAATGCTGACATTGATTTTCAGCAAGAGTGTGGTACTACCCCAACGGACCGGTCCGTGGTTGTAGACAGAAAACTGTCAACAGTTTGGTCCTTCCTCTATTATCATTTTCATGACTGTGTAACATATGAGGTATCTACAAGGGGTCTTGCCACATTAATTCCTAAATATCACGCTGGTTAGTCGAAAAGGTACACTTTTATTTCTCTCACCACACCGATATTTTTTTTTTCATGTAAATAGTCTATAAATTTATGTGCCAGTACCAGTGGCCGGCCCAATGGCGTTGGAGAGGGAATACGGTGGATTATGGGGCCACGCGCTTCCCTTCCGTCGCCCCGGCCGGTGCGGGCGACGTGTGACCGGGCCATAGCCTACCACAAAAAAAAAAAAAAAGAGTAGTAGCAAATTTTATACTAAAAATTATTATATTATTAAAATTATTTCGGTATATTATAAACTTCTGGCTATTATAAAATTGCTTGTACGCTAATTCTGAGGGACAATATAGTTATATACTTTGAAAGAATAACAAAAACTGTATGGCACCTATTAGATCTATTATGTGTGGTAGCAGCTACGAATATTATACCAATACTTACTTTGCTCGTGGATGTCGTAGAAGATGACTAAGAGATATACTGACATAGGCCAACTCCACACACATTTCATTTCGTACACATTTCATTTCGTAATCGTTTTCACACACACATTTCATTTCGTAATCGGATTTTATAAATAATTAAGCATATTAAGTGCTAAATTTCAGTAATTTAAAAAATAACAAGATTGTGTCATCGTTTAATACAATTCTAACTGTAAAGTTTGAAGTATTAAGCCTATAACAATGTGTAAACATTGTCGGGTAGATAGCATACCGTCACCTTAAGACGTAAATATAATACGGAGTGAAATTTGCATGTCCTACAATTAGTCGCGGTGGTGCAGTGGCAGCACGATTGGGCCGGAATCCCAATAGACGCGGGTTCGAATCCCGCTTGCGACATCATTTTTCATTTCGTAATCGGATTTTATAAATAATTAAGCATATTAAGTGCTAAATTTCAGTAATTTAAAAAATAACAAGGTTGTGTCATCGTTTAATACAATTCTAACTGTAAAGTTTGAAGTATTAAGCCTATAACAATGTGTAAACATTGTCGGGTAGATAGCATACCGTCACCTTAAGACGTAAATATAATACGGAGTGAAATTTGCATGTCCTACAATTAGTCGCGGTGGTGCAGTGGCAGCACGATTGGGCCGGAATCCCAATAGACGCGGGTTCGAATCCCGCTTGCGACATCATTTTTCATTTCGTAATCGGATTTTATAAATAATTAAGCATATTAAGTGCTAAATTTCAGTAATTTAAAAAATAACAAGGTTGTGTCATCGTTTAATACAATTCTAACTGTAAAGTTTGAAGTATTAAGCCTATAACAATGTGTAAACATTGTCGGGTAGATAGCATACCGTCACCTTAAGACGTAAATATAATACGGAGTGAAATTTGCATGTCCTACAATTAGTCGCGGTGGTGCAGTGGCAGCACGATTGGGCCGGAATCCCAATAGACGCGGGTTCGAATCCCGCTTGCGACATCATTTTTCATTTCGTAATCGGATTTTATAAATAATTAAGCATATTAAGTGCTAAATTTCAGTAATTTAAAAAATAACAAGGTTGTGTCATCGTTTAATACAATTCTAACTGTAAAGTTTGAAGTATTAAGCCTATAACAATGTGTAAACATTGTCGGGTAGATAGCATACCGTCACCTTAAGACGTAAATATAATACGGAGTGAAATTTGCATGTCCTACAATTAGTCGCGGTGGTGCAGTGGCAGCACGATTGGGCCGGAATCCCATTAGACGCGGGTTCGAATCCCGCTTGCGACATCATTTTTCATTTCGTAATCGGATTTTATAAATAATTAAGCATATTAAGTGCTAAATTTCAGTAATTTAAAAAATAACAAGGTTGTGTCATCGTTTAATACAATTCTAACTGTAAAGTTTGAAGTATTAAGCCTATAACAATGTGTAAACATTGTCGGGTAGATAGCATACCGTCACCTTAAGACGTAAATATAATACGGAGTGAAATTTGCATGTCCTACAATTAGTCGCGGTGGTGCAGTGGCAGCACGATTGGGCCGGAATCCCAATAGACGCGGGTTCGAATCCCGCTTGCGACATCATTTTTCATTTCGTAATCGGATTTTATAAATAATTTAGCATATTAAATGCTAAATTTCAGTAATTTAAAAGACAATATAGTTATATACTTTGAAAGAATAACAAAAACTGTATGGCACCTATTAGATCTATTATGTGTGGTAGCAGCTACGAATATTATACCAATACTTACTTTGCTCGTGGATGTCGTAGAAGATGACTAAGAGATATACTGACATAGGCCAACTCCACCTGATGTTTATCAACAATTACATTCCCAAGGAGGGTTGACGTCAGGCAGGCGGCCGGTCATAAAACTATTGTCAATATTTTTTGCAATATGTACGATGGAAGTGAAGTACATTATGCCGTCAAATTATGTTATTATTATTATTTATCGCTGGCTAAAGTGACACAACTCTAAAAATATAAAATTTCATTATACTTATTTTTTTGGGTTTGGTGGGAATTAATATCATAAGTTTTCCCTATCAACTTTTCGTCTTCATTCTTAAGGAAATCATGCAGACGTTCGTACATTGGGAATCGTATTTTCAGGAAGCTTAAAAAAAGGAAATCCTTATTTTGGCCCTTCTGAAGAATTTTGATTTATTGAGTTCTGTCACAATTCGGCGGACCAACGATATATTTTTATTCATACGTTTTTTTTTATATCAATATATAATTATATACTTTAAGTATACAAAAACATTTTAGAATTTAAACAAATATATTTAATATAAATTTAAATATAAAACTAAAAACTATCCATAGGATATACATATATAAAACGAAAACAATAGTATTCAACCATGCAAATATGCGTTGTTTCTTTACACCTGTCGCTGAATCTTTCAATCCATCTTGAGCAATGAATTTTCTAAGTCCAATAGCCCATACCATTACGTATTCGGCTAAATTTATAGTTTTTAGATCACAATTAAATATTGCTCGATCAGCCGAACTCATCCTAGTCATCATAGCTTGAACATTATTATCTCGAAAATGCCACTCATTTTGCAAAAAGTAATCGTAGACTCTTGATAGTTTATCAATTTTTCTATAAATATCGACAAATCTATAAAAGAAAAAACAGATATATTACACAATTGAATTACTTTCTGTGTGGTGACGGAGTAAGAATACAATTCACCACCCTCTATCTTACCCGTGGATGATCGTACGAGACGACTAAGGGATATAAAACGCATACAACATCTATGCGAAAGAGGGAAAACTCGAAATAAAACCCTATACCAACACGTCTGACCAGCGTTTTATAGCAGGTCAGTTACCCTTCCATTGTGGAGGAGGCCCAAATCCAGTAGTGGGACATATATAGGCTGAGATCATGATGATGATGATGACACAATTGAAAAAAAAACTATTTTTATGGGTTTTATCGATTTTTAATTTTCTAACATTTCAAACGCTTTTTAGCTTTTATGATGAGTGGAGGGCTAAGGTGTCATACGGCCTTCAAGAATGTATAAAAATTTCCTAATTACCATAGTACCTATATACAATTAGTACTAGCATTTTCAGCAGACTTCGTCCTACCTGGCAATATTCTATTAAATATATTTAGTAATTTTATCAATTTGTTGACATACCGACAGCAACGCTATCTACCACATTCAATTGTATTTACAAAACATCCAAAAACTTATTGAAATCACAAAAAATCATGCAAATCGGTCCAGCCGTTTAGAAGGAGTTAGATGACAAAAACAAGTACAGAAGAAATATATATTTAGAAATGCCCTCTAAATTTTCATGCCAGATTTTGCTCAGTGTTGCCGCTCAGTATTGTTCTGTTTTAGGTGGAATAGAATTGTCAGTTTTTAATTAATAAATTGTCATAATATAATAATCATCATAAATTTAATATTTAATAAAAACTGAATAATAACGATATAATTTCGATTTGTAATCATTTGCGTTTTGTACTGCCAATGAATTTGTATCAAGGATGTGATGGTCAAAATTTAATAACTAATACTGTAGCGGGTAGTTAAATATTTCTGCAATAACGATGACTTTTTGGACGTGAGACACCTTAATTCTTCCGTGACCATGAACGCTGTAAAGTGTTCGAAACTTCGCCAAAATAAAAATTAAATACAAACGCTATATAATCAGTAAAAATAGTTTAAAAATTATTTTATTTAAAATAGTAATAACATAAAATGTGATGATATCAAATTTACAGAAACCATTATTCAAGGGGAAAAAATAAATATAAGCTTAGGCGGGCGCGTTGCTTATATTTATTGTGTTAGTACAAAATCTGGCAGCATTGTTCATCCTGTTATAATCTTTGAAGGTTTTCAAGAACAACTCTTTCTTAACGACTGTTGTGAAAAGAGCCACTGATGGTATATCTTATGCGGTACATGTCATGCATATCACTTTTTTCCAAGGAAACACCTAAAGCTTTACCCATTTCTATGACCAAATTTGTTAAATCTTCTTACGTTTCACCTATTCCAGAAGGGATATTTCTGTGTTCCAGACTAGATACCTTACTTTTTTCTTCCAATAACTCAATTTTCTCTTCTATATTTCAAATATATGTTACATTTTTTGTATTTTTTTTTTATTTAAACACATCAAATATTGTTTGCAGGTGCATCATACATTTGGAGAAAACGTTCATCATTCTCCTACTCTTACCCCAATAACTTGGGGTCGATACAACATGTACTCTTATTTCATAGTACATATTGTAAATGTTATTGGCAATAGTTTTATGACCGGCCGCCTGCCAGACGTCAACCCTCTTTGGGATTGTAATTGTTGATCAAACGCCATCAGGTGGAGTTGGCCCAGGTCGTTATGAGACTCTTAGTCGTCTTTTACGACATCCACGAGCAAAGTAAGGGTTGGTAGTATTCTTAGCCGCTACCGCACAGCATTTGAAGAAAACGATATTGAAGATAAACTATTATCGGAAAAGTTAATTAATTGTTAAGAATGTGTGTAATTGGTGTCAATTAATTATATTTTTTTAAGTGGGGGACTTAACAAAAATATAATACAAGGACTATTTCAATAGTGCAGAGACTTGCCTTTAAAAAAAAAATTAGAATCTTTGTGTCATAAATCGTATATCTCATTTTTAAATACTACTTTAGATACATTTACTTACTATACGGTTAAAACTTATATAAGAAAAGGTAGTGATACTCACGACGTAACTTCTTTAGGTTTTGTTCCAGTGATATCACAAATTATATCCACTATAAATGCCGGTACGTAGTGAAAGAAAAAAGCTAATATAACGTACAACGGTCTATATTTTGTTTCGAATAGTGAAGCATACCAAACGGCCCTTGGACTGTTCACAACTGTGCAATCATTGCGCATGTGATAACCAATAGCACCTGTAAATAATAATATAATCATTATATCAATGATCATCATCATACTTTTATCATCATCTTATCTCAAATATTTAGGATCAACGTAATATTTCCTCTCTTTCCATAGGACTTTATCAGGTGTTATCTTTGTGGTCACTCCCTGTCTATCTATGTCACGCTGCACGCATTTTATCCATCTTTTCTTTGGTTTTCCCTTACTCATAAAACTTTCTCCATTAATATATTAAACTTTGCTCACAACATTACTTTCATCCTGTATAATCACATGACGATCCACCTATCAATATAACAATAAAAATATCAATTTATTTCATCAGTTCATCCATCAGCTTGTAGAACTCAACTGTTGGATATAAGGCGCCCCACGAGAATGCTATTCAAAGCAGTCCTGGGTTATCTATATCCAACGCCTGCCTCCAATTTTGAATTGTCTTCAATCCATTTATTGGGAAGTCATTCTACACTAAATCGTCTAATTCATGGTCTCCAATCGAGAATCTTTGGATGAAACGTTGTCGGTTCGATGTGCTCTGAAGTTTCAACTTGCTAATTCATAGGCTTGTGTCAGTTACTCCCATTCTTCTACGGATTGCCGTATTACGGATTTTATCACGAGAAATACTGAGTACAATCCTCTACATAGCATGGTGAGCGACTTTGAGCCTTTTAATGAGGCCAACATTTAGGGACCACGTTTCAGTACCGTAAGTTATTGCTGAATACACACACTGGTTATAAATCTCTATTTTCAGACACTGCGGAATATTTGATAAGAAAATTTCCTAAGTTACACGAACCGAAATTTATTTAATAAATTACTATAAATAATACCCAAAAATACTCAAAAATAACCAAAAACTATAATAATAATACAAAAAAAATAAAGAATAAGATTTGAAATAACTTACGCCATTGTAAGAAGCGTTTCAGTGCGAGTGTATAAATAGGTATATTATTATCACCGTTCTTCATTCGCTCAGTGGAGTCCCATGCAGAAGCGATAATAGCGTTATTGACTAGATCAACGGGTGCCATAGCTAGATGAACATTGACGTCTACGCAAAACACATTCAATACGCCAAAACCTATAGCGAAATATATCTGGAAAATAAAAATAAAACAGTTTAATTAAATCTACTAATATTATAAATGTAAAAGTTTGTAAAGATGTTTGGATGTTTGGTACTTGTCAAAAATTTTAGTTCAATAGATGGCGTTGTATCATTTTCTACATCGCGGTGTTAAGGTTCGCAGAGTTTGTTAGATCTTGCTAGATACACGTATACGTTACATTATACCATCCAGAGATTTACTTATAAACTTCACTGATATAAATTTTGGAGACTGCTATACATTATTTAATCGTGCGTAAACTGTTTAACAAATTTGTATGGTACAGACTAATTGGTATAGACTAATTGATACTTCATCCCCCTGTTTGCGGCGAGACGCTTCGGCGTCTCAAGCCAGCTGGGGGATGGAAAGCAGCTCCTGGGTGGGTGTGCCCTTATCTGGCAAATAGGTAGATAATTTACGGGATAAACACATAGGATATTTTTATCCTGGTAATCTATTAGGAGAATGAGGATGGTGTCCGATGGTTTACTGTGTGAGACACAAGGAGGTTTCAGGAGTGAAAGGGGATGCATGGATCAAGTGTTCTCTCTGCGCAACATTGTGGAGAAGCATCTGGCTCCTAGGTCAGAGGGTTTTTTGTGGATCTGGAGAGAGCATTTGACACGGTTATACGTAAGGAACTTTGGGACATTTTACCGGAGTATGGTATTAACGGTAAACTGCTGCAGGCTGTGCAGTCCAGTTACATGGGCTGTAGAGCCTGTGTGCGGCTGGATGATGGAATGTCGCCTTGGTTAGACGTCAATATCGGCGTTAAGCAGGGGTGCGTTCTGTCAGCCAGGCTGTTTATCATATATCTGGATAAATGTCTCCAAAGGTTGAACGATATGAATGTGGGAGTCCAGATGGGCGACTCGGTGGTCACTGCTCTGCTTTATGCAGATGATGCAGTCCTGCTGGCACAGTCAGCGACTGACCTGCAGACCCTAGTCGACACAATGACAGAAGATTGTAAGAAAAGGGATCTACGCGTGAATGTGAGCAAAACCAAAATAATGGTCTTTGAAAGAGACGAAGCCAGAACAAATGTAAGAGTAACAATAGGTAATGATATACTAGAGCAAGTGGATGAATTTGTATATCTTGGATGTGGATTTAGCCGAGATGGAAGGTACACCACTGATATAGAGCGAAGAGTGAATGCGGGAAATAGAGTGAACGGAGCGTTGGGGCAACTTCTCGGCAGCCACCACCTCAGCCAGAAGGCACGTGTAGCAATACATAACGCAGTGCTTGTCCCAACATTACTGTATGGAAGCGAGAGTTGCGTATGCAGAAAAGAGTATGAAAGTAAAATTAATGCGGTCGAAATGCGATCTCTGCGGAAAATCTGTGGAGTTAGGCTGACCGACCGCATTCGTAACGACGACGTAAGAGAGCGAGTAGGTATGAAACAGAGTATTGGTGTAAAGATGCGAAAGGGCATGCTTCGATGGTTCGGACATGTGGAAAGAATGCCGAACGAACGTCTGGTTAAGAAGATATACAATGCGAAAGTGGAAGGATGTAGGTACCGGGGGAGACCGAGACCCACCTACCTAGACCAGATTGGTCACGTACTGAAGGAAGGTGGAGTCAAGAGTCTCCGAAACCGGCGAGCGTGTATGAAGAGAATTATGAATGTTGAGGAAGCGAGTGAAGTATGCAGAGATAGAGTTCTCTGGCACTCTGTTCTCTCTGCCTACCCTGCAAGAGATATGGCGTGATGATATGTATGTATATATGTAATCTATTAGTATTTCCTTAGGACAATGTTATTGTGTATGTGGGTATATTTAATAATATGTGGGTGTAATAGATTATATATCCATGTGGTAACGGAATAAGAATATCGTAAAAGAGGATTAAGGAATATAATAAACATAAAACATCAATATAAGAGAAGGAAATCTCAAAATAAAACTAGCACGGTATAGAAGGTCAATTTTTCTCTTTCACCTGAGTGTCTCTAGTTCACGTAAGAATTTAAAAGCCATCGGAAGACCATAATTCTATAACAAATAAAAAAAACAATTATGAGCTGGTTTTTTTTAATTGCTAGTGTTGGCAAACGAGCTGATGGTAAGTGTCACTGCCGCTCGTGGACCTTTGCAATAGTCATGCTGCTGCCAACCAATCATAAACCACTGAAATTGTGCTTCCGGTTCTCACGCTCATAATGAAATGCTATTTTATTACGGATAAATTAGGAAAGTAAACTAAAAATTTATAATTCTTATTAACTCAAAATAATTATGATATGAGAATATTGTTATATATTTTAAAATGATAATTATAAAAGTAATTAGAAAAGTACGAAAACCGTATAGAAAAGTTATATTTCGTTCAGTTCAAAACCAATTATGAAATTTTTAAGGGTAAATTGAAATCACTTTAAAATTTTAAGAGGGTAGGAAAGAATTTCTAAAATATATAGGTTCAATTCCCATACTTAGTAATCACTTTTCGCTCGCAAATTAGTTTTTATAAATAATCTAGTACCCCAAATGCTAAATCTCGTAATTTTAGTAATATTACTTATTGAATGCCTTTTATAATATCAATTATTAAACCTATTAACATTAACAATTTTTTACTTAACATTTTTCCGTGTGGTGAAGGAGTAAGAATACTATTCATCACCCCATATCTTACCCGTGAGTGATCGTACGAGACGACTAAGGGTTGTAAAATGCATATAACATCTATGCGAGAGAATGAAAACGCGAAACAAAACCCTATACCAACACGTCTGACCAGCGCGGTATAGTAGATTAATTTCCCTCCCATTACGGAGGAGGCCCGAGCCCAACAGTAGGACATTTGTGGGCTGTGATGAAGATGATGATGATAATTAACATTAACTTACATGTTATAGGGATTTACTTAAATATTACCTAAAAAATAGGTGTCGGTGAGAAATGCTATAAGTCTATATTTACAAAATCTTTTAGTTATACATAATAGTCTACAGATAGTCACGCTACAAATTTTGATTTTGTAGACTATATGTATATGTATTTTGAAATTAATTTACTTACCCCACTTGGGCCAGCCAGTGTGGTAAAATCTAACCAGCCTGGGGATGGTTCGTAATATGCCGGAATCACTGAAACAGTTAACATAATAAAAGTAATATGCATTCTTAATAACTCTTTCTTATTTAAAAAAAAAATAAAAAAACCTCTCTCTTAATAATTTTTTATATTTCTTTTTTTTTAAACACCACCCTGCACTAAGGAATTAAACCTTGTATTGCGGGGGACTTTACAAACATGCAATTAACGCAGACAAATTACACTCAGACTGAGAAAAATACTTTGGAGATCGCACAAAGTATTATCCTGCGTAGGAATCGAACCCACGCCGCTGGCATGAAAGGCCGGTATCTTAACCACTATATATAGCCATAGGTGCAGTTCTTATTTTAACATAAAAATGTTTTACCAGTTAATTATAAGTTTTCTCCTTTTTATATATTTTAAATATCATCCTGCACTAAGAGAATGATTCTTGAAATGCGGACGTCTTTAGAAACATACAATTAACAGAATTATATTATACCTAGTTTCGATACAAAAATGTGTGATTAAATCCCCCCCTAAACGGCAATCGAGCCCGCGATCGTCAGCTAGACACAGAATTGATCACTTACTTAAACATTACGCTATTTGCGTAGCCAACTCTTACATAATATTTTTGATAGTAAAGTCATACTAATGAGAGTATTTTGGCTAGAAGCATAATCGAATAGGTATGATCGGCAGAACCTAGTGCATACATAAACACTCCACTACACGACATTCACTATTCCTATAGTAGTAACTTACTATTCCATTTCGATGGGAGAGAGAGAACATCAGTCAATGCGCCACCAACTCTTATTTTGCCGTGAGAATTGCAAACATTAAAACCGGCTCAAAAACAAACAAAAAAATACACAGCAGCACGTCTGAGAAATTCATAATCAGAACTGCTATCGCCAACCAGGACACCAAGGGTGAATATTATAGCATTATCCTCTATTGTAAAAGTCTTCTATAAGCTGATTGTTGAATGCATAGATAGATGAGCTATAATGCTAGTAGAGTATCTTATAGTTTCAATAATAAGAGCTTACCAATAGGAGGTCTAACAATACAGATTGGTAAGTCAACAGCAGTAGTACGCACGAGCTCTTCAGTAACTGCCTTTGTGAATGTATAAGTATTTGGCCATCCATCAATTAAGCTACAAGAAAAAAATAAACAGTCAATAATAGATACTAAGAAAAAAAAATTTTGAACGTGGCCGTGCAATTTTCACCTTAAAATAGAATCATTTATACTAGCGTTATCGTATCCTATAGATAGCGTTTTAGAATTTTCACAATCATGCTTTGATTTCGTTATATTATTTCTGTATCAAGCACTTAATTAGAAAAAGTCGATGGACTGATGGTATATAGCCTACGTGGCAATAATAAATACCTACGGTTCTCCCGACACCACCGAGTTGTGAAACCGTATGGCATAGTAATAAATTCAAATTAGTTGAGAACTCTCCCACATTGCCTTCAGCAACACCCAAGTATAGGTACGTATCCCACAGTGGATGCTTTTAGGCTCCGTTGATTAAATATTTTAGGTTGAAACTCCTCTTTGATCACCACTAGTGCGCGTAAGAAAGAACAGCTGAATCCGAGACTATCAACCAAAGTTCTTACAAAAATGATAAAATCTTCCAGTTTGAAAATCCTCAGCTTTCAACCACAATTTGAGCAAAACTATGGAAATTATCTATGAGTAACTAGTAACTACACCCAAAAAAGAAAATAGAAGAATTATATAACTGCTCACAACTAATGAAATGATATAGGTACTAAGTATCTATTTATTTAGGTTAGTTATAATGCCATGTTACGTGGTATGGCCATGTGATGAGACTGGATAAAATTAATAATGTGAGGTAAGTTTTAAGTATGAATGTTGATGACTTTAGTGGTGAGGAGGCTGAAGTTACCGAATAAAAGATAGATAGAATCCGTGAATCATAATATGAATGGAAAGGTAGTGAATGTAGAGATGACGTCTGATATGGTTATATGGACAAGAAGGACATATTACGTCGACCCCAAGTAATTAAGATAAGAGTAAGGTGATGATAATGATGATGATATGAAGAATATAAAAATTTAAATATGTAAAATGGAAAGTTGATATAGTTTATTACATGCAATGTGTACCTGAACTAGAAAAATACCTTATATAAGTCAAGATCATTTCAAATAATAATATCATCTATCTAATGTTTTTTTTATTTATAATCCCTTACAAGATTTGGCATAAAACTATTATTACGTATTCTATCACGTTTGTATGGACTGGAGAGTCCTCCCATGATAATGAACGCTGTAAAGTATTCGTAATGTCGGGAAAATAAAAATATTTGATTTTTATTGATAAAATCCTTTTAAATAGTTTTATTTCAAATGTGTAATACTCGAGTAAACATCAGAAATTCTTACGAGATTCTCATCGGAACCTGTGAAATGTTAAGTACTTACTCCATAGTAATGCTTTCTAGTCTCTTCTCGTCTAGTTTTTCAGCGAAACTTATAAGCGCTTCAGGAGGCACTGGGCAAGAGTAAAACTCTTCTAGTACGTCCTTATTAATATGTTCTCTTGTAGCGTGCGTGAAAGCTGTTGAAATATGGACGAATTTTCTGAAAAAATAATATGAAATTTTTTATATATAATTTGGTGATGGAGTAAGAATACGTTTCTTCGGGTTGAGAGCCCTCAGCGCTCACCCACAGCCCGGTTACGCTGTAACAGCCCCTAGGCTAACAGCAATCGCAGTGGATACGTTTTAGTGGGTATACTAGCCCCCTAGGCTAGGAGTTCCACACTTCCCATCCGGGGAGTAAGTGCGTAACGCATTTCGGACCACTGCGTTATCAATAAAAAAAAAAAGACAAAAAAAAGAGTAAGAATACAATTCACCAATCCCAATCTTACCCGTGAGTGATCGTAGGATACGACTAAGGGATATAAAACGTATATAACATCTATCCAAGAGAAGGAAAACCTGACACGAAACCCTATACCAACACGTCTGACCAGCGCGGTATAGTAGGTTAATTTCCCGCCCATTACGGACGAGGCCCTAGCCCAACAGTGGGACATATATGGGCAATCACGATGATGATGATAATGATGAATATGATATTTTGTTTAAGTTTGCTACAATACATACATATCATCACGCCATATCCCTTGCAGGGTAGGCAGAGAGAACAGAGAACTCTATCCTTGCATACTTCACTCGCTTCCTCAACATTCATAATTCTCTTCATACACGCTCGCCGGTTTCGGAGACTCTTGACTCCACCTTCCTTCAGTACGTGACCAATCTGGTCTAGGTAGGTTAGTCTCGGTCTCCCCCGGTACCTACATCCTTCCACTTTCGCATTGTATATCTTCTTAAACAGACGTTCGTTCGGCATTCCACATGTTTCCACATGTCTGAACCATCGGAGCATTCCCTTTCGCATATTTACACCAATACTCTCTTTCATACCTACTCGCTCTCTTACATCGTCGTTGCGAATGCGGTCGGTCAGTGTAACTCCACAGATTTTCCGTAGAGATCATATTTCGACCGCATTAATTTTACTTTCATGCTCTTTTCTGCATACCCAACTCTCGCTTCCATACAGTAATGTTGGGACAAGCACTGCGTTATGTATGGCTACACGTGCCTTCTGGCTGAGGTGGTGGCTACCGAGAAGTTGTCCCAAGTATTTGCTACAATCTATATGACAATTACCTATCAATAGTATGCTTATATTATACATTTTGATCAATAATAATATAGTTTAATATTATAATGAAAACATTAATTCTGAAATACTTATTTATAATGCGATTTCAGAACTAATGATTTGGATGTTTCTATGGAATGAATAATACTAGATTTCGGATTATAACATTATCCCTTTTTTATTAACCAACTTCAAAAAGGAGGAGGTTCTTAATTCGTCTCTATTTTTTTTTATGTTTGTTCATAACATTCGAGTGGGCTAAGGGATTTTAATGATTCTAAATCCTAAATACCCTAATAAAACTAGTGGAGTTTGCGATTTTAACGATAACAAATTTTTCATTTAATAATAGTAATTATCATCATATCAGCTCATATACCAGTATGTCCCACCACTGGACTTGAGCCTCCTCCATAATGGAAGGGAAATTGAACTACTATACCACGCGGGTCAGACGTGTTGATATAGGATTTTGTTTCGAGTTTCCCTTCTTTCGCATAGATGTTATATGCGTTTTATATCCCAAAGTCGTCTCCTACGATCACCCACGGGTAAGATAAGGGGTGGTGAATTATATTCTTACTCTGTCACCGTACGGGTAATTAAAACTATTAATTGTAATTATTAATTACCACAAGTCACGGCAAACATCAAATTCTACTCTAATGAAATACAATCACTATTTTGTCCTACTCCTTCGATAAAAAAAGTATAAAGAAACTTTAAAATATTAAATTAAGCTAATGTAGTTATTAGTTATAGCAAAACTTACGTTAATTGTTTGCACTCTCTGGCGAGTTTAAGCACTTCCCTGGTTCCTCTTACATTAGTAAGAGTGGCTTGACGGATCGGCTCATCAAATCTTATTGTTGCAGCCGCGTGAAATATTATATTCACCTAGATTAGGTTAGGTTAGTTAGTTAACTCAGCATAAATCCAAATAGAATCGTGAAAGGTCAATAAACAAAACAGGAGCTCTGTATCAAAAGTATCAGTGACAACTATGAACTTAAAAGAATGAAAAAGTGCTGTGTGCCGCTACGGCTATGAATACTATCATTGCTTATTTTGCTCGTGGATGTCGTAAAAGAGGATTAAGAGCTATTTATTGACCAGGACTACCTCCACCAGATGCTCTCTTTTTCTTCTTATATATTGGCAATCTACATATACGAGCCATTTGGTGCCAGTGTCAAGTTATAAATATTTTCACGTTTTTAGTCTTTAAAGTTAGTCATTGTCTAAGTCAAATTGTCGCCATTAACAGTGCAATGGCCACACTGTTAATGCTATCTTGTGGGAATTTTGATGGAAAACGAAAACGTTGTAAATCACTTTTATGTATATGATATTCACTGCATCCCAGTAGTTCCGCCGCTTCATATTACATAAAATGCCATCAAAATTATCTAATATAACACGTTAAAACAATAAGATATCGAATATAATACAAGAGCACCACATGACGTTTTCGAATTCCCGTCAAAAGTCCAAATGCTCTCTGATCAACAATTACATTACCAATGAAGGTTGATGTCAGGCAGATGACTAATCATAAAACCATTGCCAATAACTTTTGCAATATCTACAAGTACATATTACGTCTGATGATGATGATGATTAACGTCTGCGTCTGCGATGATGATGATTATGTATTTGAACTTGATAGAACAAAATATAAGAATATTGTTTAATGTTAGTAGTACGGAGAAAGCATTATCGGCTACGAATACTACCTACTCGTTATCTTGCTCGTAGATGTCGTAAAAGACGACTAAGAGCTCGGGCCGAGTTCACTTAATGCCGTTTGGTCAACAATTAAATTCCCAAGGGTTGACGTCTGGCAGGCGGCCGGTCCCAAAACTATTGCCAATAACTTTTACAATATGTACTATGAAAGAAGAGTACATATCGACCCCGAGTATATTAGGATAAGAGTAGGAGAATAATAATAATAAAAGATTATTACTGCATAGCGCAGTCATTATAAATAATACAATAATACATTTACATATATACATCTATAATAAAACGTATTATATTTTTATATTTCATACTATAGCCGGCCGCCTGCCCATGTTTCATGATGATGTCAACCCATGTTTCATGTTCAGAATGCAATTGTTGACGAAACGGCATCAGTTGGGGTTGGCCTAGGTCGTTATAAGGCTCTTAGTCGTCTTTTACGACATCCACGAGCAAAGTAAGGGTTGGTAGTGTTCGTACCACACAACATATGCAGTAATAATCTATAATCTTGAATTTATTAATAAAAAACACACTAATAGTAATACTTTTAACACCATCGTTAATGAATTTTGTTGTATTTTTTATAACATTAACTATTGGAAGAATAAATTCTACCTCTTCAGTTAAAAGTTTCCTATCATCATCCTTGAGTCCCAATGCGAGTTCACCAACATCTCCATCTATTGGTACTATACGATCAGCGAAGTCTGGCTGCTTTTTTCTTAAAGTATCATACACCTGAAATATAAAATGGATTACTTTTATATCCTTTAATAGTTTCTTTTTTTTTATGTGACTTAGTTGATAGCCTCAACTGACTGTGACAACTTTACCCGGATCATGGGTGAGCGCTGAGGGCTCTCAACCCGATAAAGTTAAGCGACCGATCTCGAGGGCACCCCCTGTGGAGTACGGACTTGGGTTCGGTGGGTCGCTGGCAAAGTGGGTTTACCCATGGTTATGACTTTAACGCGACACGATTTCCGTCCTCGGCAGCGGGGTTGGGGATATATACTTGTAAGGGCCGCGCGGACTGTGTATGCCGCCGTCTGGGCGAATCCTATAATTGTAAAACTAATACTAATAAATTGATATTCATTTCTTATGTATTGTATGTATCGATTTCTTAAAACGACCGTTTAATATAAAATCTATAAGCGTGTTCATGGTTCAAAATTATAATTTTTGAAATTCATTGGTAGAGATAATTATTAGGTAAGTATTCGACATATGAATAACGACGATAATTCAGCAACAGTGTTGAAAAAATGTACAATTATATTTTCTGAACTGACTGAACACCGCGCAAATAAATCAACTTGTCTTACTACTAATAAAAACAGAATGGCTAGTAATGATTTTACGAATTGAATTATTATACCTATATAGATTAGTTATAAAAAAAACAACCTTATAATAACTTCTGATGCTTACGCTAGCAATTACACATTTGAAATAAAATCACTTCTACAGATTCTCATAATCATTTTTTATTTGTCAATCTATATACAGTATGACTGGTAAAGGACTGTACATATTAAATGAGAGTATTCAGTAGTCGATTCTGATATCGAATATGTAAAAAAAATGGTACTTAAATTTTGAACTAATTATCCTTTAAAAATATTTATTTACAAACACCTCCGCATAAATATCCAAATTGCATTAAAAACAAAAATTTGCCGAGCGCGTGACCTTGACAACAGTGCTAACATATCTAGTAGCTTCCTTCCCGAACTGCCCTCACCCCCGATGGGGTTATCCCCGATGGGGATTACCTCGGCGTGATTCACGCTCAGTCAAAGCGCACGTGACGCTTCGATTGTTTGATAACTTAAGTGTCTTTCGATCACCTGCGCTTTCATTTTAACCGTGACTATTTGTATGTAAAGTGTGATAAAATATCTTATTCGCACGAAGAGCATTGGGAAATGGTTCGTGCTTATGCTCAAGCAAATGATAGTGTACGAGGTGCCATTGATTTGTATTGCGAGATGTTGCCGAACCGCCGAGTACCTACTTATTACACAATGCTGAGCGTAAATCAGCGTTTACGTGAATTTGGACAATTCACGGTTCCAGCGGATGCCCAAGCCCGAGGGAGAAAACTATACCCTGTCCATCTACAAGAGCAAATTCTAGAGTATTTCGAAGAGAACCCCAAGCGAGCACTCGAAATGCTGCCAGGCGCTTTGATGTATCGCAATGGACTGTGTAGAATGTGCTGCACCGAGAAGGTCTACATGCATACCATTTTCGGCCCGTTCATGCGAACTGCGATTGAACGACCATGAGCCACGTGTGAATTTTTGTCGATGGTTTTTAGAAAATACAGACAGGAATATTTTGTTTACTGACGAGGCCACGTTTACAAAACTAGGCATATTTAATGTGCATAATGAACACTGGTGGATTCATTCTAATCCACACGTTACGCGACAAAACGCTTACCAACATAGATTTAGTGTTAATGTGTGGGCAGGTGTTCTAAATCCCGCCGGGCTGGCCACGGAAGGCAAGGAAGCGGTACCAGTGGCCGGCTTATTGAAGGCAGACTAGACAGTCAATCATACGTAAACCTTTTAGGTAGTGTATGTAGTAAATGACATGCTGGAAGATGTACCTGTCATTTGTTTACAAAATTTATACTATCAGCATGATGGAGCGCCCGCTCATTATCAGGTGCAAGTGCACGAGTTTTTACACAATCACTTTGGCAGTAATTGGTTAGGTCGCGGGGGGCCTGTGCCGTGGCCAGCGCGCTCTCCCGACCTTACTCCGTTAGACTTTTATTTGTGGGGTGAGGTCAAACGCCTTGTGTACGCTACAGAGTACTCCAACAGGATAGAATTAAAGGCGAGGATAATAACTGCTTTTGATAAAGTTCGGAGTGATCAATTTGTATTAAACCATGTGAAAAACAATATGTGTAAACGTGCCGAACTGTGCATTGCGCGAGGCGGTGAACATTTTGAACAATTATTACGATTAGTTTAATTTTTGAGTGCATATTCACTGAATCTTTGTAAATTAATAATGTTAGTAACTAAAGTTGACCATTTACGTACGTGAAGAGGTGAGCATTTATTTTATTAACTTTTGTTTGCCGGGATTAGCGTAATTGTAAATAGTTTTATTATTTAATCACTGTACGTAGGTATGATTCCACTTTTTAAATACATCAGAAATACCAAGATGCCTCCTCATTTATTTCAAATGTCCCTAATACAATTTAAGTACCTACATCAAAAATTATTAATTTATTTTTTAAATTTAGTTATGAACGTTTATTATTAGTATTATTACCTTCTACATAGGTTTATACTACGGCTTCTTAGTTTAATTTTGTATTATATACAAAATTTAAAAAAATGAATCTTTACTCGAAGGGCATATCACTGGACCTAACATAAATTAACCATGTAACCAAACTCTTTTGTGAAAAAATATAATAAAAAAAAAAATGACGAGCCCACTGAGTTTCTTGCCGGATCTTCTCAGTATGTGGCTGCTTTCCGATCCGGTGGTAGATTAATTAAATTTAATTTAAAACACAATGTAAAATTGACAATATGTAAGTGCCCCTATGGGGCTTATGCAAAATAAATGATTTGATTTGATTTGGCTTGTCCTAAGCTAGATCAAAGTATGAAGGAAAAGTGGCTGATACCTTTATCAATGACTGTAACTCGATAGCGCGCCGATATCTATCGCTCGCGCGGTGACCATCTTTTTGAGAATCTTGCAACACTAATATTATTGAGGTTTACTATGTAGTTAATTAATATTTCCTTGTTATTACATTTTTATTGGTTACATGTGACCATTATCTATCGTTTCCCGAAATATGTACATTCTATTACCAGTCATACTGTATATATAAGAGGTTTCCACTAATGTATTGACTCATCACGATATCTCTGGAACCATAAGATCTACAGACTTTAAATTTGGTAGGAATATTCCGGTCAGCTAAGAATAGATTTTACGAAATTCCACCCGCAAGGTGGGTTGCTGTGGTGTAAAACTTACATTTTTAAATATAGCTCCCACAGACTTGGAATTTGGCGTGGACTTTCTTACACACAATCATACATATCATCTTTCTTTCTGCCCTGTAAAGGCCAAAAGAAGTTGGATTTTAAGGAATTCCTTCTCCGAAAGGTATTCTATGTAGCGAAAGTAAACTACAGAACTGAACTGACGTAACCGAAGCGAAGCGAGGGCGGGTCACTAGTTACATATATATTTATTACAAGTCATATATGCTCGAATGTTCCAAAAAAGGAGGGCAATAGACCTACTATACCTACAATTAATAGACGTACGTATTGATATAGGGTTCTATTTTCAGATTTTCTTCTCCTACAGATTTTATCGTGTTTTTATATTACATAATTTGTAATTCCCCATTTGGAGCACTTTATTGCATTGGAAACGGCAGGACTAATATATTTCACGCCCAACAAGTCAACATTAATGATAATTTTCCTATCTACTATAGCAGGAGAGACCAACAATTGCGCGACCAATTTTAGTCGATCACTCGCAGGTTCCATGAGGGGACGAATTCATACTCTGGTCTGTACAGGACCCCCGAGCCGCTAATTTAATTCCATCTAGTAAGTTTTTCAAGCGAAATATAAATATAATAATTAATATAAATATAATATAAATATATTAATTCTTCATTTTTGTCTTATATTATTCTAGATGGCGCTAATACAAACTTCTGTAAAAACCGTTTTAATGTACTTCATTAGGCTTATTTAACTCCAAATCTTAGTATATGAAACATACTTATAATATTTCCCATTAATTTAAATTTAAACAGTTTGAATGAATAAATATTATTAATAATTACTCCATCCATCCATCAGCCCGTAAACGTCCACTATTGGACATAGGCCTCCCCACGAGAATGCCATTCAACACGGTCCTGCGCCACCTGCATCCAGCGGTTTCCTACGACCTTAATCATTTCGTCAGTCCACCTAGTGGGGGGTTGTCCTACGCGGCGCTGTCCGATTCGTGGTCTCCACTCGACAACCTTTCTTCCCCAACGGTTGTCGGTTCGTCGAGTGATGTGGTCTGCCCATTGGCATTTCAACGTGCTAATTCTTCGGGCTATATCAGTGACACCCGTTCTTCTACGGATTTCCGTATTTCGGATTCTATCACGTAGAGAAATACCGAGCATAGCCCTTTCCATAGCACGCCGAGCAACTTTGAGCCTTTTGATTAGGCCAACATTCAGAGACCACGTTTCAGTTCCGTAAGTCATCGCTGGTAACACACACTGGTTATAAACCTTTGTTTTCAGACCCTGCGGAATATTAGACGAGAAGATCCTCCTAAGTTTCCCGAACGCAGCCAAATTGGCTTCATCGGCTAACCTTTTTCTCGAAATTGGATCTACCTAATTGGACTGTTTGTTCTAGGTAAACATAGTGATTGACAACTTCGAGAATCGCATTCCCAACCAGGACCGGTACAGTTAAATGACATGGGCATTAGACATGACTTTTGTCTTGTCCATGTTCATTTGCAGCCCTACTAGTTGGGAAACCTTGCTGAGGTCATTGAGCATGGTGCCAATAATTACTCATATTGTTTTAATTCCCCTGGACATAAGATTTTTAACCCATTAAATAAATATTCATGTATGTTGCTTATTTACCCATAAATCATAGAACTCGCAAGAGTGCACGTCGGTATAAAATCACATTGCATAAACGTCCCCCTTCTTACCTAAGAAATAGGTCGATCGCGACACAATTTTAAAATAAAACGTAGATGTTATGTGCATAAAAGTTGGCCACATCTGTACGTCCAGATTTAATTTTTTTTTTTTGGGACTAATCCCACCACACATTCCCACCATTGTAACTCCTGTAAGCCAGGATCCACAATGGTCACTACAAATGACACCAAGGTTTGACCCTCAGGCAGTCCCGGGATATGTTTTTAATTGCCTTGGGACCCGCAACAAATTTAATTAGAAAAGGTTAAAGAGGAGGAGTTGGAAAGAGTGATTCCACTTCCCTCCTAGGCAAAGCGGGAGACAGGAAAACAAAATGACTAGTCAGCCAATAATTAAAGAGGTGTACGGCTACGATAAGCGCAGCCAGTATGGCACCACGGATACGGAAGAGCTTAACGGGGCCTATATGTGAGCGTTAAGATTGATTGCTACAGTAGGTATGGCAGAAACGCATGAACGCACGGAAATTTTCTCGAGTTGCCACAAGGTCCGTATAGTATACTACTCCACAGGTAACTTGCAAACTGTTTAACATAAGGTTACGCTGGTTTCGCCAGAGATCGCACTCCCAGAGAATGTGATGTGTTGATTGTTCATACTCATGTTCAGCTGTGAACATTGACATAGTGGTGAAGAAGGTACGAGTTAAAAAGAAACTAATTTACCTTTAAAGTTGCCATGTCCAGTTAAAAATTGGGCCACAAAATGGTCAACCTCTAGCCACACTTTCTCCAGGCGCTTTCGGATGCATGGAAAAAATTGATAAAGATGACGGCCTTTCGTCCTATAGTACAGATTATAAAATTTTGACCCTATCCCTACATTCCGGTCTTCTTATAATCGTACCTTATGTGAAAGGTGTCACTGACAAGATTGGCTACCTCCTAAAACATGCTTCAATAAAAACTAGTGTTAAGCCTCTGAAGGGAATTAGTCAGTTTCTATCACTAGTCAAGTGCCAGATTCTTCTACAGGATTCAGGAGTTTATAACCCAATCTATGACTATCGTCTCAAACAAATTAATTCACAAGAACTCAGATCAAGTAACATATAGCTGTTGTGAAGCACCACCCGTAGGCTAAGTCTGCATATATATATATATATATATATATATATATATATATATATATATATATATATATATAAAAAAAAGTTGTGTTAGTTACAACACTTATAACTCGAGAACGGCTGGACCAATTTTTATGATTTTTATGTTTTTGAGTTTGTTGTCATCGAGAATAGGATATTAAAATATTATGATATTAATAAACAAACAAAAAACATTAAAAAACATCAGTTCTAAACGTTCATTTGTTGATGATGGAATAAAACGTAACTGACAGTTCATGTCATTACGTGGTCTAATGGTTTGTTTGAAAAATACCGCGAAAAGTTGAAATTAAATTTGACCGGTTTGAATTCGTTTTGTGCGAGTGTTACAATTTTTTACGAATATTGTTATAATAAATCATATTTTGTCTATATTGTCATCAACAATGCCGCGACCATTAAAATCTTTTGCGACAAAGCCGTAACATAATTAGAATTCGAAACATCACGAACGTAACCACGGCAGAAGAATAAGATATTACACATTTTCGAGGCAGACTGTGATACGGCTCGGTAGATAATGCGAAATCGTCGAGCAAATCTCAGAGATTAACAATTAAATAATTTTCAACGCGCATGAAGAAAATGTCGTATAATACACGGTACTTCTTTGTCTTGCTGGCACGTTATTAAGACTTGATATTTGAATTTATATATTATACATATTAATTATCATAATAAAAAAAAAACTTAATTATTTTGAATTAATCGATACTGCTCATCTTATTCATTAACTGTTAGGCGGAATGAAGTATGCCGGGTCCGCTAGTTATTTATAAAAATTTGTGAAAAGTCAATAAAAGTAGGGTTTGAACTTACAACGCAATTGTATTCAAATTACTACTTATTGTGTTAAGAAATTTAAATTCTGTTTATATACACCATACTTATTGATAGGTATATTTTAATATAAAAAGTACTAGGTAATGGAAACTTTAAATCACAAAGCGTTCCATGCCCTCATTACTGTTTTCCATAACAACAATAAAACTATAGACAAAACCAAAGGCAATTTGAATATCAATGTTATATGTTGTATCAAACAAAAAATCAATCTATCGTTGTATACTTAATATTTAGGTGTCGTTGATGATAAACTATCTGTGTGGTGACGGAGTAAGAATACAGTTCACCACTCCCATATCTTACCCGTGGGTGATCGCACAAGACGACTAAGGGATATAAAACGCATATAACTTCTATGCAAGAGAAGAAAAACTCGAAACAAAACCCTATACCAACCCGTCTCACCAGCGCGATATAGTAGGTTAATTTCCCTCCCATTACGGAGGAGGCCCGAGCCCAACAGTGGCACATATATGGGCTGTGATCATGATGATGATATACGGGTATCTCTAGGTTTGTGAAAACATAAACAAAATATAAACTGTTATACTACTAATCCAAAAATACGTTAATACAAAGCTACGTATTTAATATAATTTTGTCGGCTTTTGATTTTATCATCGAAAATGTAAATTGGTCCACCCAATAGATTTTGACGTTCATGTCTAATTCAAGTTTTCTATCAACAACATTTTAGAAAAGTTTTCAGAAAACTCAACTAAATCTTCTGTCTGATCCAGGTCTTTAACCCTGTACCATAATTCAGTATCTATATTTGTGTATATACCTAGATACCTACACGTATCTCTATTAGTCAGTATTTGATACTAACCGCCCAGTATACTAACTGGCTACCATCACCTTTAAGTTTTAAATAACTACTTACAGGATTGGATAAAGTGCTCTCAAGTCTTTGATATATGGTCTTGTCTTTCTTCGATCTGATGAGCACATATATTTTCTTGATTTTGCAGGCTCTGTAAAGAAGCTAATTATATTTAACACAATTACCATTAATAATGATACTGGTCATTTTAATACAATTAACATTCTAGGTGTGTCATTCAATTTCGAAACTAAGCTGAATATAATCGCTAAGTCACCCCTTGCATTTTGCATTATATTTTGAATAACTTAATATTAAATCTACTAGATATCTAATTACTAGGTATTATCTAATTACTAGGTATTATCTAATTACTAGGTAATATCTAATTACTAGGTATTATTAGGCTGAAAAGTTTATTTGTTGGAACACGTTCATTTTAGGAACTACCATAGGCTTACAAAATTCTTATTGTATCAGAGAAGGCTATTCGTTGAAAAAGGCAAAAAGAAATATAAATAGTTATTATTGACATTAATAGTAATTTTAATAAGAAATAATTTTATAAAATATTATTGTTATTTTTCTAAGTATTTTAAGAAACGAATAACTAATTCCCACATCTTATTTTTTTTTACATTAGCCAATAATTTGGCTAAAAATTTTGCTAATAATACTGCATTTATGACAATAGTGATTTAAATTATGACATTTCTAATCATGGAGATAATGACATTGAAATTATACACTAAGATAATAGAGACTTTCTCTTCCTTTAAAATCAGCCTTAAGAATGAATTTAATTTACTTAAGCTGGAGAAAGTTTATATGCTATCCTCATTGATGTAACTCGTCACCAGACGGCCCTGCAATATTCTAACAAACCAACGGTCTGGGTTTGCTAGTATAAGATGGAAATTCATGAATTTAACGAAATATTATAATTTATAATGCTTTCTTGGAACCTATTAGGCTAACCACTGGGAATGCATTATATTTTTATAAATGCAAAACCAATTAATGAATGCATTCTAAATACATTAAAAACCGATTATTGCGTGTAACTTGTACTTTCTTAAACTATTAGCATTCATTAAGAATGTATTCTTTTTATTTCTATGAATGTTAGTCACTTAGTCAGCTATGTTAGTTATGTAAGCATTTAAAATACCATCTGAGTGTAGATGTACCATCCTTTGCTTTTTTTATGACAACCCAGATAAATTGTATACAGTCATATTCCTCGTAATTGATGACGAGATTAGTAGAATATTTAAACCTAACTTATGTTTGAAGTCCTAAGTAGTTTTAATGAATAGGCAACTTGTGGTATCTACAAGAATTAATGAAGGTTATGATCTTCATGATAATAAATGTTATAACCATAATTCAGTTTTGGAAAGATTTGTTTTTAATATTCAAACGTGTCTGTTCCTTAAATCCATTTCCCCTGAGAAATAAAATCAAATAATCTAATAATACAACTTAGAAAAGAATTAATAGTGAAACTGGTAGGAATGCTATACTGGAAAAGTCCCCAAATTTAAAAATAGGTGAAAAATATAGGTATGTGCGGATGAAGCAGCCGTGACCGAATTTGAAAGTAATTTTAGTAATATTCATTTATCAACAACTAAATCGTTGATATTATCTGCTATTTTAGCCAAATTGTGCCATAAAAAAAAATGTAAAATACAATATATCCTTTGACTTTTGGATGTCGATAAAATTGATATTGTAATTTTTTTTTAATCTTAAAATTAGTATAGTTCTTTGTTCTAAGCGACTAGTATGTGAGACATTAATAATGATCGACGGATTTTCATTCCCTCACATTTAATAAAGTTTTCGAAAAATTTATGCTTAACCAAATGCCAAGCCGTTCTAAGAGACATAACTACATTTACAAAAACCAATTTCCCTTTTCTATGAATTATTTTACTACTAACACGGGCTTAGAATTACTAAAAAAATATATTTGTAGCACATGAGAGATCGTATGATGTTTAGCATATATTTTACAATTTATCTAAGGCATTTGATTGTGTAGACCACGATACCCTCATCTGGAAATTATACAACTATGGAATCGGGAACAAGGCTTCAAACACTTAACTTTGTATCTAAGTAACAAAATTTGAAGAGTCAGTGTTATTGGTATATAATCGTATTCTGGTTCTGTTATAAAGCGTTCCGCAAGGATTTATTCTGGGGCCGTTTCTATTTCTTGTGTAATTGTATATTAATAATTAACCTCATTAGATTGGACAATCAAAATATTATATTGTTCGCCGATGACATATCTTCATTGTTTAAGATTGGAAGACAAATGCTTAGTTATAACGTTGTCAAGAATTCACTGTCTAGTATTGTTCATTGGTTAAATACATACAATGTAGGTTTTAATGAAAAGGAAACAAATAGTATTAAATTTACCCCATCTAATGATCTAATTATTAAAAGCAATTTTCAAATGAATAGTGTGGCTCTAGACTATAGAACGCTCGATATTTAAGTATCAGCATAAGTAACACTATTAGGGCTTCATAATAAAAAAAGTCAAGTGCTTATGCGGTAATCAAATGTTAAGCGATATTGGAACGGCTAAAATAGTTTATTTCGCTTACGTTCACATTCTTATGTCTTATGGCATACTACTTTAGAGATGCTCCGCGGATTTTAATGGCAGCTTTGAGGGACTGTCAGTACTATTTATAATCTAGGCCACTAATTATGAGTGCCCTTATACATAATAATTTATTTGATTTGCGATATGTAGGAGCGGAGCAGCTTTTCTCAATTTTAGCACATTGTACAAAATTTAGAAACAATTTGTAATTTCGACTAGCAATATCACCTGTCATTGTCACCTCAGCGCTTAATCTTTGTTCTATGTTGGTTACATGAGCTCTTCTACTAATTTCTTTATTCCAGATTTTACCATGTAGAGAAATCCCGAACATAACTCTAGCGATCTGACCCCTGATCTGACATTGATGACAAGGACTGGGTACCTGGGTATACCGGTAGCTCGCCCACATGACGTAAGAGAGGTAAATAAGCGTGCTAAGAGATATTGAGCCTAATTATGAAGCCGACCTTAAAATACAATGTTGCGATGCTTTAAGTTATAGATCTATTTTTAAGTATGGCGCATTGTATTAACATGTTAATGTAATTAAATATGCATTTATTATACATTACAAAAATATTACAAATAACTGGACTGCATAGATGGCGTAGTCGTTAAGATACCGACCTACTGTGCCAAGTATCGTGGGTTCGATTCCTATGCATAACAATACTTTGTGTGATCCAGAAATTGTTGTCCTCAGTCTAAGTGCAATTTGTGTCCATTAAATATTTGTAAAGACCCTATGTAATATAAGGATTATTTTATTAGTCCAGAATGTTGTCATTAAAAAAAAAACAATAGGTAAATATTTCTCAAGGAGTTTCAAGTCAGTTTAATATTTTTTTTAAATTATAAAATCTCGAAAAATCGGGAAGTAAATTTAGATAATACATAAAACAAATAGCTTATTCTTGATCCCAAATCAAGTTAGTGGAATTGCCTTATTTTTGTTTCAATGTAAAAATAATAAAAATAATGTTTTAGAATGACTAGATTGATATTCCTATCTTCATTTATACTCAAAGTAAAATGTTTGGATTTAAACAGCATATAAGCATGCACTTTAAGAAATAGAAAAAGCTATGAAATCTAATCACATGCCATAAGCCATAATAAACAGATGCTAGACCAATACAACTAAAACAAAATAAAATATTCTGACCTAAACAGTTTTTCAATAAGTTGTTTCCCGATGAATCCACAACCTCCCGTTATGAATATAGTTTTGTCACAAAACAGCTGCTGAACGGGGGAATCACCTCGATCGATGACATCGTTCATAGGTTTTTGATGAGCTAAAGCTTTAAGCTCTACGACTACTGCTGCGTCTATATCTAAAAAAATTATAAAAAAAATTTGAAGTCCATTTTTAACACAACATAAATTTGGACTCGAATTATTTGGTTAATTTTCAACAAACGATGCCTTAAACTTTAATATCATTATGGCTATGTATTCACAAAAACTAGAAGCTAGGCTGGATAATTCTAGAATCAACTTGTGTACCATCAACCAATCATCTGAATGGTGAAACATCTGAACTGAAATAAACATCATGAAGATTTGTAAAACTCAATTAAAAAATCTTGATTATAAAACATATTTCGCAATTGGTATAAATAACTAAATCCCGACAATTGGGTAAGATAAAAATTCATCTTATTTTTTTAATTCAGCAAATTATGTAGGACATCATCAATTTGGCGAAGGAAACCAATCCGAATCCAAAAGTGCCTTTCGAGACGATACATATGCTAAAGCTGCCTCTTGTTAATTTTATCACATCTTACATACAAGTTATCAGATTAAATACAGCAAGCCCTTTGAAGACCTAACTATGAAATCAAGTTTGGATATTTTAAAATTAGGTTAGATTACTCTAAAATAGCTGTGTGGATTACTACACAGCTATTTTTTACCACATAGCCATTAGGCTACGAATACTACCAACCCTTACTTTGCTCGAGGATATTGTAACAGACGACTAAGAGTCTTATAACGACCTAGGCCAACTCCATCAGATACCGTTTGGTCAACAATTACATTTCCAAGAAGGGTTGACGTCTGGCAAGCGGCCGGTCATAAAACCATTGCCAATAACTTTTACAATATGTACTATGAAAGAGGAGTACATATTGTATCGAACCCAAGTAATTGAGATAAGAGTAGGAGAACGATCATGTTGTGAACTACTTGAATATACAAATACAAACATACAAAATTGTACATCTCCGTAACATTATTTTGATAAATAAGTATGAGGTAGCAACACTTATTACATTGAAACGGAGTACTAAATTAGCAGATCCCACCTAACCATTAGATGATAATTATGTTATAAATAATGCCTAAACCAATCGCATTCCTTTTGCTAATAAAACATCAGTAGTAAATAATTTGATATATCATACTTACATAGTAACTCTTACAAAATATTTACGTGATAAACTGCTTAAAAACCTTTGTTTATGTGAATCAAAAACAGACAGCATGAAAAGATAGGAAGGCAAGGATGACTCCATTACAGTGAGAAATGAAAAGAAGAAAATCCATCGCATTGGTGAATCTCTTAGCTAAATTTATGATACTAGGTTTTTATTGTAAATTTTGTTTACAACCATACATTTTTCCTCTCACGATAAAATGTAGTTTATGTGCTATTCCAGACATTTATCTATATCTTCGTGATATTTAAACCAGATATGTTCAGCAGTTCTGCCGTAATTGAACAAAACGCTTTAATCTAAACATTAGCATTTTTCAATAAAGAAATTTCATATTAATAAAGATTTTTTTTAATAAATATGGAAAATTAAAGAAAATACACACACGTATTGCGGTTATCACACACAGGCCTTTTTTTTTTTTTTTTGTGGACCATGGATGCGTCTCGCCCCGCCAAATCGGTCCGGGGTGACGGAAAAACGGCGCGTGATCCCATTGACCCACCGTAAAACTCCTCTCTCTTCACCGTGCGAGCGGGCCACCGGTACCCGATCTTTGACTTCGGTGGCCATCACACACAGGCCTCCCCAGGATAGTGATATTATAGTATAATCACCACTCTTGTCAAACGGGTTAGCAATCGCAGTGAGTATTAAGAGTTTTCCAAAGGACTGCTGCTACTCCCCTCGATTCCCTTATCCGGGTTTTTTTGACTCGCATGAAATTTCAAGAAATGACACATTTTATTTCTTGACCAGTAGTAATTTTAAGGTAGTACGGCCATGCTACTAAAAGTTTTCTGTCTGTAGCCACAAATTGTCACCTCGCCCGGGATAGCATCACACTCACAGAAAATTGATATTTGATTAATAGCAATTTGCCATTAAATTGCAGACGTCCACGACTGGCAATAACTACTTATAATCAGTAGGGCTACTTGCCCGGTTATATAAAACGGCGTGATATTATAATTTTACAAAATAAACCATAAATAAATTTGGAACATACCTGTCATGCTGACGGAGCGCTACGTCTGTATTGTCTGTTCAAGTTAATCAAAATGTTTCACAGTGAATGTATTTACCAATATAAGTGTGGTTTTTTTTATAATTTAACCAAAGTAATTATTATGCATTAGAGTTCAAGATGAGGTTAAAATATATTCATAGTAGGAAACGTTTTAATTGCTGTAGCTTTTCGGTATGACGTTGGTCAACTGTCAACTAGCTTGGAAACTATATTTTATAAATAACTCAAATTTGATAAATAAATAATTATGTTTATCGGCGCTAAAGACAGTTTTACATTTAATTAATTTCTCTTATTTCACAACTAGCGAGAGCTATGTTTTCGTGTCTAGTTTTTGAAAGAGACCAATATTTATGATGATCATTTCGTAAATGGTTGAACCGGGATTAGTCCAGTATCCGCAGAGGTCCGGGTGACCCAAGATTGAGGTCGAGACCCAGCCGCTTTGCTGCTTGGATGTCGACGGTTAATATTTTAAAAGGAACCCCCACCGAGTGTTTATCACAGCTAGCAGCCCCACTGAAACCTGTCACTAAGACACCTATCGCTCCTTAAATGTATTTAATGTGTACGACGACAATTGCTGAAGAATGTCAATTGTGACCCTCAGTGCCACTTATACGTAATTTAACTAGAAAAAATTAACAACGAGAAGTTGGAAGGATTCCACTTCCCTACTGGATAAAACGGGCAGTATAAACCTAAAATAATTAATAAATCCATAAAGAAATCAGATTTCTTTTCGCAGGCTATAGTTTGGACACACTCTCAAGGAGAGGGATATCTCCCCTCAGGGGGTATTCCGTCGGGCCGGCCACTGACGACAAGTTCACGCTACTCCGGTGGCTGGTCCAACGACGAAGGCGAGGTTCATGGGTGATTACGGGTATGCGTGCGTGCGCCCCTCTGTTGCCCCGGACGGAGTGGTGCGAGGAGTGCGCCTCGCCCAAAAAAACCCTGACGTTGTAAAACATCGTCTTAGCGATGGTTGGCAACGTCAGTTGCAAGAAGTTCATGGCACTGCTCTGCCCTGCCGTGTGTTGCGCCATGTCCTCATCACAATTGCAGTGGTAGTAGGATAATGCCCTCGCCTTCTTCACGACTATGCCACTGACCCAACAACTCCATCAGCACTGTTGGGAAGGCCTCCATGTTACGAACATCAAATCGAGGTCTCTCCAGCCGCGATCGATCCGACCAGATCAGATCAGATAGCGACCGACCTCGCTAAGGTGGTGGCCGATACGGGTAGCCAGGATCCTCTGCAATAGCTTACCCGCACCATCCAGCGATACGATCAGCCTGTAGGCCGCGGCCGCGTCCAAAAACCGTCCCAGCTTCGGCGGAAGCACCAGCCTCCCCTCCTTCCAACACCCAGGGAACTGCCCAGATGTTAAACACGCGTTGTATAGTCCCCTGAGGTGTGGACCCAGGTGCTCGAGGATCGGGGCCAGCACCCGTCCCCATTACATACATATACATTACATAGTAACAACTACGATGAATGAACGGTCTGCCATAAAATTATAGCATTATGCAGTCCTTAGGAAGGTCTATGTTCAATACTAGACGGCGATTGACCGATAGATGAATGTATATTAACCTTCGTCTCTGCATGCATAATTGAGTGAGCTCAAAATACATGAATGCATTACTTATTAAATTAGTGTAGATTTGATTTATTAATATATTTTAGAATGAATTAGTGTTATGTCCGGCTGACTGGCCTGACCTCAAGCTTCCTTATTACTTTGAACACACAGAAAACAAAAATCTTTAAAGGTTATGCCGAACCCTTTACATTGGCTTAGATAATATAGGAACATGAACTATAGGTACGATTGATCATTTAATCTATACAGATTATATACTAATGCGACTAGCATTTCACACTTCATAGACTGTAGGAACTATAAAACATTTAGATAACCTTCAGAAAGGCATTTATCAACTTGATATTTCAACTGTAAAAGAGAAAGAGAGTCAAAGTACATATTGCACGCCCCATAAGCGAAGCGTTGAGGTGATGCTCTTCTTTCGATGTATGAAAATCAAGGACTTATCAAAACTAAAAATGACTGTATTTTTCTCACACTGCATTTATAGGATAATATTATCATACACATGTCAAGACAAACATTCGTTTAAACGTATTTGTAAACGAATGGGTCAGTCATAATGTAAATGCGGATATAAAGTTGCAAATGATCGTACTGCAAGTAATCACGATTACCTTCACACCTATATACCAATCACAGCTTACATCTTAAGTGATCTCACAGAGCAGACCCAAGCAATCGTCTTTGTACAAACAACTATATGGTATGGAGGGAGGACACAGAATAGTATTTCCCGTGCTACCACGGGACAAGACTACAACAGGCGCCAACCCTTTACCTCCCCGTGGATTCCTCAGCCAAATCAACAAAGGGTTCACAAAGAGAACGAGCAACAGCTCTTCCCCGGGAAATGTACAACATCCACCGCTACCACCAGCCCACCTGCCAAGTGCAGTAACCATGACACCAGTCTCTCACAAGTGACAACATGATCTCTCATGTTGTTGGGCCTCTCGGCCCACAAAGCTAACGTAAGTAAGTATACGATATGCGACCAGTGCACCGTGCCACTCGCGGGCTCAGTCTCCCGAACGGAGGTCACTCGTTTAGTTTTATTCGTCTCTTAAACAAGTTTGTGGTAGATGGCGCGATTAGTGAATACTTCGTTAACATGTTTCCACTTAGCACGTATGATAAACGGAAGCATCGTCATATTTGATATTTTTGAAAAGCAATTATTATGTTTAAAGTAAGAAAAAATTGGATTAAAAAAATATTTGAGGACGTCTGGATGTTTCCGTAAGGATCTGGCACTCTCACGACCGTTAAAATTTATGTATCGAAGATTTTCTTTTATTAAAAGCTTCATAATTGCAACGCGCTGTTTCCTTTCGAAAATGGCTGGGTAATTCTTTGTCGTTTAATTGCAATTAATAAAAAACTAAACTGTTTTTAGTGTATATATAACTTATTAAAAATTGAGTTCGTTTACATTTTTTTATTTTTTCATTTGGACAGGCAAAGGAAACAAATCCCATACAGCCATGGGTTCGATTACAATGCTGCAAGCATTATAAACAAACAGCTATGTTTTTTTTTTTTTTTTTTGGGTTGGGCTATAGTCGGCACACTCCTCGCACCACTCCATCCGGGGTGAAAGAGGGGCGTAAGCACGCACACCCGTAACCCGCCCGTGACGTCGCCTTCGTCGTTGGGCCGACCACCGGAGCAGAGTGACTTGACGTCAGTGGTCGGCTCGACGGAATACCCCTGAGGAGTACCCTCTCCTTGACCGACGTCCCCTCCTCGGGTAGGATGTCGATCTTTCCTCACGCGGTCGGCCTCTCGGCGGGTGACGGACTAATTCTCCGATCTAGTCACCCGCGGCCTCGGCTAGGGCGCAGGTAATCGCGCCTGCGCCGCCCCAGTCGCTGGCGGTGGCTCGCGTCATCGAAGAGAGGGATGCCGGACAACACCCCCAGCACCCTTGCGGCGGCCGCCTCGTCGTCGGCCCGCCTGTGAACCTCCGCCCCTCCACGCACTCCGCCGGCCGGGGAGTAGGTCGTCCTACCCGACACCGTGGCTGCTTGCCCTCTGCGTGACGCCGGCACTTTGGGGGGAGGCATGATCGCCGCGCTCCCCTCGGAATCGGCGCCTGAGCTGCCCTCCTTAGTAAGGGGGCGCTTCCGCACCTTCGAGCGAGGGGAGGGCCTCCTCCCATGTTGTCAGGGCCGCGGTTAGGGCCACCACCGCAAGACGCGGCGACGACCTGGCGGCGGCGGTGTCGAATTCCGACCCGCTGACCATTTTTTCGGCAGATCCACTGCCCTCATCTTTAGACAGCTCTGCGACACTACTATCGCCCTCGTTCATTGACGGCTCTGCAGTGGATCTGCCGCCGTCTTCCTCCAGTTTGGCGGCAGCGGCCTCCTTCGCCTTCCGCTCCGCCAAACGCTTCCTCTCCATTGTGGAAGCCTTTACCGCTCCCCAATTTAGCGTCTTCCGTCGCCTCTTTGTCTTCTTTTGGGCCTCCGTGGTCTGTGCCAGGCCCTCGGCGGACGCCTCAAGTCCTGAGGATGAGGCGTCGTGGTCAGCTTTACGTTGGCTTGACAAGGCCGTGATGTGGGATGTGGGTCCGCTGGATTCCCGTCTGGTAAAAGCCGCGAAGCGAGCCTGCGGATATGCTCCCGAAACTACCAATACCCGTCGAGCACTAGGCCCAAATACCTCATATGGGCCCGGATGCTGATGTCAACCAAATTGACGGTGATCGAAACGCCGATGGGAGGGCCCATGCGGGGCCCATGGAACAAGAGCGCCTCTGTCTTGTCCAGGACCACCCTCAACCCCAACGCCTCGATCCACCTGACGATCTCTTCGGTGCCGAGAGTCGCCAAGCCTGCCGCCTCCTCCAGCGTCCCACCGCGGGCTGTGACGAGCGTGTCGTCGGCGAACAGATCACGCCCAGTCCGGGTGGTAGGCACCCTCTCAACGCCCAATCGTAGCCAATGTTCCACAGGGTGGGTCCGAGGACCGACCCCTGTGGGACACCGCACGTCATGAGCGTTCACACAACGTCCCCTACTCGGTTGGTGTAGAGGTCGCTGCGCCCCTCCAGATAGTCTGCCACTAGCCGTTTCAGGTAAACTGGCACTCCGTGGTATCGGAGCGCCTCCCTGATGCAGCTAAATGGCAGACTACTGAATGCGTTGGCGATGTCCAGGGACACCACCAACAGAACTACTCCGCATGCGACGCCCTCAGTCGCCACAGCCCTCAGGCGCAGCAGAGCCGCGATCGTCGAACGACCCCTCTTGATCCCAAACGGGGCGTCCGACAGATCGGGCCCCGTACCGACGAGGTGACGCTCGATGCGGGTAGCCAGCACCCTCTCCAATAGCTTGCCCGCATCGTCGAGCAGCACGATAGGCCTGTAAGCCGAGGCCGACTCTGGAGACCCTCCCGGCTTCGGCAGGAGCACCAGCCTCCCCACTTTCCAGCACCCAGGGAACCGCCCGGACGCTAAACACGCGACGAACAGCCCTTTTGAGGGGGGGACACAGCTGGTCGAGAACCAGGGCCAGCACGCGGTTGGGAATACTGTCGGGCCCGGGGATGGTAGATTTTCCGCGCATGCGCGCCACCCACATCTCAGTTTCGGGCGGAGCACACGCCCCCGGTCATGGCTTCGCCAGACACTGACCGGGAGGCTGACGATGATAGTGTTCCGCCCATCTGGAGGGTCTCGGCGAGGGGGTGGTGTGTGTATGTGTCTGTGACGTCACACAGACAGCGGCCGCGGACATAACAACTATTGTGACAACAACTATACATATACAATATGTACGATGTAAAATGTGGACATATTGTGACGGAAACATGTAATTGGTGATAAGAGTAGGATGATTTAGGTATAAAGAATGTACACATACTATGATAAGGAGAGCTGTGGTAGGACTTCCTGAGGGCTAAACGAAGTAATCCATAGTCCACCGCAAAGAAAAGGGTTAAACGAAGTTACTTATAGACACTTAATGTGGTCCTGGATTCATGATTTACAGTCATTGATGGTGTACATTCAGATTCAGACAGATGCCACAAATTATATAGTACTACTCCTATCAAACCCATTGCACTAGAAGAGGCGGTCAGTATTTTAATCATGGCGCAATTAGTGCAATCAGCCCATCTAGGTCTACTATTGGACAGAGGATGAAATAATATCACGATTGTGATAATCGCCACGTTTGGCGTTTGGTTGGAGATCGCAATACTGCTGATCAATCTTCGAATGATAAAGAAGTAATTTTTTATAACTTAAAACTAGAAAATGGTAGCGACATCTTTCTTTTAAAAACATCCTGCACTAAAATAATCCCTATATTCCGTGGGATTACAGATATAATATTTAATATATAATAATATTTGTAAAACCTTGTTTACTAGCAAAAAATTAATGTCACACGTGGGACTCGAACCCACACCTATTGGAAATCCGTTTTAATTGTGGTACCACTTACACCAGCGTGAGCTGTCTGTATAATGTGTAAACATTGTCGGGTAAAGATAGATGGTACAAGTCTTCTTTAAAGACGAAAATATAATACGAGCCGCAAATTGAATGTCATACGTCAAGCTCACGCTAGTGTAAGTGGCAACACGATTGGACCAGATTTCCAATATAATAGTGAGTTAGAGTCGCATATGTGAGATTCATTTTTACGCTCGCAATCAAGTTTACAAATAAATTATTGTTCTACATGTGAATCGAACCTAGGACATTGATACGGTAGGTCAGCATTTGAACTACAGCGCTATCTTAGTTGTGTTTTACCCCACCATATGGCCGTGGTGGTGAATTGTATTCTAACTCCGTCACCACACAGATGACGTCACAATATGTATAAATAAAGCCCGCGCTAATGTTTTTCTTAATGCAGAAATTATCATAATTATTTTAAATAATGATTTCTGATGCTTACGCGAATGTTATGTACACAGTCGCCGTGCCAGCCACTTCGGTGCCATTACTTATTTATTTAAATTCATTTATTTGAAAACTTATATCATGCACAGATGAAATAGTAGTTAAGATAACGAACTTCTGTACCAGTGTCGTGGGTTCAATTCCTACGCAGGACAATATTTTGTGTGCGATACACAAAGTGTTGTTCCGAGTCTGGGTGTAATTTGTCTGCGTTAATCGTATATTTGTAAAGTCCCACGCAATACAAGGATTATTGCCTTAGTGCGGCGGTGTTTTTCTTTTGCAATATGAATTAATAATAATATCCATAACACCACCTTAGAGCATGAAACGGACGACACAGCGAAGGACGCATGTATATGGCACAGGACTGTATTGAGTTACATTCTCGTGGTAATGCAAACGTCTGAGACTTGCTAGAGCCCAGCAGTGTGACATATATGAACCGAGCTTAAGATCCATAATACATCAATACACTCTTTCGTTATCTCATCAATTATTATGACAACGGACACGAACACTTAACTTTCATTGTTATTATAGAACTGCTAACATTTAAAGACACTACTCCGCCCCTATAAGATATTATATATTATAGCATAGATAAACAAGCTATACTTTCGTGTGGTGACGGAGTAAGAATACAATTCACCACCCCTATCTTACCCGTGGGTGACCGTGGCGCGGAGCTTAATCAGCGCCGCGCGATAGGGGCAACCCCAGGGGTCTCGATGGAGACCGTCCAGCATCTCCTGCCGACTGACGTCCTTGGCGGTATGGACGGCCAGCCTGAAGGCCTACCGCGCAATGTGCGGTAGCCCTCATAAAGCCGGCCCTCCCGCTCCTCATCGCGATGGTGCCGCTGGCTGCGGGTGAAAGCCCTCCGGGCGCGTATACATGCGGCCCGAAGATCCGCCAGCTCCCGGGACTACCAGTGGACAGCCCTTTTCGGGGGCAGACACCGTACACGGGGTATGGCCGCATCGCAGATCTGCGTCACTGCTCTGTATGTGATAGTTTTAGCGAAGGGATTCTGCTTCCTTGGAATTTGTATTAATGATTTTCTTTTTTTTTGTCATTTAGGTGCTTTTAGATTTTTCTGATTCTATTGCGATGTATTAATATCAACTAATCCAAATCTCTTTGTAATTCATTTACATATTCTAAAGTGGTTGTAACTTTTGCAACTTACAAATTATCTGTTTACAAGTAAAATATGACAAATTCAAGGAAAGAGATTATGTAATGTTAGTAAAGTTGTTGAGTGAATTAGGATCAAGATGTGATCACTGTGGAACACCGATTGTCATATTTTTTGTTTTTAACTTACATATATCCACTAATTTACAGCTATGAGAGTTTCATATGAATTCAACTCCTTCTGGTTTTGTAAAAAGTTCGTTTTCAAACTTGGTGGTTTTGTAGAAGTACTCAATGAAGAAGCCGAAACACACATAGTAGAAATAAAGGATACAAATTGAAATAAAAGAAATACAATAGTAGATACAACATTTAGACAGGAAAAGAAAAGGAAATAAAAAAAGAGGTTAAATATAATAATTTAAATGGATCAATATCTTAGGGTCTCGCTAAGCTTTTGACAGACAGAATACTGACGGCCACCGAAGACAAAGATTGTGTACCGGTGGCCAGCTCGTACAGCGAAGAGAGGAGTTTGCATGGTGGGTCTATGAGGTCACGTGCCGCCTCTTCAGTCACCCTGGACCGATTTGGCGGGGCATCCATAGCCCACCACAAAAAAAAAGGACAGAATACTGACGCTGGTTTTCAGCCTAACTACGTTATGGGACACTTTTTATTTACGTTAATTACAACGACATACGTTACCAAATAACAATATATGTGTACGGAAAATAGCATTAAATAAATGCCTCTTACATTCTTATTATCTTTTCATTCATTATGTACTGGATACTGGTTTTAATAGTAAAGATTTTCAAATAATTAGCCATCATAAATATATGTATTTATTTATTACAAATTAAAAACATATCACATAAATAAATAAAAACCACAAACATATAAACATGATACATATAAAATATGTAGCTAATTTGAAATAAAATTGTCTTCTCATACCTAATTTTGTATTCTTGAGACCATCTTTCACAATATATTTTCTTAAACCAACATACCAGATGAATATCATCTCTATCCAGTTGATGTCTTTAATATCGTGATAATATATAGCCTTGTCAGCTTCAGAAAGATTTTCATATAGTTTTAAAGTATTTCTATCATCGAAAATCCAGCTATTGTTCATATAAAAAGATAGAGCCATTGATATTTTATTTATTAAGCTGTATAATTTAGTTAATCTGAAAAAAAAATGTTACATTTTGTCAACAAAACTTTAATCAAAAACGGTGGACGCAAATATTTATTTGCAGACTAATTAATGTTTTGAATAGGCGCTATGGAGCATGCTTATGAAGTGCAACAGTGACATCTTCTTGATATATATAAATTACGCGTCACGTTGTTTGTCCGCGATGGACTCCTAAATTCCTTAACCGATTTTAATCAAATATGCACAGCATGTGTAGTTTGATCCAACTTAAAAGATAGATATATATAGATAGCTTCCATCTCAATTTATAGTCGCAATATTATTTTATTGCAAATTATTTGTCTATTATTTGACAGTCACAACTATTTGTTATCTCCAAATGATTCTAACAGATGGCGATATCAGTTGACTGGATTGGGTAAGTATTTAATAGATGGCGCTATGTTAAACGTGCAAACGTTTCTTAAAAGCTACAATTTATTAGCATAACCACCACGTGTTACTGAGGCTACCTCAGCCACAGCAACGCGTGGCCGGGTCTGCTAGTATGAATATATAAAATCATTTAAACCAATCATTGTTTTAAAAGCGTGACATGTTTCCATATAATTGCTAACTACGATCAATATTTACAGTTCTCAAGCTCAAATATTGACCCTTTTTAAAGGAAAAAAAATGAAAATAGTTCCACCTCACACAGATATTCGATTTTGAAATACCTTAGTTAAAATTAATACTAACAAATGAGTTGACAGATATTTAAACATTCAATGCAAAAGTTATGATACTATACGCAAGCAATTAAAAGGATTGTTACTCAGTATTAGATACATTATACCTAGAGTAGCTCACATGTGATTCACAACAATGCTTTTTTGTAGCGTCTTGTGAGACGTAATGAGGATCATCAAACTCCACTATTTATTGTGTTTCATATATACAATCATTTAGCTATGTGGTAGCGGCTACGAATACTACCAACACTTACTTTGCTCTCGTGGATGTCGTAAAAGATGACTAAGAGCCTTATAATGACCTTTTTTTTTGTTCACGTTGTGGAAATGCATTTATGCACTAGCCCTCGCCGGTGACAGACGATAGGGTGTGACGTGCATCATCAGTTAACGCGCCACACTCATGGTATCCAGGGGCCTCTTCCCGTCCGATCCTGTGCAGGTACTTACCGAAGACCCCGTGTCCGGTAAGTACCTGGCCTTATAACGACCTGGGCCAATTCCATCTGATGCCGTTTGGTCAACAATTACATTCCCAAGGAGGGTTGACGTCTGGCAGACGGCCGGTCATAAAACGATAGCCAATAACTTTTACAATATGTACTATGACAGAAGAGTATCGACCCCAACTAATTGGAATAAGAGTAGGAGAATGATCAATGACATATAATCATCATGTTGCTACTTTTATCTCAATTACTTGTGGTCCACTCATTCATCGTACATTTTCCAAAAGTTATTGGTAGTAATTTTATTACCTGTCTACCTGATATCGATCCACCTTGGAAATGTAATTGTTAACCACTTTATAATAACGTTATAAGAAATGACTTTCAACTGACCTTGGCTGTTTGCCCATTATCATAAGAACTTTATCAACGATGAATGCAGGCAAATCATGTACCAGCAATCTCAAGAACAAATAAGCCCATCTGTTGCTTGTTTGAATTACGAAATAGTACCACATCGCTTGATCTGATATGACAGTCTGCCTGACTTTATTACCGAATATGTAAGTGGCGTCAGCTGTAATGAAAATATTAAGAAATATCTTAAGTATGATTTAGCAAAATATAAAACAAATGATATGCCTCACACCGATGTAAAATGTACATCTAAAACTTTTGTTACACATAATACAGGATGTAAGGGGACCGCTCCCGAAAACAAAGACAGGTAACCCTACTAGTCCTACTTGTAATGATGGGCTAGAAAAAAAAATCGATTCGGATGAAAAAAATAACATTTTATTCATCACGCGAGGTCATTGAACTCTTGAACATATGATCGTGAGTTTTGAATATATTCCGTCTTTTTTCATCTTAGTAAAGTTACGTATTTTTTATGGAATTATCGTTACATGGCACTATCCTAATACGATGGAATGTGAAAAAAACTTAATATACGATGTGGAATTTTTTTTTTGTCTAAATGATTTTTCCAGCCTATCATTACAATTAGGACTAGCAGGGTCACCTGTCTTTGTTTTCGGGAGCGGTGCACTTCCACCCTGTACGTATTGTATTATTTTTAAATTCAATTGAATTTCCTTCAATAAATAAATAATCATAATTTTCTTGCTTTTATACCAACTACTTGGGGTCGACGCAATATGTCCTCTTCCTTCTTACAATCCTATCAGACGGCATCTCTGTAGCCACTCCCTATATATCCATATCATGCTGCATGCAGTCTATCTATCTTCTCTTTGATCTCCCTTTACCCCTTGAGCCTTTAATATTCGTACTTAAAACCTTCCTCTCAAGATCACTTACATCCCGTCTCATCCCATGTCCATATCAGGTCAAACGTTCAATAAATAAATAATATATAACCCAAAAATCCAATATAATATCATATCAGCTCACATACTTCCCACTGCTAGGTTCACGCCTCCTTCATAACAGAAAGGCAATTGACCTATTATCATCGCGTTGGTCAAACGGGTTGGTAAAACATTTTATTTTAAGTTTTCCTTATCTTCAATTCCTTTACTAGAATCCATTACCAGATTAAATCCCTGCCACATCTATCGTTCTTACAGCTACTAAATTTAATAAGGTTTAGTTTGGTAACAATTTATTTTTAACTTTTGATTAATTTTAACAAAATATTGTTTTCTTTTACGAAATTTATTTTCAACTATTAACATTATGTGATATTAAAATATATCCGTGTGGTGACGGAGTAAGAATACAATTCACCACCACCTATCTTTTCTGTGGGTGATCGTACGAGACGACTATAGGATATAAAACACATAATAACATCTATGCAAGAGATGCAAAACTCGAAACAAAACTACTTACTATACCAACACGTCTGACCAGCGCGGTATAGTATGTTAATTTCCCTCCCATTACGGAGGAGGCCCGAGCCCAACAGTGGGACATATATGGGCTGTGATGATATTGATGATGATATTAAAATAACTAATATGGTTATACTTTCATTTATGACTCTTTATAATGTAAGTATTAAAATTTCAGATAATATGAATGAAGTTAAATAAAAGTGTTTCATAGAATAAAATGAACGTCCATACCCCAAGTAAGAAAATTTCTGCAGCTAGTTCCTACTTGATACACCGTCAGGGGCTGATTTTTAGCAGTCACTGCAGAAGTTATTGCAGTATTACAAACATAGTCAACAGGTACGAAGTCTATTCTGATCGCTGGGTTAGAATGGAGAACATGGATTACTCCCATTAGTGTGCCTAAAGTGCACTGAAACAAAAATATTTTAATAGTCCATCTTCTTTATCAAACATCTTCTTCGTTTTATACTCAAACAGGCTTATTTGGAATGTTCTTTCTTGATTGTTCTTTTCTTTCTTTGATGTCTGCTCACTTACTCCCCTCTGTGATGACCGATAAATTTTATCATTATCATCATCACCATCCTCCTAGCCCATATATGTCCCACTATTGGGCTCGGGCCTCCTCCGTAATGGGAGGGAATTTAACCTACTGTACCACGCTGGTCAGACGTGTTGGTATAGGGCAGGAGTAGGCAACCTTTTGAGTCGGAAGTTTTTAAAGAGCCACAATTTTTTTTTTTGCCGACAATAATTTGTGCCTAATCCTCGTTAATCAATTCAGAAGCATTTTTAAATGTTTTCTTTATATAATATTTTTTTTCGTATAGAACTAAGAACCACAATTTCACGTCCAAAACGCCGCATGCGGCTCACGAGCCACAGGTTGCCGCCCTTTTTTTTTTTTTTCGCGGTGCACTATGGACGTGGTCGCGCCCCGCCAAATCGGTCCGGGGCGATGGAAGAGGCGGCGCGCAACCCCATAGACCCACCCTGCAAACACCTCTCTTCGCCGTGCGAGCGGTGCCGTCCTGAAGTATAGGGTTTTGTTTCGAGTTTTTCTTCTCTTACATAGATGTTATATGCGCTTTAATCATTATCATCATCTTTTAATATCCTTAAACTCGTAAAAAACACGTACGTAACAGTAATAATGGTATTAAGTCACAATAGTACCAACTTTCTATGGACGCTTTTTGGTAACGGTTTCAGCAGCGGCTGGTCATAAATATCCATTCTCAGTGGCATTCTCTTGGGGAGCCCTATATCTAAAAGTGGACATCTTTAGTGTAATGGATGGATGAATTTACTCCCTCAATCCTCTTTTCTTATTTAGGCAGCAGTAGTTTTACTATTGAATAGGTATGTATTAAACATTTAAAAGTTACAAGTTTATTCAATATGCGTTTTATTATGACACAGTAAAAAAGAAAAAAGAAAGAAATATTGATACATTCCTCTAACAAAGTACAAAATTATATAAATATAGCAAAAGAACATGTGTATTTGAAATGTATCAAACAGGAGTCCATTTCAGCATATGCCAGGTTACAACGCCCTGACGCTGATCTTCAAATGCAATCTGTGGGTGATGTCATGGACGTTGTAAATATAGGTATCTGGCAGATACCTGCCAACAATGATCTAGCTGAGATTGCAAGTGTAATAGCCGGGGATTATCTACTACTGGCTATGAGACTTTCTAACGGCCGAGCCTCTCAATAAAGACACTTCCAAAATTAGGCTGGTAGTTCATTCAAACCTATCTTCTTCCAGCTAATAACCATAGTGAATAGTATTAAATAACAAATATATATAATACTAGCTTCTGCCCGCGGCTTCGCCCGCGTAAAAGGTTACTTTCCTAAAGTGTTTCATCCCCTAATTTTATTTTACCCCTTAAGGGTAAATTTTTACATGTTAATGTCATATTTATTTGTATCTAATCAATAGCCTAAAAATAAAATTCAAGCTTCTGGTTTTAAAAATAACGATACTTCCTTACAACTTTTCATCCCCCTTTACAACCATTTTTTTTGTATTAAAAAGCTTCCTATCTCCTTTATCAGGCTCTAGACTATCTGTGTACCAAATTTCATTTCGATCGGTTCAGTAGTTTTGGCGTGAAAGAGCGACTGACAGACAGACAGACAGAGTTACTATAGCATTTTTAATATTAGTAAGGATTTTTAATATACAGAAAATGATAGGTATACTCTATACGATTTTAATAAATAGTTTAGAGACAGACAAAGTATGAAACTGGAGAAACCAATATCAAAAAGAAGATAGTACCATAGTTAAAAGGGAAAATGGTTGTAAAAAAAATAATAAATACTTACACCACTGGCACCATAAACACTGCTAATATCAACCCATCCCGGACAGGGTCCTTGGCGGCTACAAATTACTGTAATATTATAAAATCATAATTATTGTCATTTGATATAGTAAATTTGCTCATAGTTAAAGCTGTGGAAATCTAGAACTTACGCTTGTGCTACCCGTGATTGCTAAATTTTAGGTTAGGTTAGGTTAGTAACTTAATGCTATGAGCTTTATTATTGTTTTTTACTTTATTACCCGCGTACGTCTCAGGAATAGAAATCTAGAGCTTACGCTTGTGCTATCCGTGATTGCTAAATTTTAGTTTAGGTTAGGTTTGTTACTTAAAGCTATGCGCAATTTTAGGTTAGGTTAGGTTAGTAACTTAAAGCTATGAGCTTTATTATTGTTTTTCACTTTATTACCCGCGTACGTCTCGGGAATAGAAATCTAGAGCTTACGCTTGTGCTACCCGTGATTGCTAAATTTTAGGTTAGGTTAGGTTAGTTACTTAACGCTATGAGCATTTTAATTGTTTTTTACTTTATTACCCGCGTACGTCTCAGACTTGGAAATCTAGAACTTACGCTTGTGCAACCCGTGATTACTAAATTTTAGGTTGTTAGGTTATTTACTTAAAGCTATGAGTTTTTTTTTTATTTTTTTTTTATTGTTTTTGACTTAACTATTCGCGTAAGTCGATGGAATGGAAATCTTGAACTTACTCTTGTGCTTCCCGTGATTGCTAAATTTTAGATTAGGTTAGGTTCGTTACGTAAAGCTATAAGGTTTTTGTTTTTTATTATTTTTTTTGACTTTACTACCCGCATAATTCGCTGGAATAGAAATATAGAACATCCTCTTGTGCTACTTGTGATTGCTAATTTCAGGTTAGGTTAGTAACTTAAAGCTATGAGCATTTCTATTGTTTTTGACTTTACCCGCGTAATTCGCTGGAATGGAAATATAGAACTTACACTTTTGCTACCCGTGATTGCTAAATTTTAGGTTAGGTTAGGTTAGTAGCTTAAAGCTATGAATATTTCTATTGTTTTTTACTTTACTACCCGCGTACGTTGCAGGAATGGAAATCTAGAACTTACTCTTGTGCTACCCGTGATTGCTAAATTTTAGGTTAGGTTAGGTTAGTTACTTAAGGGGTGCGATGTCAGTAACCTCCCCGTGGTGCACCCTGGGCCCAGCGATCGCCCCTGGACCAATTGTTTCGGGAGCGTTCGCTGGTGGCAGATAACTGACGTGGAGTTAGGTCTACGAGTGTCTTTTGACAGAAGCCGTAGGCGTAGGGTAGGAGCCAGAAATGGCGGCAGGGTCTGGTCGGCATCTTGGACTTATTCCGAGTAGTGGCGACGCAGGTCTCAGGCGGCGGGGCTGACTGGTCGTGGAGACACATCCAGTCGGCCAGGCTTAGGCCACCGTCGGCGAACTCGCCGGAAGGTGAGGGGCTTGCCTTAATTGGCCGGCCCGCGTGGAGTACACCACTCTAAAAAACCTCAAAGTCCCAAGGCGTCGACCAACCGCCTTGGGGCGCCCCTCGTGGGTGGTTGGGGAGTTACTCAACCCGCTAGAGGTCAAACCACGGATACCTCCCGACCTCCGTGGTATACTAAATCGGGTTACCTGGGCAAAGGGGTACCTGCTCAGGTGGACTTTTATTTACCCCGTACTCGTGTGATCAATCATGGAATCTCTTATTAAAACAAAAACCCCCAAAACCAAAACCAAAGATGATGAGAAGGAGGCGCTTAGCGCAGAAACGATGTTGATAGGTAGTGTAGGTGAGACATCTAGGGCGATCATGCCCCCGCCCTCGCAACTGTTGGAAGGTAATACCTCCTCTCGCAGAGGTAAACGTACTGCTGGCGATCTTAGCTTGCAATACTTTTTGAAGTCGAGTTCTGACGTCGACGTGGAACCCAAGCGAAAAATTAGCACGGCCCAGAGGGGCAAAGCAAGGGCCAAAAGCCACGCTGTTGGCCTTACTCGGGCACAAAGGAAGTTGGCTCGCAGGGAACAACGGGCCGAGGATGAGGACGACGGAGATGGCTTCTCTGACGTGAGCAGTGACTCAGTGACGACTGCTGATTTTGACCCCAAGGGCTTGGCCATATTAGGGCCGACTCAGATAAGAGGGTTGGGACTGAGTAAAGTCTCTGAAATTAGGCAGGCAGTGAGGAAGTCTGGGCACCTGAAAGGGACGCACATGAAGATCCTCTGTGAGGGTGCGGATGCCCTCATGAAGTGTATTGATGCCCTCGTGGCGCGTACTGAACCGGATGACCTGAGCTCATTGCGCAAGGACATTGCCCGGCTTAGGAAGGAGAATGAGGATCTCAAGACAGAAATAAAATCTCACAGGAGACAATTTGAAGAATTGAGGTCCTCAAAGCCAGCGATACCTACCTCTGCACCAGAGGTGGACGCGATGGAGGACTTAAAGTCCTCTTTAATCAAGTCTCTCGGGGAGATGATGGCGGCCCGATTTGCGGGAATTGAAGACCGCCTTCTCCCCGCCAAGACGATGCGTCCGCCACTGGCTGCGGACAAAAAGAGGACTTCGACGACTGCAGGGACTGTAGTCCCAGCCGGCAGTGCTATTGCGGACCCCGTGGAGCCAGTTCCCGGCCCGTCGGGAGTAGCTGCCCCGCCGGCCCAGACTGCAAACGCGGATAGCTGGGCTACAGTGGTAAAGAAGGGGAAGAAGAAGAAGAAGTCTTCTCCTGCTGCGCCACCCACCGCGACTGCTGTGCCCAACGCGGTTGCTGTGCCTTCCGCGGCCCCTGCTCCACCTGCTTCAGTGAAAAGGAAGCAGAAGTCGTCGGCTCTTGCTCCCCCACGCTCACCAGCTGTAATCCTTAAACTACAGCCGGAGGCAGAAAAGAGAGGCGTGACATATGCTGACGCCATGCTCCGTGCCGAGCAGGCGGTCAATCTGCAGGCGATGGGGATACGGGAGGGCCTTAAGGTGAGGCGCTCCGTGACTGGGGCACGCGTATTGCAGCTGCCCAAGTCCCAGTCACTGGAGGTCGCTGACCAATTGGCAGCAAGCCTGCGCACTGCCCTCACAGGTGTAGCGGATGTCGTCCGCCCGGTCAAACGGGCAGACCTACGGATCACCGGGATGGATGACTCCGCCACCGAGGAGAAGGTGCGCGCGGCAGTGGTCCGCACATGCGGCTGCGACGCTGCGGAGGTTCAGGTTGGAGAAATCCAGCATGGGCCCCAAGGCATGGGTATGGTTAAGGTCCGTTGTCCCGTCGCCGCAGCAAAAATGCTTGCCGACGCAGGAAGGCTCCTGGTCGGCTGGAGCTCTGCAGGCGTCCGGGTACTGGACACACTCCGGATGAGGTGTTTCCGGTGCCTGGAACCGGGGCATACGGCACCGCTGTGCCCGTCCGCTATTGACCGCTCTGAACTCTGTTTCAGATGCGGTGGTGGTGGACACAAATCGGCTGTGTGTGTAGCCACGCCGCATTGTGCGGTGTGCGCTGCCGCTGGGCGACCAGCGGAACACACGCTAGGGGGGCGACTCTGCAAGGCCCCCTCAAAGAAAGGTAAGGTGGCCCCTGGACCCCGGGCCCCTACATCGCCGAACAGCCGCAGAGGCCAGGAGGAAGCTGAAATGTCGACTTAATGGGAGACAAAGTAGGCTTCCTCCAGGCGAATCTAAACCACTGCGCCGGGGCTCAAGACCTGCTACTACAGTCCATGGCGGAGTGGCAAATAGACCTAGCAGTGGCCTGCGAGCCCTACTTTGTCCCTCACTCACCCAATTGGGTGGGGGATCTTAGAGAAGACGTAGCCGTCCTGTCAAGAGGATGTGCTGGCCCTTCCCTCTCTACTCTCGAGAGGGGCAACGGATATGTTGTGGTGGGCTGGCGAGACTTCGCCATCATTGGTATTTATTTCTCCCCTAACCGCGGGCTGGCGGAGTTCGAGTTATTCCTGGACTCCGTTGGTGCCGCGGTTCTTCGTCAGTCGTCGAGACGAATAATTGTCCTCGGCGACTTCAACGCGAAGTCTCGCGCGTGGGGGAACCCCACCACGAACGTTAAGGGCACGGCCGTCGAGCAGTGGTCCTTGCTCTCCGGTCTGTCCCTTCTTAATAAAGGGACGGTCCACACTTGCGTGCGACATCGGGGCGGGTCCGTGGTGGACCTTTCGTTCGCCAGCCCCGCTGTCGCCCGCGAGGTGAAAGACTGGAGAGTAGTAGAAGGGGTGGAGACTCTCTCGGATCACCGCTACGTGCGCTTCGCGATCTCCGCCCCTCAGGGACCACGAGAGCCCCGGCGTGGAAGAGGTGGACTCCCAAAATGGGCCATTGGTCAACTTGACCTGGAGATGGTCCGGGAGTCTGCCATAGTGCAACGCTGCGGTAGGACAGGATGGCTACCTACAGATGTAGAAGGGCTCGCGGGCCAAATGAGATGTGCCCTCGCGGTAGTGTGTGATGCGGCGATGCCGAGGGCTCGGCGGAGGCCTCTGCGTCGTCAAATGTATTGGTGGTCACCCGAAATTGCGAATCTTCGGGTGTCCTCCAACCGGGCGCGGCGTGCCTACGTCCGGTGCCGTCAAAGAGTCGACCGGGACGAAGTACTTGAGGGTCAGCTGCGGGATGAATATAAAACAAGGAAGAAGACCCTGCAGCTGGCCATCAGCCAGGCGAAGGAGAGGGCCCGTGAGGAGTTGCTTGCGGGCCTCGACGGGGAACCATGGGGGCGCCCATATCAACGAGCGCGGAATAAACTCCGCGCCTGTGGCGCCCCCATCATCGAATCCATGGACTCGGATCTTCTGTCGAGGCTTATGGGGGAGCTGTTCCCGCGTTCCGTAGGACATGCTCCTCCCAGTATGGCTCCTCGGTCGATGGTGGAGGTGGAGATCTCAGCCCCACCCATCACCGACCGAGAGATAGAAGTGGCTCTCTCCCGACTTCGCGGAAAAAGGAAGACGCCTGGTCCGGACGGCGTCCCGGGACTCGTGCTCGGCGTCGCTGCTGAGTACCTCGAGGCTGAACTTCGGGAGCTGCTCAACGCATGTTTGAGGTCCGGGCAGTTCCCGGAGCAATGGAGATGTGGAAGATTGTGTTTGCTGCGGAAGGAGGGTCGCCCAATCGACTCCCCTTCCGCATACAGGCCACTGGTGCTGCTGGACGAGACGGCCAAATTGTTCGAGAAGGTGCTCGCGGACCGTCTCGTCCAGCACCTCGAGGAGGTCGGACCGGGACTGTCAGAAAATCAATATGGGTTCAGGGGCGGCCGGTCAACAATTGACGCATTGGCCGCCCTGAAGCACATGGCCACCGATGCGGTGGCCCATAAGGAAGTTCTTCTGGCGGTCTCGCTCGACATTAAGAACGCCTTTAACAGTCTCCCGCACGAGACATTGAAGGAGGCGCTTCGCTTTCATGGAGTGCCTCCGTATCTTCGGAGGCTGTTGGAGGCGTACCTCGAGGGGAGGCACGTGCTCTGGGAGGGGGGCGACGGGTGCATACATCGCCATCGGGTGGAGTGTGGCGTTCCACAGGGATCGGTCCTTGGTCCGGTCCTGTGGAACGTCGGTTTCGACTGGCTCCTACGGGGTCGACTTCTTTCTGGGATGGGGGTCATCTGCTACGCGGATGATACCCTCATCACGGTGAGGAGGCCCGACTTCCTGGGGGCTGCCCGATTGGCACGGGAAGTAGTTGCGCTCATCGTGGGCCGGATTGGCATGTTGGGTCTGAGGGTCTCGGTAGAGAAAACTGAGGCCCTCTTATTTCATGGCCCACGTCGAGGTCCCCTCCAAGGAGCACACATCAGTGTATCTGGGGTTGCCGTGCCGGTGCAGGCCCGGATGAAATATCTGGGTCTGCACCTAGATTCAAAATGGAATTTCGGGCCACACTTTGCCCAGCTCGTCCCGCGGCTTGTCAAATCGGCCGCGGCACTATGTAGGCTTCTGCCGAATACTGGAGGTCCAGGGTCGTCCTGCCGGCGATTGTATGCCGGAATTGTGCGGTCTATGGCGCTGTATGGTGCCCCTATTTGGTCGGAGTCCCTTACTGCCCGCAATAGGGCCCTCCTGCGACGTCCGCAGAGGGTCATGGCGGTGAGGGCTATTAGGGGCTACCGTACGGTGTCCTGGACTGCAGCGACACTGCTGGCGGGCGACCCGCCTTGGCCACTTGTGGCTAAGGCCTTGGTAGAGGCCTACCGGCTGCGCGTTGCGGCGCGGGCCCGCGGCGAGCAAGTCTCCGCAAGGAGACTGGGCAGAGATTTGGAAGTGGCCCGAAGGGGAGTAATCCAGCGGTGGAGAGAGGACCTGGAGTCCCCCGTAGCAGGGCGGGGGACTGTGGAGGCGGTTGCGCCACATCTCCACCGCTGGCTCAGAAGAAGGCACGGCAGCCTTAGCTTCAGGATGGTGCAGGTGCTTACCGGACACGGGGTCTTCGGTAAGTACCTGCATAAAATTGGAAGTGAAGGGGCCCCAGGATGTCACGAGTGTGGCGCGCCAGTAGATGATGCGCGTCACACTTTGGAGGTTTGCCCCGTCTGGGGGCCCCAGCGCAACGCCCTGTCGGAGGTCGTTGGAAGAGACCTGTCGCTGTCGACCATCATCTCCAAGATACAGCACAGGTGCTGGACGTCGATGGCCTCGTTTTGTGAGGCCGTCATGGAGAGAAAGGAGGCTGCGGAGCGGGAACGCGAGGCGCTTGCGTCCGCTGACTCGCTTCGCCGCCGGCGACCGGGGAGGAGGAGGCGCCGTTATGCGCACCTTCTCCCACCGCCTTGAGGACCGACAGGACGTGGCCAGAAGGCCAAGCGTTGGGGCGTTGGGGCGTCGGGGATCGAATGTCAGTAGACGATCTCTCCGGCGCCCCATAAAAACGCGGAAGGGGGCCGCTGTGGTTTTAGTGGGTATTCCGGCCGGACTGGCCGGCTGGCGAGTCCCACACTCCCTCCCAACTCGACATCGGCGGGAAGGGGTTAGCGCGTAAAAGCGTTTCCACAGCGTCAATAAAAAAAAAAAAAAAAGGTTAGTTACTTAAAGCTATAAGCTTTTTTTTTATTGTTTTTGACTTAACTATTCACGTAAGTCGATGGAATCGAAATCTTTAACTTACTCTTGTACTTCCCGTGATTGCTAAATATTAGATTAGGTTAGGTTAGTTATTTAAAGCTATGAATATTTTTATTGTTTTCGACGTTACTACCCGCGTCCGTCTCAGGAATGGATTTCTAGAACTTTCGCTTGTGCTACCCGTGATTGATAAATTTTAGGTTAGGTTAGGTTAGGTTAGTTACAGCTACAAGCTTTTCTTTTTCTTTATTGTTTTTGACTTAACTATTCGCTTAAGTCGATGGAATGGAACTCTTGAACTTAGTCTTGTGCTTCCCGTGATTGCTAAATTTTAGGTTAGGTTAGGTTAGTTACTTAAAGCAATGAAATTTTTCTTTATTTTATTTTTGTTGTTATCGACTTAACTATTCGTGTAATTCGCTGGGATGGAAATATAAAACTTAAACTTATGCTACCCGTGATTGCTAAATTTCGGGTTAGGTTAGGTTAGTTACTTAACGCTATGAGCATTTTTATTGTTTTTTACTTTATTACCCGCGTACGACTCAGGAATGAAAATCTAGAACTTACTCTTGTGCTACCCGTGATTACTAAATTTTAGGTTAGGTTAGGTTAGGTTAGTTTTTATTTTCTTTTTATTGTTTTTGTCTTAACTATTCGCGTAAGTCGATGGAATAGAAATCTTAAAGTTTACTATCGTGCTTCCCGTGACTGCTAAATTTTAGGTTAGGTTAGGTTAGGTTCGAAACGTAAAGCAATAAGGTTTTTTTTTATTGTTTTTGACTTTACTATCCGCGTTATTTACTGGAATGGAAATATAGAACTTACACTTGTGCTACCCGTGATTGCTAAATTTTAGGTTAGGTTAGGTTAGGTTCGTTACGTAAAACGACGAGGTTTTTTTTTATTGTTTTTGACTTTACTACCCGCGTTATTTACTGGAATGGAAATATAGAACTTACACTTGTGCTACCTGTGATTGCTAAATTTAAGGTTAGGTTAGTTATTTAAAGCTATGAGTATTTATATTATTTTTGACTTTACTACCCGCGTACGTCTCAGAAATGGAATTCTAGATTTTACGCTTGTGCTACCGTGATTGTTAAATTTTAGGTTAGGTTAGGTTAGTTACTTAAAGCTATAAGCTTTTTTTTTTCTTTTTTTGTTTTTGATTTAGCTATACGCGTAAGTCCAGGGAATAGAAATCTAGGACTTACGCTTGTGCTTCCCGTGATTGCTTTATTTTAGGTTAGTTTAGGTTAGTTACTTAAAGCTATGAGCATTTTTATTGTTTTTTACTTTACTACCGGCGTACGATGCAGGTATGGAAATCTAGAACTTACACTCGTGCTACCCGTGTTTGCTTAATTTTAGTGTAGGTTAGGTTAGTTACTTAAAGCTATGAGCTTTTTTTTATTATTATTATTTTTGTTTTTGACTTATCTATTTGCGTTAGTCGATGGAATGAAAATCTTTAACTTACTCTTGTGCTTCCCGTAATTGCTAAATTTTAGGTTAGGTTAGGTTAGGTTTGGTTAGTTTTTTTTTTTATTGTTTTTGACTTAACTGTTCGCGTAAGTCGATGGAATGGAAATCTTAAAGTTTACTATCGTGCTTCCCGTGACTGCTAAATTTTAGGTTTGGTTAGGTAAGTTACTTAAAGCTATAAGCTTTTTTTTTCTTTTTTTGTTCTTGATACGCGTAAGTCCAGGGAATGGAAATCTTGGACTTACGCTCGTTTTTCCCGTGATTGCTTAAGTTTAGGTTAGTTTAGGTTAGTTACTTAAAGCTATGAGCATTATTATTGTTTTTTACTTTACTACCCGCGTTCGTTGCAGGAATGGAAATTTAGAACTTACTCTCGTGCTACCCGTGATTGCTTAATTTTAGTGTAGGTTAGGTTAGTTACTTAAAGCTATGAGCTTTTTTTAATTATCATTATTTTTGTATTTGACTTAACTATTTGCGTAAGTCGATGGAATGGTAATATTTAACTTACTCTTGTGCTTCCCGTAATTGCTAAATTTTAGGTTAGGTTAGGATAGGTTAGGTTTGGATAGTTTTTTTTTTTTAATGTTTGTGACTTAACTGTTCGCGTAAGTCGATGGAATGGAAATCTTAAAGTTTACTATCGTGCTTCCCGTGACTGCTAAATTATAGGTTAGATTAGGTTAGTTTTTTAAAGCTATGAGCATTTTTATTATTTTTGACTTTACTACCCGCGCACGTCTCAGGAATGGAATCTTAGAACTTACGCTTGTGCTACCCGTAATCGCTAAATTTTAGGTAAGTTTAGATTAGGTTCGTTACGTAAAACTATAAGATTTTTTTTATTGTTTTTGACATTAATACCCGTGTAATTCGCTGAAATGGAAATCTAGGACTTACGCTTGTGCTTCCCGTGATTGCTAAATTTTAGGTTAGGTTAGTTTAGGTTTGGTTAGTTTTTATTTTCTTTTTATTGTTTTTGACTTAACTGTTTGCGTAAGTCGATGGAATGGAAATCCTAAAGTTTACTATCGTGCTTCCCGTGACTGCTAAATTTTAGGTTAGGTTAGGTTAGTTATTTAAAGCAATAAGCATTTTTATTATTTTTGACTTTACTACCCGCGCACGTCTTAGGAATGGAATTTTAGGACTTACGCTTGTGCTACTCGTGATTGCTAAATTTTAGGTAAGGTTAGGTTTGTTACGTAAAACGATAAGGTTTTTTTTTAATTGTTTTTGACTTTACTACCCGCGTTATTTGCTGGAATGAAAATAAAGAACTTACACTTGTGCTACCTGTGATTGCTAAATTTTAGGTAAGGTTAGTTATTTAAAGCTATGAGCGTTTTTATTATTTTTGACTTTACTACTCGCGTACGTCTCAGGAATGGAATTCTAGATTTTACGCTTGTGCTACTGTGATTGTTAAATTTTAGGTTAGGTTAGGTTAGTTACTTAAAGCTATAAGACCTGTCGTTGTCAACTAGCATCAACAAGATGCTTGACAGCGACAGGCACTGGACGTGGATGGCCTCCTTTTGCGAGGAAGTCATCTCTGCAAATGGCCGGCGAGTCCCACACACCCCCCCGTCTTTCACTGGCAGTGGATGTGCACAAAAGCATTTCCACAGCGTAAACCAAAAAAAAAAATAAGGTTAATTACTTAAAGCTATGAGCATTTTTATTGTTTTTTACTTTTTTACCCGCATACGTTGCAGGAATGGCAATTTAGAACTTACTCTCGTGCAACCTGTGATTGCTTAATTTTAGTGTAGGTTAGGTTAGTTACTTAAAGCTATGAGCTTTTTATTATTATTATTATTTTTGTTTTTGACTTAATTATTTGCGTAAGTCGATGGAATGGAAATCTTTAACTTACCCTTGTGCTTCCCGTAATTGCTAAATTTTAGGTCAGGTTAGGTTAGGTTAGGTTAGGTTTGGTTAGTTTTTTTTTTTTTTTTTATTATTTTTGACTTAACTGTTCGCGTAAGTTGATGGAATGGAAATCTTAATGTTAACTATCGTGCTTCCCGTGACTGCTAAATTTTAGGTTAGGTTGGTTTAGTTATTTAAAGCTATGAGCATTTTTATTATTTTTGACTTTACTACCCGCGCACGTCTCAGGAATGGAATCTTAGAACTTATGCTTGTGCTACCGTGATTGTTAAATTTTAGGTTAGGTTAGGTTAGTTAAAGCTTTAAGCTTTTTTTTTCTTTTTTTGTTTTTGATTTAACTATACGCGTAAGTCCAGGGAATAGAAATCTAAGACTTACGCTTGTGCTTCCCGTGATTGCTATATTTTAGGTAATGTAAGGTTAGGTTCGTTACGTAAAACCATAAGGTTTTCTTTTTTATTGTTTTTGACTTTATTACCCGCGTAATTCGCTGGAATGGAAATATAGAACTTACACTTGTGCTACCTGTGATTGCTAAATTTTAGGTTAGGTTAGGTTAGTTATTTAAAACTATGAGCATTTTTATTATTTTGGACTTTACTACCCGCGTACGTCTCAGGAATGGAATTCTAGAACTTACGCTTGTGCTACCGTGATTGCTTAATTTTAGGTTAGTTCAGGTTAGTTACTTAAAGCTATGAGCATTTTTATTGTTTTTTACTTTATTACCCGCGTACGTCGCAGAAATGGAAATCTAGAACTTACTCTCGTGCTACCCGTGATTGCTTAATTTTAGTGTAGGTTAGGTTAGTTACTTCAAGCTATGAGCTTTTTTTTATTATTATTTTTTTTTGTTTTTGACTTAACTATTTGCGTAAGTCGATGGAATGGAAATCTTTAACTTACTCTTGTGCTTCCCGTGATTGCTAATTTTTAGGTTAGGTTAGGTTTGGTTAGTTTTTTTTTTTTATTATTATTTTTGACTTAACTTTTCGCGTAAGTCGATGGAATGGAATTCTTAAAGTTTACTATCGTGCTTCCCGTGACTGCTAAATTTTAGGTTAGGTTAGGTTAGTTACTTAAAGCTATAGGCTTTTTTTTCTTTTTTTGTTTTTGATTTAGCTATACGCTTAAGTCCAGGGAATAGAAATCTAGGACTTACGCTTGTGCTTCCCGTGATTGCTTAATTTTAGTGTAGGTTAGGTTAGTACTTAAAGCTATGAGCTTTTTTCTATTATTATTATTTTTGTTTTTGACTTAAACGTTCGCGTAAGTGGATGGAATGGAAATTATAAAGTTTATTATCGTGCTTCCCGTGACTGCTAAATTTTAGGTTAGGTTAGGTTAGTTATTTCAAGCTATTAGCATTTTTATTATTTTTGAATTTACTACCCGCGGACGTCTCAGGAATGGAATCTTAGAACTTACGCTTGTGCTACCCGTGATTGCTAAATTTTAGGTTAGGTTAGGTTAGTAACTTAAAGCTATAAGTTTTTTTTCTTTTTTTGTTTTTGATTTAACTATACGCGTAAGTCCAGGGAATGGAAATCTAGGACTTACGCTTGTGTTTCCTGTGATTGATTAATTTTAGGTTAGTTTAGGTTAGTTTCTTCAAGCTATGAGCATTTTTATTGTTTTTTACTTTACTACCCGCGTACGTTGCAGGAATGGAAATCTAGAACTTACTCTCGTGCTACCCATGATTGCTTAATTTTAGTGTAGGTTAGCTTAGTTACTTAAAGCTATGAGCTTTTTTTATTATTATTTTTTTGTTTTTGACTTAACTATTCGCGTAAGTCAATGGAATGGAAATCTTTAACTTACTCTTGTGCTTCCCATGATTGCTAAATTTTAGGTTAGGTTAGGTTAAGTTTGGTTAGTTTTTATTTTCTTTTTATTGTTTTTGACTTAACTGTTCGCGTAAGTCGATGGAATGGAAATCTAGAACTTTCGCTTGTGCTTCCCGTGATTGCTTAATTTTAGGTTAGGTTAGTTACTTAACGATATGAGCAATTTTATTTATTTTGACTTTACTACCCACGAACGTCTCAGCAATGGAATTTTTGAGGTGCTTCCGATGCCTAGAGTTGGGGCACACCGCAGCGCTGTGCTCGTCCTCGGTTGACCGTTCGGAACTTTGTTTCCGATGCAGCGGTCGGGGACATAAGTCAGCCGCATGCGCGGCTAAACCACACTGCGTAGTGTGCCAGTCCGCTGGCTGCTCGGCAGAGCACACTATGGGGGGACGCCTGTGCAAGGCCCCCTCCAAGAAGGCCAAACGGGCCGACAGACCCGAGGCCATGTCCTGCAACTGAGAAAGCGTTGAGCGAATGCTCCGCTGGCTGTAACGCCGGACCGGAATGGAGGACGTGGCCTAACGGCCAGACGCGGGGGTCCCGGGTATAGCATGTCGAAAGACGATCTCTCCGGCCCCCTACTCTACATCGGACGCAGGTCCGCTGTGGTTTTAGTGGGTATTCCGGCCAGACTAGCTGGCTGGCGAGTCCCACACTCCCCCTCGTCTGTAACTGGCGGGGGATAGCGCGTAAATGCGTTTCCTCAGCGTCAAAAAAAAAAAGGTTAGGTTCGTTACGTAAAACTATAAGGTTTTTTTTTTATTGTTTTTGACTTTACTACCCGCGTCATTCGCTGGAATGGAAATATAGAACTTACACTTGTGCTACCTGTGATTGCTAAATTTTAGGTTAGGTTAGGTTAGTTATTTAAGCTATGAGCATTTTTATTATTTTTGACTTTACTACCCGCGTACGTCTCAGGATAGGACATCTAGAATTTACGCTTGTGCTACTAGTGATTGCTAAATTTTAGGTTAGGTTAGTTACTTAAAGCTATGCGCAGTTTTATTTTTGTTGACTTAATTACCCGCGTACGTCTCAGAAATGGAAATTAAGAACTTACGCTTCTGGTATTCGTGATTGCTAAATTTTAGGTTATAACTTACGCATTATGAATTACACATTAATGTAAATACAATTTTTGCTTTTTAATTAAAGTAAAATTAATTTAATTTTTAGTCTACACTTTAAAGTATCTGACATATTACTTGAATAATTAATCTTTGCTATTCTCAAAGGATTAAATTTCTTTCAAGCTTAGACTCACGTGTAACAATGAAATTTTTCGCCTTTATCTTCGTCGTTATAGTGTCTCCATACGCCATCTATCGGAGCAGCGTTACAATACTTTTCCGATTCAATTATTTTTCGAGGCAATCGTTATTTGTTTGTTAAAACAATTTAGATGCAACAAAGACGTGTTTCAGGTCCAACATGTTATCGTTATCACACAGATTTTATTAACTGGCTACAGTATTAGTTATTAAATTTTGACTTGCATATTTGATACAAATTTATTGCTAATAGAAAAAGTATATAAAATATATATATATATATATATATATGTTAACTTTATCCGTGTGGTGACGGAGTAAGAATACAATTCACCACCCCTTATCTTACCCGTGGGTGATCGTAAGAGACGACTAAGGAATATAAAATGCATATAACATCTATGCAAGAGAAGGAAAAACTAGAAACAAAACCTTATACCAACACGTCTGACCAGCGCAGTATAGTAGGTTAATTTCCCTCCCATTACAGAGGAGGCCCGAGCCCAACAGTGGGACATATATGGGCTGTGATGATGATGGTGATATACATTAACTTTGGCTAGTTACTGTACTTATATACAGAGAATGCTTTTCTTTATGGCAGTATGCAAGCAAAGTACACGTTCAGAAATAAAAATGTAAAAAACAATGCAAAACTTAAGATTTTGTACGACTTTTTTGCCTTTTGAATCAATTTTTAATGAAACAGCATGAAAGAACGTAAAATCTATTTTTTTTTATAATTCTAAAACTTACGTCTAGAAGTCTCACGTCTTATTAAAAACTTACCGATAGCAGGTCTAACAACACAAGCAGGTAGGTCTGCAGCTTCAACGCGCAACAACTCTTCAGCTAGAGCCTTAGTGAAAGTATAAGTATTTGGCCAGTCCATAATTAGTCTGAAAATAGATTGGTAATATTTTTTATTATATTTAGTGGTAGATGAGGAAGCAATTCACCTGATGGTAAGTGGCTCTCATACTCTTCAACAATACAAGCCAAACAGCCAAATTACTGCCTACATATATTGCTATTTGCATATCCTGAATGTGAATTTAGCCGAGATGGAAGGTACACCACTGATATAGAGCGAAGAGTAAATGCGGGAAATAGAGTGAACGGAGCGTTGAGGCAACTTCTCGGTAGCCACCACTTCAGCCAGAAGGCACGTGTAGCAATACATAACGCAGTGCTTATTCCAACATTACTGTATAGAAGCGAGAGTTGGGTATGCAGAAAAGAGTATGAAAGTAAAATTAATGCGGTCAAAATGCGATCTTTACGGAAAATCTGTGGAGTTAGGCTGATCGATCGCATTCGTAACGACGACGTAAGAGAGCGAATAGGTATGAAAGAGGGTGTAAAGATGCGAAAGGGAATGCTCCGATGGTTCGGACATATGGAAAGAACGTAGAACGAACGTCTGGTTAAGAAGATATACAATGCGAAAGTGAAAGGATGTAGGTACCGGGGGAGGTCGAGACTAACCTACCTAGACCAGATCGATCATCTACTGAAGGAAGGTGGAGTCAAGAGTCTCCGAAACTGGCGAGCGTGTATGAAGAGAATTATGAATGTTGAGGAAGCGAGTGAAGTATGCAAGGATAGAGTTCTCTGGCACTCTGTTCTCTCTGACTACCCTGCAAGGGATATGGCGTGATGGTATGTATGTATATACCTCATTATCATCATTCTCCTACTCTTATCCCAATTACTTGAGGTCGATACAATATGTACTCTTTTCACATAGTACACTTTTATTGTGGTAGGACCACGCTGTGGACAGTTCTCTGTCTACAGCCGCGGGCCGGTCCGTCCGGGGTAGTACCACACTCTCGCAGAAGATCGACGTCTGAGTAATAGCAATGTGCTATTGCGCTTCGTTCGGTGAGCGAGAGAGCCGGAAGCCTAATTGGGGTGGGTTCAGGGTTGTATTGGTAGGCAGCGGCCTAGCTATACCATTGGCAAAGGTCCATGGGCGGCAGTGACACTTACCATCAGGTGTGCTGTCTGCTCGTTTGCCGCCATAAGCAATAAAAAAAAATAAAAAAAAAAAAACATATTATAAAAGTTATTGGTAATAGTTTTATGATCGGTCGCCTGCCAGACGTCAACCCTCCTTAGGAATGTAATTGTTGACCAAACGACATCAGATGAAGCTGGCCCAGGCCGTTATAAAGCTCTTAGTCAGCTTTTACGACATGCACGAGCAAAGTAAGGATTAGTAGTATTCGTAGCCGCTACCACACAGCACAACTGCCTACATATATTGCTATAATTTTTAAATGATTTTCTGCAAGAGTTTCTACCTCGGATGAAGTGGGTTATTTATGGCTTCTGACTGAATACAATGTTATTGATATAGTCACATCTAATTTCTAAATTGCATGACATCATTCTATTATTTTTATAAAATTTTAAACTTTCCTTGTGGTGACGGAGTAAAAATACAATTCACCACCCCCTATCTTACCCGTCGATCGTAAGAGACGACTAAGGAATATAAAACGAATAAAACATCTATGCAAGAAAAGGAAAACTCGAAACAAAACCCACCAACATGTTTCACCAGCATGGTATAGTAGATTAATTTTCCTCCCATTACGGAGGAGGCTCGAGCCCAACAGTGGGACATATATGAGCTGAGATGAATGAATAAGTGTATTATATTTAAAACAAAATCATACACACCCTGGTTTCATTTTATTGAGCCTGATTTCTTCTACATCTTCAGCTAGTTTGATCATTAAGTTAGGAGGTACCGGACATGGATAAAATTGCTCCAAAACCACGCTTCCGTTTCGGCTGATAGTGGCGTGGGAGTAGGTAGTTGATACATATACTAGAGCTCTAAAAATTGATTTAGCTTAATATCTAGGATGATTAAAACTAAATCAACAAGATTTGATTAGGTTTTATTATTAAAATCATCATCATCATCATCATCATCATCATTCTCCTGCTCTTGTCCTAATTACTTATGGTCGACACAATATGTGCATAGCTAATGCGTTACATAGTTATATTTACACATGCACGTACGCATACTCATATATAGGCGCACTAACTTGCAGCTTGTCTATACACTCGCACACACACATACACACACGCACACACACAGGCACGCACACACGCATGCACACGCACAAGCACACGCACACGCTCAGGTACACGACACACACACTACATAAATACACAGGGATAGCTGAAAATCAGCGCTGTATTTATTGACAGCAGAAATCGAGCCAATTACTTTTGCCTTCTACTTTTAATTTTCTATTATTATAATTGCTTGTTTTTGGTTTTAATTTTTTAAAAGATTACATTTTTTAAAGAAGAAGAAGAGAGAGAAGAGAAGTAGAATAAGATTACATTATTATTGTTATTACATATTGCAAAATTAACTGTTGATAGTTTTATGATCAGTTGCCTGCCTGACGTCAATCATCCTTGGGAATGTAACTGTTGGCATCAGTTTGAGTCAGATCATGTTGATATAAAGCTCTTAGTCGTCTTTTACGACATCCACGGGCAAAATAAAGATTGATAATATTCGTAACGGCTTATACACAGCATGTATTTTATAGTGGTAGGACCACGCTGTTGACAGTTTTCTGTCTGTAGTCGCGGGCCGGTCCGTCCGGGGTAGTACCACACTCTCGCAAAAGATCGACGTCTGAATAATGGCAATGTGCTGTTGCGCTTCATTCGGTGAGCAAGAGAGCCGGTAGCCCAACTGGGTGGTTTTGGGGTTTGTATTAGTAGGCAACGGCTTGGCCATACCTTGGTATAGCAAAGGTTCATGGGCGGCATTAACACTTACCATCAGGTGTGCTGCATGCTCGTTTGCCAGTATACAGGCTGGAAGTGGACCGCTCCCGAAAACAAAGACAGGTAACCCTACTAGTCCTACTTGTAATGATAGGCTAGGAAAAAAATCGATCCGGATGAAAAAAAAACTTTTTTCAAAATATTTTTAAGTTTTTTTTACATTCCATCGTATTAGGACAGTGCCATGTAACGATAACTCGATAAAAAATACGTAACTTTACTCAGATGAGAAAAGACGCAATCTATTCAAAACTCACGATCATATGTTCAAGAGTTCAACGACCTCGAGTGGTGAAAAAAAAAATTTTTTTCATCAGAATGGATTTTTTTCTAGCCTATCATTACAAGTAGGACTAGTAGGGTTACCTGTCTTTGTTTTCGGTAGCGGTCTCCTTACAACCTGTATACAATAAAAAATAAATAAAAAAATATTCTATAATTTAAATTTCACAGTGTATTTACCGTAATTAAAAACAGTCCAGGTAAATAAATACGATACTATTCGATCGGTAGACTAAAATGCCTACTGTTAGTGATATTAAAACGCAATTAATATAATAAATAATGCAGTATTGCGTTGCGTTTGCCATTTGAATCTTTCACCTTTTTCGTTTTCTTCATTTTTGTTATGTGATATTATCTTGAGTAATTTAAAAATAAAAGTAATTTACATATGTTTCACGAATTCATTTTTTCACGATCACGCAATTTATAACCTTCACAATATCAAGTACACCTTGGCCCCTGCCCACCAATCATAAAACACCTAGAAAGTTTTGCTTCCAGCTCTTCCGCTCATTGAACGAAGTGCAACAGGACATTGCCAACGGCAATTTCTCGTCAACTTATAATTATTTATTTGACTTCATTATAATTGTTTCAAAAAGTATTTTTTTATAAAATGGAATATCTATTACTATTATAAAACCGTAGAATTTACTTGTATGAATGCGCTAATTTCAGAAAACATTAGTTGGATAGCAAGGTTTATTATTGTATCAGATTGCCTAATCATTGAGAAAGATTAAGGACTATAAGACATAACACTGTGACGAACAGGGGCAGATTTACAGAGACGATCCAGAACGGCGGTTATAGAGTGCCCTCAAATCGTAAGGTTTTCGTGAAGATTCATCGGGGTTTGAAATCCTATCAGATCTAATCTGTCTTTAAACTATTCCTTAACACAAGCTAAATATAGATAGATAGCTATTTAAAGGTCATTGTAGTTCTAAGACTGCATTGAGCTCGTATTATTGAATGTTATGATTCTATTGAAGTTATGTTTTTACAGTGATATCAAAACAATACTATCGTTATAATCCACAACCCCTCTTCTATATTTTGTATCACGTTTGGATGGTGCGTGAGAATCCTATTTGGAATTTTTGTCCCGGACCGCTAAAGAGCTTAGTCGACCTTTGTCTTTCAGTATTATTATTTGCTCAACAGCTAATTTAGTTAGATTAATATTATTGCAAACAGAAATATAATAATTGATCCAATCATCATAAAAAGTAAATCTATTGATATATTACTTGAGACATCTGCATTGCTTTGCTAGACTGATCACTTCTCTAGTTCCTCGCACATTTGTAAGTGTTGCAGATCGTAGAGGTTTATCAAAAGCAATAGTTGCTGCTACGTGGAATATTACTTCCACCTGCAAGATAAACCGAGCAATGTAATTATTATCACAGTCACAACCTTCATGTAGATATAATATCAAAAGGTATAAAAGTAATAGAAGCTAGTAATAACCTTCATATAGGTATAATATCAAAAGACAAGATAGATGACGTAGTGCTTAGGACACCAACTGTGCCAAGTATCGCAGGGAATACTTGGGATCCATCGATTTTGATTCCCACGTACGCTATACTTGGGGCGACCTAATAAGATGCTACTTGTGTTCGTTAATTTTATCATTGTAAAGACCCTTTTAATATAAGAATAAGTACCTTAGGCACGATCAGATCAGGTCTATGACAAAAATATAAAAAGGTCTAAAGGCTCATTAAGAAATTAGTTTTTTGTTAATGTAAATGTTCTGACTGTTTTAGAACAAAAAAGCAATTCAACACCAGGATAGATGCTGTTTTAGAATATTTGAAATCTTGCAGTATTATCAAGTTGTTATTTTTTTTCTGGTTTATCACACTGATGTTTTAGTTCATAATTTTAACAAACATTTATAACAAACCTCTTTTGCGAGAATTATTCTGTCTTCAACGCTGATACCAAGGTCTAATTCAGACACATCCCCTTCGATAACCCTAATTTTTTTTATAAATTCTGGTCGTTTGCGATGTAGAGTTTCGAAGATCTACAAAAAAGTTTAAAGTAGGTAATAACCTGAATAGTAGTAGACATATTTGCAGAATAAAAAGGATCAAAGAAAGCCCCATTAGTAATCCTAAGAGCCATTCTTTTTGTAAGTCATTGCCTGCTAAACTGTTCAGAATAATCAAACGTGGCATGACATTCTATAACATACATGCTTCTTCTGACCATCAGCAGGCCACTAGAACTAATGCATTGATTTTCAGTGATCTAAGAACTTTTAAGAAAGAAAGGTTTCGAGTGATGGCTACAATTCTGATGACTCATAGAAAGATATTTCACTAAGTGAGACTTATGGTCTAATAAATATATTTCCAACCGGTATGGTTCATCAAATATGGCGATTGAAAACCGTAAAATCTGTACAAAATATTATTAATTAATAACTTACTGGATCTTCTAATATTTCAGTAAGCCGTTCATATACCATTTTCCTCTTTTTTGTTCGCAACAATATGTATAGCTTTTTTATGTTGCAGGTTCTGAAATCAATTAAAAACAATATATTTGTACTAAACATTATCAAGACTCTTCTAAGCATTTAAATCTTTCATTTGAATCGTACACTCTTCAATCATCTTTAAAATATATGGTGTGGTGACAGAGTAGGCATATAAATCACCACCCCTTCTTGCTTGTGGGAATCGTAAAAGACGACAAGGGATATAATAGGCAGATAACATCGATGCAAGACAAGTAAAACTTGACATGAAAGATTATGGCAACACATCTGATCAGCGCGGTGCAGTTGGCCAATTTCCCGTCACATTAGAGGTGGACTGATCCTAGCAGAGAGAGATAGGTTGAAATCAATGGTAAAATTTAATAAAAAAATAACATATATGAAAGAGAAGGCAAACTCAAAATAAAATCTTATACTAACTCGTATGCAAAATGTGTTGTATTAGATTAGTATCCCTTATCTGTAGGAGGTCCGTGTCCCACAATGGAACTTTTTCTTTTTTTAGCGCTGCTCCAGAGAAACATTTTGGCTTTATATTCAACGCTGGCAGTGTCCAATAAATATTAAAAAAAACTATACTTATTTTCTTAATGCTAATTGTTGTTTTCTGACACGGCTACCTTGAAAATATCTTTATTGGTAAAATCGTTTTATTTATTCTTAAGCAAAATAAGTTATATATTAATACAACAGATTATATCTAAAATAAATTAATCACCAGTTTTAAATATCGCTCAAACGTACCAATTATAAATAAGAGCATAATTTAGAAAAAATATAGGCAAGTTACCTAAGAAGTTTTTCAATAAGCTGTTTGCCTATAAAGCCTGAACCCCCTGTTATAAAAATAGTTGTATCCTTGTAGAATTGTTGGACATTAGAATCGCCACGTTCTATTATATCATCTATAGGTCTCTGAGAAGCTATAGCTGCTACTTCTACAGCCAACCCTGCATCCATATCTTCTTGAACTGCCATGTCTAGCAAATTATATCCATTTACTTCAGATGAAATCACCCAAACCGTAGCGTAATCTGTTACAGGCTACAATATCAATGTTTCATGTATATTAAGAATGTGTCATCCTCCATGTGAAGAAAAGTAAGAATAGAATATTTTATTAGCGTTTAATTTTACACTGGCATCGTAAATACTGTTTGAAGTATCCAGTCCAAAAGAATAGGCTACAGAACTCTCCTAGAAAAATTATACAGATACTAGCTACGAAATAAAACAATTATGCATCTTGGATAATCTATCTAGTCGTGCACCGATGATGGTTCTTATTTTTGTATGTTTAGCTGTTAGCCCCAGATGGCTTTGACAGCTTTAGGTAGACTATGGGTGAGTGCGTGAGGGCTTTCAACCCGATTAAAGTAAGCTAAGCGACATCACCCAAGGGCTCTCCCTGTGGGGAATGCACCTTGGCTTGGGGCGTCGCTGGTAACAAAGTGGGTGTGCCCATGTTTGGATTAATGACTTTTGCGCGGCACGATTTCTCACCTCGATGGCGAGGACAAAACCGTGGCAATTTATGTGTTATGGCCTCGCGGGCCGTATAAGTTCTTAGTTGAGTGTGTTTGATGACGTCGTCGTCTTCCTCGAACAAGTGCCGCGGACGTTAGATTTTGCACAGTTGATAGACTGATGCATGTATGAATGTCAATAGTTAAACGAAGAGGTAATGGAACGAAATTGAAAGTCAATCAATTTCTACGAGTAGTTATGGAACTACGCAAAAGTACGGACTTCTGCGAAATTAAACTGCTTTAGACTGAGAAGTAACAGTCGGTGACTTTAGAAAAAACTCATTACTAACGTGACGCGAGTTATAAACACACATAGGAATCCATAAAGAGTTCAACTAGTCACCACTCTTGAAAATACTACCGATAATAAGAAATCACTGTAAAGCATTTGCAAATAAGGCTCGAATTTACGAATTAAATAAAATTAGAAATTAAAAGCTGAGGTAAAGAAACATGTTTAAATGTATAACAATTAATCCAAAATTTATAAGGTTTAAGCTAAAATTTATGTCGAAAAACATGGTAGTGGTTATACTACTATATTTAAGTGCAGCTCTATGATAGGGATAGGATGGGCGTGATCGCAGATATGACTTCGAATAGGATTGTGTGGAAGAAAAGAACATATTGCGTCCACCCCAAGTAATTAGGATAACAACAGGGTAATGATGATGATGATGATTTAAGTGCAGCTCTAAAGTTTATAAAAGAGGTAAAATTGTAGGACATATCTTAAAATTGATAAAATAACACAAATAAAGTCGCATAAAATCTGAAAATCATCAATCTATAGCAACGTCTATCAAATTAAATTAATATCAAGAATATTTAGTCTAGGAATAGATCTGGGAGTTTTATTCCTAAGTAGAGTAAATATATACGTGATATGAGAAGTCACTACTCAATTTTTAATACTAAATCTATCTATACATCCCCCATCAAGACTTGATATATAACATATATACATATCATCACGCCATATCCCTTGCAGGGTAGGCAAAGAGAACAGAGTGCCAGAGAACTCTATCCTTGCATACTTCACTCGCTTCCTCAACATTCATATTTCTCTTCAAACACGCTCGCCGGTTTCGGAGACTCTTGACTCCACCTTCCTTCAGTACATGACCAATCTGATATAAACATATTTTGCAATATATTGGTTCTGGCCATAATGGTTTTAAACGAATCCGTTCTTCCATAAGGGTTGTCAGCGTCATGGTAATATACAGTAGTTAGAGGTACTCGCCTCAAAGTTGATTTGGTTAAGAGTTTAAGATATATGGTAACAATATATGTCGAATAATATTTTCAATTTGGAAAATAAAAACAAGTAAAAAGCAAAAGAAATTTTGTTATACATCATCAGGAGTCACTCTGATTCTTTGAATGTGTTTGCTTGTATTATTTTCATATAGCTAGAGATGGGTACCTACCGCTTCATGAATCTGATTGTTCTTTTCAGCCTACTTAATACTCGCTGTTGGTATTAAGATTATTATTATACTCACAATAAGGAATTTGACCTACTATACCACTTGACGGATTTTACTTTGAATCCTATCTTCTTATGCAGTGTATTATCTGCTTTTACCTTTAAGTCAACTTTTACAATACCTGTGAGAAATGTAAGGGTGACGAAATATATTTATAAGGTAAAACTTACTAAAGGTAAAACTTACCGAACGAACGTCTGGTTAAGAAGATGTACAATGCGAAAGTGGAAGGATGTAGGTACCGAGGGAGACCGAGACTAACCTACCTAGACCAGATCGGTCATGTACTGAAGGAAGGTGGAGTCAAGAATCTCCGAAACCGGCGAGGGTGTATGAAGAGAATTATGAATATTGAGGAAGCGAGTGAAGTATGCAGAGATAGAGTTCTCTGGCACTCTGGTCTCTCTGTCTACCCTGCAAGGGATATGGCGTGATGATATGTACATATGTATGTATGTATGTAACTTACTAAAGAGATGCTAAAGCTAGAGAGGTTCAAACCAAACTTTACGGTAAACAGCAACCTAATCTTTCTTTTTTTTTTATGCGGTGTTATGGACGTGGTCGCGCCCCGTCAAATCGGTCTGGGGCGACGGAAGAGGCGGCGCGCAATATACCCTTCCTGCAAACACCTCTCTTCGCCGTGTGAGCGGGCCACCGGTACCTGATTTTTGTCATAGGTGGAAACAGCAACCTCATCTGACTATATCCCTGATATTGTTAAGTTTGAGTTCTGTGAGCGTCAGATACCACTTACCATCAAATGAGCTACTTGTACGTGTATCACCAAAAGCAATAAAAGACGACAACTTGTTATTATATTACCTTAAGTTGTACACTAAGCTAGACTGAGAACTACATACAGAGTAGACTTTTTATTCTTGTTATAGTTTCTTTACGTTTATAATTTACATAAATTATGATAATTATCATTACAATTAATTATGTAATTATCTATCTGTATGGTGATGGTGTAAGAATACAAATTACCAGCCCCTATCTTGTCCGTGGATGATCGTAAGAGATGACTAAGGGATATAAAGATGCATAATTATAACAACTAGTAGTTATGTGTTCCTTAATATCGAATAGATAAACCAAAGTGTATTATGAAAAATAGCAATTTCATTTTGTTAACTAAAGTATAACTGCCTATTTCAACTTTGTATTTATACAAGACCTATAACCTATTTCGATTCTAATTGATTCAAAGCCAATAAATATACGTATCGTCTTTCAATGCAAATAGCTATTATATAAACATTATACAACAATGTATAGTACTTTTTTAATCATATTACGAGTTTTGTAAGAAAATAACTTTTTTTTTTTGGGACTAATCCCACCACACATTCCCACCATTGTAACTTCTGTAAGCCAGGATCCACAATGGTCTCCATAAATGACATTAAGGTTTGACCCTCAGACAGTCCCGGGATATGATTTTAATTGTTTTGGAACCCGCAACAAATTTAACTAGACAAGGTTAAAAGAGGAGGAGTTGGAAAGAGTGATTCCAAGAAAATAACTATGTTTTATTGTTAAACATAAAACTTTGATACTTGTGATATCATTTTTATAATCTCATACATATCCCACTATTGATTTTGAGTCACCTAAATATGAAGCAAATTAAGCTACTTTTGTACCATGTTGGTTAGACGGGTTGATATAGGGTTTTATTTTGATATTACCATCTTTTGCAAAGATTTTGTCTGCATATTACATCCCCTAATCGACTTTTACGCTACCCACGGGCAAGAAATTAATTGTTGAATTATATTCTTTGCCGTCACCACACAGATAATCAATTAAATTGATTTCATCACTGTCATCATCATCCTTTGTCTTCTTTATAACCTCATTTATTTCCTAATCTTAAAGCCTAATTCCGCTTCACCGCCGTATCTTAAAAACTGCTTTGCATTTCTCCATGATACTCATCTAGTATGATTATCATATCTTCGATCATCAGAAAACTCTGTGTTACATTTACCATCACATTCCACTTCTTTTTTCACTAAATCTCTTACTATACAGTCTGCACGTTCATGGAATGCTCTGCCTATAAGAGTAAGACGTGCTAAGACATTAACTAGTTTTAATTCTTCCGTGCAAAAAATTGTCCAAATCGCGAAAAAAATGGTAGTTAGTTGGAGCAAGGTTTGGCGAGTACGGAGGATGACGTATGGTTTCTAGCTGCAGGTTTTTTAGTGTTAAAACAGTTTCTCGAGCAGTAACAGGTCTTGAGTTATCATGGAGCAATAATGGTGAAGATCGATTGACAATCGGGGCTGTTTTACTGTGAGTTCCTCCATCATTGTTCGGAGTTCTGCACAGTAGACATCTACGTTTATTGCTTGACCAGGTCTGAGGAAGCTGTAGTAAGAAGCTAGTCGAGCATCGGGCAGCTCAATGTTAATGGTTTTTAATCGTTGTATATCTGAAGGTATTTTTCCTCGTTCATGGCGTCGCGGATATATACGGATAATTCCTAAAGGCGGTGATAAGCCACCAGATGACCCGAAATCATATCGACCAATCACCTTATTGCCCTCACTAGGCAAACTCTTAAAACGGCTAATTGTTCCTCGTTTATTGCCGGGAGGACCAACATTCAACCATAAGCAATTCGGCTTCACTCGCGGTAAATCAACTATCGACGCAGCCATTGCGGTGAGAAAAGTTATTAATACATCCGCTTTTAAATACGTGCTAGGCGTTTTCCTGGATATCTCAGGTGCCTTCGACAACGCCTGATGGCCAATACTACTTCTTAAATTAAAGACTCGTGGGTGCTATAGGAACATCTACCTAATTATACAGTCATACTTTTCACAAAGATCGACTAAACTGAAACTTGGTCACCATGCCGTGTCGAAGCCACTGACGATGGGCTGCCCCCAAGGCTCGGTGCTAAGTCCATATCTATGGAATTTAGGTTTTGACGATTTCCTCGAATTACCTCTGCCGAAACACTGTCAATTGATCGGCTATGCCGACGACGGTCTTCTACTCGTAGAATCCAACACTAGAGACGGTTTAGAGAAATTAGCAGAAATTTGTCTCAATAATATATTCGAATGGGGCACACGAAATCGGCTTACATTTGCCCCACAAAAAACGTATCACCTTTTATTAAAAGGAAATTTACAATCGTTGCCGCGTATAAAATTCAATAATATGACAGTCAAAAAGAAAGATTCAGTTTGCTATCTTGATCTACTCTTAGAAAAAAATTTTTCATTTGTCGAGCATATTAAAACTGTAGGTGAAAAAGTGAAACGAAATTTCTATGCGCTTACTAGAATATCAACGTCTACCTGGGGCCTTCGTTTTAATACACTGAAAACTATATATATGGCCACATATTTGGGGTGTATTTGTTACACTGCACCCGTTTGGGCTGATAGGGCTACCATAGGGGCAGCTCGCCTTAAATTATTACAAAGCCAACGATTGGCCTTAATATTCTTGTGTAAAGCCTACAGGACGGTCAGTACCGAGGCCTTGCCAGTACTCGCGGGTGTACTTCCGGTTGACTTGGAGATTCAGAGACGGGCATCAATGTATTACACGACAAGGGAAAATATGAACACAGATTTCCTTCTACCGCGCGACCGTAATAAAATCGCTCGATTGTTTGCACCACAGTCCGTTGTCTATGAAAAACTTTTAGTTGAACGGCAAGAAAGATGGGATTCATCATCGAAGGGCTGTTACCTCTATCTATTTTTCCCATGCGTCCGCGAGCGCCTAGAGAGAGTGTGGCTGGAGGTTGACCATTTTGTAGCCCAATTTCTAACTGGCCATGGCAACTTTAAAAGTAAATTATTTTCTTTTAAATTCGTACCTTCACCACTATGTCAATGTTCTACAAATAACCGCGAGTATGAACAATCAGCACATCACATTCTCTGGGAGTGCGATCTCTGGCGTAACGAGCGCGACCTTATGTTAGACAGTTTGCAAGTAACATCTGGAGTAGTATACTATACGGAACTTGTAGCAACTCGAGAAAATTTCCGTGCGTTTAGGCGTTTCTGCCATACCTACTACTGCAATCAATCTTAAGGCTCACATATAGGCCCCGTTAAGTTATCCCGTATCCGTGGTACCGTACTGCTGCGCTTATCGTAGCTGTACAACCCTTTACTTATTGGCTGACTAGTCAATATTGCTTTCTGTCTCCCGCTTTGCCTGGGAGGGAAGTGGAATCACTCTTTTCCAACTCCTCCTCCTTAACTTTTCTAATTAAATTTGTTGCGGTTTCCAAGACAATTAAAATCATTTCCCGGGACTGCCTGAGGGTCAAACCTCGGTGTCATTTATAGTGGCCATTGTGGATCCTGGCTTACAGGAGTTACAATGGTGGGAATGTGTGGTGGGATTAGTCCCAAAAAAAAAAAGCTGTAGTAAATTACACAATGAAGTGACCACCAAACAGTTACTATCACCTTTCTATGCGTAAGCTTAGTTTCGGGCATTGATTGTTTGACCTGGGGGCAGCTATTGCGTTGTTCGCTCGCGATTATCATAAAGAAACCACTTTTCATCACACGTCACAATTCGGTCTGAAATCCCTTTATTTCTATACCGGTTTGACAGGATAAGGCAAGCTTCAACGCGTGCTGCGCTCTGCCGATCAGTCAAACCATGAGGCACCCATTTTTCAAGTTTTTTTATTTTACCGATTTGGTGCAAATGGGTCAATATTGTGGGTATGCTAACGGCAAATCATGTCGCTAATTCTTTGGTAATTTGACTCGGATCGGCTTCCACTATCACCTTCAATTCATCGTTGTTTACCTTAGCGGCTGGTCTTACTCGTGGTTCATTCTGCAAGTTCTAGTTTCCACTACGAAAGCGGTTAAACCAAAAACGCACAGTGCGTTCATTAGCCGTATCCTTTCCAAACACAGCATTGACATTACGATTCGTTTCTGCCGTGTCAGTCCCACATCGGAACTCGTATTCCAAAATTACTCTGATTTTCGCCGTATCCATGTTCACTTCAAAAGCTGAATGTAAAAACGATTGAATGACGAACGATCAAATGCCATACATTTTTTAAATTTAGAATGTTATAGTTTTCGTTTGAAAACAGTTTTACTTTGATATCTGACATCATGCAGGTTTAATTTTAATTCAAAGTGGCGGCGTACGTTAAAACGGCAATTTCATATTTAAACCCCTGTTATTATATTTCCTTAGTCAACTTTTATAGCACCTACAGTTAAGAAATGGAGTGGTGAATATATTCTCATTTCATCACTGCATGGTAAATTATTGTCCATTAGAAAATCATAGAGATGCCTGTCATCATCATCTCAGCTCATATGTGTCTCACTGTTGGACTCGAGCTTTTTCCGCAATGAGAGGGCAATTGACCTATATACCACGCTAATCAGACGTGTTGGTATAGGGTTTTGTTATGAGTTTTCCTTCTTTTGCATAGATGTTATATGCGTTTTATGTTCTGTTATCAAGTAGCACTTCCGGCCTCACATACACAGGCACATCCTAATTAATATATTATTAATTGTTTAATATTATTGGGCGCCATCCGCTTGTCAGCTTCCGGTGCGACTGCTACTACTAGTAAATATTGCGTATTATTATAGACCTCTGTACTTTCTTACACTATGTTGATTAATCAATCCTAAAATCGTTTTGTTTTACTATGTATAATGATTAAGCTATTAAACTCTTATTTTATTGATTTATGATTTCATCACACTGACACTTCCGCGTGTCAACTTCCGGCGTACAACTTAATGTTTAGGGATTTTATGATGATTATTATACAAGATAATTTAACATACATACATACATATCATCACACCATATCCCTTGCAGGGTAGGCAGAGAGAACAGAGTGGCAGAGAACTCTATCTCTGCATACTTCACTCGCTTCCTCAACATTCATAATTCTCTTCATACACGCTCGCCGGTTTCGGAGACTCTTGACTCCACCTTCCTTCAGTACATGACCGATCTGGTTTAGGTAGGTTAGTCTCGGTCTCCCTCGGTACCTACATCCTTCCACTTTCGCATTGTATATCTTCTTAACCAGACGTTCGTTTGGCATTCTTTCCACATGTCCGAACCATCGGAGCATTCCCTTTCGCATCTTTACACCAATACTCTCTTTCATACCTACTCGCTCTCTTACGTCGTCGTTACGAATGCGGTCGGTCAGCCTAACTCCACAGATTTTCCGCAGAGATCGCATTTCGACCGCATTAATTTTACTTTCATACTCTTTTCTGCATACCCAACTCTCGCTTCCATACAGTAATGTTGGGACAAGCACTGCGTTATGTATTGCTACACGTGCCTTCTTGCTGAGGTGGTGGCTGCCGAGAAGTTGCCCCAACGCTCCGTTCACTCTATTTCCCGCATTCACTCTTCACTCTATATCAGTGGTGTACCTTCCATCTCGGCTAAATGCACATCCAAGATATACAAATTCATCCACTTGCTCTAGTACATCATTACCTATTGTTACTCTTACATCTGTTTTGGCTTCATCTCTTTCAAAGACCATTATTTTGGTTTTGCTCACATTCACGCGTAGACCCCTTTTCTTACAATGTTCTATCATTGTGTCGACTAGGGTCTGCAGGTCAGTCGCTGGCTGTGCCAGCACTACTGCATCATCTGCATAAAGCAGAGAAGTGACCACTGAGTCACCCATCCGGACTCCCACATTCATATCGTTCAACCTTTGGAGACATTTATCCAGATATATGATAAACAGCCTGGCTGACAGAACGGACCCCTGCTTAACGCCGATATTGACGTCAAACTAAGGCGACATTCCATCATCCAGCCGCACACAGGCTCTACAGCCCATGTAACTGGACTGCACAGCCTGTAGCAGTTTACCGTTAATACCATACTCCGGTAAAATGTCCCAAAGTTCCTTTCGTACAACCGTGTCAAATGCTCTCTCCAGATCCACAAAACTGCAGAAAACCCTCTGACCTAGAGCCAGATGCTTCTCCACAATGTTGCGCAGAGAGAACACTTGATCCATGCATCCCCTTCCACTCCTGAAACCTCCTTGTGTCTTACACAGTAAACCATCGGACACCATCTTCATTCTCCTGTCAATAATTTTACCATACACTTTTGCTGCCAAACCGGTCAAGCTTATGGCTCTGTAATTTGCGCAGTCATAACGTGAACCCTTGTTTTTAAACAAAGGCACGATGACTGCGCTATTCCAGTCCCCGGGAACCATTCCCGAGCTCCAACATAAATTGAGGAGCAACAGGAACGCCTCCCAGACACAGGAGCCACCGAGCTTGATCATCTCGGCAGACACCATATCAATGCCCGCTGCCTTACCATTTTTTAAACTTCTTATCGCCCATTCAACTTCATCCATACTGATGCCATCGGAGGACGCCGTCGCCGAATGTTGATCTACTAGACCACATGCGACATCGGCACCAACCGTAGCATCCGCATACATATCGCCAAAATATTCACTCCATCGGCTTAACACGTCTTGTGTTTGTGTAAGAATGTCTCCACCTTTAGACCTTATTTTATTCATTCTGAAGGCTGACCAACCACCCCGAGACTTCTTCACCTCTCTCCAAAAGAGTTTGGTGTTACCCTCGAAGTTTTTAGTCAGCCTATCTTCTGCACTCATACTTGCTCTATCACGTTTCTCTTTCACTAAGGCCTTGGTGTCATTCTTACATTGCCGATATATTTCTTTCTTCTGTTCAGTCATACTGACATTCAGATTCAAAGAAGAGACATAGTCCAGCCACGCTTTCTTCTTTTGCTCTACGGAAGCTGCCACTTCCGCATCCCACCATGCATCACCATTTGTTTTTCTATGCTTCTTTGTACTTCTACATACTTCTTTCGCTATATCTACCATACTCTCTTTCAATACTCTCCAGCATTCTTCAATGTCCGATTGCGGCTGGCTTGCCATCGTCAGCCGTTCTCGGACACCCTCTGCATACTTTTCTCTTACACACTCTTCTTGCAACCTTTATTCTTTCAAGTCCTCCAAAGTGGACACGCTCTTGCCAGTGCCTCCACTTTTTGAACAGACCACTAAATCTCGCAGCGGCTTAACCTGTATAATATTTATATGTAAATAATAAATTAGAATAATTAAGATATTTTATATTTAATATTATCCATTAAGTTTGTGAATTTAGTACTAGATCACGTGACACGTAGAAAACATGGCCGTTTTAGATTATCTGAGGTCGTTCTTCTTGTTGTTCGATTTCGTATTGTAACGATTATAAGGTGCATTACATGTTTAAAAAGTACAACGTGTATTCACAGTCGCCCCCGCTCTCACTATCGACATTCTACAGTCCCTTAGTCGCCTTTTACGATCACCCTCGGGTAAGATAAGGGTGGGAATTATATTCTTACTCCATCACCACACGAATGAGGTGCCTATATAATCATTTAAACTTTAATAATTTTAACTAGACAACAAATTGTTATTCAATCCCTTCTAGGCGTTATCGAAATGTGTTCAATTGAATTGATAACATTATATTTTATTGTCCCACTGTTGGGCATTGGACTTCTTCAGATGAGAAAGAGTTTGGGCAGGATGGTACTAGATTATTACTGACCAATTTACACTGAGTGTTGTTAGGTAGAACGGATTAAGCGCTTTATTACGCTGATGATATGCTCATCACAGCCCCGGTTGAGACGCTAGAAGAGGCCTAGCATTCTTGGCACCGAAGATATTGTCAGGCGGCTCGAGAAGCTGGGGCTTAGGGTGGCCTTCAATAAGGCCCTACTATTCAATCGGCCTCCTCGGCGTCTCGATCAACGTCAATTTGGTCATCAAATCATCTTCATTATGCTACTCTTATCCCAATTACTTGGGATCGACGTAAATATTGAGATTGTGATTCAAATTCATTTATTATGTGTAAACTCTGCGAGGGCAATTACTTATTGGTCAGTTTTAACATTTTAAATTAATACAATAAACTACCACCCGATCGGAACGTGATCGCTACAGAGACAATACGGCAAGAAGCTCAATGGGTTTATCTGATATTATTATTTATTTATACACTCTTAAAAAAAAAAATAATATCTTTAGTAATAATTAACTCCAGCCCTTCGAACCCTTATATAATGTAAAATTAAAATACAATATAAAAGATTATGGCTGGACCGGATCCCATAAGCGTCACTCGATCACGAGTTAACTACTAGAGCAGCCACTACTCCACTCAACCACCTTGCAAAGAAGGGAGCCCGCTCCAGGCAGCTACCGTAAACAGACCATTCAGTGAGTTTCAGTTGAGAGTTCAAAATTCCTTAGGCAAATCACGCTACATATTACAAATATTTTATGAACAATTATTACAAAAAAAAACTAACACTTTATCTCACTATATCTTTAAACGAGCAATTCTTGTATATATATATATATATATATATATATATATAATCTGAATCTCGGAAACGGCTCCAACGATTCTCTTGAAATTTAGCATACAAGGGGTTCCGGAGGCCATTAATTGATCTAGCTAGGTTTCATTTATAGAAAATATTGTTTTGTCAGTATTTTTCGGCAACAAAAAATATAATTTTTTGTTGTATTAAAACTATTAGAATATGAACGTTTTCAAATTTTGACGCTGTGATTAAGAATTGACATTTAGCTCAGTTGGAAAATCGAGTAGTCTAATCCAAACAAACGGGAGCTCTTTTTTTTTTTTTTTTTTTTTTTTTTATTGTCTACGGTGACAAACGAGCAAACAGCACACCTGATGGTAAGTAATGCTGTTGCACATGGACCCAGCAACACCAAGGGTACAGCCAGGCCGCTGCCTACCGTGAAGGAAGAGCTCTTCTTAAACCTCGTTTGAAGAAGGACATGTCATAGCGCTCGGGAAACACAGCAGCAGGTAGTTCATTCCAGATCTTGCATGTACGTGGGAGAAATGATCGCTGAAAACGTACGGTCGAGGACCATATCGTTTCCAGGTGAAATGAATGAACCCTGCTACGGTGTCGAGTGGTACGGTGGTAAAATGGTGACGGTGGTACCAAGTCAAACAGTTCCTCAGAGCACTCTCCGTGAAAGAGCCGGTAGAGTACACAGAGTGACCCAAAGTCTCTCCGCCGCTCCAGCGACTCTAGTCTGTCCGTGAGATTGGGATCACCGACGATTCGAACTGCCCGCCTTTGTAGGGAGTCAAGTGGGTCTAGCTGATATTTAGGCGCGCCTGCCCAGAGATGAGAGCAGTACTCCATGTGAGGACGAACTTGTGCTTTATATAGCACAAGACGTTGACTCGGCGTGAAGTACCGCCTGGCCCTGCTCAGCACGCCCAACTTTTTGCTTGCCAATTTGGCTTTGTCCTCCAAATGACTCCCAAACTGGACTTTGTTCGATAGCTCGACGCCGAGGATCCCAATACTCTCGGAGATTTGGAGAGTTACTCCTTGGAACTGAGGCGCCATGATAAAAGGGTCCTTCTTCGCAGTGAACGCGCAAACTTGTGTCTTAGTGGGGTTGAACTGGACTAAATTCCGTTCACCCCATTTTGAGGCCCGCCCTAGAGAGCGCTCGACTTCAGACACAAGTTGAGCCCGTCTTTCCTGTAACATACTCCGAGGGACATTCTGATGCTCGGTGTATCGCTCGTCACCCGTGCTGTCATCCGCATAGCAACGAATACTCTCTATGGAGAGCATGTCATTGATATGCAGAATAAACAACGTCGGGGAGAGCACCGAGCCTTGTGGTACACCAGCATTAATGTGCATGGTCTCGGAGCAGGAGCCATCGACGACTACTTTTATGCTCCGACCATCCAAAAAACTGGTGATCCAATTACAGAGTCCCTCGGGGATTCCATATGATGGTAGCTTCGATAGAAGGGCCCTGTGCCAAACCCTGTCGAACGCCTTCGCGATATCTAGGCTGAACGCTAGCGTCTCACCCTTGCCCTCCAAGGCCTCTGCCCAACGGTGTGTGAGGTACACAAGAAGATCACCAGCCGACCGGCCATGACGAAACCCATATTGGCGGTCACTGATCAGCTGATGATCCTCAAGGTACTGCAGAAGCTGATGGTTGATTATTTTCTCCATTATCTTGGAGAGCAAGGATGTAATCGCAATCGGCCTGTAATTCGACGGGTCCGACCGGTCTCCCTTTTTTGGGATCGGGTGGACATGGGCTATCTTCCACGAAGATGGAACCCTACAAGTATCATAGGAAAGTCGGTATAAGCGCGTGAGGACGGGGGTCAACTCGGGGGCGCACGTTTTCAGGACCACTGCAGGGATGCCATCCGGCCCGCTCGACTTATGTACGTCTATTAGCCGCAGCTCCCGCCTCACCGCTCGCTGCGTAATGCGGATTTTAGGCAGAGAGCTTTCACACCGCGGGATGATAGGTGGTGTGGCGGTTCCAGCGTCCAAAGTCGAGTTACAGGCAAAGAATTGACCTAAAAGATCGGCCTTCTCCTTTGCACTGTGGGCTAGACTGCCATCATTTTTCTGCAGTGGTGGGAGATTGGACTGGCAGAAGTTGCCTTGGGCAGCTTTGGCGAGCGACCAGAATGCACGACTCCCGGCGGGATAGCTCTCCAATCGCTCGCCGATTCTGGCAACATGTTCCGCCTTGGCTCTGGCAATAGCCTTCTTACTAGATCTAGAAGCAGCATTAAATTTTCGCTTCTCCTCCCTGACATTTGGGTCCCGACAGTTTTGGGCCCTATTCCAGGCCTGGTATGCGGACTGCTTTTGCTGTGCAGCCGTCCTACAGGTTTTATTAAACCAAGGCCGGCTGCGGCCACCGACCGGTATTTTGTTGTTGGGGATGAATAATTCCATCCCCGTAATAACGGTATCGGTAACGCAATCCGCACAAATGCCAGGGTCCCTAGAGGCGAAGCAAAGCTGCTTCCATGGGTAGGATGCGTAGAACTCGCGAAGCCTATCCCAATCTGCTGACTTATATTGCCAGACTCTGCGAGTCCCAGTCGCTTTAGAGCGATTAGGCCTCGCAATAGGGGCTTTGCTACGGACCAAGCAGTGGTCAGATGACCCAAGAGGAGCTTCGACCACTACCCGGTATCCGTGCTGGTGTGTAGTCAGCAGAAGATCCAGTAGAGACGGCTCATGGCTCTCAATGTCTGGAACACGGGTGGGCTGTGTTACCAGTTGTGAGAGACCATAGGCCGAGACCATATTGAAGAGATGCCTACCCAAGAGGTTAGTGGTTCGGGACCCCAACCACTCTTTATGATGAGCATTAAAGTCTCCAAGAACCACCACCTCCGCTGATGGACACTGCTCCAATATTTCGTCAATCCCCCATTGAACGTTCTCGAATAACTGAGTTGACCCTGAATCACTGCCATGGGACCTGTAGAGGCACGCGTAGATGCGGGTATACCCTCCATAGTCTACGCGTAACCATAAAATTGACAGGTCACCATGCTCGGTAGCTCGGTTCGGATCCTTACTTTCTCTTATTTACTTTTTGGCCTTTTTTTTATTATGATATTATAATAATTATTATCATTTGCCCGCATCTTTGTCTGCGTAGAAGTCGAAAATGGTTCTAATAGGATTTTTGTTTATTTTTTACGTTATTATTTTATTGTTATTTATAAATTATTATGTATAAATTTTTGTATACTTATATAGTATAACAATTTTATTCATGTGGTGACGGAGTAAGAATACAATTCACCACTCCCTATCTTACCCGTGGGTGACTAAGGGATATAAAATGCATATAATATCTATGCAACAGAGGGAAAACTCGAAACTAAATCCTATACCAACACGTCTGACCAACGCGGTATAGTAAGTTAACTTCCCTTCCATTATGTAGGAGGCCCGAGCCCAATAGTGGGACGTATATGGGCTGTGATGATGATGATAACAATCTTTATTATAGTGTAGGGAAGTTTAAATAAACATGAAAATAAAATGAAATTCTGTTATATATTATGGACACGAGGCTTTTTTCTTAGCAGGCCATGTTTTGAACACACCGCGCTCATTCCGACCGAAGCGACGAAAAGGTAGTGTGCGCCCCATAACCCACTGTCTTTTCCATCGAAATTAAGTCGACCACTGGTACCGCTTCTTTGACATGCACCCGCGATACACCTATTACAGTATTTCTTTGTAAACAATATCTTTTGTTTTTCTTTCGGATGCTAGAACTACCAGGCTACTCTGTGAGCTTACTCTGAAGCATGTCACATACAACTCCCATGGGAGAAGCAGCTTTCTCTGAAGTTTACTCCTGCTACCTTAAGAATTTGACCTCAAGCTTTGTTTATGGTTATTGCGAAGCAGACTTTAATGACAAACTGCACTCTCTGAAATTCGAAAGAGTAATTTGATGGTATTTGGAGAATCCTAGAAATAAATACAGACTCTGTTCGAGAATAACCGGACAGTATAGTAGACCCATACAATATTCGGCTTAGAAAATTGCTGTCCAACAATTTAAAATTTCAAACTCTACGTTCCTATGACGCCGTGTCTTAAAAGTGTATGACCTGTTTATAGCTTATAAACTTTCAAATGCCGTATTAATACAGTATTGTGACTTTCGAGGCATTCCAATTTTAAAGAGTGCTTCCATTGTATCAAGCTTTTATGTGAGTTCAACCTTTCAGGGTTCCGTCCCAAAGCGTAAAACGGGACCCTATAATTAAGACTTCGCTGTCCTTCCGTCCGTCAATCTGTCTATCACCAGGTATCTCATGAGCCATGATAGTTAGACAACCGACAGTTGTGTGTTCCCATATAACAACCGTGATTTTGGCTTCTTTTTTCTCGATACATTTTTTTAGTTTCTTTTTAATTTATTTTTTTATTATTGTTATTGAAGTGAAAACTTCTTTAGGCGCGTTGAGCGTTTTTGGAGGGGAAAAACTTATAGGTTCGCGTCACCGACATGCTAATGCTAATAGTATATCTATAGCTATGTGAAAACTTCTTTAGGCGCGTTGAGCGTTTTTGGAGGGAAAAAACTTATAGGTTCGCGTCACCGACATGCTAATGCTAATAGTATGTCTATAGCTATGTGAAAACTTCTTTAGGCGCGTTGAGCGTTTTCGGAGAGGAAAAAGTTATAGGTTCGCGTCACCGACATGCTAATGCTAATAGTATATCTATAGCTATGTGAAAACTTCTTTAGGCGCGTTGAGCGTTTTTGGAGGGGAAAAACTTATAGGTTCGCGTCACCGACATGCTAATGCTAATAGTATATCTATAGCTATGTGAAAACTTCTTTAGGCGCGTTGAGCGTTTTTGGAGGGGAAAAACTTATAGGTTCGCGTCACCGACATGCTAATGCTAATAGTATATCTATAGCTATGTGAAAACTTCTTTAGGCGCGTTGAGCGTTTTTGGAGGGGAAAAAGTTATAGGTTCGCGTCACCGACATGCTAATGCTAATAGTATATCTATCATCATCATTTCAGCCTATTGCCGTCCACTGCTGAACGTAGGCCTCCCTCATTTTACGCCACAGAGTGCGGTCCTGTGCCGCCTGTATCCAACGACGCCCAGCAACCTTCACTAGGTCGTCTGTCCACCTAGTGGGGGGGCGTCCCACACTGCGTCGTCCGGTACGTGGTCGCCACTCTAGAACCTTTCTTCCCCAGCGGTTGTCGGTTCTTCGAGCGATGTGGCCTGCCCATTGCCACTTCAGCATGCTAATTCTTCGTGCTATGTCGGTTACACCCGTTCGTCTGCGGATTTCCGTATTTCGGATTCTATCTCGCAGAGAAATCCCGAGCATAGCCCGCTCCATAGCACGCTGAGCGACTTTGAGCCTGGTTATGAGGCCTACATTTAGGGACCACGTTTCCGTGCCGTAAGTCATCACTGGCAACACACACTGGTTATAGACCTGTGTTTTCAAACACTGAGGTATGTTGGATGAGAAGATCTTCTTAAGTTTCCCGAACGCTGCCCAACCGAGTTGGATTCGTCGGCTGACCTCTTTCTCGAAATTGGATCTACCTAACTGGACTGTTTGTCCAAGGTAAACATAATGATCGACGATTTCGAGAATCGCATTGCCAACTAGGACCGGTACAAGAATGACATGGGCATTTGACATGACTTTCGTCTTGTCCATGTTCATTCGTAAACCTACTAGTTGGGATACCCTGCTGAGATCGTTGAGCATGGTGCCCAGGTCCTCCATGGATTCTGCCATGACGACAATATCGTCTGCGAATCGAAGGTGAGTGATGTATTCGCCATTGATGTTGATGCCGAGTCCGGTCCAGTCTAAAAGCTTGAAGACATCTTCCAGTGCAGTGGTGAACAGTTTCGGAGACATGACGTCTCCCTGTCTCACGCCTTTCTGCAACTGGATCGGTTTCGTACTCTTATCCCGAATACGGACTGACATTGTGGCGTTCCTATACAAACACTTCAGCACTTCGATATAACGATGGTCGATTTGGCACCGCTGAAGGGACTGCAGCACCGCCCAAGTTTCGACTGAATCAAAGGCTTTCTCATAGTCCACAAACGCTATACACAGAGGCCGATTGTACTCCTCGGTCTTCTGGATAATCTGCCGAAGCGTGAGGATATGGTCTATGGTGCTATAGCCTTTTCGGAAGCCAGCTTGTTCGGGCGGCTGGAAGTCATCAAGCTTGCACGTGAGTCGATTGGTAATGACTCTCGAAAACAACTTGTAGACGTGGCTCAATAGTGAGATGGGTCTGTAGTTCTTTAGAAGAGCTTTGTCGCCCTTCTTGAAGAACAGCACCACCACACTCCTGGTCCACGACTCTGGAACGTCGCCCCCGAGGATAACGGAATTAAATAGCTTCTGAAGGGCTTTTAAGACCGGCTTGCCGCCTGCCTTCAGGAGCTCTGCCGTAATTCCGTCATCTCCCGGTGCCTTACCGTTTCTTAGTTGTTCGAGAGCCATTCTGATCTCGCACAAGCTAATGTCCGGGATTTCTTCGGTATAGTGCCGAGTTAGCTTGGATCTGGGATCTTGGACCAAGCCGACAACAGGATTTCGGGATGTTTTATATAACTGTCCATAGAACCTTTCGACCTCTCCCAAGATCTCACTTTGGGATGAAATGACAGTGCCGTCATCGGTCTTCAGCTTAGTCATTTGGCTTTGCCCGATAGACAGATCTTGTGCGAACACTTTTGAGCCACGATTCCGCTCTATCGCTTCTTTAATACGGAGCGTATTAAATTGGCGAATATCGCGACGCACAAACCTGGAGATCTGCCTATTTAGCTGCCTGTGTTCGGACCAATCGGCTGAAGACTGTACTGTCATTTCTTTTCTCCGCTCCATAAGCTTGAGAGTCTGGTCAGAAAGTTTTTTAGGTCTATTAGCGCGGTGCGCCTTGAAAAATTTCGACCCAACCGCGTGGACAGTTTCCACGAACCTGTTGTTTATATCGTTCGGAGATTCGCACTCGTCTAGACATTCGAAGCGATTGTGTAGTTCGAGTTGAAAGTTTTCGAGGTTCTGGTATTGGACAGGTGTAGGTCGGAGGGTAGACTTCATCAAGCGTGACCGTTCGACTTTTGTGTGGATATTTAATGTGCCTCGTACTATTCGGTGATCGCTCCCAGTTTTAATCCGGCTGATCACTGAGACATCATTAAATATATGTCGTTTGTCCGACAAGATGAAGTCTATCTCGTTTTTTGTTGAACCATCGGGGCTAATCCAGGTCCATTTCCTTTGTATATATATTGTATATCTATAGCTATATGAAAACATTGTAATCGTTTAGTTAAAGGATTACTGTTCAATATAAAAGTGAGTATTGAACATTTTAATGTTTTATATAGATAAATGAATAATGAAAATAAAGAATTTATTTTCAAATATTTTCAATATTCATATCAATATTTGCATACATATTTGCCGAACGAACGTCTGGTTAAGAAGATATACAATGCGAAAGTGGAAGGATGTAGGTACCGAGGGAGACCGAGACTAACCTACCTAGACCAGATCGGTCATGTACTGAAGGAAGGTGGAGTCAAGAGTCTCCGAAACCGGCGAGCGTGTATGAAGAGAATTATGAATGTTGAGGAAGCGAGTGAAGTATGCAGAGATAGAGTTCTCTGGCACTCCATTCTCTCTGCCTACCCTGCAAGGGATATGGCGTGATGATATGTATGTATGTATGTAATATTTGCATTTAAAAGTATGGCATTATTTATTTTTAATTGTATTTTTAATATTTAATCTTTATGTCATGAAATGAGTATCATTGTGGTTTAAAGGTTATCTTACTAGCGTGATAAACCGACTCCTAGATGTTCGATAATATTTTTATATAAAAATTAGAAAATTATTATTATTTCAATTAATTTAAGTTAATAGTTTTCACTTCTATCGGCAGTCTACATGACTGCCTGTTGTTTTTTTTATATTTAAATATATCTTCCAAAACATACCACGAAGAAAATACCGAGCAAGGCTCGGTCATCCAGATATTATATATATATATATATATGACATTAACATTTTGCAAAAAATCACCCTTAAGGTGTGAAATAAAAATAAGGGATGAAAAACTTTTGGAAAGTAACCTTTTACGCGGGCGAAGTCACGGGCAGAAGCTAGTAAAACAATATATTTAGTTTTAAAATCACTTTGACTGTCCCCAATAATGATATTGCTCATTATTTTTTTTTAAATACTTATAATGCAAGTCACAATCAACAACATCAACATTTTGAGCCATTAATAAATGTTGTCATTATCATTTAAAACATTATCATTTAAATAATTGCGTATTAATATAGTTACGTTAATATAGGGTGACCAAAAGTTTAAGTTTTTAATATACTGGCTCGTCATCGTCTCAGCTCACATACATCCCACTGCTGGGCTCGAACCTCCTTCGTAAAGGGAGGGAAATTGAGAAAGATTATGAATGTTTTCCGTGTGGTGACGGAGTAAGAATAATATTCACCACCCCCTTTCTTGCCCGTGGGTAATCGTAAGAGACGACTAAGGGATATAAAACGCATATAACATCTATGCGAGAGAAGGAAATCTCGAAACAAAACCCTATACCAACACGTCTGACCAGCGCGGTATAGTAGGTTAATTTCCCTCCCATTACGGAGGAGGCCCGAGCCCAACATTGGGACATTTATGGGTTGTGATGATGATGATGATGGCTTTCCGTCATGTATCGCCTAATTCAATCAATTATATTTCTGTAAAGTATATTTCTATAATTAATTCTGTCTTTACATTTAATTATTCAGATTGGTCACCCTACTAACAAGTGAAATTAAAAATAAACTATATGTATATTAAAAAAAAACATTTATTTTGTATGATATTTCAAATCATTTTTATCATTGTAATCGCTGGTATACATTGCCACCTACTGGTTTTTTTTAAATTTTTGTTTAAATACTAAATTTTGTTTTTAAATAGATACTAGTTTGTAAGAAAAACAAAGAATAATGGGTAAGTTCTAGTTCTCTTCTTTTTCTTTATTTCTTCTTCTCAACTTGTATAATATATATGTTTTATAATTAAGTTGGTACTACTCGACACTGAGAGAGAAATTTAGTTACAATGCCATGCTACTCATACGGATTATTCATCATCATTCTCCTACTCTTATCTAAATTACTTGTGGTCGATACAATATGTACTCTTCTTTCATAGTACATATTATATAAGTTATTGGCAATAAGTTTTATGACCGGGCACATGCCAGACGTCCACCCTCCTTGGGAATGTAATTGTTGACCGAACGGCATCAGGTAGAGTTAGCCCAGGTCGTTATAAGGCTCTTAGTCGTCTTTTACGACATCCACGAGCAAAATAAGGGTTGGTAGCATTCGTAGCCGCTACCACACAGCTAAATACTCTCACGGACTCATACGGATTATTATAGTGTTGGAATTCAGTTTTCCTTTTCCTTCATCGACACTCTTTGCGTATTCCATGTCTTATTCGTCAAATGCCGCAAAGAGGGAATTATGATTTATTATTACTTTTAACTTTCCGTGTGGTGACGGAGTAAGAATACTATTTACCACCCCATATCTTACCCGTGGGTGATCGTATGAGACGACTAAGGGATATAAAACGCATATAACATCTATGTGAGAGAAGAAAAACTCAAAACAAAACCCTATACCAACACGTCTGATCAGCGCGGTATAGTAGGTTAATTTCCCTCCCATTACGGAGAAAGCCCGAGCCCAACAGTGGAACATTTATGGGCTGTGATGATGATGATAATTACTTTTAAATAGATTGTAAGTTTGAAAAGGAAATCTTAAAAAATTTAGTTGCTTAAAGCAAATTCAAGCAACAGACATTTCTTTTTTAATTTGTAAATTCCTGATTTTTATTGAATTTGAAATATTCATACCTCAGTCCCAATAATCCCAATATGAATTAGACATTCGAACAAAACGGAGATTTTTCTCTGACAAGACTATATTTTTAACAAAAAGTGTGGGTTTCTAAATGAACCAAAGTTTTTAAACAAAAAAAAATACATACAATGAAACATAAAACCTCCTCCTTTTTGAAGTCGGTTAAAAAGACAAATGATTTCTAATGTTTACGCGAGTGTTACACACGAGTCAGGCCTCCCGTGACCATGATCACTGTAAAGTGTTCGAAACGTCGGGAAATTATAAATCAAATACAAACGCGATATAATCCGAGTAAAAGTAGTTTTATTTAAAAAAAGAGAAAGTACATTGCATCAGCGCATATACGAGTACATCCACTTTTGGACGTAGATGCCTGCTTGAGGGAGGATAATGATATAGTCGCCTCACTTGACACCAGCTCCCAAATTTTTCAAACATATATGGTATTATAAATTGCTCAGGAGTGCCACTTTTCATTTTTCTTATAATTTTTTCAACTGATGTTACCACTCCCACTGGGATAATAAGTAACGATGACATAAGTCATGACATTGTGCTGTGTGGTAGCGGCTACGAATACTACCATTCCTTACTTTGCTCGTGGATGTCGTAAAAGACGATTAAGAGCCTTATTTCGATCTGGGCCAACACCACCTGATGCCATGTCAACAATTGCATTCCTAAGGAGGGTTGACGTCAGGCAGGCAGCTGGTCATAAAATTATTGCCAATAACTCTTGCAATATGTAGGAAGAGCAGTACATATTGCGTCGACTCCAAGTAATTGGGATAAGAGCAGGAGAATGATCATGATGATGATGATGACATAATATCTTACTAATCCTTGATCATAAACTTAAGTGAAGAGCTTTACTCTTTAGATCTCGAATGAAAAACAGAAGCTACATACAATATGGCTTTAAAGGTATGAATCAATAAAATAATAATTATTTCAGAACTAGATCCAGCTCAAGAAATCGAGCAGACAATGCTGGCTCGTCATAAGCGTATTAACGAACTAACAATTCAAGGGGACTCTCCGATCCAGAAATTCTACCGTGATACTATCATTTTTGTGACAGGGGGCACCGGTTTCCTTGGAAAACAGTTGATAGAAAAACTATTAAGGTAATATAATATTTTAAGCATAGGTTTTAATTTAAGACTTGAAATGCAGATACAATTATTGATGATGAATTTCTTCCATCTGGTTAAAGATTACAATACGATTCTAAAATCATTCGGCCCGGAGACCACGAAGAAATTAACTATAGTTCAGTCAATGGGTAATTTTATACATTTTGATGTACTTTTTTTGGAATTTCAACTTTGCTATCTTTGCTGATCGCGCCGCCATATTGAAAACAAAAATGATTTTTATGGCAGTATTTTGGTGATATCTCCTTTCCTGCTAATTCTATGGTAAAGACAAAATTAAACTAGAAATGAATTATTTAATTCATAATTAAACTAGAAATGAAGTTTTATTATAGAAATAAAATTCTACAATTTACGTCTCTAAAACCGTTTCGTAACATTTACAATGTTGACGTACAAGCGCCGTAGCGTGTAATTCAACACGCATTTTCGCTGAATAACTTGTTTCCTCTTGTTTCTTAAGATGGAGGGCCGGCACGTTTTTTTAACATGCCTTTCCCAGTAGATCTAATCCACATACAATCTTTAATGCCGAAATTTAGCACAATGTTCTTCGTTCGATAATATACGATAATTATCATTCACTAGCTTTTCTTCACTATTACAACCATGTAGAAACTCGTATCTGTTAAATATCATTATCATTATTTGTATTGTAGTAAAAAAAAATATGGAAGCGGGATTCACTCTTTATTATACCTTTTTAGAGCAGAAAAAGTAGAACAAATGTTAGCCTAGTGGCTACAATGTGGTACCATTTAATTTATTTTATTTTTCTCAAACATGCTTGGAAATTTGAGCATTATTTTGACAACCTTCTTCGAGATAAATTGAAATTGCTGTACTGACCAAATACATGCGAGCAGCGGCCGACAAAAAATGTATGAAAATCCATATCTGTCGTGTTTTAGCGGCCAAATAAATATATATGTAAATTCATATCTGTTGTGTATTTTAAAAATGGAACGATTTGTTACATCAAAATATTACAACCAAATAGGCAACTTATCAGAGTTTTATTAAATTGCGAACTGGCTTGAAAAAGAAAGCTGTTTGATAATGAAAAAAAAAAAACAAATGAACCCTTTATTAGCACTTGAAAAATGTTGTTCGTTGTTCGTCATGTACACAGTTCTACTAAGTACTACTTAGTTTTAATTTCCGTGCATTGTTTGAGAAAAGCACTATACAAGCCTTGGCCACAACTAGGAATTGATGGACTTACGTATGAGTGCCTCAGCTACGCCTCGGCCCATATTTACACGTACGTCCATTAATCCCTGTTTTGCTGGCCGCTGCAGTAATGTACTATTATTTACTTGTATTTCTTTTTTTAAATTTACTTTGTTTCAAAGTCATGTCATTTTATTATTTCAAATTCTAAGGCTCAGTATATTTATATGATGCTAACCTACAATTAATTGTTAGATATAATCATTTTTATTTTATCATTTTAATATTATATGTTCAATTGCATAATTGCATATGTTCTCTGTGTGTTGACGGAGTAAGAATATAATTCAACACCTTACCCGTGGGTGATCGTAAGAGACGACTAAGGGATATAAAATGTATATAACATCTATGCGAGAGTAGGAAAACTCGAAACAAAACCCTATACCAACACGTCTGGCCAGCATGGTATAATAAGTCTATTTCCCTCCCATTAAGGAGGAGGCTCGAGCCCAACAGTGGGACATATATGAGCTGAAATGATCACGATGATGATGAATTGCATAAGTATCACTATAAATAGTTTTTGATTAACTTAATAAATAAATTGTACACAGATTTACTATTCTTATCCGCTGTCTTATCTTACAAACTTAAACGCAACCAAGTGATGGATATACTTGTAAATCATTACATTACATACATATCTACTTATTCAGTATTAGCAATATTTCATCTACTATTAAACCCTATCATCAATAAACAAAGGGGTCTACGCGTGAATGTGAGCAATACCATAATAATGGTCTAATGGTCTTCAAAAGAGATGAAGCCAGAACAGATGTAAGAGTAACAATAGGTAATGATGTACTAGAGCAAGTGGATGAATTTATATATCTTGGATGTGGATTTAGCCGAGATGGAAGGTACACCACTGATATAGAGCGAAGAGTGAATGCGGGAAATAGAGTGAACGGAGCGTTGGGGCAACTTCTCGGCAGCCACCACCTCAGCCAGTAGGCACGTGTAGCAATACATAACGCACTGCTTGTCCCAACATTACTGTATGGAAGCGAGAGTTGGGTATGCAAAAAAGAGCATGAAAGTAAAATTAATGCGGTCGAAATGCGATCTCTGCGGAAAATCTGTGGAGTTAGGCTGACCGACCGCATTCGTAACGACGACGTAAGAAAGCGAGTAGGTATGAAATAGAGTATTGGTGTAAAGATGCGAAAGGGAATGCTCCGATGGTTCGGACATGTGGAAAGAATGCTGAACGAACGTCTGGTTAAGAAGATATACAATGCGAAAGTGGAAGGATGTAGGTACCGGGGGAGACCGAGACTAACCTACCTAGACCAGATTGGTCACGTACTGAAGGAGGAAGGAGGGTAGAGTAAAGAGTCTACGAAACCGGCGAGCGTGTATGAAGAGAATTATGAATGTTGAGGAAGCGAGTGAAGTATGTAAGGATAGAGTTCTCTGGCACTCTGTTCTCTCTGCCTACCCTGCAAGGGATATGGCGTGATGATATGAATGTATGTACTATTTTTAAATTCCAATAAACGTATTGATTCAGAACATTTGGAATCCGATGTTTTTTTTTTTAAACTTGAGTTACATAATTTCTTTTATCTAGTTCGAAGTCAATATTAATTTAGTTACTGTTTGGTCATCATCATCATCACAGCCCATGCATGTCCCACTGTTGAGCTCGGGCTTGCTCCGTAATGGAAGGGAAATTAACTTACTATGCTGGTCAGACCTGTTGGTATAGGGGTTTGTTTCAAGTTTTCCTATTCTTACATAAATGTTATATGCGTTTTACATTCCTTAGTCATCTCGTACGATCACCTATGGGTAAGATAGGGGGTGGTGAATTGTATTCTTACTCCGTCACCACACGGAATACCCACCATATTACTGTAAAAACCTGTAATTTTTAGATGAGCGCACAGACCAACTGACGACAAATGATAATTAGAGTTAATGCACTTCAGCAATATTATTCCATAGTGGTAGGACCACGCTGTTGACAGTTCTCTGTCTAGCCGCGGGCCGGTCCGTCCGGGGTAGTACCACACTGAGCAGAAGATCGACGTCTGAGTAATGGCAATGTGTTATTGCGCTTCGTTCGGTGAGCGAGGGTACCGGAAGCCCAACTGAGGTGCGTTTGGGGTTTGTATTGCTAAACAGCGGCCTAACTATAACCCTTGGTATAGCAAAGGTCCATGGGCGGCAGTGACACTTACCATCAGGTGTGCTGCCTGCTCGTTTGCCACCATAAGCAATAAATTAAACGAAAAAAAAAATATTAGGAGTAGTTAGGTCGTTGCTTACTCCAAGATAATCTACCTTAAAGTCTAGCCCAGTTCATCAGTTTCCTCGCTCACCGAACGTATTGTAAAATTGCTGCTATTTAGATGTTAATTTTTTGCGAGAGTGTATTCAAGACAAGTCGGCCCATTAATAACTACCACTAAGAAAACAATATAATTGAAAAAAATATATTGAAAAAAAAAAAAAATGGTGGGTCAAAATTTAATATCTTATACTACTACTACAGAAATTTATTTATATCTACCCTATATAAATAAATTTCTGTAATAATAATGACATATTGGACGTAAGACACCTCAGTCCTCCCGTGACCATGATCACTGTAAAGTGTTCGAAACGTCGGGAAATTATAAATCAAATACAAACGCGATAGAATCCGTAAAAGTAGTTTTATTTCAAATATAATTGAAATTAAATATAAAAAATTTTTTTTTCAGATCTTGTGACGTAAAAAAGATATATATACTTTTAAGAAAAAAGAAAGGTATGACCATTCAAGAGAGACTCGACATGTCGTTAAAAGATCCTGTAAGTATATTCTTAAGTTGCTTTTATAAATTTTTTAATCAACTGTATGTTCTGTGTTTTACGTAATTATATTAATTCCCTATGTTACGAAGTGAAAAATGATGTCACAAGCGGGATTGGAACCCGCGCCTATTAGGATTCCGGCCCAATCGTGCTGCCACTACACTACCGTGACTAATTGTAGGACATGCAAATTTCACTTCGTATCATATTTACGTCTTAAGGTGACGGTATGCTATCTACCCGACAATGTTTACACATTGTTATAGGCTTAATACTTCAAACTTTACAGTTAGAATTGTATTAAACGATGACACAACCTTGTTATTTAAATTACTGAAATTTAGCATATATAGCTTGTGACATCATTTTTCACTTCGTAATCGGTTTTTATAAATAATTAAGCATATTAAATGCTAAATTTCAGTAATTTAAATTCCCTATGTTTTAAATCAAGCATGCATATTCCCAGTGCTAGACTTGCGCCTCTTCGATATCATCATCATCATTCTCCTACTCTTATCCCAATTATTTGGAGTGGATACAATATGTAATCTTCTTTCATAATACATATTTTAAAAGTTACTGGCAATAGTTTTATGACCGGCCGCCTGACGAACGTCAACCCTCCTTGTGAATGTAATTATTGACCGAACGACATCAGATGGAGTTGGCCCAGGTCGTTATAAGACTCTTAGTCGTCTTTTACGACATCCACCAGCAAAGTAAGAGTTGGTAGTATTCGTAGCCGCTACCACACAGCTTGCACCTCTTTGATAGTGGAAGGTATATTAACCTACTAAACCACTCCGGATGAAGCGCTACAGGCTTTTATTTTGAAATTTACTTAAGCAAAACATAGCATAGCAGCCTAATCTTAATATATATAAATTACGTGTCATGTTGTTTGTCCGCGATGGACTCATAAAGTACTTAATCGATTTTAACCAAATTTGCACAGCAAGTGTAGTTTGATCCAACTTAAAAGATAGGATAGCTTAAATCTCAATTTATAGTAATATTATTTTATTGCAAATTATATGTCTAATATTTGACAGTCAAAATCATATGTTATATCAAAAGGATTTTAAAAGATGGCGGAATCTGTTGACTTGATTCAGTAAGTATTTAATAGATGGCGCTATGTTAAATGTACAAACGCTTCATATAAGCTAAAATTTGTTAGAATAAACAAAAAGTGTTACTGAGGCTAACCTAAGCCACAGCAACGCGTGGCCCGGTCTGCTAGTATTACTTATAATTACTATAAAAATTGATTAAAAGGATATAATAAGGCGTCTTATAAGAAGTAAATTGTTTTTTTTTTTTGTTTTAGGTATACCAAGTGCTACGACAGATGAAACCACAATTTGCTGAAAAGATAATAGCTGTAGATGGTGATATAACAAGTATCAGATTAGGTCTCAATGATAAAGATTGGACTAACATCACTGACGAGGTACAACTTTAGTATAATATTATTCTTTTTTTTTATTTCTGGTGGTTGCAACACAATGGGCACAGCCAGGTTACCTATTTTGAAGAAAGAACACAAATAAAGAAAATCATATTTAAATGGGGACGTCGCAAATGATTTCTAAGCAGACAAAGCCAGGAGCAAAAGCTAGTTTATTAATATGCACAGAACTTCAAAAATAAAATCTCTAATAATAAAATGTTTTTAAAATCAAACGACAGTAACACAGTTTCTTTTTTGGATGTGCTATGGTCCGGACACACGCCGCCCATTTCGTCCAGGGTGACGGAAGAACAGCGTGTGGCCTCATAACCCACCGGATTCCCTCTACATCGCCATTGGGCTGGCCACTGGTACCGCTTCTTTGCCATCCGTGGCCAGCCCGGTGGCAGTAACACCTACTAACTATTCTCGAAGTTTCCATAAGAATTACTTGCTTAACTTTTTCTTTTTTTTTATTGCTTATGGTGGCAAACGATCAAACAGCACACCTGATGGTAAGTGTTACTGCCGCTCATGGACCTTTGCAATACCAAGAGTGTAGCTAGGCCGCTGTCTACCAACACAAACCCCAAATCCACCCCAGTTGGGCTCCCGGCTCTCTCGCTCACCGAACGAAGTGCAATAGCTCATTTATTACTCAGACGTCGATCTTCTGCTCAGTGTGGTACTACCCCGGACGGACCAACCCGCGGCTGTAGACAGAGAACTGTCCACAGCGTGGTCCACTAAAAAAACTTAACACTTCAATTGATTTGGAGATTTATTTTGTTGAATTGATTCCAGATCAATATAATATTTCACGCAGCTGCAACCGTCAAATTCGATGAGCCTCTTAAATTTGCTACTCTTACGAACGTTCGAGGTACTATAGAAGCTTTAAAATTGGGTAAAGCTTGTAAAAAATTGAGGTAAGTTCACGAATATTTAAAAATTACAATTGATAAACCACGAACTTATCTTATATTAAAATCGAATATAATACGTGTATCGATAATATAATAATACAAATATAATTTGTTAGACATGTCCTTTCAAATTTAAGAGTGGTATAATTTTTTTGGGGTGGCTCATGGAGTCACATTCCGCTAATTCCGTCTGGGGCGACAGAAGAAGCAGCACGCGATCCCGTTGACCCACCCTATAACATACCTCTCGACGCCGTGCGGATAGGTCACAGGCCTTTGTCTTTGGTGGGCCACCCGGCGGTCTACCCTCACGGGTATCCTCTTAGTCGACTCCACGAAAGTTTTCACCGTCGAGGCGTCGCCTAACGCGGTAGCCTCACTCCAGGGCGACCAGGCTAATCCCCGCTCCGGTCACCCGCTGCCTTGCCCGTTTTTACCAACAAGCCCTAAGTTTTAAGTGACACTGAAGGCAATGAAAATGACACAAAGTATTGCTGTTAATTATAGTGTTCGATGTTAATTGAAGTTAAATAAAACTTAAATTTTAAATAACAGAAGCCTTTTTAGATTGTCTTATCCGTTACTTAAAGTCGTATGTGAAAAAATTGACTACTGACAGAAGTGAAAGCTTAAACCTATGAAAATAATGAATATTATAAATTAAAATAAAACAAGTACGTATTTCAACTAATTTCACGACGCTCACTGTTTACTTCGCTGCATAGCAGAATACTACACTCTACCGACTCACTCTATTTCTCTCTCCTACTTTCTACCTTTATGTGTCTTTCTTTCTCTCTCCCTCTTGCGTTGGAATATTGGACGCTACGTGTTGCTAACGCTCGCACTGGCCGTTAAACGTTTAACGCAACCTTGTTGGAAGTCTCCTTAGAAGTTTCACTTCAAAAATGTTAATAGTAATATCGGTATAGACTAGAGCAGTATACAAAGCTTGACTAACAAAGCTCGACTAACAAAGCTCGACTAACAAAGCTCGACTAACAAAGCTCGACTAACAAAGCTCGACTAACAAAGCTCGACTAACAAAGCTCGACTAACAAAGCTCGACTAACAAAGCTCAACTAACAAAGCTCGACTAACAAAGCTCGACCAACAAAGCTCGACTAACAAAGCTCAACTAACAAAGCTCGACTAACAAAGCTCAACTAACAAAGCTCGACCAACAAAGCTCGACTAACAAAGCTCGACCAACAAAGCTCGACCAACAAAGCTCGACCAACAAAGCTCGACTAACAAAGCTCGACTAACAAAGCTCGAATAACAAAGCTCAACTAACAAAGCTCGACTAACAAAGCTCGACCAACAAAGCTCGACTAACAAAGCTCGACTAACAAAGCTCGACTAACAAAGCTCGAATAACAAAGCTCGAATAACAAAGCTCGACTAACAAAGCTCGACTAACAAAGCTCGACTAACAAAGCTCGACTAACAAAGCTCGACTAACAAAGCTCGACTAACAAAGCTCGACTAACAAAGCTTGACTAACAAAGCTCGACTAACAAAGCTCGACTAACAAAGCTCAACTAACAAAGCTCGACTAACAAAGCTCGACTAACAAAGCTCGACTAACAAAGCTCGAATAACAAAGCTCGACTAACAAAGCTTGACTAACAAAGCTCGACCAACAAAGCTCGACTAACAAAGCTCGACTAACAAAGCTCGAATAACAAAGCTCGACTAACAAAGCTCGACTAACAAAGCTCGACTAACAAAGCTCGAATAACAAAGCTCGACTAACAAAGCTTGACTAACAAAGCTCGACCAACAAAGCTCGACTAACAAAGCTCGACTAACAAAGCTCGACTAACAAAGCTCGAATAACAAAGCTCGACTAACAAAGCTTGACTAACAAAGCTCGACCAACAAAGCTCGACTAACAAAGCTCGACTAACAAAGCTCGACTAACAAAGCTCGAATAACAAAGCTCGACTAACAAAGCTCGACTAACAAAGCTCGACTAACAAAGCTCGACTAACAAAGCTCGACTAACAAAGCTCGACTAACAAAGCTCGACTAACAAAGCTCGACTAACAAAGCTCAACTAACAAAGCTCGACTAACAAAGCTCGACTAACAAAGCTCGACTAACAAAGCTCGACTAACAAAGCTCGACTAACAAAGCTCGACTAACAAAGCTCAACTAACAAAGCTCGACTAACAAAGCTCGACTAACAAAGCTCGACTAACAAAGCTCGACTAACAAAGCTCAACTAACAAAGCTCGACTAACAAAGCTCGACCAACAAAGCTCGACTAACAAAGCTCGACTAACAAAGCTCGACCAACAAAGCTCGACCAACAAAGCTCGACTAACAAAGCTCGACTAACAAAGCTCGACCAACAAAGCTCGACTAACAAAGCTCGACTAACAAAGCTCGAATAACAAAGCTACTTGTTAGCAATCAAATTTATTTTCCAATAGGGGTCTATTGGAAAATTAATTTGATTGCTAACACACAACACTTAACTATTTAATTAGTTGCAATATTTTATGTAATGACGAAGTAAGAATATAATTCACCACCCCCTTCTCTCACCATCCCCTATATTGTCCGTAGGTGATCGTAAGAGACGACTAAGGGATATAAAATGCATATAACATGTATGCAAGAGAAGAAAACTGGAACTAAAACAAATCCTATACTAATACGCCTGGCTAGCGTGGTAGAGTGGATCAATTTCCTTCCCATAATGGAAGGAATTTTCCGTGTGGTGACGGATAAGAATAGAATTCACCATACCCTATCTTACCCGTGGGTGATCGTAAGAAACAACTAAGAGATATAAAACGCATATAACATATATGCAAGGGAAGGAAAACTCGAACTAAACCTATACTAATACGCCTGACCAGCGTGGTATGGTGAGGTAATTTCTTTCCCATAATGCAGCAGGCTCAAGCCCAACAATGGGATATATGTGAGCTGAGATGAGCAGATGAGGTATATTTATGACTAATGCTAATTTGTTTCGAGTTTATCTTTTTTTTGTAGAGATGTAATTATTTTTTTCACTTTGTTTATTTCTCCTACACGTGCAAGTTTAGCTTTCACAACTAAATTTTAGGTACAAACACCTAATCTTTTAAGCATCAATATTACTGAAACGTGAACTGTTTATTGACATTCAATTTTCGCATCGTAATATATTATCGTCTTTAAGGAGACGTGTGCCATCTACCCGACATTGTTTAAACATTGTACAGAATTAATACTCAAACTTTACAGCTAGAATTGTATTAAACGATGATACGACCATGTTATTCAAATTGCTGAATTTTCGCATTTAATATGCTTGATTATTTATAAAACCTTAATTACGAGCAAAATCTATATGTACATACATATCATCATGCCATATCCCTTGCAGGGTAGGCAGAGAGAACAGAGTGCCAGAGAACTCTATCCTTGCATACTTCACTCGCTTCCTCAACATTCATAATTCTCTTCATACACGCTCACCGGTTTCGGAGACTCTTGACTCCACCCTTCTTCAGGACTTGACCAATCCGGTCTAGGTAGGTTAGTTTCGGTCTCCGGTATTACCTACATCCTTCCACTTTCGCATTGTATATCTTCTTAACCAGACGTTCTTTCGGCATTCTTTCCACATGTCTGAACCATCGGAGCATTCCCCTCCTCCCTTCCAATATCTATATGTGACAATCATTTTTCGCTCGTAATTAAGTTTTTATAAATAATCAAGCATATTAAATGCTAAATTTCAGCAATTTGAATCAATATTACAGGTTAAATATAGTAGGTAATAGCAATCAAACACGAATGTTAAAGACTACTCTATACAGCGTATAGAGTAGTCTTATAGACTTCATAGACTGGTAAAAGATTGTACATATTGAGGGAGGGTATTCAGTACTCGATTCTGATACCGAATATATAAAAATAATTGATACTTAAATTTTAAACTAATTGTCCTATAAAAATATTTATTTACGAACACCTCCGCATAGATATTGAAATTACATTAAAATAGTAATTAGCCGAGCGCGTGACCTTGACAACAGTGCTAAGTAGTGGCTCCCGCGCACACTCTGCCCCCCGAGGGATGACCCCGGGGTGAGTGTCCGTCTGTGGTCAGCTGATCAGTCAAAGCACGTGCGCCGTATCAGGTGTTTTGCATTTCCGTGTTTGTTAACCTACGCGTCTTTCGATTGCCCGCGTTTTGATTTTAACCGTGACTATTTGTGTGTGAAGTATGATAGAATGTGTTATTCGCACTAAGAGTGTTGGGAAATTGCATATGCTCGACCAAATGGCAGTGTACGAGGTGCGATTGATTTGTATCGAGAAATGTTGAGAAGGTGACCATCTTTTTGAGAATCCTGACACACTAATATTGTTGAGGTTTACTATCTAGTTAATTAATATTACCTTCTTATTATATTTTTATTGGTTACATGTGACCATTATCTATCTTTATCATTATCTATCTTCTCCTTCGATATGTACAGTCTTTTACCAGTCATACTGTATAACCTAAAATAGCGATCATTGGTAGAAATATGCATACGAGCTTCATTTTATTCAATGTCTAAAATTGTTTGCTTATTGTCGCTTTTGTCAATGTCACCAAAATTTTAAGTAATAAGTCATTCTGTGTTAACATTAATGATTAGTTATGTCATTAACGTTGATATTTACATCTATGCTGCATGCTACCTAAATTTTAAATGTCATATCTACGCTGCATGCTACCTAAATTTTAAATGTCATATCTATGCTGCATGCTACCTAAATTTTAAATATCATATCTATGCTGCATGCTACCTAAATTTTAAATGTCATATCTATGCTGCATGCTACCTAAATTTTAAATGTCATATCTATGCTGCATGCTACCTAAATTTTAAATGTCATATCTATGCTGCATGCTACCTAAATTTTAAATGTCATATCTATGCTGCATGCTACCTAAATTTTAAATGTCATATCTATGCTGCATGCTACCTAAATTTTAAATGTCATATCTACGCTGCATGCTACCTAAATTTTAAATGTCATATCTATGCTGCATGCTACCTATATTTTAAATGTCATATCTACGCTGCATGCTACCTAAATTTCAAATGTCATATCTATGCTGCATGCTACCTAAATTTTAAATGTCATCGGCGAATACAGCCACTATTTTCTTTTCGATTTCATTCATTTAAATTATGTTTTTTTTTTTCATTATTAGATGCTTCAATTACGTTTCAACGGCTTTTGCTCATGCCACAAAGAGTCGTATCAATTCTGACGTAGAAGAAAAGTTCTATCCCTGCCCTATCCCACCTGACGTCATCATTAGTATGGTGGAGAATATGGAAGAAGAAAGACTTAACGCTATTACACCTGAGTAAGTTTTTACTTTAAACTTATTATTTATTAATATATTAGATACAAAATATTGCCTAAATTACCTGCAACGTTTATCAAAATCAAAGAAGTTTAAAAGAGTATAATTGCAGCTGACATCCGAGAATTGAAAAAAAAAGTGGCTTATTATAATTGTATATTAACAATGTATTGACATTGTTTAAGAATTTGGCTAAAATAGGAGACGACATCAACGGTTAAGTTATTATCAAAGAAATATTAGTGAAATAACTTTTTAAGTCTATGCCTCCTGTAAAATACTACCTAACCCAACTAACTAACCACGAAATCCTTTATTAAAAACTTATTTAGTCAAAGTACCAAGCAACTACTACAATGCTTACTTCCTTACTAATATTATAAATACGAAAGTAACTCTGTCTGTCTGTCTGTCCCTCTTTCACGCCAAAACTACTGAACAGATCTAGAGGCTATTGATTAGATATAAATAAATATGACATAAACATTTTTTTTTAAATTACTCTTAAAATAAAATATAAATAGGGAATGAAATAGATAGAATAAATATTAGATAAAATAAGAAATGAGCATATAAGAGGAAGTTTGAAAGTTGCGCCAGTGACGGAAAAGTTAAGGAGTGAAAGGTTAACATGGTATGGACATGTGATGAGACGGGATGAAAGAAATGTTGTTAAGAAAGTTTTAAATATGAATGTTGAAGGCTTTAGGGGTAAAGGAAGACCAAAGAAAAGATGGATGGACTGCGTGAGGTATGACATGGATAGACAGGGAGTGACTGCAGAGATGACGTCTGATAGGACTGTATGGAGGAAGATGACATATTGCGTCGGCCCCAAGTAATTGGGATAAGAGCAAGATGATGATGATGATGATAAATAGGGAATGAAAAACTTTAGGAAAGTAACCTTTTACGCGGGCGAAGCCGCGGGCAGAAGCTAGTTTTATTATATGAACTTCACTTTCATGTCTATTAAAAAATAAGAAAGGATTTCGTAAAATAAATTTGATGTATGGTTTGGGATGAAAAACGTATTAATTTTTGCTTTTTAGTCCCTAAATGTTTTTTGATTACGGTTTTTTTTCTTGTTTCAATTAAAAATAAACTATTTTGTGTTTTTCTTCTCTTGCTAGATATTATCCGCTTACCTTATTCCCTTTTTACGATCACTGCATTTTTTTTGCGGTGTACTATGGAGGTGAGCACGCCCCGCCAAATCGGTCCGGAGTGGCGGAAAGGGTAGCGCGTGACCCCACAGATCTATCCTGCAAAGCGCCTCTCTTCACCGTGCGAGCGGGCCACCTGTACCCGATCTTTGTCTTTGGTGGTCCGCCCGGCGGTTTACCATCTTTTGCTGTCGGGGCATCGTCCTCACGCGGTGGCCTCACTTCGAGTGACCAGACTAGTCCCCGGTCCGATCACCCGATGCCTCAGCTAGGACGGCATCAGGCGCAGGCTTACGATCACTCCTGCGTATGGAATGAGTGATGACATCATCATTCTCCTGCTCTTACCCCAATTACTAGGGGTCGACGCAATATGTACTCCTCTTACTATAATATATAGTAAAGTTATTGGCAATAGATTTATGGCCGGCCGCCTGCCAGACGTCAATCCTCGTTGAGAATGTAATCATTGATCAAACGGTATCAGGTGGTTTAGCCCAGGTCGATGTAAAGCTCTTAGTCGTCTTTTAAGACATCCACAAGCAAAGTAAGGGTTGGTAGTATTCGTAGCCGCTAACACACAGGGAGGGGACACAGGGAGAACGGGTTATGACTAGAGATGGGCGTTTTCAGATTTTTACGCAAACCGATACAAATTCGATTTCTGATATTTAAATCGATTTTAAAAACCGATTTCAGAAATCGATTTCCAGAGCGGTTGACGGAGCGGGTTTACTTTAGTTTCGATCGATATTCGATGTTTTAAGTTATTTTAGCGTAGCAAACGAAAAACGCAATCGAACGAACGCATTCAAATATTTTTTCTATAATTTCTTTGTTGAATGGATTTAGGTGTACGATTTTCCTTCATGCTTTATCTAGGCTTAACTAGAGTACTAGACTAGCAAAAATGTTTTGTTTTGGATATGATACAAAACTTTCTTGCGTATTTAAAAATCGTCATATTTACAATGATTTCATGATTATATTATATAATGTACATTTTTTTTGTATGGTTTTTTTTTATTAATCCCGATTACGAAGCGAAAATCTTACCTTTTTACATTAAATAGTTATTTCTTATTTATCATCAAATCGTATGTATGATACTAACATACGTTAGTATAGTATTGAATCGTAAAATACCTATCTAATTATATAGTTCACGAGATCACAAAAATAACATTACGCGCACACCGCACGTGTCACCTAGGTCAAGTGTGCAAAAACTCTCCCATAATTCAAAAATCTATTTAACAAACACAAAACTTAAACTACTATCATTAAGTATTGTGTAATATTATCATGGAAGTAGTTGCATTCTAATATAGATCTTATTCCCTGACTCTTGTAATTCTGTTTCGTTTCCATCTGCCATTCTGAGTTTCTTAGAAACCGCCAAATTCCAAAACAGATGACAATTCGCTTCATCTCTTTCAATGCACTAAACGATCGCTTAGTTAGAATGAAAGGAGGCGAATTTTAATGAAATTCGCTTTCTCTCATTCTGACTAAGCGATCGCTTAGCGGAGTGAAAGAGATAGTAAGTTTTCAAATATTGGTTTGGTTTGCAAAACTAGCAATAGAAAACGATTGCGCGATGATTAGATTTATTATTAGTTTGCGTTTTCGTAGTTTTGTTTTGATATGTGTTGATTTAGTTTCTGCCGAAATACGTTTTCTAAAATCAGTTTGTATAGTGTTGAATATCGATACGATACGATTTCTGACTGAAATCCGATTTCAGATTCGTTTTGATATATCGGACGCATACCTAGTTATGACATATAATATTTTTACTACGTTACCATCGACTTTTTTTATACCTAAACATATAATGCTGCGATCACTATCAAGCAATCTATTGTTATTTCTTTTTTAGATTTATATAGATCAATGTCTGATGAGTTAGCTGATTACTTTTGTATTTTTGTCACAGGTTAATATCAGAATGGCCGAATACTTATACTTTCACTAAAGCAATCGCAGAAGAAGTGATCAGAATAAATGCTGGAGATATGCCAGTTTGTATCGTTAAACCACCTGTAGGTGAGTCAAATTGTTTAAAGTAATATAATAAAAACGTACAATTTATACAAGTTCTTCTAATTGTCCTAACACGTCAAGTGCTATATCTAATTAATTGCTACAGTAATACTATTGTGCTAGTTCATAGATAAAATATACATACATACATATGATCACGCCATATCCCTTGCAGGGTAGGCAGAGAGAACAGACTGCCAGAGAACTCTATCCTTGCATACTTCACTCGCTTCCTCAACATTCATAATTCTCTTCATACACACTCGCCGGTTTCGGAGACTCTTGACTCCATCTTCTAGATTCTCACCACTAGATAAAATATCTTTAGAATATATCAATAGAAAAGACTGCACAAATGGCGTGTTGGTTAAGATATCGATCTTTCGTGCCAGTGTGCCGGGGTTTTGGTTCCCATCCAGGACAATACTTTGTACGATCCACAAAGTGTTATTATGAGTCAGGGTGTAACTTGTTTGCGTTAATTGCATGTTTGTAAGTCCTCCATGACATAAAGATTATTTCCTTAGTGCAGGATGTGTTTAAAAAAAAACAGTTTTACACATATTTTTTTTGTTTCAGTTACAAGTTCATATCTTGAGCCATTATCAGGGTGGATAGATGTTCGTACTTGCTTGTCATCACCTCTTGGGGTAAGATTATGCAATGATAATAACTTTTAGACACTTTAATATCAGTACCAAAGACAAGGACTCACTATGAATGGACTACCTAAATAAAGACATACTGTGGCAGGCTATGGGTATGCACGTCATCCTGGGTGTGTTTGGGCAAAGTGTGATAGGACAAGAACTGTTCCGTTAAATGGACTATAATCTTTAAAAAAAATATTCCCGTGGGTGACAACTATGGGAAGTAAGCAAAAGAAAGATAACTTGAAAGACGATCCTATACCAATCCATATAAGCACGGTGGTATAGTAGGTCAATTCCTCTCCTAGTTAGCAGAAGGCTTGAGCCTAGCATTAGGGTACTGCTAGGCTCGAGGCTCCTAAGATTCATGCTAAGATTATGATGAATATACACACTTCTTTTGCTGCAATGTAATATCAAAGAAAAATCTGTATGATTTAATTTTTTTATAATATTTGTATATAACACTAATCCTCACGTAGTGACGCGATAAAAATATAATTATCGCCACCCCTTAATAACCCGTGGGAGTCATAAAACTGGGCTAAATCTATTTATATTCACACTAGGAGAGAGGACAACAGGATTCTTCTGAGAAACGTGTAATACATAGGAAATACACCTGCCAAGCGTGGCGATCACGGCACTATTCCCTCATTATTGGGGGGACGCCTATGTCCAGAAGTGGACGGCAATAGACTGAATCATTAGCATGACACAACCCATCATAAATCTAAACATATTTTTACAAAATTGTTTACAAAATTGTTTACAAAATTGTTTACAAAATTGTTAGCAAAATTGTTTACAAAATTGTTTACAAAATTGTTTACAAAATTGTTTACAAAATTGTTTACAAAATTGTTTACAAAATTGTTTACAAAATTGTTTACAAAATTGTCTAAAACTGTAGACATTGTTTGAATATGATTTTCAAGGCGACTTAATCAGTAAGGATTTTTCAATTTTAGGTTCTTTTAGGATCAGGCTTGGGAATACTACACGTCTTCTTAGTAGACAGACACATTTCTGTGAGTTATGCTCCCTTGGATTATGTCAATAATGCCATCATAGCAGCCTGTTGGGATTCCATTGAAAATAACAAAAATATTAACAAAGAACCACCTGTATACACCATCAGCTCATCCAGATGTGGAACCAAATGGGGTAAGAATTATCAATAAAAACACGATCTTAGAATATTTTTTTTGGTAGGATATGATCTGGACACATGCCGTCCGTTGCGTCCGGAGCGATGGAAAGACAACACGTGGCCCCAAAAGCCACCGTATTCCTTCCCCATCACCATTAGGCCGGCCACTGGTACCGCTTCCTTGACACCCGTGGCCAGCCCGGCATTAAAGTCCCATATTACATCTTCCACAAATTTAAATATCTCAATTTTCTTATATCAAGTTATTTCTTTTACCTGATATTAATTACATCCAGATTAAGTCTTCGAACCATACTCATAAATATTCTCATAAAATACTTTAACAGTTTATCCTATCATACATACATATACTCATGCCTGTTTTCCAGATGGATAGACAAAGATTTTAGTCTTATTTATTTACAAGTCTTGACATAACTCCCTAGTTTCATTCACACTTATCACAGTATTCATGCATTGTAGTTACAGGCCTTCTTAAACTTCAGCTACATTACCAATTTGATCCATAAATATATGACATGGTTTTTACGAAGTAATCGTGCCACTCATACTTGCTCCATATATTTTCTTCATCAATTTTCTTTTACTTGCTTTCTACTTGCCCAAATGTTTGTTGCAAATGCGCCCATTTTTTTTATTTTTCCTGCTTTCCTGTTATCTTCCTCACCTAGATTCAAGATTTATTTTCCTAAATTTCTACTATAAGATCTTAATCTTCTTACTTTCAGTCATCACCATCTTCTTACTTCACACTTGTCTTTAGCGCTCACATGGATGGGATTCTGTTTTTGTCTGTAGGATAATCCCTTTTTTGCCAGGCTGTGATCAGGCCACATTTCGTCCAAATCATTTGGTATGATGGAACAGCAGTACTATTCAGTAACAGTGATATGGCTATATCATTTACCACCAAGCAAGTCCCTGATAAACATTCCTTGACTTCGTTGATGCGCCTGATTAGTTACCTTGGTGGCGGACCTTAGTTTCACACCTGAGCAGCATATCACATAATATAATTATTATCATCTACTCTTGTAACGGTGCAAAGAAGAAGCACTTTATGGCCGACCATCTACTTGACAATAAATAATCTTAGTCAATGTACGTATTTTAATTATTGATGAGATGGCACAGTGTGAAATTGGTCTATTACGGTTTACTTTCAACACCCACTGGCTTAACTAAGCCTAACCACGACCTCTGCAAATCCAAAATTTCAAATGTTCGTGGCTAGATTTGGCTAAACAAGAAATATTAATAAATTTGGAAAATCCACAAGTGCACGCCTCATAATTTTTATATTATTTATCATTTACTATTAGTCAATGCCATAAATTAAAATGAATGAAAAAAAATAGTTTTGAAATTTAGTGCCATTCTCGACGTTTTTTTTTTTTTTTTTTTTTTTTTTTTATTGCTTATGGCGGCAAACGAGCGGACAGCACACCTGATGGTAAGTGTCACTGCCGCCCATGGACCTTTGCCAATGGTATAGCTAGGCCGCTGCCTACCAATACAACCCTGAACCCACGCCAGTTAGGCTTCCGGCTCTCTCGCTCACCGAACGAAGCGCAATAGCACATTGCTATTACTCAGATGTCGATCTTCTGCGAGAGTGTGGTACTACCCCGGACGGACCGGCCCGCGGCTGTAGACAGAGAACTATCCACAGCGTGGTCCTACCACAATAGACGTAGTGCTAAACATAGCTGTTCATTTACAATAGGCTGTATGGGATTTGTTTCCTTTGCCTGTCCGAATGGACGAATAAAAAATGTAAATGAATCCAACTTTCATAAGTATACATACACTAATAACTTAGCGGTTTAGTTTTTATTAATTGCAATTAAATGACAAAGAATTACCAAGCCATTTTCGAAATGAAACAGTGCGTTGCGATTATGAAGCTTTTAAAAAAAGAAATAGTTTACTACATTAATTTTTACGGTCGTGATCGTGCCTGACCCAGAATATTTTATCCGATGTCCTCAAATATTTTTATTAATCAACTATTTTCTTACTTTAAACAATATAATTGCATTTTAAAAATATCAAATACGTTTAAACGAATGTTTTTCTTGACATATGTATGATAATATTATCCTATAAGTGCAATGTGAGAAAAATACAATCAGTTTTAGGTTTAAAAAGTGCTTAATTTTTATATATCGTGAGTAGAGCAAGACGCTTCGCTTATGAGGCGTGCAAAACTCATAATAAGAATAATATTATGAATAATAGAAGGAAAAGTAAATTATCAATTTTTTTCATTACCAGAATTATTTGGAGATTTGTTGCGGAGTGATGAGTACGAAAGATTATCAAGCCCTCGTGCCGTGTGGTACGGTTATGTGATTGAAACGCCTAGTCTGTGGATATATTGGATTCTGACTTGGTTGTTACATTACATACCTGGTTATCTATTGGATGGAATAATAGACTTATTAAGAATCAGGGAAAAATACAAAATACCTTCGTAAGTAGTAGTATATAATTATTTAGTTAAATATGTCTTGCAGTATCATAAGATAAACCATTATTACTATTTTTCACTACCACATACTCCCGGATGGCTTCTTTTATTTGGAGACAATGCCTCGCATTAGCAAATAAATTTTTATCTCGAGGATTTACAAACGTACAATTAACTTATAAAAATAACAACCCGACTAAGAATTATTTGTAGAACCCATAAAAAACTGTCCATTAAGCCTGAAAATGACATTACACAGATGTGATAGAGAACATTAGGAGTGCGAGATTATCTGGGTGATGAACATATATATATTGAGAGGGTTGAAAGATGTTGCCACCTACAAATTCAGCATTACGTGACATCGTCGGACTTACATCATCTACATCTGACCTACTAACCTACTACACCGACATTTACATAGGAAGCCCAAACTTAAACATAAGCACTTTTAGTCACGTAATATTATAGTATTTAAGCCGCACCACATCTTACAATAAACCAGACTAAAACTAGATCTTGTGTCTCATTATTCTCTCCGTCCGCAAGAACTCCACAAAAGACATTTAATTAGGAGAGCTGAAAGACATATTGAAGGGGCTTGAAAAATATATATAGTTAAATGTAAAAATTGTGGGACACCCAAAAAACGTATGAATTGTGTGAATGCGAATATGGGTATAAATGTTGTTAAATGTAAAATTTGTGGGACAACCAAAAAACGTATGAATTGTGTGAATGCGAATATGGGTATAAATGTTGTTAAAAGTAAAAATTGTGGAACAACCAAAAAACGTATGAATTGTGTGAATGCGAAATATGGGTATAAATGTTGTTAAAAGTAAAAATTGTGGGACAACCAAAAAACGTATGAATTGTGTGAATGCGAATATGGGTATAAATGTTGTTAAATGTAAAATTTGTGGGACAACCAAAAAACGTATGAATTGTGTGAATGCGAATATGGGTATAAATGTTGTTAAAAGTAAAAATTGTGGAACAACCAAAAAACGTATGAATTGTGTGAATGCGAAATATGGGTATAAATGTTGTTAAAAGTAAAAATTGTGGGACACCCAAAAAACGTATGAATTGTGTGAATGCGAATATGGGTATAAATGTTGTTAAATGTAAAATTTGTGGGACAACCAAAAAACGTATGAATTGTGTGAATGCGAATATGGGTATAAATGTTGTTAAAAGTAAAAATTGTGGAACAACCAAAAAACGTATGAATTGTGTGAATGCGAAATATGGGTATAAATGTTGTTAAAAGTAAAAATTGTGGGACAACCAAAAAACGTATGAATTGTGTGAATGCGAGTATGGGTATAAATGTTGTTACAAGTAAAAATTGTGGGACAACCAAAAAACGTATGAATTGTGTGAATGCGAATATGGGTATAAATGTTGTTAAAAGTAAAAATTGTGGGACACTCAAAAAACGTATGCATTGTGTGAATGCGAATATGGGTATAAATGTTGTTAAAAGTAAAAATTGTGGGACACCCAAAAAACGTATGCATTGTGTGAATGCGAATATGGGTATAAATGTTATTAAAAGTAAAAATTGTGAGACACCCAAAAAACGTATGCATTGTGTGAATGCGAATATGGGTATAAATGTTATTAAAAGTAAAAATTGTGAGACACCCAAAAAACGTATGCATTGTGTGAATGCGAATATGGGTATAAATGTTATTAAAAGTAAAAATTGTGAGACACCCAAAAAACGTATGCATTGTGTAAATGCGAATATGGGTATAAAAACAACCCGACTAAGCATTATTGGTGAACACATAAAGAAATGTCCTGTAAACCTTTTTTTTTTTTTTTTTTTTTTTTTTTTTTTTTTTTTTTTTTTTGTGGTGGGCCATGGACGTCACACCCCGCCAAATCGGTCCGGGGTGACGGAAGAGGCGGCGCGCAACCCCATTGACCCACCCTGCAAGCACCTCTTCTTCGCCGTGCGAGCGGGCCACCGGTACCCGATCTTTGTCTCCGGTGGCCCGCTCAGCGGTATGCCCTCTCGGGCTCCTCTCCTGTCGACGCCCCGACAGATTTCGCCGTCGAGGCGTCGTCCTCACGCGGTGGCCTCGCGTCGGGTGACCGGACAATTCCCCGGTCCGATCACCCGAAGCCTCGGTTACGGCGGCATCAGGCGCAGGTATTCGCGCCTGCGCCGCCCCGGCCGCGGGCGGCGGCCCGGGTCACGGGAATCCTCCCGGGCCCATTCCGCCGCCTCCTTCTGCGAGATGACAGCCTCGCAGAAGGCGGCGACCGCGTCCCAATTCCTGACGCTGTCGACCATCGCCCTCGCGACAGCCAGCAGCGTCAGGTCGGCACCGATAATAGCGACGAGGTCGCGGCGCTGCCCGTCCCAGCCTGAGCATTCCTCGAGCGTATGTTGCGCCGTGTCCTCGTCACTACTGCAATGATGGCAGCCCGGAGTCCATTCCCTGTACACGACCGTGTGCAGGTATTTCCCGAAACACCCGTGCCCCGTTAACACCTGCACCAGTCGGAAGGTGAGGACCCCGTGCCGCCGCTCCATCCATTCCATCAGTACGGGCCGGAGGGCCTCGACGGTAGTGACACCGTGTCTAGGCCTCTCCAGCCGCGTAGCCCAACGGGCGATGACTTCTCGGCGGGCGTCCTCGCGCCAGGTGGCTATCTCGTTAAACGATGGGGAGCCACCCTCTTCGCGCATTGAGGCAACCCGCCGGTAGAGGTCGGAGAGCACCTCCGCCTCTAGGTCCCACGGGGGTGTACCGGCCAATAGGGACGCCGCCTCTGTCGACACCGTGCGGTGCCCGCGAATGGCTCTGACCGCCATGGCTCGCTGTGGCCTCCACAGCACCGCCCTGAGCTGGGCGTTCAGAGCCCTCGCCCAGACGGGTGCGCCGTACATGGCCATTGAGCGGATCACCCCCGCATACAGCCGTCGGCCCTCGAAACTGGGTCCGCCCACATTCGGCATGAGCCGAGAAAGGGCGGACGCCGCGCCGACCAGCCGGGGAGCAATTTGGCGAAAATGCTCCCGAAACCACCATCGCCCGTCGAGCATCAGACCCAAGTACCTCATATGGGCCTGGATACTGATGTGGATGGAGTTGACGACTAACGAGGCGCCGATGGGCAGCCTCACACGGGGCCCATGGAATAGCAGGGCCTCCGTCTTGTTTAGGGCCATGTCCATTAAGCCTGAAAGTGACACTACACAAATGTGATAGAGAAGATTAGGTGTGCGGGATTATCTTGGTGATGGACACATGATGAGAGGGTTGAAAGACATATAATGAGGAGAGCTGAAAGATATAATGAAGAGGCTTGAAAAATAGATGTAGTTAAATGTAAAAACTGTGGGACACCCAAAAAACTTATGAATTATGCGAATGCGAATATGCGTATAAAAGCAGTGAGTGCAGATACGACGTTGACAGGAGTTTATGAAAAATATGAATATGTTCTACTGATGCCACTTATTCTAAGCAGGCTAATGAAGATAAAGGATTGCCCTGTGCACCTAATACACGTCACTCGTTATCAAGTAACAGCACAAATGTTTCTGTTACTTGTATCTGTGACAAAAGGATATTTTTCTTAGTGCAAGATTATAGTCTTTAGAAGATCATCATTCTCCTACTCTTATTCCAATTACTTGGGGTCGATACAATATACACTCTTGTTTCATAGTACATATTGAAGAAGTTATTGGCAATAGTTTTATGACTGGCCGCCTGCCAGACGTCAACCCTCCTTGGGAATGTAATTGTTGACCAAACGGCATAGCTACTGTATCCTATCCGTGTCTTGCACAATAACTTTTGTTTAAAAGCAGACACGGACAAGCACCAATATTGCGAGTTTAACGTCACATTATTTGTATTCCTCTGCCTGTTAAATTAATAAAATTGAAATTCTTATAACTAGCTAAATATGATAATAAATATTCAAACTACTGAATTTTTTTAGCATTTAATATGCTTGATTATTTATAAAAACCCGATTACGAGCGAAAAAGGATGGCTTTTTATATTTATAAAAATCATCATTTTTAGCTTAATTATTTAATCAAGCATATTAAATGTTAAAAAAATTTAGTAGTTTGAATAACAGGGTTGTGTCATCGTTTAATACAATTCTAACTGCAAAGTTTGAAGTATTAAGCCTATAACAATGTGTAAACATTGTCCGGTAGATGGCATACGTCACCTTAAAGACGTAAATATATAATAGTAAATATACGATGCGAGAATTGAATGTCCTACAATAGTTCACGGTGATGTAAGTGGCAGCACTATTGGGACGGATTTCCAGTATGTGTGTGGGTGGGTTCGAATTCCACTTGTGACATAATTTTTCGCTCGTAGGGTTTTTATAAAAAAATAAATATTGTTTTCACAATTCGACTTTATCTTGCTAAATGCTTGAATTAAATAATATTTTAGGACGTAAAACACCCTACCACCGAAGAAAAAGATCGGGTACCGGTGGCCCGCTCGCACGGCGGAGAGAGGTGCTTGCAGGGTGGGTCCATGGGGTTGCGCGCCGCCTCTTTTGTCGCCCCGGACCGATTTGTCGGGGCGCGACCACATCCATGGTCCATTGCAAAAAAAAAAAAGCACGTAAAACACCTTAATCCTGTTCCCATATTTGAAACATCGGGCAAATTCAAATCGAATACAAGCGCGATAAAAATCAATTATAGTTTTACTAGGGTCTGCAGGTCAGTCGCTGACTGTGCCAGCAGGACTGCATCATCTGCATAAAGCAGAGCAGTGACCACTGAGTCGCCCATCTGGACTCCCACATTCATATCGTTCAACCTTTCTCGGAGACATTTATCCAGATATATGATAAACAGCCTGGCTGACAGAACGCACCTCTGCTTAACGCCGATATTGACGTCAAACCAAGGCGACATTCCATCATCCAGCCGCACACATTATCTGACCCTAGTTATACCTATAGGTAGGTGTAATTGTGTAACTTAAGGGCGGCACCCGCGTGTATCGTCACGAAGCTTCGTGCAATGAGACGATACACGCAGATGTGACCGGTCATTATCGGCTAACGTCGCGAACATTTGGGTTTCGTGTGAGTTATCGCTTGGGTGGCGATAAGTCAAAGGGTTTTAGCGCGCTAATATATCGCGCTCTGTGGTCAGATTTTATATATGTACTACTAGCGCAGATATCAGAAAGTAACTAATATATATTTTTATAAATATTCCAGATTAATAAAAGCCTATACCAGAGCATATAAATTAACAATGGTATATAAATATTTCACATTCAACGTTTGGAATTTAAAAGACGATAATCTACAAGGTATGATAAAGAGGATGTCACCACAAGATCGTGGTATTTACAATTGTGATGTCACCAATATAGATTTTAAGGAACTTGTCAAAGTTTTCTGTATTGGCATAAGAAGGTAAGTTGCATTCTTATTATATGACTGATTGAATAAATTAGACACGGAACAATTAAATTTTTACTATTGGAAAATACTATTCAATCCTACCTGACTAATGGCAACCCTTTTTCTTTCTTACGCTGTGGAAAATGCATTTATGCATTCCCACTACACGTTGTAGCAAGGGGGGCATGTAGGACTCCCTGACGCAAGATGGCATCGGAATACCCACTAAAAACCAACAGCGCCCCACTACCTCGTCTATTTTGGGGTATCAAGGGGTCGCCTTTTGGGCATGCGACTTTGACGTTTCCGACGTTCGGCGCAGTGGCCACGTCCCAGATTTCAGCTATCAAGGGAGGTAGAGACGCACGTAATCTCTGCACCGTCTACCTAATTGTCTTCTGCGGATGGGGTCGGCGTGGGCGTGGGCGTCAGCTACTAATCGCAACTCTACCTAAGGGTGCCGTAAAAGATGACTAAAATATATAATTTATGCATATAGCATCTATTAGAATGAAAACTCAAAATAGAACCCCATACCAATCCGTCTGACTTGCGTGGTATTGTAGAACAAATGTCTCTACTATTTTAGAACACTCGAGACCTAGCAGTGACACTCATAGTAGCTGAGATGATGACAATTGCGATCGCTTGAATGGATTACAATTTGGGAATTGTAGACCAGCCGACATCATATATAATTAGTCTAGGTCGATTTTAAACTCTTAGTCGTCTTTTACGACACCCACAAGCCGATGTAAGGTATAGTAGTATTCATAGCCACTTGCAGCACCTGGACTAAAACTTATGGTGATCCATAAAAAATCTAGTGTATGGGAAGGTTTATCCGTGCGGTGACGGAGTAAAAAACAATTCACCATCCCCTATCTTACCCGTGAGTGATCGTACGAGACAACTAAGAGATATAAAACGCATATAACATCTATGAAAGACAAGTAAAACTCGAAACAAAACCCCATACCAACACGTCTGACCAGCATGGTATAGTAGGTTAATTTCCCTCCCATTACGGAGGAGGCCCGAGCCCAAGAGTGGAACATATATTGGCTGTGATAATGATGATGGGAAGGATAGTAAATTTAAAGTGTGCTTGATTGGTTTTTAGATATATCCTCAAAGATGATCTCCGTGGTTCGATAGCTGCGTACAAGAGGCATAAATACATTTACAAGTATATAAATTATATATTTTTCGCTCTTTACGGATATACAATATATATGATTTTGTATATATCCTATAAAATTATTTTATTAATATTTAATTTTATATTATTTTAAAATGATTGTTAGTTAAGTTATCGTGTATTTTAATTGTGTGTTTTATTAAAACAATGTAATGTTTATTTGTTGTTTCTGTCCAATTATCTGATTGGTTCCTTTTCTACTGCTTATGATGTCAAATGGCAATATTAGCAATATCTTTATGACCAGCCGCCTGCCAGACGTTAACCCTCCTTGAGAATGTAATTATTGACCAAACGACATCAGTTGGAGTTGGCCCAGGTCGTTATAAGGCTCTTAGTTGGCTTTTACGAAACGGTAATCTCAGTAATAGATTGGCCACAAAGAAATAATTTGAGTGTAAATTTAAGCAAAACATAATACATAATATTCTCAACAATTAATTCTCAAAACTATAGTGTTGATATTAAAATTAACGATGAAAGTATAGAAGAAATAGACTCTATTAAATTTTTAGGCATAACACTAGATAAATACTGCAATTGGAAAAAAAAACATATAATGAATATATACATACATATCATCACGCCATATCCCTTGCAGGGTAGGCAGAGTGGACAGAGTGCCAGAAAACTCTATCCTTGCATACTTCACTCGTTTCCTCAACATTCATAATTCTTTTCGTACACGCTTACCGGTTTCGGAGACTCTTGATTCCACCTTCCTTCAGTACGTGACCAATCTGGTCTAGGTAGGTGAGTCTCGGTCTCCCCCGGTACCTACATCCTTCCACTTTCGCATTGTATATCCTCTTAACCAGACGTTCGTTCGGCATTCTTTCCACATACTGAATATATGCAGTAAACTAAATTGGTTTCGTATATATTATGCTATTAAAAATTTACGCATATTATCAGATAAGAAAACGGCACTAATGGTACGAGCATATCACGGTTATGTAGAGTCCATACCACGATATGGACTTATAATATGGGGCAATTCAACAAGTTCATATGTACAAAAAGAGTGCGTGAGAGCGGTTTGTAGAGTGGAACCGTTAGAATCTTATAGACCTTTATTTAGGCGCCCGATCTGTCACACACCCAGTTTGGGTTTAGGAGGGGTCGTTCGACGATCGCAGCTCTGTTGCGCCTGAGGGCCGTGGCGACTGAGGGCGTCACCGGCGGGGGAGTGCTGTTGGTGGTCAGGGCCATACGCGGGTACCGCACGGTGTCGACGGAGGCAGCGTGTCTGTTGGCTGTGAGTCCCCCGTGGGACCTGGAGGAGGAAATGCTTGCCAGTTTTTATTGGCTGGTGTTAGGGGTGCGAGCGGAGGGTGGCGTGGTCTCCTTGAGGGAGCTCATCGCCTCACGCCCGCCGAGATGTCAATGCCCGTTGGGCAGTCCGGCTGGAGAGGCCTCGGTTCGGTGTGCGGACCGTGGAGGCCTTCCGGCCGGTATTGATCATCGCCAGGGCGATGCTCGACAGCGTCAGGAACTGGGACGCGGTCGCAGCCTTCTGCGAGGCAGTAGTCTCGCGGAAGGAGGTGGCGGAGCGCGAGGAGCGTCTCCTCGGTAACGCGAGCCGCCGCCAGTGACTAGAGCGATGCAAGCGCGATTGCCTGCGCTTGATGCCGCCCTAGCCGAGGCCGCGGGTGACTGGATCGGGGAGTTAATCCGTCACCTGCCGAAAGGCCGACCGCGTGAGGAAAGACCGACGTCCTCCCCGAGGGGGGGACGTCAGTCTAGGAGAGGATACTCCTCAGGGGGTACCGCGATCTGTTTGAATCATTTGGTGAGAACAGATAATTGTGACTGTCAAATATTTGACAAATAATTTGCAATAAAATAATATTGCTAACACTAAAGCGCAACTGCAACTCATTAAATTTCAAAGAAATTCGTGAATTCTCTAAATTATTCCAATAATATAATTACTGAACGCGATCAAATGTCTCTTATGACTTGTCTTTCTCTTTGTTAAGTATTTGCCTCCTCATTGGTCATTTTGAGGAAACCATTTTACTCTGAATGCAACAAATTTAATAAATTAATAACGTTATTGAATACCTATGTCTTGATGCGGTGAGATATAACAATAATAAATTAAATTCTGTATAAAAGTCTGTACAATGTATATTTTACGGGGAAATATAAACAAAATTAATATAATAATTACTGTTTATATTAATTATCCCTTATTTTGAGCTTAATAATAATACTACGTAATATAATAATCTATATATACCTATATATATATATATATACAGGTTGCCGATTTAATTAGTAGAATCCTTGAAGGAGGTGGATCAGACCATGATACACTATCCAAATCAGTAAAAAAAAATAGTACCTAATTTTTGATTAAATTGCCCTAATGATAAGCGGTCAATACACTTTGTAATATAGAAGTTCGATGTAGGCATATACTCATGCGTGTGACATTGAACTAGTAGGCAACGCTAGTGTACGCTGGCAAAACTATTGTTTTGATAAGAAACAAATCACTTTATCTCGGGATTGGGCAGAGCTAGGAGTCTGCAATTAACTTTATTGTTTTTTATGACGTCATTCCTACACCCAGTTTAAGTTATTCTAGTAATAAAATCGGCACCCTGTATAAAAGATTTCCACCTCTGTGTTGACTCATCACGATATCTCTGGAACCATAAAGCCTACAAACCTTTCATTTGGTAGGAATATTGCTTTCGCCGAGTAGAGGTCAGCTATGAACGGATTTTACGAAATTTCACCCGCAAGGGGGGTTGCTGGGGTGTAAAAATATTTTTTTTTAAATATAGCTCCTACAGACTTGGAATTTAGTGTGGTGGTGGGGTACTTTCTTTCTGATCTGTGAAGGTCAGATGAAGTAGGATTTTAAAGAGTTCTATGTAGCGAAAGTAAACTACACAACTCAACTGACGTAACCGAGGCGAAGCAAGGGGGGTCGCTAGTCTACATATATATATATATATATATATATATATATATATATATATATATATATATATATATATATATATATATATATATATATATATATATAAAATTAGCTGTGTGGTCGCGGCTTCGAATACTACCAACCCTTACTTTGCTCGCGGATATCGTAAACGACGACCAAGAGCCTTATAGCGACCTGGGCCAACTACATCTGATGCCGTTTGGTCTACAATTACATTTCCAAGGAGGGTTGACGTCTGGCAGGCGGCTGGTCATAAAACTATTGCCAATAACTTTTACAATATACACTATGAAAGAAGAGTACACATTGTATCGACCCCAAGTAATTGGGATAAGAGTAGGAGAATGACGATATATAAAATTCTTTATGCTGAATGATGGAATAACGCACAGCCTAAACGTATCGATCGTAGAGACCTGAAACTTCGAGTGTGTTCTTTGTGGGACGTAGGCATCCGATAAGAAAAGATTTTTTGAAATTATACTCCTAAGGGATTGAAAAAAAGGGCAAAGTTTGTATGAGACAATGTGATTCCTTGGTCCAATCTATTTCAAATTTTTCATTAACATTTTTTTAATAAAATTTATAAAATACGTGTTTCATATTTTATTGAAATTTACCCCGAGAAGGGTCAAAAAGGGTTGGAAATTTATTTTGGGGGTGATTTGCTTTAAAGTTGATATCAATACTCTTTAAAAAAATTCGTCTTCTAAATCAAAATCAAAAGTGATTTTGATTTAGAAGACATTTTATTTGGAAACATGTTTGAAAACTCAATTCGATTTTATTCAAAAAATCGATCAAGTGCGCCTCGAAGTCGCGCACGAAGGGTTCTGTACAATTATCTATAAAACACAAAATAATCTTATATTTGTTGTATGGGATAAAATGCTTTGTCCTGAATGATGGAACAACGCGCAGCCTAAACTACTGATCGTAGAGACCTGAAACTTCGAGAGTGTTCTTTTTGGGACGTAGGCATCCGATAAGATAGGATTTTTCGAAATTATACTCTTAAGGGATTGGAAAAGCAGGGCAAAGTTTATATGAGACAACGTGATTCCTTATTCTTGTTCGTTCGTTCGTCGACGTTCTTCCTATAACTCCTCATACGCATACATAAGTACACTCACCCATTTCTTTTTTTTATTTTTACTTTAATAGGGGCAGGCAGTGCGTCCAAAAGATTGTACGCAGTACATGTCACACTCATCATAAACTGAAAAATATTCTAAAATCTTTAATATTAACTAAATTATAAATCATTGCAGTTTCGTGAGATATTATGTGAGTCAGTCTGTAAAAACTCATATTTTATCTGTTTATACTTTGTATTTTCTTTTCTCTGGTGTATGCCGCACATGGCGAGCCTGGCCACTTTCGGCATCAAGGAGATGGTCAGGCGAATCGAGGCGCTGGGGCTCAGGGTGGCCTTAAATAAGACGGAAGCCATTATTCCATGGGCCACGCGTAAGGTTGCCAATCGGCGCCTCGTTAGTCGTCAACTCCATCCAGATCAGTATCCAGGCCCATATAAAGTACTTGGGTCTGGTGCTCGACGGGCGATGGTGGTTCCGGGAGCATTTTCGCCGAATTGCTCCCCGGCTGGTCGGCGCGGCGTCCGCCCTATCACGGCTCATGCCGAACGTGGGCGGACCCAGCTTCGAGGGCCGACGGCTGTATGCGGGGGTGATCCGTTCGATGGCCATGCACGGCGCACCCGTGTGGGCGAGGGCTCTGAACGCCTAGCTCAGGGCTGTTCTGTGGAGACCACAGAGAGCCATGGCGATCAAAGCCATTCGCGGGTACCGCACGGTATCGACCGAGGCGTTATGCCCTCTGGCCAGGACACCCCCGTGGCACCTAGAGGCGGAGATGCTCTCCGACCTCTACCGGCGGGTTACCTCAGTGCGCGACGAAGGTGGCTCCCCATCGTTGAGAGCGAGATAGCCACTTGGCGCGAGGACGCCCGCCGAGACGTCATCACCCGTTGGGTTACGGGGCTGGAGAGGCCTAGACACGGTGTTGTTACCGTTGAGGCCCTCCGGCCCGTACTGATGGAGTGGATGGAGCGGCGGCACGGGATCCTCTCTTTCCAACTGGTGCAGGTGTTGTCGGGGCACGGTTGCTTCGGCAAGTACCTGCACACGGTCGTGTGGAGGGAGTGGACTCCGTCCTGCCACCATTGCGGTAGCGACGAGGAGACGGCGCAACATACGCTCGAGGAATGTTCGAGCTGGGACGGGCAGCGCCGCGACCTCGTCGCTATCATCGGTGCCGACCTGACGCTGCCGGCTTTCGCGACGAAAGCGATGGTTGACAGCGTCAGGAACTGGGACGCGGTCGCCGCCTTCTGCGAGGCTGTCATCTCGCAAAAGGAGGCGGCGGAACGAGTCCGGGAGGATTCCCGCGACCCGGGCCGTCGCCAGCGGCCGGGGCGGCGCAGGCGCGAATATTTGCGCTTAATGCCACCCTAACCAAGGCTTCGGGTGATCGGACCGGGGAATTGTCCGGTCACCCGACGTGAGGCCGCCATGAGCGGCCTTTTTTAATAACCAATAGGTGCACTGCTTATTCGTGTGCCACCATAGGTAACAAAAAAAATATTTAAGGTAAAAAAATCAAAATTACTGAGATTTAGACTTTATAAAAAAAATCATCATCTCTCCATATCCACCCTTTGTATATATCACCATCCGTCACCACTCAACCGCAACTGCCACCACTCATATTTAATCCGTTTCCATCTGTTCCCCCATATACACACAAAAAAGCTATCGTGACCCGTGCAGAACGCACATATCAGCTGTATACAATATAGATACATAAAATTACTTAATATAAATATAAGTTCGGAACGGAAACTCTAAATAAAGATAATCTCAAAGAAAACGAGAAAATATTTTGATTTTCATCATCATCATCTTCAATGGGAAGAAAATTGACTTATATAAAATACTGCGCTAGTCAGACGTGTTATATATAGGGTTTAATTTTGTGTTTTCCTTCCATTGCATAGATGTTATATCCATATTGAATCCTTTAGTCATTTTTTATAACATCCTCAGATAAGATAGGGGGCGCTGTATCATATTTTTACGCTGTCACCATATTTACGATTGTGAATTGTTCTAATTCGATATTTTCTCGATTTCGTGATCTATTTCTATACGTGCCAAAACTGAATTCTCAAAATTTCTTCTCAAAATTGGTTAGCGATTATATTAAAGCTTGGATTTATACCTTGATTTCTAGCTGTGTGGTAGCGGTTACGAATACTATCAACCCTTACCTTGCTCGTGGATGTCGTAAAAGATGACTAAGAGCCTTATAACGACCTGGGCCAACTTCATCTGATGTCATTCGGTCAACAATTACATTCCCAAGAAGGGTTGACGTCTGGCAGGCGGCCGGTCGTAAAACCATTGCCAATAACGTTTACAATAAATACTATTAAAAAGAGTACATATTGTATCGACCCCAAGTAATTGGGATAAGAGTAGGAGAATGATGATGATGATACCTTGATTTTGTTCGCCCGTCAAGACTCTAAGTAATTTCTAATATAAGATGTTATCATTGTATAAACAGAATGTCAGTCTATAACCCATAGTAACTATAGGAGGAAATGCTTGATGAATAGTCTCACTGTTTTATACAGGAGCACCTTGTTCAGAATTTAATAATTCTATCGTTATCTTTGACCCTTCATTTAGTGCTCATTAAATGATTCATCAAGTTATTTTAGTTCATTATATGTATATAATGTGCAATTAGGATAAACCAACTGAATTACGGAAAACCAACTGAACTACTATTAATATATGCTGCTTTATAAGTGTTTTGCATGTAGTGATTATTTGAGAATATATTATTTATGTACATACATACATATCATCACGCCATATCCCTTGCAGGGTAGGCAGAGAGAACAGAGTGCCAGAGAACTCTACCCTTGCATACTTCACTCGCTTCCTCAACATTCATAACTCTCTTCATACACGCTCGCCGGTTTCGGAGACTCTTGACTCCACCTTCCTTCAGTACGTGACCAATCTGGTCTAGGTAGGTGAGTCTCGGTCTCCCCGGGTACCTACATCCATTATTTATGTACTCTTACTAACTTTCTAACTATGGGATAGTTGTCATATGAGTCAATAAAAATATAAATAATAGAAATGTGTGCCATGGTCCAAGTAGATCATTGACAAAAAGCGTGATGCGTTATGATAGCCATATGGTAAACCTGCTGAACGATACGGTGTGATAGATGAATTGCTTTTTCGATATCAATTCTTTGTCGATACATTCTCATTGCACATTGAACTGAGAATAAAATATGTCGTAGGGCTTCGGACAGATTAATAATGATTAATATATAACTTCAATCATTGTTAGATCTTCTGTGGCATTCCAAAACATAACATTTAATTTAAATTGTCTTGAGCATTTACCTAGTTTCATCATCATCATTATCATCACAGCCCATAAATGTCCCACTGTTGGGCTCGGGCCTCCTCCGTAATGGGATGGAAATTAACCTACTATACCGCTCTGGTCAGACGTGTTGGTATAAGGGTTTTGTTTCGAGTTTTCCTTCTCTCACATAGATGTCATATGCGTTTTATATCCCTTAGACATCTCGTACGATCATCCACGGGTAAGATATGGGATGGTGAATAGTATTCTCACTCCGTCACCACACGGAAAACCTACCTACCTACCTAAAGTTTAAGTGTTATTAATAAAAATTAACATTAGAACATCACATTTTTTATTATTAATAAGGAATACAATTCACTATCCCTTAATTCCTTGTTGTAAAAGACGATTATGATAATTATCCAGATAACAATTACTTCACTCCAATGTCAGTCCATTATTTTTAGGAAAGTTTTGTTTAGAATATTAATTGTAATAAAAACTCGAAACAAAACCTTGTGCCAACTAGTAATAGACTATCTTCTAGCTTCAATAGATGACCACCGAAGACAAAGATCGGGTACCGGTGGCCCGCTCGCACGGCGAAGAAGAGGTGCTTGCAGGGTGGGTCAATGGGGTTGCGCGCCGCCTCTTCCGTCACCCCGGACTGATTTGGCGGGGAGCGACGTACATAGCCCACCGCAAAAAAAAAAAAAGCTTCAATAAATGACGCTAAATGACGGCCTAAAAATGACAAAGCTTTAAATGCCTTTCTTCAATTTCAGATTGGTGATTTTTTTCGAAACAAATTAAACGGACTTTTGACGGGAATTTGAAAACGTCATGTGGTGCTCTTGTATTATATTCAATATTTTAGTGTTTTAACGTGTTATATTAGATAATTTTGATAGTATTTTATGTAATGTGCTGCGTGGAACTACTGGGATGTCGTGAATATCATATAAAAGTGTTTTACAACGTTTTCATTTTTCATCAAAATTCAAACAAGATACCATTAACAGTGTGGCCATAGCACTGTTGATGGCGACAATTTGACTTAGACAATGACTAACCTGAAAGACTAAAAACGTGAAGATATTTATAACTAGTTATTGACGAAATCTTGTAAACGACATTTAAAAAAAAAAAAAACTGATTGCTGATTTTTTTCGAAACAAATTAAACACATAATAAAAATGAGTAAGTATTTGGGTTGTATCAAAACTTTTCAAAGAACAGATAAAGAATACTCAATACATTATAGTAATGGAGAAAAGGCTACGCTGAATATTCTAACGACAAATGTGTTCAAGTACTACATGTCACAAACAGGTGATGTCATTGAAGATCCGAAACCTAACAATCCTAGTGATTCGGCAAAGATCAATGTGAAAAAAGTTACCGATTATGGTAAAAACGCTTTCAACTGTTCTATACTTAGAGAAACTAATAATGAGTTCTTTGTTTTTACTAATAAAATATCAATACAATTTGATAAGGTAAAAGGTACTATGAAGGTGCAGGACTTGCCATCTAATAGAGACATATTGGTTGAGACAGAACCTCTGTACTACGACGATACCAAAGTCAAGCAAACATTACGACAACACCAAGATGAATACTTTTTTGGTGGAGGAATGCAAAATGGTAGATTTACTCACAAGGGGCATGAAATATTAATTGTTAATAGTAATAAGTGGGAAGATGGGGGCGTTATATCTGCGTGTCCATTTTATTGGTCGTCTAAAGGATATGGTGTTTTACGGAACACATGGCAACCCGGTGTATATGATTTCGGTTCAAAAAATACCGATATTATAGAAACAAGTCACTCAGATCCTAGTTTTGATGCGTTCTTCTTCATTAACTTGGATGCTAGAAATATTTTAAAAGATTATTACGAATTAACTGGCCAACTAATTTTTATGCCAGAGTTTGCATTTTATGAGGTACATTTAAATAAATTTAACAGAGACTATTGGGTAAAGGTGGATAAAAATGATCTCAAAGCAATTTTATTCGAGGACGGATTTTATTACAAATGTTATCAGCCTAATGAAATAATCTGCAAAGACGGTATTTTAGAAACTTTAAATGGAGAAAAGAATAATTATCAATTTTCTGCGAGAGCTATGATAGGTAGGTATCAGAAACATGATATGCCACTTGGGTGGTTCATCCCTAATGACGGTTATGGTTCTGGTTACGGACAAACAGATTCTTTAGATGGTGATATTGAAAATTTAAGACAATTTGTGGAATATGCAAAACATAAAGGAGTAGAAACAGCACTTTGGACAAATACAAATTTAGAACCTAAAGATCCTAAAAATCCTAAAAAAGGAGAACGTGATTTCTATAAAGAAGTTGCAAAAGCTGGAATAGTAGCTCTTAAATGCGATGGATCTTTTATAGGTGCGGGTAATTCGTCTGCTCTTACCGCTGTGGAAAACGCGACAATCATTTTTAAAAAAGCAGCGAATACTCAAACTCGCCCATTTATTATAATGGTCGGTGGATGGGCTGGTACCCAAAGAGATGCTGGGATATGGACCGGCAATCAAACTGGAGGACTTTGGGAGAATATACGTTTTCATATACCTACTTATATTGGTGCTAGTCTCTCCGGTATACCTATTGTTGGATCTGACATGGACGGTATTTTTGGTGGAGGTGACAAAAATGTAAATATACGCGATTACCAATGGAAGACATTTACACCCTTGCAATTAAATATGGACGGTTGGAGTAACATCCAAAAAACTCCATTTGGTTTCGATGACGAAGCTAAACTTATAATTAGAGCATACCTGAAACTAAAATCAATGTTAATGCCTTATAATTATACTATAGCTCATGAATCAGTACATGGTTTACCGATGATCAGAGCAATGTTCCTAGAGTTTCCCAATGAGAACAGCGGATATTCAATAGACTCTCAGTATCAATACATGTGGGGACCTAATATATTGATTGCACCTGTTTTCAAAGAGCAGTATGACACAAATGGCGAATGGATACGCCATAGTGTATATTTGCCGAATCCTGATCAAGTTTGGGTTGACTTCATGACTGGAGAAAAGTATCAAGGTGGAAAAATATGGAACTGCATCAAGTCACCTTTGTGGAAATTACCAATTTTTGTTAAAGACGGCGCTATATTGCCTATGTACCATCCAAATAATAATCCCAACCAGATAGAAAGAGACGTAAGAATTTTTAACATTTATCCAAACGGAGAAAGCACTTTTGAAGTATACGAAGATGATGGCATATCTTCAGATTATTTGACAGATAACAATGCTAAAACAAAAATTACAGTAACGGGTCCTAATACAAGTGGACATGGGGACTTAGACATACACATTCACAAAACTGTAGGCTCATATAAAAACATTGTTAAACATCGATCGATCAACGTTAATAAGAATTATGGCCACAGCAAATATTAAACAATTAACAGCGATGATAAATAACGAAACTATTGACATTCGTATGGTTGAGACAGAGGAAGAGTTTTTAGTTACAGAAAACGTATATTATTTTAATAACAATTACCTTGTAAATCTTTATCTAAAGGATATACCATATGATGCATTGAAACAAAAATATCTGATGATTCGTATACGAGAGTGTGACGTGACCAAATGTGATATTAATATAAAAATCAAAGGATTAGAGAACAAAACTAAAATATTTGGGAGTAATAGTCATAATCTTAATAATTCTTTAAGAATACCAGAAAAATTCACCGTTTTTGATCAGGACATTACACGAACAAGCATCTGTTTGCGTTGGGATGCCCAAAAAGATGTTTACTTTGAGATCGAACGAGATGGGGCTTTGTTTACAAATATAACAGGCACTGAATTTCAATTCGATGAGTTTGAATTTGGAACAGAGCATAAATTTAGGATTCGCTCAGCAAACGATCATGGTGTTTCAAATTGGAGTTACTACATATTAGTATCAACAAAGCAAAGTCCATGTGAACATATAGTAAAAAATATTAAAGCTGTTTGTAATGTACCCGAACAGCCTGGTGAAGAAATTAACAAGCTAATAGATGGAGACCTTACAACTTTGTGGCATACAATTTGGAGTAGACCAAATGAAGCAGATCCTGCAACTGGAAAAATAATTAAATTAAACTTTGACTTGGAGAAAGTTTATGAAATCGATCGATTGGAATACATTCCAAAGACGCCCACAATGGTACTATTCTTCAACTACATTATAGGTTTTCTCTGGACAATCAAATATGGAGTCCAATATCTAGTACTCTTAATTGGCAAAAGGACAAAACTACTAAAACAATACTTTTACAAGGTCAACAGATGAGATATTTTGAAATAAATATTTTAAATTCTGTTGGTGGTTTTGGTGCTGGGAGAGCAATTGCTTTTTACAAAAAGTAAAGTACTTTTTATATTACTTAGGTAGTACTTGAAGTACATATGTATTTTAAATATAATACTTTTTATCTGTGTCATTTGTGTTGTTAGATAAGCCTCATAGTCTGAGGGTATAAGTATGTAATTGATCATTGAGAGAGTTCCCAGGTTTTAGTGTTAAATGATGTAAAATCCTAGTATGGTATTGAACACGAAAAGTTCATAGCAATTACGTAGTCTTTCATGGTGACCGATTAATGATAGCTGATTATAATTATAGTTTCTGTATAAATGTGTGATATTCTTAATAGAAAATCACACCAACCTTTTCATTAATTAGGATTTTAATCCAGAAGTTCACGTTCGCCACTTACATGCTTATTTTATTGGGCCATCCAAACTATTACTTATGGTAAGGCTAATTCATACGGGAATGAAACAAACGTTGAATGACGTCTTTGGAGTTTTCTAACATCTCCATTAAAACTAAATCAAACGATCAGTTTCAGGTATTTTTTATGTCTCTTTGCATAAAGTTACATTATATTATATATTTGTTTTCTAAGAAGTAAAAAAAAAACAAAAGCACCGTCGAAAGTGAGTAAACATTCAAGTTATTGACTTGTAAGAACTTATGATATAAGTTTTATAGAATCAAAAATAGATTATGATTCATCATCATCATCAACCTGCTGTTATCCCAATTTATTTGGGGTCGACGCAATATGTCTTCTCCTTCCATACAACTCTATCAGACGTCATCTCTGTGGTCACTCCTTGTCTATCCATGTCATGTTTCACGCAGTTCATCCATCTTTTCTTCGGTTTCCCTTGCCCCTTAAGCTATTATGATTAAGATCACTTAAGAAATTTAAGATAACATTTCAGCATTTCTTCTTGAATTTTTAAAGCTGTTATGTATCTTAAAAATCTTATTGGAATTGATCTTCATTATTAGATCCCGGCAATCATTTGTTAGGTTTGAATTTATTTTAATTCATTCAATGTTCAGATTACTGGTGAACATACATTGTGTGTGATGCCCAGATTGTAGTCTTGAATCCGTGCGTAATATGAGTTCTTTAATTATATGTTTGTAAAGTTCCTCCCAATACAAGGATTTTTGTCTTTAAAAAACAAAAGTACAAAGAGTTTAGTAAATTGTTTAGTATTGTTTCTTATTTTGTACATTAAGTTATATGATATATTCAGTTATTTAAGCTATTCAATAAAAAAACTAAATATGCAAATTACAAATCTTGTCAAATTTCATCCAGATCCGCTCAACTATTCTGGCATTGAGCAACAAACATCTACGCTACTATACTCGTTCCAACCATTTATTTTACTTTTGACACATGCTTTAGGACGTAACTGTTTCATTATACGCAATTATTAACTTTGAAACGAGTGAACAGAGAAATATATAAACTGCCCAATAATATTTATATATCTTAATTATTACCCACTAAATACATTAACATGCCGTAAATAGCTCTATTCATAAAATTTAAGTGATAATTCATTTCCGTTATAAAAAAAGTTACGTTCTATCGCATCTAGTGACAGGATCAAAAGTATTCGGTGCAAACTAATGAATCGCAAATAATCGATTACACTTATTTGCAGTTAAGTCAGCTGACAACTGAGTTTTGAATTGTTGTAATAGACAACACGTTAAAATTGTATCAGGGAGATATAAAAATCTTCTCATCATACCTATAACATGAAATAAAACAACCAAAATATTTTAATATTATTTTATTATAACGAATCGTCGGATTCTTCATACGAACTCGAATCGTCGCTTGAATCATCTGCAGTGTTTATTATTAACTCTTGTGTAGGTATGTTGTCAAATTCAATTTCCCGATCCCAATCAGAGAATATTATATTTTTTGTCTTGTTGACGACACTCGCCCAGTTTTCAGGCGTCACACTAGCACATGCGTTTTTTAAAAGTTCAAGCATTTTATTTGCTGTGAAAGGAGGAGTTGTATTGTTTCTTGCGGCGTGTCCTTTGACTTGTGCCCAGTTCATTTCAATTGGATTATATTGAAAGTGGTACGGAGGAATTCTGATTACAACATGCCCATATTCTGCTGCCATTTCGTCGATGACATATCGTTTTGGCTGCTTTTTACTTTTTAATATTTTAAGTAATTCTACTTTTAGTAGGGATTCGTCCACATCTTCCCCATTATCACGAAGCCAGTTTATAATCTCGTGTTTTTTGTTGGCCTGTGTTGGCATTTTATTAATTTGGCGAGAGTGATAGGGTGCATTATCAATAAATATTGTTGATGGCTCTTCAAGTGATGTAAGCATTTCTCTGAACCACTTTTCATACACGTCCGCATTCATCTCCTCATGATAGTCTCCTGTTTTTTTTTATTTGAACGCTAACAGAGCGTCTGGTACAAATCCCTTTGTAGTTCCCGCATGGCAAATGATGAGGCGTTCACCTTTCCCCATTGGCACTGCAGAAGTAGAAGCAGCAGTATCGTCAGTCCAACCTTTTGGTATGGAATGATTGGCATTGAGCCAAGTTTCATCTGTGAAAACGACATTCGACCAGTCTTCTATTTTCTTCGCTTGTCTTAAAAATTCACAGCGAGACAAGGCTATATCACGACGTTCGATTAAAAATTTTCTTTTGTCGGATTTCTTATACAAGAACCCGATTTGGTGCAGCACCTTTGACAAAGAAGATTTTTGACCACGAAACAAGCCACAATTTCGTAGAGACGCTACTAATTTTTTCAAAGTAGAAATCTCTTTGCTTGTGTAATAATTGTATATATGACGAAGAATAGCATCAGTATCAAAACTGTCAATTGCTGTCACTTTACGGGGCTGACGTTTTTTCTTAGGCGTAGATAGCTTGTTCTGTTCAATACCACTACTGCCATAGGCTTCTTTAGTGATTTTCGCCACCGTTGGAGCACTAATACCTAATGCTGCTGCAACACGGTCTCTAACTTGGGTTACTGGTATAAGGAATCCGCCATTGCGGCTTTCCTTTTCAAAAAATTCACGAAGCCGCAGCACTAACTCTCTGGATTGTCCTTTAAGCACCATACCTTTCGGCATTTTGCAAGTAAAATCTTACTGGGAGGAACGATACGCTCAACTCAATCAAAGTAAGAACAATGAAATCAATACGGTGGAATATAAATACTCAACACAGCGTATGAAAAATATGAAAGAGCACTCAGCGAACAGAAATGTGACTAGCACGGGAGTCTTGTTGCGAGTGACAGACAACACAACAAAATGGCGTCGCCGGCGCGCCGTTCAGTGTTGCCAATTCGGCTTAAAAAAAAGGGGTAGGCTGGATGAGAAAATTATTGATTTACTACCGCAGACGAGGGCGCCATTGTCTCTAAGTAAAGTTTGGAGCAGCGGACCCCGCTTAATGGAAAAATGCTTCATAAAGTAGTTATTTTTTATTTTGCAAAGTACAAAGTAAAATATTTTGGGAGGACTGAATTAGTGGGTATGCAAAATTTAATGTGCCCAAATAACAAATATATTTACAGAAGTGAAGTTTTTAAATAATATGAAATATGTATTTAAGCAAAAATAAAATATCCGTGTTAAATCGATTAAAAGTTCTTCCTGACTAAAATCGATTATTACAAAACATAGTATCCGTAATACATTGGTACAACACTAATTGATCAGAATTCGACCTGCCAAAAGTAAAATAAATGGTTGGAACGAGTATAGTAAGTAGCAAGTGCTTCAGTAGTTAACTCGTGATTGGGTACCTCTTATATGATCGTGTCCATGCATAATCTTTTGCTTTACCTATATTTGTTAATTATATCGTGGTTTGATGGCCATGACACTAGGATTAATACTTATTAGTCAAGTTGTATGCAATTTTTATGTAAATATTAAAGAAAAGACGAAGCCAGAGTTTCTTGCCGGCTCTTCTCAGTGCGATAACATTCCGAACCGGTGATAGTTTATTTAGTTTAATTAAATGTGAATGTATTTAATAAACATAATGCTTATTTTAATATTGTTCTTTTATTTCTATCGCTAGAATCATCACCGAGACGCTCGTCGTAAAGTGACGTCATATTAACATAGAATATATATGTAAGATTTATTGATACATCTTACACCTATATACAATACCTAAGAAAATAAAGCAATAATTTAAATTAAATCACAAGTTTCCTAAGTTAGTCTAAACATTTGGATTTTTCTCTAGTGTCTTTCTTAGCTCTTGATAAACTCCAAGACTTTAGAGCTACACAATCTTCATTTACTGTAGTTTTCTTCTTCTCAAATGATTCTATATTTTTATTATTTATAGTTTCTCTATGATAATCACCTAGGTATTTCAATTCACTTCTGTTATCATTTTCAGTTTTATGATCTCTAAAATAAAGAGCTGAAATTAAATTCCACCTATTCCTATGAATCTCTCATCTCTATCAATTCCTATAATTTTCTTAATATTATTTCTTAAATCTGTAATCCAAACCTGATCATTTACTTGCAAATTACAAATATTATTGGTATTGTGTCGTTTATTATAACATTGACTAGTTTTTGTTACCTCTATTAGTTTTGGTTCACTTTTAGAACGCGCAAAAGAAGTCGCGCCATCTGTGGTCTGCGCCGTGTGGGTAATGGCGATAATTCCTTCCAACAATAACCATCTTGTAACAATATTCAATATATGCCAATCATTGTAATACATCCAATAAACTAATATTTATCCGCTTTCAAGAGTATTTATTTCAAAAAAATCAAGAATATACGTGTCTCAGCCTTCACACCTTTCAAAGTTTTTTTTTGTCTAGATAAATTATCTCTTAATTTTTGAGCAAACAAAAGTTTAGCTGGATTTAATTCAGCACACTCTCGCGGAAAATTAACGTCTGAGCAGTGGCAAAGTGCTGTTGCGCTTCCTTGAATGAACGAAAGCACCGCTGCCCAACTTTCTGGATGTATTTGGGGCTTTCATTGGTAGGTAACGGCCTAGCTGTACCCCTGGTATTGCAGAGGTCTATGAGGTAGTAACACTTACCATCAGGTATCAGCGATGTGGATAGGGGGCGACACTGTCTCGCCTAACGAGATGGCCGCCTGGCGGTGCAACGCCCGCTTTGACGTCCTTGCCTGTTGGGTGATCCGGCTGAAGAAGCCTGGATTCGGTGTTTGGACCATCGAAGACTTGCGACCGGTGCTGTTAGAGTGGTTGGGTCGGCAGCGCGATGTTTTTTCCTTCCGACTGATGCAGGTCTTGACGGAGATAGTTGCTTCTACAAGTACCTGTACACGATTCTGAAGAGGGAGAGCTGCCATAACTGGGATTGCAATGAGTACACGGTGCAGCACACAATTGAAGTCTGTGTGACTTGGGCAAAGCAGCGCCGTGAACTCATGGTAATCATCGATACCGACCTCATGCTGCCAACCATCACTAAGGCGATGCTTGATAGCATCAAGAATTGGGACGCGGACACCGCCTTCAATGTGACAATCCTCTCGCAGAAGGAGGTGGTGGAGCGTGTCTGAGAATTTCCTTAGTCAGCACGCTCCACTGCCGGCGCATGGGATGGCACAAGCGCCAGGACCTGCGATTGATGCCGTCCTAGTCGAGACCGCGAATGACTGGACCGGGAAATAGTCCGTTATCTACAGAGAGGATGACCGCGGCAAGGTGATGCCTCGGCAGCAAGCCGGGGTGTCGACGGTACTCAAAAAGGTAACCCACCGGCAGTCAAGTACGCGGAAGTCAAGTATTCGGTATTTGGGCGGCCCAATGTCGATGGGTAAGGGAATATGCTCGCTTATGGGGCCACGCGCCGTTCTTTCGGCGCCCTGGACGAAATGGACAGCGTGTATCCACACCATAGCAGGTTACATAAAAAGGTGTATTACGTGCTCGTTCATAATAAAATAAATATTAAAGAAGTAAGAATACTACCTTCTGGCACACATAATAGAGCTTCATCAAAGCTAGATTGTTTTGGTGTTTTTATCAAAAGTTTTAATAATTGTTTCATCAAATCAATTCAATCTTCGCCTCGTATTATATTTTTGTCTTGATTTCCAATAGGTGTGGAATCGAAAACCACATATGGTTTTCACTACAACAACACAATAATTTTTCGCTCGTAATCAAGCTGTTATTGATTTTCAATAAAAGCCACGCAAAAGTAAGAGTCAATATATTTGACTCATGCATTACAAAAATGTAATATGGTAGTTATAAAACTATAGTTGATTTTCATTAAAAACTATGGAAACATTACAAAAATATAAATAGGGCTATGCTGTTATAATACTATCACTTATTTTCAGTAAGAGCCACGCAAAATGCAAAATGAGTCAATATATTTGATTGTAGTATCATCTATAATTACCAACTACCAAGAATATCGAAGTATGAAGGAAAAACTTTTCTCGGCAGATTGCCAGTAAAAATGTGTGAAATTTAGCGCAATTAAACTAATTGCATTCAATGCGTTAAATAAAATAAATATTACACACAAAACTTGCATGCCGACAAATATTTTTTTTTTTTTTTGTTATCGCTGTGGAATTGCTTTGGGGGTGTGTGTGGGACTCGCCGGCCATAGATGACGGCGGCCGGAGTACCCACTAAAACCAACAGCGGTCCCTTCCGCGCTTTTACGTGATGCCGGAGAGATCGTCTATTGACATTCTATCCCCGACACCCCTACGCTTAGCCATCTGGCCACGACCAGTCAGCCGTCAAGGCGGTGGGAGGAGGTGCACGTAGCGGCGCCTCCCTCTCCCTGGTCGCCGCCGGCGGAGCGAGTTCGCAGACGCGAGTGCTTCGCGTTCCCGCTCCGCGGCCTCCTTTGCAGAGATGACTTCCTCGCAAAAGGAGGCCATCGACGTCCACTACCTGTCGCTGTCAAGCATCTTGTTGATGACGGTCGACAACGACAGGTCCGCTCCTATGACCGCCGACAGGTTGTGGGGCTGAGGCCCCCAGGCGGGACATACTTCCAGGGTGTGACGCGCGTCATCAATTTGATGCAGACAAATACCTAAAAAGAAATATTTAGTCTCTCTCTATCTGTTAAACTGAGAGAACAACATTTATATTTGTATTAGTATAAATAATAATAAGTTTTAAAACGAATTGATGCGAAATAATTTTACGTAAATTAAGGTTATATTTCTAAATTTCTGAGATAAAGTATCTTTACACTTTATAATATTATACTACGTAATTATTGGTTGAAGTTCGATAAGCTTAAAATCAGGTTGTAGATTTATATAACCTATGACTTGAATACAAATGCACTCAACAAGTAAAAAAATAAATGTTTCATAGAGCTTCATCGATATAAAAATATTAAATTAAGGTTGATGTTGAAAGTTAATAAGCAATTTCGCTCACCAAACATTACTTAAATGACCTTTTGTATAACACTAATTAAGAATTAAAACCCAGACAAAGAGGTAGTCCGTGCTGTGTGGTAGCGGCTACGAATACTACCAACCCTTATTTTGCTCGTGGATGTCGTAAAAGACGACTAAGAGCCTTATAACGACCTGGGCAGGCGGCCAGTCATAAAACTATTGGCAATAACTTTTACAATATGTACTTGTACTATGAAAGAGAGAAGAGAGAGAAGTAATGCCTGAGACTACACTAACACATGTACGTTAATCTTTTTTAATCAACAGAAACAGAACATATTCCGTTCACTATTGGACGTAAGCCTTCTCCACAGATGAGATGAGTGCAGCAATCGCTACGCTTGGCAGGCGGGTTAGCATAGCTGTGTGTTCTTATACGTTTGCCAAGAAGAGGCTGAAGTACATTCTGCTGGTGAGACCAACTCTGCTGGTGAAATAAAAGGATCAAATAAGGGGTGGCGATAATTATATTCTTATCCCATCGCCACACAATAAATAGAATATTAAAGGCAATATAATTTGCAGAATGAATAGAACCTTGAATTTTATATCGACCTGGGCCAACTCCATCTCATCAGATGGTCAAAAAACCATTTGGTCAAAAAATATATTCCCAAGGAGGGTTGACGTCTGACAGGCGGCCGGTCATAAAATTATTGCCAATAGCTTTTACAATAATTATCTACTATGAAAGAAGAGTACATATTGTATCGACCCCAAGTAATTGGGATAAGAGTAGGAGAATGATGATGACAAAGAGGTAGTCCGATAATAATCCAAACCATAACTATAGAACTTCAATAGGTAGTTCATCATCATCATCACAGCCCATAAATTTCCCACTGTTGGGCTCGGGTCTTCTCCGTAATGGGAGGGAAATTAACCTACTATACCGCGCTGGCCGGACGTGTTGGTATAGAGTTTTGTTTCGAGTTTTCCTTCTCTCGCATAGATGTTATATGCGTTTTATATCCCTTAGTCGTCACGTACGATCACCCACGGGTAAGATATGGGGTGGTGAATAGTATTCTTACTCCGTCACCACACAGAAAGGTAGTTCTATAAATATTTATAACTATACCTACAAAACACATAATTTAATTATTTATAAATATCTCTAAATATCAATTTACTTAAAACTGTAAGGGCTGAACCAGTTAGTTTCGCGGCAAAACACGGAACTACACGTAACGAAAGTAAAATAATTAGGGCAGATTATTGACCAAATCTATCTTCCAACCCGGCTCCCCGGTCCCCGTGGAAGATTGCGACCGAAACCCTCCAAACATTACCTCAAAAAGGTTAAAATATAAAAACAAGATTTTAAAGATAGCTACATATAACGTCAGATCACTCTCAACGGTAGAAAAATACACAGAATTAATGCACGCTACTCGCAATATAAACATAGACATACTTGGCTTATCAGAAGTAAGAAGAATGGGATATAAAATAGAAGAGCATAACAGCCACATATTCTGCTTCATAGGCGAAACACCGGGTCTGCATGGCGTAGGATTTCTTATTAAAAAAGAATACAAGAAGAACATTATTAATTTCCACGGACTCTCAGAGAGGGTCGCTCTACTTCAATTAAAATTTCACTGACTGTGACTTGACACTGACTTGTCTATTATTCAAGTATATGCCCCGACCAAAGATTGCGAAGACGAAGACGTCCATACATTTTACCAAACATTACGGAAAGCTCACGAAATGTTGGGAAACGGCACAAACCTTATGGTAATAGGTGATTTTAATGCCAAGTTAGGTCAGCCAAAAAAACAATGAAAGATTTATAATGGGAAAATATGGTTATGGGAGAAGAAATCAGAGAGGAGAAATGCTAGTCCAATACGCTCTTGAACACAAGTTATCTGTCATGAATACCTACTTTAAAAAGAAAAACCAACAAAGACCTGGATAGCGCCGAATGGGAAAATAAAAAATTAAATTGACTTTGTTCTGTCTAACTTACCTAAAATGATCACAAACATGGAAGTTTTAAATCATGTAGAGTTCCCATCAGATCACCGTATAGTTCGAGCTACATTACTTTTGAAATACCCTAAAAAGAATAGAAAAAATTGCGCAAGTTCGATGACTACTCTGAAAACAGAAAAAGACATAGAAAATTATATATCCAACTTGGAAACTAACATAGCTCACTTACCAAATAATGATTCAGGAGACATACAAACATACTCTGATAAATTCGAACACTGCATAAAAAGCAGCCTGAAACAAGAGATAGGAAATAAGACCAACGATGATATATGCTATTTTTTCAGCCATCAGACTATAGAATTAATTAGAAGAAGAACTGAACTCATAAAAACCAAAAACAAAACAACAGAGAAAAGAACTATCAGATCTATTCAAAAAAACTAATAAATCAATTAGAATTGACTATAAGATACATAGGAGAAAAATCATAGAGACAAGCCTAACAAACTATAGGAGTGCGAAGAGAGCCTTTAAATAACTGAATACCCATACTGATTGGATCAAGAGTTTAAAAGATGGATCAAACGAAACCAAATCAAGAAGTAGTCTAATATCTTGCGCTACCAACTTCTACAAAACTCTATATGCCAACGACACGCCACAAAACTCGTCATCTGTCACCGAAACAAACCTGTTAAACACAGCTACGAATGCCACAATTATTATAACAGAGGAAGAAATCACAAAGAGCATCAAGAAGTTAAAACGAGAAAAGAGCTCTGGCCCTGACGGTTTAAAGAACGAGTTGCTAATATCGGGTGACAAAGTACTTACCAAGCCACTGATGTACATATTTAATAGAGTACTAAGTACTGGTAAAATACCGGAACAATGGCATAAATCAGACAGTACTACTGTATAAAAAAGGAAATCCACTCATCATTGCCAACTATCGACCGATAAGCCTGCTTTCAAGCGTATATACACTCTTCACTTCTATTATACTAAATAAAATCAGTGCTCATATAGATAGAATGCAGCCTATAGAACAGGCGGGCTTCCGTTCCAGTTTTTCAACCATGGACCACATCCATACGCTGGAACAAGTCGTGGAAAAGTATAAAGAATTTAATAAAAAGCTCTACATAGCATTCATAGACTACACAAAAGCGTTTGACAGTCTCTACCATGACTCTATATGGCAAACTTTAAACAACTGCAATATAAACCCAATAATTACGAGAACAATAAAAAATATTTATTTAAATTGGAGGAGACCTATACCCTATCAGAGGGATTCCTGTAAATAACTTTAATACAAATTATATAAAATATTAGGAATTAAGACAAACATAAAATAAGTAAACAGTATTGTAAATATGGTTTATGGGAAATAAATTATTGACCAAATCAATAGTGTGATTCTTTCAAGCTACGGAGAGAGTCTGATGTTCCATTAAATTGCTTACTGTATATTGTTCCATTAAGTTGAGGCCACTATACAGAGTAGAAGTAGATCGCTCCCGAAAACAAAGACAGGTAACCCTACTAGACAGACAGTCCTACTTGTAATGATAGGCTAGAAAAAAATCGACGCGGATGAAAAAAAAAAATTTTTTTTTCGCAACGAATTTTAAGTTTTTTTCATATTCTATCGTATTAGGACAGTCCCATGTAAAGATAATTCCATAAAAAAACGTAACTTTACTCAGATGAGAGAAGACACAATCTATTCAAAACTCACGATCATATGTTCAAGAGTTCAACGACCTCGTGTGGCGAAAAAAAAATTTTTCTTTCATCCTCATCGATTTTTTTTCTAGCCTACAAGTAAGACTAGTAGGATTACCTGTCTTTGTTTTCGGGAGCGGTCCCCTTCCACCCTGTATATAAGCATTCAAATGCGGCCAAAATATTTAATTGCAGACTTATTTATAATAAAGCAAGGTTAAAATTGACAGCATATATAATATTTGTACAGCTTACTCTAGACAAATTGTATGACGACACTTTCAAAAGAAAAATATGCATTCCAATGTATATTGTCATGCGATGTATATTCATCATCATCATCATAGCCCATAAATGTCCCACTATTGGGCTCGGACCTCCTCCACAATGGGAGGGCAATTAAACCACTATACCGCGCTGGTCAGACGTGTTGGTATAGGGTTTTGTTTCGAGTTTTCCTTCTCTCGCATAGATGTTATATGCGTTTTATATCTCTTAGTCGTCTCGTACGATCGCCCACGGGTATGATATGGAGTGGTGAATAGTATTATTACTCCGTCACCACACGGATAGATTTTTAGCGATGTATATTAGGAAGTCCTCAATTCATCGAAGAAAGCATTTCTTATAAATTGACTTAATATCTCGGTTCATCCACCGTTTTCCGCCTAAAACAAGGAAAATACCGAGCAAAACTCGATAATCTAGATATTTTTAATAAGTGTGAATAGTGCAACTGCTGCCGACACGTAATTTGGCAAATGTTGGTGGGAATAATTCGTACACTTAGGGGTACAAAATATGGTCACTTTAAATACTTTTCATTATTCTATAGTTAGTGCCATTTTTTTTTTTAACGTATCTGTTTAATAGAAATTTAAAGGAAAGGTAGGAATATGTGAAGTCATAAGTCATATATTAGGTATAATAATACTAAAAATTCCGTGTGATGACGGAGATTTTCCGTTGGTGCATTTTTGTGTGGTGACGGAGTAAGAATACAATTATTACTACTTATGACCCTGAGGGTGACGGTGAAAGACGACTAAGGGATAAAATATACATATAACATCTATGCAAGAGAAGGAAAACTCAAAATAAAACCCTATACTAATACGTCTGACCAGCGTGCTGTAGGAGGTCAATATCCCTCCTAGTGTGGACGAGGTTCAAGCCTAACAATAAAACATATATGAGCTGAGACGAAAGTACAAAACTATATGCTAGTGCTGTATGGTAGCGCTTACGAATACAATCAACCCTCAACTTGTTCGTGGATGTCGTAAAAGACGACTCATAGCTTTACATCGTTCTGGTACTATTTAATTTATAATTACATTCCCAAGGAGAATTGACGGCAGTCAGGTGGCCGGTCATAAAACAATTGCCAATAACCTTTGCAATATGTCCGATAGAAGAGGAGTGGGTACATTGATCTTAAATAATTGAGTTAAGATCGGAATGATTTATTTAGGTATTTATTTATTTATTTATATAAGGCTCATCTGCGACATAAACACTAACATTTGCTAAAAACTAGTGTTTATATCAATTACAGATGTGCATAATATTCTGTCCGTCTGTCCGAGTGAACTGTATAATTGGGATTCCAAATAACGCTTCTGAATTCAAGTACACTTCTTACTAACGTATTAAATAAAAGTATTTTAGATGCATTGTGCTTAAACTCTTTCGTATTGCGCTTGATGAAACCTAACATTTTAGTAGCTTTTTGGATCATTTTATTATATTGTAGGATGAATTTTAATTTAGAATCAAGAATTATACCTAAATCACAAATTTCAGTAACCAAACTGATGCTTTCATTGTTGATATAAAAATTAGTATCTAAGACCTTCCTTTTTTTAGTGAATTTGTGCTTACATTTTGTGGCATTAAACTTAATTTTATTAGTGCAACACCATTTATAAATTCGATCTAAATCAGCTTGCATTAATTCTACATCTAAAGGTGATTTAATTTGTCGTAGCAGTTTTATATCATCTGCGAAGAGAAAGCAGTGACAATGATGTACCTGATCGACAATATCATTGGTGAATAGAAGAAATAATATCGATCCTAAATGCGAGCCTTGAGGAACACCAAAATAAGCAATATAGCTCTTAGATTAGTAGCCACCGACAACTACAGTCTGTTCACGGTTTTTTAAATATGATCTAAACCAGCTCAACACATTACTGCAGATTCCATATTGGTTATGTAGCTTTTTAATCAAAATTTTGTAATCAACGAGATCAAAAGCGCTAGCGAAATCTGTATATATAGAGTTCATTTCTATACTGTTATCCATGCCATCCATTACAAGATAAATGTAGGGAACAAGTTTAGTTATGATTTATTTATTTTCTTGAAAACCATGTTGTTCTGTCCTTTTATGGGATTTGGTGTATTTTGTTATTACAGCACAACCTATGCTTTCAAAAACTTTGCAAAAAAAAGATAAAACAGATAATAAAATAAAAATAAAACTAAAAAAGCCTTTATATTTCCAGTAATAAAATTAACATAGAAAGTATTGTTAAAACAGATATAGGTCTGTAATTTTTAACATTACTGTTGTCGCCTTTCTTTAAGATTGGAACAATACGTGCACGTTTCCACCCAATAGGAAATACACCTATTTCAAAAGATTTATTGAAAATTGCATTAAGAGGCTTTGCAAGAGATGATGCACATTTTTTTATGAAAAAAGGTGGAATGCCATCTAGACCTGTTCCTTTGTTCGGATTCAGTCTCTCCAAATGATGTCATTTTCACTGAAATTCAAATAAGCTAATTTATCACACGTTGATACATTATCAATTATAGTAGAAGGTCCACTCTGACTACCTTGCAAAGGACATGGCGTGATGGTATGTATGTATGTAGAAAGTCCGGAATTACCATAAGTGTTTTTATATATGATGATGATCCGACCGATTTCGGTCATGGCGACTGCTTCAACGCCCCTGTAATTTTCGCTCATGCGCTCGCATATGGCTAAGGAAACCAATCTTATTACAGAAGGTCCTCGCACACTGCGGGCATGTAAGTACATTATTGACATAATCATATCTAATTGCCGCAGGTGGTCGGGCTTTCAATTCATCTCGCTTGATATCTAGATCAGACCATCGCTTCAGTTCAAAATTATGGACTTTAGTTTTCACTAAAGCTCTCCATTCCTGTCGGTTAGCGGCTTGCTGTTCCCATTGAGATGGTTGAATATCGCACGTTTTTAAGTGACGCTTTAGAACATCTTTGAACCTGAGGAGTTGTCCGCCCTGTTTACGCTTGCCCTCCTCAAGTTCAGAATAGAAGATGCGCTTCGTCATACGTTGATCTGTCATCCGTAGCAAGTGTCCGCTCCATCGAAGTTGTCGCTGCATGAGGTAGGATTCAATGCCGTCCACGTCTGCCTTTCGAGGCACATCAGTATTTCGCACGCGGTCTGACCATCGGATCTTTAGTATCTTCCTCAGACATCTGAGGTGGAATCGATCTAGCATGCGAATATGACGCCGATATACAGTCCAAGTTTCGGCAGAATACAACAATGTCGGTAGCACAACAGCCATGTAAACCGAGACCTTGGTGGCAAAATTTAAGTCATGAGAAACGAAGACTTTGCTGCTAAGTTTACCGAATGCCCCAGCCGCAGCGCCAATTCTGCTGATGATTTCGGCATCAAGGTCACTTTTAGATGATAACATGCTCCCCAAATACCGAAACTTATCGATCTGTTTCAATTCGTCCCCGCCTAGTTTAGTGGTTAGTATCTCGTGACTATTCACATTTAATGACATTACTTCTGTCTTTTTGATATTTATCTTTAGGCCGAAATTACCACAAGATGTATGAAAAGTGGATATTATCTGTTGCAGACCTTCTGGGGATTCTGACACAAAACACAAATCATCCGCATACAAAATCTCAGTAACCACCGCGTAGGAAACTTTCGTGCGGGCTTTGAACCTTGTTAAATTAAAAAGATTACCATCGGTACGGAAACGAATGCAAACGCCTTCTGGAGTAGCCTGTAAGACCTCACGAACTACGACAGCAAAGTATAACGCGAACAATGTAGGTGCTAAAACGCATCCTTGCTTCACCCCACAAGTAACGGGGAAAAATTCAGATTGTTTATCATTGACCGCGATGCAACACACCATGTCATCATGTAGAAGTCTCAGAAGTCTAACAAACTTAGGGGTGCATCCAATCTTCTCGAATATCATCCACAAAGCTTCTCTAGGCACGCTGTCAAATGCTTTTTCGAGATCAACAAAACTGAGATACATAGGTCGATCCTGTTCTCTGCTTTTTTCTTGCAGTTGCCTAATCGAAAATATGGCCTCACAAGTGCCTCTATTAGGTGGAAAGCCAAACTGGGACTCCGGTAATAGGTTTTCTGATAATTTAGTGAGGCGGTTTAACAATACTCTGGCAAAGACCTTTCCCGGGACCGACAGCAATGAAATGCCACGATAGGAGTCGCAATCCGAGCGATCACCTTTGTTCTTATATAGGGCCTTCATGAATGATTTTTTGAAGGTACATGGAACAGTTTCTTTTGTCCACATATGAGTGAAGATTTGCCATATAGCCACATGCAACTCATGACCGCCGCATTTAAGCAACTCACCCGGTATTAAATCGACACCCACTGCTCGCCTGTCTTGTTGTTCCTTAATGGCGAGAATAACCTCGTCACACGACAGTGGTTCATCCAACCTGTTGTCAATGGGAAGTTGAGGTATTTGATCGACGTGTCCCAGATCAACTGCGCGATCTACATTTAGTATATTGCTAAAGTGTTCTGCCCAACGTTTCGCTACTTCATCCTGACTTTTAAGAACACCATCGCCGAATGCTGGCTTAAGGGGTATTTTTGGGAGAGAGCTAGTGCCCATCAATTTGCGAATCTCAATGTAAAAATCGCCCAATTGGTTTGTATCTGAAAGCCATTGCATGTGACGAGCCTTATCCTGCCACCACTTATCCTTAGTTGCCCGGGTTAGTTTTCGGAGAACAATGTCACTTTGTTTGATTATCGCTAGTTTTCGCAAGTTTGTTCCTTTATTTTGTCGAAGGAGATGTCGATGTTTATCAATGGCCTCTTTAAGAACTCTATCGTTATCATCAAACCAATCCTCATGTTCACGAGTTTTTGGACCTAGTGTAGCTGTGGCGATATCTAAAATGTATGTTGATAGAGTCTTCCAATCGTTAGCAATGTCACTAGTCTCCTTGCAACAAGATGAAAGTGCCGTAACATCATACTTCTCACATGTCTCTTTATCTTTAAGCATGTCTACGTTTAAGCTTATCCGTTTACTCCTACCGGATCTACAAGGTCGTCGGAGCCGTAGACGTAACTTAGTAACTACGAGTCTGTGATCAGTCCAGCAATTGGCACCACGCATAACTCGGGTGATCTGTACTTGAGCGATGTCTCTTTGTCTCACAATAGCGTAGTCTATCAAATGCCAGTGTTTGGACCTTGGGTGCATCCATGTGTTTTTGTGCTTTGCGGGTAGTCTAAACATGGTGTTTGTAATCGCGAGATCCAATTGTGCACAAAAACTTAGCAATAGTTGTCCATTATCATTCATGCTACCAATTCCATGTCTGCCCAAAACTTTAGGCCAAGTGAGGAAGTCCTGTCCCACTCTGGCATTAAAGTCACCCAGCAGAAGCATCTGTTCTCTGGGAGGAACGCCTTCAATACAACCGATCAGTTCCTCGTAAAATTGTTCTTTAATATCCTCAGATTTGTCCAACGTGGGAGCGTAAACACTGATGATATTCAGATAGTTGTCATTATCTAGGTGAAGACGCAAAGTGGTAACGCGGTCTGAGATACGCACTGGGTACTCTTGTAGTTGCTTTACAAGCTTATTCTTGATCGCGAATCCTACGCCTGATCGTCGCGGTTCAGAAGCAGAAAGTCCTTTCCAAAAGAAGGAATAGCCACCACCCTGTTCTACTCGTTCCCCTTCATCGGCAAGATGTGTTTCGCTAAGAGCAGCTATATCTACATTGTAGCGTGAAAGTTCCCGCTCTATAATAGCTGTCTTTCGCTCAGGACAAGTGTTATCGTCACGGTCAAGGAGCGTCCTCGCGTTACACGCGCCAAAAGTCATTTCAGGTGTCTTTATTATATTATTTTTGAAGCGTCGACCACAAAATGAAAGATGCAATGGCAGCCGTGGTTACTACCATCCTTATAGGTTGGGGTAAGCATTTTTTTGGGGCACCTTTTCTAGCCCCTTCCAAGGCTGAGCATGGAGAGCAGTGCCTTCCCTAAATAGGGCTGCTCTATCACTCTAGGTGCTGCCGAATCCTCTCTGTCACCCCGATTCAGAGTGGAAGCGACCACGATGTTCTAAGAAAACACCTAGGGTCGCCCATGTGCAAGCTTCAGACAAAATCCGGTTTGCATCGAACCGAACCTCTCTACTTTGGCCCATCGCCATGGGGCTTTTTGTCAATCAGAGTCCTATTTTCGGAAGCAGTCATCAGTGCAGGAGTATTTTTAGTGCATAAGCGGGCACACAACCGCAGATGCCCTCTCTCGTCTTAGCCCTCCGTGATCCAATGGAACGAAAGTCGCTACAACTGGCGGAGGGTATAGATGCAGTATCTGACCGGCAGTCACTTTTGACCTCAACTGCCGCTCTAAGCCATCCACATTGCTTTGCTAACTCGCCGAATCTACCAGGATCTGATGCTTATCAGCGTAGACTGCCTTCTTCGCCGAGCCAGACTTTATTTGTCACACGGGAGGTAACCGCTTAAGAAACTTGAACGCAAAAGCGTACAAGTTTGCTGCTGACCAGCTGCAGCCAGCAGCTTAATGTTTTTCTTTTACTCCCGGGTCAGCTAAGAGCAATATCACTAAAATGAGATGCAAAAAGATTTGCAATATCGGTGCACTTTCTTGAGTAGTTTTCATTACTACTATGCATTATTGAAGGTAGAAAGGTAGAGAAGATTTATGCTTGAGAATTGTTTATGCTTTTTAGTTACAGAATAACTTAGGAATTTTATTGAGGTTGCTTTCCATAGTATTTATATAACTTTTATAACAATTACGTTGCAGTTTGTCACATACTTTCTTTTTATTATAATATTCTAGTTTATCCCTCGGGTTTTTATATTTATGAAATTTATGCCACAACTTATTTTTAACCTTTAAAATATTAATTAATTCCGAGTGTACCAAATAGGATAACGATTATGTCTACACTGACGCTTGAGTACATGCTCGTTAATAACTGACCTGATATTATTATAGAAAATTGAAACCATATCATTAACATTTTGACAAATGTTAAAGTTTTCAGACTAGTCTAAGTTATTGAGTACACTAGTAATTACGTTGTAATACGCCTTATAAAAATTGTGATCAACTCGAGGTTTACTACTTAAATTGATGATAGGTGTCATTCAGAGTTATTTCAAAGGGAGGATGATAAGGATCTATTTTACTAACTGGTTCAGCTGATATGACTTTACAGTTAATGTTACTTAATGTTAAGTCTAATATTTTACCATCACAATTTGCAATACAATTACACTGTTCCAGTGCAGATAAAGCTATGAAATCAGTGAGTGAAAATCCTAATCGACTATTATAATTATTCGTGGAATTAATATTAGGAGACATATATTGCATATTCACATCTCTGTTCCAATTGATAAAACTCAAGTTAACCCTTTCCTGCCCGGGTAGTGATTTTTAACGAATTTCCGCTGTTGAAGTTTATTATTATAATGAGGTAGGTAAAAGGAAATGCACAGATTTTTTTTAGATTTTTATTATACCTAGAAGTACTATTTCCAAGACCTAGACTTAAAAGTACCGTCAGGCACTTCGTGTTATCTCAATGTTAGGAACTTTGATAGAAACTACAAAAATAATGAGATCCAATATTGACTTAGTACGAATTAAATTAATCGGTTTGTAATTACAGATTAACCTCGTGGTATTCAACAAAACAATTTTTCTTTTCATTTACACACAAAAACAAGTTGCAATGCGAACATTTACTATGAGGTTTCGACTGAATCTTCTTCAAACTACAAACCTCACACCTTCTCCTGTTCTCTACAAACGTAGGCCAATGGATGCCTCTGTTACCCAAGCGTACGTCTTTTATCGTGGAATAGTCAGATTTGCGCCTTTTCGAAGGGCCGCTTTTCGCACTATTATCAGTAGAAGTCTTTCTTTTCTGACTAGCATCTTTCATTGTCATCAAGCCTTGAGTAACAGAGCGTCGAAAATCTTTTACGGTGGTCTGTTGCATTATAAGTCCATGAATGACATATGAATTGACAAATGCGATCTCCAAAAGCCCCCAGAACAACCTGTGCCACCATTTCGGAAATATACAGTAAAGGGCTCTGAAACGATCAGCTGTATCTACGCCGCCCATATAACTATTGTAATCTTTGACAGCTACAGGGCATGTAATGGTCGACTTGGATCCATTTTTTTCTTTACGTGACACATTTGCCTCTTGGTTCCCATAAAAATTAGATACTAAATGAACCACTTTGTTATCCTTCCATTTCCAATATCCAATGTCTAAATTGGAAAATCGATGATCACTGTCGCGCCTTTTCATTTGAGAATCAGCGAGCATATTTCCAGCCAGTTCTTTTCTGTTACTTCGGATAGTTCCACATGCGTAGGTGGTAGTTAGTTTTCAGTCTCTCAAGTAAAGCAACAGACGAGAAAAAATTATTAAAGTAAACTACCTTTCCTTTACTCCAATCTTGTTCCGATCAGATCCTTGAATTCGATTTAGATCAGTCTGAACACTAGACCCAGGTATTGGAGATGTGGGTATCTGATATATAGGGCATTCTAATACATTTTCATTTGACGGCGAAGATGGTGGAACTTCGGTAAAAACACTGTTTAGAGCTCTTTCAAAAACCTCATCGAAGCCTCTTGGTGAGGGTAGTTTAAAATTTTCCACTTCATCATCGGACACACCTGCATCAGACTCGTCGTGGCAGTCCGAAAGCTCTTCTAACAACAGGGCTTCAATTAGAGCAGTATTGTTTGTAATATCCATCTCAATGGCTAAAACAATAAGAAAATATGTCAGAATAATAATAAAAATATAAAAAAAATCATCGAGTATGTGTAATATAAAACCCATAATTTTTGAGACTAAAATCACCTGACGGTACTTTTAAGTCCGCATCAGTTTTTATCAGTTATTCATATAAAATAAAGTGATAATACATTATAACAGCTTTTAGAAATGTAGTTAATAATATAAACAATGTAAATAATAAAAAAACTAGCACTTACTTATGATATTCTATTTATAAAACATTTCCAATTACACAGCACAGCGAAGTGACAAAATATTCGACAGGTTGTAACTTGATGTTCAAATTTTGAAGCAGCATTACGCGGTAATTTAAATAATGCGCTGTAATTGGCTTACGAAAACGGTTCTCTAAAGGATCGCCAGTTGCAGTTAGCTTAAAGTGTTTTCGAACTTAAGTTATTAGACGAAAAATGTGGAGGTACTTCTAAGTACCGTAAGGAAGGAAAGGGTTAAAATCTTCTATAATAATAATATTGTCTACTAAGTTAATTACGTTGCTTACACTATCTAAAATTATATTAAGGGCTTCAATTTTCACTGGAGGTGGTAAGTATACGACGCAAATTGCGATTTTTCTACGAATATCAAATCAAATCAAATCATTTATTTTGCTTAAGCCCCATAGGGGCACTTACATATTGTCAATTTTACATTGTTTTTTTTTTTAATTAAATTTAATTAATCTACCACCGGATCGGAAAGCAGCCACATACTGAGAAGATCCGGCAAGAAACTCAGTGGGCTCGTCATTTTTATGTATTATCATCAATATTATCTTGAACTACATCTAAGGTTACCCAAATGTCTCCACAGTCACTTTCACAGGCGTACATTCTACATGAAGGAATTAAACGTGACACGGCGACCAAAATGCTACCTCCATCTGATTTTGAAGTCAGGATTAGATCACGATCTCTGCGAAAAACTGTGTATCTATCATCAATTATTTCAGCGTCTGTAATGTTCGAATTCAGCCAAGTTTCACAGAAGGTAATGACGTTGTTGTTACTTTTACGTTGTTATACACATCATATGTTATCATCAATTATATTATACTAGCGACCCGCCCTCGCTTCGCTTCGGTTACGTCAGTTCCGTTGTGTAGTTTACTTTTGCTACATAGAATTCCTTTCGGAGAAGATTTTTCTTAAAATCCTACTTTATCTGATCTTTACAGGACAGAATGAAAGTCCACACGAAATTCCAAGTCTGTAGGGGCAGTATTGGAAAATGTGTATCTTTTGGGTTAACACCTACGCAATCCCTTTTAGGGGTGGAATTTTTAAAAAGCCGTTCTTGGTTTGCCCCTGTATCATAACACAAATATGCCTACCGAAATTCAAGTTTCTAGGAGCAATATTAAAAAAAATATGATTTTTACTACCCTTGTTCTTAATTTCGTAAAATGCGTTCTTAGCTGACCTTTACTCGGCGAAAGGAGTATTTCTACCAAATTTAAAGCCTGTAGGCCTTATGGTTCCAGAGATATTGTGATGAGTCAATACATAAGTGGAAATCCCTTATATATATAGATTACATTCTTATCATCAATTATAGGTACACATCTTTGTGTTGTTTATTAAATTTAGTGACCGCAGTCAGAAGGTTATCACGTACAGCACGGTTGTATAGTTTTAATACGACTGCTCTTGGACAATTACTTTCTTTGTTTCTTTCGCTACCCTGGAGACGTGTTGTATATCTGTATTAAGAATTGCATATTTTACTGTTTCTCCAAGTTGTGACATAATATTAAGAAGATTTTCGGATCTCTGTTCAGGTATACCATTTATTTTAACATTGCATTCACGCATATATTGTTCCACTAAGCTAAGCCTTGCTGATAATTCAATAACATTGGACCGTAACTTACCATTTTTCTAATTTATTTATAATACAAATGTTTTCTTCGAATTTCTTTTTCATATCATCAATCAGAGAGTTGTTGAAGGATAAAGATTCATCAAAACATGTAATTTTTCATTTATATTGACAAGATATTCAGTAACAAGCTCATTAATTGTCGATTTGACTGCAACTTTTATCTCACTTCCTATTATATCGCGCAGCACTTCATGGGATCCTAACTGACTCTTCATAGTAAAATCTTGCGTAATATCAAAGAAAGAACCTCCCGTAGTGTGTATTGTAACGTTTCCTTGATGTTGTTTATTTATGAAAGAATTAATCGAATTATTGGAAGCAATCACTGATATAGGCCCATAAGTATTTAGGCAACTAGAACATTTCCACGATTGTTTTTGATTATTAGTACATACATACATACAATATCATCACGCCATATCCCTTGCAGGGTAGGCAGAGAGAACAGAGTGCCAGAGAACTCTATCTCTGCATACTTCACTCGCTTCCTCAACATTCATAATTCTCTTCAGACACGCTCGCCGGTTTCGGAGACTCTTGACTCCGCCTTCCTTCAGTACGTGACCCATCTGGTCTAGGTAGGTTAGTCTCGGTCTCCCTCGGTACCTACATCCTTCCACTTTCGCATTGTATATCTTCTTAACCAGGCGTTCGTTCGGCATTCTTTCCACATGTCCGAACCATCGGAGCATTCCCTTTCGCATCTTTACACCAATACTCTCTTTCATACCTACTCGCTCTCTTACGTCGTCGTTACGAATGCGGTCGGTCAGCCTAACTCCACAGATTTTCCGCAGAGATCGCATTTCGACCGCATTAATTATTAGTCATTAAATTATAACGCTTTTTAGAAATATTTGCATATTTTAGATTATATATGAGTGAACAACCACTACATCTAATCGTATCATTCTCTTTAATAGTGCCCCGGCTACCAGTGCGTAAATTATGTGTAGGTGATCGCAGCATCTTCAAAACACAATTTCAGTAGTTATAATAACGAAATTTTTTTCACAAACAGAAAATATAAAATTGTTGACGGATATCAGTAATGTCACTGAGATGAAAAATTTTAATGGGAATGATGATAATAAATTAATAAAATATCTAAATTAAAGGTTTTAATTTAAATCAAATATTGTAATTGTCGTTAATAATCATAATGCATATCATCATCTTCGTCATCTCTAGTGTGGTGTGTTACCGGCAGTAGTGTCAAATGATAAACACGTCTTGTTAGAATGACATATACTTGGTCGACCATTGGTACCACGGAGCAAATACAAAGAGGAGCTGTTGTAATGAATATTTTCTATGAAACAATGCGTGTCATTTACAGGGGGTGAGGGGGACGCTGCTAATGCAGAAAGTGAGACAAGTAATAGTACTTGTCTCACTCCCTCCTTTATGTCCATCTACCGGCTATTAGCACAACTACTAATTTCGTATATTGTATGCAGTTGAGCTATCTTGCATTAGATGTCAGTAAGTGTATGGTATAACAGGGACGTACTCAGAATTTACCTATATCAAGGAGTGCTAATTTTTTTTTATTTCAAAGATACAAACAAATCTTATTAGCTGTTTGCTCTATTCAAATACAAATGTTTATAATCAAATAATTCTGCATAGCGAATAGGTGTATGACTACTGTTTTTAACCGAAAATTTCTTTATAAGGCTTGTCAGCATTGTTCATAATGTTAATATTTTATGAAAAATCTCTCTTTTCTTTACTGTCATTCTGATAAACTCAGAAGTTTAGAAACCTTTTTTTTCTTCATATTTGTGTCCTTTTCATACGACCAAATAATACAATTATTTATTTGGGTTGTCAAATTGTCGAATGAAAGTAGTTGGACTTTTAGTAAATATGCTAGTTACACGATATTATTTCCTTCCTCTTTGTCCTTTCCATATAAAAAAAGAATAAAACCACTCTATTAAAATAAGGCTTTATACAATTGATAATGCAACAATGGTGTCAATGACCAAGACATGTAAAAGAGTATTTCAAGCGAGCAGACCAGCCAAGCCAAGTAGCAACCGTTTGATTGACGCACGGCCCATCTAAAACTTTGCCATACCAAAGGTAACTTGAAGACCCGGTCTTCGACGCCACCACCATTTTTAATATTTTTGTGACGTGCTCAACCTCGTTAATCTTATCAAGAAATTGCATCGAGTGGAATTACATTATTAATAAATAAAGGAGAAAGGGTGACATTGGTTCCAAAAATAAAAATGAAATACTCATTTGTATCATATATTTCTTGAGCTATACCTAGTCTTGCCCTAAATACTGTAACAAAGAAAAACCTTTTTCTATTGCAAAAAAATATTTATGACTTTTACAGTGTTAGTTTAATACATAAATATAAAACAATTTAAAATATAAAAAGCTTGTTCGAAGTGGTTTCTATTGGCTGCAATACAGTCCTTTAAATCTTCATTGTTAAAATGAGAAGAACAAATCTTTGTATATTTCGTAGGAGTCCAGTTTTTCTATTAATTTTTGAAATCCATTGCTTCTAACATCATCATTGGACGGTATTCTAAAACATACAAAATTTACAGTTTAATTATAATAGGTTCATTTAAAGTAGTGTAAAAAATATTTTTCTTTGATGAAAAATCCGAATGTTATAATTATATTCTAATTACGACCCTGGATTTTTGACACTTTTATAGTTCTTCATAGTTAACGACAGCTGGCGTATTGCTTACAAAATAATTATTAACTACATATAAAACTCATATTTTTGTTGAGGTAAAAGGCTTTGGGTATAAATTTTAATACTCATGGTTATTAGTTATTACAATAATCTTAATAGTTTGAACTGTATGTGCTTTTATTGTTCTAGGTCCTATTACGAAAAGTGGTGCCATCTAACGTTGAGTAAAATTATTTCTGAACATGATACCGTCAAAAGAACTTTCTAGAAATTATTTTGATAAATTATGAATAAATATACTTACAAATGGAATGTGATTCTTTCCATAGCATCTGTACGTTTATTGGAGTAGTTTTTACATGATAAAACACAACATTTCATGGTTTTCTTCATAATAACATAAAAATACACCAAAAATATAATTTTATGCACCGTACGAACACCGTCAGCGACGACAGAAGACTAATAGGCCACGCCTACTATTGATGTTAACGTGATGACGTCAGGGCCTACTTGAGAATCACAGTGCACAGTTACTTAGGCCGTCTCCTCTTTGTATTTGCTCCGTGATTGGTACTGATTCTTTGACAGCCATAGCCGGCCCGAGTTGGTGCTGCCTCTGCCATAAAATCATTGTTACTATAGTCTTTAAAATATAGCTTAATCTCTGTGACAGATAGCGACAAAACCGATGAAGTAATTATGAATACGCGTCATGTTTATAATTTTATTTTGTATCACCTATATTTTCATTCTTTACGTGCCAGTCAATCTCAACTGAATTATGAATTTAAAAATATGAATATTTACACCAAACCTTGTACATCATATATTTTAAAATACTTAGTAACCATTTTATAAAATATGATGCTTACGCAAGTACAAGGTCATACCGGACTGAGAATAAGATAGAGACGGGGCAATCGATAAACGTAAATCGATAACATTTTTATTAATTATTTATAAAACAAGTAAAACCAATACATTATCTATATAAACCACATGGTTACTCTGAGTAAATTGCGTTAATTTAATATTCAGACATCAGTTATAACATTAATAAGACCATTTCTTTTATAAAATAAACATGATTATTCATGAAATAATCTCACTCAACTCATCATTAACCTACAGGAATGCGCCAGCGATGAGGATAATAGTGACGATGAACTTCGATATATTCTTTTCGAATAATAAAAAGAATTAATTAACAGCTTTAGTTTAAATTAAATAAAATCCATTAATTTAAATTCAGTAAGATTTTCATAGATTGTTTTTCAATTGCAGTAGCAAATAACTTTAAAAAATAAGGAATTATACCGACCAAAATAGTGACTGTATCGTAAGCATGCGGCACTAGTGAGAACTGTCACAGAGATCATGCTATATTTTATAGACTATAGTAGTAGCTGAGCTGCTCTACCCACTTCAGTTTCTTTGACTGTATCTCTAAGTGTGCCTTCTGAAGTTTTTATAGTTTCTGTGATCTCTTTTACTGTCTCTTTCTCAGCTTTAATTATCTTCCATATAATAGCTACACATTATAAACCATTTTTTGGCATGACTACGTAAAATAGTATTTATTCGTGGCATTATTATTATAAACTCAAACGAATCAAAAACAAAGAATACTATTTTAGTGCACGCAAATGTACTTGGCAACGAACGACAAATAGATCGAATAAACGACCAATCACGCACCAGAAACCCCACTTTCCGCTTGATTACTCGATATATTTAAGAAGCGACTTCTGCCCCATCTAATGACTCTTGCCGAGTTATTTGCCGGCAACACTACAACATCAGAGGCGGCAGTAATTCCAAAACTTTTACAGGTAAGCATTAAACATACTATGTATAGTTACACTGGTATAATACAATATTTTGCTAAATAAAAACTAAATTTATCTCTTTAATAAAAATTTAAAGGAAATGTAGAAATTGGAGAAGTTCATGTATTAGGTGTAATAGATAGTAAAATATATTCTAGTGCTATGTGCAATATTAACACTTACTTTGCTGTGGATGTTGTAAAAGATAAATAAGAACTTTATATTGACCTAGGCCAAGTCCGTCTGATGTCGTTTGGGCAACAATTATACTCTCAAAGAGGGTTGACGTCGAACAGGAGGACGGTTTTAAAACTATTGCCAATAACTTTTGCAATATATACGATAGAAGAGGACTGAATATTGTATCAACCCCAAATATTAGGATAAAAATAGGAGAATGATGATGAATGATGATTTAGCTAAATGAAATTAAAGATTTTTGTAATTTTTGGGCTGGAAACTTATGAAGCAACTGTAAAAGTATTTCTTTGATTTCTTATTATTATCATTGCAAGTTTTAATTTATTAGAACAATTTCTTACAATTCTAAATCTAGTACAGAAATTATTTCCAGGGAAGCTATTCTCGTTTTCTTCCAGACAAGCTCTAATTAGAGTTTTACGTTCGAACTCCTATATTCTATTGTAAAATTCGAAAATCGAAATGAATCATATAGGTTCTGTGACAGCGGAATGATACTTTTCCAAATCGTAACCACGAGTTTATCCTTACGTGTACTACTGACATTTCTGGCGAGGCGCGCCTAAATATTAGCTCCACTTGAATGAACCCCATGAATCCCTGCCGATACCTGCTATTTGAATTGTTGGAGATCCCATATGTATATCCTCATCCGTCACCACTCAACTGTGCCGCCGTACCGCCTTCAATCATCCACTCCACGTCCGTCATCACTCATGCCATCTGTCTATATACATATGTCATCATCATCTCTGTTCATATAATCTACGTCTCACTGGTGATTTCGAGCCATTATCATATATCATAATGTGAATGAAATTGACCTATCATACCACGCTAGTCAGAGGTTATTTATTTCTACTTTTCCTTCTATTGCATAGATGTTATATCTATATTGGATCTCTTAGTCGATTTTTATAACATCTACTGATAAGATAGGGGTTTTGAATCATATTCTTACGCTGTCACTATATTTACGATTGTGAATAGTTCGAAATCGTTTTTTTTTCTCGAATTCGTTTTTTTTCCTCGATTTCGTGATTTATTTCTAAGATCTGGATAACCAGTATTTTCTTTTTAGTGTGTTTTGGAAGATATATTTAAATAGAATAAAAGAAATTAATAAAATAATAAAAAGGAAGGCAAAAAATGAAAAAAAAAGGGAAACTAAGGATCCGAACCGACCTCCGCTTTGTTTGAATTGAACTAATCGATTTTCAAACTGATCTATGTATATTCTTAATGACATCGTCAAAATTTATCATCGTATTCTAATAGTTTTCAGTGAACGAAAAATTATATTTTTTATTGCCTAATAATACTGACAAAACAATATTTTCTATAAATGAAACTTAGCTAGATCCATTAATCGCCTCCAAAATCCCCTGCATGCTAAAGTTCATGAAAATTGTTGTTGCCGTTTCCGAGATTCAGAAAATATACCTATATATATACAAGAATTGCTCGTTTAAAGATATTAGATAGATTAAATAAGTGTAAAAAATGAATCTTCTCAAAGTTGGTAGGCGATTAGAATAATGCCTGGCCTAATTGACCCTGATTTCATTCGCTCGTCAAAACCACTCAAAGCAATTTCTATTGCAACTTGTTATCATTACATAAATAGGATGACAGTTTAATGTTTTAACCCATAATAACTACAGAAGGTAATGCTCGATGAATACAGTCTCGCTGTTTTATGCAGGAGATATTCCTTGTTCAGGATTTAATATTGCTATTGTTTTCCTTGTACTTTCATTTAATGCTAATTAGATGAATCATCAAGTTATTTTAATTTATTATATGTGTCACACATTAGGAAAAAACCAACTGAATATGAAAGCCATTGTTAGTATATGCAGCTTTGTAAGTGTTTTTCATGTCGTGATTATTGGAGAATACATTATTCTATATATATCTAGGCCAACTCCACCTGATGCTATTTGGTCAACAATTACATTCCTAAAGAGGGTTAACGTCATGGAGGCGGCCGGTCATAAAACTATTGCACATAACTTTTTGCAATATGCACAATAGAAGGAGAGTTCATATTGTGTCGACTTCAAGTAATTGAAATAAAAGCAGGAGAATGATAATGATGATGTACACCTCTCTTACTAATTTTCTAACTATGGGATAGTTGTCATATGAAATATGTGCCATGATCCAAGTAGATCATTGAAAAAAAGCTTGATGCCTTATGATAGTCTATGTTAAACCGGCTGACCGATACGGTGCGATAGATGAATTGCTTTTTCGATTTCAATTTTTTGTGGAATGGACTCATTCTCATTGTATATAGACCGAGAATAAAATATGTCGTAGGGCTTCGGACAGATTAATAACAATCAATATATAACTTCAATTATTATTAAACCTTATGTAGCATTCAAAACCTAATATTTAATTTAAATTGCCTTGAGTGTTTACCTTAAGTTTAAGTGTCATTAGTAAAGATATACTTTAGTACCTATATAACATTTTTTATTAATAATAAAGAATACAATTCACTATTCCTTAATTCTTTGTTGTAAAAGACGATTATGATATTTATCCAGATAATAATCACTTCACTCTAATCAACTCTAATGTCACTCCATTATTTTTAGGTAGGTGTAAACGACATAATCACGAGTTACAATATCGTCAACTGAAAATAAAAATAAAATTATTAACATAGACTAAAATTATAAAGTAAAATATAGTAACAATAACACTTAAATCTCCGTTTATTTATTTATTTCATATTTGTACATTTTTAAATAGATTAAAGGGATAAACAAACACGCACACATATATATGCAATATAAAAACAAAAAAGAAAAGAAAACAATACATACAAACACACAATCTATTTAAAAACTTAAAAATAGTGTAGTACCGGCAGCGGATGTAGGGATCAAACTACCGGTGGTTAGGGAACCAGCTAGAGGAACCTCCTCACAATGCGTGCCGTGTCAAGGAGAACTGCTTTCTGCATCTGACCCTTGACCCAACCAGCTAACGCAAGCCTCGAGAGATGTTGGTCGAGGCTTTTGGCCATTAAGCCATTGACCAAAATAACTATCGGTACAATGATCGCCGAGTCCACATCCCACAAGGCGACAATCTCGTGAGCCAAGTCTAGATATTTAACTTGTTAATCTTTCTCAGCCTTCACAAGAAACACGTCGCGGTTAATTAACGGGCACAAAGTTGTTATAGAAGTAAAAAGTGTCGCCTCATTACGAACCCACAACCACTCCACGCATACCAGCATCTACAACAGAAGGTTTTGTTTCGAGTATTATTTGTAATGAAAACTCGAAACAAAACCTAGTGCCAACTAGTAATAGACCATCTTCTCACTTTAATAGATATAATGTTTTAATAGATATAATAAAATAATAATACTCAATACTGGCCTGAAAACGACGAAACTTTAAATGAATTTCTTTAATTTCAGATTGGTGATTTTATTCGAAACAAATAAAACACAATATAAAAATGAGTAAGCATTTGGGTTGTATCAAGTCTTTTCAAAGAACAGACAAAGAATACTCAATACATTATAGTAATGGAGAAACGGCTACGCTGAATATTCTAACGACAAATGTGTTCAAGTTCTACATGTCACGAACCGGTGATTTCGTTGAATATCCAAAACCTAACAATCCTAATGATACGGCAAAGATCAATGTGAAAAAAGTTACCGATTATGGTAAAAACGCTTTCAACTGTTCTATACTTAGAGAAACTAATAATGAGTTCTTTGTTTTTACTAATAAAATATCAATACAATTTGATAAGGTAAAAGGTACTATGAAGGTGCAGGACTTGCCATCTAATAGAGACATATTGGTTGAGACAGAACCTCTGTACTACGACGATACCAAAGTCAAGCAAACATTACGACAACACCAAGATGAATACTTCTTTGGTGGAGGAATGCAAAATGGTAGATTTACTCATAAGGGGCATAAAATTTTAATTCTTAATAGTAATAAGTGGGAAGATGGGGGCGTTACATCTGCGTGTCCATTTTATTGGTCGTCTAAAGGTTATGGTGTTTTACGGAATACGTGGCAACCCGGTGTATATGATTTCGGTTCAAAAAATACCGATATTATAGAAACAAGTCACTCAGATCCTAGTTTTGATGCGTTCTTCTTCATTAACTTGGATGCTAGAAATATTTTAAAAGATTATTACGAATTAACTGGCCAACCAATTTTTATGCCAGAGTTTGCATTTTATGAAGTACATTTAAATAAATTTAACAGAGACTATTGGGTAAAGGTGGATAAAAATGATCCTAAAGCAATTTTATTCGAGGACGGATTTTATTACAAATGTTATCAGCCTAATGAAATGATCTGCAAAGACGGTATTTTAGAAACTTTAAATGGAGAAAAGAATAATTATCAATTTTCTGCGAGAGCTATGATAGATAGGTATCAAAAACATGATATGCCACTTGGGTGGTTCATCCCTAATGACGGTTATGGTTCTGGTTACGGACAAACAGATTCTTTAGATGGTGATATTGAAAATTTAAGACAATTTGTGGAATATGCAAAACATAAAGGAGTAGAAACAGCACTTTGGACAAATACAAATTTAGAACCTAAAAATCCTAAAAAAGGAGAACGTGATTTCTGTAAAGAAGTTGCAAAAGCTGGAATAGTAGCTCTTAAATGCGATGGATCTTTTATAGGTGCGGGTAATTCGTCTGCTCTTACCGCTGTAGAAAACGCGACAATCATTTTTAAAAAAGCAGCGAATACTCAAACTCGCCCATTTATTATAATGGTCGGTGGATGGGCTGGTACCCAAAGAGATGCTGGGATATGGACCGGCAATCAAACTGGAGGACTTTGGGAGAATATACGTTTTCATATACCTACTTATATTGGTGCTAGTCTCTCCGGTATACCTATTGTTGGATCTGACATGGACGGTATTTTTGGTGGAGGTGACAAAAATGTAAATATACGCGATTACCAATGGAAGACATTTACACCCTTGCAATTAAATATGGACGGTTGGAGTAACATCCAAAAAACTCCATTTGGTTTCGATGACGAAGCTAAACTTATAATAAGAGCATACCTGAAACTAAAATCAATGTTAATGCCTTATAATTATACTATAGCTCATGACTCAGTACATGGTTTACCGATGATCAGAGCAATGTTCCTAGAGTTTCCCAATGAGAACAGCGGATATACAATAGACTCTCAGTATCAATACATGTGGGGACCTAATATATTGATTGCACCTGTTTTCAAAGAGCAGTATGACACAAATGGCGAATGGATACGCCATAGTGTATATTTGCCGAATCCTGATCAAGTTTGGGTTGACTTCATGACTGGAGAAAAGTATCAAGGTGGAAAAATATGGAACTGCATCAAGTCACCTTTGTGGAAATTACCAATTTTTGTTAAAGACGGCGCTATATTGCCTATGTACCATCCAAATAATAATCCCAACCAGATAGAAAGAGACGTAAGAATTTTTAACATTTATCCAAACGGAGAAAGCACTTTTGAAGTATACGAAGATGATGGCATATCTTCAGATTATTTGACAGGTAACAATGCTAAAACAAAAATTACAGTAACGGGTCCTAATACAAGTGGACATGGGGACTTAGACATACACATTCACAAAACTGTAGGCTCATATAAAAACATTGTTAAACATCGATCAACGTTAATAAGAATTATGGCCACAGCAAATATTAAACAATTAACAGCGATGATAAATAACGATACTATTGACATTCGTATGGTTGAGACAGAGGAAGAGTTTTTAGTTACAGAAAACGTATATTATTTTAATAACAATTACCTTGTAAATCTTTATCTAAAGGATATACCATATGATGCATTGAAACAAAAATATCTGATGATTCGTATACGAGAGTGTGACGTGACCAACTGTGATATTAATATAAAAATCAAAGGATTAGAGAACAAAACTAAAATATTTGGGAGTAATAGTCATAATCTTAATAATTCTTTAAGAATACCAGAAAAATTCACCGTTTTTGATCAAGACATTACACGAACAAGCATCTGTTTGCGTTGGGATGCCCAAAAGGATGTTTACTTTGAGATCGAACGAGATGGGACTTTGTTTACAAATATTACAGGCACGGAATTTCAATTCGATGGGTTTAAATTTGGAACAGAGCATAAGTTTAGGATTCGCTCAGCAAACAGTCATGGTGTTTCAAATTGGAGTTACTACATATTAGTATCAACAAAACAAAGTCCATGTGAACATATAGTAAAAAATATTAAAGTTGTTTGTAATATACCCGATCAGCCTGGTGAGGAAATTAACAAACTAATAGATGGAGACCTTACAACCTTGTGGCATACAATTTGGAGTAGACCAAATGAAGCCGATCCTGCAATCGGAAAAATAATTAAATTAAACTTTGACTTGGAGAAAGTTTATGAAATCGATCGAATGGAATACATTCCAAGGGAAGACGCCCACAATGGTACTATTCTTCAACTACAATATAGGTTTTCTCTAGACAATCAAACATGGAGTCCAATATCTAGTACTCTTTATTGGGAAAAGGACAAAACTACTAAAACAATACTTTTACAAGGTCAACAGATGAGATATTTTGAAATTAATATTTTAAATTCTGTTGGTGGTTTTGGTGCTGGGAGAGCAATTGCTTTTTACAAAAAGTAAAGTACTTTTTATATTACTTAAGTAGTACTTGAAGTACATATGTATTTTAAACATAATAGTTTTTATGTGTCATTTGTGTTGTTAGATAAGCCTCATAGTCTGAGGGTATAAGTATGTAATTAATCATGAGTTTCCATGTTTTAGTGTTAAGTGATGTAAAATCCTAGTAAGGTATTCAACAGGAAAAGTTCATAGGAATTACGTAGTCTTTCATGGTGACCAATTAATGATAGCTGATTACAATTACAGTTTCTGTATGTGTGATATTCTTAATAGAAAATCACACCAACCTTTTCATTAACTAGGATTTTAATCCAGAAGTTCACGATTGCCACTTACACGCTTATTTAACTGGGTCATCCAAACTATTACATATGGTAAGGCTAATTCATTCGGGAATGAAACAAAAGTTGAATAACGACTTTAGAGTTTTCTAATATCTCCAATAGAACTCAATCAAACGATCAATTTCAGGTATGTTTTATGTCTCGCTGCAAAAAGATACATTAAGTTAGGTTAGGTTAGTTAGATTGTTTAATAGAAAGACAAAAAAAAAACAAAAGCACCGTCGAAAGTAAGTCAACATTTAAGTTTTTTGACACTGGTTATAAAACACTTGTATGAAAGAGGCATATTAATTATAATTGATAAAAGTTTATGATTTGAATACTATATCAAGAATGAATTTAGTAGTTTAAACTAAAAGTGAGTAATTATGTCTAGACATAAAATTATAGCTGGGCTGCACACTGCGCACTGCCCTATACCGTAGATTAGGTAAACCTTTGGTGTGAGATTTGAAAAATATATTATAGTGTTTATAGACGATAACAACTGCCGCTTCCTTGACATCCATGGCTAGCCCGGCAAATATATAAAGAACGCCATTCGTCTGTAGAGCATTGACAATTTTCACTGCAAAATGACAAATTTGAAGTCCAAGTATAAGATGCACAATTTTAGAAATATAATTACGTGAATATATTTAATGTTTAAAATATAGAATATATACATTTATATAGGTGAATTTATTTAGTACACAATCATGAATTCAGATATAGTTGTAGAAATATTTATTTATGATTGTATTAAGCTTAAAGAAAGCATAAATCTAGGAGTATAGTTGTACTAACATGTGTAGGTAATATTTACAATGGCATATAATTTAATAATATGTTCAGCATACAAAGCATACATTTATAAATATAATTGTATTAATATCTTTATTGTTTACAATAGATTATGATACAAGTTTTATAGAATCCAAAATAGTTAAATAACAAAAGCAGAAAGAGTTCAGTAATATATTTAGTAATGTTTCAAATTTTCTACATTAAGTTATATGATATATTCAGTTATGTAAACTACACGTAAAAGAAAAATTAAAAATGCAAATTATAAATCATCATTTATATCAAATTTCATCCAGATCCGCTCAAACGTTCTGACATGATTGAGTAACAAACATCTACGCATGAAAAACTTAACATTTATAGTAAGTAGCAAGTTCCAGTAGTTAACTCGTAATGGGGTAGCTCTTGTGGGATCAGACCCAGCCATAATCTTTTGCTTTATGTTTGTTAATTATATTATATTGTGGTTTAATATTAGAATTAATAGTTAGTAGTCAAGTTTTAAGCAATTTTTATGTAAATATTAAAGAAAAGACAAATATACTGAGTTTCTTGCCGGTTCTTCTCAGCGCGATAACATTCCGAACCGGTTGTAGTTTATTTAGTTTGATTAAATGTGAATGTATTTAATAAAATTAATGCTTATTTTAATATTGTTCTTTTATTTCTATCACTACAATAATCACAGGGACGCTTGTCGTAAAGTGACGTCATATTAACATAGAATATATATTCTACATGTATTGATATATCTTACACCTTACATAATACCCAAGAAAATAAATCAATAATTTGAATTAAATCACAAGTTTACTAGGTTATAGTCTAAACATTTGAATTTCTCTCTAGTATCTTTTTAAGGTTTTGATAAAGTCTGTGCTATAGTTTTCTTCTTCTCTAATGTTTCTATATTTTTATTATTTATAGTGTCTATGAGATAATCACTTACATCAGCAGTCACTCTGATAATCACTTAGATATTTCAATTCACTTTTGTTATCATTATCAGTTTTATGATCTCTAAAATAAAGAGCTGAAATGAAATTCCGCCTATTCCTATGAATCTCACCTCTATATTTACATTATTCCTATGATTTTCTGAATGCACACATACATACATATCATCACGCCATATCCCTTGCAGGGTAGGCAGAGAGAACAGAGTGCCAGAGAACTCTATCTCTGCATACTTCACTCGCTTCCTCAACATTCATAATTCTCTTCATACACGCTCGCCGGTTTCGGAGACTCTTGACTCCACCTTCCTTCAGTACCTGACCGATCTGGTCTAGGTAGGTTAGTCTCGGTCTCCCTCGGTACCTACATCCTTCCGCTTTCGCATTGTATATCTTCTTAACCAGACGTTCGTTCGGCATTCTTTCCACATGTCCGAACCATCGGAGCATTCCCTTTCGCATCTTTACACCAATACTCTCTTTCATACCTACTCGCTCTCTTACGTCGTCTTTACGAATGCGGTCGGTCAGCCTAACTCCACAGATTTTCCGAAGAGATCGCATTTCGACCGCATTAATTTTACTTTCATACTCTTTTCTGAATACCCAACTCTCGCTTCCATACAGTAATGTTGGGACAAGCACTGCGTTATGTATTGCTACACGTGCCTTCTGGCTGAGGTGGTGGCTGCCGAGAAGTTGCCCCAACGCTCCGTTCACTCTATTTCCCGCATTCACTCTTCGCTCTATATCAGTGGTGTACCGTCCATCTCGGCTAAATCCACATCCAAGATATACAAATTCATCCACTTGCTCTAGTACATCATTACCTATTGTTACTCTTACATCTGTTCTGGCTTCATCTCTTTCAAAGACCATTATTTTGGTTTTGCTCACATTCAATGTTTTCCCTTAAATCTGTAATCCGCTATTAGTCCTACCAGGACCACGCTGTTGACAGTTCTCTGTCTACAGCCGCGGGCCGGTCCGTCCGGGGTAGTACCACACTGAGCAGAAGATCGACATTTGAGTAATGACAATGTGCTATTGCGCTTCGCTCGGTGAACGAGAGAGCTGGCAGTCCAACTGGCTGGCCCAATAGCTAGTTATGTAGCTGTGTACTTTATCGAAAATGAAATTGTTAAAATATTTTCAATATTTAAAAAAAAATCATGTAAAATATTTTAATTATTTAGGAAGTGCATAATTAAGTTATATATTATATTTTCAAATATTTAAATCTAGTAATAGAGCTATAGGTCTAAAATTATTTTAATGTTTTGCACGGCTCATAACTCGAAGCGTTTGAGTAGTAGGTACGTGAGTGATAAATATTGAAACAAAATAGAACACCGTTTGTAAATATTAGTTCACTGAACTATGGTCCGACCGAGTAGATCTTTTCGTTATATCGCATGCATTAGGTACTTTTAATTTTCTTATCCAAGCCTGATGATACAGATTTAATTTTTTATACAGAGTGTAGAAAATGTTAATAATATAAAGTAATGTGCTGTGGCTAAATTATATTGTGACATATTATAATATATATATATATATATATATATATATATATATATATATATATATATATATATATATATTGTAACACATTAAGTGACATATTATATTCAAAGTTTCTATAAACTTTTAAAGGCTGGGCAAGTCATTAGATAGGTAGGTACACTAAATAAAAAATATTATCGCATGGTCTATCATCTCCATCCTGTATAATTCTCGTTGACTGGTTCAACGACAATTTACCGATTACTTCTCGAAGACTCACTTCTATATCTTTAACAACTTCTCCTATCTGTATAAAATCTTCAGAGCATGAAGTAAACTGATTATATGTGTAAAACAACTGCTTTAGCACTCCATCTATCACAGCTGTGATAATGCCTTTCAGGTCCGTTTTAAGCTCTCTCAATGTCAAGTAATTTCAGTCTTACATTTTGGCCAACTTTTATACTTGTGTATTTATAAGACATGGCTTTCTTTTTTCAGTTTGATTTTGCAAATTCAAAGACCTGCCCACGAGTATCTACTCGACAATGCGCTGAACATGTTATGATATTTCTTTTTCAACATTTAATGTGAGTCCTAAGTTTTACCAAGTGAATGATGGTAAAAGTTAGAATCGCAAAAGTGTTCGATTCGGATTTTTATCAATAAGAGTTGGTAAATTAAATATTACTGACAAATCTTAGGATCTATTACAGTTCGAGCTTTTACAGTAACATATATTTTAAAACTTATTGTAGTACTAAAATAAACCAGGTTGGTGAAGTATTGTGATTATTATTTCACCGAGATGGATCCCGATTACCCGAAGTGCTTGGCCACACTGGCAGTGTGGTGCGGGGAGCGGGAATGCGCGCGATTGTGCCTGTTGGCAGTCGACCGCGGCAACAACGCGCACGGTTAGCTCTGACCAGTTTGAGATCCCCGCGTGGGTTATCGCTTGCCGTCCGCGCACTAACTGCGGCCACTTGTATGAACGAGCTATGGCGCGAGTTACCCGGGTGCTCCCCGCGCCAACTAGCCCGCGCTGCCCCTCGCGTAAGCTACGCGCCCGCATGTCCACTATGGACGCTCAAATGAAGTTCTTATGTTTGAGTACGTCGCGCCGTAAAGGTCCATGGACCACAGTAACATTTACCATTTACCATCAGGTGTGCTGGTTGCTCGTTTGCCACTACAAGCAATGAAAAAAAATAAACTATGATCTAGATACACCTCGCACGTCCCTATACCCACCATATTCCTTCCGTATATTAGACTGGCCAGGTATGTATTACCAACGTTATTCCATTTTTTTTTGGACAGTCACACCTCGCCCAGTCCGTTCGAAGCGACAAAAGAGTCCTGTCCCACTGTTGGGCTCAGGCCTCCTCCGTAATGGGAGGGAAGTTAATCTACTATACCGCGCTGGTCAGACGTGTTGGTATAGGGTTTTGTTTCGAGTTCTCTCGTCTCGTACGATCACCCACGGGTAAGATAGGGTGTGGTGAATTGTATTCTTACTCCGTCACCACACGGATAATTCTATGTCTATATTAAATAATTTATTTCTTTATGGAAGCTATTTTATATGATATCACAAATTAGAATACAATATATGTAGTATATATACTACAGACAGCTGTGTGGTAGCGGCTACGATTACAACCAACCCTTACTTTGCTCGTGGATGTCGTAAAAGACGACTAAGAGCCTTATAATGACCTGGGCCAACTCCATCTGATGCCGTTTGGTCAACAATTACATTCCCAAGGAGGGTTGACGTCTGGCAGGCGGCCGGTCATAAAACTATTGCCAATAACTTTTACAATATGTACTATAAAAGAAGAGTAACCGGGTTTTATAAATAATTAAGCATATTAAATGCTAAATTTCAGTAATTTAAATAACAAGGTTGTGTCATCGTTTAATACAATTCTAACTGCAAAGTTTGAAGTATTAAGCCTATAACAATGTGTAAACATTGTCGGGTAGATAGCATACCGTCACCTTAAGACGTAAAATATGATACGAAGCGAAATTTGCATGTCCTACAATAAGTCACGGTGGTGTATTGGCAGCACGATTGGGCCGGAATCCCAAAAGGCGCGGGTTCGAATCCCGCTTGTGACATCATTTTTCGCTCCGTAATCGGGTTTTATAAAGAAGAGTACATATTGTATCGACCCCAAGTAATTAGGATAAGAGTAGGTGAATGATATATGAAGAAATATGTTATTTTTAATCTAATGTCATTGTTTTAAATGTTACTGTTGTAGGTACTTTTTGCATATATTTGTTTTATATATATTATTGCTTGATATCCGCGACTTCATTGTGCGGGCTCGTTAGAATATATTTTTTTTTTGCGGGGGACTATAGTCTGGTTACGTCTCGCCAAATCCGTCCGTCGTCATCGCATAAACCCGCTCTGCAATGTATCTCTTCGCACCGTGTAAGTGGGCCACCGGAATCCCTGGTCCCTGTCATCGTGTCTACTGTACCATAAGCTAAGACGGGCACTATATTTTGGCCTCGTACATATTGCACTCATGTATTTTTAGTTAGTTATTTATTTCGTTGGTGTCGATATTAATGTGTGAGGTTTAAAAAAATCTTTCTTTTTTTTCTTAGTTCTGAGATATAATTACGTTGTTACAATAATAAAATTAAAACAATTAAAAAATAACGTATATGTATAGACTTTATTTGTACAAAATATCTTAAAATTAATATTTACATGAATACCTATAAAGTCAAACAAACAAATGTGATTTGGATATTATTTTTAAAGGAAACTCATTCATATTTCGTGGGCAAACGTATATATTAACATATAGAAATAACACCCAGACTCACCCCCATCCCCTTAGTAATGGGGCGGTAGATACCACTTTCGTCCCCAATATTTATTCGACGAGACTGACTATGAGGTTACGCTGCCTTAAAGAATATATCCGCGGTACCGCCCTCGACGCCGTGGTCGGCAACCGCGTCGCGTAATAGTCAATGACTCAGAGATACACTCAATTTAACAGCAGCTACGCCCCAAACCGAAGTCCGTTTTAGCGACTAGGACACTAGCTTAGGCGTTGTGATCTTAATAAAAGTGCGCAGTCGTGGGTTCGACCCCCAAAACTGGACATTTTTTTTATGTGAAAATTTTGTTTGTGTAATTTACGTCTATAATTTCTATGATTATGAATTCAGAAAATTATTTGTCTTTAAAAAAACATAATACGAAGTTTACCTTTGACTTTTGATATTAGAACGAGTTATATCTATCCATCCATATAATTTAAATGTCCGCTGTTGGAAATAGGCATCCCAAAGAAGGATAATGACATGTCAGGCCATATAATTCCGTGTGATATCGACTTAAGATTCTTATCTTGCCCGTAGATTTAGCAAAAGACGTATATGAGATATAATATGCATATAACGTTTATGCCAGAGAAACTCGAAATAAACCGCTATACCAACACGTCTGACCAGCGTGGTATAGTAAGTCAATTTCCCTCCAATTACAGAGTAGGCTCGAGCCCAACAGTGAGACATATATGAGCTGAGAGGATATATAAACTTGCTCATGATCGATAGAACAATGCGTAATTTGGAACGCAGCAAAGTACTTATTTATCTTGCTGCGTTCCGTATCAGGCACGATTCGTAAGTTTTTTTTAATTATTATTTAAGGCAATGGTTATATTATCGAGCGAGTAGGTTATGAAAGAGAGTATTGGTGTAAAGATGCGAAAGGGCATGCTCCGATGGTTCGGACATGTGGAAAGAATGCCGAACGAACGTCTGGTTAAGAAGATATACAATGCGAAAGTGGAAGGATGTAGGTACCGAGGGAGACCGAGACTTACCTACCTAAACCAGATTGGTCACGTGCTGAAGGAAGGTGGAGTCAAGAGTCTCCGAAACCGGCGAGCGTGTATGAAGAGAATTATGAATGTTGAGGAAGCGAGTGAAGTATGCAGAGATAGAGTTCTCTGGCACTCTGTTCTCTCTGCCTACCCTGCAAGGGATATGGCGTGATGATATGTATGTATGTATGTTATATTATCAGCCTAGCTTCAATAAACCAATAGAATTGTGGGCATGCCTATGGTACCCACAACGGTAGCAGATGGCGTATTGTTTGATACACTTATCTACCACGCCAAGTATCGGTTCGATTCCTACGCAAGACATTACTTTATGCGATTCACAACTTGTTGTTCGGAGTCTGAGTGTTATTTGAATCCGTTAATTCTGTCAACACCTTCTAATTTGCCGTGGAAGACGTAAACCAGCTGATGGTTTACTAATAATTAGGAAATCTCTTGTCTAATCAATTCAACGTCTTTTTTCATCAACTTTCCATTCTAATCACAATACGACACTCATAACAACCGTTTACTAAATTCCCACCAACTCAATAAACTCCCATCCACCCAATAATTTACCATCTTCTCACTTATATTCTCTTATTATCAATAACTTAAATTATTATATTCATTTAAAATTTAACAAAGTGCAGAGTTTAAATTATAATCGCTTTTTAAAGGTCCTTTCACCGATTCGTGCACTTCCTTAACAAGGTCAGCCAGCTCACCAGCTCCGTACCCAAGAAGCTGCCTCAGATCACAGACGAATTTATATACGAATCTATAAAAAAAAAAATATAGTGACACATTTAACCCATCAAGATTGAAGTAGAAGAAGTTAAATAGTGGTGAGTAGAAGATCGACGTTTGAGTAATGGCAATGTGCTATTACGCTTCGTATGGTGAGCGAGAGAGCCGGCAGTCGAACTGGGTGGGTTTAGGGTTTGTATTGGTAGGCAGCGGCCTAGCTATACCCTTGGTATTGCAAAGGTCCATGGGCGACAGTGACACTTACCATCAGGTGTGCTGCTTGCTCGTTTGCCACCATAAACAATAAAAAAAAATCGAGCCATCGATTCCAGTGAAGCAACTTAGAGGCTTATCATCACCAGGCCTGATTAGATGAAGCCGCGATTTTCTGTTAGTTTTGTAAAAATTGTAAAATTGCCACAATAATAATTATCATAAATTAAATACCTTAATAATAACAAATCATAAACAACATAATTTTTTTATATAGAATCATTCTCTTTTTGTACTGGCAATGGATTTGTATTATTTTTTGTATAAAAATGTGGGTCAAAATTTAATATCTTATAGGGTAGATATAAATAAATTTCTGTAATAACAATGACATATTGGACGTAAGACACCTCAGTCCTCCCGTGACCATGATCACTGTAAAGTGTTCGAAACGTCGGGCAATTATAAATCAAATACAAACGCGATAGAATCCGTAAATGTAGTTTTATTTCAAATGTGTAATACTCGCGTAAACATTATAAGTCATTAGATGAAGCCGGTCTAAAAAAAAATGGGTAACAAAATAACAGTTGGCAAATCTGTCGTGTGACTCTGATGTCACAGATGGCACAGTGGTTGAGATAGGACTGTCGTTATAATTTATTTAAGGCAACATACCCATACTACGTGTGACACTTTTAATATAGTCCTTAACATATGTCAAGACAAACCTCTAGTTTTCAAAGTAGTAATTTTGGACTGATCCCGCCACACATTCCCACCATTGTAACTCCTGTAAGCCAGGATCCACAATGGTCACCATAAATGACACCGAGGTTTGACCCTCAGGCAGTCCCGGGTGATGATTTTAATTGTTTTGAAACCCGCAACAAATTTAATTTGAAAACTTAATGAAGAGGAGTTGGAAAAGAGTGATTCCACTTCCCTCCCAGGCAAAGCGGGAGACAGAAAGCAATATTGACCAGTCAGCCAATAAGTAAAGGGTTGTACAGCTACGATAAGCGCAGCAGTACGGCACCACGGATACGGGATAACTTAACGGGACCTATATGTGAGCCTTAAATTTTATTTCTCTTAATTTTTCAACGTAGTCAGTCGTTAATTAATATAATTGTTAAAAGAGCTGCACGAGCTTACTTACTTTTCCGTGTGGTGACGGAGTAAGAATACTTTTCACCACCCTATATCTTACCCGTGGGTGATCGTACGAGACGACTAAGGGATATAAAACGAGTATAACCTCTATACGAGAGAAGGAAAGCTCAAAACAAAACCCTATACCATCACGTCTGACCAGCGCGGTATAGCAGGTTAATTTCCCTCCCATTATGGAGGAGGCTCGAGCCCAACAGTGAGACATTTATGGGCTGTAATGATGATGATGATGAGTTTACTACTAAATTCAGCTCCACTCTTACCTCCCTTCCGTACCCTGTGATCAAACGTGTTATTTTTGAAGACTAACCTCCCCATTTGAACAGGTAACATAATATGGGTAAGTACCCTTATCATACATCTGCTTACGTTTCTATTTCCGCTATAACATTTCCGTTGCATCACGGCCAATTACTATTAAATGGGAGTATCTATTCATCTACCACCAAAGAATGCTTGTCTCACCTTTTCCCAGAAACTTTAGCAATCATATCGCCATCATAATAATATCTCAACGCTCTTGAAAGTTTCTCGTAGTTCATTGCAGGCTTGTTCTTCCTTGAACCCCATAACCTGGCAACCCTTTCGGGTTCTAGAAGCTTGAATTCACCCTCGTTACCTGGAAATAAATTATAGTAGAGTACCAAAAAAAATATTGCACATCGAGCGTCAGAAAGAGACAATCGACTAATTTCGGCTTTGTATAGCGCTGTCCCTCTCGTACATTGCCTGTGTGACGTCACACAAAGTAATAACGATCTATTAGATGCTCTTTTAATTAATAAATTGCTGTCAAAAATCAATATGTATAGAGTTATTAAATCAGTGTGGTGACGAAAAAAGAATACAATTCACCACCCGCTATCTTACTCGTAGGTGATCGTAAGAGACAATTAGGGCATATAAAATAAACATAACATCTATGCAAGAGAAGGAAAACTCGAAATAAAATCCTATAGCAACAAGTCTGTTCGGTGTGGTACAATAAGTCAATTTCTCTTCCATTGGAGAGGAGACTGGAGTCCAACAGTGGGTTATATATGAGTCGAGACGAATATTACCACTAAAATATATAAGCAGATCATATGAAGACAAAAGCAGAAAACCTCTAGCACCAAATAGCTGAATTTCCTCCTATTGTGGAAGAGGCTGGAAGCCCAACAGTGGGACATATATGAGTAGAGATGATAATGATGATATTTGAGAAATTAAAAACTTACAATAATACATACCATGCCATCTAATTATATTAAAATATTCAGCGCTCGTCAATAATTCCAATAGGAACTGCCACAGTTGTATCTGGCCGTTGTTTCCGTTGCGTGACGTCACACACGACGTCACATCCTCCTCGTTTGACGGCCGTATTTGTATCTACGAACAGATTTATCAATTACCAACTAGTTGGCCCGAGAAACAATAAAAAAATAATATATAATTCTTATGTACGTCTGTATGTGATTGAGCTCTTAGATGGCTGGACCGTTTTTCGTGAATTTTCTCACAACATTAGAAGTGGTAATAGACCAAGAACCCAAACGTTCGTGATATATTTTTATACGTTATTATTAAAGGCGGAATAAGGAACTCTAGGTCATTTTCATAATTACATACATCGAATGCCATTGGTTCGATCGCAGATTTAGTGATATGAGACGAGAATAATTGGCAAAAATAGGACAAACTTATCTTTAAATTGTCATGCTTCATTTTTAAATACATAGATACTTTAAGCTCTTTCCGTATCCTAAGAGACGAGAAGTAGAACTCGAAATAAAATTCTATACCATCCCGTCAAACTAGTGTGGTTATAAGTTCTTGTGTGCATGGTAGATGATATTTACTTCCCATGGTACAGCAGGCTTGAACACATCAATGGAACTTATATAAACTAAAATGATGTAAGATTAATGTTTTAATCAAAAAATATTATTTTTGTTTGAAATAAAACTACTTTTATGGATTCTATAGCGTTTGTATTTGATTTTTTTAATTTCTCGGCGTTTTAAACACTTTAACAGTTTTCATGGTCATGGATGGTTATAATACATATCATCACGCCATATCCCTTGCAGGGTAGGCAGAGAGAACAGAGTACCAGAGAACTCTATCTCTGCATACTTCACTCGCTTCCTCAACATTCATAATTCTCTTCATACACGCTCGCCGGTTTCGGAGACTCTTGACTGCACCTTCCTTCAGTACCTGACCGATCTGGTCTAGGTAGGTTAGTCTCGGTCTCCCTCAGTACCTACATCCTTCCACTTTCGCATTGTATATCTTCTTAACCAGACGTTCGTTCGGCATTCTTTCCACATGTCCGAACCATCGGAGCATTCCCTTTCGCATCTTTACACCAATACCCTCTTTCATACCTACTCGCTCTCTTACGTCGTCGTTACGAATGCGGTCGGTCAGCCTAACTCCACAGATTTTCCGCAGAGATCGCATTTCGACCGCATTAATTTTACTTTCATACTGGTCATGGTTATAATAATATTATTATTCTCCTACTCTTATCCCAATTACTTGGGGTCGATACAATATGTACTCTTTTTTCATAGTACATCTTAATATATATAAATTACGTGTCACGTTGTTTGTCTGCGATGGACTCCTAAAGTACCTACTTAACCGATTTTAACCAAATTTGCACAGCATGTGTAGTTTGATCCAACTTAAAAGATAGGATAGCTTAAATCTCAATTTATAGTAATATTATTTTATTGCAAATTATTTGTCTAATATTTGACAGTCAAAATCATATGTTATATCAAAAGGATTTTAAAAGATGGCGGCATCTTTTGACTGGATTCAGTAAGTATTTAATAGATGGCGCTATGTTAAATGTACAATTTGTTAGAATAAACAAAACAATTTGTTAGAATAAACAAAAAGTGTTACTGAGGCTAACCTAAGCCACAGCAAAGTGTGGCCCGGTTTGCTAGTATTACATAAGTTATTGTTGATTAAACAGCATCAGATGGAGTTCACCCAGGTCGTTATAACGCACTTAATCGTCTTTTACAATATCGACGAGCAAAGCAAGGTTTGGTATTCGAAGCCGCACACTACCCTATCTACCACTACCGCTACCACACAGCCCATTATTATTACACATCATTATATTATTTTTGTATAGATGGCGCTGATATATAGAAAAAGAAACACCTCAAGGGTAGATATATTTGGCTAATCTAACCTTATGGACTGTTTTTTATACTTGTTTACGAGAGAAAATGATTGAATTAAGTCTCCCATAAAGACAACAAAATAATACGAGACCTAAATTGAATGTCATACGACAGCTCACACTTGTCTAAGTGGTAGGACGATTAGAACCGATTTCCAATAGATGTAGGCTCGAACCCCACCTGTGACAGTCATTTTATCTCATATAAATAAGTTTTTGTAATTAACCTAGCATGTTGAATGCTAAATTTCAATAATATACTGACTGACCTGTTTTGGTTTCTTCTTTATAGCTGACTGTTGAATGTCCGATAGGGGATCCCTAGTTGATTGGTTCTCATCATTCTGGACCACGGCTGCAATATAATCATCATAACTTTAAAGTTTTCCATGTAGTGGAGTGAGAATACAATTCACCACTCACTATCTTACTCATGGGTAATCGTAAGAGACGTTTAAGGGATTTAAAACGCATATAACATTTATTCAAGAGAAGGAAAACTCGAAACTAAACCCTATAGCAACATGTCTGACCAGTGTGGTATATATAGTAGGTCAATTGCCCTCCTTTTTTATAGTATGCTTAAGCCCAACAGTGGTACATATATCAGCTGATAACGCAAATAAAAACTTACCAATAAATTTACACTTTCTCAATAATTCAAAGTGTGTCCAGAACAAATCGCCAGGATCTGATGGCACTTTCTCTCTGAAAATTAATAAAAAAAACTTTATTTCTTTTGGCGGTAGACATTTCCGAGTATTCCTTCTCTTGTATAGATGTTATAAGCACATTATATCCCTTAACCGTTTTTTTTTGTAGTTTATGGCTTGGTTACTAAGCCTTTAAGCCAAATCTTTGTTTATAAATTAACTTCATTCAAAGTCACCGTCAGTCAGTAAGTCAAATTGTCGCCTTCAACAGTGCTATTAAAGGTATTTTTTGGGCACACTGTTAAAGGTTTTTTTTTTGGAATTTTAGTGAGAAACGAAAACGTATGTAAGTACATACATACATACATATCATCACGCCATATCCCTTGCAGGGTAGGCAGAGAGAACAGAGTGCCAGAGAACTCTATCTCTGCATACTTCACTCGCTTCCTCAACATTCATAATTCTCTTCATACACGCTCGCCGGTTTCGGAGACTCTTGACTCCACCTTCCTTCAGTACATGACCGATCTGGTCTAGGTAGGTTAGTCTCGGTCTCCCTCGGTACCTACATCCTTCCACTTTCGCATTGTATATCTTCTTAACCAGGCGTTCGTTCGGCATTCTTTCCACATGTCCGAACCATCGGAGCATTCCCTTTCGCATCTTTACACCAATACTCTCTTTCATACCTACTCGCTCTCTTACGTCGTCGTTACGAATGCGGTCGGTCAGCCTAACTCCACAGATTTTCCGCAGAGATCGCATTTCGACCGCATTAATTTTACTATCATACTCTTTTCTGCATAGCCAACTCTCGCTTCCATACAGTAATGTTGGGACAAGCACTGCGTTATGTATTGCTACACGTGCCTTCTGGCTGAGGTGGTGGCTGCCGAAAAGTTGCCCCAACGCTCCGTTCACTCTATTTCCCGCATTCACTCTTCGCTCTATATCAGTGGTGTACCTTCCATCTCGGTTAAATCCACATCCAAGATATACAAATTCATCCACTTGCTCTAGTACATCATTACCTATTATTACTCTTACATCTGTTCTGGTTTTATCTCTTTCAAAGACCATTATTTTGGTTTTGCTCACATTCACGTGTAGACCCCTTTTCTTACAATCTTCTGTCATTGTGTCGACTAGGGTCTGCAGGTCAGTCGCTGACTGTGCCAGCAGGACTGCATCATCTGCATAAAGCAGAGCAGTGACCACTGAGTCGCCCATCTGGACTCCCACATTCATATCGTTCAACCTTTGGAGACATTTATCCAGATATATGATAAACAGCCTGGCTGACAGAACGCACCCCTGCTTAACGCCGATATTGACGTCAAACCAAGGCGACATTCCATCATCCAGCCGCACACAGGCTCTACAGCCCATGTAACTGGACTGCACAGCCTGTAGCAGTTTACCGTTAATACCATACTCCGGTAAAATGTCCCAAAGTTCCTTTCGTACAACCGTGTCAAATGCTCTCTCCAGATCCACAAAACTGCAGAAAACCCTCTGACCTAGAGCCAGATGCTTCTCCACAATGTTGCGCAGAGAGAACACTTGATCCATGCATCCCCTTCCACTCCTGAAACCTCCTTGTGTCTCACACAGTAAACCATCGGACACCATCCTCATTCTCCTTTCAATAATTTTTCCATACACTTTTGCTGCCAAACTGGTCAAGCTTATGGCTCTGTAATTTGCGCAGTCATAACGTGAACCCTTGTTTTTAAAGGCACGATGACTGCGCTATTCCAGTCCCTGGGAACCATTCCCGAGCTCCAACATAAATTGAGGAGCAACAGGAACGCCTCCCAGACACAAGAGCCACCGAGCTTGATCATCTCGGCAGACACCATATCAATGCCCGCTGCCTTACCATTTTTCAAACTTCTTATCGCCCATTCAACTTCATCCATACTGATGCCATCGGAGGACGCCGTTGTCGAATGTTGATCTACTAAACCACATCCAACACCGGCGCCAACCGTAGCATCCGCATACATATCGCCAAAATATTCACTCCATCGGCTTAACACGTCTTGTGTTTGTGTAAGAATGTCTCCACCTTTAGACCTTATTTTATTCATTCTGAAGGCTGACCAACCACCCCGAGACTTCTTCACCTCCCTCCAAAAGAGTTTGGTGTTACCCTCGAAGTTTTTAGTCAGCCTATCTTCTGCACTCATACTTGCTCTATCACGTTTCTCTTTCACTAAGGCCTTGGTGTCATTCTTACATTGCCGATATATTTCTTTCTTCTGTTCAGTCATACTGTCATTCAGATTCAAAGAAGAGACATAGTCCAGCCACGCTTTCTTCTTTTGCTCTACGGAAGCTGCCACTTCCGCATCCCACCATGCATCATCATTTGTTTTTCTATGCTTCTTTGAACTTCCACATACTTCTTTCGCTGTATCTACCATACTCTCTTTCAATACTCTCCAGCATTCTTCAATGTCCGATTGCGGCTGGCTTGCCATCGTCAGCCGTTCTCGGACACCCTCTGCATACTTTTCTCTTACACACTCTTCTTGCAACCTTTCAACCTTTATTCTTTCAAGCCCTCCGAAGTGGACACGCTCTCGCCAGTGCCTCCACTTTCTGAACAGACCACTAAATCTCGCAATAACGAGATAGTGGTCCGTGTCGACTGTGGGGCCCCTGTAGGCTCTTGCGTCCAATATTTTGCTTCGGAGGCGACTGTCTACCAAAATTAAATCTATTATGCTTTTCTGTTCATTCCTTCTCCATGTATACATATGGATGTCCTTATGTTGGAAAAATGTGTTTGACACAATAAGGTTTCTCTCCATGCATACATCCGCTATGAGCCTACCTGCGTCGTTCACTCTCTTATCACCAAATGGACCAAGTACGTCCTCATAGTCGGGACGCTTGGTCCCCACCCATCCGTTCAAATCTCCGCATACAATCACGCGTTCACTGATTTCTGCCATATCCAGAACTTCCCTAACATTATCCCAAAACTTCTCTAGGTCTGATGCCACCGAGGATCCTACGGGAGCATATGCTACAACCATGAATACCTTGGTGACACCTAGTTTTATACGGACCCAGAGAAGTCTGGGATCATACATTCCGTAATCCTTCACACCTGAGGCCAAGCGAGAGGACAACAGCACTCCTACCCCCATGCTGGCTCGATCGCTCTGTGGTACACCAGACCACAGAGCCATTCCGCCACCAGGAAGATCGCAGGCGTCGCTGCCCCTTCGCTTGGTCTCTGTTACACAGAGCACGTCTAGCTGTTTGTCCGCCATGACGGATATCAGCTCGTGCAACTTACCTTCCACACAACCTCTTACATTCCACGTGCCCACCCGGCACTCCGCTCTCCTCGACTCGCCTAACTGGGCAAGGCGTGATGGGTGGCGGCCCCCATCGCGTATGTAAGTGCTGTCCATTAATCACGTGAGGTTTGAAAGGGGGGAAGGGGTTTGACAAAAATCACGAAATATCACAAGATGTAGTAAGATATCACGTGTATTTTTTTTCGTTGAACGCTGAGATACCTAAACTGAAAAGTGGCGTGGCCTGTGACTTTGACTTGCCGTTGCCATAGGTGATCTGTATAAAGACCATTTTGCAAAGTATGAAAAAGAAACAAAAAACGAGAATATAATGAGCTGTGGGATATTTCTTTGTAAATACTAAAAATTCACGTAAACCTCACCACGTATCACAAAGGGGCAGGAGAGGTTAAAAAATGTTAAAAAAAAAAGATCACGTGATTAATGGACGTCCCCTAAGGCACTGTTATATCATATTCACTACACCTGAGTACTTTCTGCTCATCACATTACATAAAATGCCATCAAAATTAATTAATATAACACGTTAAAACACTAAGATATTGAATATTATACAAGAGCACTACTTTACTTATTTTAGTGGGTGGTAGGACCACGATGTTGACAGTTCTCTGTCTACAGCCGCGGTCCGGTGCGTCCGGGATAGTACCACACTGTGCAGAAGATCGACGTCTGAGTAATGGTAATGTGCTATTGCGCTTCGTTCGGTGGGCGAGAGAGCCGGAGGCCTGGGTGGGTTTGAGGTTTGCATTGATAGGCAGCGGCCTAGCTATACCCCTGGTTTTGCAAAGGTCTATGGGCGGCAGTAACACTTACCATCCATTTGCCACCATTACCAATAAAAAATTTAAAAAAAATGCACTTTCCTTTCACACTAAAACTCCCTCGCTTAATCGTTTTTTACCGCACCCACAGACAAAATAGAGTATAGTGAATTGTGTTTTTACTCCCGTCACCACACGGACAAATATATACTCACTTGAATTCTATATTCGTTATTGTACAAAGTTCAGATCCGCTAATGTTCCAATCGGACAACTTAACGCCGGTCAGATTAAACTGTCGGACGGCCCATTGTATCCATAGTTTGACGTGTTGAACTGACCTGGAAATATTATTAATAAAAAATTAAAAAGAAATATAATTTAAAAACAAAAGAAGATTTATTGTTTATGGCAACTGCTAGTTAACTAACTAGCAAGCAGCCAAAGAGTAAAGTTATTAAATTGAAAAAGAGTGGCAACTCGATGATAAAATATGCATGTATAGAAAGTGCCCAGCCAGAGTTTAGGCGGTGAACTAAAGTTGAAGTAATATATATACATATCTACATGTGCATGTGTAATTACATAGAATTTTCTTTTACTATGAAAGCTACCCTGAAATATAAAAAAAACATATCAGCTGATAATTAAACAATAATAATATCAGCCTAACATTGAAACTTGAGATAATTTTCAGAAAATATTAATAATCGAAAATAGATCGATGACAATAAGTACCTACGCTAGGAACAAAAAATAACAATTCTCAGTTGTCAAACGTTTGACAGACAGGACAAAATAGCAGCAGCTAAGTTTGTACAACCAGTCTGTAGGCGGCGCGACGGTCAGTAAAAATAAGTAATGTTTTAAGTGTGCCCCCCCAGCAAGCAGCACACCTAATTGTAAGTGTTACTGCCCACAGACCTTTGCAATACTGCAGACTCTAGCAAAGCCGCTGCCTACCAAACAAAACCCACCCAAGTTGAGCTTCCAGTACTCTCACTCACCAAACGAAGCACAACAAAACGAAGTCAACCAAATGCAAGTGGCGGCTGCACATATCTGTTCTCTCTGCCTACCCTGCAAGGGATATGGCGTGATGATACGTATGTAGGTAATATAAAAGAGAATAATTTAAAATAAAAAGTGTGACCTAATAACAAATTCGTATTAAGTTGTAATCGAAATGAAATCCCATGAGACGTAATTCAATCACTTGTATGGTAATAGATCAGGAATTTAATGTGTAACTCTTTCTCTTACCATAGATATTGCATAAGACTATGGACAATAGAGCAACATGGGACCAGCAGATTGTTCTTCCCTTTGGAACACCATGGATATTACGATAATTAGTGAAGATATTATCATCACCCAGCTCTTATCCCAATAACTTAGGTCGAGGCATTATTATTATTGGGCCACCGATGACAAAGAACGGGTACCGGTGGCCCGCTCGCACGGCTAGAACCGATTTGGCGGAGCGCGACCACGTTCATAACCCAACGCGACAAAAAAAAAAAAAAAAGAAGGTCATTTTTATTCTTCCATCATACATGTTGCAAAAAATTTAGAACTAGTTTTATATCCGGCTGGCTTACTGACATGAACACTTCCTAAGAAATATAATTACTGACCGTAGAAAATCTGATGGAATTGGTCCAGGCCGATGTAGAATTCTTCGTCGTCTTTCACAACCCCTACGAGCAACGTAAGGGTTGGTAGTAATCGCCACAATAGAGCGTAAATTTTTACGAAAATATAGACTAGAAAAATGCTCACCACTCGTTGGGGTCTTCTGGTACCCTAATGCGATGTTCACTGTTGAATTGTGAATCAACCACCCACTTAACTGTTGCTGCGTGGGGCTGGACCACGCTGTCCTCCACCAATTGTTCCTGTATTGACATAGTAGCATCTTCTATTTCCAGCACTGCAAATAAAAAATGTCATATGGAACACCTTCAGATAGCTGTGTGGTAGCGGCTACGAATACGACCAACCCTTACTTTGTTCGTGGGTGTCGTAAAAGACGACTAAGAACCTTATATCGACTTCGGCCAACTCCATCTGATGCCGTTTGATCAACAATGACATTCCCAAAGAGGGTTGACGTCTGGCCACCGAAGACAAAGATCAGGTACCGGTGGCCCGCTCGCACGGCGAAGAGAGGAGTTGCACGGTGGGTCTATGGGGTCACGCGCCGCCTCTTCCGTCACCCCGGACGATCTGGCAGGGCGAGACGCATCCATAGTACACCGTAAAAAAAAAAGGAGGGTTGACGTCTGGCAGGCGGCCGGTCATAAAACTATTACCAATAACTTCTACAATATGTACTATGAAAGAAAAGTACATATTGTATAGACCCCAAGTAATTAGGATATGAGTAGGAGAATGATGATGGAACACCTTCAGAATTTTTTATTTTTCTTTTTTAATATAATACTATTCTGCACTAAGGAAATAATCCTTGTATTGTAGGAGAAATTGAAACTTTGTTTATGGAAGGTCTTTGAAATTCTAAAAAAAAAACGAGCTAGAACTGGTGACCAGCTTAGAAGTCATGATTAGTTGTTAGGCCTTGGCCAACTGTCACCACAAGATTCAATGAAAACATAACCAGCATATTAAAAGGCTTACAATTATCATCAGTCTGGTGCGGCAACTGAACCAACTCCTCATCCGGCTTCAAAACATCCAAAATATTAATCTTCCTCTCTGCTGCTCTTATTTGTATATTGACTTGAACTACACCTTCTCCTCTAATACATTGTTCTACTAAAGTTTTGTGGTTTTCCAGCTGAAATAAAAATAGTACATACATACATATCATCACGCCATATCCCTTGCAGGGTAGGCAGAGAGAACAGAGTGCCAGAGAACTCTATCTTTGCATACTTCACTCGCTTCCTCAACATTCATAATTCTCTTCATACACGCTCGCCGGTTTCGGAGACTCTAGACTCCACCTTCCTTCAGTCTAGGTAGGTTAGTCTCGGTCTCCCCCGGTATCTACATCTTTCCACTTTCGCATTGTATATCTTCTTAACCAGATGTTCGTTCGGCATTCTTTCCACATGTCCGAACCATCGGAGCATTCCCTTTCACATCTTTTCACCAATATTCTCTTTCATACCTACTCGCTCTCTTACGTCGTCGTTACGAATGCCGTCGGTCAGCCTAACTCCACAGATTGTCCGCAGAGATCGCATTTCGACCGCATTAATTTTACTTTCATACTCTTTTCTGCATACCCAACTCTCGCTTCCATACAGTAATGTTGGGACAAGCACTGCGTTATATATTGCTACACGTGACTTCTGGCTGAGGTGGTGGCTACCGAGAAGTTGCCCCAACGCTCCGTTCACTCTATTTCCCGCATTCACTCTTCGGTCTATATCAGTGGTGTACCTTCCATCTCGGCTAAATCCACATCCAAGATATACAAATTCATCCACTTGCTCTAGTACATCATAACCAATTGTTACTCTTACATCCGTTCTGGCTTCATTCATATAAAAATAGTAATATATTATAAGGCTGATCGTGAATAATATTTCAGCTGATAATAACAAACTATGAAATCTTATCCATTTCTAATCTGTATGTGTTATAAAATAAAAAAGAATGACTAAAGGATTAGGGAGTATTCTGTGTGGTGACGGAGTAAGAATACTATTCACCACCCCATAGCTTACCCGTGAGTGATCGTACAAGACGACTAAGGGATAAGGCCCCTCCGTAATGGGAGGGAAATTAACCTATTATACCGCGCTGGTCAGACGTGTTGGTATAGGGTTTCGTTTCGAGTTTTCCTTCTCTCGCATAGATGTTATATACGTTTTGTATCCCTTAGTCGTCTCGTACGATCACCCACGGGTAAGATATGGGGTGGTGAATAGTATTCTTACTCTGTCACCACACAGAAAATAGTAACGTTACTTCAATGCAATACAGAAAATACCTTGTTTAAAAAATTATCCTGAATGAGGATCAAACCCATGAATCAGGACACTAGAGATAATTTCTTGGCACACTCTCAATGTTAAATTTAATTATTCATCTGATCATCTCAGCTCATGAATGTCCCCCTTTTGGGTTTGAGTCTCCTCCATAATGAGAGGGAAATTGAGCTACTATACCACGCTGTTCAGACGTGTCGGTATAGGGTTTCTTTTTCGAGTTTTCCTTCTCTTAATTACTATATTATCAACATACATATATTCATACCATTTTCGCATTTTGTAACCAGAATGTGTAGTCAGTCAGATCAGCTCCCAATCTTCTTTCCAGCATAGCTCGGAGACGTGATAGCCTAGTTCTGATATCCATGAGTTGAACTATTACTTCATCTGCAAAAGATTATCAATTTTATTATTTTAGCTGGTGGTTCAGTAATTGACTTCATCGTCACCGCCCATAAATGGCCCACTATTGGGCTCGGGCCTCCCCCGTAATGGGAGGGAAATTAACCTACTATACCACGCTGGTCAGACGTATTGGTATAAGGTTTTCTTTCGAGTTTTCCTTCTCTTGCATAGATGTTATATGCGTTTTATAGCCCTTAGTCGTCTCGTACGATCACCCACAGGTAAGATATGGGGTGGTGAATAGTATTCTTACTCCGTCACCACACGGATAAGTAATTGACTTATTAGGTATCATTTCGCTCCACATATAAACCACTATTGTGCTCTGCTTAGATTAAGTTACCCTTAGTTCCCATGTTGAAAAGTTACCTTCACATGGGACGAAAATTTACCTACTATACTATGTTAGTCACGCATTTTGGCATTATGTTTTTATTGTCGAAATAAGCTTTTCGTTCATCTAGGTCAGGGGTCGGCAACCTTTTCAGTCAGAAGAGACAAAAATTATAATTTACTAGCGACCCGCCCTCGCTTCGCTTCGGTTACGTCAGTTCAGTTGTAATTTACTTTCGCTACATAGAATTCTTTCTTAAAATCCTATTTCATCTGACCTTTACAGGGCAGAAAGAAAGTCCACACTAAATTTCAAGTTTGTCGGGACAATATTGTAAAATGTAGATTTTTTGGGTAACACCTACATTTTGGTTAACACTCTTTTAGGGGGTGGAATTTTTAAAAAGCCGTTCTTAGTTTATGTCTCTCTCATTCAAGTCGATAAAAGCTATATTTAAAAATGTTATTTTTACACCCTAGTTACCCCCCTTGTGAGTGGAATTTCGTAAAATCCGTTCTTAGCTGACCTTTACTCGGCAAAAGGAATATTCCTACCAAATTTAAAGTCTGTAGGCCTTATGGGTCCAGATATATCGTGATGAGTCAATACATAGGTGGAAATCTCTTACATATATACATAGATTAAGGTTTTAAGTTTTTAAATAGCCACATTTTCTTTTTTGTCAACAATAATTTGTGCCTAATCCTCATTAATCAATTCAGAATCTTTTTATCATTAATCAATTCAGAATGTTTTTTTTATAATTTTTTTTTTGCGTATAGAACTAAAGAGCCGCAACTTCACATCCAAAGAGCCGCATGTGGCTCACGAGCCGCAGGTTGCCGACCCCTGATCTAGGTTATCTCATATCATCATATTCTGTCTTCTACAATAACCACTGACAAGCGAGTGGGTGATTTGTACATAAGCTGATGGACTTATTCCATCAGCTTATGTGCTAATGTATTAATTATATTTAAATACATATGTGCTAATATGGTTTCATCATCATAACCCATAAATGTCCCACTGTTGGGCTCGGACCTCCTCCATAATGGGAGGGAAATAAAACCTACTATACCGCGCTGATCAGACGTGTTGGTATAGGGTTTTGTTTCGAGTTTTCCTTCTCTCGTATAGATGTTATATGCGTTTTATATCCATTAGTCGTCTCGTACGGTCACCCACGGGTAAGATATGGGGTGGTGATTAGTATTCTTACTCTGTCACCACACGGAAAATATGATTTAATAGGTGGAAATAATTGATGGACTTGGTGATGGACTAAATGGTACCATACATCTATTCATACAGTGATTATTGTTTATTATCACTGATACCGTTGATAATCAGTCTCTTTATGAGTAACTGAAAAAAAGGGATAAATCCATTATCATCATCATCTTGCTCTTATCGTAAGTAATTGTACTTGGGGTCGACGCAATATGTCATCTTCCTCCATACAGTCCTATCAGACGTTATCTCTGCAGTCACTCCCTGTCTATCCATGTCATACCTCACGCAGTCCATCCATCTTTTCTTTGGTCTTCCTTTACCCCTAAAGCCTTCAACATTCATTTTTAAAACTTTCCTCACAACATTACTTTCATCCCGTCTCATCATATGTCCATACCATGTTAACCTTTCACTCCTTAACTTTCCGTCACTGGCGCAACTTTCAAACTTCCTCTTATATGCTCATTTCTTATTTTATCCAATCTCGTCACACCACACATCCATCTCAACATTCGCATCTCCGCTACATGCAGTCGTCTCTCATCCGTCGCTTTTGTCGCCCAACATGCTGATCCATACAGTACAGCAGGTCTTATTAGGGTTTTATATATTTTACCCTTTAATTTAGGGGGTACTTTGGGGTCGCATATTGTACCCGTGACCTGCAGCCATTTCATCCATCCCGCATCTATTCTGTGTTTCACCGCCGAATCCAGGTCGCCATCGCTTTGGATAAGAGAACCGAGGTATCGATAATCCGAGCATACTGGTATAGGTACTCCATCTAGGCATATGGGTGTAACATTGGAGAGACTGCCGAAATCGCAGAACATGTACTCCGTTTTAGGTTATCAGGTCTGGTTGTAATTTCTCTGCGTAAATTATAAGTTTGTAAAGTCCCCCGCAATACAAGGATTGTTTCCTTAGTGCAGGGTGGTGTCTATTAAGCCACTGAAGTCAAAGATCGGGTACCAGTGGCCCGCTCGCACGGCGAATAGAGGAAATGCTTGTAGGGTGGGTCTATGGGTTTGCGCGCCGCCTCTTCTGTCGCCCCAGACCGATTTGGCGGGGCGCGTCCACGTCCAGGAAACCACCCATATACACTAGCGGACGTTAGTAATCGATGAAGGGATGGATTGAGATCCATAAACAACTGACACCCAATTTTGTATTGCTGATGATTCAGCTCTCTATACCTTCTGACACAAACGCTTGTGACTATAAACAAATTTAAACTTGCAAATACTAGTACCTACCACTACTTTCCGTACTTTGCATGGTATCATCCTCATCGGGTGTATCGGAGAATAACACCGTTAATGGAGTTTGGAGAATTTCTCCACTGGATTGCATAAGACCTGAAGAAAATATTTCAAATTAAAAATTATTTAATATTTATTTAGTAATTTAAATACATAAGTACTTAAGTCAATATCTTGGACTTGGAAAAATAAATTTACCAAAGATGAGATTGGAACTGTAAAGCTTTCTTTCCCTTGCAGAGTTTTATTTCAAATTCTAATTTTCTTGTGATGTTTCTTTCTTACATATTGATATTATCATCATCATCATCATCATCTCAGCTCATCTATGTCCCACTGTTGACCTTGAGCCTCCTCCACAACAGAAGGGAAATTAACCTTGCTACACCATGCTGGTCAGACGTGTTGGTATAGGGCAGGGGTCGGCCACCCTTTGAGTCAGAAAAGCCAAAATATAGAATTTATAAAAATTTTTAAAGAGCCACATTTTTTTTTGGCAACAATAATTTGTGCATAATGCTCGTTAATGAATTCAAAAAATTTTAAATGATTTTTTCTTTATAATATATTTTTTTGCGTATAGAACTAAAGAGCCGTAACTTCACATCCAAAGAGCCACATGTGGCTCGTGAGCCGCAGGTTGCCGACCCCTGGTATAGGGTTTTTTTTTTTACTTTTCTATCTCTTGCATAGATGTTATATGCATTTTATATGCCTTAGTCGTCTCTTACGATCACCCACGGGTATGATAGGGGGTGGTGAATTGTATTCTTACACTGTCACCACATGGATGATATATTGATATATCAGGGAAATTTATAGGAGAATTTAACAGCATCCACTCCAATCTAGGATCTGATCAATCTAGGACTGGATGGTAGATTTGCGTTCGTCTGTTTGTATTTTATTACTTTTACTGGCAGATGAGCTAGCAACCAACTTGATAATAGGTGGTAACTTCTGCTCATGGACTACAATAATCAACACAGTGTTTAATACCATAAGGTAGGATTTGGGTTTCTGGTTTTCCCCATCACCAAACTAAATGCAGTGGCACATTTTTACTACTCAGATAATGACTTTCATTGAATATTTATTATTTATTTAATTATTACAATAATATTTATTTAATAATTACGAGGGTTATCTGACTTCATTTGTCATACATATCTGGTGACTGGTACCTTAGCTAAGCTGTGGTAGGAACTTGAATGAAATGGTAACATTTAGTCAAATATAAATTTAAAAAAAGAATTGAAATGTTTGTGTGTGAGTATGTGTATGTGGGTGTTTGTGTAGTATGTGTATATGTGTGCGAGTGTGTGTGTTTGTGTCAGTCTTTATATTTTATTGAATATGATACTACCTAGGAAAAGTCTGACCAATTACGGTTGTAGGCACAAACCTGTCGGCAGCGTGACTTAATATGAGATAAGCTGGTCTTTTACTAACGACATGGGATGAGAAGGGGTGATAATATCATATAATCATACTCTGTCAACAACGAATCTGAATATATAATTATATTACCTACTTAAACAATTTACTTGCAATTTAATTAAATACATGTTTATTAAAATTTAACTTCAGATTTAATTAAGGACATTCATCTAAAATGTAAACATTGTAATAAAGAATTGTTAAGCCGTATCAGAGCCGTAAGATGCGAATTACCATCATTGTGTTAGGATTAATTAACTTTGTATTATTTGATTCAAAACAGGAAATAAATCAATACAGGAAAAAACCTTGAATTTAAAGATTCATTGCATCTAGACATCATTTGGATATTAAATGAGGAATATCTAAAAATGTAACTTACCTAGTTCTGATTCGGTAACATATTGAGGAATAACAGATAAAGGATCTGAACCTTCCGTAGTATTTTCGTCATAACCATTTTCCGCCTCTTCCATTTTAATCGTTCGTACGTTTAGTAAATCATTCAAATCTGTTACCTCCATTCCTGTATTATAATAATACCCTATAACCCTATTATCATCACAGATACTTTTAATATTAATGTTTTGCCTGATTAATCAAAACTTTATTAGAATTAGTAGATTTGAAATTTTTAGGAAAAGGAAATCGGTCCACTAAAGCCACTTCCGCGTGCACTGAGGCAGTGACAGTGTCACTGTCAGTATTAAGTTTGATAGCAGCTCTGTTTTGCTTTATGGTCAACAACCTATAAAGGTGAATAGTTTTCGCGGGCATTTTAAAAATTATGTGTCAATTTTAAAATGTAGTCCTTTATTTGAATATTATATTGAATAATTGGACTGGCATTATAAGTAATGTATACAGAGAAAGTACTAAAGAGAGAGAGAGAGGGAGAGAGAGAGAGAGAATATAATTTATACAGGACAAAAAGCTGAGCTTTATGAGGCCTTGTGGGTTGTAGACTGAATATTATAACTTCTTACTATAGGCAGAAAGGGGTAGAGGGCCTGACATTAAGTAAGATATTAAATTGAAAAAAGAAACTAAGCTACTGATTTATAAATACCCGATTACGAAACGAAAAATGATGTCACAAGCGGGGTTCGAACCCGCACCTATTGGGACTCCGGCCCAACCGTGCTGCCACTTACACCATCGTGAACTATTTTAGGACATGCAAATTTCGATTCATATTATATCTTACGTCTTCAAGGTGACGTATGCCATCTATCGGACAATGTTTACACATTGTATAGGCTTAATACTTCAAACTTTACAGTTAGAATTGTATTAAACGATGACACAACCTTGTTATTCAAATTACTGAAATTTTTAGCATTTAATATGCTTAATTATTTATAAATACCCGATTACCAAACGAAAAATGATGTCACAAGCGGGGTTCAAACCCGCACCTATTGGGAATCCGGCCCAACCGTGCTGCCACTTACACCATCGTGAACTATTTTAGGACATGCAAATTTCGATTCATATTATATGTTACGTCTTCAAGCCCGTCTTCACCACATAGAGAATTATAAATTATGAATCAATAACATAGTTTTTAATATTAATTTCCATAGATTCATATTAAAAATGAATTAAAAGTCAGTCATAAACTATTAAAATTATTTTTTATGGTCAGTGCTTATATATAATTTTAAAGTATAGTGCCACAAACTTATCTGACCCGGTGACAACATTCACTGTTATCGCATTTCGTGTTGCCAGTAGATTCTATTTGCAATAAATTCGGTAAATGCTTTCCCATGCTCGTGGTAACGGGTTTAGAAAACAATATTCAACACTCCTTTACAAAACTTTCTGTGGAAGTTATAAAACATGGAATTATAGTATTTTCATCCGAGGGCTTACGGATGGGAAATAGGTAAGTGTGATACTGGGGGAGCACACTTAAAACATTACTTCTTTTTACTGACCGTCGCGCCGCCTACAGACTGGTTGTACAAACTTAGCTGCTGCCATTTTCTCCTGTCTGTCAAACGTTTGACAACTGAGAATTGTTATTTTTTGTTCATAGTGTAGGTAGTTATTGTCATCGATCTATTTTCGATTATTGATGTACTTTCTGAAAATTATATCAATTTTCATCGTTAAACTTATATTATTATTGTTTTGATATCAGCTGATATGGTTTTTTTTTATATTATACGGTAGATCTCATAGTAAAAGAATATTCTGTATAATTACACATACACATGTAGATATGTATATATATCACTTCAACTTTAGTTCACCGCTTAAACTCTGGGTAGCAGCACTTGCCATACATGCATATTTTATCATCGAGTTGCCACTCTTTTTCAGTTTAATAACTTTACTCTTTGGTGTGATACAAGTGTCAATGCTTATGAACACATTTTATTATGCTTAATAGAGAAGAAACAAAATATAGTTTTTATAAATACTTATATTTTAACACAATGATTATGATCTACAAGTGTAGGGAACTTTTTTTATAATGGACATATTCCAGGTATGCCCAAGTCATTTGACTCATCAGTCACTTTATCATATGAATCATCACTTTCAGTCTCACTGGCACTGTATAAAGACAATGAAAGGCTCATCTAAATATGTATCCCTTTTTCTGTATTCGTTTTAATTTTTTTTCACGTGATTACAGTGATTTTTCATTCACCTATAGTTATTCTATTATTATCCTCTGCAATTAATTTAGGCATTTTGGAGTTAGAGTTTTCAATGTTCTGCTCTGCTATGTTTCGTTTCATTGAGCTACAAATCATTTCAATGGAATTTAAACCGCAATGGTATGTTTGTAATCTTAATACGCTATGCTCGTATTTAAGGATTTCGTCAATTTCATAAATTGGCTTAGACTTATGTCTTTTAATTATTTCATAAAGCTGCGGCTTCGTAAAATGTAATGTGATCATTTGTCAACCAATTTTGTAATTCTGCTATTTTGTGATTTGAATTAGGTGTTTTATTCACACAAATATTGTAATAATCCATTATAACTAATGTTGGCTGATGCAGATTTGTTTTACGTTTCATCCTCTTCCGTCTTTTTCCTGGTGCAAACTTTTACTCCGCTCACATCGGCCTGCTTTTTATCCTTTACAATTTTTCTTATAAATCCTTCTCCAACCCCTACAATTTTTTTTTACATTAAAAACAATATTTATTTTCTGATCATCAACAAATAGATATACACAGAGATGCATATATATACATATATATATCATATATATATATATATATATATATATATATATATATATATATATATATATATATATATATATATACTCACTAGGTACTAACAAGAAAAGAATGTTGCAGTTAAAAACAATCAAGCACATTCATTACAATTAAATTTACATAAATAGAATTGTATTATTTGTATAAATACATATATAATAATTCTATTCAAATATAATGACACTCTAAGAACAAATCAATTCATTATATTTAACACAAACTACATTTAATATTTATTAATAGTGTTCTTTTTCTTTCAAAAACTAACAACACTAAACTCTAGCTACTTATACAATTTTTCAATAGGATCTAATGATACCTTAAGACGTTTTTCTACCTTCATATAACTTAAAACTTGTAATAGAACATTTATTGCATCACTTTTCGCATTTTAAAACCACAAAAAATAAATAACTAACCAACAACTGAAATACTTCTTCTTCTTATATATTGGCAATCAGCTACTTATACGAGCTATTGGTGCCAGTGTCAAGTTATAAATATTTTCACGTTTTTAGTCTTTCAAGTTAGTCATTGTCTAAGTCAAATTGTCGCCATTAACAGTGCAATGGCCACACTGTTAATGATATCTTGTGGGAATTTTGATGGAAAACGAAAACGTTGTAAAGCACTTTTATATGATATTCACTACATCCCCGTAGTTCCGCCGCTTCATATTACATAAAATGCCATCAAAATTATCTAATATAACACGTTAAAACACTAAGATATCGAATATAATACAAGAGCACCACATGACGTTTTCAAATTCCCGTCAAAAGTTAACAACTGAATTATCAGCATCGGGAGGATGATGACGTTTGATGACATGGCGTCATTAGTTCATCAATTTGTCACCGGTTCAGATAAGTTTGTGGCACTATATTTTGCTCTATTGTTTGTACACTATAGCGCCATCTGTTGCTAATATCCAACACTCCTAATTATATGAGCGGTCGAGTTGTTTCTTTTGTTTTAGTTATAATTTGTGCCTTTACTAGTTTAGCCGTTTTAGCTATCACCTCTATAATATTTATATCTTAGGACTTATATTATTGATAGATCCCGAAGCGCTGCAACTAAATACCGCAGAGTGCCTAAAAACAGTAGCTTTGTAAATGCGGCAAACAAGATATTTTGCAATGCTAGTGTGCGTGAAAAGTTGTGTTGCCAAGTGCTTAATTGTACCCGTTTAGTTTAGGAAAATGTTGCACTTTTTATAGTTTATCTACATGTTTTACAATAATATTTACAAACAAAAAATAATAATATGATTATGCTGAATTTCAGTAATTTGAATTACAGGGTCGGGTCATCGTTTAATACAATTCTAAACTGCATTGTTGAAACTACATTAAAACCTGTATAATGTGTAAATATTGTCGGGTAGATGGCACACGTCTCCTTTAAAGACGAAAATATAATACGAGCCGGTTTATTGTCATACGACAACTCACGCTGGTGTAAGTGGTAACACAATTGGAACAGATTTCCATTAAGAGTGGGTTCGAGTCCCATGTGTGACATTCATTTTTCACTTGTAAACAAGTTTTTATAAGTAATCAAGCCTGTTGAATGCTAAATTTCAGTAATTAGATTGAATATAAATATACACCCAAACCAAGACAAACATTCAAATGGATGTTTATCTTAGTCTAGGTGTTTTTGTGTGCATCATCATTACCCTGCTCTTATCCCAATTACTTGGAGTTGACACAATATGTCCTTTTCTTCCACTCAATCCTATCCGATGACATCTCTGGGTTCACTCCCTTTCTATTCATATCATGCTTCACGAAATCCATTCATCTTTTCTACGGTCTTTTCTTACCCCTAAAGACTTCAACAGTCATACTTAAAACTTTCCTCACAACATAACTTTCATCCCATCTTATCACATGTCCATACCAAGTCAGGCGTTCACTTTTTAACTTTTCCGTCAATGGCGCCACTTTCAAACTTTCTCTTATATGCTCATTTCTTATCTTATTCATTCCTGTCAGGCCACACATCCATCTTAACATTCGCATCTCTGCTACATGCAGCCGTTTCTCATCCGTCGCTTTTGTAGCCCAACATGCTGACCCATACAATACGACAGGCCTTATTAAGGTTTTGTAAATTTTACTCTTAAATTTTAAGAGTACTTGAGAGTCACATATGGTACCCGTGACGTGCCGCCATTTTATCCATTCCGCGTTAATTGTGTTTCACCACACGATACAGTTTGCCATTGCTTTAGATAAGCGGACCGAGGTATTGACTTTTTGTGTAAATGACATAAACATCTTTGTTTTGTGCGTAAATCGGACCTATGGCAGTATACATAGCAGCTAGTTCCACTATCTACTACGCCAGCTATTCGTCGCTATTAATATTTAGACATTTAAACAATATTACAAAGATCGCCATTAAATAATAATAAAAAACATACATACATACATATCATCACGCCATATCCCTTGCAGGGTAGGCAGAGAGAACAGAGTGCCAGAGAACTTTATCCTTGCATACTTCACTCGCTTTCTCAACATTCATAATTCTCTTCATACACGCTCGCCGGTTTCGGAGACTCTTGACTCCGCCTTCCTTCAGTACGTGACCCATCTGGTCTAGGTAGGTGAGTCTCGGTCTCCCCCGGTACATACATCCTTCCACTTTCGCATTGTATATCTTCTTAATCAGACGTTCGTTCGGCATTCTTTCCACATGTCCGAACCATCGGAGCATTCCCTTTCGCATCGTTCCACCAATACTCTCTTTCATACCTACTCGCTCTCTTACGTCGTCGTTGCGAATGCGGTCGGTCAGCCTAACTCCACAGATTTTCCGTAGAGATCGCATTTCGACCGCATTCATTTTGCTTTCATGCTCTTCTCTGCATACCCAACTCTCGCTTCCATATAGTAATGTTGGGACAAGCACAGTGTTATATATTGCTACACGTGCCTTCTGGCTGAGGTGGTGGCTACCGAGAAGTTGCCCCAATGCTCCGTTCACTCTATTTCCCGCATTCACTCTTCGCTCTATATCAGTGGTGTACCTTCCATCTCGGCTAAAACCACATCCAAGATATACAAATTCATCCACTTGCTCTAGTACATCATTACCTATTTTTACTCTTACATCTGTTCTGGCTTCATCTCTTTCAAAGACCATTATAAAATATATTACTACATTACAAACATATATTATAAAATATTATATAAGAGAAGGATAATTCAAAATAAAACCCAATACCAGCCAACTTGTCTGAACAACATGGTATAGTAGGTCAATATTCTCCCCATTGTGGAGGAGACTCGAACCCAATTTATTTCTTGTAGTATAATTTTTACATAGTTTCATTACGCAAACTAGTATTATGTTTTGAATTATGATAAAATTTAATGCAACACTTAGCACGTCTATCTTACTCGTTGCTTACAACGAGACTGGCTCAAGTACGCCTATTTCGGCGTAGTTTTAATTACTGTATTTTACGAGTATGCCTATACCTATTAATAATTTAAGATTTATCTTTATGATTTAATTACATTCCCAAATAACAATTAACTAAATTTTAAAACGTCATACAAAAAATTCCGGATAGTATGTTCTAAGCTTTTTTTGCTTATGTGTGTAGCACCTATTCTGATACTTACAGATTAGGAATCGTTGATTGATTTGATATTGATGATAATGATAACATAATTTTGCTTTTAGTGTCTATTAAAACAATAAAAAGAAATAAATAAGTCATTGTTTAGTCATATTAAAATATTTTAATCTATATTAACATTGATATATAAAGTAAGAAAGAAAATATTTTATTTTGTAAACTTACAATTAAATTTAGTATACTTTCCACAAAGGAAATGAACATTAGTCAAATTACACATAATTCTAAAATGCATAAAGACAAAATATAGGGCGCATATCAGTTTATTATACCTTTTTTTTTCTTGGAGTTTATGGTGTTACTAAAACCTTTAAGACAGATCTTTGTTTATAAATTAACTTTATTTAAAGTCATCGTTCGTTAGTCAATCAAATCGTCGCCTTCAACAGTGCCATGGCCACATTGTCAAAGGTATCTTTTGGGAATTTTAGTGGAAAATGAAAACGTATGTAGGGCACTGTTATATCATATTCACTACACCTCAGTACTTCCTGCGCATCAGATTACATCAGAAAACTATTTAATATAACTCATTAAAACACGAAGATATTGAATATAATACAAATCCACCACATGACGATTTCAGATGCCCGCCAAAAGTAATACAATACACAGATTAACCTAGTATGTTACGTTTTAGGCAACAAAGTAGCACAACTGTCTCACAGAGTGCTGCCCTCTATTTTTCCAGGTACGAACTCATGGTAGAATGCAACTGCGTGACTTATAATTAATTGAACCCACTGCCGATTAGACTCATTTCTTGGAATATATCACCGCATATGGTGATTCTTCTTTGGATTGTGATGATTCATTATTATATGGATTAATCTGAAAAATAAAATAAACATATTGATTTTTTACAGTATTTTTTTTTATCTTATCCGTATGGCGTACAACAAGTTTTTTTTTCGGACAGTATCATAAAAAAACGATTGATTTATATTACAAGTGTAAAAAGAAGACATTACAGCCAAAAAAGATAATCACGAAACGAGGTTTTCTGGCAACACGCTTGGTCTGTGGATAAATAGGCTAATTTCAATTAAGGGATATACCTACCTAAACTAGATGATTTAATTAAGAAAGGCTTAGATTTTCGTTACTTTAGTCGAGTTAAATTTTGTTGCACAGCGTTAATATTCTTAAAAGGTGATCAACACACTGAGAGATCATCTGATATAAAATTAATTTAATTGTAATTATAGGTATATAAGTCCTTTTGGAGTCACGCGTTAAATATTATATTCATCGTCATCTTCATCATCTCAGCTCATATATGTCCCACTGTTGGGCTCGAGCCTCCTACATAACGAGAAGAAATTATACCTATATTACGCTGGTTAGACGTGTTGGTATAGGGTTTAGTTTTGAGTTTTCCTTCTGTTGCATAGTATAGATGTTATATGCATTTTTATATCCCTTAGTCGTCTCTTACGATCACCCACGGGTAAGATATGGGGTGGTGAATTGTATTCTTACTCCATCATCACACGGAAAGTTATATTAATAAAGACATGTTATATTAATAAAGAACAATTTTAGTAAAAATTATTAATTTTACTGGTTTGCAAAAAGTATTTATACCCATATCAATGACTTAGTAGTAAATTAAAGATACAGATCACAAAAATAATTAAAAATCTGTTTTTTAGTGTAGGTTCGTTGTCTAGAGGATACTCGTACCCAACTTTACGATAACTATAGGCTGCCGCGGACAATACGACGATACGACTGTATTATAATGGCTATTTATTCCAAAATAAGAGATATCATGAAATATATATGTTTCTATTGTGATGACGGAGTAAGAAATGAAATGTTACCATACCTTCCTTTCCATGGTTTATCATTAAAGGATCATTCATTCATTAATTTCACACAAAATCACAAGCAGATGAAATCTCAGCAAGAGAAAGAAAATTGATATAAAGCCCTATATCAATCTATCTGAACAATGTTTTCGAATTCCCTCTCATTGTGGAGGAGACAGTGGCACATGTATGAGATGACATTATAATAATGATTCAATAGAAGACTGGGTGCGAAACTAATTTTCGATTAAATAAATAATAAAAAATACGTTGTGATTTCAATGGAAAATGAATATTACAAAGATAATGTATCTTGAGTGTTTCACTATGATTTCCAACCCATCTGCTAAGCGTAACGATTTACGTATCCTGCTCCATTTGTGGCAGAAGCCCAACGTCCAACAGAGGACATTAGAAGACTGACAGATGATTTCAGAAGTATGATATAGTATTAATACTAACAATCTCTGCATATGGTGTTTCTTTCATGCGTTGAAAATCTTTGGTTTTTCGATTAAGATGACAGAACTCGAGGTCAGCATACATCAGTTTATCTGGATGGCACTGAAATAGAATTTACTAGCTTTAGACTTATTATTCTACCTCTGAAATGTTGAACAAAAGTATAACACACCGTTTTACTATATAGTGTAGTTACACCACTACTCTTGACTACGAATACTACCAATCCTTACATTGCTCCTGAGAGTTGAATAAAATTACTAAGAGCTTTATATAGACCTGGGTCATCTTTATCTGACGACGGCTGGTCAACAATTACACTTCCACGGAGCTTTCGCTTAGGTAGGCTGCTGGTCGTAAAACCATTGGCAGTGACTCTTTGCAATATGTACGATAGAAGAAAAGTAAATACTATGTCTACTCCAAGTGATAGAAAAAAGAGCAGGGTGATGGATGCTGATGATGAATGTTCACCGATTTATTTATTACAAATTTTTCTTCTCTTTCACGGATGTTATATGCATCAGTTGTTTTTTACAATACCCATAATCAATAAAAGAAGTAGTAAATTGAGTTTTAACTCCATCAATATGTGAACATTTATGTGAATAATGTATGAGAGTCATATTTATGTAATCTAAATAGCTGTGTGGTAGTGGTTATGAATACTACCAATACTTAGTTAGTTCGTGGATGTCGTAAAAGACGACTATACGCCTTATAATGACCTGGGCCAACACGATCTGATGCCATTTGGTCACAATTACATTCCCAAGGAGGGTTGACGTCTGGCAGACGGCCGGTCATAAAACTATTGTCAACAACTTTTACAATATGCACTATGAACGAAGAGTACATAATATTGTATCGACCCCAAGTATTCTATTATATACAAGTGTACCCGTTTTACTGTATGTAATCACGAGACTGATCTAAGGCTCACATTTTCTCGCTCTGCGCATGCTGTATCAAAGACTTTCATTATGCATACTCATTTATTCAAACATTAATATCCACGTCATTAGTCGTCTTACTAAAAAGCTAAACCAACAAAATTAGAATGATCACTGATCACTTTTCGAATACTAACAATTTCTGCATATGGTGATTCTTCAACACGTGGTGTTCTGTGAGTCTGTGGTTCTGAAGTCAATTGAAGTTCGGCATATATTTGATTTGTGGTCCTCTAGAAAAATTAATAAAATATTTTTTACTGTCTATTTTTAAAACAATACCACAAGGAATAAATCTTTTGATCGCTAAGAAATTTAAAAAGTTACAATTAACGCAATTTATACCATGACTCAAATAACCGTTTGCGGATCCTATATAAAAAAAGATTAGGCAGAAAAAATCAAATGGAGGTATTTAATTTAAACACTCAATTGTTTGTGCATTCACTCTCGAATAACAATTACAAAGAACTATAAGGAATTCTGTTTTGTTCTATCCAAGACTTGAGTATTGTATCAGTCCAATTTTAACTTCATGGTGGACAAATTCTCAACTGCTAGTGGGTGGAGAATGAGAAAAGAGTTTTCAATAGCAGATTGTATATTATTTTATACATGGTTATGGCTATAAAACAAAGAAATAAAGAATTCAAGTGTACTAAAAAAATATATAAAAGGGGATAAAACCTCTTTCTGTTGTTTAGATAAGTACATATATCAAATAAAAATAATTTAATTCAAAGGAGGAGAAAGCTATATAAACCCCTAACCCAACTCACACTGATAACAATAATAACAATAAAAGAATAGTAGACCAATTAACCTCTCATTTTTGGACATGGTGGGCGTTTACGTGTCGAAGTAAAATATATATTTATCTCTTAAATAAGAAAGCTAACAAACTGAGTAACAGTTCTCAACTTTTTCAATTATAACATTATCTGCAATCATCAACTTGGCTACGAATGACATCAAATCAAACTATATATCATGCATAAGCCTCATAAGGGCATTTAGACATTGTCTATTTTACATTTCGTTTAAAATTAATCTAATAATTTACCACCAGATAATAAGTCACAAACTGAGGAGATGCGGCAAAAAACTCAGTGGGCTTGTCATTTTTTAAATTACTTCGATGACGCGTGTCAATTATAGTATAAAAGACCTTAGTAAAGTCTATGTCCAACGGTACGCGTTATTATGAAAATAGATGGATACATATTTTTTTATTGCTGATAGTTTTTTTTTCTATTGCCTATTGGGCTTCCGGCTCTCTCGCTCACTGAACGAAGCGCAATAGCACATTGCCTTTACTCAGAAGTCGATCTTCTGCGAGAGTGTGGTGCTACCTACCCCGGACAGACCGGCCCGCGGCTGTAGACAGAGATCTGTCCTCAGCGCGGTCCTACCACTATACATAGTGTTAAGCGAGCAAGCAGCACACCTAATATTAACTGACATAGCTGCTCAGGCACGTTTAAAATACCGGGCGCATAGCTAAACCACCGCCTACTGTGAATAAAATGCTCTTCTTAGCTCCTTTAACGGTTAGGTCATTGCTTTCGGGAAATAAAATAGCAGGTAGGTAATTCCAGATATTACACGTACGTAGTTGATTGACATGGTCACTCAAGACTGCATATGAAAGAGAATTGCGCCTGAGGAAACAAGAAACAGAAAACTTTAACTTACGTTGCTATCTTCTCCGCGATACAGAGATAAAGTTGACGCAAACCATTTCGTTTTTCTTTCAAAAATAATAATTATAATTGTTATAAACATAAATACTACTAATTCTATTGCAACTGAGATGTAGAAGATATCTGAAATAGAAATACGTTTTTATTTATTTTATGAGCGCTTTATTAACTGTGTTTTAACAGTACTATAGTTCATCTAATCTAAGAAGTGCATTTTGACGTTTTGCATTTTTTAATACACAATAACCTCGGTCAAACGTATACACATGATTGTAAACAATAAATCTGAAATTTTAAACAACTATTAAGTTATTTGCATAATTGACATTGCGGGTGACTTTCTTGTACAATAATCTAATGTTGAAACTCGTAAAACTAATTTAAAATAGAAATAACATGGTAAATAGTAATTGTTAGTGACGACCTAACAATGTCACGTCATCACGATCTATACAATAGTGCTCGACAACTTCCAATTCATGAATATTCAAATAATCGGCAAAAATATTAGAAAAATACAATTAATCGAACAGATATTTTGACAGAGATGTACATTTCGACACTTTGATTGATGAGGACATAATTATTAATGTTCGCGACGCTGATAATTCAAGTAATAGTAGTAATTCTTAATAAATAGCTATTTTCAAATCCAGTTTTTGTGTTTAATTAACCTAATCCTACTAAATATGATGAGTAGATTCTATGCTGAAACAATTAAATTTGTTTAGTACTAATTTAGCACTTAATTTATTCATCATCTTTTTGAAAAATAAATAAGAAACCGATTATTAATTATAAAGCATCAATATCGATTTCTCAGTAAAATCGGATATTTTCGATAGCAATTATTTGGTTCACATACCTAGACAACTTACTCAGATAGCTGCTGGGGGGGTACACTTAAAACATTACTTATTTTTACTGACCGTCGCGCCGCCTACTGATTGTTTGTACAAACTTAACTGCTGCCATTTTGTCCTGCCTGTCAAGCGTTTGACAACTGAGAATTGTTATTTTTTGTTCCTAGCGTAGGTACTTATTGTCATCGATCTTTTTTCGGTTATTGATATTTTTCTGAAAATTATCTCAAGTTTCAATGTTAGGCTGATATTATTATTGTTTAATTATCAGCTGATATGTTTTTTTTTATATTTCAGGGTAGCTTTCATAGTAAAAGAAAATTCTATGTAATTACACATACACATATAGATAAGTATATATATTACTTCAACTTTAGTTCACCGCTTAAACTCTGGGTGGCAGCACTTTCCATACATGCATATTTTATCATCGAGTTGCCACTCTTTTTCAATTTAATAACTTTACTCTTTGGATAGCTGTCAAAGTGCACTTCTTAGATTAGACAGACTATAATCCACTATAATATTAACAATCTTTAATGATTGCAACACCATCTATTGATCGTAGACATCAAATTGTATTTGATATATAGCGCCATCTGTGTAACTGGGTACTTACAAATGTATTATCACAGCCACACATCTGTTATTAGTGTGCTTTCCATTTAATACTATGGAGGGTAAAAACTAAGGAGGACCATCTCAGTGTATTAAGAAGTGTCCATTGAACGGGAGCAAATTAAGGTGGCGCTATAGTAGCAAGTGGAAGCATTTTAAAAAGAGCACCACAAATTTCATAGGTTCATAGGTTATTATTTATCAAATCACAGTTGACTACGTAACTCAGCACACTTCACTCTGCTTATTACTGCTACATTCATATCATTTCCATTTGCTACACTAGCGCTATTTCGGTGAGTGTTCGAACAATAATTTGCTGTTTACAGACACTTTTTGGACTAATCCCCCATACAAGATGGTTCTCCTTAGTTTTTACCCTCCATATTTAATACAAAAAGTGACGCAGTGTAACGCAGTGTTCGATAAAGCGCTTTCCATCAACGACACTGTTGAACACAGCCATACACTGTTCGACACTCGAAAAAGTGGTGTTTGACAGATGCTTACCTACTTTCATAGAGTACTTTAAATATATAGGTACTACTTTACTTGAATTAAGTATCATTACTTAACCTCGCAATTTATTTACGGCATATTCTAGTAGTATTATTTACATACAAACACATACATATCATCACGCCATATCCCTTGCAGGGTAGGCAGAGAGAACAGAGTGCCAGAGAACTCTATCTCTGCATACTTCACTCGCTTCCTCAACATTCATAATTCTCTTCATACACGCTCGCCGGTTTCGGAGACTCTTGACTCCACCTTCCTTTAGTACATGACCGATCTGGTCTAGGTAGGTTAGTCTCGGTCTCCCTCGGTACCTACATCCTTCCACTTTCGCATTGTATATCTTCTTAACCAGACGTTTGTTCGGCATTCTTTCCACATGTCCGAACCATCGGAGCATGCCCTTTCCCATCTTTACACCAATACTCTCTTTCATACCTACTCGCTCTCTTACGTCGTCGTTACGAATGCGGTCGGTCAGCCTAACTCCACAGATTTTCCGAAGAGATCGCATTTCGACCGCATTAATTTTACTTTCATACTCTTTTCTGCATACCCAACTCTCGCTTCCATACAGTAATGTTGGGACAAGCACTGCATTATGTATTGCTACACGTGCCTTCTGGCTGAGGTGGTGGCTGCCGAGAAGTTGCCCCAACGCTCCGTTTACTCTATTTCTCGCATTCACTCTTCTCTCTATATCAGTAGTGTACCTTCCATCTCGGCTAAATCCACATCCAAGATATACAAATTCATCCACTTGCTCTAGTATATCATTACCTATTGTTACTCTTACATCTGTTCTGGCTTCGTCTCTTTCAAAAACCATTATTTTGGTTTTGCTCACATTCACACGTAGACCCCTTTTCTTACAATCTTCTGTCATTGTGTCGACTAGGGTCTGCAGGTCAGTCGCTGACTGTGCCAGCAGGACTGCATCATCTGCATAAAGCAGAGCAGTGATCACTGAGTCGCCCATCTGGACTCCCGCATTCATATCGTTCAAACTTTGGAGACATTTATCCAGATATATAATAAACAGCCTGGCTGACAGAACGCACCCCTGCTTAACGCCGATATTGACGTCAAACCAAGGCGGCATTCCATCATCCAGCCGCACACAGGCTCTACAGCCCATGTAACTGGACTGCACAGCCTGTAGCAGTTTGCCGTTAATACCATACTCCGGTAAAATGTCCCAAAGTTCCTTTCGTACAACCGTGTCAAATGCTCTCTCCAGATCCACACAACTGCAGAAAACCCTCTCACCTAGAGCCAGATGCTTCTCCACAATGTTGCGCAGAGAGAACACTTGATCCATGCATCCCCTTCCACTCCTGAAACCTCCTTGTGTCTCACACAGTAAACCATCGGACACCATCAGTAGTATTATTATTTGAGATTATTAAATTGAGCTTGTCTCTTATTGCTAATTAAAATTTAATAAAAATGTAGTATGTAAATATTGCATTATTGAAGTGAGCCCTGATAATGTGGTTATGTTTATAAATTATTGAGCCAAGACTTTGTCAAGGAACTTGCATTTAGGTATACGACGCCCAGAATTTTGCGATATTGATGCACTCTAGTGTTATTTTGAGACAACTAGCTGTTTCATTTAAACTTTTACACAGTGTTTGGCAGTGTTTCACAATGTACCGCAGAGTCCCTCTGTGTTAACCAAATAGAAAGCAACCCTAGTAATTAGATCTATCTAGAGAGAACATAGATACTAATCTATGGTCGTGCTCGGTGACTAGATCATCACCAAAGAGTAAAGTTATTAAACTGAAAAAGAGTGGCAACTCGATGATAAAATATGCATGTATGGAAAGTGCTGCTACCCAGAGTTTAAGCGGTGAACTAAAGTTGAAGTGATATATATACATATCTACATGTGTATGTGTAATTATACAGAATATTCTTTTACTATGAGATCTACCTTGAAATATAAAAAAAACCATATCAGCTGATATAGAAACAATAATAATATAAGTTTAACAATGAAAATTGTTATATTTTCAGAAAGTACATCAATAATCGAAAATAGATCGATGACAATAACTACCTACACTATGAACAAAAAATAACAATTCTCAGTTGTCAAACGTTTGACAGACAGGACAAAATGGCAGCAGCTAAGTTTGTACAACCAGTCTGTAGGTGGCGCGACGGTCAGAAAAAAAAGTAATGTTTTAAGTGTGCCCCCCCCCAGATCATTACCCAGGACTGGGTAGTCACCGAGGTCCATTCCAGTTTCCCACTACAGCAGGATGACTATACCCCCTACTGCCTGGTAGTAAACCTGTACCTACTTTCGCGGTGCGAATGGTATTGCAATGGTCCATAAGCGATAGATACTACTTTTCATAAACTAGACTATTCAATTTGCCTCCAAAGACTATTAAAAAGAAATTGTATTAAAATGTCACTATCACACACCTCTGCCTACTGAATTAAGAAAAAAATAACATGGCGCGTAATCTCACCTGTATTATCATCCACGGTATCCATGACTATTATTAAAGTTTTATTGCGTATATTTCTTCTAATTTGAACAACGTTATTTAAGAATTTGATTGTATAAAAATAACAACAAAAAATTGATCCGTTTTTGATATAACTTCTGCTAATGTTCCACTGATTAAATACTGTTAAATTATTATTTAGTAACCTTCCCACGTGAACATCTGTGAAGAAAATATTTCATAAAAAAATGTATGCTTATCTTTCTCTAAATGTTTCCATGCTAGAAAAAAAGACAAAAAATTCATTTGAAAATGAAAATTTTCAATAAATTATAATTTGGTTTTATAACTTCGGCATAGTTACCTACTTATAGAAGAAAAATGTAAATAAAAATCGGTTTAGTTATTTATTAACAACAGATTATTGAAGTGAAACTTCTAATGCAACTTCCAACAAGGTTGCGTTAAACGTTTAACGGCCAGCGGGAGCGTTAGCAACGAGTAGCATCCAATATTCCAACGCAAGAGGGAGAGAGAAAGAGAGTGAGTCGGTAGATCCCAAGCAATGTGCATGGTATTCTTGCTATGCAGCGAAGTAAACAGTGTGTGCTTTCCATTTAATACAAAAAGTGACGCAGTGTAACTCAGTGTTCAATAAAGCGCTTTCCATCAACGACACTATTGAACACAGCCGTACACTGTTCGACACTCGTAAAAGTGGTGTTTGACAGATGCTTACCTACTTTCATAGAGTACTTTAAATATATAGGTACTATTTTGCTTAAATTAAGTATCATTACTTAACCTCGCAATTTATTTACGGCATATTCTAGTAGTATTATTTGAGATTATTAAATTGAGCTTGTCTCTTACTGCTAATTAAAATTTAATAAAAAAAGTTCAAATGTAAATATTGCACTATTGAAGTGAGCCCTGATAATGTGGTTATGTTTATAAATTATTGAGCCAAGACTTTGTCAAGGAACTTGCATTTAGGTATACAACGCCCATAATTTTGCGATATTGATGCACTCTAGTGTTATTTTGAGACAACTAGCTGTTTCATTTAAACTTTTACACAGTGTTTGGCAGTGTTTCACAATGTACCGCAGAGTCCCTCTGTGTTAACTAAATGGAAAGCAACCAGTGTGAGCGTCGTAAAATTAGCTGAAATACGTACTTGTTCTATTTTAATTTATAATATTCATTATTTCATTTACTTTTTTTTAGTTTGATTTGATACATATATAATTTAATAGGGTAGAATGTTAATAAAGTTTGTCTTAAAGAAACAATATGAGTTCACTAAAAATCAATTTCTACCCCTTCCTATTTTTCATTTCCACATTACGAAGTTTTACTTTTTCCGCGTGGCGGGACTCCACGCATTTTTTTATTCAGTTGTATTATATAACGAACATTCGTAGTGTCCAGACATCATCCTTGCAACTGTCAACTAATAATATGGCTACCACGAAAGCCTAGTTGGGTCACCGTTCACTTCGATAATATAGTATTTAATTTATTGTTAAATAAATATAGATGCCGGACTGACCAGGATCAGGGGCGGCTCTAGCACATGTAGAGCCCGGGTGCAATTAATCACCTGGCGTCCTCTTGTATGAAAATGCGTGAATAAAATGAAATAGGTTGATAGCAAAAAGGTAAAGTTATATCAACTGAAAGTTGATAGTTACAACACGTTCGACTAAACTCCGAATCTCGCTGGAATGCATTGTTTCATACTTAGTCTCGTTGTTTTGACACAAAACCAGGTAAACGCAATCGGATTATAAAGTTACAGTGAGCATGGCGACAAAGCAACCTACCCAAACCTATCAAATAACGTACCCACTACGTTTATAAATGGTTAGGCACACGCTACGTACGGTGCGCCCGCTCCGTGCGGAGCGTTACAGTGGAGGCTCTATATGTCCCGAGTGGATATCGCCACCCCCTAACGCCCGGGTGCACCGCACCCTCTGCACTATAGGTTAAGCCGCCCCTGACCAGGATACCAAGGAAGCGGTACCAGTGGTTTGGTCCAATGGCGATGGGGAGGGAACACGGTGAGTTATGGGGTCACACGCCACTCTTCCATCGCTCCAGACGAAAATGGCGGAGTGGGTTCAAAAATAAAGTGGATCATTAAAAGTATATACGTAATAATGTTGTTAATTTATTATATATTCGCTGTCATACAAAATATATTATAAGTTCTCATCATCATCATCATCTCGACATATATGAATATGTCCCACTGCTGGGTTCGAGCCTTCTGCCCACTGGGAAGGAAAGTGACCTACTACACTGGTCAGACGTGTTAGTATAGGGTTTTATTTCGAGTTTTCCATCTCTCACATAGATGTTATATGCACATTTTATCCCTTAGTAGTCACGCTCACCCACGGATAAGATAGGGAGTGGTGAGTTTTATTCTTATACCAAACGGAAAACTTTTTATTGAAGTGAATCTTCTTTGCGCGCATGAGGGTAAAATTTTTACAGATGAAAAGCAATAAAGTGACATGAAAATGTGGGGCGTTTTTGTCCAAGAAGAGGGAGAGAGCGATTGAGAATGATTGAGAGAGAGTGAGAAAGTCCGAACGTAGCATGAGCGAGAGCGAGAGTAAAGAGCAAGCGAGTGAGAAATATCGAGAGAAAGAGTGAGATAGAGCGAACGTCGCATCACGCAAAGTGCCATGGAGCAAAAGGTAGGAGAGAGCTAGCGAGAAAGATTGAAAGAGAGCAAGATAGGGAGAACGTCGTATAACGCACATAGCCATGGAGCGAAAGGAGGGATAGAGCGAGTGAGACTGAGAGAGAAAGGGAGATCGAGAAAATACATGCTATTGGTTGTTGTATGTAAACGAGATTTAAAAATTAGTTTGCCAAAGAAGTTTTATTTCTGACATGTGTACTTTGTACTCACGCACCTTTAATTTTTTTTTATTACTTATCAAATTTATCTTTTGCTCGCGAAGCGTTGAGGTCTTTCTCTACTCTCGATATATGAAAATCAAGCACTTTTGAAACCTAAAAATGATTGTATTTTTCTCACATTGCATATTATCATACATATGTCATGAAAAACATTCGTTTAAACGTATTTCATATTTTTAAAAGGCAATTATTTTATTTAAAGTAAGAAAATAGTTGATGAAAAATAATATTCAAGGACGTCGGATAAAATATTCTGGTTCTGGCACGATCGCAACCGTAAAAATGAATGTATCGAAGTTTTTCTTTTATTAAAAGCTTCATAATCGCAACGCACTGTTTCCTGTCGAAAACGGCTTGGTAATTCTTTGTCGTTTAATTGCGATTAATAAAAAACTAAACTGCTTAGTCTTTAGTGTATGTATACCTTATGAAAATTGGGTTCGTTTACATTTTTTTGTTCGTCCATTCGGACAGGCAAAGGAAACAAATCCTATACAGCCTATACAGCTATATTTAGAATTACGTCGAAAATGCACGGAATTTTAAAAGTATTTTTTTGTTTCTTTCATTTTCATTTATAGCATAGACTAATAGTAAATGATAAATAATATAAAAATTATGAGGCGTGCACTTTTGAATTTTCCAAATTATTTATTTCTATGTACCATTACCGAACAGGTATGTTCCCTAATATCGTTTCATGCACTACTTCAAATACTTACATTGCGAATTACTCTTGTAAAAACTGCAATCAAATTGAAAATTAGTGGAGTTTTTATAATATTCAATCGCCATTTTGGTTGTTTGCATTTGTGGAGCTGAAATTTAAAAAAAAAATATTAAATCAGATATTCTGTTTCAGTGCTGTGTGGTACCGTGAGGGCGATAGCCCGATCCCTCGATTTGAGAGGATACCCGTAAGGATAAACCACTGGGCGGGCCACCGAAGACAAAGACCGAGTTCCAGTGGCCCACTCGCTCGGTAAAGAGAGGTAGGTGTAGGGCGGGTCTATGGGGTCGCGCGCCGCTTCTTCTGTAGTCTCAGATAGATTAGCGGGGCGTGACCACTCCATAGACCACCGTCAAAAAAATGTGCAGTACGGTAGCGGCTACGAATACTACCAACCCTTATCTTGCTCGTTGATATCGTAAAAGACGACTAAGAGCTTTATATCGACCTAGGCTAACACCATCTGATGCTGTTTGGTCAACAATTACATTCCCAAGGAGAGTTAACGTCAGGCAGGTGGCCGATCATAAAACTATTGCCAATAACGTACACATTGCTTCGGCTACAAGTAAAAAAGGAAATGCGGTGCGTTACGTCACATCCCACCGCCTTTCTCAGTATATCATCATCATCGTCATCTCAGCTCATATACGTCCAACTGCTGAGCTCCAGTCTCCCGCAAAATCAGAGGGAAATTGACTTAATATACCACGTTAAACTAGGGTTTTCCTTACTCATCACCACACACACAAAAAAGGGGTGCTTTTTTTTTAACTCAACTCAACTAACTTTCACTCAACTCAACTCAACTAACTTTTTTTCGGTCGTATAGTGACATTTTGTTGCAAGTACCCAAAAATCAAAAAGTTTTGGGTCCATAATATTAACTATGGACGGGTATTTTTTCAGAATAGAATGCTCTACAAAACCATCCATCGACTTGGTGCTGAAAACCTTTTTTATAGGAAATTGAATTTTCTACAAGTTTGACATTCACATTTTTTTTTGATGCTCTTGTTAGTCACGAAACAAATGCGAAAAAACGGGCATGTTATGGAAAAATCAAGTTTAAGACGCCTGTACTACCTCGCCGGTTCGAGTTATGGCTTGGCCGCAATGGACACTTTTGTAGAGCATTTAATTCTAAAAAAACCTGTCCTTGGTCGAAGCTATGCTATGAAATGTCACTGAGCTATAGAAATTTAAAGATAAAAATCTGTGTTTCTGTGATTTTCAGATGAGAAATCTTTACACGCATTGGTCGAGAACTTAATATTAAGGACCCAAACTTTCAGAGATTCTTTTTTGGGTACCTACTTGGAACAAAATTTCAAGATGTGACTGAAAAAAAAAATTTGTAAATAAAAGCAAAATAACTATACAATACAGATGTACAGTCAGGTCACGTTTCTACAGATGATGCCTTCTTTTTTTTTGCGGTGGGCTATGGAGTGGCTACGCTCCGCCAATATGGTCCGGGGCGACGGAAGAGGTGGCGCGCGACCCCATAGACCCACCCTGCAAACACCTCTCTTCGCCGTGCGAGCGGGCCACCGGTACCTTCTTTGTCTTCAGTGGCCTCTTTAGTTAGATGATGCCTACAGATAGAAATTCAATTGAAATATTTTGCTTACGTTTATAACTTAGCAATTTCATATAGTAATTCACAACTATATTGTTTTTGTAGCATCGTACAGATGTTATATTATCGAATGTCTCTGGTGTAATAGTTAGATTATACTTCTTCATATTTTTGACACGGGGCACAGTTGCTAGGTTTTTACCTGTAAAATAAATATCGGTTAATTATCTTAATATGTATAAATTACGCGTCACGTTGTTTGTCCGCGATGGACTCCTAAAGTACTTAACCGATTTTAATCAAATTTGCACAGCATGTGTAGTTTGATCCAACTTAAAAGATAGGATAGCTTCATTCACATCTCAATTTATAGTCGCAATATTGCAAATTATTTGTCTATTATTTGATAGTCACAATTATCTGTTATCTCCAAATGATTCTAACAGATGGATGCAGGCGCGGCTCAAGCACATGTAGCACTCGGGTGCAATCAATAACCTGGCGCTCTCTTGTACCAAAGTGGGTGAACAAAATGGAATAGGTTGATGGTTACAAGTGGCTCTCGGCGCCCTCTAACACCCGGCGCCCGGGTGCACCGCACCCTCTGCACTATGGGTAAAGCCGGCCCTGGATGGAGGTATCTGTTGACTGGATTGAGGATAGATGGCGCTATGTTAAACGTAAAAACGTTTCATGAAAGATACAATTTATTAGCATAACCACCACGTGTTACTGAGGCTACCTTAGCCACAGCAATGCGTGGCCGAGTCTGCTAGTAAACATATATTTTTATATGGTAATAGAATAAAAATATAAGTTACCACGGTTGCTATCTTTTTTATGTGCGAATAAATAATATTGTTTAATGAAGGAAAGACCTTTACATTGTTTAATGAAGGTCTTAAAAGGACTTTTGGCGGGAATCTGTAAACGTCATGTGGTGCTTTTATATTATATTCGATATCTTAGTGTTTTAACATGTTATATTAGATAATTTTAATGGTATTTTATGTAATGTGATGCGAAGGAATTGTTGTGATTTACTTAGTGAATGTGTTACAAAAGTGCTTTACAACATTTTCGTTTTCCATCAAAATTTCCAAAATTTACCATTATAAGTGTGGCCATAGTACTGTTGATGGCGACAACATGACTTCTGACGGACAATGACTAACATGAAGATAGTAAAGACGTGAAGAAAGTTCTAACTCGACACTGGTATGAAAATGGCTCTAAAAGTAGCTGATTGCCAATACCAGAAAAGAAGAAGAAGCAGATTTAAAAAAAAAAGAAAGCATTGGGTCTAAATTAAGTGTATGATTTAATATATTATTTTGTTTTAACATATATTTTAGTTTATTTTATAACAAATAACAATTAATTATCACGCCCATAATAAATAAGTTTTTTTTTAACAGATACAAAGGTCATCTCGTCAGGATTTCTTTTGTCTCGTCATTAATTTTCATTTAAAAAAAATACTCTCGTTAGCGGACGTGGACCATGGAGACTAGAATAAGGAGTACCATCTTGTATGGGGGATTAGTCAAAAAAGTATCCATTTGTAAACAGCAAATTATTGTTCGAACACTCACCGAAATAGCGCTAGTGTAGCAAGTGGAAATGATATGAATGTAGCAGTAATAAGCAGAGTGAAATGTGCTGAGTTACGTAGTCAACTGTGATTTGATAAATAATAACCTATGAACCTATGAAATTTATGGCGCTCTTTTTAAAATGCTTCCACTTGCTACTATAGCGCCACCTTAATTTGCTCCCGTTCAATGGACACTTCTTAATACACTGAGATGGCCCTCCTTAGTTTTTACCCTCCATATTTTCTACGAATTCTTATGCAGTTGCCACGCGTAAAATATTAGGACGTACAATAGTCTTTAAAAAATAAATTTCTTACCATTATAAAGAACCATACATTTATCATTGGAACCTAGATCATAGTCCAAATACATGTCCCAAAATATTTCCTTCTTTTCTGAAACTGAAATATAATTTTAAATTAAAATAATTCTGAAAAAATCTATCTCATCAATAGTTTCGCGTTTGTATTTGATTTTTTTCTCGGAGTATATTACTACCGTGGCCATTAATGACGAAATGTTTTCGAAACGTCGTGACTTTAAATATCAAATACAAACCCAATAAAATTCTTAAAAATACATATATACATATCATCACGCCATATCCCTTGCAGGGTAGGCAGAGAGAACAGAGCAGTGAGATTCTTCCATACATCACTCGCTTCCTCAACATTCATAATTCTGTTCATACACGCTCGCCGGTTTTGGAGACTTTTGACTCCACCTTCCTTCAGTACGTGACCAATCAGGTCTAGGTAGGTTAGTCTCGGGTTTCTTAAAAATAATTTATTTTAAATTTACGTAATTGATGACGAGTTAAGAAAATAAAGCTATACAGTCATCATTCTCCTACTCTTATCCCAATTACTTGGGGTCGATGCAATATGTACTCTTCTTTCATAGGACATATTGTAAAAGTTATTGGCTATAGTTTTATGACCGGCCGCCTGCCACACGTCAACCCTCCTTGCGAATGTAATTGTTGACCAAACGGCATCAGATGGAGTTGTAAGGTTTTCTTTTTGGAGGTTTGTTTTTGGAGTTGTAAGGGTTGTCCAGGTCGTTATAAGGTACTTAGTCGTCTTTTACGACATCCACGAGCAAAGTAAGGGTTGGTAGTATTCGTAGCCGCCACCACACAGCTCATTATCGCACATTACACAGCGATTATCTCTCTCTAAAGATCATTATTTAACGCCGGACAATATATCTAAATTATCTAATTTCATTTGAAATAAAAATATTTTTAGGTACCTACTGATTCTATCGTATTTGTATTTGATTAAGTGTTGGAAACGTCGGTAAATAAAAAAAATTAATACTCGCGTAAACAACAAAACTCATAGTAGGTATACTTTCATTTGAGAATCCAAAAAAATCAACCTACGAATGATAGGGAAAATTGGCGGCAAATTTCTAGTATAACTTATAAGATCTAAATGTGATAGACACTTGCTAATCATACCGATTATATTATTAACCATTCCTTTTGACCAGGCTATGTTCAACAATGGACATCAATAGACTAATAGACGGAGATGGAACGTACGGAATATTAGGTATGGTATGGATTCAGTTTAATAACTTTACTCTTTGGGTATGGATAACGTGACCATTTATTATTTGACTCAAAACGGGACATTTTAAAAATATACCGGAAATGTTATTTCTCAGAAGAAAAAAAATGTTTTAAAATAGCTAGTGAACATTTTAAGTAAGAATCAAACATTTGACACGATTTTTTTATATTCCCCTTAATTATCAATATGGCCTTGAGAACTGAAATTTGTAACTGGGTTTTCTCGTATGTCCACAATTTGTTCCTTATGGAAAATACTCTTAAGAAAACAAATAGCGAGAAATGAGTTTCTAATTTATAGTATATTATCTATGGAAATGAGTGAACGAAAAATCTGTCAAACAAATTAGTCAATGCTCTCGTACACCGATCGCGCCTGGCCGGCCGGCTCGACTTCTCAAATTTTTTCACGATTACCGAAAACGGGATAATTTTGCATCCCAGAGTTCATTTCGGGGACACCGGGACGCGTTATAATAAAAAGGGACAATCCCGTTCAAAACGGGACGCCTGTTCACATTAGTATGGAAGGCCTACATTATGTTCAGCAGTAGAGGTCATTAGACTAATCAATTAATGGATCTAAGAGACTTATACATACCTGATGTAAGGAGCGGTGCCTGTTTTAAACTTAAATATGTTAAAATACAAAACAAAGAATAACATGTCATTATTTTTAATAATTTGATGCCACTTTGATTTTAATTCACTTTTATCCTTGCTCTTCGATACCGCAATGTTAACTGTAAAATTCATATTAATTAAATTAAAGATTTGTTCAAATTATATTTAAATTGGATTTAAATTCATATTAGGCTTGATATAAATTATGTTTTATGGTAACTATCGCGTTTGTATTTGATTTTTAATTTCCCGCCGTTTCGAACAATTTACAGAGTTCATAGTCACGGGAGGACGTAAGATACATCCAACAAGTCATGGTTATTACAGAGTAATGAATAATAATTTAAGGAAATCTCAGGAGGATTAGCGTCATGTAAAAGCATCAATTACGATGAACCATTCAATTGATGGAGGGGCAGATCACCACCGGGATGTGATAATACCATAGGGCATTGTTAGCTATCCCCAAAAAAAATCGCGAACCACTACTGAAGACAAGGATTTGGTTTTAGAGTTGGAAATGGCCGGGGCGTGATCGAACTAGTCGCCAGTAGTAGATCGCCAGTCCCATAAATAAGGTGGACTGCTTTTTCGAACATCTCCTCAAGTCCTCATACCATTGATACAATATCTCATAACTAGAGCCATCTTAAACAATATCATTGGTTTTGGACATAGAAGAATTCGACGCCCAATAAGGGGTGGGGAAGCGTCCAAAGTATATAAGGGATTTTGAAGAATGATTTGGCCACCTCAAACCATCATAAGATTGCAACTACTCCCTCCTGCCCCTTAATAAGATTTTTTTATAAGGAAAGGCCCCATTGATAAAATATAACTCCGTTTATTCTGAAAACATCTTTTATTATAATCTTCTTACTGCAAGTAGGTATCATTAACTCACTGCAATAACATTAATCTTATTAATCTGTCACAGTTTTGACTAAAATTAGTAATTTTCAATTTAACCCGCGCACATGGGGGTTGAAAAGTGTTACACGGACGTTGGGGTGGGTCTCACAGACCCGTTCATTAGATATCAATATTATTCTAAAACTTTATAAATTTAATATCATATTTATTCGTATTAAGTTCTAAGGTATTTACGTAAATGAACGAAACACAAATATCATAATATATTATCTTTTAATCATATTTATTAGAGCTTTAAAAAAATAACAACATATATCAACAAACTTTTTCTTTTCTCCTTAAATATAGATCTATTATTAATTAACATACATACATACATACATATCATCACGCCATATCCCTTGCAGGGTAGGCAGAGAGAACAGAGTGCCAGAGAACTCTATCTCTGCATACTTCACTCGCTTCCTCAACATTCATAATTCTCTTCATACACGCTCGCCGGTTTCGGAGACTCTTGACTCCACCTTCCTTTAGTACATGACCGATCTGGTCTAGGTAGGTTAGTCTCGGTCTCCCTCGGTACCTACATCCTTCCACTTTCGCATTGTATATCTTCTTAACCAGACGTTCGTTCGACATTCTTTCCACATGTCCGAACCATCGGAGCATTCCCTTTCGCATCTTTACACCAATACTCTCTTTCATACCTACTCGCTCTCTTACGTCGTCGTTACGAATGCGGTCGGTCAGCCTAACTCCATAGATTTGCCGAAGAGATCGCATTTCGACCGCATTCATTTTACTTTCATACTCTTTTCTGCATACCCAACTCTCGCTTCCATACAGTAATGTTGGGACAAGCACTGCGGTATGTATTGCTACACGTGCCTTCTGGCTGAGGTGGTGGCTGCCAAGAAGTTGCCCCAACGCTCCGTTCACACTATTTCCCGCATTCACTCTTCGCTCTATATCAGTGGTGTACCTTCCATCTCAGTTAAATCCACATCCAAGATATACAAATTCATCCACTTGCTCTAGTATATCATTACCTATCGTTACTCTTACATCTGTTCTGGCTTCGTCTCTTTCAAATACCATTATTTTGGTTTTGCTCACATTCACACGTAGACCCCTTTTCTTACAATCTTCTGTCATTGTGACGACTAGGGTCTGCAGGTCAGTCGCTGATTGTGCCAGCAGGACTGCATCATCTGCATAAAGCAGAGCAGTGACCACTGAGTCGCCCATCTGGACTCCCACATTCATATCGTTCAACCTTTGGAGACATTTATCCAGATATATGATAAACAGCCTGGCTGACAGAACGTACCCCTGCTTAACGCCGATATTGACGTCAAACCAAGGCGACATTCCATCATCCAGCCGCACACAGGCTCTACAGCCCATGTAACTGGACTGCACAGCCTGTAGCAGTTTGCCGTTAATACCATACTCCGGTAAAATGTCCCAAAGTTCCTTTCGTATAACCGTGTCAAATGCTCTCTCCAGATCCACAAAACTGCAGAAAACCCTCTGACCTAGAGCCAGATGCTTCTCCACAATGTTGCGCAGAGAGAACACTTGATCCATGCATCCCCTTCCACTCATGAAACCTCCTTGTGTCTCACACAGTAAACCATCGGACATCATCCTCATTCTCCTTTCAATAATTTTACCATACACTTTTGCTGTCAAACTGGTCAAGCTTATGGCTCTGTAATTTGCGCAGTCATAACGTGAACCCTTGTTTTTAAACAAAGGCACGATGACTGCGCCATTCCAGTCCCCGGGAACCATTCCCAAGCTCCAACATAAATTGAGGAGCAACAGGAACGCCTCCCGGACACAGGAGCCACCAAGCTTGATCATAACGGCAGACACCATATCAATGCCCGCTGCCTTACCATTTTTTAAACTTCTTATCGCCCATTCAACTTCATCCATACTGATGCCATCGGAGGATTAATTAACAATTATTATTAATTAACAATCTTTCTTAATGTCTTTACGCCACTTTTTTGTATGAAACTAAATTATCTTTAGAAGAAAATAACAATTAATTACTCTAAATTACTATCTTTGGTACAGTCAGCACAAAAAGGTTCAATATATTCTAAACAAATATTTTTGTTGCAATTCTCGCAGCTGTAGTAGTTTGTTTTAAGGTCTTTCTTGGCTGGACACTCTTGGTATCTTTTGTGAACACTAGCCTATCTGTCGGAGGTTCCCTTATAGATTCACAAACAAATTTTCAATTTTTTTTTGCAACTCGTAAAAGCTCCGATACATTATGGCGAAGTTCTAGATGTTCCATGACAAGCCCGAGGCCTAGGATTTTTATAAAACGCATTATTTTTTTTTTAAACTATTATTAATTTTGTTTGTTACTAGGCCCTACAGAAACAGACTCAGAGATGGGAGTCAGACTCGTAAAATTGAAAAAACTACGCTGTCGTTCTGCTTCTTCTCGATCCATTTTTTACCAATTATGTATCAGCAATTTTAATTGTAGGTAAATAAAAGAATACAAATAAAAAAAAGATAAATTCACGGATAATAATTAAAATAATCTCTATACAAAATGGCGCGAAATTGTGACACCAACTGCGGGGATGGGTCTCACATACCTAATTCAATTTCGTGCACGTGTAACTCCCACTGTGGCTGTCGCACAACTATCCTGTTAACTTCGACACATAGAACAGCTCAACAGCTCCTGCTATTGAGAAAAACGGCAAGTATGTACACTTAGTAACCGAACTAGAAGTGAAATAAAATGTGACGGGTCTCACAGATCCAACCCCCATGACGCCGGGTTAATATCTTACGTAATGTCAGTTTCGCTAAACACCGCCTGCCTATAGCAAGACGTTATAGTATTCAGTCAACACACCCCCCACCCTCTCCTAAACGTCTTACATAATTTATGAATGGCCCCTAAGATAATTAAAGCAATAGCCAAACTGAACTGATGGCGAGGTTAAGATAGCTGCCGTGCCAGTATCGCACATTCGAAAATCGAAACGAAAACTTGAAAATGAGTCAAAAGACCTGTCTATTTTTAATTTAAAAAATATATTATAATAATCTCGGTCAGTAGAAATTTCAGTCGTACACACTTTTATAAGTGCTTAAGTGGTAGCATTACAGCCATATATTATGTTCAACTCATATTTATGTGTCGTATAGAATATAGATAGGTTTACAAAACTACGCTCTTACAATGACGCATTTTGTTGTTTACTTAAACATTTTACACTAGCTTTTGCATTTTAAATATGTAACTTTAATATAATATATTAATCTAATTGATGCACTGGAACCAAGAGTATCTGAGAACCACGTTCAAACGCGTCTAAACAAATATATCATTTCTTTTTCAGAACGGTCAAGCCGTTTTAAATTGAGTAGACAAAGAAATATATGCCACATAAACGAAGCTAACGAGATAATATTAATTGCATGAATTTAATAATTGGAAAACTTTTTACATAACAATGATTTACATATATTCTATCCTATTCAATTGAAGCCGTGGTTAGATTTAAGAGTACTTTCAAATACAACAACGCCCAAATCAAATGGGGGTAATATACGTAAACAATTTTTCTTCTCGTCAAAACAAAAGTTCGGACACAGCTTAAAGCCTCAGTGAGTGAGAATATCAAAAACTTTTGCATTAAAATTTTTAAATATTAAATAAAGGATAGATATTAATAATAGATTTGATGGTATAAATATATTTATAATTAACAATTTTTTTGAATAAATTATATTAAGAAATAAATCATTTTAAAAATGCATTGCTTAGAATTTTATCATTAAAAATATTCCAATTTAAATCATCTGTATAAAAGAAAACATTGTTAATTGGAGAGATGCGAGTGATAACTCATCAAGTTGATTTAAAGTAGAACAAAAAGCTTCCATATTAGGATTACAGATTTGTTTCTTACTAATTTTCAACTGTCTCATTACCTAAAGATATGAAACAATAATATTAATTACCTTTCAAAGATGTTGTCTACACATTTCTTTACATTTATTTTAATATATTACTGTATTATTTACACAAAACTATTGATTTTGCAATACTATTGTATACTGTAATGTTTTTTATATATTTAAACGTATAATACAGAATAAACTTCCTTAAGGAAAACTTAAATATGGCAACCGGATTGTTTGCCTAGATAAATAACTATTAATAGACAATATTAATACCCCATATGATGGTGTTGGCATTGCTTTGTTACTACAAACAAAACAATTGCGGTTACGAATAACAATTATTTTTTTTTGTTCGTGGATGTTGTAAAAAACGAACTATATCGATCTGGGTCAATTCTACATAATGTCTGGTGAATAATTAGATTCCCAAGAACTTTAGGCAGGTGGGTAATAAAACTATTGTAGGATCAAAGAGGAATATATATTGCGAAGACCACAAATAATTAGGATAAGAGCAGAATAATGATGATGATGATATGACGGTTTAAATATTCTTATGTCACCGTACCTTAACTTGCTGTAGAAGTCGTATAAATTCGGCTAAGGCACCAATAGAATGAGCAGTATTATTTTTTACATAGGTACACATACATATATATCATCACACCATATCCCTTGCAGGGTAGGCAGAGAGAACAGAGTGCCAGAGAACTCTATCCTTGCATACTTCACTCGCTTCCTCAACATTCATAATTCTCTTCATACACGCTCGCCGGTTTTGGAGACTTTTGACTCCACCTTCCTTCAGTACGTGACCAATCTGGTCTAGGTAGGTTAGTCTCGGTCTCCTCCGGTACCTACATCCTATTTTTGAAGTGACAATTTTTATTAGAGTGACTTTAAACTTCTAATTGGCATCCTTTTTATATGACTTAAGCCTCTGGGGCTTAAACACTGTATCGGGTAAAATGGAAGCAGTATCTCGCCTTCGGATATCGTCGAAGAGACATCTATTTTATTCGCTTTCATAATATTACATAATGCAAATGAATGATAAATATAATTTTACACTTGTAATGAATGAATTAGAATACAATTCTACATCCCCTCTTTTGCTGTGGGTGTTATAAAAGACGTCTAAAAGATTATAACAACACCTATGCAAGAGAAGGGTATGTCGAAATGAAATTATAGTGGAAGAACCACACTGTTGACAATTTCCTGTCTACAACCACGAGCCGGACCGTCCGGAGTAGTACACACTCGCTGAAAATCGGCGCCTGGGCAGTGGCAGCGTGCTGCTGTGCTTCGTTTGGTGCGCGAAAGAGTCGGAAGTCCAACTTTGTCGGTGGGTTTGGGATATTTATTGGTAAGCAGCTGTACCCCTGGTATTGCAAAGGTCCACGGGCAGCAATAACACTCACCATCAGGTGTGCTGCTTGCTCGTGCTCGTTTGCCACCAATTGCAATGAGCAATAAAAAAAAATAAACCCTAAACCAATGCATCTGACAAATGTAGTATAGTAAGTCACTTTCCCTCTTAATGTGGAGGAGGCTCGTACACAGCAGTGGAACAATTATGAGCTGAAGTGAGTGAATGCTGAAACACAATCTATTCAAAAATTATTAATGAATAATTAAAATGTTTTCGATAATAATAAATAATACAAACTACCTTTACTTCAATCGTGTGTTTCACTATACTGCCTAGTTTCTTTCTTGCCTTTGACGTCAAATGAGCCATCAAGGTATCCTTTCTGATACTAAACAATAGGGGCCTGGCTCTGTCCATCATAACGTGGGATATGAGCATCTCGTTTTCTCTTCATATTATTATTACTCGAACGTCACATGTTTATGAGAGTTTCTGGGGGGGCACAGTTAAAACATTACTTATTTTTACTGATCGTCGCGCCGCCTACAGATTGTTTGTACAAACATAGCTGCCATTTTGTTGTAATTGTCAAAAGTTTGACAACTGAGAATTATTATTTTTTGTTCCTAGCGTATGTACTTATTGTCAATAATCTATTTTCGGTTATTAATGTTCTTTCTGGAAATTATCTCATACATACATACATACATATCATCACGCCATATCCCTTGCAAGGTAGGCAGAGAGAACAGAGTGCCAGAGAACTCTATCTCTGCATCTGGGGGGGCACACTTAAAACATTACTTATTTTTACTGACCGTCGCGCCGCCTACAGGTTGTTTGTACAAACTTAACGGCTGCCATTTTGTCCTGTATGTCAAACGTTTGACAACTGAGAATTATTATTTTTTGTTCCTAGCGTAGGTACTTATTGTCATCAATCTATTTACGGTTATTGATGTACTTTCTGAAAATTATCTCAATTTTCATTGTTAAGCTGATATTATTATTGCTTCGTTATCAGCTGATATGTTTTTTTTATATTTCAGGGTAGCTTTCATAGTAAAAGAAAATTCTGTATAATTACACATACACATGTAGATATGTATATATATCACTTCAACTTTAGTTCACCGCGTAAACTCTGGGCAGCAGCACCTTCCATACATGCATATTTTATCATGGAGTTGCCACTCTTTTTCAGTTTAATAACTTTACTCTTTGCTCTGCATACTTCACTCGCTTCCTCAACATTCATAATTCTCGTCATACACGCTCGCCGGTTTCGGAGACTCTTGACTCCACCTTCCTTCAGTACATGACCGATCTGGTCTAGGTAGGTTAGTCGGTCTCTTTCCACATGTCCGAACCATCGGAGCATTCCCTTTCGCACCTTTACACCAATACTCTCTTTCATACCTACTCGCTCTCTTACGTCGTCGTTACGAATGCGGTCGGTCAGCCTAACTCCACAGATTTGCCGCAGAGATCGCATTTCGACCGCATTAATTTTACTATCATACTCTCAAAATTATTGAGTAAAATTATCTCAATTTTCATTATTAAATTTATACTATTTCCGTTTAGTTAACAACTGATATGTTATTTTTATATTTCAGGGTAGGTTTCATAGTAAAGAAAAATCCTATATAATTACATACACACAATATGTAGATACGTAGGTATATATGTATATTACTTCAACTTTAGTTCACCGCCTTAGCTCTAGGTAGCAGCACTTTCCATACATGCATATTTTACCATCGAGTTGCCACTCTGTTTCAGTTAATATAATTTTACTCTTTGATGAGAGTGTAAGTTTCCTAGACGAGTTGACACATTTAAGGCCGATGAATAAGTTGATGGGTCTATTCAGTATAATTTTATAAGTTTTCCATGACAGTGCCGTTACCGAGAGACAAAAATGACTACGATTACATTTTTTTGCTTATAGGTGCTAATTAACAAAGTCGCGTAATATAACCGAAATCATTGTTTTAATTGCGTGCGTTAGTATTATTTTACCTAATTATCAGAAACTTGGAAAAGCAAATTGCAACTCAAGGTGTAAAAAGATTGGACACAGCAGTTAAAGTAAGCCTTATACAGTTTTTATAATGAGTTTATAATTTTATTATTGTTTATCTAGCTCATTCCAACATTTTAAAAGCACTCATATGATAAAAACTAGTAAAAATCGTTTAGACGTAATTCAAAAATGTTTAAAGAAATTTACTAAAAGCCTAGTATCCAAGTTCGAAATTAATTGCGAAAATACTGCTTTTCGTAAGTGTCGTGTTGTCAAAAGTGACAGCTTTGCTATTTCGTACTGATATTACCTATATGTCGAGTTTCGAAAAGGTATTTTAATGAAATTATCAGTTAACGAAGTTAGGAATCAATCGAAACATGTACATTGAACCTACTATAGTTAAATAAAATAATTACAAAGTAGCCATTCATTATTAATTAAAATTCTTCACGGATAGTAACATTTAAAATATTGTGACTATGGATGGAACTTGGGTCCTTATTTTATTGGCACTGGTGATGCTGGTCGGATCCTATGTAGCTGGAAGTATACCCTTAAATGTCTCCATGTCTGAGGTTAGTACTATTTAAATTTTATTATTAATATTTAAACTATTTTTCTAAAAAAATGTCAACATCTTCGATTCATTATGGCGTTTATTTTGAAATCATTTACGCAAACATTGTGAAAGATTTCGTGTTCTTTCGCTTTTCCTTTGCTCTAATAAAAAAATAAACTGAACAATATTGCCTAATATATCAACTAATACTATCTTAAAGAAGTAGAAAATACAAATCTAAATTAAACAGTGATGACTTTTTGCCAACTGTCTTTCGATAACTGTAAATTAATCTCTTCATTGGCCTATTATTACATTATGTATATGTATATTACTAGAAAGAAAGAAAAATAATTTATTTCTCCACTCATGGAAGGGCACAATACAATGAGCTTAAATACTAAACTACTTACTTAAATACTAAATTACTTAAAATATAAGGGCATTTATAACTGTATTCAAATAAAATAAAAAAACAATAATAAAATAAAAATACTAAAAATAATATTCCATGTGGCGATGGAGTAAGAATACTATTCACCACCCCATATCTTTCCCATGGGTGATCTTACGAGACGACTAAGGGATATAAAACGGATATAACATCTATGCGAGAGAAAGGCGCTCCCTCCACGAATGAGGAAAGACGCTGCTCAGCATAATGTTGTGGTATCCACTATAAAAAGTGATACCACAATGCTGTTATTCTGCAGTAGACATGTGTAAGTAATGCGAGTGATGTATCACACGTAATATTACCCGACCGTGTACTGTCATATTACACATTATGCGACTAAACATCACACATCACATTAAACATGACGCGGACACCCGTGTACTGTTCTGCAATGTTTGGTGTCTAGCAATTCAATATTTATTTTGAGCTTTATTTTCAGAATATTAAGGCTTATATTTCTTGATGCCGCCTGCCATATGTATAGAGCGCTATCGCATTACGCATCACAGATGACATGAAATGTCACCTGTAATGTTTGAAGTGATGGTTAAATGTAATATTACTTGGCATGAAATGTAATGCCATATCACATCACTTTGCGAAGTACTGTTTCGCGCATGTCTATTCTGCAGCAAGTCCTGCGAAGTCCGTCAGCAAATCTCAAGTAGTAAAAATTAATCACACGAAAAATAAGAGATGATATAAGACAATACTATATGTATGAACATATCATCATCATTATGTATATTAATAGAATATTAACTACTATACTATTTCATAGGCTTTAAAATTGTTTTATTCAGTTTCCTTTGACTGCCTGTGTCCATTTAAAAAATATGATAGCTTATTTTTTTGTGTGTATCCCTGATCTAACATCAGTTAGTATTCATCATTCTCCTACTCTTATCCCAATTACTTGGGGTCGATACAATATGTACTCTTCTTTCATAGTACATATTGTAAAAGTTATTGGCAATGGTTTTATGACCGGCCACCTGCCAGACGTCAACCCTCCTTGGGAATGTAATTGTCAGTTAGTATTATGAATTTTAAATAAAATTTTATCAAACCAATGCTGTAATGGCTTTATAGAAACACCATCGGTGTTGTCATTATTGCTTGTTCATAAATTAAAAATATAAACTAAGAAAATTGTTATATAAAAAAAATTACCATTTACAGTTTACAACAAAATAAAAAAAGTGTGTGCTATACTTCTTTGGGGTAATAAGATAAAAAAAAATCCAAAAAAAATTATCTTTCGCCTTATTCTACGTTTGTAGAAAAAACGACACTAACAATAGAAAAAAGGTATTTAATACATTGAAAGTTTTATTATAACGCATTATCTATAATTAAAGAACTAAAAATGTTGACTATAGCTAACTTCAGGGTGTCGGTTTTTCGTGACGGGGTGCGCGCGCATTCTAAAAATTTACTCTCATATTTTTTCCCTAACGCGCCAAAAGAAGTATACCTTTATAAAAACCCGATAATTAAGCATATTAAATGCTAAATTTCAGTAATTTGAAGAATAACTTCTTAAAATATGTTGTTATTTTTCTCAGCATTGTCTGTTGTCTGATTACTGATAATTTATTTGTGTCTGATTTAGTATATATATATATATCTAAATAATTAGCGGCTTCGAATTTATAAACAAGGAAATACTTAATTTGACCCACCTGAAAAATTTAGCTTTTTTTGAATTATGTCACTATTCTTCTGGGCAAGCGACATGTCCTACGGTTGAGCTCGAGCCTCCTCCATAATGGGAGGGAAGTTGACCTACTACACCATGCTGGTCAGACGTGTTAGTATAGGGTTTTGTTTCGAGTTTTACATCTTTTGCATAGATGTTATATGCGTTTTACATCCCTTAGTCGTCTTTTACGATCACCCACGGATAAGATAGGGGGTGGTGAATTGTATTTTGACTCCGTCAACACAGATATTGTAGCTTTTAAGCGTCTAGTTTTTTAATCTGATCCCTTAAATAGCTGAATATGTTTAATTTTTGTGACTAGTGTATATTTCTTAGTAGTGTCTTAATGTGCCTACGGGTAGCATTGGGGTGATGTACTCTTACTTCGTCACAACGTGGATAAAAGCGAATTTTACAAACTTATTGATTCTCATAATGGCTTTGGCATTGATGTATAGAAGATAAGCGCGCTTGTTTCCGTTGTAGATAAAACCCATTAATATATTACATGAAATGTATTTTAATGCAAAACTAAATAAATTAAATAGCATTATTAGAAAAATTGACCCAAGCCTTTGTAGTTTCTAGTCGTATTTGCCTTGTTTGTGATGCAAAAATATTATTTAATTTAAAATAAAAAAGAAAGATCACTAAAGTTTCCGAAACGTTGGGCAATTAAAAATCAAATACAAATGCGATATAATCCATACAAGTTTATTTCAAATGTGTAATACTCGCGTAAACATTAGAAATCATTATGAAAAAGAAAGACACAAATTATATAAGGGGCCATCCATTAATCACGTGAGGCTTGAAATTACTTGTCAAAAATCACGAAATATCACAAGGTTTTGGTGGTGTAGTAAAATATTACGTGTATTTATTTTTTCGTCAAACGCGCGATTTCTAAACCGTAAAGCGGCGTGTAGTGTGACTTTGACTTGCAGTTGCCAGGCAATATCATAGTCTTAAACCTCACCACGTATTACCAAGGGTTAAAAAATTGTAAAAAAAGATCACGTGATTAATAGACGGCCCTAATCAAAAACAAATAATCATCATGCTACTCTTAAAATAGTAACTCGATTGATATAAGGTATTAAAATTAGGCAAAATAATTACAATGATTGCTATTCGCTTTCGGGATTCATTGGCGAGTGTTATTGAGTCCAGTGGAGGCGTAGAACAGACCGTTACTGACCCCGTAGTTATCAGAGCCGTTATAGCAGTGGCGACAAGCAGCACACCTGATGGTAAGTGTTAATGCTGTTAGTGGAACTTTGCAATATGAGGGGTACAAAACCAATGAAAGCCCATCGAGAAAGTTGGCCTTCTAGCCCTCTCGCTTACCGAACGAAGTGCACCAGTATATTGCCACTGCTTAGACGTTGATTTTCTGCGAGAGTGTGGTACTACCCCCAGAGGGACTTACTCAGTGCGGTCTTACCGCTACTCTAAAATTTTCTCTGATACTGTCAAACATAATTATTGTGGCAGGACCACGTTGTTGACAGTTTTCTGTCTACAGCCGCGGGCCGGTCCGTCCGGGGTAGTACCACACTGAGCAGAAGATCAACGTTTGAGTAATGGCAATGGTACTATTGCGCTTCGTTCGGTGAGCGAGAGAGCCGGAAGCTCAACTGGGTGGGTTTGGGGATTGATAGCAAAGGTCCATGGGCGGCAGTGACACTTACTATCAGGTGTGCTCCTTGCTCGTTTGCCACCAAAAGCAATAAACAAAAAACACAACTATACTTTCAGCTTCGCTACCTCGGTATACATTCATATATTATCTGTCATTGATTTTTCTTTGTATTGTTCCAGGACAAGCTGCAGAAGGTGACTGTATTCGGTGCTGGTCTTCTAGTTGGTACAGCATTGGCTGTGATTATACCCGAGGGTGTAAGATCTTTGTTTAGTGAGCGATCACTACCGACTGTAGTCACCAAGGACTTCACCGCCGAACCACCTATCCATGATGATGATTTACATTCGGTTATTGGAATATCACTGGTTTTAGGTAAGATTCTGCAATTTTTTTTCCATTAAAAAATACTAAATAAGATTTGTCATAAAGATATACGTAGAAAAAAAATCGGCATTAGCATTTTTTATCAACTTATGCAATTATAATTCATCATCATTATCATCACAGTCCATAAATGTCCCACTGTTGGGCTCGGGCCTCTTCCGTAATGGGAGGGAAATTAGCCTACTATACCGTGCTGGTCATACGTGTTGGTATAGGGTTTTGTTTCGAGTTTTCCTTCTCTCGTATAGATGTTATATACGTTTTATATCCCTTAGTCGTCTCGTACGATCCCCCACGGGTAAGATATGGGGTGATGAATAGTATTCTTACTCCGTTACTACACGGAAAAAAAACCTTTACAATACCAAGTGTAAATTAAAGAATGAGTGATTAAAACTACGCAATCTATTTCAATCACTGTATGAATTTTGTGGAGTTCATCGCTACATCCAAAAACCTTTTTACGTTTTGGAAATGGATTTATAAAAATTAAAGAGGACTATATAGTCTAGCATTTTATATGCTAAATTAAGAAAAAAATAATTAAGTCTTCTAGTGACTATGAACACTGTAAAGAGTTCGAAACGTCTGGAAATTAAAAATCAAATACAAACGCGATAGAATACGTAAAAATAGTTTTATTTCAAATGTTTAAATAAAATCAAAAATAAAAAAAAAAGGATGTAGGTACCGGGTGAGACCGAGACTAACCTACCTAGACCAGATTGGTCACGTACTGAAGGAAGGTGGAGTCAAGAGTCTCCGAAACCGGCGAGCGTGTATGAAGAGAATTATGAATGTTGAGGCAGCGAGTGCAGTATGCAAGGATAGAGTTCTCTGGCACTCTGTTTTCTCTGACTACCCTGCAAGGGATATGGCGTGATGATATGTAAGTATGTATATTAAATAAAATCATCAACATCTCAGCTCATATATGTCCCACTGTTGGCCTCGAGCCTCCATAATGGGAGGACAATTGACCTACTATACCATGCTGGTCAGACGTGTTGGCATAGAGTTTTGTTTCGAGTTTTCCTTCTCTTGCACAGATGTTATATTTTATATCCCTTACTCGTATTTTACGATCACCCACGGGTAAGATACAGGGTAGTGAATTGCATTCTTACTCCGTCATCACACGTAAATAGCATAAAATTAATTAATTAATATAATGTGTTGTTTCAGGTTTTGTTTTCATGTTATTAGTTGATCAAATGTCAGCCAGATTTAATGATCAAAGCAATCCTGTTGAGAAAAATGTCACAGCTACCGTTGGTTTGGTCGTGCATGCTGCAGGTAATATTTATATATTTTTCTATATTGTAATTCGTAAGAATTTTATATTGTACTCTTACAAAATCTCTGTACCTATTTTGATGATTTTATTCCACGCATCAAGCGTTGAGGTCTTGCTCTACTCTTGATATATAAAAATCAAGCACTTCAAACCTTTAAATGATTGTATTTTCTCACATTGCACTTATAGGATAATATTATCATACATATGTCAAGGGAAAACATTCATTTAAACGTATTTGATATTTTTAAAAAGCAATTATTTTGTTTAAAGTAAGAAAATAGTTGATTAAAAAAATATTTGAGGACGTGGGATAAAATATTCTGGATCTGGCACGACAACGACCGTAAAAATTAATGTATCAAAATATATTTTTTTTAAAAGCTTCACTATCCCAACGTGCTGTTTCCTTTCGAAAATGGCTTGGTAATTCTTTGTTGTTTAATTTCAATTAATAAAAACTAAACTGCTTAGTCATTAGTGTATGTATACCTTATGAAAATTGGGTTCGTTTACATTTTTTTGTTCGTTCGTCCATTCGGACAGGCAAAGGACAGACAAATCCCATACAGCCTATTGTAAATGATCAGCTATGTTTAGCACTACGTCGAGAATGGCACCAAAAATATTTTTTCCTTCATTTTCATTTATGCCATTGACTAGTAGTAAATGATAAATAATATAAAAATTATGAGGCGTGCACTTTTGGATTTTCCAAATTATACTTATTTTTTATCTATTTTTGCATGTTATTGGTTTTTTTGTAGTTCATCATCATCATCATCACAGCCCATAAATGTCCCACTGTTGGGCTCGGGCCTCTTCCGTAATGGGAGGGAAATTAACCTACTATACCGCGCTGGTCAGACGTGTTGGTATAGGGTTTTGTTTAGAGTTTTCCTTCTCTTGCATAGATGTTATATGCATTTCATATCCTTTAGTCGTCTCTTACGATCACCCACGGCCAAGATAGGAAATGGTGAATTCTATTCTTACTCCATCACCACACGGAAAAGATTTTTGTTTTGCCACTGTATAAATGTTAGTTATGTGATAGCGACAATTTGCACAATAGATCATTATCTAAAACTACATAATCGACGAAGTTAAAAAAAAAAAACATTTCTATAATAATATTTTTTTTTACATTGTCTTATCATAATGTATATGTAATGTTACATTATCATTTCTATAATAGTCAATTATCACGATCACGTATTTTTTTTATCTTAACGTTACAAAATAGACATATCTTTTATACTACTTGACGATAAACATTGCACATAGCATTCTAGTGGTAGGACCACGCTGTTGACAGTTCTCTGTCTACAGCCGCGGACCGGTCAGTCCGGGGTAACATACTGTCGCAGAAAATGGGCGTCTGAGCAGCGGCTACATGTCGTTGTGCTTCATTTTGTGAGCGATAAAGCCGAAAGGCCAACTTTTAGGTGGGTTTGGGGTTTTCTTTGGTTGACAGCGACCTAGCTGTATGTTTAGTATTATAAGGTCCATGGGTGGCGGTCCTCACCACCCCCAGCGGACGGAGTGGACGCTGAGGCTGTCCGCATCCGCAGTGCGTTAACGCAGGTCTGCGATGCGGCCATGCCCAGGGTGCGGCGTCTACCTCCGAGGCAGGGGGTCTACTGGTGGTGCCCAAGACTGGCGGACCTTCGTGCGGCGTGCATTAGTGCCCGAAGGCCCTACACCCGCAGTCGGCGGCGTCGCCGCGATGTTGAGCGGGAGGGCCAGCTGTATGAGGCGTACCGCAGTGCGCGTACCGCCTTTCGGCTGGCCATCCGGTCCGCCAAGGACGCAAGTTGGCAGGAGATGCTGGACGGTCTCGACCGTGACCCCTGGGGTCGCCCGTATCGCGCGTCGCTGAATAAGCTTCGTGCGCAGGCCCCCCCCCTCACCGAGACCCTCCAGCCCGACCTCCTTCGTAGAGTGGTCGAGGAGCTGTTCCCGCGGCAGTCGGAGCACACGCCCCCGGTCATGGCTTCGCCAGATCACGACCGGGAGGCCGTCGAGAGTGTTCCGCCCGTGACGGAGTCGGAAGTGGGGGCAGCCGTGGCGAAGATTCGTTCCGCCACCACAGCCCCCGGCCCGGACGGAATCCCAGTCCGGGTGTTGACGTTGCTCCTCGAGCATCTCGAACCTCGCCTCAGGCGACTGTTCAACGCCTGTCTGACGTCTGGACAGTTCCCTGAGTGCTGGAAGGAAGGGAGGTTGGTTCTCCTGCCAAAGCCGGGACGGCCCCCGGATTCGCCGTCGGCCTACAGGCCCATTGTGCTTCTGGACGATGTGGGTAAGCTGCTGGAGCGTGTCCTCGCTGCCCGCATCGTCCAGCACCTGGAGGAGGTGGGGCCCGATCTGTCGGACGCTCAATTTGGGTTTCGGAGGGGGCGTTCGACCATCGGGGCCCTGCTACGCCTGAGGCAGACGGCCGCGGAGGCTGTCGCCGGCAAAGGAGTGTTGTTGGCGGTGTCGTTGGACATCGCCAACGCCTTCAATAGTCTGCCATTCAGCTGCATCAGGGAGGCGCTCCGGTTCCATGGAGTGCCCCTGTACCTCAGACGGCTGGTGGCAGACTATTTGGAGGGGCGCAGTGTTCTTTACGCGAGCCCCGCAGGGGACATTGTGCGGACGCCCATATCGTGCGGTGTTCCGCAGGGGTCGGTTCTGGGGCCTACTCTGTGGGACATCGGGTACGACTGGGCGTTGAGAGGGAGTCTCCCCCCCGGGCTGAGCGTTATTTGCTATGCTGACGACACGCTCGTCACAGCCCGGGGCAGGACATTCGAAGAGGCGGCGAGCCTGGCCACTCTCGGCACCGAGGAGATGGTCAGGCGAATCGAGGCGCTGGGGCTCAGGGTGGCCCTAAACAAGACGGAGGCCCTACTATTCCATGGGCCCCGTGTGAGGCTGCCCATCGGCGCCTCGTTAGTCGTCAACTCCATCCACATCAGTATCCAGGCCCATATGAGGTACTTGGGTCTGGTGCTCGACGGGCGATGGTGGTTCCGGGAGCATTTTCGCCAAATTGCTCCCCGGCTGGTCGGCGCGGCGTCCGCCCTCTCTCGGCTCATGCCGAATGTGGGCGGACCCAGTTTCGAGGGCCGACGGCTGTATGCGGGGGTGATCCGCTCAATGGCCATGTACGGCGCACCCGTGTGGGCGAGGTCTCTGAACGCCCAGCTCAGGGCGGTGCTGTGGAGGCCACAGCGAGCCATGGCGGTCAGAGCCATTCGCGGGTACCGCACGGTGTCGACAGAGGCGGCGTGCCTATTGGCCGGGACACCCCCGTGGGACCTAGAGGCGGAGATGCTCTCCGACCTCTACCGGCGGGTTACCTCAGTGCGCGACGAAGGTGGCTCCCCATCGTTGAGCGAGATAGCCACCTGGCGCGAGGACGCCCGCCGAGACGTCATCGCCCGTTGGGTTACGCGGCTGGAGAGGCCAAGACACGGTGTCGTTACCGTCGAGGCCCTCCGGCCCGTACTGATGGAATGGATGGAGCGGCGGCACGGAGTCCTCTCCTTTCGGCTGGTGCAGGTATTGTCGGGGCACGGGTGTTTCGGTTTGTACCTGCACACGGTCGCGTATAGGGAGTGGACTCCGGCCTGCCACCATTGCAGCAGTGACGAGGACACGGCGAGACACACACTTGAGGTGTGTCCGAGTTGGGACGGGCAGCGCCGTGACCTCGTCGCTGTTATCGGTGCCGACCTGACGCTGCCGGCTGTCGCGAGGGCGATGGTCGACAGCGTCAGGAACTGGGACGCGGTCGCCGCCTTCTGCGAGGCTGTCATCTCGCAGAAGGAGACGGCGGAACGAGTCCGGGAGGATACCCGTGACCCGGGCCGCCGTCAGCGGCCGGGGCGGCGCAGGCGCGAATACCTGCGCCTGATGCCGCCCTAACCGAGGCTTCGGGTGATTGGACCGGGGAATTGTCCGGTCACCCGACGTGAGGCCACCGCGTGAGGACGACGCCTTGACGGCGAAAGCTGTCGGGGCGTCGACAGGAGAGGAGCCCGAGAGGGCATACCGCCGAGCGGGCCACCGAAGACAAAAATCGGGTACCGGTGGCCCGCTCGCACGGCGAAGAAGAGGTGCTTGCAGGGTGGGTCAATGGGGTTGCGCGCCGCCTCTTCCGTCACCCCGGACCGACTTGGCGGGGTGCGACGTCCATGGCCCACCGCAAAAAAAAAAAAAAAAAATGGGTAGCAGTGACACCATCAGGTGTATTGCTTGATGCTTTGGCACTAAAAAAAAATCCCTAGAAAGAGCTGCTAGCCATTCTCTTGTTGAACACTTTAGCAGATTTTGGCTAATTCCACATGCTAATAAGAGTTTATCCGTGTAGTGACGCAGTCAGAATATAATTCACCACCCCCTATCTTACCCGTGGGTGATCGTAAGAGACGACTAAGGGATCACCATTCTCCTACTCTTATCCCAATTGCTTGGGTTCGATACAATATGTACTCTTATTTCATAGTACATATTGTAGAAGTTATTGGCAATAGTTTTATGACCGGCCGCCTGCCAGACGTCAACCCTCCTTGGGATTGCAATTGTTGACCAAACGGCATCAGATGGAGTTGGCCCAGGTCGTTATAAGGCTGCTTAGTCGTCATTAACTACATCCGCGAGCAAAGTAAGGGTTGGTAGTATTCGTAGCCGCTATCATACAGCGATTGATTTATGAAGAGAGAATGTAAAAAAATTACAATATGCAAGTACCCCGGCGAGTTAATGTTTTTGAACTTGAAAATGAATCTGTTGTGCCGCGTTTGGATTTAATTTTTATCTGTTGTGTGCTTGTAAGGTTTCCTACAATACAAGTATTAGTTTTTTTTAGTGGAAAGCGTTATTTAAAAAAAGCTTTTGATACAAATTGCGAATAAAAGCTTTACATCCATTCAGTCGGTATAATTTTTCATATAATTCTTTCCTCTTTAATGCTTTATTTTCATATAACTCGGTAATGGTACTTTCTTAGTAATAATAGGAACCTATGTTCTAGTTAAAGACTTTTATTGCTTATGGTGGCAAACGAGCAAGCAGTACATCAGGTGATAAAGATTACTGCTGCTCAACGAGATTTGCAATACCAAGGGCACGGCTAGACCGCTGTCTACCAACCAAAATCCACCCAAATTGGGCTGCCGGCTCTCTCGCTCATCGAATGAAGCACAATATTACACTGATCAGACAACTTTCTGCGAGAGTGCCCGCGGCTGTAAACAAAATACCGTCCACTGTGGCTCTTTCACTAATGATGTAAGTCACTTTCAGCTGACGGCATCGCCCTGGGAGCTGCAGCAACTACGTCTCACGCTGATGTTGAGCTGATAGTCTTTCTAGCAATAATGCTGCATAAGGCACCGGCTGCTTTCGGACTTGTCACCTTCTTGCTACATGCTGGTTTAGAGAGGTAAGTCCATTGAACATTTTTCCTCTACATGTTTTCTTTGCCTTATAAAAAAAACTATTATAAAAACTAAATACGTGTTAAAAGAGACGTTACAAATTAAACTATTATATTACATGGCAATATAATTATAAAAAAAATATAAATAAATTATAAATAAATCTGTGGAGTTAGGCTGACCGACCGCATTCGTAACGACGACGTAAGAGAGCGAGTAGGTATGAAAGAGAGTATTGGTGTAAAGATGCGAAAGGGCATGCTCCGATGGTTCGGACATGTGGAAAGAATGCCGAACGAACGTCTGGTTAAGAAGATATACAATGCGAAAGTGGAAGGATGTAGGTACTGGGGGAGACCGAGACTAACCTACCTAGACCAGATCGGTCATGTACTGAAGGAAGGTGGAGTCAAGAGTCTTCGAAACCGGCGAGCGTGTATGAAGAGAATTATGAATGTTGAGGAAGCGAGTGAAGTATGCAGAGATAGAGTTCTTTGGCACTCTGTTCTCTCTGCCTACCCTGCAAGGGATATGGCGTGATGATATGTATGTATGTATAATTATTAATTAATTAGTTTTGAAGTAACACTACTTTTACGGATTCTATCGTGTTTGTATTTGAGGACTGGAGGACGGGAAGTCTTTCCGTGACCATCATCATTCTCCTGCTCTTATTCAAATTACTTAGGGTCGACGCAATATGTGCCTCCTCTTCTTACATGTTGTAAGTTATTGACAATATTTTTATGATCGGCCGCCTGCCCGACGTCAAACCTTGGGAATGCAATTGTTGACTCCAATTGTTAGTAGTTTTTTACGACATCCACGAGCAAAATAAGGGTTAATAATATTCGTAGCCGCTACCACACAGCGTCCTCCCGTGACCATGATCACTATAAAGTGTTCGAAACATCGGGCAATTAATAATCAAATACAAACGCGATAGATTCCGTAAAAGTAAATTTATTTCAAATATGTAATACTCGCGTAAACATTAGAAATCATTAATTAGTTTTGAATAGCATATATTGTTTATAAAACCTGATTACGAAATGAAAAATGATGTCACACCGTGTTTGCATGTCCTACAATTAGTCACGGTGGTGTAGTGGCAGCACGATTGGGCCGGAATCCCGATAGGCGCGGGTTCAAATCCCGCTTGTGACATAATTTTTCATTTCGTAATCAGGTTTTATAAATAATTAAGCATATTAAATGCTAAATTTCAGTAATTTAAATAGCATATATTGTGTTAATCATTTATTTAAATAAAATTATGCAAGCAAGAAGATCATGGCTCACTCTTCTTAGATGCCTGAAGGCAAGCGAGACACTGTTCCCACTCTGCCCGACACAGTGCTTATCCATTAAAAAAGAAAAAAGTTTCACTTTAATAGTCCTAGTCTGTTTTATGTACGTTGACTTGGCTAAACTAATAAGTAATACAATTTGCTGGTGGAATGTAATTATGCATTTTTTTATACACAGAAACAATAAGAAAGCACTTATTGATATTCGCATGTCAGAAAAGATCCCAATTAGTTATTGATACTGTTTTTAGATATTTAACTAGAATAACCGAGGGAGACCGAGACTAACCTACCTAGACCAGATCGGTCATGTACTGAAGGAAGGTGGAGTCAAGAGTCTCCGAAACCGGCGAGCGTGTATGAAGAGAATTATGAATGTTGAGGAAGCGAGTGAAGTATGCAAAGATAGAGTTCTCTGACACTCTGTTCTCTCTGACTATGGCATATGATATGGCGTGATGATATGTATGTATGTATGTAGAAAGAGAAAAAGAAAGCATTTATTGATATTCACGTGTCAAAAAAGATCCAATTATTTATGGATACCGTTTTTATACACAGGAACAGAATAAGGAAGCACTTATTGATATTCTCATGTGCTGCGCCCCTGCTTGCATTGCTCACGTACTTCGGTATTGGTAACGAAAGTAAACAAACTCTGAGCGATGTTAACGCTACGGGTAAGTTTTTTTTTTATAATAATTCCCTGCACTAAGGAACTAATCCTTGTACCGCGGGAAATTTTATAAACATACAATTAAGAAATATAAATTACAATCAGACTCAGAACAACTATTTGTAAGTAGTTCATAATTTTGTACTTGTTGGAAATCGAACTCGTGAAACTTGGCTCTCTAGTTCGGTGTGATGTTTACCATTAGGAAACGTACCCAAACAACGGGACCTGTTGAAGAGGAAAGAGAGGGTAATCTTCAAAAAAAAAAAAACTGATTGGGACTTTAATATCATAGATGATAATGAGTGTGGTGACGGAGTAAAAATACAATTCACCACCCCCTATCTTAACCGTGGGTAAGCGTACGAGACGACTATGGGATATAAAACGCATATAACATCTATACGAGAGAAGGAAAACTCGAAACAAAACCCTATACCAACACGTCTGACCGGCGTGGTATAGTAGGTCAATTACCCTCCCATTATAGAGGAGTCTCGAGCCCAACAGTGGGACATATATGAGCTGAGATGATGATGAGATGAAATGATAATGAGGTTTGACTCTTGAAGCACTTTTTGAAATAAAAGTATTTTACGGCAGTTATAAAAATTATTAACTGATACTGTAGCGGGTAGATATAAATTTCTTTAATAACGATGACTTGTTGGACGTAGATACCTTAGTCCACCCGTGACCATGAATGACGTTAAAAATCAAATACAAACGCGATAACATTCGTAAAAATAGTTTTTTTTTCTAACTTTTTAATTGTCTTGGGACTTGCAACAAATTTAGTTGGAAAAGTTAAACGCAAGATCTATACAAGAGCACAAGCCGTCTGGCCAGGGTTGGTATAGTAGGTCAATTTCCCTTCTCCTTTCTAGTAGTGATACTTATATGAGTCGAGATAAAGATATTGTAATATAGATTATAATTGTATTTTTTTTGCAGGAATTGCTATGCTGTTCTCAGCTGGTACGTTCCTCTACGTAGCAACAGTCCACGTTCTACCAGAACTTACCCATCACCCACATTCCCACACTCACACCTTACTGCCAATGCAGGACGGTGTTTCACCCAAAAAGGGTTTCGGAGGTCTTTTACTATCAGAAATGATTATTTTGACCGTTGGCGCCCTTTTACCTTTATTATTAACTATGGGCCATAAACACTGATTTTTTTTAATTCAACTGTCAAAATGAAACTGTCATTTATGTCATCTTGATTGCTCATAAACATAGACTTATTTATAACCAGGCAATAGACTATTTTCGATTCATTAGAAAAAAAAAATCTGTTTTGTTATAATAAGTCTATGCTTATAATACTCATTCATGGAAATATTTGTTGGCCAACTTGCAGGATAGCATATTTCAATTTTATATATTATTGATATGTAAATTAGATTTTACTGCATTTAACAAGAGGCTATTTAGTTATAAATGATTACTATATGTGGCTGTATTAGCTGGCCAGCTGCCCGACCGAATACTCACTACAACCACAGCGGCCCCTTCCGCGCTTTTACAGAGTGCCCCGGAGAGATCGTCTACTGACATTCGATTCTCAACATCTCGTCGCTCTTGCTTTGTCCCGGACAGAACAGACATGGTTTTACATAGACTCATCAAAAAACAAACGTAATTGAACTAACCTGCAAGTTGGCCAACATAACATAGTTTGGCATAAAGACCGAAAGTATACAGGAAAATTTACTTACAATAAAAGTATAGTGTAAACGAATATAAAAAAATTGACACATTTTTGACAGTAGCTTAATAATGTTGGCACTCTTGTTGTGATTTGAACAATTTGGTATGATGTGGTAGTTTTTTTTTAGGAAAATATATCTCCTATTATTTGAATAAGCTATAATCATTAGGGAATTTTAACTTTAGAGATTTGTCAGAGTGGATGGGTTTAAGATAATCCTGTTTCGAGTTATTATCAAAAGAAATTATTTGTGGGTAGGGTTCGTTATTAAATAATATCTGTCGTTTTATTACCATTCTGTCCATCCTTAACCTATAAGATGAAGAAGATTTTATATATTCTGTTCTCCTGATTATGTGAACAAACTGCCTCATACATTATATACATACAATTAGCAAGGTAATGGAATAATTTACTTACTTCGGTTTTTACATATGTTGCATTCGGTAAGGAAATGGAATAATTATCCAACTTGTTCCAAAATGATTATAAGGGCAAGTGTGAAAAGGCAGCCCAACTGGGTGGGTTTGGGTTCGTATTGGTAGGCGGCCCTAAAGGTCCATGGGCGGCAGTGACACTTACCATCAGGTGTGCTGCTTGCTCGTTTGCCACCAAAAGCAATAAAAGAAGGGTTTATGTAGCAAGCTAGCAAGTAGTTGACATAATAACCAATAGTGGCAAATTATTCCATTATTTTTACATGTATATTATTAAAAATGGCAATATTATATGGCCGGCTGAATGGTATATTCCCGCTCGGGTTTGGCAATAATAGACATATTTAATAGCGAACGAAACCAATTCTTTGCAATTATATGTTTTTTTTTTATCTCATATTTTTGATCTCCAATAATAATTTTATTTTTATCCGCTAATAAACGTTGATATAATTAATAAAATACAGCTTAGGTAATTATTTGGCAATTAAATGGAATATTTAAAATTAATTTCAATTAAAATATTTATATGCTATGCATTTCAATGAAATATTAGATATTTTAAGTGTATTAGTGGGACTTTTAAATAAAAACAATTTAATTCGAACTCTATGTGTAAGAAAGAGAATGTTCTAGAATCTATATCATGTAAGTTTTATAAAAGCAATAAAAAAATATCGTTAGCGCGATTCAAGCATCTTTAGTTTGTAAGTTACGCAATTATACAATAGATGACGCTTTGAAATATATTGATTTTTCTTTTTAAAGGAACATAAATTGATGTATATACTTATAATGTTTTTAAATTTTATTTTTGTCACTGTGTGATATGACGAGATTTTTATCATTTTATTGAAATTCGGCTGCGCATATATTAAGCTCGCGTAGCACTGTTCCTATTTTTACAGGGAGTATTTTGTTCGTATATTTTCCAACTCACTCAACTCTAAGGTCGCCACTGCCGGCCACGGACGTTGAGTATTTAGTCCCAGGGGCCGGCCCAATTGCAATGGGGAGGTAATACAGTGGTTTATGGGGGGGGCACCCTTCCGTTGCCCCAGATGGAACAGGCAGCGTGTCATAGTCAGCTAAAAAAAGGTCGCCACTGCTACGTAGCCACTACGCAGATATAGTAAAATCTCCATGTAGATGAAACTGCGAACATAGATTGTCATATAATTTTGTTGAATTATTTTTTAATTCTACGTATGTGTATAATTTTATAAATTTAGATTCAGCTATATTAATTAAACTTATTTATTAGACAATATATTATTCATAATAGATAGTATGTCGTAAATCGCTGCCTCTTAAACGAAAATATTTCAATAATAATTTAGTGAGATTTTAATTGAATTAATAATTTTTGTTGAATTGTTTATTAATTAAACAATTCAACAAAAATTATTATCTGCGCACATTATTTTATACATATAGGTTCAGAAAATTTTAATTAAATAAAATTATTATACTATCTATTCTAAATTATATGTCAATTTAGAATAGATTGTATGCTTAAGATACTCCATTTTAATTGAATATATTTCAATAATAATTTTGCTAGATTATAATTATTATTTAATTATTTTTAAATTCTGCACGTACTATTTTGAAATCTAGATTCAGATAATTAAAATTAATATAGTTTAAAATTGATTGTATACATCGCACATTCTTAATCAAAAATATTTCAATAATAATTTTGTCAGATTATAATTGAAAGATAAGTTTTAGAAAATGTTGCCACGTAAAGACCGATTAGGAAATTAAGATATTAATTCCCAAAAAAAATATTTTTTGACAGCTTAAAAAGTAGTATTAAGACTTTTAAATGGTTTAAATAAAAATGTATAAAAATACATTTTATAATATATAAATTGTAAATTACAATGTTGTATGTATATTTGTATATCGGATGATTGTTATAATGTACATAAGTGCTTGTAATACAGTTATTTTAATAAGAATTACAGGTTAGACATAACTTGATCTTTTTTTCTCCATCCCTTAAACCTCTAATAACTTATTTACATACATACATACATATCATCACGCCATATCCCTTGCAGGGTAGGCAGAGAGAACAGAGTGCCAGAGAACTCTATCTCTGCATACTTCACTCGCTTCCTCAACATTCATAATTGTCTTCATACACGCTCGCCGGTTTCGGAGACTAGATAACATCTAATAACTTATTATGCCTCAGGAGTATTTTCATTATAAATATATTGTTGAGTAATGGCCGCTGCGACTATAATCAACCCTTATATTCAAGAGCGCTTCTTCCTAAGTACTTTTTGGGCTACAGCTTGGGGCCCCATGAACACAAGGGGCCCTCATTAAAAATAATAGACGATACGATGTTTTAAAGTGAAAGTAAGCAAATTAAAATAAAGTTATGAAATTAAAATAAAATTATATTGTAAGATAAATAAGTAGAATTAAAATTAAATTTTCCGTGTGTTGACCAAATAAGAATATAATTCACCACCACCTATCTTACCTTTTTTTTTTTTTGGGACTAATCCCACCACACATTCCCACCATTGTAACTCCTGTAAGCCAGGATCCACAATGGTCACTATAAATGACACCGAGGTTTGACCCTCAGGCAGTCCCGGGAAATGATTTTAATTGTCTTGGAACCCGCAACAAATTTAATTAGAAAAGTTAAAGAGGAGGAGTTGGAAAAGAGTGATTCCACTTCCCTCCCAGGCAAAGCGGGAGACAGAAAGCAATATTGACTAGTCAGCCAATAAGTAAAGGGTTGTACAGCTACGATAAGCGCAGCAGTACGGCACCACGGATACGGGATAACTTAACGGGGCCTATATGTGAGCCTTAAGATTGGTTGCAGTAGTAACCCAAAAAGTAAGTAACCTATCTTACCTGTGGGTGATCGTACGAGACGACTAAGGAATATTGCATAAAACGCATATAACATCTATGCGAAAAAAGGAAAACTCTAAACAAAACCCTATACCCACACGTTTGACGTGCGTGGTATAGTAGGTCAATTACCCTCCTATTGGAGGAGGCTCGAACCCAACAGTGGGACATATATGAGCTGAGATAATGATATGAAAATAAAATTATACTGTAAGATTGGCAATCCTGAAATCAGGGTAAAATATTGAATTCGATTAAAATACATACTTTTTAATACAATTCTAACTGCAAAGTTTGAAGTATTAAGCGTATACAATGTGTAAACATTGTCGTGTAGATGGCACACGTCTCCTTAAAGACGTAAATATAATACGATGCGAGAATTGAAGATCCTACAAATAGTTCACGGTACCTAGTGTAAATAGCAGCATGATTGGGACGGATTTCGACGGATGTGTGGGTTCGAATCCCACTTGTAACAATCACTTATCGCTCGTAATCGGGTTTTTATAAATAATCAAGCATATTAAATGCTAAATTTCAATAATTTGAATGAACGCATTTTCTTTCAAATGCATTTGAAAGAAAATGCGTTCATTCAAATTACAAAACAAAACTTACGTAAACATCAGATTGTATACAATTTGTTTAGTGGATCGATGATTTTTTTAAATTGTATCCTTTTGACAACGCGTGAATCAAGGGGCTACAAACAAATAATGATGGAGATACAACATATCAGTAAAAGAACGTTTGGTTGACTTTTTAATCAAATACAAATCAATGCAACGCAATGCGGATGCGTTCTCATCGAGAGTCCGCCCCGACCAGTCGCACAGTATTAACATTAGTCTGCCATTCGTGATATATGTAAGCTTTTAAACAGCTCTTTACTTTTCTCCTGGTCTATTCCTCGCCTTTTACGTAGGGAGATTCCCTACGGTGGTCCTTCGAGCTCACCGTGCAATGTTGATGTAGTCCACGCGCTAACAAACGGTAAAACAGTCTCTCTGGTAATTACAAAATAAAATAATATTTATTTAAAAATTATATTTTATTTATAGATAGTATTCAACACTTCAATAAAACCCAATCCAAAAAAAAAATACTTACAAAAGTAAGAAATATCAAATAAATAAAAATCACAATCTCTTTTTTTTCAATAGGTATAATTTATTTTGGACGGATTAATAATTGGATTTTTAATGGCTTCCCTGGCGCGACAAGCTTATAACTTACCGGTGGTGAATGACAACAGGCGTTTATATCTTTAATCAGCATTGCCTAGTGTAAGCTGGATATTTGTGCCTCCGCACTTTTGCTCAACAAATAAAACGCTGTAGCGAATTCCTATCGCTGAATATTGCGATTTGCGTCCCTTACTTATGTACAAAATACCTTAATATGATTTCTTAAGTGTATTTTATAACAAAATAGCCTTTGTAATTTAATTTCTTCAAGGTAATTAACTTTAAATTGAGCATAATTATAAAATATTTAATTTTTACATCGACAACATTGAACAAGTATTAATAACTTAAAATGATTGAAACTATAGGTTTTACTAACATATAAATTAAACTACATACTACTAATATAACAACTAGCTTCAGTATTTGATGCAAGACGAACAACCTGAAAATAAATTTAAATCAATTATAAAATTAAAATAACACCATCTGGTGATAAATTTAGAATACAATGTTCAAACTAATGGCGGATAATAATTAATATTTATATATAATTAGACATGGAATCCGCCTCGGGCCTCCGGTCTACGGCCCTCAAAACGCAAAAAGGGATATAGTAGCTTTTAAGATACCAACCGTCTGTATACTATTTCCCAACACTATGAAAATATATTCAGATGATGCTTTGAGTTGATATTTTCGCATGGTAATTAATGTAAATTTTTTTTATGCTAATGGTGGCAAACGACCAAGCAGCACACTTGATGGTAAGTGTCACTGCCGCCCATGGACCTTTACAATACCAAGGGTATAACTAGGCCGCTGCCTATCAATATAAACCCCAAACCCACCCAATTGGGCTTCCGGCTCTCTCGCTCACCGAACGAAGCGCAATAGCACATGGCTGTTACTCATACGTCGATCTTCTGCGAGAGTGTGGTACTACCCCGGATGTACCAGCCCTGGCTAGACTGCAGACAGAGAACTTTCAACAGCGTAGTCCTACCACTATTAGAACATAATGACTTCATGATGATATAAAAATTATATAAACATCATTTTATTCATCCATGGTTGGACAGTTCGTGGGGCCCCTATTTAACTCTAGAAATAGCTGAGTCCACCACTACTAGCATTATCTCTTACTTTATCATAGGTGTCGTAAAAACTTAGTGATGAATTAGCAGGCGAATTAGCAGCAGCACTATTCTTAAGTAATTTATATCATTAACAGCGATAAGCAGATTGATATGCCAACCAGGTTACCGAGCGTGGCAATTATTGCATTGTTGACTTTTGGAGGGGCCTATGGTTAGCAGTGGACGTGTAATGGATGGATAAAAATGCTTTTTAATGTTTACTCGTTAAAAAACGTTAGATAAATATTCGAATTTACATTTGTTTCATTTCAATGCTCTTTAACGTTTATTTGTTTAACGTAAATTGATAAATATCTCGTGTTGATAAAGCTTAATATTGAACTATATTATTTCTGATCTCCGTGTGGTATCGGAATAAGAATACAATTCACCACTCCTATCTTACCCGTGGGTGATCGTAAGAGACGACTTATCATCATCACAGCCTATAAATGTTCCACTGTTGGGCTCGGATCTCCTCCGTAATGGGAGGGAAATCAACCTACTATACCGCGCTGGTCAGACGTGTTGGTATAGAGAGACGACTAAGGGATATAAAACGCATATATCAACTATGCAAGAGAAGGAAAACTCGAAACAAAACGTTATACTAACACGTCTGACCAGCGTGGTATAGTAGGTCAATTTCCCTCCTATTGTGGAGGAGGCTCGTGGCCAATAGTGAGACATATATGAGTAGAAATGATGAAATAAATTATTTTTGAATTTATTCCGGGATATATGGAATATAATTTATGAAGAAACGTGAACAATAACTAGTTTTTGAGGTTCCGTACCTCGAAAGGAAAAAAACGGAACCCTTATAGGATCACTTTGTTGTCCGTCCGTCCGTCCACCTGTCCGTCCGTCCGTCTGTCCATCTGTTTTTTTATAAACATAATAATCACCTATTCCATTTTCTCCTGGCTTCAGGCAATGTAGACAGATCATCCTTTAGAAGGTACACACGAAGTCCTGTAAATAAAAAAATATTTATAGAAATCACAAGATATAATTAATATTCTAAGCTAAAATAATTTTGGAGTAGGTCATTTATTAAATAAAGACACTTCAAAACAATATTATGAATAAACTCTATAAAGCCTTGTCTATCTATAATTAACCTGCTGTTATTTTAATTACTTGTGGTCTATGCAATATGTACTCGTCTTCCATCGTACATATGGGGCCGTCCATTAATCACGTGAGGTTTGAAAATTGGGTAAAGGTTTTTGACAAAAATCACGAAATATTACAAGATAGAGGGAGGTGTAGCAAGATATCACGTGTATTTATTTTTTCGTCAAACGCTGAGATTTCTAAATTGAAACGTGGCGTGTAGTGTGACTTTGACTTGCCGTTGCCATATGTGATCTGTATAAAGACCTATTTGCAAAGTATAAAAAAGCAAAAAAACGAGAATATAATGAGCTGTGGGCTACTTCTTTGTTGGTACTAAAAATTCACGTGATATTGGTGGGGGACGGGGGTCATAGTCTTAAGCCTCACGTATCACCAAGAAGGAGAGGGGTTAAAAATGCTAAAAAAAGATCATGTGATTAGTGGACGTATTATTGTAAAAGTTATTAGCAATAGTTTAATGACCGGCCGCCTGCCAGACGTCAACACTCATTGAGAATGTAATTGAAGCATAAAATAGAATTGATTCGGGTCGATATAAAGCGCTTAATCGTCTTTTACGATATCCACAAGCAAAGGAAAGATTTATCTATTGTCTATAGTTTGGAAATAAGTTGCAAGAGGGATAATCATCATCTCAGCTCATATTTTCTATTATTGGGCTCGAATCTCCTTAAGAATAACCAGAAAATTGAACTAATATAACGAGTCTCTTATGATCACCCACGGGTAAGATAGGGGGTGGTAAATTGTATTCTTACTCCGTTACGACACGGACAATATATTACTTACCAACTAAGAAAGTCTCGAACATATACTCCCAAGAGAATTCCGCCATGCTGAATGGGAATACTGCTTTATCAGCGTCCGATAGAGAATTCCACATAGTTTGAACATTATTATCGGAGAACTGCCAATCTTGAGTGGAGAAATAGAATAGAATGTGCGCCATCTTCATTACTTTATTGTAAACTTTAATCATTCTAAAAAAATAACATATCTCTTATTAAATAACTCTCATAACTTCGTCTGCTGTCTATTACATAAGAAAGAGAGAAATAAGAAAGAGAGAAAGATTTAGCATGGGTCGTAAGCATCTATAACGCGCTGAACCCCCAACGGAGTAAGAATACAATTCACAACCTCCTATCTTATCCGTGGGTGATCGTAAAAGACGACTAAGGGATATAAAATGCATATAACATCTATGCAAAGAGAAGGAAAAAAAAAGGCACGCGCTCCCTTAGTGGTCTCTTACGATTACCTACGGGTAAGAAGTTGGTAATATGTATTCTTACTCCGTCACTACACGGATAACTAGGGTAAAAACTAAAGTAATTTTTTTTTAAATTTCTATAAATTAATCTAAAATATTATTTCTTCGCGTTCAAGCATTACGTAACGTAATTTTCTTGTTAAATGTTACAATGCATTACATAGTCGGGAGGGGGGTTCAAACAACGCGTTACGTAGCATTGTTTTTTTTATTAAATAAAAAACTAGGGAATTAAAATTTCCTAAGTTGACACGCAAATTCTTATTTTTTAGATGATGAATAAACAACATACACATGTATTGCGAGTTTGGCATCTCTTTTTTTATTGCCTCAAGCACGTTTAAAAACGGTCACTTGGGTGTTACGTTACGTTCAGGGAGGGGAAGGGGGGTACAGACATACGTTACGACGCGTTACATGTGGGGGAGGGAGGATCAAAAATCTTCAAAAATTGCGTTACGTAATACTTGAACGCCCCCTTAAGGATTTTTTTTTATATATTAAACTTCATACAACGAGTACAATGGCGGACTTAATGCTATAGGCATTCTCTACTAGTCAACCAAAATAATTCTTGTATTGTGGTGGTTAGTCCACCACAATACATTTAAGAATTTAGTCTTTAAAAAAAGTGTGATAGTGATACTTACGCCCTTCTCCTTCCAGTAAGTAAGCAGTAAATGTCAATTAACAACGCGGGCAGATAATGTAAAAAGAAATTGTAGAATAAAAACATATAATAATTATTCGTAGGGTTTAAACCGTAGTACCTGCAAATAAAAGAAAACAATATATCTTTTTATTTAAATACGACATATTACATTGAGGTATTACCGTGTGGTGATGAAGTAAGAATACAATTCACCATCCCCTATCTTACCCGTGGGTGATAATAAGAGAGACTAAGAGGCCGTCCATTAATCACGTGATCTTTTTTTAGCATTTTTAAAAACTCACAAATCACTCTGAATTTCAATTATCATCATGTCATCCCACATATGTCTCACTGTTAGGCTCCAGCCTCCTACATAATGGGAGGGAAATTGACCTACTATACCACGCTGGTCAGTCGTGTTGATATCGAGTTTCCTTCTCTTGCACAGATGCCATATGCATATTTTATACCTTAATCACTCTCGCAGTAGGTTCTATTTCAATAATTAATAAATTAGAGGCATATACTTACCATACAGCCTTTGTAGTAGGTTTATTGATGCCATACTTTCTGTTCCTTTCAATAAAATCACCCCAGGTCACTGGATTCTGCGCGCCAGAGACGAAATTGTATATTGGTATGTTGGAAGTTTGACTGTAAAATGAAGTAACATTATATTATATTTTTAGTGGCATTTATTATGTGTTATCGTCTCCGTGTGGGAATAACATAAAAATATAATTATCGTCACCCCTTATTTGCTAATGGTAGTAGTAAAAAATCAGCTAAGGGTTCTCCAGGAGAGCGGGCAACAGATCTATCCTGGGGAACATATAATACTTAACTGTAATTGCCAACCCGGCTGACAAACGTGGCGATTACAGTGTTATCCCCTCATATGAGTCTGCTAGAACCACAGCGGCCTAACTACAAGAACCATGTTTTACAATATGTAGCGAATTAAATGAAATTCAATTTAATGTATTTGAACATAAGTCGAAAATGTACTGGTACTGCCATCTATTGTTGCTTGTAAACAATTTTAGGCCGCTGTGGTTTTGTAGATTAACATTTTTAGATTACGAAATTGCAATTAGGTAATAAAGTTGCAAATATGCAGTTAGGCCACTCTGGTTCTAGCAGCCTCATATTATAATCGTATTGATTCTTCTTTCTTTCTTTCATTTCTATCTTTCACATTAAGCAGACAAATTTTATCCGATACCTCTTGTGTTTCTTTTCTAATCAAATTTGTTAAGGGCCCTAAGACTGCGCCGGTCAGACGTGTTGGTATAGGGTTTTGTGTTGAGTTTTCCTTCTCTTGCATAGATGTTATATGCGTTTTATATCTCTTAGTCGTCTCTTACGATCATCCACGGGTAAGATAAGGAGTGGCGAATTGTATGATGTATACTCGACGTTGGAAGCTGGCATCACAGATGGCTTATCACTTTACACGCTAAACATAATTGTTATATTTCTTATTTAAAATTACAAAATTCATAATAAAAACGCTTTTTATTCATTAAAGATACTTGGCGTATACAATCTTGTGTTCCTTCGAGCCGGAAACACATGAGCGATTAAGTGAGAAAGCGGCGATCGGCCATTTTGATAAAAAATAAAAAAATGTAGTGTAGGCTGTATTGCCAGCTTCCAACGCCGAATATACAACAATTAGAAAATAAAGAACCATACTTCTCTTTGTAATTCTTGGCAGTATGCCAAGCTGAAGCCAGGATAGCATTCACGCAGAGGTCTACTGGTACCATATCAGCTACTTTGTTTTCATCCATATACATCGTACGAAGTACCTATAAAATCATTATTATTTCAACTCAAGTACATCTCATTGTTATTCAAATATCTTCAGAAACAGGAGGGAAATTGATCTGCTACCATTCCTATAGGATTGGTTTTAATTTGAGTTTTCATCCTCTCCATCAATCGTCCGATTGTTAGGCTCAAATCACCTCCAGTGGGATAACAATTGAGCTATTATTAGCACGCTGATCAAACGGGTTAGTGTAGGGTTTTAACAAAAAAATATCAGAAATGGTTGGAGCAGATTCCACAAGCGGCGCCCGATCACGAGTTAACTACTAGAGCAGCCATCACGCCCTTCAACTACATTCGAGAGAAGGAAGAAACCCGCTCCAAGCAGAGGCTTGCGGCAGCTACGTGGCCATGCTGTGGTCATGCTCACTGTAAAGGCCTTTACAGTGACCATGACCACACCAAGATCTATAATTTTAATTAACTGCCTTTTATCTTAAGCTATATGATATGTAGACAACACCTACTGAAGAGAAGGCAACCTTGATATAAAACCTTATTAACCCATCATTATTGTAGGGCAATTTCCCCTCAGGAGGAGGCCTGAGACCAGCAATGGAATATATATATATATATATATATATATATATATGTGGGATAAAAGAAGAAGAAAGAAAAAAAAGATAAAATAACTCTTAATTTCTACTTCAGAAGTGGGATGAATTAATTGACTCACTCCAGTTCCGGTGCCAACGATTAATCCTGTGGGTCCGTATAAACTGTCCGTCCATCCTCTAACTGGCTCCTCGTAGGTTGAAACCACTATAATGAAATCATTTTCATAAAATAAGTAATAGTATCATTTTGATGAAAGTTAGCTTGCTTTAGGCGGGTCCTATATCAAATTGTGTTAGAGGTTTCAAAGAACAACAGTATTTTATAAAAATAAATATTAATCTATTTGAATTAAATTACAATAATTATATATTTTTCGTGAGGTTATGAAGAATCTTACACGTGGGTAATCGTAAAAGACGACTAAGGGATAAAATATGCATATGATATCTATGCAAGAGAAGAAAAACTCGAAAATAAAACCCTATACCAACACGTCTGACCAGCGTGGTGTAGTAGGTCAATTTCCTAATTTGTAGGAGGCTCGAGCCCAACAGTAAGACATATATGAGCTGAGATGAATGTTTAAAAGTAACTAATTGCTCATAGGAAATAAATTAAACAATTCAAATATATTTCTCAAGTAATTTGATTTATAAATAAAATGGTTGGTCCAGAATATTTTCTCCATTACCTACCGAATCCTTAAGATCAATTGTAAAGCAAAGGAAGGTATCACCTCAGCTCATTCACGTCTAGGAGGAATCCACAAATATAGTAGAATTATACATATTATAAAGATATAAGGATTACTTTTGCTACTCACCGATAGATGGCCGTACAATACACGTCGGTAAACCTTCACCGTATTTCCTGACCGCTTCTTCAGCGATTGCTTTAGTAAAACAATATGTGTTAGGGCGTTTTCCAAGGAGCCTGTAATTAAAACATACATACATACATATCATCACGCCATATCCCTTGGAGGGTATGCAGAGAGAACAGAGTGCCAGAGAACTCTATCCTTGCATACTTCACTCGCTTCCTCAACATTCATAAGTCTCTTCATACACGCTCGCCGGTTTCGGAGACTCTTGACTCCACCTTCTTTCAGCGCGTGACCAATCTGGTCTAGGTAGGTAGGTAGGTAATTAAAACAATCCATACAAATACTAAGGTCTAAAGAATTACCATTTCGATATACATATATGTATAAAGTTAATTTTAAATTATAATTGTTCATATTACTTCCAAGAGAAGGAAAACTCGAAACAAAACCCCATACCAACACATCTGACCGTCGTGATGTAGTAGGTCAAATTCCCTCCCATTATGGAGGAGGCTTGAGCCCAACAGTGGGACATAACATGAGCTGAGATGATCATGAGATGATATTACTTCCATCGTACATATAACAAAAGTTATTGCCAATAGTTTTATAAGTGGTCGCCTGCGTGACGTCAATTTTCCTTGGAAATGTAATTATTGACCAGACTGCATCAGTTGGTGTTGGCCCAAGTCGATATAAAGCTTTTGGTCGTCTTTTACAATATTCACGAGCTAAGTGAAGGTTGATAGTATTTTAGCCGCTACCATGCAGCAGCTCCTTGAGCCTCTGCAATTGGAGGGAGTTTACCCAAGTTTACCTTCTCTTGCATACAAAGTTATCTTAATATATTTCTTAGTTAACTTTTACGACGCCCATGGGTAAGAAAGAAGTTCAATTATCATCATCATTTCAGCTTATATACGTCCCAAAGCTAAGCTCGAGCCTCCTCACCATTAGGGGAGGAATTTATTTATTTATTTAATTTCATTATTGCTAACAGCGTGCCATACACAATAATAGACAATATTTTTATACAAACTGAGGAGAATAACACATTATAAAAGATGTATTGAATAATTACAATAAAGATAAAATATAATAAACTTGGATCAACATATACTACTGCTAATGGTCAGTGCCTCCACATATTTCTCAGCTACAGACAAAACATCTCTCTGTACAAGAAAATAAGTCTAGTGAGGGTTCAGAGGCTAGTATCTCATTGATGTAGTGTAATGCGCGAGGAAGCGGTGCGGAATTGACCAATGCTAGTGCGCGCCGTATGTGACGCCAGTAGAGGTCGCTGTCGCTCGCGCAGTTTACCTACAACCTGGCGAGGCATATTGAATTTTATTTCTGCTAAAAGTAACGGATTGTGGGCAGAACCTTGTATTAGTCTGAAGAAATATTTTACTAATGCTGTGTTACGACGCGTCGCCAACATATGATGTTCTACCATACCTATTACATATAATGTGGGGTATAGATAGGGGTAATAAAAATGAATTCTTTTGTATAGGTAACGAATAAATGTTTTTTTGTATTCTCTCAACTTTTTGAGTTAATTGTATTGTGTTGGGATTCCAAACAATAGCATTAGTTTCCAAAGTACTACGAACATATGCATTGTATAAAATATTAAATGTTAATTTATTATTAAAATTTTTTGACTGTCGCAGTACAAAACCTAAATTCCTCCTAGCTTGGTCACATATTTTAGAAATATAGTTTTTAAATATACAGTTGCTATCAAACCATGTACCCAGATCTTTTACGGTGTCAACACGTTTCAGTTGTTTGCTAGCAATGTGATAGTTATAGTTTATTGGGGACCGAATACGACTATACGTTACTACAACACAGTTATCAATGATTAGGTTCAAGCTGTTGAGTTTGCCCCATTCTTGAACGCTATTAATGTCCGCTTGTAATAGCGCGCAATCTGATGGTGAATCTATGGTCAATGCAAGTTTGACATCATCTGCAAACATTAGACAGAGACTATGCTTAATTTTGTATGGTAGATCATTAATTAGTATTAAAAACAGTAATGGGCCCAAACAGCTGCCCTGACCTATACCAGAATTTACACTATATGTGGAAGAAGAGCATCTTTTGTACGCAACATATTGCTTGCGGTCCGCCAAATAGTTGCAGAAAAAGAAAATAAGCTGTTCCGAGAATCCTATTGATGCCATTTTGAACAATAGGTGGTCATTATCCACTAGATCGAACGCCTTCTGAAAATCAATGTAAGCCACGTCTACTTGCTTTTTAGCATCTATTACATTTGATATCATGGATGATATGGTTAATAGATTAGTTGTAGTGGATCGGTTAGGTAAAAAGCCGTGCTGTTGATCACTAAACCATCCACGTAATTGCTTGTAGATCAGTGCATATAATACTGATTCTAGAATTTTTGCAAATACTGACAGTACCGCAACAGCACGATAATTTTGTATCTCGGATTTCGACCCACTTTTATGTATGGGAATGACCTTACTTGTTTTCCATAGATGTCGGTAGGTTTTTTCTTTAATAGACTGATTAAAGATGTGTAGCAAAGGCTCTAAAAATATCTGATAGCAGTCTCTAACAATGAACTGTGGAATACCGTCGGGCCCTTGAGTCCACTTCGGCTTGAGTTTTTTTAAGGCTAATAAAACATCTGATTTCTCGATATTACGCACACAGACGAACACATCCGGGGCAAGAGGAGGCGGCGGTACCGGTGAGGCCGCGACCGCTGCCAGTGTCGCTTGAGCATCAAGCGTAGGCGCATGTGATTGAAATACATTCTGAAAATGCAATGCAAATGCGTTTGCAACTTGTAGTGGTTCGGTCATTCCAAAAGATGACGGTTCGTTAGAATGTTTATGCTCCTTAATGTGTGTCCAAAATGTACTAGGGTTATATAATATGTCGTTTTCTATTTTATCTAAGTGTATTCTCATGCTGGTGTCTGATGAAGATTTAAATTGTTTACGATAATACGTAAAAAATGCATATAATTGGTTATTGAAAGTTTTATATGATTTGTGATAATAATTCTTTAGATTTAAATAGTATAATACTTCGCGATTGTACCAAGTTGGATATTTATTATATGTTCCATTTGTAGGTATGCTATAAGGTACTGTTTCTGCAATATGTGTGTTTATTATTGTATATAACTGAGTAACCGCATCGTTAGTGTTAGGGCAGTTATATACAGTTGACCAATCCGTGTTATATAAACGTAAGTATAAATCGTAATAGTTTGCCTTTCGAAAATTACGAGTGGGTAAACTATTAATATTAGCAGATGATTGTTGACAATAATTATTATAAAATGAATAAAATCTGTTAACAAAGGTATTGATTATGAGAGGTAGGTGGTGTTTCTCTGACTTTACAAGCCCATGCTCAGATTCTGTAACAGAGATAATTATTTGGTCCTTACGACTAAGTACTAGGTCAAGAATGCGATCCAAGTTATTAGTAACATTGTTATTTTGAATTAAGTTACATGATGTTAATAATAGTTTATAATGTTCGCGCACCGACTTAGATGCTGAATATAGATTAAAATCACCGATCACTATAACTGGTGACTTTTGCGAGGGAACAAGATGTTCAATGCACTCTAATACAGAATAGTACCGTGTGTTAGGTATTCGTGGTGGTAGATATACGACACAACATATAAAACTGTAACTCCCCGCACTAATTACACCAGCTACGATTTCATCATCGGGACGGCAGTTACAGCTAATGGTACGAAGCTTATATGGTTCACGAACGGCTAGTAGTACGCCACCACCTCCATTTACGAACCTGTCGTGTCGTAGGACGGCATAGTCCGGTGGAAATAATTCAGAGTCGTGGATGCTACTGTCTAGTCTTGTTTCTGTTAATGCGAGTACCTTGGAACTGAACTGATATAGAACAGATATTTTTTTATTATGCTAGTTTTACCCTTCAAACCCCTTACGTTTTGATAAAATATATCTATGTGCTTAGTTTTTAATTTGCGGGTCTGTTTGCGTACGAAAGGAACCACCACGATTACTTCGTCCCGGTAATGGATTACGCCATGGCTTTATGCAGATATCTTCAGCCCAATTTTCAGGAGATAAATATTTGTCTATATGTTTTCGGGGCACAGTTAATTTGAATGACGCATATTCTCCTCGGGACTTCAAAGTCTCCGCAGAGCAGTCATCTTCAGGTGAAATAGTTCGCAGATAATCTATTACTTGATCAGCTGTAGTACCGATTTTAATATAGTATAGATGAAACTAAGATTTTCGATCTGCAGCCGATAATGTCGAAGGCTGGGTGCCCGTACCACGGACAACTTTTACGAGTGATCTACGAGTTCGTCGCCGCTTCACCTCGACCCACTCGTGTTGAGTATCCGCAGAGAGTGTTGCAACAGGCTGTGTAGGTGGGATCTCGATCGTTTCACTGAGTTGCGGTGTAAATGAGTTACTCTTGGTAGGGCCGTCAGTCGATGACGTAGTGGTTGGCGCCCTCCGAGTGTTGACCGAGAGTGCCGAAGCAGCACGAAGTCGAGCTTCGCGGACAGGCCGTACGGTTGGTACTGTACTTGATCTACCCACATTGGCTTCAGTGTTGACTGCCGCCGAATCGTTAGTGAACTTTTGAATTAGCTTATTTTGATCATTTACCAACTTTTCTAACGAAACCACTTTATCTTGAAGGTTTAGCACTGTCTGAGTTAACTCGTGAATCGTGTTTTCAATACTTTTATTAGACATAACTATTTTTAATTGCAAAATTAAAGAGAGAAAGTGAGAAAGCAACTATCTGTACTGACAGTTCGACGGCGAAAAAAAAAAAAAAAAAAATTAATTGATCTACTAAACCACGCTGCTTGCTTATTGTTATTTGTCACCATAAGTAATACAAAATTAAAATAATTTAATAATCAAAAAACCCGACTGCGTAAAAAGCGAACCAATAAAAAACGCACACAATAAAAAAAAACAAAAGGAAAAAACAAGCACTTAGATGTCCGGTGGTCTATAATTCTATAATATATTATTGAATGAATACTATTGAATAAAATAAAATATATTCTAATAATGGAACATAACAACTAAACAGTCGGGATCCAATATTCGACAGCAAATCTAATTTTTCAATGGATCCCGACTGTTCAGTTGTTATGTTCCATTATTAGAATATATTTTATTTTGTTCAATAGTATTCATTTAATAATATATTATAGTATTATAGACCACCGGACATCTAAGTGCTTGTTTTTTCCTTTTCAGTTTTTTTTATTGGAGGCGTTTTTTATTGGTTCGCTTTTTACGCAGTCGGATTTTTTGATTTTTAAATTATTTTAATTTATTTTATAGTTTTTAGTATTAGTATCTAGCTAGGCTATAGTTATTTTATTTATCAATAAGTAGGTACCTACATATATATAGTTGAGTACTAAATCGTTAGAAGTTGAAGATGGGCGAGCGCGTCAGACATTAGATACTTTAGGTAGTCCAATATACCTACTAGATACTTTAGTATATGTCCATCCACATTCACACGCACAGTCATACGAAGTTTTCGTCTTTTTTTATTTTATCATAAATTTCTACAGTCCTATCCTAGACCCTATATATGTGAGAATGGTTGTTACGCAACTTTAAATCGATATAGATCCTAAACGGTCAGTCGAATCGAAAAATGTTGAAGGAAAACTAATAATGATTTTTAAATACATATATGTATACATACATATCATCACGCCATATCCCTTGCAGGGTAGGCAGAGAGAACAGAGTGCCAGAGAACTCTATCTCTGCATACTTCACTCGCTTCCTCAACATATATAATTCTCTTCATACACGCTCGCCGGTTTCGGAGACTCTTGACTCCACTTTCCTTCAGTACACTTTGTTGACTTTAATTTTTTTCATTTTCACAAAATGGCGTCCAGTGGTCGCCATATTGAATTTTCACTAACGGCATGTCTTTAGTGACACTCGCCGGACTAAGAGGAATCGATTGATGTATAAATCATTAAAATCGGCCCAGGCGTTTGGTCTGTATAGTGCTTCAAAGGAACATACAAACATACATACATACATAGACTGTTAAACACAATACCACTCCTGTGCGTCGCTCAGTCGGGTAAAAAAGAATATAATATGGCAAGAGAAAGAAATCTCGAATCTAATAGCAACAGGTGCTACCTGGGATTGTAGGTTAATTTTATTACTATAGAGGGGGCTAAGTGGGAGAGCTTTACTTAGCAGTGCACCATATTTGACTTGAGATTAAAATACTGATGGTGCCTTGGAATATACATATTAATAGTTTGAAGGTATGATTTGATACTTACGTTGGTAAAATGTTTTCTAAAAGTGGTTCATCAATTTTGGAGACAGCCTCTAAAGCTTCAACTGACAATGGTGGTTCGTAGAATCTGTGGATTCAAATATATTTAATGAATATGTATTTTTATCTGTATTTCTGGATTTAATAGTGCTAAGTAGGATAATGGTAGTTTTATATAGTTTTAGGACCACGCTGTTGACAGTTCTCTGTCTACAGCCGCGGGCCGGTCCGTCCGGGGTAGTACCATACTGAGCAGAAGATCGACGTCTGAGTAATGGCAATGTGCTATTGCGCTTCGTTCGGTGAGCGAGAGAGCCGGAAGCCCAATTGGGTGAGTTTGGGGTTTATATTGGTAGACAGCGGCCTAGCTATACCCTTGGTATTGCAGAAGTCCATGGGCGGCAGAGACACTTACCATCAGGTGTGCTGTTTATTCGTTTGCCACCACTAGCAATAAAAAAAAAGTGTGTGTGTACTTATGTACACGCGTCAGAAGTTACACTTCTTTGGCATAACAAGATAAAAATCTTTTCAAAAATTTTATCTCTCGCCTTATTCTACGTTTGTAGAAAAAACGACACTAATAATAGAAAAAAGGTATTTAATACATTTGAAAGTTTTATTATAACGTATTATCGAGTTAAAAAACTAAAATGTTGACTATAGCTAACTTCAGGGTGTCGGTTATACATGACGGTGTGCGCGCGCATTGTAAAAATTTACTCTCATAATTTTTCCCTAACGCGCCAAAAAAAGTATAACTTTAAAAATGTGTTTGGTTCAAATGGTGTAATGTAATTTTTATCTATTATCTATCTCAGTACAAGGACATATTCCTTTAGGTTATTGATAAAAAAAAAACAGTAATTACGTGTGTATTATATCGTAAAATTATTAATATGTAATTAAATAATGGCGGAAACCTTTTTTTATTTAATAATAATACGTAATGGTCCACAAACCATGTGTGACGAGTCGCAATTGTCAATTGTATAGTGGAAAATTTTGTATTGTGCAAATGAAAATGTTTAAAGCGAAAATATACGAATTCATTTATTTATTTCTTTAAAAGATTATTGAATGAAAAACTGATTTCATAAAATGTTTTAACAAAAGAAAAAAAATAAACTGCCGAAAAAACTGAAACGTAAATAATAATAAACTTTGTTTTAGTGACATTATTAACTAAACTAATACTTCTTAAACTAATTTAAGGTGTACTAAGTAATTTTAGTCAGCGCCAAACAATTAATGAACAATGATCACTAAATTCATCATCATCATCATCATCACAGCCCATAAATGGCCCACTGTTGGGCTCGGGCCTCCTCCGTAATGGGAGGGAAATTAACCTACTATGCCGCGCTGGTCAGATGTGTTGGTATAGGGTTTTGTTTCGAGTTTTCCTTCTCTTGCATAGATGTTATATGCGTTTTATATCCCTTATTCGTCTCGTACGATCACCCACGGGTAAGATATGGGGTGGTGAATAGTATTCTTACTCCTAGTATTCTTCTCACCACACGGAAAATCACTGAATTACTTCCGATGAATTAGTTTAAGAACTTAATTATTAATGTCAATAAAAACAGAGTTAATTATTTTTTGCTTTTCAGTTTTTTCGGCAGTTTAATTTTTTTGTTATAACGTTTTAATTTTATATTTTTTGTGGCTATAATAAAAAAATGTGGATGAACTATAAATCATCTCCTGTTTTCCTACCCTTAAGAGTTGCATTTTTTTTTTCAAATTTGTATAGAACTTCGAGGTATAAAAAAATATTTTTTTATTGGAGAGCGTTATACCTTTTCCAATAAAAAAAGAATTATCAAAATCGGCCTACTCTATAAAAAGTTATGGTCATACATAAAAAAAAAACGCGTTTTTAAAAAAATATATACGTGTTTTAAAATTATATAAAAATCGTAAACGAATCTTATCAAATGAAGTATAAGAATTACAATTATAAATTTAAAATTAATAATACATAATTCAGATAACTTTTAGTTATTGATAATTTACATTTTCATGTTGATAAATGGTCTATAGCCACAGTTCCACTGCACAAATGATGTAATGATTAAGATACCGACCTGCCCTGCCATTGCAGTGGGTTTTATTCCCACGCAGGACAATGCTTTCTCGATCCACAAAGTGTTATTCTGAATGTGGGTGTAATATGTGTGCGTTAATTGCAAGTTTGTAAAGTCCCCCGCAATACAAGGATTATTTCCTTAGTGCAGAATGTCTTTAAAAAAATATATATTAATTCTCCTGAATTAAAACTCATGTTCATCATCATCCTCATCATCACAGCCCATAAATGTCCCACTGTTGGGCTCGGGCCTCCTCCGTAATGGGAGGGATATTAACCTACTATATCGCGCTCGTCAGACATGTTGGTATAGGTCTATAGGGTTTTGTTTCGAGTTTTCTCGTATAGATGTTATATGCGTTTTATATCCATTAGTCATCTCGTACGATCACCCACGGTTAAGATATGGAGTGGTGGATAGTATTCTTACTCCGTCACACACGCAAACGGAAAACTCATATTATTTAAAATAAACTTATGAGACAAAACTTGTTTTACGGATATTATCGTATTTGAATTCATCTTTTACAAACAATTGTTAGCATTTTAGTATACTGTACAATATATAATTGAAAAGTTTATAACCACGAATGCTGAAAAGGAAGAACAGATAAAAAAGCCAAACAATATATAAACCCGACAAAACCCGTAAATATAGTTTCATTTCATATACTATTATTATTCGCCTGCAATTGTCCCAATTTCTTGGGGCGATGCATTATGTACTCCTCGTCCTTTTTCTTTCTAGCGGTGGACTATGGATATGGTTGCGCCCCGCCTAAACCGTCCGGGGCGACGGAAGAGGCGACGCGCAACCCATAGACCCTCCCCGTAAGCACCTCTCTTCGCCGTGCGAGCGGGCCACCGGTACCCGATCTTTGTTTTCGGTGGCCCGCATGTACTCCTCGTCATACATATTGCAAACAGTTATTGGCAATAGTTTTATGACCGGCCGCCTGCTTGACGTCAACCCTCCTTGTGAATGTAATTATTGACCAAACGGCATCAAGTGGAGTTGGTTCATATCTATATTGTCATACTTGCATAAAATCAAAAACAATCTTAATTAAAATTAATAATAAACTTACTTTTCATCAATATGTTGAACGTGAGTATTTGAAAAAGCGGTTGATATGTGTGTGATCGCCTTCAATTTTCTGCATTCCTTAGCCAATTTAAGAACTTCCTTGGTACCATTTACGTTTATAGCTGTTGACACTGAGAGTTTTTCGTCAAATCTTACTGTAGCCGCCGCGTTAATTATAATAGTTACCTGTAGCGACATCTATTAGTCAATAGCAGAATATAACAGAGAAATTATTTGTATTTTATTTTGCAAATTTAAGCAGCCTATCGTCTACTATTCTAAAGAACTAATTGAGGAACCCCCAGGGGGGATTAGGTATCAATACTTTCATGATAAACTTGACTGTATAGATGGCGTAGTGGTTAAGATAACGATCTACCGTTGCTAGTACCGTCGGTTCTATTCCCACGCAGGATAATACTTTGTGTGAACCAAAAATTGTTGACCTAACTTTATGTGTAATTTATCTGCGTTAATTGTATGTTTGTAAAGTCCCACCGCTATACAAGATCATATAACAATTATTTTCTCAGTCCAGGATGTTGTTTTAAAAAAAAACTTATAACATCGCCATCTTTTTTTTTGGCGGCGGGTTACGTTGGTTACACCCCGCTAATCCATCCGGGGAGACGAAGGAGCGGCACACGGCTCCGTAGAAATATCGCCATCTTAAGAGATATAATATCCATACGATGCCCCGACGGTGAAAGCTGCCGGGGCATCAACTCAAGAGCCTGCGAGGGTAGACTGCCAGGTGGGCAATCGAAAATAAGGACCGGGTTCCGATGGCCCACTCGCACGGCGTCGATAGGTACGTTATTGGGCGGGTCTATGGGGACGGCCGCTTTATGCCGTTACCCCGTACGGATTTAGTGGGGCATGACTACACCATAGCCCGCCCCAAAAACAAGAGAAGGAAAACTCGAAATAAAACTCTATACCAACACGTCTGACCAGCGTGGTATAGTAGGTCAATTTCCCTCTCATTATGGAGAATGCTCGAGCCCAGCAGTGGGATATATGAGTCAAGATAATGAAAGGTCTAGATAGGGTAGACTAATGATTAACTGGAATCATACCTTATTAGTTAATAATTTTCTATCCTCCTCATTCATGCCCAACCCTGGTAACTGCATATCACCAACAATTGGTACAACTTTGTAAATACCCTTGGGGTTTACTTCATGAGCTCGATGGAACAGCTAAAAAATACAAAACAGAATATAAAACATGGGTTTTAAGAGAATACACACATGGAATTTTCTATGTGGTAACGGCTATGAATACTACCAAGCTTTACTTTACTCGTTATTGTCGTAGAAGATGATTAAGAGATTTATATCAACCTGGATCAACTCTATCTGATGCCGTCTGGTCATTTTCTGATCATACAGCTGAATCAGCTGTATGATGTAGCTGTGTGGTAGCGGCTACGAATACTATCAACCCTTACTTTGCACAGCGGTCCCTCCCGCGCTTTTACTGGATGCCGGAGAGATCGCCTAATGACATTCTATCTCCGACACCCCTACGCTTGGCCATCTTTTTTTTTTTTTTTTTTGTTTACGCTGTGGAAATGCTTTTGCGCACATCCCCCGCCAGTGACAGACGGGGGGGTGTGTGGGACTCGCCGGCCATGAGATTGACGGCCGGAATACCCACTAAAACCTAACAGCGGTCCCTTCCGCGCTTTTACGGGATGCCGGAGAGATCGTCTATTGACATTCTATCCCCGACACCCCTACGCTTAGCCATCTGGCCACGACCAGTCAGCCGTCAAGGCGGTGGGAGGAGGTGCGCGTAGCGGCGCCTCCCTCTCCCTGGTCGCCGCCGGCGGAGCGAGTTCGCAGACGCGAGTGCTTCGCGTTCTCGCTCCGCGGCCTCCTTTGCAGAGATGACTTCCTCGCAAAAGGAGGCCATCGACGTCCAGTGCCTGTCGCTGTCAAGCATCTTGTTGATGACGGTTGACAACGACAGGTCCGCTCCAATGACCGCCGACAGGTCGCGGCGCTGAGGCCCCCAGGCGGGACATACCTCCAGGGTGTGACGCGCGTCATCGATTTGCGCGCCACACTCATGGCATCCAGGGGCCTCTTCACGTCCAATTCGGTGCAGGTACTTACCGAAGACCCCGTGTCCGGTAAGTACCTGCGTCAGCCTGAAGGACAGGTTGCCGTGCCTTCGTGTCGTCCAGCGGTGAAGGTGGGGCGCTACCGCCTCAACGGTCCCCCGTCCTGCTACGGGGGATTCTAGTTCCTCCCTCCACCGCTGGACTAGTGCCTTTTGAGCCGCTTCTTTCGCCCTGCTCAGTCCCCTCGTGGTGATGCGTTCACCATTTGCCCGCGCCGCAGCGCAGAACTGGTAGGCTTCCGCCTGAGCCCTAGCCTGAAGTGACCAGGGCGGATCGCCCGCCAACAATGTAGCTGCAGTCCAGGACACCGTACGGTACCCCCGTATTGTCCTCACCGCCATGGCCCTCTGCGCCTTGCGTAGTAAGGCTTTATTGGAGGCGGTGAGTGACTGCGACCAGATCGGGGCACCATACAGCGCCATAGACCGCAAGATACCGGCATAAAGCCGCCGGCAGGACGATCCGGGACCTCCAGTATTGGGCAGAAGCCTACCCAGCGCCGCGGCCGACTTTGAAACGCTTGGCCATCTGGCCGAGTCCAGTCAGCCATCAAGGCGGTGGGAGGAGCAGACGCGAGTGCTTCGCGTTCCCGCTCCGCGGCTTCCTTTGCAGAGATGACTTCCTGGCAAAAGGAGGCCATCGACGTCCAGTACCTGTCGCTGTCAAGCATCTTGTTGATGACGGTCGACAACGACAGGTCCGCTCCAATGACCGCCGACAGGTCGTGGCGCTGAGACTCCCAGCATCCAGGGACCACTTCACGTCCAATTCGGTGCAGGTACTTACCGAAGACCACTTACAAAACCCTATACCAACACGTCTGATCAGCATGGTATAGTAGGTTAATATTCCTCCCATTACGAAGGAGGCTCGAGCCTAACAGTGGGACATATATGGGCTGTGATGGTGATGATGATGATGATGACCCCAAGCGGACCATCCTGCGGCTGTAGATAGAAAACCATCAACAGTGTGGCCATAACACTATTAAAATCATTTTAGTAATGTAAATTTTGATATTAAGTGTATGAAAAGTTCTTAATTGTCTTTTACTACATCCAGGAGCAATGTAAAGGTTTGTAATATTCGTAGCTACGCCATTCAGTAAACTGACACTACTTGTATTACGATTAAAAATAAAAAAATAATTGTGTGATTTTATGAAACCACGGTAAAAGTGAAACTTTTTTCGCATTGTACACATTCAACTAAAATACACTACACGGTCAGCTGATGCGAACTATAGGCGCCGCCATATTGGCCTCGGTTACTCTGTCGAGCGGTGGCCGATCGTCACGCGATATGCAATAGATGGACGAAAAAGTTTGTAAAAGTTTCACTTTAAAAACGAATTTAACGGATTTTATCGCGTTTGTATTTGATTTTTAATTTCCCGACGTTTCGAGCACTTTACAAAGTAAAGTAAGTAAACGAAAGTAAAGTGTTCGAAACGTCGGGAAATTAAAAATCAAATACAAACGCGATAGAATCCATAAAAATAGTTTTATTTCAAATGTGTAACACTCGCGCAAACATTATAAATCATTATGTAAAAATGTACTTACAAATTCATCCAGTAAATCGTGAAGCCTTTTTTTCGCATCTTTGCCTTTTTTATGTCTTATTAATACATAAATTGTATCAATATCAACACATGAACGTATCAACTTTTCTATTAAAACTGAAATTAAAATAAAAAATCTGTATAATATGTAATAATTTCCCGGTAGATGGCGCACATCTCTCTTAAAGACAACAGAGTAAGCGAGCAACAAATTGAATGTCATACGACAACTCACACTTGTCTAAGTGGTAGGACGATTAGGGCGTTATTCATTTTTCGTTTGTAAAGAAGTTTTGATTCATATTTTAGTTCAAATAGTTTATTTATTAATTTAGTAACTGTGTGGTAGCGGCTACAAATACTACCAACTCTTACTTTGCTCGTGGATGTTGTAAATGACGACTAAGAGCCTTATAATGACTTGGGCCAACTCCATCTGATGCCGTTTGGTCAACAATTACATTCCCAAGGAGGGTTGACGTCTGGCAGGCGGCCGGTCATAAAGCTATTGCCAATAACTTTTACAATATGTACAATGAAAGAGAAGTACATATTGTATCGACCCCAAGTGGTTGGGATAAGAGTAGGAGAATGATGAGTTTATTTATTAATTTTCGTGGGAAGCAAACAAACAGCCCACTTGATGGCAAGTGGTATCTGCCGATTATAGAACTCTACAATATTAGGAATACAGTTTAGTACAACATAAGGTGGTGTTTTGTACCTCTGTCTTCTCGAACTAAGCGCTGTAGCAAATTACTAGTAAATTTCGTATTTGCTCCAATATATATTTAAGAGAAAATTAAAAATATGGCTTTTAGAAAAGGCCTTCTACTCAGTCGAACAATATTTAGAGTATAAAGAGTAAGTAGTATGGAATGAGGCATAGATCATAAGAATTATTATAAATTTGCATGCTATTATGTAATGGCCAAATAGGCGATAAAATTTAATTTATTTTCGAAATGCTTGTAAGACCAATGTAAACCCTATTTTAAGCAAATAAAGAATTTGAATTTGAATTTGAATGGCGTGGTACTAACGAAGAGCTAATATATTTATGGTTGCAGACGAAAAACTGACAGCGGAGTTGATCGTACTCAATAGAAACCTACCTTGTTTTAAAATATCACCGTACTAGAAGTTACGGTCAAAAGTTTCCATCAAAAGTATGACCAAAATCATCTCAGCGCATATATATCCCATTCCACTTTCTATATTGAATTATATAACAAAATATAAAAGTTAAACAATATCAACATTAAGTAGTTCAACTTAGATTAGTTTAAGTTATAACTTCTGTTGGGCGTACAGAGACGAATATGTTTTTTATTTCATTTTTATTTTTAATTATAAGTACCGTAAGCAAAAAGAACTGGGATTGGAATTTAGTAGCAAGCAGCACACCTGATGGTAAGTGTCACTGCCGCCCATGGACCTTTGCTGTGACCAAGGCTAGGCCGCCGCCTACCATTACAAACCCCAAACCCACCCAGTTAGGCTTCCGGTTCTCTCGCTTACCGAACGAAGTGCAATAGCACATTGCCATTACTCTACGATCTTCTGCGAGAGTGTGGTACTATCCCGGACGGACCGGCCCGCGGCTGTAGACAGAGAACTGTCAACAGCGTGGTCCTACCAAAATTATTTTACTGATTCTATTGCGTTTATATCCTGACGTACCGAATACTTTACAGCGTTGAACGCTTGGAAGTTTCGGGAAAGTAAAAAATCAAATACAAACGCGATAAAATCCATAAAAATAGTTTTATTTCAAATGTTTAAGACTCGCCTAAACACTAGAAATTTAATAATAAAGGCTTTACTAATAGGAATTATATTGAGACCGGTCTTCTAGTTATTTTATTTATACTGCGGTTGTTTAATATATATAAATAATTATAATTGTCAAAAAGATATGATTCCGGCCAGGATCGAACTGGCGGCCTTCTGCGTGTAAAGCAGATGTGATAACCACTACACCACGGAACCGAGCGAATTCCATGCTGAATTAACTAAATATATATATATAATTTTATTCCATGTAATAATGGACTAAGTTTACAAATATGCCGTTGAATATCTTAAAAAGACGGATAAAGGATATAGTATGCATATAACATATTACTATATGCAAGAGAAGGAAACCTTATGCTAACACATTTAACTAATATGATCTATTTCTGACCCAAGATTTTTTTTGGTTCTATTTAGACAAAGGCAAAACGCCTATACAGCCAAGTCAGTCGATTTTCAGCTCAAGCCAAGCTACTCTAGAGAGTGACTGCAACTGTAATTTTATAGATTGCATATGGCAGCCTTAAAATGGGTTGAATGGGGTAAAGTCGAAACCTAATGGCCTCTGAAAACAAGACTTGGTAAAACTATTATTCGTCAGTGTTTTTATAGCATTCATGATCATTAACGAACTGACTAATGAACTCTGAAATATTTTCAAACTAAAAATCAAATACAAAATACGTAAAAATATCCAATATGAAATCCGTAAAAATAGTTTTCTCTAATGTGTAACACTCGGGTAAATATTAGAAACCATTTAGACTTATTAATATTCGTGACACTACCAGATAACTTCTTCCGTAATAAAATAAAAATCCCTCTACCCTGCCTTGATGAGTCTTTCCTCTGAATTTTTGAATCTGAACTAAGTAAATTTCAGTTCAATATCAGGTCAAATTCAGGTCAAAGTTCACTACGTTGACCCGTTTTACTTAACCTTATCTTTGAAAGAATAACTAAAGATTTTATTATTTAATTAATTAATAGTTTATTTAATATTATAATTAATTATATATATTATAATTAATTAATTGTTTATTTAATTGTTTATTTAATCCAACCGGGGTGGTTACCACCCCAAATTGATTATTAGACTATTAGCAATCAGATATTATTCACAATTTGTTATTAAACATATCCATTTGTTTCTTATTACTAAGTCTAATATATATGTAAGTCTATAACATTTTAAAACAATTAGATGATAATGTCATCAATTCAGTTCCCATATATCCCACTATTGGGCCCGAGCCTCCTACACAATAGGTGGGAAATAGACCTACTATACCACGCTAGTCCCAAGCTGATGAGACGGGTTAGTATATGGTTTTATTTCGACTTTACCTTTTTCTATATAGAGGTATGTACATCCATATCTTTTAGTCCACTTTTACGATCTCTCATGGACAAGAAGGTAGTGTATTCTTACTTACCACAAGGAAAAGAAAGACAATTATTTATTAAACTTTATTAAATCGCAATCACCTTTACAAAGTATTTTTATTTAAATTAATAACATTAGACAAAATCTGCTCGATTTATTCGAAAGGAATAATTGAAGTCTTAAATACTAAAACATTGAATTGATGAACCATTGAAAAAATTGATATTTTGTTCAATGGTTAATTTCCTTTTACTTGTACTCAGTGATAAATATTGCACGTCGATCTTTAGAAAGAGACTTTCGGTTAATTTCTGCTTTGCATAACGTTGTCTTTGTCACACACTACTTGTCTTCACGTTGTTGACGATTGTCAGTCGTTGTCACAGGGAGTCAGCCTTCAAAGCAGACCATGCCTACACTGGATTTATCGGTACAAAAGAGATGGTGCTCTATTAAAGAATGAGACATAAGAATCATGTCACTGACGTCATCTTAAAAAGAATTTAACAATTTAATCCATTATTTTACTCTATGGTTTGACTATAATATTTCTTACTCTGTGTTAGGCATGAGATATACCTGCAATATTCCATACCCGGTCTGGAAGGTACGGGTATGGCCAAATACCCGGTGCAGAAACCCGGGCTCCGAATACCTATATAGGTATGTTTAAGGCTAAAAAAAAAGGTCATTAAGATAAGACATCCTAACGTCCTTTTTTTGGAGCTGGAACATCACAGATATCATTATCATAATCACATCGTAAGATAATTGTGATTTTACAGTGTTTTCAATTATCAGTGACGAAATTGACGCTTTTAGTATTGTGTTACAACAACTTATGAGACTGTGTTAAACTCCATTGTGAAATTTTGACGCTTTTGTGTTATCTAATAAGGTTTTAAGAGATAGAGACTCATTATATTTGTGAGATACTGACACTTTTTGTTATTTTCTACAAAGGCTGGAAAGTAAACTGTAAAGTGCGTAAAATTGAGAGAAATTGAGAATGTCTGACATCTTGTTTTATTTAACCATTGTAAATCTCTTTACAAAGTATTTTCGTTTGTTGTTTATGTACAATTTTTTTACATTCGAATATATCGAATGTACAAAAATTGTGCAAAACCAACAAACGGAAATTCGATAGCTGAATATTGTTTTGAAATGAGCGGGATTTTTAATAATATAGTTACATTTTTATATATCACGCTCTACGAATGTTTTAGATGGAATAAACTGGAGCGCTAGTGTGCACCGTGTAAGCAATTCTAAAGGATGAATGAAGTTGTCGTTCTTCTCTCTGAGTATATTGTTCTGTGGTCGTTGTATAACTATGAGAGAGTACAGTTGTGTCTAGTTTACGAATACAGAATATATTTCTTAAAAAAATCAACAGTTTAGAAAAAAGCTTATTTATAGTTTTATATTATACTAGTAAACGCAGGCCGTTGGTTTGTTTGTAAAAATCGATATACCAAAGCGCCGCCTGGTGGTGAGTTACATCAATGGGCATATAAACCTTCTCCGTGAAAAAATACATATAAATACCAATTTTCATAATGATCAGTCAAAAAGTTTCTGAGATTAGCGATGTCATATATACAAACATTCTCTTTTATAGATATAGATAGCAAATATTAGAATAATTTTAAAAGAGATCTTCTAATAGATTACCATTGTCTTTCATGCGATACAAGTACGAGTCCTGGGAGGACGGGGGAATATATATTTTGACTTATAGCAATAAAATAATTTATTTTTAATTACAATTATTATTGAACTGGTGCTTCTCAAAACGACTATACAAGCTTACTCTGACTGAAATGTGATCCACTCTGACTTGCAAGCTGAATTCACCGTTCGTGCGATATCCAACGGGTATTGTATGACATTTCCGTGTGGTGACGGAGTAAGAATACTATTCACCACCCCATACCTTACCCGTGGGTGATCGTACGAGACGACTAAGGGATATAAAACGCATATAATATCTATGCGAGAGAAGGAAAACTCGAAACAAAACCCTATACCAACACGTCTGACCAGCGCGGTATAGTAGGTTAATTTCCCTCCCATTACGGAGGAGGCCCGAGCCCAACAATGGGACATTATGGGCTATGATGATGATGTGATGAGTGTATGACAAGGACAACACTCTACGAAGCAGTCGATTGTCTCTTTCCAAATTTGCAATATTTATTGCTACTGTACGTTTTTCCTTGTTTACTTCGCTATAAAAGTTACTTAAAGTCGTTAAATCTTCGCCTGACTTGTCTCTAACGCTGCATTAATGTTTTTTTTAAATATTTCTTAAAAGTAATATTTATCTTTATACATTTAGGTATGTTTTGTGTATTCAAGTAACGCTCGCTTTCATACCTACTCGCAGTGCCGAATTAACCCAGCGCGGGGCCTGTAGCAAATTCTGTCAAGAGGCCCTTGATTTGCTTTAGATAAGGTAATTAAAGGTTAGTACCTAAATAAAACAAACAGTTACAAATGAACTTTTCTAAATTTAATCGGGGCAAATTTAGAGCTAACACCTTCAATATTGACTTTTTAAAGCAAATCATGCTCTATATTCATCAGTGTGAGATAAAAAATTTTTTACACCCTATACTATTTAAATTTAAATTTTTTTACGGTTAGACAGCCGCGGTTGGAGTGCGGGGCTCCCCAATTTGCGGGGTTCGTAGCATTTGCTACTCTTGCTACGTGGCTAATCTGGCACTGCCTACTCGCTCTCTTACGTCGTAACGACGACGTAAGAGAGCGAGCAGGTATGAAAGAGAGTATTGGTGTAAAAATGCGAAAGTGAAAGGGTGTAGGTACCGGGAGAGACCGAGACTAACCTACCTAGACCAGATCGGTCATGTACTGAAGGAAGGTGGAGTCAAGAGTCTCCGAAACCGGCCAGCGTGTATGAAGAGAATTATGAATGTTGTGGAAGCATGTAGAGGAATGTTGAAGTATGCAAGGACAGAGTTCTCTGGCGCTCAGTTCTCTCTGCCTACACTGCAAGGGACATGGCGTGATGGTATGTATGTGTGTATGTAAGTAGATTCACGAATAATTTAGATTAACAAATTAACTTTTTTTATTTTTAATTACTTACTTTTAGATTTATACAGAACAGCGTCCTTTGGGTCAGCTAGTAAATAAATAAAATAAGGTTATGTATTATGATTATTTATTAGTAGATACATAAATATAGTCATTATTAACCACAAATACCAAAGTTATACATATATATTATAAATAAATTAAAAAATTACAACACAATTTTTTCTACTACACGACTCGCCTTCAAGCTTATTCTGCCATCTGTGAATTTAAAAAAAAATGCATTAAAAGCAAGTAGAGAATCGGGTTTTTATAAGTAGAGAAGGCTAATGGCTGTACATTGTTTTACTATAATCTGTATAAAAATAAAAACATTATCGAATTTACTTTACGTTTAAAATCACCGATTACGAAATTAAGATGTTAATTATTTATTTCTATGTCATATAAAATAATGTAAAAGCTATATTGATTTGTAAAAACAATATGACATTTTTGTTTCATATTGTGCCAGTAACAAGTAATTTAATTTAACTAATTAGATAGAGAGAAAAAATATGAACATTATGACGTCACAATTGCAATATTTATACTAATCTGCGTTTGCCCTTAACAAACATAGGTTTGCGAGAAAAAGATAGAATATGCGTCATTTAATAACTTTTAATTGTGTATATATTTTAAACTATTCCATATTTCCTATATGAATTTAAAAGAATAATAAGAATAAAAAATAACAAAATAAATTTAATATACCCAATTATGTATGTAATTTTATTTAAATTAAACTTTCTACAAATTTGTTCGGGTTGAATTTTATTTTTACTATGCTGAGGTTTCGAATATTTCCATCCATTTTCATCCTGCTCTTATCCCAATTGTTTATGGTGGCAACACATACTCCTCTCCATCGTACATATTACAAAAGTTATTGATGGCAATATTTTTATGACAAGCCGCTTACCTGACGTCAAAATTACTTGAGAATATAATTGTTAACCAGAAGGCATCAAGTGGAGTGGATTCAGGTCAATATAAAGCTCATAGTCGTCTTTTACGACACCCACAAGCAATGTCAGGTTTGGTAGTATTCGTAACCGCCACCACAGAGCTTTTGAAATAAATCCTCTTAAGCTCATGAAAATCAAAATGCAATAAAAGCCGTAAAACTATTGCTATTTAATAAGAACTTTTTTATACTATAAAAACCCGATTACGAGCGAAAAATGATGTCACAATTGGGATTCGAACCCACACCTATTGCAAAACCGTCCTAATCGTGCTGCCACTTACACCACCGTGAACTATTGTAGGACATTTCAATATAGACAATTCTCGCATCGTATCATATTTACCTACGTCTTTAAGGAGACGTGCGCCATCTACCCGACCATGTTTACACATTGTATAAACATTTCGGGTGTGGCTTCGAATCCCACTTGTGACATAATTTTTCGCTCGTAATCGGGTTTTTATAAAATAATTAAGCATATTAAATGCTAAAAATTTCAGTAATTTGAACTTTTTTATATCTCTATGTTGACGGAGTATGTATAAAAAAATCATCGTCTCTTTTTTTTTGACTGTCTGTTAGCCGTAGATGGCTATGGCAACTTTATTTCGACCAGTGGGTGAGCGCAGAGAGCCATAAATTTTATCACCTTCCTATACATTCCCGTGAGTAAAGCTTTTTTGCAGTGATGGTTTCTTTTTAATTATTACATTCACTAGGTGATCGTAATAAGTGACTGCCGGAAACCCACATAAATGATAATTGTACTCTTACTCAATCACCAGACCGAGCTTATCGTCATTTTCTAAAATGACCAACATAAATAAAATTTACTTTGAATTATAGAAACTTTTTCGTAACATTAAAATATAGAAAAAAAAAACAACTTACCTCATCATTAAATCGATGATTTCCCATCAATTGTAAAAAAAAACATGCAAAACACACACACGCCAAAAAAAAACAAACAGAAAAAATTAACAACTTTTTTTAACCACACAGAAAAATGAAAAAAAGAAACATGCATATTTATTTATGATTAATAATGGACGAGTAGACTAATAAAATGTTTCGTAATATATTTCAAGGCACGCATGATTTAAAAATACTAAACCGGTCCTTGTCCGAACATTTATTTTGTACATTTTCTTATATTTTTCGATGCAAAAAAACGGAATCAATTTAGCGAATATATATATTATATTCGCCACTTATTAAGCGGTCTATTGCAACCTATTATTTAACCTTAATGGAACCCCGGCTTACCTTTTCTTATATATAAACGACATCCAGGCAAAAAAGCAATAGGAGGCATCAATATGTCGTGGATAGCTTCCCAACGAGTGGCAGTTTATTCCCTAAATCTACCACCAGCGACCTCGGCTCCCTACTAATTAATATCTCAGTAGTTATTATGACAATAGCCACTGCGCAGCATGCTTGACGTCGATTGTTAATATATCTTGGCCGTTTTGGTAAACTTTCAAGACGCAGTGTCTTCCCGATCTTATTTATCTCAGAAATATGTCATAATCATCATCACAGCCCAAATATGTCCCACTGCTGGGCTTGGGCCTCCTCCGTAACGGGAGGGCACTTAACCTACTATACCGCGCTGGTCAGACGTGTTGGTATAGGGTTTTTTTTCTGAGTTTTCCTTCTTTTGCATAGATGTTATATGCGTTTTATATCCCTTAGTCGTCTTGTACGGTCACCCACGGGTAAGATAGAGGGTGTGGTGAATAGTATTCTTACTCCGCCACCATACGGATAAGTCAAGTCATCGTTCTCACAGAGATTTTTATCTACACGCTACAGTAATTAATTTATTAAAATTTTGACCAAATTTTATTTTAATACAAATATACTACAGTTGCAATTAACATGAAAAGACTGCACAGATGGCGATGGCGCAGTGATTATGATACCGACCTTCCGTGCCAGTGCCATGGGTTCGATTCCTACGTAGGACAACAGTTTGTGCGATCCACAAATTATTATTCTGAGTCTGGGTGTAATTTATCTGCGTTAATTGCATGTTTATCAAGTCCCCTGCAATACAAGGATTATTTCTTTAGCGCAGATGGTGTATTTTAGAAAAAAAAAACAATGTCAGTACAAAAAGAAAATTATTCTAATTAATAATTATTTTTAGCCTGCGTGAAAATGTAATTTTCTCAAATTTAAACTATTATCCTAAGCGAATATATCACTGTAATAAAAAGTATCCTATGTATTAATCCAGAAAATGGTCTATGTGCCAATTTTTATCCAAATCAATAATTTATTTATTCAAAAATTCCAAATCAATAGAAAAAACTACATATATTATTATTGAATAAAAAAACATCGAACATGTTCATAAACCTTCATATTTATAAATATTAAATAAGATTATATTTGTCAATTTTTACTAGATATTAATTTTCTGCGGAGTGACTGAATTAAAATACAATTCACCAGCCCATATCTTACCCGTGGGTGATCGTAAGAGACGACTAAAGAATATAAAACTCATATAACATCTATGCAAGGGAAAGAAAACTCGGCAACAAAACCTTATACCAACACGTCTGACCAGCGTGGTACAGTATTTTGGAGGAGGCTCACGCCCAGTAGTGGGACATGTATGGGCTGAGATGATGATGATGATGAGATGATAACAAAGAAAGGTTCCTTATTAAAAGGGCTCAAGGTTCAACATATCGTAAATAGGAAATGTTTTTTTTTAAATATCGTTACCTTGATTTTTATTGATAATAGAATTTATAATTAATTAATAATTAACGTTTTTAGTACACAAAAAAAAACTAGGGAATACTATTTAGTCATTTATAAAACTAATACGTAATATTAATTTAGATTAAATGAGTGTAACCCGACCTAGATTTTGACAGTGGCTATAGAACTACAATATCTAAACAAGAAAAGTGTTAAAAAAAAAATTATTTCTGCTTCAAATTAAGCAGAAATACTATTCAGTAAAAATAAACAAATACAAGTTTTAGTTTTTATCAATTTTCTTCCCCTTAGGGCAGGGGTCGGCAACTTGCGGCTCACGAGCCACATGCGGCTCTTTGGATGTGAAGTTGCCGATGCTCTTTAGTTCTATACGCAAAAAAAAATATTTTATAAAGAAAACATTTAAAAATGGTTCTGAATTGATTAATGAGGATTAGGCACAAATTATTGTTAGTAAAAAAAAATTGTGGCTCTTTAAAAGCTTTAAACCTTTATAAATTTTCATTTTTGGCTGTTCCGACTCAAAAGGTTGCCGACTTCTGCCTTAGGGCATTAAATATGGGATAAAATTCAGCGTATACGTTTCCTTGGTTTCTAATTCAATTAAAAATTAAATGAATTTTATTAAAACAATTGTTTTCAGTAGACAGTTTGCTGTCTACAGGCGCAGGGCTATTCGTAGTAGTACCATACTCTTGCAGAAAATCAACGTTAGAGCAGTTGCAATGTGCTGTTGCGCTTCATTCGATAAAAGAGAGAGCCGGCAATCCAATTTTCTGGATGAGATTTGTTAGACACCGGCATATGTGTACCCCTGATATTGCGCAAGTCCATAAGTGGCACTAAAAAATATGTCTATCAAGATATTTTTTTTATGAATATTTTTAAAGTTTGAGCCAAAAGATTTGTATCCTTGAAAGTTTTACGATGTTGCTATTGACAAATAATTTAATACTTATTAATCTGGTATTTATTTATCATGCTACGACCTAACTCTATTAGCAGTTGTCAGAGTAATATTTTTTTATCCTTTTTTTTGACCGTAGTGTCTGATTTTGGTTTTTAAGACTGAATGAGGCCAAACCCTGGATAGAAATTCGATCAATAATAACCCCCGTACAAAAATTATATTTAGATTGCAAGAGTTTGTGACCTAGCCTGGGCGGGATAACCTGACAGTTTCTCCATGGATGAACCTAAAATATGACTAAGAGACAAAAGTAGCTTACATATGTACAATAAAAGCAATCCAAAATAAAGCGGGAAAGAGAATAACAAAAGAAATAAATAATCTAGCAGGTCAATTTTTACGTCCCGTGTAGGAGACAAGATTCTAGCAGATGTATGTGGTCTAAGATGAGGAAACTAATAGCTAACGTAACTAATCTATTTTAACAGATCTTTTTTTGTGCGTTTTAGTCACGAACGTATTTCTTGGCTTTGATTGCACGCGTCTATATCAAAGTCCTGAAGTGAATTTGTGATAAAATAATACTTTGTTTGCGAGATATACATAGATACATTATCCTGTTCTCATCCCAATTACTTAGGGTCCACTCTTATCCCAATTACTTGGTACTCCTCTTCCATCGTACCTATTGCGAAAGTTAATGACAGTTTATGGTCGTCCGCCTGCCTGACGTCAATTCTCCTTGGGAGTTTAATTATTGACAAAACGGCATCAAGTGGAGTTGACCTAAGTTGATATATAGTTCTTATTCATATAATAGTCTCTTAGTCGTCTTTTTGAACACGCATGGGTAAGATAGGGAGTGGTGAATTGTATTCGTATTCAATTAACACGTGGTTATTTTTTTAAATAATTTTTTTGTAATGGTAGTACCGTAAGTTATTCGTTTAAAAAAAAAACAATTTTGTAGAGAAAGTCCCATAAAAATATTTTAGATATTGATTTAATAGCTAACACAAATAATAAATCTCGCCTGAAGGCCCGTTGCTTATGAAGGAAAAGGAAATAAAAATAATTAATTTCAAAATTACCTATCTATTTTGTAGGATTCAAATTTATAATTAGGAATTTGCGAAGCTTTAAAACCATGCAAACACTCACCTTTACCCAAAAACCCTGAACCACCAGTCAAAAATACACTCTGATCTTTATAAAACTGTTGTATCTCAGTCTTTGGCCCTTTACCCTTAGTCAACTTCTGCTTCTCCTCCTCTTTAGCATCCATTTTATCTTCTTCAGCATAGTACGTTGCATTTTGATTGTCAGGCATAAATTCGTGGTCTTCCGAAAAATCTAGAATTGGGGCTGTTGGTGTCATTGCCTGGTTTTCTACGTCGGCAATGCGCACTGCGTTTTCTAATTCCTGTGAAGGCAAAAATTGGCTAGAAAACGTATTATTTATAAAATTCGCAAATTAATTCGTATTCATATTTATTTTCTATGATTTTTCATAGCACAAAGTATGGTCCAAATTCAAATGTGTTTTTCTTTTAAAGTAAATATTATTCTTTTTTATTTTTCAAAAGAAGCAAAGAAGAAAAATGATGGATAAGTTACGGAGTGAACGTTTGACATGGTATGGACATGTGATGAGACGGGATGAAAGTAATGTTGTGAGGAAAGTTTTAAATATGAATGTTGAAGGCTTTAACGTAAAGGGAGAACAAAGAAAAGATGGATGGACTGCGTGAAGCATGACATGGATACACAGGGAGTGACTACAGAGATGACATCTGATAGGGCTGTATGCAAAGTAGTTGGAATAAGAGCAAGAGAATGATGATGATGACGATTTTTCTTTTATATTTTTTTTATTGATTATAGTGGCAAACGAGCAAGCAGCGCACTTGATGGTAAATGTTACTACTATTCATAGACCTTTGCAATACCTTTGACTACCAACCAAATTCCACCCAGAAATCTAGGCTGCCGACTGTTTTGCTCACCGGACTGACTGCATCAGCACATTGCCACAGCGGACGTAGATTTTCTACGAGAGTGCGCTACTACCATGAACGTACCAGCCAGTTCTGGATAGAAAACTGTCAACAGTGTGACCCTAATATTTATGAACTCTTGGGAAACTTATTAAACCATTTGCGATAGTTAATTTGCCTGCCAAGCGTGGAGATTGCAATTTCGCTCTTTGTGGGGAGATTACTAAACCTAACTAACTTTTTTTTAGCCTCTCAAGATCTTTTCTAGCTTGATAAGTAGAGCAGGTCTTCCCTTGAATGTGGTTGAGGGGAGTGATGGCAGCTCTAGTAGCTACATGTGATTAGGTGCCGCTTATGGGATCTGATCAGGACATACTTTTTATGTTACTATATTTTGAAAATTAAAAAATCAAAAAACCCGACTGCGTAAAAAGCGAAACAGCGACACTCTTCGCTCTATATCAGTGGTGTCCCGTCCATCTCGACTAAATCCACATCCAAGATATACAAAATCAGTGGAGTTGTTATGTTCCATTATTAGAATATATTTTATTTTCTTCAATAGTATTCATTCAATAATATATTATAGAATTATAAACCACTGGACATCTAAGTGCTTGTTTTTTCCTTTTCAGTTTTTTACTGTGTGCGTAATTTGATTCGCTTTTTACGCAGTCGGGTTTTTTGATTTTTTAAATTATTTTAATTTATTTTATACTTTTTAGTTATGATGAGTATCTAGCTAGGCTATAGTTATTTTATTTATCAATAAGTAGGTACCTACCTATATATAGTTTTTCGACTTAAGTTGAGTACTAAATCGTTTGAAGTTGGGGATGGGCGACCGTATCAGACATTAGATACTTTAGGTAGTCCAATATATCTACTAATACTTTAGTATATGTCTATCCACATTCACACGCACAGTCATACGAATTTTTGTCATTTTTTATCATAAATTTCTAGTCTAAAGACCTATATATGTGAGAATGGTTGTTACGCAACTTTAAATCAATGTAGATCCTAAACGGTCAGTCGAATCGAAAAATGTTGAAGGAAAACTAATAATGATTTTTAAATACCTATTCAACGATACCCCATTCGACATAGTTTGTTAACTTTAATTTTTTATATTTTCACAAAATGGCGTCCAATGGTCGCCATATTGAATTTTCCCTAACGGCATGTCTTTAGTGACACTCGCCGGACTAAGAGAAATCAATTGATGTATGAATCATTAAAATCGACCCAGGCGTTTGGTCTGTATAGTGCTTCAAAGGAATATACAAACATACATACATACATACATAGACTGTTAAACACAATACCACTCCTGTGCGTCGCTCAGTCGGGTAAAAAAAGGGGTAACCTAGTTCGAAGGACATCACCCTGGACCTAATATTTACTAAACTTATAATATATGTACTATTTCATTTCAAAAAAGTAATTTAAGAAAGTGACAAGCCTGCTGAGTTCTTACCGGATTTTCTCAGCTTGTGGCTGCGTTCCAATCCGTGGTAGATTATTAAAATAATTTCAAACGAAATGTTAAATTGAAAATATGTAACTTCCCTCATGGGGCGGGATTGTACTACACGAAGAAAAACAATGTCTGAGAAGCGGTAATACGCTATTGCGCTTCTTTCGGTGAGCGAGCGAGCCGAAATACCATTTTTTTGGGTGGGTTTTCGCTGGTAGGTAGCGGCCCAGCTATATTGTAAAAGCCTGGTATAGCTAAGATTTATGGGCGGCAGTAACACTTACCATCAGGTGTAATACTTGCTCGTTTGCAAACATAAACAACAAAAAAAAGTACAAACATTGGTAAGAGGTCTATACAATGAAAAAAAATTACACAAAAAAAACACTTACATGTAAGTTTTCTTGTAATTCTTTACTCAGTTTCCTGACATTCTCCAATTCCTTAAGATGCTTTTCAGATGGTGGTCCATAAACATCAATTTCTATCTTCTCCCCGGACACTTGGGCCTCGAGCCATTTGGCCATTTTCTCTTTCGTCAGATTTGTTTGAGTCAAAGGAGATTCTTCCGAGGTATGATTCATTCTGGGAACAACATAAAGAAGCTAGCTATTAAATCAATTAAATCAAATGATTTTCTATGTAGTGATCGATTATTCTATCATGATCATCATCCCTTACTTTCCCGTAGGTGATCATAAGAGACAATCAAGTGACTCCAAGATATAACTTTATTACAAATGAAAGAAATTCAAAATAGTATCGTATATTAATCAGCGTCTGACCAGCGAAGTAGTAGGTCAATTTACCCCCCCATTATGGAGGAATTTTGAGCCCAGCAGTGGGACGTATATGAGTCAAAATGATAAAGCAATAGTTGCATTGTGCATTTTAACGAATTACCAAAAGAATATGTGGATATATAAATAATAATGTGAAATACAAAAAAAATGCCAAAAACGTCTCGCCCGTTGCCTAAACTACTTTTTTTTGAAGTTATACTTCTTTTGGCGCATTAGGGAAAAATGATGGGAGTAAATTTTTACGATGCGCGCGCACACCGTCACGAAAAATCGACACCCTGAAGTTAGCTATAGTCAACATTTTAGTTTTTTAACTAGATAATGCGTTATAATAAAACTTTCAATGTATTAAATATCTTTTTTCTATTGTTAGTGTTGTTTTTTCTACAAACGTAGAATAACGCGAAAGATAAAATTTTTGAAAAAAAATTTTATATTGTTACGACAAAGAAGTATAAATTCTAAGGCTACGTCCTAATTAACAAGTCGTTCTACTACAAAATCGGTTGTTCGCATTGCCGTGCAACAAGTTGGTCGTACGACAATATCATTGTGTCCAAATTGCATTGTTGTCAGTCGTCAAGATACGACATCTATGAAAGGCTGCTGGTGCTTTACTTAAGTGAAAATTGTTGTTTAAAATATTTATTAGCGGAAAAGCAAAATAAGATCAACAAAAGTCTTGTCGTATTGCGACAGCCAATTAGGACATAGCGTAACGCGTGTACATAAGTACACAGACACTTTTTTTATAATTATATCTTAAGGTATTTTGGTGGACGGATATTAATCCATTATATCTTCACTTCTCTATTGCAGACTGTAGGTAGCTTCATCTCAGCTCATATATGTCCCACTGTTGGGCTCGAGCCTCCTCCATAATGGGAGGGTAATTGACCTACTATACCACGCTGGTCAGACGTGTTGGTATAGGGTTTTGTTACGAGTTTTCCTTCTCTCGTAGGTAGCTTAAGCTTTTGCAAAATCAATAAATATTAAAAAATTCATAACCTCATATCATATTTGTGCTGCAATTCGATGCTAGATGGCGGTAACCGCCTAAGATTTTTAAATATTGGAGATGTCCATTTTATACTCATATAATTTAAATATAGACATAAGAAACAAAGCATTGCTTTTTTTTATAAAAAAAAATACTTTTAAACAAAACAACCTTGAAAGATTGAAAGTTTTATGTGAAATTAAGCTTATTTTTTTTAAAACCATTTTTACTATAATAGCTTTTATTATATTGACGCAATAAGTTAAGCAATTTGTACTTAAAAACACTTAAGCATATACTTATTTAAAAAAAAAATACTTCAGTGTTTCACATTTATTTATGCTTAAAATATTTACGTGCTTTACCTATATACATTTTAATAATATTATTTTGGTTTCCGTGTGGTGACGGAGTAAGAATACAATTCACCACCCCCTATCTTACCCACTATCTTATCGTACATATGACACCTGGGCCGGTAAGTCCGGGGTAGTACCACACTCTTGCAGAAAATCGACGTTTGAGCAGTGGCAATATGCTGATACGCTTCTTTCGATGAACGAGAGAACCAGAAGCCGAACTTGGGTAGCTTTCGTTGGTAGGATTAATATTGCAAAGGTCCATGGTCGGCAGTAGCACTTGCCATCAGGCCTGCTACATACTCGTTTGCTACCACAAGCAATAAAAAAAAATATTTAAAACCAGTTAAAAATCCATTGCGTATTATATATATACTTCCTAATATCGTTATAATGTCAATATTAACCTGTTTTTACGTATTTAATTATTAAAAATAAAGCATTTGCCATTTAAAAAGAAAACTTATGAAGCCTCAAAGGACACGTGTGCCATTTAAAAAAAATCGTACTGTTTCATAAAGATTTTTTTTTTTTTATATTTTCAATATTATCTGAATTTCAAATTGTCATTCATTACTTCGGTTAATTTTGCTCGTATTTTATTTAAAGTAACAATAATAATTTTGCTGGTATTTTATGTAATACAATACACAAAATGATAAATTGTAGTTAGTAAATATTAAATAACCTGGTGAAGGTTGCTGGGTGTCGTTGGATAGAAGCGGCACAGGACCGCACTCTGTGGCGTAACATGAGGAGGCCTACGTCCAGCAATGGACAGCGATAGGCTGAGATGATGAAATGTTAAATAAAAATAACAGTACTTTAGTTTATTTTTTTTTCTTTCTTTATTAATTTAGTTACCAGCGCCCAATTAAATTTAATGACTTACTGACGGACAGTGACTATGTATACGCTTGTTACTCGGTATAAAATGGAATATTATGCTATTATTTTATAAGGTAACTTGAAGAAGAATTTGTTTCAGATTATTAAACAAACAATGAATTCGACTAAAGGACTTTGTATCCTATAGTCATAATCTAATAGTTATAGGAATAAGTATAGTGAAGAAAACTTTTGGCGGCAATCTAAAACGTTATGTAGTTTAGCTCTTGTACCTATTACATATATTTGATATTTTAGTGTTTTAACGTGTTATATTAGATAATTTTGATAGCATTTTATGTAATGTGATGCGATGGAACTGCTGGGATGTAGTGAATATGATATAAAAGTGCTTTACAAGGTTTTCGTTTTCCATCAAAATTCCCAAAATTTACCATTAACAGTGTGGCCATAGCATTGTTGATGGCAACAATTTGACTTACAATGACTAATCTGAAGAGACTTAAAACTTGAAGATAATTATACTCGTCACTGGCAGCAATGACTTGTATAAGTAGCTGATTGCCAATACATAAAACGAAGAAAAAGAAGTAGATATAGTGAAGGACTGTTGGCGAGAATATGAAAGTGTCATGTGGTCTTGTATTATATTCATTATTTTAGTGTTTTAACTTGTTATATTAAATAATTTTGATGGCATTTTACGTAATGTGATGCAAAGGAACTGCTGGTATTTAATGAATATGATATAAAAGTGCTTTACAACGTTTTCATTTTCCATCAAAATTCCCAAAATTTACCATTAACAGTGTGGCCATGGCACTGTTGATAGCAACGAGTTAACTATCTAACGGACAATGACTAACATGAAGATGTAAGGAAAACTCGACACTAAACAACTGATTGCCACTACAAAAAAAAAACAAGAAGAAGTGCTATTGAAAGATATAAATATTTAGATCAAACCAGAAACTATGTTAGTTAAAGATTAGTTTATTGAAGAATATATAATATTTGCCATATTTGCCGGATAAGTTCGGCGTCTACATGAGACAACAACAAAAACCGGTCAAGCTGACAGCTGAAGTGTAGGCCTATCCCATGTAGATTATAGAGTATAAGGACAACAATCTCATATGGGACAAAAGTTGAAAAAGTGTCCAGCTGTATGCTATAAATAACAGTTCAAAAACCTTCCACAATCGCGCTGGTGTAGCTTTTCTTTCGAGATTTTCTTTCTCTTGCAAAAATGTTATAAAAAATTGGTGTGGAGTTAGGCTGACCGACCGCATTCGCAACGACGACGTAAGAGAGCGAGTAGGTATGAAAGAGAGTATTGGTGTAAAGATGCGAAAGGGAATGCTCCGATGGTTCGGACATGTGGAAAGAATGCCGAACGAACGTCTGGTTAAGAAGATATACAATGCGAAAGTGGAAGGATGTAGTTACCGGGGGAGACCGAGACTAACCTACCTAGACCAAATTGGTTACGTACTGAAAGAAGGTGGAGTCAAGAGTCTCCGAAACCGGCGAGCGTGTATGAAGAGAATTATGAATGTTGAGGAAGCGAGTGAAGTATGCAAGGATAGAGTTCTCTGGCGCTCTGTTCTCTCTGCCTACCCTGCAAGGGATATGGCGTGATAATATATATGTAGGTATGTGTGTATGTAAAAATCTTTATGGTTCCATTAAAATTGGATCTGTTATTGTGATATCATTTTGGGTTCGGTATTTAGACAAGCTTTTAAAACTTATAGGTCATATTTAAAAAAACAACGTGTGACACTGTCAATTTTGGCATTGACAGTGTCGTATACCTAATATTTTTTTTACAAAAATCAGACCTGAAAATTATTGATATATTAGAAGAAATAAAAAAGATATCTTTTTCCGAAAGCCTTGGGTAAAATTTTCTATATCTGTGCGAACTTTTTAAACTTAAGACCGATTTTGATTTTTTTTATGTGTTTTGGTAGAATTAGTACACAGTAGGTGGCGCTACGATTTAAAGTTTTTTTTGTTTTAAATATGGCCAGAACAGTGGCTTTTAAGTCAGTTAGTATATGTATTTCCAATTATTTTCTATTAATATTCAATGTAGCATTTGATTTATAATTAATTACATATAACGAATACGTTATTTCCATTTAAATCATATGTATATAATAGAATATATTATCATATATAGCTTTGTTTAATTATTTTAATTAAATTATTTACTTGACAACGTGCCAAAGTACTGCTGAAGGACGAAATACAATACATACTAGAATTAAAATAAACTATAATAAAATAATATAGACTTTTGGCGGGAATCTAAAGAGGTTATGTGGGTGGTCTTGTATTATATTCAGTATATCTAAGTGTTTTAACGTGTTATAGCGCTGTGTGGTAGCAGCAACAAATACTACCAACCCTTACTTTGCTCGTGGATGTCGTAAAAGACGACTAAGAGCCTTATAACAACGTTTTTTTCTTTGCAGGGTGGACCATGGATGTGGTCGCGCCCCGACAAATCGATCCGGGGTGACAAAAGAGGCGGCGCGTGGACCCACCCTGCAAGCACCTCTCCTCGCCGTATGAGCGAGCCACCGGTACCCGATCTTTGTTTTCGCTGGCCCGCCCGGCGGTATACCCTTGCGGGTTCCTTTATATACGGCGAAATCTGTCGGGGCTTCGACGAGAGAGGAACGGCGTCGCCCTCACGCGGTGGCCTCACGTCGGGTGACTGGACAATTCCCCGGTCCGATCACCCGAAGCTTCGGTTAGGGCGGCATCAGGCGCAGATATTCCCACCTGCGCCGCCCCGGCCGCTGGCGGCGGCCCGGGTCACGGGAATCCTCCCGGACTCGTTCCGCCGCCTCCTTCTGCGAGATGACAGCCTCGCAGAAGGCGGCGACCGCGTCCCAATTCCTGACGCTGTCGATCATCGCTTTCACGACACCCAGTAGCGTCAGGTCGGCACCGATGACAGCGACGAGGTCACAGCCCTGCCCGTCCCAGCCCGAACGTACCTCAAGCGTATGTTGCGCCGTGTCTTCGTCGCTACTGCAATGGTGGCAGGACGGAGTCCACTCCCTCCGCACGACCGTGTGCAGGTACTTGCCGAAGCAACCGTGCCCCGACAAGACCTGCACCAACCGGAAGGAGAGCACTCCGTGCTGCCGCTCCATCCACTCCATCAGTACGGGCCGGAGGGCCTCGACGGTAACAACACCGTGTCTAGGCTTCTCCAGCCGCGTAGCCCAACGGGCGATGACATCTCGGCGGGCGTCCTCGCGCCAGGTGGCTATTTTGTCAGACGATGGGGAGCCACCCTCGTCGTACACTGAGGTAACCCGCCGGTAGAGGTCGGAGAGCATCTCCGCCTCTAGGTCGCACGGGGGTGTCTCGGCCAATAGGCATGCCGCCTCTGTCGACACCATGGCTCTCTGTGCCATGGCTCTCTGTGGCCTCCACAGAACCGCCCTGAGCTAGGCGTTTAGAGCCCTCACCCACACGGGTGTGCCGTACATGGCCATTGAGCGGATCAGCCTTATAACAACCTGGGTCAACTCCATCTGATGCCGTTTGGTCAACAATTACATTCCCAAGAGAGAAGAGAGAGAGAGGGGATTGATGTCTGGCAGGCGGCCAGTCATAAAACTATTGTCAATAACTTTTACAATATGTACTATGAAATAAGAGTACATATTGTATCGACCCCAAGTAATTGGGATAAGAGTAGGAGAATGAAGAGTCTTTCAACGTCTTATATTAGATAATTTTGATGACATTTTATGTAATGTGATGCAAAGGAACTGATGGGAATGTAGTGAATATGATATGAAAGTGCTTTATAACGTTTTTGTTTTCCATCCAAATTGCCAGAAGATACCATTAACAGTGTGGTCATAGCACTGTTGATGGTGACGATTTGACTTACTGACGGGCAATAAACGACATGAAGGGACTAAAGATGACGTAGTGGTTTAGATGCCGACCTTCCGTGCCAGTGCCGTGGGTTCGATTCCCACGCAGGACATTACTTTGTGTGATCCACAAAGTGTTGTTCTGAGTCTGTGTGTAATTTGTCTGCGTTAATTGCATGTTTGTAAAGTCCCCCGCAATACAAGAACTGTTTCCTTAGTGCAGGGAGGTGTCTTTAAAAAAAAAAAAATGAAGAAAGAAGAAAAAGAAGACTTTGGGTATCTCTGTGTACTCTTCACCTCTTTCACGGGGAGTGCTCTGAGGAACTGTTTGACTTGGTACCATCGTTACCATTTTATCACCGTACCACTCGACACCGCAGCTGGGTTCATCCATTTTTCGCCGTCGCACTGGACCGATTTGGCGGGGCGCGACAATCCCCATAGTTCACCGCAAAAAAAAGGGGTTCATCCATTTCACCTGGAAACGATACGGACGTCAACTGTACGTTTTCAGCGATCATTTCTTCCACGTACATGCGTAATCTGGAATGAACTACCTGCTGCTGTGTCAATACGAACCCCGAACCCACCCAGTTGGACTTCCGGTTGTCTAACACACCAAACGAAGCGCAATACCATTACTTAGACGTCGATCTTCTGCTCAATGTGGTAATACCCGGACGTACCGGACCGTGGCTGTAGACAGAAAACTGTGATCACCATTACCACTATGAATAATCCAATAAACTACTACAGGATCGGAACGTAACCACTACTGAGAAGATCCAACAAGAAACTCAGCCGGTTTGTCTTTTATTATTATTTCGTTGCTGGTTTTCTTTAAAAACATACATGTTGTATGTTTAGAAAGAATTAGTTCCAATGTGATGATCTTCGAACCTCGATATAACATGAATTTCAAATACAATGTAAAAGATTATGGCTGAACCGGATCTCGCAAGTGGCATCCGGTCATGAGTTAATTACTAAATCAGTCATCACCCACGAAATAAAAACGATTCTATAGAAAAAAAGAAAAAAAAAATTGTCTTGACAGACAGACGGACGGACAACAAAGTGATCCTATAAGGGTTCCGTTTTTTTCCTTTTGAGGTACGGAATCCTAAAAAGGTGCGCCCGAAAGAAGTGATCATCATCATCATCATCACAGCCCCTATATATCCCACTGTTGGGCTAAGGCCTCCTTCATAATGGGAGGGAAATTAACCTACTATACCGTGATGGTTAGACGTGTTGGTATAGGGTTTTGTTTCGAGTTTTCCTTCTCTTACAGAAGTGATAACTTAAACTAATCTAAGTTGAACTATTTAATGTTGAAATTATTTAACTTGAGAAAAGCTAAGGTTATTTATTACCTAAATGTTATTTATAATAATATGATAATGTAAGGAAAGGTTATTTATTAATAAAATCTTAGAACATCACGTCTTCCCGCCGGTCTGGCTACGGACGTCAAGGAAGTGGTACCAGTGGCCGTCCTAATGGCAATAGAGAGTGAATATGCTGGGTTATAGGGCTATGCGTTGCCCTTTCGTCGCCCCGGACGGAATGGGGGGCGTCTGTCCAGACGTCTATCCAAAAAAAACACATCTTAATACAGCTATCGCTGTCGGTTACAGGGCGGGGTATATGCGTGAGAACAGAGAAAGCTAGACAGATTGGCACCGTTACGCGTTACGTAACAAAGCGGTTTAGCCTTTTATTCATCTTTTTTTTTCTTGCTACTATGGATATGGTCACGCCCCGCCAAAACGGTCACGGCGGCACGAACCCTATAGACCCTCCCTGCAAGCACCTCTCTTCGCCGTGCGAGCGGGCCATCGGAACCTGATCTTTGTCTTCGGTGGTCCGCCCGGCAAGCGGTGTACCCTACCATAAGAAGTTATCACTTCGAAAATGTAAGAAACATAGGGAAATAATAAGCCATCAACGTAATCTAAATTATAATTTCATTAACATAACCTTGATAGAATAATGTTATAAGCCATACTGAATTACTTCCTATATTTATGTATAAACAAGTTTTACGTGACTTTTATAGATACATGAATGCGCTTTGTCATCATAATAAATTGTTGATTATCAACTTAAGTATGTCGACATATTATATCAACAATCTTTTTAGGCAAAAACAATAAATAGAATGAGTGACAAAAGAAAAGCATAAACAGATAGAGTGACTAAAAAAAAAAAAATAGATTAGCTGTGTGGTAGCGGCTATGAATACTATCAATCCTTACTTTGCTCGTGGATGTTGTAAAAGGTGACTAAGAGCATTATAACGACCTTATCCGACCAAATCCATCTGATGCCGTTTGGTCAACAATTACATTCTCTAAGGTTGATGTCTGTCAGGCGGCTGGTCATAAAACTATTGCCAATAACTTTTACAATAATATGTAATATGAAAGAAGAGTACATATTGCATCAACCCCAAGTAATTGGGATAAGAGTAGGAGAATGATGATGAGAATGGGTGACTAGTGGGCGACACTGTTGATAGTTTTCTGTCTACAACCGCGGCATTCATGATCACAGGAGAATAAAGTGTTCGAAACGTCGGGAAATTAAAAATCAAATATAAACGCTTTAGAATCCGTAAAAATAGTTTTATTTCAAATTAACGGAAACAAATGTGAATTAGAATAACCGTTTGTAAGACTCATATGGATGATGAAAAATGATTATCACACATGGGATCCGAAGCTACATCTATTGGAAATCCGTTCTAATCGTGCTGCCATTTACACCAGCGTGAGCTGTCATATGACATTCAATTTTCGCCTCGTATGATATTTGCGTCTTTAAAGAAGATGTGTGCCATCTAACCGATAGTTTTTACACATTATACAGATTTAATACTCTAACTTTGCAGTCAGAATTATGTTAAACGAGGACACAAACCTGTTATTCAATCAATTTTGTAGCCCTTGGAATACCAATTTTCTTTGCATTAGCAAAGGTCTAGCAAGCCCTCAGATATTTAAATGAAAAAAAAAAATTTTTACACGATATTTTTATTTATTGTCGCAAAATTAAATGGCATGGTTAAGGTATTGCAATTAGTTCTAGTTAATGAACAAAGTTACTGAGAACAGGAGCAACTAATTAATATTTTGTGTGAATTTGCTTATTTTATCTAAGGTAAGTAATATTACATTTTTTAAGGATTTTTTTACTTTGGTGGGTTGGCGTAAACGTACGGGGGTAAGTGTACGCAGTATTACAATGCCTTCTACTTACCCCATTCAAGCAAAACATCGTATTAAGTACTTTTTTACTTTCCAGATTTAGAATACCTCGCAAATCCGTAAGGAAATAGCCGATCGTAAAGTCTGTAGACAAGAGCAGATTAATACAGCCAAGAAGTTAATTAAAGAGGGAAAATTGAAATGCGAACAGCGGCCGAAGTAGTTGAGATCTATGAGAGTATTTTAAGAAAATGTTTGAGACTCAGACAGGTCGTATGATTAATATGGATGAGATTGGTTATAGCAAAGTGCCCCAAAAACACTTACCGAAGGAGTGCGTACACTTGCACATCAATGGGGGTAAGTGTCCGCATTTCCCTAGATGAACAAAAATTGCCATAAAATTTATAATTATTATTAGTTACAAAAGTATATGTTTTGTTACTACTGCCAATGGTTTATTAAAACAGAATAAACGTTGTTTTTTCTTCAATAGTTTGAAACTTTTATTCTGGAAGCAATTTACTAAAAAATGCGTATATTCAAATTACTGAATTTTAGCATTTAATATGCTTAAAAAATGATGTCACAAGCGGGATTCAAACCCGCACCTATTGGGAGTGCAGCCCAATCGTGCTGCCACTACACCACCGTGAACTATTGTAGGACGTTCAATTCTCGCTTCGTATCATATTTACGTCTTTAAGGTGACGTGCGCCATCTACTTTTTTTTTTTTTTTTTTGGTGGACTATGGATTAGTCTCGCCCCGCCAAATCGGTCCGGGGTGACGGAGAAGGCGGCGCGTGACCCCATAGACCCACCGTAAAAACTCCTCTCTCTTCGCCGTGCGAGCGGGTCACCGGGACCCGATTTTTAACTTCGGTGGCCCGCCCGGCGGTTCACCCTCGCGGGTTCCTCTCGTCGACGCCCCGACAGATTTCGCCGTCGGAGCGTCGCCCTCACGCGGTGGCCTCACGTCGGGTGACCGGACAATTCCCCGGTCCGATCACCCGAAGCCTCGGTTAGGGCGGCATCAGGCGCAGGTATTCGCGCCTGCGCCGCCCCGGCCGCTGGCGGCGGCCTGGGGCGCGGAAATCCTCCCTTGCCCGTTCCGCCGCTTCCTTCTGCGAGATGACAGCCTCGCAGAAGGCGGCGACCGCGTCCCAGTTCCTGATGCTGTCGACCATCGCCCTCGCGACGGCCGGCAGCGTCAGGTCGGCACCGATGACAGCGACGAGGTCACGGCGCTGCCGCTCCCATCCCGGACACACCTCCAGCGTGTGTTGCGCCGTGTCCTCGTCACTCCTGCAGTGGTGGCAGGCCGGAGTCCACTCCCTATGCACGACCCTGTGCAGGTACAACCCGAAACACCCGTGCCCCGTCAATACCTGCACCAGCCGAAAGGTGAGGACTCCGTGCCGCCGCTCCATCCACTCTATCAATACGGGCCGGAGGGCCTCAACGGTCTCCACACCGTGCCTAGGCCTCTCCAGCCGCGTAGCCCAACGGGCGATGAGGTCTCGGCGGGCATCCACGCGCCAGGTGGCTATCTCGCTCAACGATGGGGAGCCACCTTCCTCGCGCGCTGTGATAACCCGCCGGTAGAGGTCGGAGAGCATCTCCGCCCCTAGGTCCCACGGGGGTGTCCCGGCCAACAGGCACGCCGCCTCTGTCGACACCGTGAGGTACCCGCGAATGGCTCTGACCGCCATGGCTCTCTGTGGCCTCCACAGAACCGCCCTGAGCTGGGCGTTCAGAGCCCTCGCCCACACGGCTGCGCCGTACATGGCCATCGAGCGGATGACCCCCGCAGCGCCATCTACTCTACAATGTTTACACATTGTTATAGGCTTAATACTTCAAACTTTGCAGTTAGAATTGTATCAAACGATGACACAACCTTGTTATTCAAATTACTGAATTATAGCATTTAATATGCTTAATTATTTATAAAAACCCGATTACGAAATTGCGTATAGTTACCCCACATGACTATACATGATATAAAATGCAGTATAAAACGCATATGCAATAGAAGGAAAACTCGAAGAAAAAACCCTATACCGATACGCCCGACCAGCGTGGTATAGTAGGTCAATTTTTCTTCTATTATGAAGGGGGCTCGAGCCAACAGTGGGACGTATAATTATAAGTTGAGATGATGATGATATCAAATACATACAGTTTTTTTCTATAATATTTAAGTTTTACTAAACTTTTTGCTAAAAAGTACCAAAAGTATATGGCAAATTGCTGTTTTGCCCCATACCAGATAAATGTATCAGAATACACACAAAAAAACAATATCAAAAGCACTTAATCGGTCAATAACACAGATATATAATTTCAAGTTTTAAGAACGAAACCATTCTTTTATAATTCAAAACGGAATTCCCGCGAACTTATAAAGGTTATTGGCTGTAGAAATAATAGTGTGTTTTTTTTCCCGATACATCTTCATTTACTTCCGTAGCAAGCAATTTAAACCGTAGTTGAATACTTAAACAAAACATAGGCTGCGTGTTGCGTTTAGCTAAATATAAATTATATATATTAGACATATAATTACAGATATTGATAGCTGCAGAGTTAAATAATTTACACTAATTGTGAACAGGCATGCGTGTGCACGGCGGAGGGGACTTGCTGCCATTTTGATATGTATATAACCTTCAAAAAATATACCTTTTAATATATACGTATTCTCATAAAATACTCGGCCATGTCAATGACGCAGCCACACCTTTTTTTTAAATAGCCTTATAAATTCTTTTTATATAAAATAAACTGCTGTTTTATGACGGATCTGTGGAGGAGGCATCGTAATATTGATTTTGGCGGGCATATAAAAATATCATATGGCAATACTATATTAATATCTTTGTATTTCAAAATGTTAAATTATTAAATATTAATATATTATAGTTTAACAGTATTTTATATATTGAAATGCAGAGTAAGTACTAAAGTGTCAGTTTCAAATAAGTGTTTTACGCGTGTAAAATATCAGCTATCTAACAGTTCATGAGTTTTAGAAACTAACTGGAACAAAGAGATGGAGAACTAAACAATAAAATATAAACATTGATTTATTTTATTAGAAATTCCGGTTATACTATCTTAAGCATTTAGAAAAGGAACTGCTTTCCATTTCGTGACGGAGTAAGATTGCAATACGCCAACACGCCACCTTTTCTCCAGACCGTGGGTTTTCAAAGAGGCGACTAAGGGATATAATGTACATATAATATAAATGCAAGAGAAAAAAAATAAAATGTTATTCTATTCCACCCGGTTAACCAGTGTGGTAGGTAAATTTTACCTCCAACTTGAGAAGGTTCGATCCCAACAAACAGTGGGGCGTATCTGGACTGAAATGGTAATGAACATTCTAATGAAATTAAAACCTTTTCCATATTACAACCTGACGCTTTATTCTTCTGTATAGATTACGTTTTCCCCCATGATTTGCAATCGGTAATTATATGCTAATATAATTACAAGACTAATACAATCCATTTATTTTTAATTTCCTTGTTTCGAATACTTTATCTTGTGTAATGCCGTGCTTCTATACAGGTATAAAATTATCCGCAATTATCACTCTGGCTGTATAGATAATGTCCTTTAACATTAAAAAAATGTATTCTTTGCTTTTCGATTTATTAATTCAAATTGAATTTTAAATGTCAAATGAGTTTAGACAATTTTATTATTATTAGATTCACAATTATATATTATAATATTTTAATAATATGAATACTATTTGCATAAATGGCAGATTGTTTTTCTTTAAAGGCAACACTTTACATAGTGTGGCCACAAAAAACATCCAGTCTCAGAAAATGTCCTTTTTTTTGCGGTGGGCTATGGATGTGTCTCGCCCCACCAAATCGATCCGGGGTGACGGAAGAGGCGGCGCGTGACCTCATAGGCCCACCATGCGAACTCCTCTCTTCGCCGTGCGAGCGGGCCACCGGTACCCGATCTTTGTCTTCGGTGGCCACAGAAAAATGTCCTGCCAATGGATTGTATAAATAATATTGCGAATGGAATAGGTGTAATTTGTTTGCGAGACAGCATACTGTCATTCCTTAAACATCGATTTTCTGCGACTGTGATATACTACCAAGGACGGACTGACTCACGGTTATAGACAGAAAACTGTCAAGAGTGTGGCCAAACCACTACTAAATAAATAATTGAAACTAGTTCAATAAACAAAAGAAATGATATCCGAATCCACAAAATCTCCATACGCGTTTCCCAAATGGTTATTCTAATTATAATTTGTACCCGTTAATTTGAAATAAAACATTTTTTTTTATGGATACTATCGCGTTTGTATTTAATTTGCCGAAGTTTCGAACAGCGTTCATGGTCACGGAAGGACTAAGGACTAAGTAACGAAAGAGACAAAGTAAAAATAGTGTTATTTTATATGTGTAATACTCGCTTAAATATCAGAAATCATTGAGTCCGTTAATTTAATATTTTTGAATTAGTCTGATGCATAACGATTACTAATTAATGCAGGATGTTTAAAAATAAAACAAAGGATACCTAGTATATTTATATTACGAGTAAAAAAATCATATTTATGGAAATACAATGTATCATTGCTAATAAATCACATACAAGTACATATGTATACATGTATACATATATAATATATATATTTTTATATATACATAAATGGGCAGATACATTATTCCTAGATGAAAGTGTGCGCACTAGAGTCGGCGATTGTAATGCTGTTTTTATTTCTTCAAAAGTACACCTTAATAGGAGACGATCCTGAATATTTCAGCCCGGCATGTGCAAATCTGGGCGCTAGAAAATTTTTTGAACTTTTAAAAAAGGTCTATTTTTACTAATTTACAAATATTTATATCTCTGTTTCTTTATTATTTAAAGACTCTAACCTAACGGCATTTTTCTCATTAAGACTTCTATTTTTATGAAAACATTGATATTAGATCTAAACTTATATCAGGCTTTGCTAATACCTTCTAACAACTGTTTTGGTTAAATTTTACCTATTATATATATATATATATATATATATATATATATCATTATATTCGTGTACTGTCTATCATTAGTTTGGTCGCCTCGAAGCAAAGCTACCGCGTGAGGACGACGCCCCACGAGGGTAAACCGTCGGGCGGACCAGCGAAGGCAAAGACCGGTTTCCGGTGGCCCGCTCACTTGGCGTGGAGAGGGCGGGAGTAGGGCAGCTCTATGGGATCGCGCGCCGGTTCTTCTGTCGCCCCGGACGGATTGGCGGGGCGTGACCATTCCATAGCGACGCCAAAAAAAAAATACCTGTGTCTATCTAGGTGTGTGGTAGTGGCTATGAATACTACCAACTGCTACCAAACCTTTCGAGCCGAGTGCAACGATACAATGTAGTTATAATAAAAATATTTTATTTTGAAGTTCACAAAAAGTGACGCAGTGTAACGCAGTGTTCGATAAAGCGCTTTCCATCAACGACACTGTTGAACACAGCCGTACACTGTTCGACACTCGAAAAAGTGGTGTTTGACAGATGCTTACCTACTTTCATAGAGTACTTTAAATATATAGGTACTACTTTGCTTGAATTAAGTATCATTACTTAACCTCGCAATTTATTTACGGCATATTCTAGTAGTATTATTTGAGATTATTAAATTGAGCTTGTCTCTTACTGCTAATTAAAATTTAATAAAAAAATTTCAAATGTAAATATTGCACTATTGAAGTGAGCCCTGATAATGTGGTTATGTTTATAAATTATTGAGCCAAGACTTTGTCAAGGAACTTGCATTTAGGTATACAACATACAACGCCCATAATTTTGCGATATTGATGCACTCTAGTGTTATTTTGAGACAACTAGCTGTTTCATTTAAACTTTTACACAGTGTTTGGCAGTGTTTCACAATGTACCGCAGAGTCCCTCTGTGTTAACTAAATGGAAAGCAACCATAGTATAGACTTAGAAATAAAAATTAAAAACAAAGGAAATGAAAATTAAAGACAAAAGTTGAACCATACTGTTGACTTTTTGAGAATTTCTACGTAAACCTTATGATTTCCTACTCAAATTAACATTTGAAATATAACAAAAATTAATTCAAATATATTAATAAAACATTAGCATAACAAAGACGGTCAATTTAATATATTTCACAATGAAAATCATGCATAGAATATTATTTTTTTATACTTCCACAGACTATAAAACACTCACAGACTATAAATAGATAATTATAACAATAATGGCCGATCGTAACAGTTATTTGAATGTGATATTATTAAACAAACAGTTCCTTATTGACTTACGAGATGCTTGTTGCGGATGCAAGTATGAGTGAAGTCGTATTGGATTCGAAATAAGGCGACACTTTTAATTTTTATAACACCTTTTTGTCAGTTAACTGATCGCTACGTGTGTTTCCGCGTATTGTGTTAGTTGGTAATGAATTGAATCATCTTGCGTGTATGTGTTTACATATTCGTGCACCGGTATGCTAGCAAAAAGTAAATTTAAAAAATATAAAAGTGTTATGTGATAGTGGCTACGAATACTACCAATCCTTGCTCTTATATGTCGTAAAAGATGGCTGAGAGTTTTATGTTGACTTGGGACTGCTTAATGCCGTTTGGGCAATAATTATATTCCCAATGAGGGTTGATGTCTGGCAGGCGGCCAGTCATAAAAATATTGTCAATAACTTTTACAATATGTATGAGTACATATTTTTGACATATGCGTTGTCTCGAAGTAATTGGAGTAAGAACAGGAAAATGAATGATGCAATGCAGGAAAGAATGCAGGATAGATTTTTTTTCCGTGTGGTGACGGAGTAAGAATACTATTCACCACTCCATATCTTAACCGTGGGTGATCGTACGAGTCGACTAAGGGATATAAAATGCATATAACCTCTATGCGAGAGAAGGAAAACTCGAAACAAAACCCTATAATAACACGTCTGATCAGCGTGGTATAGTAGGTAAATTTCCCTCTAATTACGGAGGAGGCCCGAGCCCAACAGTGGGACATTTATGGGCTGTGATGATGATGATGAATGCAGGAAAGAAAAATAAACATATCTTAATTGAGGTAAAAATATAAATATATATTTTAATTGTATCTATCCATCCATCCATCATTATTGTTCCTATATAGTTTGTATTTGTTATTTTAATTATTACATTTTTGTTTTCAGAGGACGATTTTGCATCTCGCGATTACATCATTTACAATTAGTATTACCCAAATGCAAGACCAAGACTTGCAACAGGAGTCTCGCAAGTATTGCAACTTTCGCTGTTATAATAACACAGTCACTTATTTTGAGCACATGTCAAAAAAAAATCCAACTAACTTAATGAAATTCCATTCATCTAGTGGCGCTAAATGTACAATTATCAATATTTAGGTACATACCACTCAACGTGATTGGGGCTGTAATTACACTTATATATTATGAGACTGTTTAAAATCACATCAAATTATTACCCCGTGTACTGGTATTAAGAATACAAAGTGTTAAAAACCCTTCTTTTGCCAAAGGAGCTGTAAAATGCTGTCTAATGGAGTACTGCAAGACTCTTCTGTCTTGGTCCTTTTTTTTTATTTTTTTTATTGCTTATTGTGGCAAACGAGCATGCAGGACACCTGATGATAAGTGTCACTGCTACCCATGAATCTTTGCAATACCAAGGGTATAACTAGGCCGCTGCCTACCAACACAAAACCCAAACTCACCCAAATGGGCTTCCCGCTCTCTCGCTCAACGAACGAAGCGCAGTAGCACATTGCTATTACTGAGACGTCGATCTTCTGCGCAGTGTGGTACTACCCCGGACGGACCGGCTCGCGGCTGGAGACAGAGAACTGTCAACAGCGTGGTCCTACCACTAGTAATTGTATTTAGGCAACACTATTTACAATGCCGATTCTCTATATATAATCAAAGTCTAGGGGACGTCCATAACTAATAATACATACATACATACATATCATCACGCCATATCCCTTGCAGGGTAGGCAGAGAGAACAGAGTGCCAGAGAACTCTATCTCTGCATACTTCACTCGCTTCCTCAACATTCATAATTCTCTTCATACACGCTCGCCGGTTTTGGAGACTCTTGACTCCACCTTCCTTCAGTACCTGACCGATCTGGTCTAGGTAGGTTAGTCTCGGTCTCCCTCGGTACCTACATCCTTCCACTTTCGCATTGTATATCTTCTTAACCAGACGTTCGTTCGGCATTCTTTCCACATGTCCGAACCATCGGAGCATTCCCTTTCGCATCTTTACACCAATACTCTCTTTCATACCTACTCGCTCTCTTACGTCGTCGTTACGAATGCGGTCGGTCAGCCTAACTCCACAGATTTTCCGAAGAGATCGCATTTCGACCGCATTAATTTTACTTTCATACTCTTTTCTGCATACCCAACTCTCGCTTCCATATAGTAATGTTGGGACAAGCACTGCGTTATGTATTGCTACACGTGCCTTCTGGCTGAGGTGGTGGCTGTCGAGAAGTTGCCCCAACGCTCCGTTCACTCTATTTCCCGCATTCACTCTTCGCTCCATATCAGTGGTGTGCCTTCCATCTCGGCTAAATCCACATCCAAGATATACAAATTCATTCACTTGCTCTAGTACATCATTACCTATTGCTACTCTTACATCTGTTCTGGTTTTATCTCACTATCTAACTAATAATGACGTAAATATAATACGATACGAGAATTGAATGTCCTAAATAATTCACGGTGGCGTAAGTAGCAGCACGATTGGGACGGATTTCCAATAGGTGTGGGTTCGATTCCTACTTATGACATTTTTCACTCGTATTCGCCTTTTATAAATAATCAAGCATATTCAATGCTAAATGTCAGTAATTTGAGGTTATAATAGGTAAATTTCTCTCTTATTGTGGAAGAGGTTTAAGTCCAGGTGTGGGAAGAATATAAACAGAGACAAATAGATACCACATTACTCAGATATGTTGGCATAAACTTTAATTTGGAATGTTTCTTGTTTTGCAGTGATATTATCTGTCATAAAAAAACCATTTGTATTCTTATTACGTCACTATATAATAATTAAACTTACAAGATAGATATATCAAAATAATATACTACGAAATTGTATATCTTAAAAATATCTACAAAAAAGTCTGCGATAGTACATGTCTCCCTCCCACAGATAAGCCACAGTAACGATGTTAATCTTTGCACATAATTAAAAAAAAATACCAAGCAGTCATGACGACCGACGGACAACTTAAACCTATGAAAATATATAATAATTATAAATTATAGTAGAACAACAAGTACGTATTTCAGCTAATTTCAAGACGCTCATACTGTTCACTTTGCTGCATAGCAAGAATACCACGCGCATGTGCTTGGGATCTACCGAGTCACTCTTTTTCTCTCTCCTGCTTTTTACCTTTGTGTATCTTTCTTTCTCTCTCCCTCTTAGGTTGGAATATTGGACGCTACTCGTTGCTAACATTCGCGCTGGCCTGTAACAGGTATACTACGCGCATGTGTTCGAGTGCCATTACGTTAAACGTTTAACGCAATCTTGTTGGAAGTCGCATTAGAAGTTTTACTTCCAAATAGTGCTATTTAGGAAGCTATTTTGAACAATACATTATTAATTCAAATTACTGAAATTTAGCATTTAGTCCGGCCCAATCGGACTCCCAATAGGTGTGGGTTCGAACCCCACTTGTGACATCATTTTTCGCTCCGTAATTGGGTTTTTATAAATAATTAAGCATATTAAATGCTAAATTTTAGTAATTTGAATAACAAGGTTGTGTCCTCGTTTGATACAATTCTAACTGCAAAGTTTGAAATATTAAGCCCATACAATGTGTAAACATTGTCGGGTAGATGGCATACGTCTCCTTAAATACGTAAATATGATACGAAGCGAGATTTGAATATCCTAAAATAGTTCACCATGGTGTAAGTGGTAGCACGATTGGGCCGGACTCCCAATAAGTGTGGGTTCTAACCCTACTTGTGATATCATTTTTCGCTTCGTAATCGGGTTTTTATAATACATTATTAATACATATCCAATTAAATAAATTATATACGTGATACATTTAATGTAAATTAAAATTATTTTATACAGCATATCATTAATATTAATATCTTAAAAGTTATCACAGATTCAAAATGCTGGAATAGAGCGATCGAATCAGGTCTAAATCTAAATCGAGGTCAGGTCGTCAGTACTATTTAATAAATGATTTGATATTTAATATATTATTACCATTTTTTTTTTTTTTTTTTTTTTTTTTTTTATTGGTGGGCTATGGGTGCGTCTCGCCCCGCTGAATCGGTCCGGGGTGACGGAAAGGCGGCGCGTGACCCCATAGACCCACCGTAAAACCTTCTCTCTTCGCCGTGCGAGCGGACCACCGGTACTCGATTTTAACTTCGGTGGCCCGCCCGGCGGAATATATTATTACCATACATTTGTAACGCCAAATAATGACAAGGCGAACCTGCTTATATACTTCCAACGTCCATCAGTCCACTAGTCTTTCAATGGTTATCTGATGAACTAGTTTAAATGAAATAAATACCTAACATTAAAATTAATATAATATGTATAAGGAAAATGTTTAGGAAAATAAATAAATAAACAATGATCTCTGTTTTTTTTATGTGTGTTTTTTTTAGCTGTTAGCCGCAGATGGCTTTGACAGCTTTACGCGGACCATGTGATCTCTGATATTGAAGCGATTATTACACATTTTAATATATTCATATATATATATATATATATATATATATATATATATATATATATATAAAACAAAATAGCCCTTGATCAATAATTACATTCTCAAGGAGGGTTGACGTCAAGCAGGCCGATCATAAAACTATAGTCAATATAAGAATACATATCGTCGAGTTCGTCGATCACAAGTAATTGAAATAAGAGTAGGATGAGGCATTATATATCTATCCATCTATCAACTGGTACGTCCTCTGTTAGTTTAGTACATATTAGACATAAGGCTCCCGAGAATGCCACTCAGAACGGTTCTGGCCCACTTACATCCGTCGGTACCTTAACTAACTACTCTGTGCACTCAAATTGATCATCTTTTGTATCGTACTCTCAAAATGTTTCTTTAATCGACAAGAGCCAAGGCCAAGGAAAGTTTTAGGGGTAAAGGAAGGCCAAAGTAAAGATGGACTACGTGATGCATGAAATGGATAGACAGGGAGTGACTATGGAAATGATGTCTGATAGAGCTGTATGGAAGAAGAGGACATATTGCGTCGACCCCAAGTAATGGGACAAGATGATGATGATGAGGTATACACTTGAGTTGAGAGCCCTCAGCGCTCACCCACAATCCGGGTAAAGTTGTCATAGCCATCTGCGGCTAACAATTAAATCATATAACAAAAACAAAAATGATAAATCGACAAGAGGCGACTTTTCTCGAACGAGCGTTACATAGACGAGCATGATGGCTCATTCAAAACCAACTAAAACAAAGTGTACAGCATGCGTAAAGATTACACTTAAAAAAAACTCAAAATATTGTTTACCCGCTGACATTAAGATTAAAATGTAAATATAAAAAAACTAATTATTATTTTTTTTTCCCAACAAATGAGTAAAAAGTACTTAATTTTAGCGGAGTAACACAAGCTGGGTATCCATTATCATCATTTTGCACTTAGCTCAATTACTGGGAGTTGACGCAATGACCTTTTTTCCCATACAGCCCTCGACGTCATCTCTGTAATCACTCACTATCCATATCATTCTTCATACAGTCCATCTTTTCTTTGGTCTCCTTTTACATCTAAAACCTTCAACATTCATACTTAAAACATTCCTCAAAACATTACTTTTAATCCATCTCATCACGTATCCATACGAAATCAAACGTGCGCTATACATTCGCTAGTATGATATAAAACTATTTTTGTGGATTCTATCGCTATTTGCCGTGTTAAAATACAGTTCAACCTTTCTTTTCCATGAATGTAAAGTACGATTAAGAGATATAATATTCATATAACATCTATACAAGAGAAATAAACTTCGAAACACAACTCTACCACCAACCATACCATACCAAATCAAAAGACCAGCGCAGTTGGTCAATTTCCCTCCTATTATGGAGGACATTCAAATTCAGCAATGGGTGGTATATGAGCTAAGATGATAATGATGGTAAGTGTTACTGCCACCCATGCATCTTTGCAATACCAAGGGCGATAGCTGCACCGCTGCCTACCAATACAAATCCCAAACCCACCCAGTTGGGCTTCCGACTCTCCCGCTCACAGAACGAAGCACAATAGCACATTGCCATTACTCAAACGTTGATCTTCTGCTCAGTGTGGTACTTCCCCGGACAGACCGGCTCTCGACTGCAGACAGAGATTTGCCAACAGTGTAGTCCTAAGACTAATAATAAAAATATATCTTATTAAAATACTAGCAAAGTTGATTTGTTTGTAGAATTCGATATATTGCAGCGCAGCCTGATGGCGAGTTACATCAATAGGGATAGCATATAAACCTTTTCCGCGAAAAAAATGCCAATTTTCATAACGATCGGTTAAATACTTTCTGAGTTTTGCGATGTCATATATACAAACATCCTCTTTTATAGATATAGATAATATTCTTAATATGTATAAATTACGCGTCACGTTGTTTGTCTGCGATGGACTCTTAAAGTACTTAACCGATTTTAATCAAATTTGCACAGCATGTGTAGTTTGATCCAACTTAAAAGGTAGGATAGCTTCCATCTCAATTTATAGTCGCAATATTATTTTATTGCAAATTATTTGTCTATTATTTGACAGTCACAATTATCTGTTATCTCCAAACGATTCTAACAGATAGCGGTATTTGTAATTTATTAACATAATCACCACGTATTACTGAGGCTACTGAGGCGACTTAGCCACAGCAACGCGTGGCCGAGCCTGCTAGTGCTATATAATTATCATTATTATCCTCATCTTGTTCTTATTCGTACTTGTGGTCGATGCAATACGTACGTCTTTCACTGTACATATTGCATAATTTTTGTATATAGTTTTATGACCGGCCGTCTGACGTCAACTCTCCTTGTGAATGTAATTGTTGACCAAACAGCATCAGATGCAGTTGACCCAGTTCGATGTAAAACCCTTAGTCATCTTTTTACAATAGCCATGTTTGTTTTATATACTACTTTTATTTTTTTACGAATTATAATTAAATAATTACAAAATTGTTCGTTCTAATTAATTCAATCTAATCCTTACTAATATTATAAATGCGACAGTAACTCTGTCTGTCTGTCTATCTGTCGCTCTTTCACGCCAAAACTACTAGACCGATCTAAATGAAATTTGGTACACAGATAGTCTACAGCTTGATAAAGGACATATGCTACTTTTTAATGCAAAAAATGGTTGTAAATGAGGATGAAAAGTTATAAGGAAGTATCGTCATTTTTAAAGCGAGAAGCTTGAAACTTATTTATAGGCTATTGGTTTGGGTATAAATAAGTGACATTAACACGTTGTAAAAATTTACCCTTAAGGGGTAAGACAAAAATAGAGGATGAAAAACTTTAGGAAAGTAACTTTTATTTATTTTTTATTTATTTTATTTCTGGGATTGCAATCTTTGGCGTAACGAGCGCGACCTTATGTTAGACAGTTTGCAAGTCACATCTGGAGTAGTATACTATACGGATCTTGTAGCAACTCAAGAAAATTTCCGTGCGTTTAGGCGTTTCTGCCATACCTACTACTGCAACCAATCTTAAGGCTCACATATAGGCCCCGTTAAGTTATCCCGTATCCGTGGTGCCGTACTGCTGCGCTTATCGTAGCTGTACAACCCTTATTGGCTGACTAGTCAATATTGCTTTCTATCACCCGCTTTGCCTGGGAGGGAAGTGGAATCAATCTTTTCCCACTCCTCCTCTTTAACTTTTCTAATTGAATTTGTTGCGGGTTCCAAAACAATTAAAATCATCTCCCGGGACTGCATGAGGGTCAAACCTCGGTGTCATTTATGGTGACCATTGTGGATCCTGGCTTACAGAAGTTACAAGGGTGGCGAACATGTGGTTGGATTAGTCCCAAAAAAAATAATATTTAGATTTAATTTTTTTTTAGGTACAAAATTACAACGATTTGATTTTTAAGATTCATAAAAACAATCTTGGTTCTATTGTTGATATTTGTCTTGTGGTTTTATGATGTTAATACAAATATTTGTGTAGACAATATTGCTTTATAAGTGTTATATTTACTTCGTTATGTTTACCTATCATTAACATAGTTTTTATTTAGTTTTTTAGGGTTCCGTACCCAAAGGGTAAAAACGGGACCCTATTACTGAGACTTCGCTGTCCGTCCGTCCGTCTGTCACCAGGCTGTATCTCAAGAACAGTGATAGCTAGACAGTTGAAATTTTCACAGATGATGTGTTTCTATTTCCGCTATAACAACAAATAAAATAAAATAAATATTTAATGGGGGCTCCCATATAACAAACTTGATTTTTTTACCGTTTCTAGTTCGATACTAATATCTAATGGTGACAGGTAGACGCTTTAACTATTCACAGAATATTTAGTTTTATTTAGTTTTACGGAACCCTTCGTGCGCGAGTACAACTCGCACTTGGCCGATTTTTATTAACATATGCGACCTTTAATATTAGCTGAATGGTAGCGGCTAGGAATACTACCAATCCTTACTTTGATCGTGGATGTCGTAAAAGACGACTAAGAGCCTTATAAAGACCTGGGTCAACTCCATCTGATGCCGTTTGGTCAACAATTACATTCCCAAGGAGGGTTGACGTCTGGCAGGCGGTCGGTTATAAAACTATTGCCAATAACTTTTACAATATATACTATGAAAGAAGAGTACCTACATATTGATAAGAGTAGGAGAATGATGATGATGATGTTGGGCTCGAACCTCCTCTGTAATGGGAAGAAAATTGACTTATTATACCACGCTGGTCAAAATTGTTGGTATAACTTTTAGTTTCGAGTTTTCCATCTCTTTGCATAGATGTTATATGCATTTTATATCCCTTAATCTCTTACGATAACCCACGGGTAGAATAGGGGTGTAGTGAATTGTATTCTTACTACATAATCATGCAACTAATTATAGATATGATAATTTATTATTTTTCTTTGACTTATAACGAATGAAAACTAGTTATTATTTAGTTATTATTAAAACGCAAATAGATTCCAAAAAGTCAAAGTTCAAACACAGAAATGTTCGAAGTAACGTCATTCGATAGAATCTGTTATTGCCAACATATGCAATTGGAAATTCAAATTGGTATAACATTTTAAATATTTATAATAAAAATAATATTAACATACAATGAAATTAACCTTAAGTTCTTTAAATAAATAATAATAAAATTCATGTTATTATAGATTTTGTTTGTCCGTTCAAACAGGCAAAGGGAATAAAGTCCATACAGCCTAGAATTATACTTTTTTTTTCACAAATTACCAATACTTATATTGACTAGGTTATTCATGGTTACTATTTATCAATAAGTCAAATTGTTAACATTAATTCGGCGCTGGCAATCAACTTTTTCGTGTGGTGACGGAGTAAGAATATAATTCACCAGCCCCTATCTTACCCGTGGGTGATCGTAAAAGACGACTAAGGGTTATAAAACGCATATAACATCTATGCAAGAGAAGGAAAACTCGAAACTAAACCCTATATCAACACGTTTGAGCGTGATATAGTCAATTTTTCTCCTAGCGTGGTAGAAGCTCGAGCCTAACTGTGGGACATACATATATGAGCTCAGATGATAATGATGACGAATCAACTTTTTTATTATTTTAATCTATATCGTAAGGTTTAGCAAAGCGTATGGAATGTAATCGCACACAAAAAAAATATGATTTTTACATCACATTTTAAATCATTAAAATTCGCCGCCATTTCTCTACTATAATATGCATGTATTGTACAATCCTTACTAATATTATAAATGCGAAAGGAACTCTGTCTGTCTGTCTGCCTGTCGCTCTTTCACGCCAAAAGTACTGAACCGATCTAAATAAAATTTGGTACATAAATAGTCTAGAGCCTGATAAAGGACATAGGCTACTTTTTAATGCAAAAAAAGAGTTGCAAAGGGTGATGAAAAGTTGTGAGGAAGTATCGTCATTTTTAATACCAGAAGCTTTAAACTTATTTTTAAACTATTGATTAGATATATACATTTTTCCGTGTGGTGAGGGAGAAGAAAGAAGAAGAAAGTATGTAGAAGAAGAATACAATTGACTAAAAACAAAAAAAAAACAAAAAAAAAAACAATACTAAAACTTACTACTCTTGTAAGAATACAATTCACTACCCCCTATCATACCCGTGGGTATCATAAAAAACGATGAAGGGATATAATATCCATATGACATATATGCAAGAGAGGGAAAGCTCGAAATAAAACAGCGCGATATAGTAGGTCAATTTCCCTCCCATTATAGAGGAAGCCAAAGCCCAATAATAGGACATATGTGGGCTGAGTTGATGATATAATGACATACATATAAAACTTCTTCTTGAATCACTATTAATGTAAACCACATTAAAATCTATTCCGTACTTTTACATATCTAAGCGTACATATGGTAGCCATTTTTCTTTATAACCCATGTAGGAACTGCCAGTCTTCAACGATGGGGCCAAGCTTGGGCCAATACTGGGCAACAAGCCTCGGCTGTCCAATGCTGGCCCAAGCCTGGACCGACCTTGTGCAATTGAGCCGTAACTTTTTTTTATCTTGGCCCAAGCTCGGGCCAGTCACGAGCAACCAAGCCTCGGCTATTCGATGCTGGTCCGAGCTTGGGCCAGTCTTGAACAGCCGAGGCTCGGCTATTCGATGCTGGCCCGAACTTGGGCCAGTCTTGAACTACCAAGCCTCAGCTACCCTGTGCTGATCCAAACATGGACTAGACCTTGATTAGCCGGGCGTCGGCTATTCGACGCTGGCTCGAGCTTGGGCCAGCCTTGAACAGCCGGGGCTCGGCTATTCGATGCTGGCCCAAGCTTGGGCCAGTCTTGAACAGCCGAGGCTCGGCTATTCGATGCTGGCCCGAACTTGGTCCAGTCTTGAACTACCAAGCCTCGGCTACCCTGTGCTGATCCGAGCTTGGGCCAGACCTTGATTAGCCGGGCGTCGGCTATTCGATGCTGGTCCAAGCTTGGGCCAGTCTTGAACAGCCGAGGCTCGGCTATTCGATACTGGCCCGAGCTTGGGCCAGTCTTGTACAGCCAAGCCTCGGCTACTCGGTGCTGAACCGAGCTTGGGCCAGACCTTGATTAGCCGGGCGTCGGCTATTCGATGCTGGTCCGAGCTTGAGCCAGCCTTGAACAGCCGAGGATCGGCTTTTCGATGCTGGCCCGAGCTTGGGCCAGTCTTGAACTTCCAAGCCTCGGCTACTCGGTGCTAATCCAAACTTGGGCCAGTCCTTAATCAGCCGAGCGTTGGCTATTCGATGCTATCCCGAGCTTGGGCCAGTCTTGAACAGCCGAAGCTCGGCTATTCGATGCTGTCCGAGCTTGGGCCAGCCTTGAACAGCCGAGGCTCGGCTATTCGATGCTGGGCCGAACTTGGGCCAGTCTTGAACTACCAAGCCTCGGCTACTCTGTGCTGAACCGAGCTTGGGCCAGACCTTGATTAGCCGGGCGTCGGCTATTCGATGCTGGCCCAAGCTTGGGCCAGTCTCGTACAGCCGAGGCTCGGCTATTCGATGCTGGCCCGAGCTTGGGCCAGTCTTGTACACCCAAGCCTCGGCTACTCGGTGCTGAACCAAGCTTGAGCCAGACTTTGATTAGCCGAGGCCTGGCTAATCGATGCTGGTCCGAGCTTGATCCAATCTTGAACAGCCGAGGATCGGCTATTCGATGCTGGCCCGAGCTTGGGCCAGCCTTGAACAGCCGAGGCTCGGCTACTCGGTGTTAATCCAAACTTGGGCCAGTCCTTAATCAGCCGAGCGTCGGCTATTCGATGCTGGCCCAAGCTTGGGCCAGTCTCGTACAGCCGAGGCTCGGCTATTCGATGCTGGCCCGAGCTTGGGCCAGTCTTGTACACCCAAGCCTCGGCTACTCGGTGCTGAACCGAGCTTGGGCCAGACCTTGATTAGCCGAGGCTTGGCTATTCGATGCTGGTCCGAGCTTGGCCCAATCTTGAACAGCCGAGGATCGGCTATTCGATGCTGGCCCGAGCTTGGGCCAGCCTTGAACAGCCGAGGCTCGGCTACTCGGTGCTAATCCAAACTTGGGCCAGTCCTTAATCAGCTGAGCGTCGGCTATTCGATGCTAGCCCGAGCTTGGGCCAGTCTTGAACAGCCGAGGCTCGGCTATTCGATGCTGGTCCGAGCGTTTTCAAGACTATATACATCATCTTTATATACGTTTATGGTACTATAGAAAATCTAAGAAAAGAAATCTTTGAATTCCCCACTCCGTCAATAGATGTTGGTGTTATGAAATTAGTTTCTTGTGAAAAAGGATAAAATACTGTTCGAAATTCAATACGTACATCGAAAATGTATTTCATTTTAATGTACCTAAACAAGTGTCAATATAATTGACCTTCTAGGTTCATAATTATTTAAGTAGATGAGCGACGGCAAATAAGGATTTATATTAAAAACTTAAATATATATTTTTTAAATTTAATTTTTATACAAATTTTATTTTGTTTAAATATAGAATTTAAATAACATAAAATATTTCAATAGAATAGAAGGAGGTGGCCGGATGTCCGAAAATATCTAACAAAAGAATTAAAACGTGTTTAGATTTCACTTATCTTTATAAAAACATAATCTGAATTTCCTAAGTTCCTAGTTAAACATATTTAATTTTTCAGTTGAATTCGTAGGTACTATTCTTGCAATAAAAAAATAATAGTCATTTTAGCTTCAACGCCATATTGGTCAGATTGTTGTTGTTGTATTTATAAAATAATAGAGATTGACATATGTATCGATTATGCTTCTGTCGAATCAAAAATACAATTATGAAGATTGCGATACCAGAACGTATTGTTAATGTTTTGTATTTAATGAGTGCATTGGTTATATTAACTTAGCTTAATTATTTTTATATTCAGGTTAGAGATATTTATGTTAAAAAAGGAATTTAAGCTCACAAAAACAGAAAATCTCAAATTACAATTACGATCGATCTAGAGTACTTACAACTGGATAGTCAGTATTAGGCTATATTCATCATCGTAATTATCATCATCATCATCTTCCGTGTGGTGACAGGGTAAGAATACAATTCACCATCCCATATCTTACCCGTGCGTGATCGTAAGAGACGACAAAGGGATACAAAACGCATATAACATCTATGCAGGAGAAGTAAAACTCGAAACAAAACCCTATACCAACACGTCTGACCATCGTGGTATAGTAGGTCAATAAAACTCCTATTATGGAGGAGACTCGAGCCCATCAATGTGAAATATATGAGCTGAAATGATGAATCATTATTAAAATCTCAGCATCATCATATACGTATCTCATATATATCTCAATGCTGGACTCGAACCTCTTCTAAGTCGCCTTAGAAAAATTAAACGATAAGCGTGTAAATTATAACAATAAAACTGCTAAGTAGGTACCTACAAAAAAAAATTATAAACTTTTATTCTACTATTAACGATGCATATGCATAGATCAACATAAAATAATGCAAGCCTTTTAGAAAAGTTTATTATTTTTATTATTTAGTGAATTTTCCATTGATATTATATTTTTTAAAAAATGATCGATACATCGATTCGATAATATATTTGCCATACCGAACGCTGATGTAAATTGTCTGTTAAATAAATATCGAATGGACTCGATTCATCGATATTTAGTGTACTGTGTATGTAAGTGTGTACGTCTCTTGTTTGAGACCTTTTTTTTTTTTTTTTTTTTTTTTTTTTTTTTGTGGTGGGCCATGGACGTCGCACCCCGCCAAATCGGTCCGGGGTGACGGAAGAGGCGGCGCGCAACCCCATTGACCCACCCTGCAAGCACCTCTTCTTCGCCATGCGAGCGGGCCACCGGTACCCGATCTTTGTCTTCGGTGGCCCGCTCGGCGGTATGCCCTCTCGGGCTCCTCTCCTGTTGACGCCCCGACAGATTTCGTCGTCGAGGCGTCGTCCTCACGCGGTGGCCTCGCGTCGGGTGACCGGACAATGCCCCGGTCCGATCACCCGAAGCCTCGGTTAGGGCGGCATCAGGCGCAGGTATTCGCGCCTGCGCCGCCCCGGCCGCGGGCGGCGGCCCGGGTCACGGGAATCCTCCCGGGCCCGTTCCGCCGCCTCCTTCTGCGAGATGACAGCCTCGCAGAAGGCGGCGACCGCGTCCCAATTCCTGACGCTGTCGACCATCGCCCTCGCGACAGCCGGCAGCGTCAGGTCGGCACCGATAATAGCGACGAGGTCGCGGCGCTGCCCGTCCCAGCCCGAGCATTCCTCGAGCGTATGTTGCGCCGTGTCCTCGTCACTACTGCAATGATGGCAGCCCGGAGTCCATTCCCTGTGCACGACCGTGTGCAGGTATTTCCCGAAACACCCGTGCCCCGTTAACACCTGCACCAGTCGGAAGGTGAGGACCCCGTGCCGCCGCTCCATCCATTCCATCAGTACGGGCCGGAGGGCCTCAACGGTAATGACACCGTGTCTAGGCCTCTCCAGCCGCGTAGCCCAACAGGCGATGACTTCTCGGCGGGCGTCCTCGCGCCAGGTGGCTATCTCGTTAAACGATGGGGAGCCACCCTCTTCGCGCATTGAGGTAACCCGCCGGTAGAGGTCGGAGAGCATCTCCGCCTCTAGGTCCCACGGGGGTGTCCCGGCCAATAAGCATGCCGCCTCGGTAGACACCGTGCGGTACCCGCGAATGGCTCTGACCGCCATGGCTCGCTGTGGCCTCCACAGCACCGCCCTGAGCTGGGCGTTCAGAGCCCTCGCCCACACGGGTGCGCCGTACATGGCCATTGAGCGGATCACCCCCGCATACAGCCGTCGGCTCTCGAAACTGGGTCTGCCTACGTTCGGCATGAGCCGTGAAATGGCGGACGCCGCGCCGACCAGCCGGGGAGCAATTTGACGAAAATGCTCCCGGAACCACCATCGCCCGTCGAGCACCAGACCCAAGTACCTCATATGGGCCTGAATACTGATGTGGATGGAGTTGACGACTAACGAGGCGCCGATGGGCAGCCTCATACGGGGCCCATGGAATAGTAGGGCCTCCGTCTACTTCCACCCTGTATATTAATAAAAATTACATTAAAATCTGTAGCGCAGTTTAAAAGATCTAAGCGTATAAATAACCACGACCTTGATTTTTTTGATTCTAAATAAAGATGAATACACGTCTAAAAAAGTTACTAAATAAGTCTGTTATGAAATAATATAATACAAGTTTACAAAAAAAGAAATAATAGCTTTTTAGATTATTAAATTCATTATAAATATTAATTAGAACACAAACATATGTAGTATAATTACACAATAATAATAAAATAGATATATAATATAATTGATTGAATTAGGCGATACATGGCGGAAATCCATTATTATTATAAAATGGAGGAGAGGAAGGAAAACCCACCACTTTCCCACGGTTAATCAATATACCGTACACCTCAAAAAAGGAAGGCATACGGGATGGGATCAAGGTGGAATAGGATATAAGGAAATCTTACTCCTGTGATGAGCACCGCTTCCAGAACTTCTACTTGCAATTTGCCGCAGAACTTCGAATAAAGATTCGAGTCTTTATTAGATATATAATGTAATTTTTTTTTGTTTTCTTTTTCTTCGGCGTCGGTTGCAACACGACAGGGTTAATGCCACCAATCTACCATTAATATTACCTCAAGAAATGTTTACAGTTCTCAATCATCATCATCACAAACCATAAATGTCCCACTGTTGGGCTCGGGCCTCCTCCGTAATGAGAGGGAAATTAACATACTATACCGCGCTGGTCAGACGGGTTGGTATAGGATTTTGTTTCGAGTTTCCCTTCTCTCGCATAGATGCTATATGCGCTCTATATCCCTTATTCGTCACGTACGATCACCCACGGGTAAGATATGGGGTGGTGAATAGTATTCTTACTCCTCAATAGTTCGTTCGTTCTCAATAGTTTTCGTATATATAGCCATATACAGGGGCGACTTTACCTATAGTGCAGAGGGTGCGGTGCACCCGGGCGCCGGATGTTAGAGGGCGCTTAGAGCCGCTCGGAACACTTAGAAAGGTTCCTTTATCGCCGTGCTCGCAATAACTTCATAATCCGATCGCGTTTACCTGGTTTCCTGTCAAAATAACGAGACTAAGCATGCGACAACGTATTCTAGCGAGGTTTGAAGTTCAGTTGAACGTGTTGTATCTATCAACCTATTCCATTTTGTTCACGCATTTTGATACAAGAGCGCGCCAGGTGAGTGCTTGCTAGTCCGGGCGCTTCATGTGCTAGAGCCTCTGGTCACATAGGTGAGCAAATTTGCTTAATTCACGTGATGACGAAGTAAGAATATTAACATATCTTATCCTGGATTTCGTAAAATATGACTAATGGATACCTATATGCATCGAAATAAAACTCTTTTGTCAACCAGTCTGAATTTCCCTCCTAATTTGAACGAGGCTCGAGTTTAGCAATGGAATGTAAGCAGAGATAAAGTTAGCTTTTCTATTGCTTTAATGTCTTGGTGGGTATAATTGAAAAAAAAAATACTAAATCGTATCATTATTTTTTTAATGCATGTTGAATTGACAACGGCAAAGGTTGAAAGATAAAAGTAAATTGAGGTAAAACGAAATTATAAGCAACCATAAATTAGAACCTGATACCGGTTGGTTACCCATATGGCGAAGATTATTGGACGGGGTATATGACCATATGTAGCTGTCCCCAAAAAATAAAAAAAAGAACAAAATTATAAGTAAGGTCCAGCCATAATCTTTTATTTCTATTTAATTTTTAAATTACATCGAAGTTTGAAGAGCATTACACTGAAGCTAATTATCACTGAATATGTGATACTATTTTTTATAAAAAAAAACAATAAAGAAATAATAATAATAGATAAACTCGCTGAGTTTCTTGCCGGATCTTATCATTGTATTAATTTAAAATGTTAATACTGACAATATATAAGTGCCCTCGCAGGGTTTATACATAGTAATTAAAGTTGAATTTGAAAACAAATTCACTTGATTCTCTTTTGACATTATCACAGATTAAAGAACTTGTATCATCATTCTCCTACTCTTATCCCAATTACTTGGTGTCGATAAAATATGTACTCTTTTTTCATAGTACATATTGTAAAAGTTATTGGCAATAGTTTTATGACAGGCCGCCTGCCAAACGTCAACCCACCTTGGGAATGCAATTGTTGACCAAACGGCATCAGATGGAGTTGACCCAGGTCGTTATAAAACTCTTGGTCGTATTGTACGACATCCATGAGCAAAGTAAGGGTTGGTAGTATTCGGAGCCGCTACAACACAGCAGAACTTGTATAACATTAAAGAACTCGTATAGGAATGTAAAAAGTGAATTATACTTTTTTTTTAATATTGATACCACTTCTTTTTTTTTATATTTGACTCCTTGTGGTATCAGTGACGCGAATTAAATTCCCATTCTCGATATTTTGTGCGATTTACAAATTTTTGTACCGAATCTGGTTGTATTTCAGTGTGATGACGGACTAAAAATACAATTCACTACCCCTATTTTATACATAGATATAATAATTCACTAATAATGGTCTACGACTACGGGTCGGTCCGTCCGGGATAGTACCACACTCTCGCAGAAAATCGACATCTGAGCAATGTCATGAGAAATGACAGAGCCGCATACCTAGCTTTTTTAGTGGGGTTTGAATTGGTAGGCAACGGCCTAGCTGTACCGTTGGCATAGCAAAGGTCCATGGGCGGCAGTGACACTTACCATCAGGTGTGCTACTTGCTCGTTTGCCACCATAAGCATTAAAAAAATCAAAAATATGCAAAAATTTAACATGTTAGGCGTTGAGTCTAAACTGTATTTTTTTTTATAACTCGTTATTCCCTAACTAGTTATATTTATTCTAATCGTTTTCAACCGGTTACACTTCCCGTTGCCTTTTAATTACTCTATTTAAAACAATATTACATTTTTATTATATCTGTGCTTCGATTGCGTGAACTAAACTATTATTTGATGTTATTATTTTATTTATATGTATATTATTAATACCACGTATTCCCGTGGTATTATTAATAATATTAACATTAATAACAGCCATTTCAAAACAAAATATGGAAATATTCTGAACGCAATTAAATAAATAAACTATCCTTAATTTTTTTTTTCAGAAAAATAAATAAAAGCCTGGTAGCCTCTATTTTCAAAATTCTCTTATCCAATAGGAATAGCAGAAAAAAATATTGTGAAAATAAGATTATTACGATAAAAATTATAATATGATAATAAATAGTTATCATTTCTTTGATTGTACATAAACAAATAAGAAAAAACCTTTTCTCTCTTTCTATTTCATAAAATAGTTTAAAATTTTCTAAAATATTTTTTTGGTAACAAAAATAACATATATTCTGTAGCACTAACTATTTAGTATTCAAAGAAAAATATGCACTAAAATTCATTCGAACTTAATTTGAAAATCAAAATCTCTAAAACAAAATAACACTTTACCTCTTTTCTATTACCCGATTAGAAAATTATAATAATAATGACCGTCCACTATTGTACACAAACAAAAAGTGTCAAAAAAAAACATTTTCAATTTAACAAAATATTTTTTCTCTGGAAATATAGTTGAATAATATAACATATAAAAAAAAATCATTGGCACTGGCCAAAAACAACATTCCAAAAAAAAAATAACCAGAACCAGTATTCAATTGAGTTTATATAGCGAAAAGTCTCTAATATATTAAAAAAAAATGACTTACCTTACGTCTCTCTCGCACTATCAAATATAATGCACTAATTGAAAACTATTTCTTTTCAATAATAACAATAGTACGTGCGTATGTCACTGAAGGTTTTCATCAACTGTGATTAAATGTTGTTAATTTCAAATAAGGATTAAATATAAAATACTGAGGCGCACAACCTTTTCCTACATTTCAAATTCAAATTCATTTATTATGTATAAGCCCTGCGAAGGCACTTACATATTGTCAGTATTAACATTTTAATTTGATCTAATGAACTACCACCGGATCGGAACTAGACCACTACTGAGAAGATCCGGCAAGAAACTCAGTGGGTTTTTGTCTATTATTGTTATTTCTTTTTAATTTTTATATATATATAAAAAGAATGGTACATGAAAGAAATAGCTCCAGTGTGATGCCCTTCGAACCTAATAGTTCAAATACAATGTAAAATAGCCAATGACTGGACCAGATCCCAAAAGCGGCACCCGATCATGAGTTAAGACTCTTTATATTATATAAATATTTTTTTTCATATAAAAATCTATTCTACTATAAATCTGAAAGGGTTTGTTTGTTTGTCGCTATGTCGGATAGAAAATACCACTTGGATATACCGTGTGGTGATGTACAATTTATATGTATTCTAAAGTCCCCATAAACGGCGTGACCGATGTTAATGAATTTTTTTAGAGTGGATATAGATTAACCATTGGACCGGGTAGGTAGAATTGCTGTGGATTTCAAGTAATCCATTTTTTTCTTAATTAGTATTTAACAGAGTCTGTTGAGTAAGATAGTTATAATATAAATTTAGTATACTTCAATAAAAAAAAGTGCGTGTGTCAGCTCCGACGCACGATTAAAGTTTACTCCTTAAGTACGATTATCAAAACAGGCGCAAAAAAGCTCATTTGACTAAAAATGATATATATATATTTTTATTTACATTTATTAAAACTGTTCAGTGAAGTATTATCTCACGTCAGAAAGTGAAAGGTGCGCAGAATAGGTTGCGCACCAAAACGTAACGAGGTCATTCGATCACTAGATTTTACTCCTCAAATTTTTCTCATACCGCCCGGTATGAGAAAAATATATATTATATGAAAATCGATTCTTAAGGAGTACGCTCCAAAAAACGAGAAGTGTAAAATTTAATCGCTAATAATCTTCATAATAGTATTTTTAATTCCAATCTGTCATCCTTTCATCGTCTTAACTTATATACGTCCCACTGCTGGGTTCGATTCTCCTTGCACAATAGGAGGGAAATGGACCTACTACATCATGCTGATCAAACGAGTCGATCTAAAGTTTTATTTCAAGTTTTCCATTTTTATACAGTGTGTAAGGGGACCGCTCCCGAAAACAAAGACAGGTAACCCTACTAGTCCTACTTGTAATGATAGGCTAGAAAAAAATCGATTCGGATGAAAAAAAAAATTTTTTTTTACCACGCGAGGTCGTTGAACTCTTAAATATATCGTGAGTTTTGAATAGATTGCGTCTTTTCTCATCTGAGTATAGTTACGTATTTTTTATCGAGTTATCGTTACATGGCACTGTCCTAATACGATGGAATGTGAAAAAAACTTAAAAATATTTGTGAAAAAAAAAAATTTTTTTCATTTCGATCAATTTTTTTTGAGCCTATCATTACAAGTAGGACTAGTAGGGTTACCTGCCTTTGTTTTCGGGAGCGGTCCCCTTCCACTCTGTATAGAGATAAGATGCATTGATGAGATGTCATACGCATATTATATTCATTAGTCGTCTTTTACGACACCCACAAGCAAGATAGGGAATAAGGAATTACATTATATTTGCATCACTGCACGGACTTACTTCGTGAGCCATTTTTTTACAACTTTTACTGCAGTCTCCTTCCTTATTGACCGACATATTATCTGCCAAGTATACTTTATACCTTTCTAATTTTAATAGCACATTAATATGGTTTAAATCATTAATTGCAAACAGACAGTGAGAAAAAGAATAATTATGAATAAATTGATTCAAATTTCTTTTTTTTTGATGTGATGATTAAATCCAAGATTGCGCTTACACTTATTATTACAATTAAATCAGTTTTTTTTTCTCTCTGCCTACCCTGCAAAGGACATGGCGTGATGGTATGTTTGTAAATCAGTTTAAAAAATACTAATGCTACTAAAACCCCTTCCTCGTCTCCGTGAACAAACTGGGTGGGTTTAGGGTTTGCATCGGTAAGTAGCAGCCATGGGCAGTAGTGACATTTACCATCAATATAAAAAAAACGTGATATTTTTTGAAGACTCTCTCCCTTAGTAGGTCTTATGGTATAGATAAGTTTCCTAATCTAGAACTATATGAATAGACGTAGTAGTAGTTTATAAGGTATGCCAACATTTTTTTGAAATACTCTACCTTTTTTTTTTTGCGGTGGGCTATGGACGTCGCACCCCGCCAAATCGGTCCGGGGCGACGGAAGAGGCGGCGCGCAACCCCATTGACCCACCTGCAAGCACCTCTTCTTCGCCGTGCGAGCGGGCCACCGGTACCTGATCTTTGTCTTCGGTGGCCCGCTCGGCGGTATGCCCTCTCGGGCTCCTCTCCTGTCGACGCCCCGGCAGCTTTCGCCGTCGAGGCGTCGTCCTCACGCGGTGGCCTCACGTCAGGTGACCGGACAATTCCCCAGTCCGATGAAATACTCTACCCTGCACTAAGGAAATAATCCTTGTATTGCGTTGGGACTTTACAAACATGCAATCAACGCGACAAATTACACTCAAACTCAGAACAACACTTCATAGATCGCACAAATTATTGTCCTACGTGCGAATCGAATCCACGTAACTGGCACAGAAGGTTGGTACCTTAACCACTACGCCATCTGTGCAACCTACCAACTAACCAAAATAAAGGAAATTCGAAAGCCAACCAACAATAAAATGAGACTCATCTCACTTCCTCGAATTTAGGTTCCTAGTTCCTCCTCCTACTCAGGTCCCTATCTCATACTACTGTTAATCTAAATTGAGTTATAAATAAAATCTTATGAACGTCATTAAAATGTTGTTCACGTCTGTAACCTCACGTAATCATGCACGCGTTCGCGGCGTGTGACGTCACGTCGTCCACTTTACAAATGTCATGCCGTTCAAGACATAAATGGAATTTACCATAAAGCATATAAACTTCTTAATTGTACTAGGATTTCTTTTTTATATAAATTAAAAATAAAATCTATAGAAAATATTTTTTGAAATGAAACTTTTGTGGATTTAGAAATTATTTTTTTAAGTGAGAAAACTTTCGCGAGAAAATGGGTTCAAGTAACTGCCACTTCACGTGTTTACGCGTATTCCGTGTACTCGTGTTTCACTATTGAAGGTTACATGTTAATATGCAATATCATCATCATCATTATCATTTCAGCTCATATATGTCCCACTGTTGGGCTCCGGCCTCCTCCGTAATGAGAGGGAAATTAACCTACTACACCACGCTGGTCAGACGTGTTGGTATAGGGTTTCGTTTCGAGTTTTCCTTCTCTCACATAGATGGTATATGCGTTTTATATCCCTTAGTCGGCTTTTACGACACTCACGGTTAAGATAAGAGGTAAGATAGGAGGTGGGTGAATTATATTCTTACTCCATCACCACACAGAAAATGTGCAATATAGCATACGCTTAAACTCTTTTTCTAAGGAATTTTACAATACCCACGCAGGAGGACTTTGGAGATCCACAAACTGTTGCTCTGAGTCTGGATGTAATTTGTGTCCATTAATTATATATTTATTAAGTCCCACCACAAATATGCACATAAACCATCATAAATGTATTAAAGCCACTTCAAGAAAACTCCAATTATATAACATCAATATAATAATTAAAACACAAAACATAAAAAAGACACGGACAAAAGTCTGTGGAACAAAACTTTAATATAAAAAAAAAGTCCCAGCGCAATATAAGGATTATTTCCTTAGTTCAGGGTATTGTATAAAAAAAATAAAAAAATAATGAAATATACGCTGTTCTTGCTTTTAAATCAATGGACAATGAGTAATAAACCCTAATTCTATGTCTATTCAAAAATGTTTGATGTACATAATTACATATGTTTACTTGTAATACTCTTGTAACTCCATTTGATGCCGTTTGGTCAACAATTACATTCCCAAGGACGGTTGACGTCTGGCGGGCGGCCGGTCATAAAACTATTACCAATAACTCTTACAATATCTACTATGAAAGTAGAGTACATATTGTATCGACCGCAAGTAATTGGGACAAGAGTAGGAGAATGATGATGATGATGATGACTTGTAATAAAACAATATTCACGCATATAGTGTGTCTTTAAGGCAAACTATATATCTACAGACAACTCTTTAAATTTTTGAATCAAAATTTCTTTAGACCCGAATAAAGAGTAACTCATTGCTTTGAAGCGAAAAAAATGGCGGTAACAATCGAATGCATACTTTCGTAAAACGTTTATACCGATTTACCCATTTTTTAGTTATTGCTTATAGTGGCAGACGAGCAAACAACCTGATGATAAGTGTAACTGCCGCATATGGACCTTTGCAGTACCAGAGATACAGTTACGTCGTTGTCTACCAATGAAAAGCCCAAATCCACCCTGAAAGTTGGGTTGCCTACACTCTCGTTCACCGAACGAAGCGCTACAGCATATTGTTACTGCTCAGGCGTCGATTTTCTGCGTGAGTGTGGTACTACCCCGGACGGACCGACCCGCGGCTGTAGACAGAGAGCTGACAACAGCGTGGTCCTACAAAATTTCATACAGTCATTTTCAATTGTACTGCTTAATATGGTAAAATAAAAAATTAACGAAAATTTTTCCTTTTCGGCATCATCATCTCAGCTCATATACTGTTGGGCTCCAGCCTCCTTCATAATGGGAGGGAATATGTAACATATGTAATCTAAAATTAAATGATGAATGAATTATTCCGTCTTCCAGAAGTCAATTTTAAACAGAGTGATGCTTACATAAGGCGAATTTTCTAAAATTCTAAAAAACATAATAGCATAAATAAAAAATCACTGTTAATTAATAATCACTACAATTTAACATTTTCACAGCATTACAAATAATACTATGAAAATTATTTAATTGTACTTCATTCGTTTATTCATCACTCTTTTCAGGTGTTACAATTATCCCCCTATTAGGGACACTATCCTCTGTAGTAAAAAAAATAGAGCATTTGTATATTGCCGAACAGATGAATTGAGTTTTACTATGCTTTGGCTGTATACATAATGTAGTGATTAAGATACCAATCTATCAATCAATCAAATTATTTATTTGCGTAAAAAATAGTTCGTCCAGATACATTCTGCCCATTGAGCATGCAAATATTAAAAAGTCAATGCTAATAGTTAATAAATAATTCACACAAAATAAAAATGATATTCAAACAAATTACTACTACTATTCAATGTTAATTAAATGTCACGTCATACAATAATTAATTAATAAAATTATTAATATTTAATAATAACAAATAAAATAAAACTACTTTTACGGATTCTATCGCGTTTGTATTTCATTTTTAATAACCCTATAATATATCAAATTCTGACCCACACTTTTAATAATCAAAATAAAAATAAGCCAAAATTTAATATCTTATAGGATAGATATAAATTTCTGTAATAGCAATGACATATTGGACGTAAGACAGCTTAGTCCTCCCGTGACCATGATCACTGTAAAGTTTTCGAAACGTCGGGAAATTAAAAATCAAATACAAACGCGATAGAATCCATAAAAGTAGTTTTATTTCAAATGTGTAATGCTCGCGTAAATATTAGAAATCATTAAATAAAACAAATTCAAAATATGTCATCTAAAAAGTCTTTTTTTTTTTTGTTGTCGGGTGGGCTACGGTCGTCGCGCTCCTCGCACCACTCTGTCCGGGGAGACAGAGGGGCGTAAGCACGCTCATCCATAACCCACCCGTGAACCTCGCCTTCGTCGTTGGACCGGCCACCGGAGCAGCGTGAACTTCTCATCAGTGGCCGGCCCGACGGAATACCCCCCGAGGGGTACCCTCTTCTTGAGCGACATTCCCTCCCTCGGGGAGGACGTCGGTCTTTTCCTCGCGGTCAGCCTCTCGGCGGGTGACGGACTAATTCCCTGGTCCAGTCACATGCGGCCTCGGCTAGGGCGGCATAAGCCGCAGGTAATCGCGCCTACGCCGCCTCCTTCTGCGAGACTACTGCTTCGCAGAAGGCTGCGACCGCGTCTCAGTTCCTGACGCTGTCGAGCATCGTCCTGGCAATGGTCGGCAGCATCAGGTCAGCACCGATGACTGCGACGAGTTCACGGCGCTGCTCTGCGTAAGCGGCACAAGCCTCGAGCGTATGCTGCGCCGTGTCCCCGTCGCTGTCGCAGTGGTGGCAGGACGGTGTACTCTCCCTCCTCACGACCGCGTGCAGGTATTTGGCGAAGCATCCATGCCCCATCAAAACCTGCACCAGTCGGAAGGAAAGCATCCCGTGCCGCCGTTCCAACCACCGCATCAGCACCGGCCGGAAGGCCTCCACAGTCCGCACACCGAACCGAGGTCTCTCCAGCTGGACTGCCCAACGGGCAATGACGTCTTGGCGGGCGTCGACACGCCAAGCGGTGAGCTCCCTCAATGAAACCACAAAAAAAAGTATTTTATGGAATAATAGCATTTGTCCAATAAATATGTCGTAAGATTTTTCTTAAATGTATAAACAGATTCAGTCTTAATTGCTTCAAGTATTTTATTATAATATCTGGAGGACCGACCTTGCTCGGTATTATCTTGTTAGTGTGTTTTGGAAGATATATTTAAATATAATAAAAATAATGAAAAAATAAATTAAAAGGCAAAAAGTAGAACAAACATAGAAACTAAAAAATGTATCGAGCAAAAAAGAGCCAAAATCACTTTTGTTATATGGGAGTACCCTTTAATCATTTATTTTATTTTGTTTTTTAGTATTTGTCGTTATAGCGGCAACAGAAATACATCATCTGTGAAAATTTCTGTTTGACTGTTGTCTAACTATCACAGTACAGCCTGGTGATAGACAAATGAACGGACGAACGGAGAGCGAAGCCTTAGTTATAGGGTGCCGTTTTACGCTTTGGATACGGAACCCTGAAAAGGTTGAACTCATATAAAAGCTCGCAAAAAATGGAAATACTCTTTGAATGTCTCCAAAGTCACAATACCTGCTGTATTAATACGGAATTTGAAAGTTTCTAAGCTATAAAAAGGTAATACACTTTTAGGACATAGTGTCATAGGAACGTAGATTTTGAAATTTTAAATGGTTGAACAGCAATTTTGTAAGCCGAATATTGTAATTGAGAGCCATGATAACACATTGCATCGTATAACTGAAATCCATCGCTCATAAGATGTATTACCCGTTTTAATTTTAAATCATTCGAAGAGGTCGAATATTAAAATAAATCCTTCGAATAAGTGATAAACTCTAAGTCCGAAAACCGGTTGAGTTCCTGAATACTCTGAAGGCTCCCGGTCTCCAAACTCGCATCTTAAAATTAAGAGCTGGCGCGCCAAAATTGTACAATGCCACCAGTTTGCAGGAAAAAGTATTACATTGCATTGTAATCGGGTCAACTATACCGCCTGGTTATTCTCGAGCAGAGTCTGTCTTTATTCCTAGGATTCTCCAAATACCATCAAATTATTCCTTCAAATTTCAGAGAGTGCAGTTTGCCATTAAAGTCTGCTTGGCAATAATAATAAACAAAGCTCGAGGTCAAATTCTTAAGGTAGCGGGAGTAGACTTGAGAGAAAGCTGCTTCTCCCATGGGCAGTTGTATGTGACATGCTTCAGAGTAAGCTCACAGAGTAGCCTAGTAATTCTAGCATCCGAAAGAAAAACAAAAGATATTGTTTACAAAGAAATACTGTAATAGGTGAAGTATCGCGGGTGGATGTCATTGAAGCGGTACCAGTGGTCGGTCTAGTTTAAATGGAAAAGACGGTGGGTTATGGGGCCGCACACTACCCTTCCGTCGCCTCGGTCGGTATGAGCGCGGTGTATTCAAAACATAGCCTGTTAAGAAAAAATCCTCTTGTCCATAATATATAACAAAATTTTATTTGATTTTCATGTTTATTGAACCTTCCCTACTGCTGATACTGATTCCCTACACTATAATAAAAATTGTTATCATCATCATCACAGCCCATATACGTTTCACTGTTGGGCTCGGGCCCTCTTTGTAATGGGAGCGAAGTTAACCTACCATACTGCTGGTCAGACGTGTAGATATAGGGTTTTGTCTTGAGTTTTCCTTCTCGTGCATAGATGTTATATATTATGCATTTTATATCCCTTAGTCGTCTCTTACGTTCACCCACGGATAAGATAGGAGGTGGTGAATTGTATTCTTACTCTGTCACCACATAGATAAGATTGTTATACTATATAAGTATGCAAACATTTATACCTAATAATTTAATAAATAATAATAAAATTTATAACGTAATAAACAAACAAAAATTTTATTAGAGCCGTTTTCGACTTTTACGCAGACAAAGATGCGGGCAAATGATAATAATTAATAATATAATTAAAAAAGGCCAAAAAGTAAATAAGAGAAAGTAAGGATCCGAACCGAGCTCGATTTTCCAACTGAGCTAAATATCTATTCTTAATGACAGCGTCAAAATTTGAAAACCGTCATATTCTAATAGTTTTAATTTAAAGGGAAAATTACATTTTTTGTTGCCGAAAAATACTGACAAATCAATATTTTCTATATCATAAACCTAGCTAGATCGATTAATGGCCCCCGGAACCGCTTGTATGTTAAATTTCAAGAGAATCGTTGGAGCCGTTTCCGAGATTCAGATTACATATATATATATATATATATATATATATAAGAATTGCTCGTTTAAAGATATAGTGAGATATAGCAAGTCCCATACAAAAGTGCCGTATGATGACCAGACATAGTAGGTGCCGGGGAGACCTAGACTAACCTACTTAGACCAGATCGGTCATGTACTGAAGGAAGGTGGAGTCAAGAATCTCTGAAACCGGCGAGCGTGTATGAAGAGAATTATGAATGTTGAGTAAGCGAGTGAAGTATGCAAGGATAGAGTTCTCTGGCACTCTGTTCTCTCTGCCTACCCTACAAAGGACATGGCGTGATGGTATGTATGTATGTATATAGTTAGTAACTCTTCATATTGGGATCGCAATGCTGTTAATCGAAGTCTTCTTTCTGACATCGTATGGAAAAGTTGCTTTATTGGTCTTGACAAAAATGGCTACGTCTAATATATAAATATATGGAAAAGTAAGTTTACGGATTTCAACACTGGAATACAGCTATCTGTATATTTCAGACCTTGCATGGTTCTAATACAATGCTTTTGTGCTTCGAATACGTTCTCTCTTTCGCTACAATTACCCCAAAATATAACTTCAAATCTTCCAAGCGATGAAACCAAACCATGACATGTCATTATAACAATTTTCGTATTGACTTTTTTATTTATGCTATGAAGTGCAAAAGCAGGTATACTGAATTTTACAAATTTTATTCGACTCTGTTTTTCATGTTACCTGACTGTCGATGTTTATTCCGAGAAAATGTGTCTTGGTTACTTCAGTAATTATTTGACCATTATAATTAAAATTTATGTCAGAGTTAGTGGGCTTAAGCTGGTAAAAATGCACTATTTTACTTTTATCTATATTTATGACTAGATTGTTTATGTTCATCCAATTTATACCTAATATTATTCAAGGTATTATTCACGTCTCTTTCGTAACTTTTTCTATCTAAACATTTTATGATTACTGTACTGTCATCTGCAAATAATACCATTAGATGAATAGTTGATCGGGGTAAGTCATTTATGTACAACAAAAATAACAGCGGTCCGCGAACACTTCCTTGTTGTACGTCATATTCAATAGTTCGACCGTATGAGTAGTTAATTCTTGGTTATAGGGCATATTCTAGATATATCAGTGTATTATTGGCGATGAGTGAGATATGATTTTGTGAGTTTAAATATGTTTTCTATTAATCCATAAGAGTTCAGTTTATTTAACAGAATGCCATGTCTTACAAAGTCAAAGCCTAACGTGAGAGTGTTGTCGTTTCGATTCCCAAACAGTTTATGTGTAGAAAAATTGCTATTTTGAGTCTGGGTATAATTTATATCAGTTAATTATATGTTTGTAAAATCCCCGTGTGATCTTTTAAAAAAAAAATGTACATCAAATTACCAGATAATATTGAACTGTCATTTTTAATTTCATTCACGTGCCTGCGTTACAATGTAAGAGTAATTGTCCTACTAGATACCTATACCTTTTTTATTTTATTTTTGGTAGGCTATGGCGTGGACCCACATTGTCCTCCTCATCCGGGCAACCTGTAGCCCCATATCCTACCGTATACCCTCCCCATCACCATTGGTCCGGCCACTGGTACCACTTCCTTGACCAGCCCGGCGGGTTATCTTTTCGGATACCATCCCCGTCGACGCTCCAGCCTGCGGCCAGGACGTCACCCTCACGCGGTAGATACCTATACGTACCACATATAAGAGTCACCACGTCCCACGTCGAGGAGCACAAATCAGTGTGTCTGGGCTTGCTGTGCCGGTGCGGGCCCGGATGAAATATCTGGGTCTGCACCTAGATCTTAAATGGAATTTCGGGCCACACTTTGCCCAGCTCGTTGGCTTGTGAAGACGGCTGCGGCCTTGGGTAGGCTTCTGCCGAATACTGGTGGTCCAGGGTCGTTCTGTCGGCGGTTGTACGCCGGAGTCGTGCGGTCCATGACGCTGTATGGTGCCCCTATCTGGTCGGAGTCCCTCACTACACGCAATAGGGCCCTCCTGCAACGTCCGCAGAGGGCCATGGCGGTGAGGGCCATTAGGAGCTACCGTACAGTATCCTGGACTGCAGCGACACTGCTGGCGGGCGACCCGCCTTGGCCGCTCGTGGCTAAGGCTTTGGCAGAGACCTATCGGCTGCGCGCTGCGGCGCGGGCCGGCGGCGAGCAAGTCTCCGCAAGGAGGCTGGGCAGAGATCTTGAAGTGGCCCGAAGGGGAGTCATCCGGCGATGGAGAGAGGATCTGGAGTCCCCCGTAGCAGGGTGGCGGACTATGGAAGCGGTCGCACCACATTTCCACCGCTGGATCAGTAGGAGGCACGGCAGCCTAACCTTTAGGATGGCGCAGGTGCTTACCGGACACGGGGTCTTCGGTAGGTACCTGCATAGAATTGGAAGGGAAGGAGCCCCAAGATGTCACGAGTGTGGCGTACCAGTAGACAATGCGCGTCACACTTTGGAGGTATGCCCCGCCTGGGGGCCCCAGCGCCACGTCCTGTCGGAGGTCGTTGGAGGAGACCTGTCGCTGTCAACCATCATCTCCAGGATGCTTGACAGCCGCGTATAGGGAGTGGACTCCGGCCTGCCACCATTGCAGCAGTGACGAGGACACGGCGCAACACACGCTGGAGGTGTGTCCGAGTTGGGACGGGCAGCGCCGTGACCTCGTCGCTGTTATCGGTGCCGACCTGACGCTGCCGGCTGTCGCGAGAGCGATGGTCGACAGCGTCAGGAACTGGGACGCGGTCGCCGCCTTCTGCGAGGCTGTCATCTCGCAGAAGGAGACGGCGGAACGAGTCCGGGAGGATTCCCGTGACCCGGGTCGCCGTCAGCGGCCGGGGCGGCGCACGCGCGAATACCTGCGCCTGATGCCGCCCTAACCGAGGCTTCGGGTGATCGGACCGGGGAATTGTCCGGTCACCCGACGTGAGGCCACCGCGTGAGGACGACGCCTCGACGGTGAAAGCTGTCGGGGCATCGACAGGAGAGGAGCCCGAGAGGGCATACCGCCGAGCGGGCCACCGAAGACAAAAATCGGGTACCGGTGGCCCGCTCGCACGGCGAAGAAGAGGTGCTTAAAAAAAAAAAAAAAAAAAAGGATGCTTGACAGCGACAGGTAATGGATGTCGATGGCCTCCTTTTGTGAGGCCATCATGGAGAGGAAGGAGGCTGCGGAGCGGGAACGCGAGGTACTTGTGGCCCCTGACTCGATCCGCCGCCGGCGACCGAGGAGGAGGAGGCGCCGTTATGCGCACCTCCTCCCACCGCCTTGAGGACGGACTGGACGTGGCCAAAAGGCCAAGCGTTGGGGCGTCGGGGATCGAATGTCAGTAGACGATTTCTCCGGCGTCCCGTAAAAGTGCGGAAGGGAGCCGCTGTGGTTTTAATGGGTATTCCAGTGAAACAGCCAACCGGCGAGTCCCACACTCCCCCCTCGTCTGGACACCAGCGGGTTCGTCGTTCGGCGTCATCGCAAAAATCATAAAGAAATCATAAAAAAAATAAAATAAAAGTAACGTCCGCACAGAGTACGACTCGTTATATATAATAATTCACGACATAATTACTATAGCATATTGTAGGTACTTAAGCATAATTGAGTTTAATTAAAGACAGATCTAATTGATAGGTATCTAGCTAACAATGTTTGTTCGTTAAGTCCTTACACGTGCCAAATTAAAAAAAAAACACAAAGCAGTCATGAGGCTGACAGAAGTGAAAACTTGAACCTATGAAACAAAAATGCAAAAAAATAAAAAAGCATGCCCCTAAGGAGTGTATGGGTGTGACCATACCAGAGCCAACCATGAAAAAATAAATATTAAAAACTATTGAATCCTTACTAATATTATAAATGCGAAAGTAACTCTGTCTGTCTGTCTGTATGTCCCTTTCACGCCAAAACTACTAAACCGATCTAAATGTAATTTTGTACACAGATAGTCTAGAGCCTGCTAAAGGACATAGGCTACTTTTTAATACAAAAAAAGGGTTAAAAAAGGGGGATAAAAAGTTGTAAGGAAGTATCATCATTTTTAAAGCCCGAAGCTTGAAACTTATTTTTAGGCTATTGATTAGATATAAATAAATATGACATTAACATTTTGTAAAAAAATACCCTTAAGGGGTAAAATAAAAATAGTGGATGAAAAACTTTAGAAAGGAACCTTTTACGCGGGCGAAGCCGCAGGCAGAAACTAGTAATTAATAGTTATTATTACATTTAAATTGTATATAGTAAACACAAGATACAGCAGTGAAGAGCAGCTGACTGTATCTATCTCGCTCAGTTATACTCGGCGGTCCCGAGTTCACCCGATTGAGCCTTTCAACTCTGAGCGTGACGGATCAGTCTCACTTACAGCCTACGAAAAAATCTGTGTGTGGTGCGCCAAAAGTAGTTTTCACTTCAAAAACCGACAGATATTAAAACTGGTTTTCGGACAATGCCAAAGGGCGCCGACACTTAGCAGAATTTAAAAGTGATTATAAAAATCTTCACTGATTCGATATTAATTATTTTTGTACAATAATTTTAAAGTGAAACTTTTATTACCTACATCGCTTCAAATTTTTTCGTCCATCTATTGCATGTCGCGTGACGGTCGGCCGCGGAGTAGGGGTAAAGTAAAAGGCGCTCGACAGAGCAGGCGAGACCAATATGGCGGCGCCTATGGTTCGCATCAGCTGACCGTGTAGTGTATAGACTATTACTCATTTGTGTCAGTGCTTCACGCTATTTGTTTGTTTTTAATATATGTATATCATCTAAATAATTGTATATATTATGTATGTCGTACTCTAAAACACAGAGTTAAATTAAAATATTAGTTGGAGACCTAGTTATCATTTCCCATAATCATTCTCATTTTCCAAGTATAAAATGAATATTGATGATGTGATTTTAATACCCTAAATCAGTTATTTTTTAATTTTTTTTTTAATTAAATGTCAAGAAAATGCGAAAGAACGTTTCACTTTGCGAAAAAAAAAGCGAAATGATGCGAAAAAAGTATCACTTTCACCGTGGTTTCATAAAACTACATTTTATATTTTTTCTTATAATAAAATTTTATATGAAAAGTAAATTTCAATAAAATACATCACAGTTTTAGTGCTGATCAATCATAGTTATCACAGCCCATACGCGTTCCATTGTTGGGCTCGGGCATTCTTCACGATGGGAGAGTAATAACCCTACATAGGACCTAGTTTACCACGCTGGCGAGACAGTTTGGTATAGGGCTTTATTTACAGTTTTCTTCCTCTCGTTTAAAATTTATATACATACACATACATATGATCACGCCATATCCCTTGCAGAGTAGGCAGAGAGAACATAGTGCCAGAGAACTCTATCCTTGCATACTTCACTCGCTGCCTCAACATTCATGATTCTCTTCATACACGCTCGCCGGTTTCGGAGACTCTTGACTCCACCTTCCTTCAGTACATGACCGATCTAGTCTAGGTACTTTAGTCTCGGTCTCCTCCGGTACCTACATCCTTATATATATCCATATATCCATTTAAAACTTATATGGGTATTATACCCCTTAGTCGTTATTTACGAAACCCACAAGTAAAAGAGGGCTAAGTGAAATTGTATTTTTACTCCGTCACCACACAAAAAACTGATCAATATACTAAATTATTTTATACTAAAAAACACACATACTTAAAAGGTAATTAATTCAAATATGGCCATTTTGTATTGCGATACTGCTTAGGTAATTTTGTATTAAATAGATGTAAAAAAATGACCATTAAAACATTCCTTTCCGCACCATTCCTTCCATCGCCCCGGACGGAATGGACGGCGTCTGGACAATAGCCTGCCAAAAAAAGAAAGACTGATGACACTACAAACAAGATAAAACATATTTGAAATAAAACTACTTTTACGGATTCTATCACTTTTGTATTTGATTTATAATTTCTAGACGTTTCGAACACTTTACAGTGATCATGGTCACGGGAGGACTAAGGTGTCTTACGTCCAATATGTCATTGTTATTACAGAAATTTATATCTACCCTATAAGATATTAAATTTTGACCCACATTTTTAATACAAAATTAATACAAATTTATTGCCAGTACAAAAAGAGAATGATTCTATATAAAAAAATTATGTTGTTTATGATTTGTTATTATTAAAGTATTTAATTTGTGATAATTATTATTGTGGCAATCTTACAATTTTACAAAACTAACAAAACTATTCAGCTACCACCGGATTGGAACGCGGCCACACTGAGAAAAATTTAATAGGTCAAAATTTTATATCTTATAGGGTAGATATAAATTTCTGTAATAACAGTGATATATTGTACGTAAGACACCTCAGTCCTCCCGTGACCATGATCACTGTAAAGTGTTCGAAACGTCGGGAAATTATAAATCAAATACAAACGCGATAGAATCCGTAAAAGTAATTTTATTTTAAATGTGTAACACTCGCGTAAACATTAGAAGTCATTAAGATAAAACATTAGTAATTCTTAAATATTATGCAAAAGATTATGACCGAACAAGGTCTCACAAGCGGCTTTTCAATAATTTATTGAACCTTCGTGATTGCTCGTACGTGCTCATAAAGTATAGTTTCGCAAAAAAATATTATATTGTTTTTATTTAAATTTGCATATTTTTATGCTTAGTAGGTATAGCTTGCTCTGCGTTGGCGGCTATTAATATAACCAACCCTGACATTCCTCGTAAGTGTCGTAAAAGACGACTGAGAATTTTACATCGATAACAGCGAGAGTTGCAAGAATTGCAAGACTCTTGTCTTGCATTTGGGCAACAAACAACAAATGGGCCACCGCAAACCAGTCTTTATCGTTGGTGGCCATAAATTATTGTGCTGCGTGGGAATCGAAAAATTACCCCGGGAAAAGAGTTTGCTATATTGTATGTTTGCAGTCACAACTTATAAACGATGGTTATACATACATACATATCATCAGGCCATATCCCTTGCAGGGTAGGCAGCGAGAACAGAGTGCCAGAGAACTCTATCCTTACATACTTCACTCGCTTCCTCAACATTCATAATTCTCTTCATACACGCTCGCCGGTTTCGGAGACTCTTGACTCCATCTTCCTTCAGTACATGACCGATCTGGTCTAGGTAGGTTAGTCTCGGTCTCCCTCGGTACCTACATCCTTCATCCTTTGATGTTATTTAAGTTGGAATATAATTTATATTCGCTGTTATGTAGCCTTGGGCGTTTAGCATGGGTGTGCTTGTAAAAAAATGACGTTGTTGTTATAAAGAGGCATACATTAATAACTTGAGATGTTTCTGAGGATTTTTGACCGTCCCTCCCTGTCTGCTGAGATATAAAATTAGTTTCAACCAAATATCACTTTTACAAAAAAAATATTTCACACATAATTCAACTTCAGATATTTAATCAACTTCAACTAACAGCTGGTTTAGTGATTAACATATTGGCATATCGTATTAAGTATTGTGGGTTCGATTTCCATGCGTATCAATAGTTTGTGTGGTCGAAACATTCTTGTTCTGTTTTTAGTTAATAATTGTGACCGCCAAACCGCCTGTCAATCGTGTCGATGAGGACGTTACCCAATATGGCCTGTAGTACATTAATACTGTTACAACCTCATGAACTCTATTGAATAAATTTTGTATTTAAATGTATTTTATATTTAAATTATTTTCATTATATATGTAGCTATTGCTGGTCAGTTAATTAACCTTAAATTTAAATTTTAAATTTATTTTGTATCGATCGTAGCGTGTGTGTTTGAATAAAAAGTTTTATTTTAATCAGGCGGCGCTTTGTACCATATATTAATTTTAAAAATTAACTAGCGCCATCTATCGACCAGTAGATGTAGCTTATACGAGTACTATTTTGAACTAAATAAAACCAAAACAGTACTGAAAAATACAAGCAATACAAAATCTAAATTTTTATTTGCAGTTTAATCTCAATTTCTTTTCTGCTTAAAAAAAATATTCGAGATTCGGCACTTTTTCAAGAGGATAGTATTAATGTGGTAATAGAATTAGTACTCTGCGTGTCTTGCTTTTTAAAGGGATTGAAAAAAATTGCCAATAGAGTGAGCCAGACTGGTACCGTTACGCGTTATTAACGAAGAGGTTTACCGTTCCATAAAAAGTTGTCATTTAAAAAAAATATCCACGTAGAATTTGTACATTGCTTTACCCCTATTTATTTAATTTCATGTATTTTTTGTAATTTCTCGTATAATGGTATAATTTACATATTTAAAACAGATTTCATGTGTAGCTGGACTCTTAGCCTACTGATGAGTGTAGATAATCTTCTCCATGAGCCACAACATAACTGCCTCGCAGATGACGACGACCGCATTCCAATTCCTGACGCTATCGAACATCATTCTAACAACGGTTAGCAGCGATGATTGCGGCAAGTTCACTATGCTGTTCTACACAGACTAAGCAGACCAGCGTGAAAAAGTGACAATAAGTTTATAATATATACATCTGTTGTTCAATAGTATACACTAATGTAATTGTCGTTGTTACTATACGTGATGATTAAGTAAAACTTTAACAGATGGCGCTGAAAACAATAATTATATATGCAAATTTAATTGTCCGCATATTTTGTTAATGCATTGTGAACATTACCCGAATAGTATTTACATCTAAATTAATAATATTCGTAACCAGAAAGCAAAATTATTAATAAGATTATATTAATTCATGTAAAATAACAAACATTTTTTTAGTGTAAGTACGTAATGCTAATGGATAATACAGCAAGTAGGTATTACGACACAAAATGTTTTTTAGCTTAGGTAATCAGTTATTATCTAATGAAGAGACATTTTTTGACAGAAACGAGTAAATTAGCATCTCTAAATTATTTTACAAGCAGTCAACATGTTGCTATTAATAAATCGATGGCGACTTAGTGAAGGGTTATTTCGGAATTTTGGCAGAACATGCAAACATATGTAAAACACTGTTACATCATATTCACTACATTTTAGCATTTTCTTTGTATAACATTATATAAAATGTAAACGAAATTTAAAATAAGAAACTAAAATACTGAAAATAAGACCGCTGGACGGCATTTTCACTTCAGCCAAAACTTCATGTGACTGTCTCGTTGGTATAATGATATAAAAAGACGACAGCCGATCAATTGCTCCTGTGTACGAATCCTGGGCCGTGCAAAGACAGACTATGTTGCAGCTTTCTGCTTACTTATTAATATTTAAAGTATATTTTTATGAAACTACTCGATTGCAAGCCTGATATTCACCATAATAGACTTTCTGATTACCATTTTCACTACTGATTAACCTTTTAGGCATAGGTACCTAGATGTGTGATTATAAAAAGACTTTTTAGTAGAGCGTGAAAGCGTCATGTCGTGGTATTGTATTATATTCATTATGGACTAGACAGATGTTCAACTTTTAAGTTTTAACGTGTTATATTAAATAATTTTGAATCTCAGCTCATATATGTCCCACTGTTCGGCTCAATCCTCCTCCGTAATAGGAGGGCAATTGACCTACTATACCACGCTGGTTAGACGCGTTTGTATAGAGTTTTGTTTCGAGTTTTCCATCTCTTGCATAGATGTTTTATGCGTTTTATATCTCTTAGTCGTCTCTTACGATCATCCACGGGTAAGATAGGGGGTCTTGAATTGTATTCTTACTCCGTCACCACACGGATTTGTAGTACTGCTGCGACGTAGTCAATATAATATAAAAGTGCTTAACATATTTTCCATTAAAACTCTCAGAAGATACTATTAAGTGTGTGGCCATAACATCTTTGAAAACGATGATTTGAGTTTTACTGAGAATGAAAAATTTTAAGAAATTAATACCCTCATCATTCATCATTCTCCTACTCCTATCCCAACTACTTGAGGTCGCTACAATATGTACTCTTCTTTCATAGTACATATTGTAAAAGTTATTGGCAATAGTTTTATGACCGGCCGCCTGCCAACTGTCAACCCACCTTGGGAATGTAATTGTTGATCAAACGGCATCAGATGTAGTTGGCCCAGGTCGTTATAAGGCTCTTAGTCGTGTTTTACGATATCCACGAGCAAAGTAAGGGTTGGTAGTATTCGTAGCCGCTACCACACAGCAAAAATTTTAATAAATTAATATATGAAGAATATAATTATTTGTGATGAAAATTATAACTAGACACTGGCAACAATAAGCTCATGGTAGCTCATTGCCAATAGAAAAAAAAAAGAAGAAGAAGAAAATTTGGTCTTAATCACTGTGGCAATATTTCTTTTTTATGTACTTAGTTGTTAGCAGTAGATGGCTATGACAACTTTACCGGGACTGTTGTATGAGAGCTGAGGCATTTCAACGCAAGCAATCTATTGATAGTGGTATCTACTATCATAAATTTCTGTAACACTAGTGTCAAAGCCAAATCTAGGTCAACCATTAAAAAAGATCTCTGTTCAGAAAACAAAATTCTATGCAGCAGATTTATTTACACCTTTAAAGAAGATGTCATAATGGTCCAGAAACGCAAATAGGCAGGGCCGGCTTTACCTATAGTGCAGAGGGTGCGGTGCACCCGGGCGCCGGGTGTTAGGGGGCGCCACATTGGGTGCCTAACTATCTATAGTCGTAGTGGGTGCGTTATTTGACAGGTTTGGGTAGGTTGCTTTGTCGCCATGCTCACTGTTACTTCATAATGCGATCGCGTTTACCTGATTTTGTGTCAAAAACTTTCAACCTATTCCATTTTTTTCACGAATTTTGATACAAGAGGGCGCCAGGTAATTGATTGCACCCGGGCGCTGCATGTGCTAGAGGCGCTCCTGCAAATAGGTAATTCAATTTAAAAGTTACACCTACATAAGAGAAATAACTTGGAAAATTCACTTTTTAATAAATTCAATGCGAAAACAAAAGATATAGTGCCAATAGAAATTATAGAGAAATCAGTGTCACAGTGAATGTGTTGACGGGTTTAAAACATCCTGCACTAAGGAAATAAACCTTGTATTGCGGGGGACTTTACAAACATGCAACTAACGCAGACAAATTACACCCTGATTTAAAAACAACAATGAATTAATTGCACAAAGTAAAGTTGTTGTCTTGCTTGAGAATAGAATTTAATAATGGCAGGACCACGCTGTTGACAGATTTCTGTCTAAAGCCGCGGGCCGATCCGTCCGGGGTAGAACCACACTCTCGCAGAATATCGACGTCTGAGTAATGCCAATGTGCTATTGCGCTTCGTTCGGTGAGCGAGAGAGCCGGCAGCCCAACTGGGTGGGTTTGGGGATTTTATTAGTAGGCCTAAGCTATACCCAAGGTATTCCAAAGGTGACCACCGAAGACAAAGATCGGGTACCGGTGTGAAAAATGTTATAAGTTTGAGATTTGCCTTTGTCTATCTGTAGCATCTTAGCTCCTAAACGAATGTACATTTGCCTGTTTGAAAGCTAACGTATTCGAGATTAGCTACAATTTATTATTCAGGCGTTCAACGTCATCAGCTTTTTTTGTTAGATCCCATATGTATCTTAAGTGCATAACTTTGATAACTTTGATAACTTTATTTATATGTCTCAACATGTGTACAATAAGATGTTACATATAATAAGATGTACATAATGAGTAATTTACGTTTGAAACACCCGTGTATAGTTAGTACCAATGAGATAATCTTATAATGGAGCTCGAAGATAATTAACAAAACCCTGGATTATCTAATAGTAATTTCACCATTTTTTGTCGACCACATTGTTGACTTGTTCTCTGTCTACAGCCGCGGGCCGGTCCGTCCAGGGTAGTACCACACTCTCGCAGAAGATCGACGTATGAGTAATGGCAATGTGCTATTGCGCTTTGTTCGGTGAGCGAGAGAGCCGGCAGCCCAACTGTTTTAACGTGTGTATTGGTAGGAAGCGTCCTAATTATACCTTTGGTATTTCAAGGGTCCAACATCCACATGGGTGGAAGTAACTCTTACTATCAGTTGTACTGCTTGCTCATTTGTCACCATAAGCAATAAAAATAAAAACCTTAAAGTATGGGCTCATTAGATGCGACTTAGTTCTGTTTACACAATAATTTCTAATGTTTACGCGAGTATTACACATTTGTTAAATAAAACTACTTTTACGGATTCTATTTGATTTATAATTTCCCGACGTTTCGAACACTTTACAGTGATCATGGTCACGGGAGGATTGAGGTATTTCACGTTCAATAAGTCATCTTTATTACAGAGATTTATATCTACCCGCTACAGTATCAATTATTAAATTTTGTCCCACATTTTTAATACAAATTCATTGCCAGTACAAAAATAAAATGATTATATACAGGGTGGAGATGATAATGCGACAATAAATGAAAACACCGGCAATAATAGTGGTAGCACGATTGGAACGGATTTCCAATAGGTATGGGTTCGAATCCCACTCATGACATTTTTCGCTCGTATTCGGTTTTTATAAATTTTATATTGTTTATAAATCAGTTATTATTAAACATTTAATTTATGATGATTATTATAATGTGACAATTTACTACAAATAAATTTATCTAATTAGTTCTGTTTATTGGAGTTTTTATTTTTTTTATGTCGGGGGTTATTCAAAATGATATATCATTCATAATTCGCCTGCTCTTTATGGTCGATGTAATATGTTCCTAAGTAAATATTGTATAATGATATTGACAATAGTTATATGACCGGATGTCAGCGTGACATCAACACTACTTGGTAATTGTTGACCAAACGGCATCAGATGGAATTGATCCAGGTCGTTATAAAGCTCTTAGTCGTCTTTTACGACATCCACAAGCGAAGTAAGGGGTGGTAGTATTCGTAGCCGCTATCACTTAATTTCTTTTTATTACACTATGTTGTAATATAATAAGTATCTTTTGTCTATAGATTATATTATTAGAAAAAATATTGCCGTGTGGTAGCGGCTACGAATACTACCAATCCTTACTTTGCTCGTGGATGTCGTAAAAGACGAGTAAAAGCCTTATAACGATCTCAGCCATCTCCATCTGATGCCGTTTGGTCAACAATTCCATTCCCAAGGAGGGTTGACGTCTGGCAGGTGGCCGATCTTAAACTATTGCCAATAACTTTTACAATATGTACTATGAAATAAGAGTAGATACATATTGTATCGACCACAAGTAATTGGGATAAGAGTAGGAGAATGATGAATATATTATTAGAATTATAAATATCAAATTGTTATAATAACAAAAAATATCAAAAAAGAAAACCAAGGAAAATGGTCGAGCTTTATTAAACTTTCACGTGTGGAAAATTTTTCAAACTAGTGATGTGCATTTTAATAATCGATTAAAATCAACAAACAATCATACGATTGTTCAAATTATAAATCGTTAAAATATTATTTATTTATTCGTGAACAATTTACTTTATATTGAAATAGCTTATTATCAGTCTGATATTATCATAATTACTTGTGGTTGACGTAATCTATTCTTCTGTGTGTCTGTAATGATACTCGTACATATTGCAAAAGTTTGATAATATTCGCGGCTACCACACTTCAAGTCTTTAAAAAAATATTATTAAAAAATAATGATGCCATTTTGATCCTCAATGTGTACTTAAGTCATTCATCCTATTAATTATATGAAGAAAGCAATAGAACCTAAAGCGAAAGAAGGGGTCAAATATTTAAATCCAAATCTTTTGCATTTTTAAGTGCATACAATATCCGTAGCTAGCCACACAGCTTTGAAATATAATTATTTGCTTATTTATTATTAAAGTAGATACAATACACATCAAGACGTCCATATCTTAATAAATGTAGATAAATAAAAAAAAATCTTTCTGAATTCATTTAAGCTGATGGATCACCAGGAGACGTGTACGATATGACGAGCGTGATAGTTGGTGAGAACTTTATCTAACAGTAAACGTTGATAGGCTGACGGATTAATGTAAGAAAAGGAAATCTCAAAATAAAGACACGAAGCACTCTGTCCAACGTGGCGTAAGCTAATTTCTTTAATCTGGAGCAATTTTCGCGCCAATAAGACGTTGGTATATATAAGCTAATAAAAAAAATTACGTAATATTGAAAAATCTCTCTTAAGATTCTCACTTAATTAAAAATGAAATAATATAATAATTATATAAAAAATTAGGCAATCGATAGTTTTTAATTTAAAAATAATTCTGATCATAAACAATCTTCACCTTTCTCATGTGTCAAGATAAGTAAGCTAGGCGTTTTTATGCGCTTATTATCAACTAAAAAACTAACTGTAAAAAAGGTAAAATCGATATTACGTATCGTTTAATCGATATAAAATCTGCATTTCGCCACACACTAGTACACTTCGTTTCTCGGAATATGAAAGTAGTGAAGCATTTAAAACTTAAAGACCTTAAGAAATATATCGTTTAATGAAATTTAGACTCTAACGTGAGTGAATAAAGTAGGGAATCAACTAGTTGAATTTTCGAACATAAGGCACAAGGGTGGAAGGTTGCTAAAAGTGAATGGGAACTCACACATTGGGACATAATGTACGATACTTAACTTTGTATAAATTTAAACCTTAATACACTGTGATGAGGTTGCATTTTAAGTATTGTGTTTTAGTCAGAAAATTACGAAACCCTGAACACATGGGATTTACCACTTCTTACACAAATAGTATAAAGTGTATGACTAACTACAAAAGAATTACGTCTTAATTACGTAATCGATAAAGTTGTAATTTAAATACTGATGACATATACTTATGACAGTTTAACGACAGTGAAAGTTGTTTGTTCCTTGTTCGAAATTTGTATTCAGTTTGGCGGCAAAACTGACGGTCGCTGGTAATGCGTATATTATTTAATTTTTTTTTTTTCAAAATGGTGTTCGTGTGACGTGATTTTTTTAAATGTTATTTTAACTAAAACTTTATTACTCGATCAGTGTAACAAAAACTTTTAAAATGTGTTCAAAATATATTGTAACTCTCTTCCTACTTTCCTACGGTGAGTTTAAATATAATTAATATTTAGGCATACATATAAGGTTGTAGATAATAACATTAACAATTAGCTGTGTATAACCTTTAGATTGTAAAAAAAAAATGTAAAAAAAACATTGAGATTATAAGTCCGCACGGACAGACTTGTAGATATTATTACATACTCTAAATAACAGACTAACTTTATCAGTATAAATAAATTATATTAATATAATATAAACAAAATAAAAATCATAAAAATTCTATTTTAGTACAAGGATTATCATAGGCATTTTTTTTTTTGAAAGGCAAAGTCTCTAAATCCATCAACTTCGATGACCCAGCAATAGATATTAATTAATAGCCTGGTCTTGAGAGATAAGGTGCTCTCGGAGGAACGGATTTAACAGATCTTTGAGAAGATTTTTTTTAATATATTTTGCATGTGGAAGCATAAACCTTTTTTTTTTCTATTAATAAAACTAGTGTTATTAAAAAAAAATATGACATAACATCCTCCCGCGACCATGAACGCTGTAAAGTGTTCGAAACGGCGGGAAATTAAAAAATAGTTTTATTTCAAATGTGTAATACTCGCGTAAACATTAGAAATCATTATGGCATAATAATAACCAGTTTTTAAAATTCAAACTCTTACAGCTGGGCTCAAGAATTTTCTAGAATGGAAAGAAAATTTACCAAGTATATCACAGAGGTTATTTATTATAGAGTCTTATTTCGAGTTCTCTTTCCTTTGCACTAGTGCTTTTGCTTACAACCTTCGGTCATATTTTGTAATTACCCATGGGAAAGGAAGGAACTTTTATATTCTTATTCCTACATCATTACGCAGGACGCTACGGAATAACAGCGTTGTGGTATCCCTATTTGTTGTAAATATAACATTATGCTTAGCAGCGTCCTTTTCTTCATCTGTTGGGGTAGCACAATTTTTTTATCTATTTTTTTTAGTATTTTTTTAAACTTTTTTGAATTTGAATATAGTTATAAATAGTGGTAAGACCACGCTGTGGACAGTTCTCTGTCTACAGCCGCGGGCCGGTCCGTCCGGGGTAGTACCACACTGAGCAGAAGATCGACGTCTGAGTAATGGCAATGTGCTATTGCGCTTCGTTCGGTGAGCGAGAGAGCCGGAAGCCCAACTGGGTGGGTTTGGGGATTGTATTGGTAGGCAGCGGCCTAGCTATATCCTTGGTATTTGGCACAGGTCCATGGGCGGGAGTGACACTTATCATCAGGTGTGCTGTCTGCTCGTTTGCTACATTAAGCAATAAAAAAAAACAAAAAAATGTCTGTATATTTTTGTAAGTAGTATCCATGAATTGAGAAATAAATTCATTTTCTTTCTTTCTTTCAATGTCAAATATCTTTAAATGAATTCTTGTATAGGTATATTCAGATACTCGAAAAAGACACCAGAGGTTTCTAAGAAATTTAGTATGTAGTAAGTTTGGGTGGGTAATAAATCGATCTAGCTAGGTTTCATTTATAGAAAATATCGTTTGGTCAGTACCTATTGCTGTGTGGTAGCGGCTTCGAATACTACCAACCCTTACTTTGCTCGTGGATGTTGTAAAAGACGACTAAGAGCCTTATAACGACCTGGGCCAACACCACTTGATGCCATTTGGTCAAGAATTACATTCCCAAGGAGGGTTAACATTTGCCAGGCGGCTGATCATAAAACTATTGTCAATAATTTTTACAATATGTATTATGAAAGAAGAGTACATATTGTATCAACCTCATAGTAATTAGGATAAGAGTAGGAGAATGATGATGATCGTTTTCTCAGTGTTTTTAGGCAATGAAAAAAATATATAATTAAGAATATGTCGGTAAATTTGACAGCTGTCATCGAAATTAGAAATGGCTCATTTGAGAAATCAAGCAGTCTAATCTAAACATATTCGCTTCTTTTTTTATTTCCCTTTATATCATTTCATTTTATTTTGAAAAGATTTTTTTAAATATATTTTCCAAAGAAAAAAAAAACGGTACATAACATTAGACGGTGAAAAGTCGTAAAATGACTAGAATATCCGAATAACCGAGGTCGGTTATCCAATTTTTCACCGTCCAATGTTGAACTTAATATATAAAAGGGTTATTTATCATGATTTTCATCATTTCAGCTAACATATGTCCCACTGTTGGGCTCGAGCCTCCTCTGTAATGAGAGGGAAATCAACCTACTACACCACGCTGGTCAGAAGTGACGGATGACGGACGTGTCGGTGAGATGGAAAACTTGAAACAAAACCCTATAGGTTTTGTTTCAAGTTTTCCATCTCTTACCTACATGTTATATGTCTTTTATATCTCTTAGTCGTCTCTTACGATCACCCACTGGTAAAATAGAGGGGGTGGTGAATTGTATTCTTACTCCGTCACCACATAGATACTTACGCACAAAGGGAATCTGATTTCGAATCAGAGGGTTATTGCCAAACATATTTTAATGATTTTTAGTTATTTTTTTAATGTAATGTACAATTTATTGTAATTGTATATTGGCCTTAGTATCAAAGTTCCTTTCTCCGACAAGCATTTGGAGGACATAGAGTTATATAATTATAATTTAAATATTGTATCCGGTTGTAATAAATATTTCACATATATATATATATATATATATATATATATATATATATATATATATATATATATATATATAAAGTGTGAAACGTCGGAAAATTTAAAAATCAAATACAAATGCGATAGAATCCGTAAAAGTAATTTTATTTCGAAGAAACTTAGTTAGATCTTTTCATCACCCTCGAAACCGTCTGCATACTAAATTTTATGCAAAACGCTGGACCCCTTTCCGAGACTCTGTATATATAGAAATATCATCGACATCATCATCATTTGTTAGCTCATGTTGTTAGCTCATATATATCCCACTGTTGGGCTCGAACCTCCTTCGTAATGGGAGGGAAATTGTTACCTATTATATTACGCTGGTCAGGTATGTTAGTTTAGGGTTTTCTTTCGAGTTTTCCTTCTCTTGCATAGATGTTATATGCGTTTTAATATCCCTTGGTTTTCTCTTATGATTACCCACGGGAAAGACAGGGTTTGATGAATTGTATTTATTCTCCATAACCAGACGGAGGAAAACAGAAATATAAAAATATACAAAAATTGCATGTTTAATATATTATACTTATTAGATAGATTTTTGATTTGAATCTAAAAGCAATTTAATGCGTTATAATAAAATTAATTATACGGATTTTATCGCATTAGAATAATTTTATTTATATATGTAAAATACAAGCATAAATATTACATAACGTGTAGACATCAGAAATATTATTATACATTTATTATTTTTGTTATAAATTATTAAACTAATATTTTTTTATATTTACGCGAATATTACACATTTGAAATAAAACTATTTTTACGGATATTATTTCGGAGATGTAATGACACGTCATATATGAACGATGTAAAGTGTTCGAAATATGCTATTAAAATTCTAATACAAACAAAATAAAATCCGTAAAAATGGTTTTATTTTAAATTAATCATCATTTCAGCTCATATATGTCCCACTATTGGACTCGAGGCTCCTCTATAATAGTAAGAAAATTGACCTACTATACAATGCTGGTCAGACGTGTTCGTATAGAGTTTAGTTTTGAGTCTTCTTTCTCTTGCATAGATGTTATATGCGTTTTATATCCGTTAGTCCTCTCTAACGATCACCCAGGGATAACATAGGGGGTGCTGAATTGTATTCTTACTCCGTCGCCACACGGGAATTTTAAATTAATAACCTAACGCTATTTTTAAAACCAAGTAAAAGACTATAATAAATACTTACGCTGAGGAGTTATTACGTAAATAGATGTAACCTTGTAATGCCGTATTTATAACCATAAAAGTATGCGCTTAAAGGTTGTTACATGCGGTAGAATCATATGAATTTAAAGTGAAAGGATTGTTATTTAAATATTTACTAATTTTCCGTCATTAAAGGGAAAATAATCTTCAAAATAGCCTATTAAATATTAAAATTTATCTAATATTTTAAGAGATCTATCGTAATATCAAAAAAAAACCGTCTTTGAAAATTTTAAACCCGTACGCAAGTTTTCTTTTTTTTTGTATGACAACATTCTGTACTAAGGAAATATCCTTGTGTTGCACTTGGACTGGACTTACAAATATATATAATAACGGACACAAATTACATTCAGACTCAGGACAACAATTTGCTGATCGACCAAAGTAGTTAAGTAATTAAACCCCCGTCACCTTAAGGGTAAGGGAAGACCAAAGAAAAAATACTCATGAGTAAGATTTTTTACTAGAATTTAGTAGAAAGAATTATTCCGTGTAGCGATGGAGTAAGAATACAATTTGCCACCCCCTATCTTACCCGTGGGTGATAGCAAAAGATGACTAAGTGATACAAAACTCATATAAAATCTATTCAAGAGATGGAAAACTCTTAACAAAATCCTATACCAACACGTCTTCTGACTTATAGTATAAGTAGGTCAATTTCCCTTGCATTATAGAGTATGCTCGAGCCCAACAATGGGACATATATGAGCTAAGATGATGATGATAAAAAATAATCTTATTCCGTAATCTCTTAAGATATACTAAAAGTAATTTTATTAATATACAGATGCGAATGTATTACATAATTATAATTAGCAGTCTCACGAAGCAAGTTTCGCATTAAGCAACCATAATGTTTTGTCACAGTTTAGCGAGTTGGTTACGGGTCAAGGTTCGATTACATACTCGGTAATTTTCTGCTAATACATACATATTTATACGTTTATAGAAACTGAACAGTGCAGCCATTAAATAACTACATAATTAACTAGTATTTTGAAAGATGATATGAACTTGATTATGAGCGAAAAATGATTGTCAAGTAGATGACACACGTATAAAGACGAAAATATAATACGATGTGAGAATTGAATATCCTACAATAGTTCGCGGTGTTGTAAGTGGCAGCACGATTGAAACGGATTTCCAATAAGTGTGGGTTGAAATCCCACTTGTGACAATAATTTTTCGCTCGTAATCGGGTTTTTACAAGTAATCAAGCATATTAAATGCTAAATTTCAGTAATTTGATTAAGCGCTAATGAACAGAAATTGTTAAGAAAAATCCAATGAACCCAAACTTGATAAGGTTCTAGTAGTTACCTCGTGATCAGCTGCCGCTTGTGGGATCCGGTCCAGCCATGGTCTCTTACATTGTATTTAAACTATTGGGTTCGAAGGTCATCACGCTGGAGCTAATTCTTACTAAGCATGTACATGTAATTTTTTTTTTTTTTTAATCAGTAAAGAAATAACGTAATAGACCAAACCCCCTGAAATTCTTCCCGGATCTTCTTTTTTTTTGGACTTTTGCATATATGGGCTTTGGCTATAGTTAGACCGCCACCCAGTTGGACTTCCGGCTCTCTCGCTCACCGAACGAAGCGCAATAGCACATTTCCATTACTCAAACGTCGATCTTCTGTGAGAGTGTGGCACAACACCGAACGGAGAGGCCCGCGGCTGTAGATAGAAAACTGCCAACAGCGTGTTCCTACCACTGAAAAAGTACTAAATTCTTTTCAGTAGCGGTCTCGTTTCGCAGGGTTTTTACATAATAAATGAATTGGAATTTAGACAATTCAGAATTACGTTCATCCATGTGGTGATGGAGTAAGAATACAATTCACCACCCCCTATCTAACCCGTGGCTGACATCTATGCAAGAGAAGGACAACTTGAATAAAACCTTGTACCAACACATCTGACCAGCGTGGTGAAGTAGGTCAATTTCCCTTCTAGTGTGAAGGAGGCTTGAGCCCAACAGTGGGACATATATTAGCTGAGATGATGATGATAAGAATTTCGTCTCCTCAATCGTACCATCACATATTACGGTGGTTTTAAATGTCTAAGATCTAAAGCAGCCAATAAAAAAGCTTATGACCTTAAAAAAATTGAACATTCTTAATTATAGTTGAAAGCTGAAATTTCCATCATGTCAGCTTTCAAACAAAAACCACATCATAATCGATCCTATCAGGGTTAAAAAGTATACTAATACTATTATTTGAACATGAGGAATGAATAGGTGAAGAGAAAATAATGAAAATTTAAAAAAAAAAAAAAACGATAATATCCGTAAAAAAAGTTTAATTTCAAATGTGATGTTTACGCGAAATTTCTGATGTAATCGCGTAAACATCAGAAATTATTAAACATGACGAATCACCAATTCTCTAGCCGGACCTTCGCAATGACATGTTCTAATTATTGGATGCTACGAGTGTGTTATGGATTAATTTAAAATATCATATAATTTTATTAATATGTTAACTCGCAATATTTTAAGAGAAGAAAATCTTGAAATATTGTCTGATATGAGAGGCTGTATATTAAGGATATTAAATTAAATATTATATATTAATTATATAAGGATAAATGGTGTACAGTACTCGTATAAGGCTAATGAAATAATGAGGTGAAATAAACTATAAGTGCATATTACGAATTATGTTTTTTTAAAAAAGAAAAACAATCTTCCATCTAATATCCGTGACAAGATGTGAAATAAAAAATTGTATTTCTCCTACGTATATTATTAAAATAATTAAATTAATTTAATTTATATATTGAAAATGTTAAAATTTCTACTGTGTGGTGGAGGCTAAAAATACCACCAATCCCTACATTACAATATAAATCATCAACTTTTTAATGACTTCTAATGTTTACGCGAGTATTACACATTTGAAATAAAACTACTTTTACGGATTCTATCGCGTTTGTATTTGATTTATAATTTCCCGACGTTTCGAACACTTTACAGTGATCAGTCCTCCCGTGACCATGATCACTGTAAAGTGTTCGAAACGTCGGGAAATTATAAATCAAATACAAACGCGATAGAATCCGTAAAAGTAGTTTTATTTCAAACATCAACTTTTTCCTTTGCCCTTGGGTGTTATAAAAGACGATATGCAGCTAACATAAATTCAAAAGACAGAAAACTTGGTATTAAACCCTATACCAATATGTCGGATCAGAGTTGTTTAGCAAGTCAATTTCTCTACCACAATAGAAGCCCTATAGTCGCTCGGATCATTTTCCTACTCTTATCCCAATTACTTAGGGCTAATACAATATGTACTCTTCTTTCATAGTACATATTGTAAAAGTTATTGACAATAGTTTTATGACCGACCGCCTGCCAGACGTCAAACCTCCTTGGGAATGTAATTGTTGATCAAATGGCATCAGATGGAGTTGGCCCAGCTCTTATTCCTCTTTTACGACATCCACGAGCAAAGTAAGGGTTTATAGTATTCGTAGCAGCTATCATACAGCTCGTATATGTGTTGAAAAGATGACTGTTTTATTAAAATTTTATTGAAGTATTGGACTATTTAATAAGTTTTCAGCATATTTTTCCTAGATGGTGGATTGATCACCGCGGCTCCATCACCACAATCGGCCTTAGACATAGATGTGAAGGACCTCCAGTATCCAAAATATCCAACAAAGAAAGGAATTGGTAATTACTGGTGGATGTCAGAAGCTAAATGGGATTTGCTTTCGTATTCTGCTTGCGAAAATGTATTGTAGAATTAGAATTTAGATGCTTGTTAATCTGCTTCCTGAACTATGCTCGAGTTATCTAGATTTTGTCACCTTTCTAATAGTTTTTTATTTTCTCTACGTTATTTACACTTTTTATATAGAATTATTTTCGCTTTAGCAATGAATTTGTATCAAAAACGTGAGTCATTTAATAACTAGTACACTAGCAGTTAAATAAAAGTCTTTGTAATAACGATGATTTGTTAGACTTGAAACATTTTATTCCTCTCGCGAAAATGAACCTTTTTTTTGCGGAGGGCTATTGTCTGGTGTGTGCGGGGTGTGCCCCGCTAATATATCCGGGGCGACGGAAGTAGCGGCGCGCGACCCCATACGGCCGCTTAACAACGTAACTCTCGACGCCGTGCGAGTGGGCTACCGTATCCCGATCTTTGTCTTCGCTGGCTCACCCGGCAGTCTATCCTCGCGAGTATCCTCTCGAGATAATGATGATGAGAGTTTTCACGCGAAAATAACACTGAAACGTTTCCAAAGCATCTTAAAAGTAAAAAGCATATATATATATATATATGTATATATACGGTAAAATTCCGTAAAAATAGTTTCATTTTATATTTAATACTCGCATAAATATCAGAAATTATTAGATTTTATCAATAAATTTTTGTATTACTCATTAGAGAAGTGAGCCACAACTCCTATTCTGTGAAACGTGTAACACTTCACCGAAATCGATCTACAACATTTATTTATTGTCCTTGTGATGATGGATTAAGAATATTATTCACCACCATCATTTTGCTGGTGGTTACCCTACTTTCTGTCGCAAAATAAAAAAATCTTTCATTCTACTAATCATGGTGATTACATCACTAGCTCCTCATTTCTACTGGGGACCCACATCAAGAAATAGACAGCGAAAGACTGATATGATTATTCTACTTGTCATATTTGTACATAAGTTACTTATTAAATGCTTTAAAATGCTTACTGCTTTAAGCTTTAGCATTAGTGACGTCATACGCATAGTACATATCTTCGCTTTTTTAATAATTACAATTATGGCGTCTCTTAATCATGGTGATTATGCTTTCTTTTAGTTCCATATAGATGAAATAGATAGATTATTTTTAAATTCTTATTATAGTTTAGTTCATAGTGGTTTGCTTTTTGGTATTGAGTTTATTATTATACAAGGTGGAGACGACCATACGACAATAATTTTAATCTAGTGTATCTGATGACTTGCCCAGCCTGTATACAAACTTTGAATACAATATGTCGTATAGTTTAGCCGCAGCACATTACTTTGTATTATTAACAATTTCCACACTCTGTATAAAAATTAAAATTATTCGTCTATCACTAAGAGATCAATGAGCTCCCGCGGCGCATCGGTATAAACTAATATGAAACTAGTACCTACATATCGCCATGTTTACCAGTTCAAGTCTTCCCCAAACGTAATACAAATCAATGCATATTATACCTTATTCCTAAGTCTTTATAAACCGTGTCATCAGACTTAGATGAGGAATTTAAAACTACCTAATGCGGCTTAATGAAAGAAGACCTCGGTCTCATGTTCAAAACTATTATAATAGTAGGTCAGTGTGCCATCGTGATCCTGTGACGTGAATGTGCGTAATTAGACGCTTACTTTGTGTTAGAATAGTATTTCTTTCTCATTTACAATGCCTCGTTATAATTACACAGCTTCGGGTATACAGATATGATTTTAATTTATGGAGAATATCACGGAAATGCAGCTTTAACCATACGTACGTACCGAAAGAGATATGGAAACACACGTGTTTGTACTACCAATGGCCGGACTATTGTGCAAGCTGTCCAGAGGTTACGGGATAATCAATCTTTACTGCCTCATATGGATAGTGCTCCTTCGCGTGTAAGAGTCACCCTAGATGAACAAATTTTAAATTATTTTTCTCGCAAATTTGACACAGGTTGATAATGTGGAGAACTTAAAAAAAGGAATTGTACGATCTTTCGACAAGTTAAAATACTTCGCCGTCAATGACGACCTGTTAACAAGAGTTCGAAATAATATTTTAAGACGATATAATTTGTGCGTTCGGGTCCATGGCGCACATATCGAAAATTTAAGTTTAACGACCAAGTGAATTATTAAAGTTATCGTGATTATTTTAATAAAATAATCAAGTGAGAATGAATAGCGCCCAATGTATTTACCTACGTTTCGAAGTTGTAACATATGATACCACAAGGTCACTCGCGTGCCGACCACAGGTTAGTGAACTAATATTTACAAACGGTGTTCTATTTTGTTTCAATATTTATGATAAAAAGTTTGTTTGAAAAATTGTTTTTTAAATATGCATGCGAGGACTTTTTTAATAGTTTCAAAATACTCCTATACACTAGTGTTGACGGTGTTTTCATTTATTGTCGTATTGACGTCTCCACTCTGTATATTTCCGTATGTTGAAGGAATAAAAATATAATTAAACCACTTTTTTTTACCCGTAGGTTTCGTAAAATATATGCAAGGAATATAATATTCATATAACATACATAAGCATGAAAACTAAGCTTGAAATACTACCAAGACGGTAGGCAGATACTTATTTATGCCTTTACTATAGCGAAGGTTAATAAAAAGTAGTCTAACATCAAATTTATTAGTAGTAGGACCACGCTGTTGACAGTTTTCTGTCAACAGCTGCGGGCCGGTCCATCCGGGGTAGTACCACACTGAGCAGAAGATCAACGTCTGAGTAATAGCAATATGCTATTGCGTTTCGTTCGGTGAGCGAGAGAGCCGGAAGCTCAACTGGGTGGGTTTGGAATATTTATTGGTAGACAGCGGCCTAGCTATATCTCTGGTTATGAAATGGTCCATGGGCGGCAGTAACATTTACCATCAGGTATGCTGCTCTCGTTTATCACCAAAAGCAATAAAAAAAATTAGTATTCCATAAAAAAATGAGTATTCCATAAAAAAATGAGTATTCCATAAAAAAATGAGTATTCCATATTTTTCATATACGGGTTGAGAGCCCTCAGCGCTCACCCACAGTCCGGGTAAAGTTGTCATAGCCATCTGAGGCTAACAACTAAGTCACACAAAAAAAAAAAAAAAAAAAAACATATTTTTCATAGCTATTATATGCATATCATTAAACTTTAGTTTTGAGTATGAATGTTGAAAGCTCTAGGGGTAAAGGGAGACCAAAGAAAATATTTATGGACTGCGTGAAGCATGATATATATAAACAGAGAGTGACTACAGAGATGACGTCTGATAGGGCTGTCTGGAAAAAGAGGACATATTGCGTCGACCCCAAGTAGTTGGGATAAGAGCAAGAGAATGATGAATTAACCTTTAATCGTCTTTTTACAATACTCACAAGCACGACAGACGTTTGGTGAATTATATTCGAACTCCATTACCACACGAATAAGTCCAGACTATAACTTGTCAGGGGTTATCCTATCCAGCATAGAATATCAACGAATTGTTGGATACAAATTGAACATTGTTATACCAAATGTAACTTTAGATAACAGCTATTAAAATGGTCACTACAGCGGATAATTCTTACGTAAAATACGTATTGTTGAGTTGAACTAGGTCAAGCATTCAATGTTTGTAATTATTAAATAACTAGTTGTTTTACCAGCTTTGTTTGGATTTATTTGATGCTATTATTTTTGTTTACATTTGGTGATGGACTAAGAATTTCACCACCCCCTGTTTTACCGAATGGGTGTTCGTAAGAGATGACATAGGGATATAAAATTCATATAACATCTATGCAAGAGAAGAAACGCTCGAAATAAAACCCTATACCCACACGTTTGACCAGCGTGGTATAGTAGGTCAATTGCCCTTCTATTATGGAGGAGGCCCGAGCCCAAAAGTGGGACGTGTATGAGCTGAGATGATGATGATTATTATGTTTTCGTGTGGTGACGGGGTAAGAATACAATTCATCACCCTCTTCTTGCCCATTTTGCCTATTATATTGCCCGTGGGTGATAGTAAGAGACGACTGAGAGATATAAAACGCATATAACATCTACGTAAGAGAAGTCAAACAAGAAAAAAAATCCTATACCAACACGTCTGACCAGCGCGGTATAGTAGGTTAACTTCCCTCCCATTACGGAGGAGACTCGAGGCCAACAATGAGACATGCATGAGCTGAAATGGTGACGATAATTTATAAACATCAATGTAAGTTTTTGTTATCTCAGTAGTTGTTATAACAACGGCAGCCACGCAGAATGATTTATTATTCATCATAATCACCCTACTCTTATCCCAATTACTTATTGTATTACTTGTACGTAATTGTACGTTTCTGCCATCGTATCCATTGTAAAAGTTTTCCAATAGTTTTATGTAGCATTTGATATTAACTTGTTCAAACAAACAAACAGACTCTTTAACTTTACAATATTAATACAGAATACTAGAGATCAAATCTGTGACGAGTATTGTATTTGAATTATTAAATTATTATATATGTTCATAGCTTTGCTTACGTTGATTACTTAGATATTCATTATTTTGAGATGTATTATTATTATTAAACTAGATGGCAGCACTGATGAATTTGGGCTTAGGTCCGCGAGACCTAACCGAAGACAAAGATCGCGTTCCGGTTTTCTCAAATAATGCGCGGTAATTTAAATTAAGTGGTACTAAGTAGAACTGTGTGTGTGTGTGCGAGAGAGCCGGAGCCTAACATTCCGGGTGTGTTTTTGTGTGGTGGGTTCTGGTGATGCTTGAAATTTACGGTGGTAAGGTCTTAGTTGGGGCATTGGGAGTGAGGGGCTGATATGGGGTACAGAGAGACTCGGTGGGAATGGTCACCGCCGGCCACCTGCCGGTCAGCAGGGGACCCGAGCCCAGGACTATCCCCCCTGGGAGGCTGTCCCGCCAACCGGCGAAAATCCCGTTGCGGGGTCGTCGTGCCGGAGTGGAGCCCGACGACTACGGACGGGGGGGGGGCACCGGGGGCCCTTCCGTGCTTCGTGTCAGCTCCTCACAAAACCCACCCTCCAACCATGTACTATGCCCCGCACCTTTTTTTTTTTGGCATCACCGGACCCCATTCCACGAAAGTACACCCCCTTCCTCTTCTTATACAAAACCCCGCTAATGAAAAGGAAACACAAAAAGAGAAGGTTTTACACGGCGGTCTCTCTATCCACATTTGACGTGGACATTTGCAACATTAGGGGTTTACACAGCAATCTCGACGCCGTCCACCAACACCTCGAGACGGCGCGGCCTGCTTTGCTCTTTTTAACGGAGACGCAGATAAGTGCCTCGGATGATATTTCGTACCTAAATTATCCAGGCTACGAGTTGGAGCACTCCTTCCACCGTAAAGCTAGGGTGTGCGTGTTCATCCGGGATGACATCTGTTGTCGCCACCTTAGAGCCCTCGAGCATGGTGACCTGTCAATTTTATGGTTACGCGTAGACTATGGAGGGTATACCCGCATCTACGCGTGCCTCTACAGGTCCCATGGCAGTGATTCAGGGTCAACTCAGTTATTCGAGAACGTTCAATGGGGGATTGACGAAATATTGGAGCAGTGTCCATCACCGGAGGTGGTGGTTCTTGGAGACTTTAATGCTCATCATAAAGAGTGGTTGGGGTCCCGAACCACTAACCTCTTGGGTAGGCATCTCTTCAATATGGTCTCGGCCTATGGTCTCTCACAACTGGTAACACAGCCCAACCGTGTTCCAGACATTGAGAGCCATGAGCCCTCTCTACTGGATCTTCTGCTGACTACACACCAGCACGGATACCGGGTAGTGGTCGAAGCTCCTCTTGGGTCAGCTGACCACTGCTTGGTCCGTAGCAAAGCCCCTATTGCGAGGCCTAATCGCTCTAAAGCGACTGAGACTCGCAGAGTCTGGCAATATAAGTCAGCAGATTGGGATAGGGTTCGCGAGTTCTACGCATCCTACCCATGGAAGCAGCTTTGCTTCGCCTCTGGGGACCCTGGCATTTGTGCGGATTGCGTTACCGATACGGTTATTACGGGGATAGAATTATTCGTCCCCAACACCAAAATACCAGTCGGTGGCCGCAGCCGGCCTTGGTTTAATAAAACCCGCAGGACGGCTGCACAGCAAAAGCAGTCCGCATACCAGGCCTGGAATAGGGCCCAAAACTGTCGGGACCCAAATGTCAGGGAGGAGAAGCGAAAATTTAATGCTGCTTCTAGATCTAGTAAGAAGGCTATTGCCAGAGCCAAGGCGGAACATGTTGCCAGAATTGGCGAGCGATTGGAGAGCTATCCCGCCGGGAGTCGTGCATTCTGGTCGCTCGCCAAAGCTGTCCAAGACAACTTCTGCCAGTCCAATCTCCCACCACTGCAGAAAAATGATGGCAGTCTAGCCCACAGTGCAAAGGAGAAGGCCAATCTTTTAGGTCAATTCTTTGCCTGTAACTCGACTTTGGACGCTGAAACCGCCACACCACCTATCATCCCGCGGTGTGAAAGCTCTCTGCCTAAAATCCGCATTACGCAGTGAGCGGTGAGGCGGGAGCTGTGGCTAATAGACGTACATAAGTCGAGCGGGCCGGATGGCATCCCTGCAGTGGTCCTGAAAACGTGCGCCCCCGAGTTGACCCCCGTCCTCACGCGCTTATACCGATTTTCCTATGATACTTGTAGGGTTTCATCTTCGTGGAAGATAGCCCATGTCCACCCGATCCCGAAAAAGGGAGACCGGTCGGACCCGTCGAATTACAGGCCGATTGCGATTACATCCTTGCTCTCCAAGATAATGGAGAAAATAATTAACCATCAGCTTCTGCAGTACCTTGAGGATCATCAACTGATCAGTGACCGCCAATATGGGTTTCATCATGGCCGGTCGGCTGGTGATCTTCTTGTGTACCTCACACACCGTTGGGCAGAAGCCTTGGAGGACAAGGGTGAGGCGCTAGCGTTCAGCCTAGATATCGCGAAGGCGTTCGACAGGGTTTGGCACAGGGCCCTTCTATCGAAGCTACCATCATATGGAATCCCCGAGGGACTCTGTAATTGGATCACCAGTTTTTTGGATGGTCGGAGCATAAAAGTAGTGGTCGATGGCTCCTGCTCCGAGACCATGCCCATTAATGCTGGTGTACCACAAGGCTCGGTGCTCTCCCCGACGTTGTTTATTCTGCATATCAATGACATGCTCTCCATGGAGAGTATTCGTTGCTATGCGGATGACAGCACGGGTGACGAGCGATACACCGAGCATCAGAATGTCCCTCGGAGTATGTTACAGGAATGACGGGCTCAACTTGTGTCTGAAGTCGAGCGCTCTCTAGGGCGGGCCTCAAAATGGGGTGAACGGAATTTAGTCCAGTTCAATCCCACTACACAAGTTTGCGTGTTCACTGCGAAGAAGGACCCTTTTATCATGGCGCCTCAGTTCCAAGGAGTAACTCTCCAAATCGCCGAGAGTATTGGGATCCTCGGCGTCGAACTATCGAACAAAGTCCAGTTTGGGAGTTATTTGGAGAACAGAGCCAAATTGGCAAGCAAAAAGTTGGGCATGCTGAGTAGGGCTAGGCGGTACTTCACGCCGAGACAACGTCTTGTGCTATATAAAGCACAAGTTCGTCCTCACATGGAGTACTGCTCTCATCACTGGGCAGGCGCGCCTAAATATCAGCTAGACCCACTTGACTCCCTACAAAGGCGGGCAGTTCGAATCGTCGGTGATCCCAATCTCACGGATAGAATAGAGTCGCTGGAGCGGCGGAGAGACTTTGGGTCACTCTGTGTACTCTACCGGCTCTTTCACGAAGAGTGCTCTGAGCAACTGTTTGACTTGGTACCACCGTCACCATTTTACCACCGTACCACTCGACACCGTAGCAGGGTTCATTCATTTCACCTGGAAACGATACGGTCCTCGACTGTACGTTTTCAGCGATCATTTCTCCCACGTACATGCAAGATCTGGAATGAACTACCTGCTGCTGTGTTTCCCGAGCGCTATGACATGTCCTTCTTCAAACGAGGTTTAAGAAGAGCTCTTTCTTCACGGTAGGCAGCGGCCTGGCTGTACCCCTGGTGTTGCTGGGTCCATGTGCAACAGCGTTACTTACCATCAGGTGTGCTGTTTGCTCGTTTGTCACCGTAGACAATAAAAAAAAAACTGTATACATGACGAACAACGAACAACATTTTGCACGTGCTAAAGGGTACATTTGTTTTTTTTTTTCATTATCAAACAGGTTTCTTTTTCAAGCCAGTTCGAAATTTAAATAAAACTCTGATAAGTTACCTATTTGGTTGTAATATTTTGAAGTAACAAATCGTTCCATTTTAAAAATACACGATAGATATGAATTTACATAATTATATATTTATTTGGCCGCTAAAACACGACAGATATGGCTTTTCATACATTTTTTTGCCGGCCGCTGCGTGTATTTGGTCAGTACAGCAATATCGATTTATCTCGAAGAAGGTTGTCAAAATAATGCTCAAATTTCCAAGCATGTTTGAGAAAAAGTATTATTGTATATAAGGGTTATATTAACCGGAGCCTTTTTCGCGGCGTGGTCTGGTCACAACCCGCTAAATCCGTTCAGGGCGACAGATTTAGCGGCGCGCGAATGTATCTCCAGGCCGAGCAAATGGGCTACTGGAACCCAGTCTTTTTCATCGGTGATATTAACCGGAGCCTAGAGTGCTATCGAACATAAATCCACCACATGGTGACACCATGTTTTAAGTTAGGCCTCTAACAATATTATTTGTGAAAAAAACACACTCAATTCCAAGCAGTATTTTTGCTTGATGCGTGCATAAAGTACAAATATAAAGTTATAAAAAAATGCCAAAATTTCTTATTTTGACTACTGTTTCTATAATAAATATAGGGAGGCTATATCAGGTTTAACCCGCGAGGGTAAACCGCCGGGCGGCCCACCGAAGTCAAAGATCAGGTACCGGCGGCCTGCTCGCACGGCGAAGAGAGGAGAGTTGCATGGTAGGTCTATGGAGTCACGCACCGCCTCTTCCGTCACCCCGGAGTTTTCTCAACTACGTATAGTGTATAGACATTGGTTGACACAATTTCAATTATATTAAAAGTATGTCTCCCCCCCTCTGACCGCCGTACAGTGCAGACGTATTTCTAGTTACCTCTTACTCGAATTTAAATAACTCATAAATAAATTAAATTCTGGTCAAATTGTGCTTCTTACCGAGTATGGATTACATGTGCAATACAATAGTGAGTGACATTTTGGAGTTAATTGAGTTGATAATTACCGGTGAGTGAGCTTGATTGGACAAATAATATCATACCCTCCAATTAAAATAATAATATTTACACCAGTTTTGTTTTGTCAAGATAAATTATCATATACCTACATATACCCTCAGTACATCATTTAATGCTGTAGAACAATATTTGTATGGGCTAACAATAATGGCTTTCTCAACTAAACGTACACCACCAAGTAAAGTATCAGCTGTTCCTCACAACTCTGAGTCGGATTTATTGGCGTCTAAGTCATCACATACTATGGCGACTACATACCGAGGTAAACGCAAGCATGATTTAGAACATACTACTGACATGAACACACTTAGAGATGAAATTATGCTTTCAATTGAAACATTGAGACAAGAACAAAGCGAGAAATTTGAGTTATTACAAGCGAATTTGAATCAAATTAAAGTGCAGAATGCGGAATTGAAGTCCTCAGTTGAGACAGTGAGCGATATGTATGATGATCTTTTATCGAAAGTCGACCACCTGGATAAGGAAAGAAAAAATAATTTAGGATATATTAAATTGCTTGAAGAAAAAATTGAGAATCTTGAAAGAAACGTGAAATCTTCTTGTTTAGAAATAAGAAATGTGCCCCAAAAAGTGGGTGAAACCAAAAAAGATCTTATAAATATTGTGCAAAATATTGGCTTATCTATGAATACCTCAATACAAAACCAAGAAATTAGGGATGTGTACAGGATGAATAACAAAATAGGTACCGAGACAAATGGGCCTATCACTGCCGAGTTTACAAGTATTATTTTAAAAGATACATTCTTTACCAACATTAAGAAATATAATAAGGAAAATTCAACTAACAAATTGAATACTTCGCATATCAACATTGGCGGAAATTCTCCAATATATATATCAGAAAGTCTTACCTCTAAAACTAATAAATTATTCTACCATACCCGTGAATTTGCAAAAGCAAATAATTATGCATATAAGTGGACCTCACATGGAAAAATTTATATTAAAAAACGAGAAGGGGCAACTGCGATTAGAATTAACCATGAATCGGACTTATTAAATTTAAAAAATCAAGAAATTTGACTGTGTATTTTTGTTTACCATCATAACATAAAGTTTAATTGTCTCATAATATGTACAAAAAATGGCAGTATATTTGGCCACCTCAATATGTCTCTTATTGTTAATTCTCAATTTTTATATTATTGTTATACACTTCTATGTTCAAAAGCTTACGCATACATACACGCTAAACATTATAGTAATACACTCAACACATACACACACATATTATACGTACTCTTTCTAACTTATAACACACAAAACATATTTAGATTAATAAGATTTATAAATATAAATAACTGTGTGCTGTTTTGTTATTATTCTCTCTTAGTCCTGTTATGTATGAGTGACCAAATGTGCTATTCAACAATTGCAACATACATAGACAGCAGCTTGCTGTATATTCTTAATAAACAGGCGTATGACAGCTGTGGTTGTTCTTATGCCATGCTGTATTCAGCATGTCCATATAGTAAAATAATACTGTCCTTAGTCCCATTAACAAGCCGAATGTACTACAACTGCATTCAAATAAATAAAAATATAGGATTCAACATAATTTCATATCTGAAGTCATACTTTTTGAATACGAAAGGTATAATTTACAGCAGCAACTTAATGACAACAGATTTTAATAATAAAATTCGATCATTGCAGTGAATATATAGCAACGGAATTAGACATGTCGGGACAGGTGGAGTGTCTTTCTTTAAACAATATAAATAACTTATGCACCGAGCTACATGCAGGTGAAACAAACTGTAATTCATTAACAATAATTAATTTCAATATAAGAAGTATCAACTGCAATTTTGAGCAGTTTTTAGCATTTGTCACAGCAATAACTGCGCCCATTGATATAATAGTTCTTACGGAGTGTTGGACTAGTGTTAATAACCCTCCACCCAGTATGCAGGGGTATCATAAATATTGGACGAAAGTTAGCCTAAACCAAAATGATGGTGTTGCTGTTTATATTCGGAGTGAAATAGAAGTCTCTGTTTCTGAGCCTGAATTTTGCGAGGGCAATTGTCTTGTCGTTACTGCGAAGCCGGATTATACTTTAATTTGCTCCTACCGTCCCCCAAGCTATTATAATTCAAATGCCTATCTGGATTCACTTGATAGTGTTCTGCGTAAAGTATGTACAAAAAATATTATTTTAACAGGTGATATTAATATAAATACTATGCCTCTTAACCTGTCACCATCAGCACAGGACTATTTGAATTTAATAGCCACACATGGACTTCAGCAAGGTGTTACCAAGCCTACACGTATAAATTCATGTATTGACCACTTTATGATAAAATGTTCTTCACACTCTAAAACTATAGTATTTGAACAATGTTTAACGGATCATTACCCGATTTTTCTTCACATTAAAGAAGCCAGAATCAAAACGAAGGATTTTAACTACAGTAATTTAAACATCAATTATAATTCAATTGGATTACAGCTTAGTGGTGTCTCGTGGAATGATGTTTACACCACTGTGGATACTAATCATGCATGTGAACTAATTACTAACAAACTACGGAATATCATTGATAGCAATACCGGCACTCGAAAAATATCTAGGCGTTTTAAACCGCTGAAGCCATGGATCACCAAAGGAGTGGTTAGATGTATTAGAAAGAGAGATGCTTTGCACATGAAAGTTGTAAAGTCACCGAATAATATAGAACAAAGACAAACTTACTTAAAATATAGAAATCGATGCAACGCCATTATAAAGAATCTTAAAACTACGTACTATAGAAATAAATTGAAAACTAAAAGGGGCAATATAAGAGAAACATGGAAAATCATAAAGGAAATTTGCGATATAGATAATTCTAAAGATAAACCGTTGGAGCTGCTGACTATTAACAGCACTGGCGTAGAATCTCTAAACACAGTTAACAATTATTTTGCATCTGTAGGCAGCATACTTGCGAACAATTTATTAATCAAAATGTACACTTCTGAACTAGACTTAGCACGTCGAGCTAAACCAAAGTATTCTTCCTTACATTCTATGTCATTTATACCTACCGATCCATGTGAAATACGCAATGTAGTGCTGGCTATGAAATCGGATAGTGTGCCTGGCTGGGATAGAATTACTACTAAAATTTTAAAGATTAATATTAACAGTCTTGCTGGACCAATTGCACACTTGTGTAATCTTAGTCTAACAATGGGCACCTTTCCAGCTTCATTCAAAAGAGCTATAATTTGCCCAATTTATAAGTTTGGTGAGAGAACTGAACCATCCAACTATCGGCCTATCTCTCTTTTATCAACGCTATCAAAGATATTGGAAAAGCTTGTTAACAAAAGAATTACAAATTATTTAGAGAAAAATGAAGTACTAAGTCAATGCCAATTCGGTTTTAGAGTGAAAAAATCCACCGAAGATGCAGTTATGGCATTGACAAATAATATAGTATCCTACCTAGATAAAGGAAATAAGTGCTTAGCGATCTTCTTAGATATACAAAAGGCGTTCGACACGGTATCTGTGCCAATCTTATTAACGCGACTTGAGAGCGTTGGCATGAGAGGTACGGTATTGCAGTGGTTCAGAGATTACCTACGGGGCAGATCGCAGTATGTAAGGGTCGCTGGTGTAGAAAGTGACTGTTCTGCGACTACATTTGGCGTTCCTCAAGGTAGCACGCTGGGCCCAACTATGTTTCTTATCTATGTAAATGACTTGTGTAGAAATATCGCATCATCTGGCTTAGATATGATCATGTTTGCTGATGATACTGCCTTGTTATTTCACGGTAAAACTTGGAAAGAGGTACATGAACAGGCACAAGTTGGCTTAGCTAAGATAGCAGCGTGGATGGAGAACAGCTTACTATCACTTAATACTAAAAAAACGAAGTATATATGTTTTAGCAAAACGGCAACGGGTAAACCCCCAATGGACTATAATCTCAAAATACATGTATATCCATGCAACCGAACAGTCGATAGCCCAAATTGTCACTGTATTACACTTGACCGGGTAACGTCCATTAAATATTTGGGTGTAATTATTGATGAACACCTTTCTTGGAATGAACATATAAGGGTAACAACAACGAGAATTAGAAGAATGGTCTACATCTTCAAAAAATTGCGCGCAATCGGGGACATGAAGTTTCTCATTAATATATACCAAGCAATGTGCGAATGTTTGATGAGATATTGTATCTGCGTCTGGGGTGGTGCAGCCAAAACAAATTTAGTTTATGCAGAAAGAGCACAGCGTGCTGTATTAAAGGTTCTTATGAGTCTACCTTATAGACATCCCACAACTAGTGTCTATGAGAGATCGGGTGTGTTATCTGTGAGGCAAATATACATTTATGAGCTACTACGCAGGTATCACAAAAAACACGTACCAAATTTGCCTATGACATGCAAACGAGTGAAGCGATGCCCGCTACCTCGCTTAAAAACAACATTTGGACAGAATCATTTTAATTTTCTGGCTCCATATATATACAACCAATTTATGAAACTGCATAGGGTAAGGCATCTTAGTAACCACTCATTCAAGAAAATAGCTTTTACGTGGTTGAGGACTTTAAATTATGAAGCGACAGAAAGTCTTCTTACAAGAGTATTATGATCCTTCGCTCTTCTTGCTCTTAATTTATATATACATGTGAGTACGCACACCACACTAGTACCTACAAACCAGTACGCATTCACAGGCACACACACATGTAAACACAGGCACACACACACAAATGCACCAACACACACACATGCATGCACAAACACACATCCACATGCACATACATACACACACACACTCACACATGCATAAACACACACTCACACACGTGCACAAACAAACACACACACACACACACACACACACACACACGCATGCATGAACACACATGCACAAACACACACACATATACATCCATATTTATTTCATTTTTAATTCTTTTTTGTTATTATTATTATTATTTTTTAACTCATTATGATATATTTTCTTTTTACCACTACTGTCTAGTTGATAATAATAAACCTGTCATCAAATAGGGGAGGACACTGGTTCCTGCAACACAGTTTACAACTAGCGTAGGAACCAGGGAACTCGAAATATTTTGTGTAAAAATTTTTTGCGTCGAATAAACAATTATTATTATTATTGTATCTCCATTTATTCACGGGATCTTCCGTAGGGAAGATACCCGGTCCTTTGGTAGGCTTACATGGGGATATGGATCCAACACGCAGAGGCCTTTAGAGAAATTTAATCTAAATATTGGGATGGGACACCTACCGATGACATTCCACGTCTGCACATAACATACGTGGAATGCCAGCACTAAGTGTAAAACTATTGTGTGATGATGGTATCTAATATATGAATATGGGAGTGGGTGCTTAGTGGACTGGTTCATCTTGTATCTATGAAATTATAAACTGTCGTCTGCCTTCAAACCCATGTTAAGAGATGAACGGTGGCAGATATTATTATTATTATTATTATTATTATGTATTAAAAGTGTGTACTTGACTCAATCTTTTTAGTGCTTTTTTTTTGATAAAAATGTTATTACATATAGCTCTAGTAGTTTTCGCATGGCCTTTTTTGGTTGAATATGGTCGCATACTCTTTTTTGGGTGTATATGGTACAAGTAAACTTCAATTAAATCAGTAGCTGTTTCCAAGACTATTAAAGGGATTTCCCTCTACTTTCTGAGAATGAAACTTTGGTATTATGTTTATTTGGTATTATGTGTGGTGACGGAGTAAGAATACAATTCACTACCTCCTATAATACCCGTGGGTGATCGTTCGAGACGACTAAGGGATATAAAATGCATATAACATCTATGCGAGAGAAGGAAAACACGAAACAAAACCCTATACCAACACGTCTGACCAGCGCGGTATATATAGGTTAATTTCTCTCCCATTACGGAGGAGGCCCGAGCCCAACAGTGGGACGTTTATGGACTGTAATGATGATGATGATGATAATTATGTCTGAAAACTATTGTGAAGCATTATATAAATTTCAGTGGTTTGGAAAGTGTGGTGGGATAGGTTTCAAATCAAAACTAGAAATTTGTGAATGTGTTGCGATTTAATTATTGTAATCTATTTCCAGTATCTGGTGCGCTCATCATTCCTGAAGAGTTACCGTCTCTTCTCTCCGTAGCGTACTCCAATATACCACCAATAAAAAAAGGTAAGCGTTTTTTTTTATATTTTTGACATTATATCGCCATTTTGGTCAACTTAAACGATGGAGAACTGATGATATCGTGAAGCCATTATACGACAGTAATTAGCCTAATATACGCTTATGAGACTATTTCATCAATTATACACTAATTAGCCGTATATTATGTAATTGTATATTAATGTATTTACATTAATAACCTTGTAGCTAAAATTTACTAATTAGTCTAATACACCTAATATTTCTTGTGGTTTCCAATAAAAAGTCCCGAGTAGTCTTTCTTCATCCCAAATATATGAAATCCTTGATTATGTTAGGGGCTCGCGGCACATGAGTAAATAAACGTACAGAGACCAAGCTTCTAAGGAGCGAACAAAATTGTTACCTATTCTGATAGGGTTGGCACATGAGGATGAAAACAAATACACAAAACGTTTGTCAGCTTTTTTGTGAATGAATATTTTTTTACAAATTGCTTACTCTAAATAGTTTTCTTTGTAATTTTTGATTTTTAATAATTTGTTATATCTTTTAATCGAATGATAAATTCTAAATCTAATATAAAGATTTTTTTAAATAATCAATGGGAAAGCACTTGCATGGCATATCAAATTTACAATCTTGTATACGTTTTAGTATATCACTACCAATATTAACAATATTTATTTCTAGATCGAAATATTCTCGAAATTTCTTCTCAAGCAATTCAACAAATGCGATGAAGTTATCAGGAGGTATTATTAAAAAAACCCAATTGTATACTGCTTTCGTTAAAGTCTTTGTAATGGCTGAAAAAAGAGTCGTTCCCCATATTTATAGGTTGTTCAGATCTATTAACACACAATGTCATTTTCAAAAAAAGATATGTTTTTTATTTTTTCCATTGTTGTTCATGCACACAGTACAATAAACCATATTTACACTCTTTCTAATTAATTGAAATTTCAAATTTAAACAAACACGCACGATGCGATGCACAGCGAGCGGCGAGTGAGCCCTTTGTTTGAGCACTGGCCGAACCAGCCTAAACAGGTTTCATTCCGTACGTGACGAGCTGCCAGTGCTCACGCACACACGCGCATCATACTTGTAGTGATGTACCTACCGTGGCGCGGTTGTTTGAAAGTTTGTCTCTGTACGTTTATTTACTCATGTGCTCGCGGGCCGGGTCCAGTACCCGGACTATAAAAAAAAATACACTTGTGAGCCCATATTTGAAATAAAACTACTTTTACGGGTTCTATCGCCTTTGTATTTGACTTTTCATTGCCCGACGTTTCGAACACTTTACAGTGATCATGGTCACGGGAGGACTGAGATGTCTTACGTCCAAAGGTCATCGTTATTACAGAAATTTACAGAAATGATTCTATATGTAAAAAAAATATATATATTGTTAGCTCAGTCATATTGAACATTTAATTTATGATAATTATTATATTGTAGCAATTTACTAGTTTTAAAAAACCTTACAAAAACTATTGAACTACCAGTTAGTTCAATCATTTTCTTTTTGTACTGGCAATAAATTTGTATTAAAATGTTGGTCAAACTTTTAATAACTGATACTGTAGCGGGTAGATATAAATTTCTGTAATAACTATGACTTTTGGACGTAAGACATCTTAGTCCTCCCGTGATCACTATAAAGTTTCCGAAACGTCGGGAAATTAAAAATCAAATACAAACGCGATATAATCCGTAAAAATTATTTTATTTGAAAAGTGCAATACTCGCGTAAACATTAGAAATCATTATTATATACACCAATTAACCATATATTATACAGCCGTATATTAAGATTAATAGCCTAATATATCTACGTAATATACACTTAAACTAAATACACATTAATAAGCTAATTACACAGGTAAAATACACCAATTAGCCTAATATTCCTAAGATACAATAGCCAGAGATTCACAATATTTCAAGTTTACCTTCTCTTATAATAACAAAACCCATTACACACTGTCAATTTTTAACTGACTTCAAAGAAGGTTCTTAATAAATCTGAACAATTTTTTTTGGTCCACCGATTACTCTAAGTAATTGGGACTAATTTAGATGACTCTGTTTTTTTTTTTATAAAACCCGATTACGAAGCGAAAAATGATGTCACAAGCGGGATTCGAACTATATCTATTGGGATTCCGGCCCAATCGTGCTGCCACTACACCACCGTGACTTATTGTAGGATTGTAGAACATGCAAATTTCGCTTTGTATCATATTTACGTCTTAAGGTGACGGTATGACATCTACCCGACAATGTTTACACTCTGTTTTTGTTCGATAGGGTGTATTTGCCAAGTGATCCCATGATCAAAAATCGTCAAAATTCGAAGTTTTCCTTGATTGACAAACATTCATACACGTAGTATACGACAGAGACACATTACAAATCCGAAATTAACCGATTGCTTCTGTCTAAAGATCGAGGTGCAATATTAATTACCCGTTAATGTAAATAAAGATAATACTTGACAGATTAACCAGATTACAATTTCATAGACCAATTGACAAGTCATTCCAAAGTCCATTTACACAAATAAAATATATATATATATAGATATTTAATAAGCGAAGCCATTACTTACACTAAAAAAACATGGCAGTCTTTGTATGACGGATTATCTCTGCGTTTACGATTTCAAGAATAGGGCTGTTGACTGCATATATGATATAATGGTTAAGATATCCTTTTTTTTTTTTTTTTTTTGCCATCACCCACCGGTTATGGACGTCGCACCCCGCCAAATCGGTCCGGGGTGACGGAAGAGGCGGCGCGCAACCCCATTGATCCACCCTGCAAGCACCTCTTCTTCGCCGTGCGAGCGGGCATAGTTAAGATACCCTACCGTGCCAGCATCGTAGCTTTTTACACAGAGTCTGGGTGTAATTTGAGTCCATTGATTATGATTTTTTAAGTCTTCCTGAAATACAAGTATTATTGCTTTATTTTTAATACTTTGTAGGCTGTTGTTTTATATGTTGACTTATACTTTTGTTTATTTAATTCCAGGAACTGACTCGCGTGTGGGTTTCGGATTCGCTCTCGGTAACCATGCGGATTTCCAAGTTATGTTTGAACTTGGACCGCAAACAAATACAAAACCTTTGGGTAAGTATTTTTAATTTAAATACATTTTAAAGAATAATAATAGAATAATCTGGTGTAATTTGTCTGCGTTAATTGCATGTTTGTAAAGTCCCCCGCAATACAAGGTTTATTTCCTTAGTGCAGGGCGGTGTAAAAAAAAAAAAAAAAAAAAAATATATAATATTTACATAATAGAAAATAAAAGGAGGTTATCAGGAATTTAAGAAAATCCTTCGCATCACTGTCTACCGGTAATATCCTCAGAAGACAGCGTTACCTTGTTGAATGGCAATGTTAATATTTTGTGTAAAATATAAGCCAGTCTGATTACTAGACTACAAGCCCATGCAAAAAATTAACATGTGAAATTAACCAACGTGAATAACGCGTAGAAGGCTCTTACATACATACATACGATCACGCCACATCCCTTGCAGGGTAGGCAGAGAGAACAGAGTGCCAGAGAACACTATCCTTGCATACTTCACTCGCTTCCTCAACATTCATAATTCTCTTCATACACGCTCGCTGGTTTCGGAGACTCTTGACTCCACTACACACTCGCCGGTTTCGGAGACTCTTGACTCCACAAAACGTAATTCCTCACCTGTACCGCTCAGTAATGACAGCATAGCGCTCAAAGTTATTTTATGATATAGTAACAGCCTTCTAAGCATTATTCACGTTGGTTCATTTCAAAGGTTAATTTTTTCCATGGGCTTGTAGTCTATACGTGATAAATACAATTAGCGGCTTTGCGATTATTTCTAACAATATTTATTTATTCATGACCGGCATGGCCTCCTATATGTATAATTCATATCTTATGTAATAATATATCACAGCTTACATTAACGGTAAATCATTAAGTCAATGCCATAAATTGAAGGCTGACTATCAAATTAATGATTCCTCTGGAGATTCTAACAATAAATAATGCACGTAAATCACTGTTATATTCATTACATTTTAACACATTCCCTGTGTTACATTAAATAAAATATCAGCTAAATTATTCATGCATAATA